>JANCRA010000039.1:7500-1346361 GCA_024362935.1 Setophaga petechia
CCGGCAAAATGGCGGCGGTGACATCATTTCCGACAAGATGGCGGCGCCCATAACCTCCCTGTGGTTGTGGGCAAGATGGCCGCGCCCATGCTGTCACGTGGTTTCCGGTAAGATGGCGGCCGTGATATCATTTCCGGCAAGATGGCGGCGCCCGTGAGCTCCACGTGGTTGCAGGCAAGATGGCGGCGCCCATGTGGTCACCTGACCCGGAACCAAGATGGCGCCGGTCACGTGGTTTCCGGCAAAATGGCGGCGCCCACGGCTCCGGTTTTTTTATCGGTTTTTCTCGGTTTTTGGCGGTTTTTTCGCGGCTTCCGCGGGTCCCTGGTGGTCGGGCTGCTATTCCGGTTCGGCTGTGCCCGGCGGTGTCGTGCGGGGGGGGTGTGTGGAGCGCGGGGGGGGGTGGCGCGGTTTTGGTCGGGACTGGGGTTTTTTTTCCCGGTTTTTTTCGGTTTTTCGCGGGTCCCCGCTGGTCGGGGTGCTATTCCGGTTCGGCTGCGCCCGGCGCCGTCGCGCGGGGGGGTCTGTGCGGCGCGGGGTGGGTGCCGTGGTTTTGGTGGGCTCTGGCAAGATGGCGGCGGTGACGTCGTTTCCGGCAAGATGGCGGCGCCCATGTCCTCCATGTGGTTGCGGGCAAGATGGCGGCGCCTATGCCGTCACGTGGCCCGGAACCAAGATGGCGCCGGTCACGTGGTTTCCGGTAAAATGGCGGCGCCCATGGCTCCGGTTTTTTTATCGGTTTTTTTTTTGGTTTTTCGCGGTTTTTGCGCGATTTTTGTGGGTTCGCCCTGGTCGGGGTGCTATTCCGGTTCGGCTCCGCCCGGCGCTGTTGCGCGGGCGGGTCTGTGGGCCGTGGGGGGGTGCTGCGGTTTTTATCGGGCTCTGGCAAGATGGCGGCGATCGGGACCGCGGGTTTTTTCTCGCTTTTTTTTGGGTTTTTCACGCTTTTTGCGGGATTTCCGCGGGTCCCTGGTTGTAGGGCCGGTATTCCGGTTTGGCTGTGCCCGGCGCTGTCGCGCGGGGGGGGTCTGTGGGGCGCGGCGGGGGTGCCCCGGTTTCGATCCACCCCTGGGACCTTCCCGGGGGCGTGCCGCTTTGCTGACGTCACTCGGGGGTGCTGCGCTTGCAGTGTGCCGCTGTGGACGGCAGGGGGCGCTGTGCTTGGGCTACATGAGTAGTGACAGCATCGGGGGCTCTGCCTGCAGTGGCTGGTCCCAGACAGCAGGGGGTGCTGTGGTATTACTGATCGGGGTGGATTGGCGGCACCTGGGGTAGGAGGTACTGATTATGGGGGTGTGGTTCCTATATACTGTATATATAAAAAGAAGAAAAACTATATGTCTGGTGCAGCAGTAGAAAATTTCAGGCTCCCAGGGAGTAAATGGATTTTTTTTTATTTTAAATTTTTTTTTTTTTTTTCCTTTACTCCCAGGGAGCCTGAAAGTTGCTACTGCTGCTTTTTTAAACTAAAGCTGGAAAAGAAGACAAAGTTAAAGAGAGAGGAGAGAGAAACTGAGATGAAGAGAGAGAGAACAAGAGAAAGACAGAGAGAAAAGAGAGAAGAAGAGACAGAAGAGAGAAAAGCAGAGAAGAAGAGAGAGAAAAGGAGACAAAGAGAGAATGGGAGAGAACAAGAGAAAGAGAGAGAGAAAAGAGAGAAGAGACAGAAGGGAGAAAAGGAGAGAAGAAGAGAGAGAAAAGAAGAGACAGAGAAAGAGAGAGCAGAAGAGGAGAAAACAAGAAGGTGTGGGGGAGAGAAAGACAGAAGAAGGACAGACAGAGAAAGGAGGGGGAGAGAGAGAGAGAAAAAACAAGAAAGAGTCAGAGGAAAGAACAAGAGTGAGACAGAAAAGAAGAAGGGAAGAGCAACAGAAAACAAGAACAGGGAGAGAAAATAAAAGGAGGGTGGTAAACTGAGAAAGTACAGGAGTTAGAAGGAAAAGAAATGGTTAGGGTTAAAGGAAAACTTAAGGTTAGAGTAAAAAAGACAAACTGAGGAAAAGGAGAACACAGGAAAAGAAGAAAGAAGAGTGAGGGTTTAAGTTATAGAGAAAAAGAAACAGGGTGCAAAGAATGAACAGAAGAGAAAGAAATAAATACAGTCTGACAGAAATAGTGAAATGGACAGACAAAAAAAGCAAGTAAATGGAAACAGTTACAGAAGCAGAGACACAGTGTCAGAAAGAGTGAGAAACAGGAACAAGGGTTTACAGACAGATGAAAGTTATGTTAGAAAGAGAAAAGTAAAGTGAGGAACTAAAGGAAGAAACACAGTGGAATGAAAGGACAAAACCACACTAAAAAAAGACAGGAGCCACGGTGGGGGTAGGGCAGGGGAAAGAGGATCTTCATTAGGGGTGATTCAACTTTATTAAATGAATGTTTTTATTTACACAGCAGCAAATTACACGGAAACGGTGTATACAAATGCAAGTGCAGATACAATCCCTGGATGCACCAGTAAAAACCTAATTTACACATAGAGCAGTACAAGGAAATGCAGCAATTAATGCAAATGCAATACAGAGCAATAAAACACAAAACACATATTAACACAAGATGATAAACTTTTTCTATTTTCATTAAATGTCAATCTATTATTACAGGAAACCCAATACAACAAAAGCACACAGAAACCAACACTCACCTACCATTAACATCCCCTTCACATTACACACAAACTCACCGTCGCTCTCAGCACAACTGCTAAATCACAGCCCAGCAATCATTGGTCCTCGGGAACGTGGTTCCCGGGACCCCCGAAAAATCCTCCTGCCTGACGAAAACCCCGGTCCCTGGACGGTCTGCACCCAAACTTTGGCGATGAACGTCGCCTCACAGACCGGCCGGGACCGAGGAAAAAAAAAACCCAGCCGGGGGGAAAAAAAAAAAAAACCCCCCGGCTGGGGATTTTTTATTCTAAATTTAAAAATGAGTTGCAAAACCTGAAAAGCAAAAGTCATACAAGGTTACAACCCTGCAGCACACACATACACACACACACCCCCTCACTCACACCTCAACCGCTCTGCTAACCCCCAACACACATTCACACTGCTCCTCGGGAACGTGGTTCCCTGGAGCCGGTGAAAAATCCACCTGCCTGACGAAAACCCCGGTCCCTGGACGGTCTGCGCCCAAACTTTGGCGATGAACGTCGCCTCACAGACCGGCCGGGACCGAGGAAAAAAAAAACCCAGCCAGGGGGAAAAAAAAAAAAAAACCCCCGGCTGGGGATTTTTTATTCTAAATTTAAAAATGAGTTGAAAAACCTGAAAAGCAAAAGTCATACAAGGTTACAACCCTGCAGCACACACACACACACACACACCCTCACTCACACCTCAACCACTCTGCTAACCCCCAACACACATTCACACTGCTCCTCAGGAACGTGGTTCCCTGGAGCCCCTGAAAAATCCGCCTGCCTGACGAAAACCCCGGTCCCTGGACGGTCTGCGCCCAAACTTTGGCGATGAACGTCGCCTCACAGACCGGCCGGGACCGAGGAAAAAAAAAACCCAGCCGGGGGGGAAAAAAAAAAAACCCCCCGGCTGGGGATTTTTTATTCTAAATTTAAAAATGAGTTGCAAAACCTGAAAAGCAAAAGTCATACAAGGTTACAACCCTGCAGCACACACACATACACACACCCTCACTCACAGCTCAACCGCTCTGCTAACCCCCAACACCCATTCGCGCTGCTCCTCGGGAACGTGGTTCCCGGGAGCCTCCAAGAAATCCGCCTGCCTGACGAAAACCCCGGTCCCTGGACGGTCTGCGCCCAAACTTTGGCGATGAACGTCGCCTCACAGACCGGCCGGGACCGAGGAAAAAAAAACCCAGCCAGGGGGAAAAAAAAAAAAACCCCAGCTGGGGATTTTTTATTCTAAATTTTAAAAAAAGTTGAAAAACCTGAAAAGCAAAAGTCACACACACAAAGTTAAATCCAGTCAGCATGCACTCACACAGGCAGAAACAGGCATACACAGACGGACACAGTCACGTGCTCACACACTCTTCCCACTTCCACGCTCACTGCGGCCCTTACTCGAGACGCTGAAGAACGTGCTTCGACACCTCTTCTGGCTGCCGCTCCTTGACGTCAAATGGCAGATTCTGGGGAAATCGGTAGCCTCCGGGACCTGTGAGATGACAGGAAGTGGTCAGTGAGTGGCTATCTGACAGCTAGGACTTGTCCCCGCTCTGGACCGATAAATTTTCCACCCAAAATCCCATAAAAGACAGATGAACAGTAAAATTTTTATAACTGTTCTACCTAACTGTGACTATGTGCCAGGGCAGGGCAGCTCCGATTGTAAATGTTACAACATAAATACACACAAAATAAACCGACAGATACAGTGCAAGTGTACATAGAGTGTAAATGCACACAATATAAGGCGACGCGCTTACATACAGTATAAGTACACACAGTATAAGTCAGCATAGGTACACACAATGTAAGTACATACAGTATAAGCCAGCATAGGCACACACAATATAGGTACATACAATATAAACCAGCATAGGTACACACAATATAGGTACACACAATATAAACCAGCATAGGTACACACAATATAGATACATACAGTATAAACCAGCGTAGGTACACACAATGTAAGTACACACAATATAAGCCAGCATAGGTACACACAATATAAACACGGTATAGGTACATACAGTATAAGCCAGCATAGGTACACACAATATAGGTACACACAATATAAACCAGCATAGGTACACACAATATAGGTACATACAGTATAAGCCAGCATACATACACACAATGTAAGTACATACAGTATAAGCCAGGACTTGAGATAATTCTCTGGAAGATGAATTCGTGAGCCCTATACCCTTTGAGAAGATGGAACCTACGGAACTACTGCAGTCACATGAGGAGGGTGTAAGACACTCCCTCTAGAAGTCCAAGAGAATGGCATGGAAAAAAAGGCACTACCAAAGCTGGTAGTAAGAAGGAAGATGGATGAGAACCTCTTGTGTAATCCTTCCTGTCTCAAAGAGTAAACATGTAAAGATGCCAGGATAACGGATATCCTGAAAGGAACGTGAGCAGAATACCAGCTATATGGCACAGAATAGTGCCGATAAAGGATCGAGACGTAACAAAGGCCTATGACGTGGAAGACAATGGACACAGACTACATAACACAGACACAGACAACATAACAGACACAGATGACATAACACAGAGACAATTGGAAACTCCTTGACACTTTCCCCTTAGGGACCCAAGATTCCTAGCGCAAGATGAGCCAGAGGCTGATGATGCCAAAGAAAAGGAAGCCCTATGACGAGAGCTCATGATAATGTAATGTAAAAAGAAGTTAAAAGAAGTTTGTGCCAAAGCAGTCAGGAGGATGCTCCAGAGCCTCAGTAAGCCTAGAGAAGGAAGCGGACTGCCGGGTGACCGTGGCTGTAGCTCCGGACCTGAAGGCGAGCTCCTCGGGGAAAGATCCGTGACAACGTCGAGTCCGGGAAGGTAGACGACGCAAAGTACATGAGAATGACGCAAAGTACATAAGAATGTGGATATGGGTCGGAACTGCCCTGCCCGGCAAAGGCTCTGGTGAGGCTGAGGGGAAACCCTCCCCCTTTACTTCCAGAGAGCCTGCCCCACTACAGACCTCTCTGCTAAGCTGACATCAGATTGCCTCCTGTAACAGTAAAGATTTTCCCCCTTCTCCCAACCACTGGCCCCGATACTTAGCTTTTGGAAGAGGAGCGGACAAAATCCATCCTCGGTCAGACGTGGACATTGAGATGTTCTCCGTGTGTGCTTCGGTGCTGCTGTTTCCAAACTTTGGGTACAAGCCTCCTCAGGGTACCTGAGACAAAACAGGAAATGTGACTATTGCCCTCAGAAAGAGTAATCCCCGAGACTCCTCCACGCCACTGCTCCAGCTCACCTCAAATCTTGATTTGACTCCAGAGGCCACCCAGAAGACACCTGCAAAAAGAAAAGGTACACACTTAGCATGCTGCTGCATAATGCTCACCTATGAGTCAGCCTGCCTAAACGCCAACTCACCTGCCCTCCCCTGTTCCTGGCCATGCCTCGGGCAGCGACAGCACCTGCAAGGACACAAAGCAGAAAAGCATGCTGAGATACTGTGAAAACACAACCTCCCAAATCTGACAAGTATGCCCCACCAACACCTTAAGCTTGCACCCACCTGGCATGGGGATGCTCGGCTAGGAAAGATTGCAAGTGGATCACCTAAAATAAAAAAAAAGAGGAGACGCTTAGAGTTGCACCAGAAACTGAGACCTCAGCAATAAAAACACCTTCTGTATGCTACTCAATGCTCACCTTGGCCCCTCGGCCATGACAGCTGGTCTCAGCCTTGATTTCCTAAAAAGAGACACAAAGAACAGTGCTGTAACAGCAACCATTTATGCTTCCACTACAGAGACAAACATTGACTGACCTGATCAGGGGAATGCCCTCACCCAGGATGGAGGGCTCTGCCCAGGATTTTATCCTTCTGCATCTGAAAGGAAGTGAGGACAAAAGTCAAATGGCTGCATGATAGTTTAAGGAACCCAGATACCTTGTGATCATCTACAAATCCCATCTAAAGTCCAAGTACACGCCACATTACAAACTTCAAGTCCCCAGGACTTCTACTGCACCAGGCTATGCGGCAGGGCAGAGCAGCTCTGGCACAAATGTGTGCTGACACCCGTGACACAGAACACAGAGGACATGACAGACAGGACATGACAGACAACAGGGACACAACATGGACAGAAATCTCTTGGCAAGGAAAATGGCTGCGAGGAATGAGAGAAACCAAAAGGAGATGACCGAGGCAAAACTGCTGGTGGGCTCATGCCAGGGTTTCTGACAGGCCCCTCAAAGGGCTAAGGAAAAAAGACGTGACATATCCAGACAACACATAATACACAAAAGACAAGTGACACGAGACACACCAGGACTGCTCTGCCCTGCACACCTCAGCACTGTGATCCAAAGTGAGATTTTCCTTTCAGGGGGCCTAAGGGGCCACTTCTTGGCTACCTTCAACTCCAGAGCCATTTCAAGCCCCCCCTCCCCACCCCGGGAGTCCCAACCCAGCACCCCGCTTTCATCCCCTCCACTTATCTCTGGGACATCCTGGGGTGCCGGTCCGCTTCAGATGTGAAGGGAGGCTGCTGCACCGGCTGGCAAGCTCCTGCTGTCACCGGGCTGTTGTCTCATGCACAGCTAGATTAAAAGAGAACCAAATATCACTGCCTGATCTTGACACCACATCAGCCAAATCCAAATAAGTCTGCTACTCACCGTGCTCCTTAGGCCTGGCACCTCCTAATCCTAACCCTCTGCCACAGATGTAATGCACCTGCACCTGAAAGAAAGTTAGAACATATGTCAAATATCTGCAGGATAACTCAAAAGCTGCAAACACCTTCTATCAATCGAGGAATAGCATCTACAGTCCAAGTACACCCCATATCACAAACTTCAAGTCCCCAGGACTTCTCCTGCTGCACTAGGCTATGCAGCAGGGCAGAGCAGCCCCAGCACAAATGTGTGCTGACACCCGTGACACAGAACACACAGGACATGACAGACAACGGGGACACAACACAGACAGAAATCTCTAGGCAAGGAAAATGGCTGCGAGGAATGAGAGAATCCAAAAGGAGATGACCGAGGCAAAACTGCTGGTGGGCCCATGCCAGGCTTTCTGACAGGCCCCTCAAAAGGCTAAGGTAAAAGACATGACATATGCAAACACATAATACACAAAAGACAAGTGACATGAGACACACCAGGACTGCTCTGCCCTGCACACCTCAGCCTAAGAGCAAAAGTGAGACTTTCTTTTCATGGGGCCTAAGGGGCCATTTCTTGGCTACCTTCAACTCCAGAGCCAATTCAAACCCCCTCTCCCCACCCCGGGAGTCCCAACCCAGCACCCCGCTTTCATCCCCTCCACTTATCTCTGGGACATCCTGGGGTGCCGGTCCGCTTCAGATGTGAAGAGAGGCTGCTTCACCGGCTGGCAAGCTCCTGCTGTCACCGGGCTGTTGTCTCATGCACAGCTAGATTAAAAGAGATCCAAATATCACTGCCTGATCTTGACACCACATCAGCCAAATCCAAATAAGTCTGCTACTCACCATGCTCCTAAGAACGCCTGGCACCTCCTAATCCTAACCCTCTGCCACAGATGTAATGCACCTGCACCTGAAAGAAAGTTAGAACATATGTCAAACATCTGCAGGATAACTCAAAAGCTGCAAACACCTTCTATCAATCGAGGAATAGCATCTACAGTCCAAGTACACCCCATATCACAAACTTCAAGTCCCCAGGACTTTTCCTGCTGCACTAGGCTATGCAGCAGGGCAGAGCAGCCCCAGCACAAATGTGTGCTGACACCCGTGACACAGAACACACAGGACATGACAGACAACGGGGACACAACACACACAGAAATCTCTAGGCAAGGAAAATGGCTGCGAGGAATGAGAGAATCCAAAAGGAGATGACCGAGGCAAAACTGCTGGTGGGCCCATGCCAGGCTTTCTGACAGGCCCCTCAAAAGGCTAAGGTAAAAGACATGACATATGCAAACAACACATAATACACAAAAGACAAGTGACACGAGACACACCAGGACTGCTCTGCCCTGCACACCTCATCAAAAGTGAGACTTTGCTCTAATGGGGCCTAAGGAGCCACTTCTTGGCTACCTTCAACCCCAGAGCCATTTCAAACCCCCCCTCCCAACCCCAGCAGTCCCAACTCAGCACCCCGCTTTCATCCCCTCTGTGGGTCACAGCCCTCCACTTATCTCTGGGACATCCAGGGGTGCCACTCCACTTCAGGTGTAAAGGAAGGTGGCCTTGCCAGCTGGGAAGTTCCTGCTGTCACTGGGCTGGTGTCTCTTGCACAGCTAGATTAAAAGAGAACCAAATATCACTGCCTGATCTTGGCACCATATTGGCCAAAACCAAACAAGTCTGCTACTCACCGTGCTCCTAAGAATGCCCAGCTGCTCAGGCTGCAGGCTTCGGGCACGGTCGTCACAGGGGGTGCCTGGATTAAGAGGAGAGGCGGTGATTTGGCACGGCTGAAACCTGAGTGGACCCTTGCTCCTCCTCCCTACTTCCCCGACTCACCCCAACTCCTTGGCAGTTGCCAAAGGCTACCTGGATGGCACCTTTAAATAGAAAAGTTCAGGGCTTCATCACCAGGTCCTGCAGTACATCCACAGGGGTCACATGCACAGGAAACCTGGTGCATCGGCCCGGTGGTGACAGGGGCTTGGCATATTCCGACCGGATTGCCTAAGGCACAAAAACAAGAATGGAAGCTTAGAGCTGCACCAGAAATTGAGAGCTGAGCAATAACTACTTCTCTCCACTGCTCACCTTGACTGCGGGTATCCAGATTTACTTCCTACAAAGAAAAGGAACAGTGCTGTAACAGAGTCACACTTTATACTCCCCCTGCAGAAACAAACAGTGACTGACCTGCTCAGGGGAACCTCCTCTCTCAGGATGGGTGTATGGATTTTGCCCTGGATTTCATCCTTCTGTGTCTGAAAGAAAGATAGGACAAAAGTCAAAGGACTGAAGGATAACGTCACAGTGCCAAACATCTTGTGTCTATCTAGGAATATCATCTAGAGTCTTGACACAGCCCACAAACTGCAAGTCCCCAGGACTTTTCCTGCTGCACCAGGCTGTGCAGCAGGGCAGAGCAGCTCCGGCACAAATGTGTGCTGACACCCGTGACACAGGACACACAGGACATGACAGACAACGGGGACACAACACAGACAGAAATCTCTTGGCAAGGAAACTGGCTGCGAGGAATGAGAGAATCCAAAAGCAGATGACTGAGGCGAAACTGCTGGTGGGCTCATGCCAGGGTTTCTGACAGGCCCCTCAAAGGGCTAAGGAAAAAGACGTGAGATATGCAAACAACACATAAAACACAAAAGACAAGTGACACGAGACACACCAGGACTGCTCTGCCCTGCAAACCTCATCAAAAGTGAGACTTTCCTCTAATGAGGCCTAAGGAGCCACTTCTTGGCTACCTTCAACTCCAGAGCCATTTCAAACACCCCCTCCCCACCCCAGGAGTCCCAACTCAGCACCCCGCTTTCATCCCCTCTGTGGGTCACAGCCCTCCACTTATCTCTGGGACATCTGGGTGTGCCAGTCCGCTTCAGGTGCCAAGGAAGGCGGCCTCACCGGCTGGCAAGCTCCTGCTGTCACTGGGCTGGTGTCTCTTGCACAGCTAGATTAAAGAGAACCAAATATCACTGCCTCATCTTGACACCACATCAGCCAAAACCAAAAAAGTCTGCTACTCACCGTGCTCCTAAGAAGGCCTGGCACCTCCTAAGCCCAACCCTCTGCCACAGATGTAATGCACCTGCACCTGAAAGAAAGTTAGATCATATGTCAAATATCTGCAGGATAACTCAAAAGTTGCAAACACCTTCTATCAATCGAGGAATAGCATGTACAGTCCAAGTACACAGCAGGTTACAAACTTCAAATCCCCGGGACTTCTCCTGCTGCACCAGGCTATGCAGCAGGGCAGAGCAGCACCGGCACAAATGTGTGCTGACACCCGTGACACAGGACACACAGGACATGACAGACAACGGGGACACAACACAGACAGAAATCTCTTGGCAAGGAAAATGGCTGAGAGGAATGACAGAATCCAAAAGCAGATGACCGAGGCAAAACTGCTGGTGGGCTCATGCCAGGGTTTCTGACAGGCCCATCAAAGGGCTAAGGAAAAAGACGTGAGATACGCAAACAACACATAAAACAAAAAAGACAAGTGACACGAGACACACCTGGACTGCTCTGCCCTGCACACCTCAGTGCTAAGAGCAAAAGTGAGACTTTCTTTTCATGGGGCCTAAGGGGCCATTTCTTGGCTACCTTCAACTCCAGAGCCAATTCAAACCCCCTCTCCCCACCCCGGGAGTCCCAACCCAGCACCCCGCTTTCATCCCCTCCACTTATCTCCGGGACATCCGGGGGTGCCGGTCTGCTTCAGATGTGAAGGGAGGCTGCTTCACCTGCTGGCAAGCTCCTGCTGTCACCGGGCTGTTGTCTCAAGCACAGCTAGATTAAAAGAGAACCAAATATCACTGCCTGATCTTGACACCGCATCAGCCAAAACCAAACAAGTCTGCTACTCACCGTGCTCCTTAGAAGGCCTGGCACCTCCTAAGCCCAACCCTCTGCCACAGATGTAATGCACCTGCACCTGAAAGAAAGTTAGAACATATGTCAAACATCTGCAGGATAACTCAAAAGCTGCAAACACCTTCTATCAATCGATGAATAGCACGTACAGTCCAAGCACACACCATATCACAAACTGCGAGTCCCCGGGACTTCTCCTACTGCACCAGGCTATGCAGCAGGGCAGAGCAGCCCCGGCACAAATGTGTGCAGACACCCGTGACACAGGACACACAGGACATGACAGACAACGGGGACACAACACAGACAGAAATCTCTTGGCAAGGAAAATGGCTGCGAGGAATGAGAGAATCCAAAAGCAGATGACCAAGGCAAAACTGCTGGTGGGCTCATGCCAGGGTTTCTGACAGGCCCCTCAAAGGGCTAAGGAAAAAGACGTGAGATATGCAAACACATAAAACACAAAAGACAAGTGACACGAGACACACCAGGACTGCTCTGCCCTGCACACCTCATCAAAAGTGAGACTTTCCTCTAATGGGGCCTAAGGAGCCACTTCTTGGCTACCTTCAACTCCAGAGCCATTTCAAACACCCCCTCCCCACCCCAGGAGTCCCAACTCAGCACCCCGCTTTCATCCCCTCTGTGGGTCACAGCCCTCCACTTATCTCTGGGACATCTGGGTGTGCCACTCTGCTTCAGGTGCCAAGGAAGGCGGCCTCGCCAGCTGGGAAGTTCCTGCTGTCACTGGGCTGGTGTCTCTTGCACAGCTAGATTAAAAGAGCACCAAATATCACTGCCTGATCTTGGCACCATATTGGCCAAAACCAAAGAAGTCTGCTACTCACCGTGCTCCTAAGAATGCCCAGCTGCTCAGGCTGCAGGCTTCGGGCACGGTCGTCACAGGGGGTGCCTGGGTTAAGAGGAGAGGCGGTGATTTGGCATGGCTGAAACCTGAGTGGACCCTCGCTCCTCCTCCCTACTTCCCCAACTCACCGCAACTCATTGGCAGTTGCCCAAGGCCACCTGGATGGCACCTTTAAATAGAAAAGTTCAGGGCTTCATCACCAGGTCCTGCAGTACATCCACAGGGGTCACATGTCCAGGAAACCTGGTGCATCGGCCCGGTGGTGACAGGGGCTTGGCATATTCCGACCGGATTGCCTAAGGCACAAAAACAAGAATGGAAGCTTAAAGCTGCACCAGAAATTGAGAGCTGAGCAATAACAACTACTTCTCTCCACTGCTCACCTTGACTGCGGGTATCCGGACTTACTTCCTACAAAGAAAAGGAACAGTGCTGTAACAGAGTCACACTTTATACTCCCCCTGCAGAAATAAACAGTGACTGACCTGCTCAGGGGAACCTCCTCTCTCAGGATGGGTGTATGGATTTTGCCCTGGATTTCATCCTTCTGTGTCTGAAAGAAAGTTAGGACAAAAGTCAAAGGACTGAAGGATAACGTCACAGCGCCAAACATCTTGAGTCTATCTAGGAATATCATCTAGAGGCTTGACACATCCCACAAACTGCAAGTCCCTGGGACTTCTCCTACTGCACCAGGCTGTGCAGCAGGGCAGAGCAGCTCCGGCACAAATGTGTGCTGACACCCGTGACACAGGACACACAGGACATGACAGACAACGGGGACACAACACAGACAGAAATCTCTTGGCAAGGAAAATGGCTGTGAGGAATGAGAGAATCCAAAAGCAGATGACTGAGGCGAAACTGCTGGTGGGCTCGTGCCAGGGTTTCTGACAGGCCCCTCAAAGGGCTAAGGAAAAAGACGTGAGATACGCAAACAACACATAAAACACAAAAGACAAGTGACACGAGACACACCAGGACTGCTCTGCCCTGCACACCTCAGTGCTAAGAGCAAAAGTGAGACTTTCTTTTCATGGGGCCTAAGGGGCCATTTCTTGGCTACCTTCAACTCCAGAGCCAATTCAAACCCCCTCTCTCCCCACCCCGGGAGTCCCAACCCAGCATCCTGCTTTCATCCCCTCTGTGGGTCACAGCCCTCCACTTATCTCTGGGACATCCGGGGGTGCCGCTCCGCTTCAGGTGCCAAGGAAGGCGGCCTCGCCAGCTGGCAAGCTCCTGCTGTCACCAGGCTGTTGTCTCATGGACAGCTAGATTAAAGAGAACCAAATATCACTGCCTGATCTTGGCACCACATCGGCCAAAACCAAAGAAGTCTGCCACTCACCATGCTCCTAAGAAGGCCCGCCACCTCCTAAGCCCAACCCTCTGCTACAGATGTAATGCACCTGCACCTGAAAGAAAGTTAGAACATATGTCAAACATCTGCAGGATAACTCAAAAGCGGCAAACACCTTCTATCAATTGAAGAATAGCACCTACAGTCCAAGCACACCCCACATCACAAACTTCAAGTCCCCGGGACTTCTCCTGCTGCACCAGGCTATGCGGCAGGGCAGAGCCGCTCCGGCACAAATGTGTGCAGACACCCGTGACACAGAACGTGACAAACAGGGGGACGTTCAACACAACACATTATGTTTGTGGTGAGGGCATTGAGGGGAAAAGGCAAAAGGGACCCCAAAGACACACTAGGTAACACGGTACACTGGACAACACAACACAGACCGGAACTGTTCTGCCCTGCCTGCCTGAAAGCTGCCATCAAAAGTAGAGCCTGTCCCTTTAGCTGTCCTAAGAGGCCCCTTGGAGGAGATTGCTTTTCCCTCTGCTAGTTTTTAAATCTGTCGCAAAAACTCCCAACCCACTACCCTCCTATCGTCCCATCTCCAGGCTGTGGCCCCCAACTTATCTTTTGGATGATCGATGATGTGGATCCACATTGCACCTGAAATGAGCCTGGCTCGGAGGGCGCTGTGATGGCCTGTTAGCCTCTTGGTTGGCTACAATAAAGAATACCAAAACCAAAGTATGAGTACAGAGTTATGAGGGCCAAATCCCAGCTAATCAGCTACTTGCCCTCTCCTGAGTGTGCCTGGCTCCTTCAGGCTCCAGCTTCATCCTGATTGCAAGGCTGTGGTGTTATTATGAGTGGCACCTGGGTTAGAGAAAGGCAAAGTTAAACGGCATTCCTGTGAGTGCAGTGGATGACCTTGTGTGCTCTAAGACATGTGAATGCCTCTGCTATGCTTCTGAAAAGCCTTGTGTAGGGGGGCCCTGAAATAAACACTCTTTCTCACCCTGCTACCTGTAAACCCCCCTGCCCCAACAACTCCTAACTGGATACCTGCTCACCCTCCCTCTCCTAGACACAACCCTCAACTCACCTGAAGCCTCAATCTCAAACATCATCTTTGACACTGGGCAGATCCCTCTTGTGACACAATGAATCTGCTGAAAAAAGTGTTGGAATTGACACAGCCTGGAGTCTCTGGAAGCTCTGTTCCTCCTAAAAACATACAAAACAAAATAAGAACAAAACCAGAAATTACAAATGCACTTCACCACCCCTAAACACAAACCCCAAAATTGTGAACTTAAAATACTCCCTGTATTCCATGCTGCTTTCTTCACAGTATCTTCAAAGCCTCTGCTGCTTTAGATGCCCAGAAACACCTGCTGAAAACAAGCTGAGATAAGCTGAAAGAGCTTCTTCACTGAAATGAGAGGAGAGCACTTACCCCAGCACATCCCAGAGAGGGAATGAAGCCCCTCAGCAAAGGCTGGAGTTAATATACCCCTGATTGTGCCCGCCTCTCATTCCCATGATGCCCGGGAAAAGGGAGGGGGCTGATCCCACCGCGTTTAAAAGCCCTCCGAGCAGCTGCAGCTGTTTGGCTACTCTGACTCCAATTCAAGGGGAGTAAAGGGCTTATTATAGAAGAAAACTCTTCAGAAAAATAACAGTACTTCCTTTTTTGCAACAACTACTTGGAGCAAAAGGGCAGAAAACTGGTAAGAAATAAAGTTTCTGCTTAGGCAGCATAACTAGATAAATTGGGTAATTTGCTGTTAACTTACATAATTATTCCTTAGTGACTACTAAGTAGTACTTCTCATATGACTATGCCAGGTGGAGAAGAATACTAATGATACGAATACTCTGAGTCTCCTTGGGACCTCTAATTAGGGCTGTCTGCATTATAAGTAAAAATAAGAAAAATAAAAGCTTCCCAGGCAGTGTAAGGGTTAAGTGCATGCCAGGCTCACCCTTCTCTGAGATACTTGATCCTATGGCACCGAAAGGAGTGCCCTGAAATGTTGTTTTAAACCCTTAAAATGCTGAAAAAGTCAGGGCTTCCTTCCAGTGAACCCCTTAAAAAGAGGAAATGGGGCAGTTACCTCTACTGAAGCAAATAAATTGCTTCTGTCCTTAAATTTACTCTCCTTACGTATTGGGAAAGGAGAGGTTTTCCTCACTTTAAATTTCTGCAGTGATGAAAAAAGAGGGATTTTTCCCTCACTTCAAACCCTTAAGATGGAGGGATAGCTGGGCTTCTCCCTCAATTTACGCCTCAGGAAAACAAAGAGGGAGCGGCTCCCCTTAATTCAAACCCATAAGAAACATTGTCCAGGTTTTCCCCTTTTATTTAAACTGGAAAATAATAGAAAATGGGGACTCCCTGTCAATTAACACCCCTAACAGCATAGAAAAGGCAGGGATTCTTTCAACCAAGACCATTAAAATTGCAGGGGAAGCAGAGTTCCTCCCAGTTTGAACACAAAAAATAATGGGAAAGGAAGATTTTCCCTTTTTTCTAAACCCTTTTTCTCCTAAAAGCCCCTCTCCTTTCTGGGAGTGCTGTGGAGGGTCTGGGGGCTCTGGGGAGGGACTGTCACAGTAAAAGGGGAAAGTTGAAAGCCCTCTCCTGGAACCCCACATGCTGCCTGGCCTGCTCAGACGCTGCCCCTTGGCAAAAGGGCTCTTCCCTTGGCATTTTCTCAAAGTGATGCTCCATGCCCAGGTGGGTCCTGCTGCTCCCTAGTCCGTGCTGGATGCTCCAACCACAGTTCCTGGAGGGACACGTGGGATACCCCTGTTAGCCCCTCTGGACTAGCAGCACCCTGTGCAGGTGTGCCTGGGAAACCCTCTGAAAGCAGCTGGTCACACGGGGGGCTGCTAGACCTTGGAGTGGGGGTTGAGGTGAAGAAAGGTCCTGTGAGGAGTTCCTTCCCCTACACAGCCCTTCGTCTGCCCCGTAAACCATGGGGTGCCAGACTTTCCTTTCTAAGGAAATTAACAGTCTTTCCTCTCAGTGTGCCCGTGGCCCAAACTGCGATTCTGCCTCCCAAACTGCAGAGAACAATTTCTCACAGACCGCAGCTGCCAACACCAAGAACTCTCGCTGCCCTTGGAGTGCCACGTGCCTCCTGCGAACGGACGTCGACACGCAGCAGGGGTGAGTTTGGTTTTACAGGGAAGAGGGCTGGTGCAGGATTTCTCTAGGAGCAAAGCTGCCCCCACCGAGAACTCGGGCTGCGCTGGCAGTGCCAAGCACCTCCTGCAAACTGGCATCAGGAAACTCGGGGGGTGAGCTTTTCTGTGCAGAAGTTCTCCCAGACCAAAGCTGAGAGCATCTAACCCTAACCACAACAACTTAGCTGGGTCTAAAAGTTACAACCTTTGGACTGGCAGTGAGGGACCCAACCCGCTGTGCCACCGCTGGCCCCTTTCTAAAGCATTCCATTGCAGTCCTAAAACTCTGCCTTTTCAGAGGCTGTTTCCTCTGACCCTGACCTTCATCTTCAAAATATGCTAAAGAATCATAAAATGGCTTTGAAAAAGCCCCAACAATACCCTAAAAAGTCCCAGAAAAGTCCCTTCCAAAATCCCCTAAATACCTTTAAAAGTCCTGGAAAAAAAATTCAAAAAGACATGCTCAGCATGCTCAGTCTCTGAACTCTACCGCTTGCTGTGAAGCCCACAGATGTCGTCCCTACCTTTTTGCAGAGGGTCTGTTGTCCTCTGAGGGTTCTGTCATTGTCCTGGTGTGTGAGGGTTGCTGTCTGGTCTCGCTGTTAGGGTTGCTGTGTTGTGCTGCTGTTGGGGCAAAAGGCTGTTTTTAGGGGGGCTGGTCAGGCTGAGGTTAGGGCTGGGCTGAGGGGTGGTGCAGCTGTACCCTGTACCCCTGATCTCCACTGGACTGTCCAGCCCTCAAGCCCTCTCCCTTTACCCCTCAACCGGTCCCTCTGCCCCCCAGCTCTCAGCTCTTGTGTGTCACCCCTAACCCCTCTCCTTTGCCTCTCAGCCCCCAGCTTCTCTGTGTCATCCTACAGCTGCCCCTGCCGCCCTCAGCATCTCTGTGTGTCACCCGCTGTCCCCTCTCCCTGGTCCTCCCTCAGCTCCCAGCCTCTGTCACCCTCAAACCCCCAGTGCCCCTCAAGCTGCCCCTCAGCCTCCATGTGTTGTGCCATGAAAAGACCCTAAAAAAACCTAAAACTTCCCTGAAAACCCCCAAATCTTCAAAATGTCCTAAAAACCCCATGAAAACCTAAAAATAGTCTCAGAATACTGCTAAAATACACTGAAAATACCCTACTTAAAAAAAAAACCTAAAACACCCCTAAAAATCCCCACAGAACCTTTAAAAATCCCTAAATATACCCTAAATAGTCCAAAAAGAGCTCTAAAAATACCCCAAAAATCCTTAAAATGCCCTGATAAGACCCTAAAAAACCTAAAAGTTCCCTCAAAAACCCTAAAAATACCCTAGCCTTAAAAAGTCCTTTACGTACCCGCAGTAGTTCTAAAAAAGCCCCAACAACACCCAAACCCCCTCCAAACAATTCTTAAAAGTACTAAGAAAGCCCTTAAAATACCCTAACAAAGTCTTTTAAAAGCCCCGAAAAAGCCCTATAAGTATCTTAAACGTTCCCAGAAAATTCCTGAAGAACTCGTCCAAAAAAGCCCTAAAATAGCCTTTTAAAGCCATGAGAAAAACCCTAAAAAACTGCTCAGCCCCCAACTCCTACCTGTCACTCTCTAGACCACAAACATCATTGCTACCTTTTTATTAGGGTTGCTGCCTGCAGCTGCTGGGAGAGTTCTGGGGCTGTCCCAGCATTGGGGTTACTGCCTTGGGCTGCTGTTGGGGAAAGCTGGGGTCCTAGGGGTGCTGTTTAGGGTGACCTTGGGGTTGGGTTGAGGGGTGCTGCACCTGTACCCTAACCCTGCCTGGTACCCTGTGTCCCCTGTACCCCTAACCCTCAGTGTGAGCTCTCCATCTGTCAAGCCTCCCCCTCCTTGCCCCTCAGCCCGCAATGTCTGTGTGCCACCCCGAGACCTCTGACATTGTCCCTTGGCCCCCTGACCTCCACCGTGCACTCTCCACCTGGTTAGGGGTGGTTTTTGGGCTAAGGTTAGGGGTGGTGTGAGGGCTGGCTCACCTGTCACCCTCAAGCAGCCACCACTTTGCCCCTCAAGGCATCTGCTTCCCCTCACCCTCTTCTTGTCACCCTCAAGTTCCCCGCTCTCAGCCTCTCAGCATCTCTGTGCCACCCTGGAGCCCCCCAGCTGCTCCTAAAGCTCCCTTCTGCCTCCCAGCTCCCCCCATCCTCTGTGTCACCCTCCAGCCCCCTCCCCTCAGCCCCTTGTGACACCCTGCAGCCCACAGATGTTGTCCCTGCCTGTCTTACTTGGGTGCTGTCCTGCTGCGAGAGCTGCGCTGTCCCCCAGGGGTTCGGGCTCCTGCGTGCTGCTGGAGGGGACTCGCAGGGGGCGGTGGGTGAGGTAATGGATGGAGCAGGAATTGTGGTGGGACGGGTTAAGGGCGGGCTGGAAAATAGAGTAGGGTTAGGGGCGGAGAAGGGGACACAGCAGGAGGGGGCTGAGGTGAGGAGGTAAGTGTTAGAGGAAGCATAACTCCATAACTCCAAGGCCGAGTCTGCGGCCAACGAGAACTCTGAGTGACCTGGGAGCGCCGAACGTCTTCGACAAATTAATGTAAGGAAACTGGGGTGATGGGTTTTGTTTCCCGTGGAAAAGGGATGGCATTTGTGTGCGTGGGCCTGCACCCTGCCCAGGACCTTTGATCTCGAGTGGGCTGCCACCTCCTAAAATTCCAAACATCGCAGGTGAGGCGGGGGTTGGAAATTTTACTTGGGGTAGAAACCAATTTTGGATTTAGCTGAAGTCTGCTGGTGAAACTTGTGTAGTCTGTTAATTGGTGTGCTTGCAAAAAGGTCTGCAGAGAGAACAAAGGAAGTTCAAGGCTACTGTCTGAAAAAGTGAATCTGGGTTACAACTGCGTGCACGGCCTCGTCCCTGTGTGAGTAAAAGTTTGAGGTTTTGCTGGCAGCCGTTGCCGAGTGCTCAGGGGTCCCCTGGTCGATAGGGCAGCTTGGGAGGGTTTGCTTCAGGCTTTGCTTGTGAAAGGTGTGAGCAAAGCAAGCAGCTCTGAAGCAGATGAGCCCGCTCTTGCCTGTTGAAGTGTTGGATAAATCAAAGATAAACCTTCAAGGTCCCTTCCCACCCAAACCGTTCCGTGATTCTTTGTCCTGGAGGCAAGGGTGCACCTGTCACCACATTTCTCTTCACAGGGAAAAGGAAGGAAAAACAATTCTTATCTCATTTGCTGTGCCTGTGTTTGTGCCAAAGTAGAATGCCACGTGGAGATTGTTTACCCAAAGTGATGGTGTTTTGTTTCCTTGGCCTGTCAGGGCCAAGCGTGTGTGTGTCAGGACTGTTGGGTGACAGTCACGAGTTGTGTGCGGTGTGTGCAGGGTTGAGTACTTGGCAGATTCAGTTTAGATGTAATGTAATATAGTATAATAAAGTCATTAATTAGCCTTCTGATAAGGCAGAATGCAGATTGGAAATGTTTGCACATATGATATTAAAGGACACGTGAACCACCTTTCTGTGAGACAAAGACACAAGACTTGGCCCATCCCTAACTTAGGACACAGCTAAAAAATAATAGATAAAATAATTTTTAACCTATTTTTGAAGAACTCTCTAAAACGAATGGCAGATGATGTAGCTATTTTATCTGTCAAGCTTCCATGCAAAATTTCCTGCTGATGCTGGCTCAGACAGATGGAGATTTGGGAGGAGGGGGAAGAACAAAGTGCCACAGGGCTTTATTGCATGAGCCTTGAAAGGTTTCTGCAAGCTTCTATTGCAAGGTTGATGAACCTTGTGTTTGTTAACTTCTAACACTAACTGTCTAACACTAACTTTGCACAGTGTTTTAACCCTGCTTTATCTCCTGTGGTCCAGATGACACATTTACACATCTTTAGAAAATTCAGCGGGATGCTCTTCAAACAACATGTGACTTTGCACCAGTGAGGGCAGAAACTTATGGTTACCTCAATCTATAGTTTTTCAATATTGCTATAGAAAGGGTTTTTCTGTGAAATGTCTACTTTGGTTAGATAATACAAATTTAGTGCTGGCTGGTACTTCCATAAGATGAAGAGTAAGAATAACTCAGGAATGTTTCATCATTTGTCTCTGCACTGGTCAGAAATGGTAATTTGCACTCCAATCTGTAGAAATTTAGCAAAAGAAGTTGGACACTCAGAGGATGAAAATAGAAAAAAATGCTTTGGAAGGATTTTTCCTTGCCAGTGAGTGAGTTTCTCCCTTAGGAGCATCGGGGGGTAGCACGGTCGGGATGGATGGAGACGAGAGATCTCTGAAGCCAGGTCGTGGAACTTGGGGTTTATTGCAAAGGGGGCAGGGGCCTGCTGGGAGCTGCCAGCCCCAGCTCAGAGCAGGCCTGAGAGAAGAGAGGGGTAGGAGAGGATGAGAGGGTAAGAGAGTAAAAGCAGAAGAGAGTAGAAAGGGGTAAGCGAGTAAAAGGGCAAGAGAGTGAAGTTCCCATTAAAATACAATGAATCATCTTCTGTGTTGAATATTCTAATTCTCACTAACCAATCTAGTACAATACACAAATCCTATACCATTTCCAGACAGCCTGTAAGAATCACTACATTACCATACTGTGTTACATTTCAAACCCTAAAAACTCCTCTTTGGGCCCTTCTGCCAAGCTCGTAGAGTCTGCTCGGACCCTTGGAGCTGTCTGCACGCAGAGGGTATTGTTTCATCAAAAGGGGATCACCTTCAGCCGGCCACACCATTGTTTTCCTGTTGTTCAGTAACTGAGGGATCTCAAAACTTGCTTTCATTTCAATCTTGCTTATAGTTTCTATATTCTCAAGATATTTTGCCAGGCAATCATATTTATAAGGCTTTCCTGTTTCATCTTCCCCAACATCTCCCCCATTCTGATAAACAACTAAGATATTAGACACTGTCTTACTCATAATTCTTTGCACACGCTGAAGTAGACAGGGTACTGCTATAAAACTACAATTATTACTATTAGAATAATCGAGCCTGTTTTACAGAGTTCCTTTAGGCAAGGTGCAGAAGCTCTGACCGTCAAGCAAACTGTCTAGCCGTGATGGGTCACCTATTGTAATTTGGTTAGCTAAAGATTTTGGGTTCTGTAGCTGTTTATGAATAGAAGCAGAATGCTCAGGTAAGTTCATACAACACAATCCTTCAAAATCTTCACAACCGTGCCCATGTGCTAGTAAAAGAAAATCAATGGCAGCTCTGTTTTGTAAAGTGGCATGTCTGACCGCTTCTTCCATCTGTCAACAAATCACTGATTGCAGTAGAGGGGGCATTTCCTTCTCTGCTGAGCCAACACCCTAACTTGTTTAATTGTGTCAATGCAGTTGAGGAACCCCACTGAGGTAGAAAAATGCTTGCAACAATTGATTTTCCAGAGTTCCAAGAGTGAAAATCGCCATCACAGTTGCTTTCATATTGATGTCCCCAGGAGGATCTAATCTTTCTGCTTTCCTTTTTGACTACCTCTTTGACACTGGGAGCAATTATTTAAAGTTGTCCCAAAGCACAAGGGCCACCATCTGTTTTTGAGGGTATACCTTGCCAGGCCCTGTCTCCATAGATAAGCCAGATTCCTCTAGGGAATCGAATCGGAAGTTTGTTAAAATGATCTGCCTGAGGTTCATCATACGAAAGGAACTTAGTTTGATTACACCGAGAAGTCATATTGCTATAAGCTGGGTGATATGGGGTAGCGTTTAAATGAGGGCCGTCTTCTCCTAGGAAATGAAAGAAGTAACAGGTATCCATAGTTAGTGAGCCTAGGATTTCTAGCTCTTGAAGGTCAGATTTATCAGCTTTAGAATTAACAACATAAGTTTGGTGTTTCTGGCTGGGAGTTGGAGATACGGGATGATCATCATATGGCCAATATTTATCAGGAGTACCATTATCAAATCTTTTTGGGAAAGGTACTCCAACTAGACAGATTGAAAAAGGTTTGTCAGGACTTGTGTCAGATAGACAGATGGTATCGGAGCCTGCAGACCTGGCTAAAGCAACCCAGACATTCATTTTTGGTTATTTTACAGGTAAAGCTTCTGTTTGTGCTGCCTGTGCAGCTGCTTGTGCTGTTTGAGCTCTAAGAGCCCTTTCAATCTTTTCTCCTAGAGTTTTTCCAAGTTCATTTGCCTGGATAATTGCCACTTGCTGTGGACTCCCAGTTTTGTTGCAGGCATCAATCATTTCAGGCACTGTGAGTTTTTCTTTTCCTAGGGCTTTGATAACTCTCTTACATTCTGCATTGGCATTATTTTCAACAATGTCCCGTATCATTATTGGGTGAGCTATATCATCACCACATTGTCTTTCTGCTGCTTGGATTACCCGGTCGACAAATGTGGTAAATGATTCAGACAAGTCTTGGCTAATCAGATTATAGGCTTTTTCTAAACTTCCTGCAGGCTGAATTTGCAAAAAGGCTCTGCGAGCCATATTTTTAATGTCATCTAATGCTGTTTAGGGTAAATTCACTCGATTATCATTCTGATCACCAGAAGGGTCACCGGTCAGCTTAGACATGCCAAGGGTACGAAGGTCTGCATCAGTACTTTGTCTGTAAGTGGCTCTCACCCCTGTAAGCAGTCTTTTCCATTTGAGCTCCCATAGCATATATTGTGAGTCTGTAAGAATTATACTAGCAGGATTTTTACAGTCATTTGGTGTGGTTGTATGTCCTTCCAGGGTACTTTTCAGCAGTTGCTTAAAATATGGGGAGCAGATACCATCGTCCCTTATTGCCTTTCGCAGTTCCTTTATCTCACGAGGCGGGAAAGCCACCCGTGTTCTAGGACCACCGGCTTGCTGGCTGAATAGCACAGGCATAGCTAAAGGATTTAGACTGTCTTCTTTGGAAATCTGGCCCCTGACTTCATCCCAGTCTGTTAGTTGAAAATTATCAAAAGATTTTTGTGAGTTTTCTAATTTTGGGACTAATGCTGGGAAATTTTCGGGGTTTAGTGTCTCTTTTTGGGTCGAGAAATCTGTCCCAAACACTGGGGGGACTCTGGAGCTATTTGGGAACAGTTCTTTTTCGAAATTCTTTTGTGTCGGGATCAAAGGGTTGGCATTTGCAGGGTGTGAAAAATGCCAATCACTTGCTTTTGAAATTTTTAAAAGTTTAATTGTAATAAAATGGTTATAAAAATAGTAATACAATTAGAGTAATAATAATTTGGACAATTTAAATTAGGACAATATGAGACAATAAAAGCAAAGAGTTACGGATGTCCGGGTACCTTTTTCTGGGCATCACGAGCTTGAAAAAGGACCCCTGCTAACAAAGGATTAACCCTTAAGAACAATAGCCCGTTGCGTATTCATACACTTCATACATGATGCATAAATTCCATTCAAACACAGGATTCTGTCTGGTCATTGTCAACTTCTTCCTTCTAATCCTAACAGCGCCTTCAAGGCGGGAAGAAGTTAGTTTCTTCTTATAAGAAGGCAATAAGTTCCCTTTCTCTGAAAGATTTAGGTCTCGTGTGGCTGCTGTCTCGCTGTGAGTCACTTCACTTTTCTGTTAAACAAAGCATCCTACATAGCACAGTTTCTATTTTAACATTTTTTATAACCTGAAACTGTATTTAACACGGTACTTAAGAGAATTAATACAGCATTACTTTCTAACACAACACATATAATATTCATTTTAATATTTGCGAAAAGCCAATCATAAAATACATGCATTTTTCACACAGGGGCAAAATAATTCTCTGTCTGTTCTGTATTTATTAAAGCAGCTGTCATATCCCAGCCTCTCCCTCCTCGCTGCACGGTTTGTGTGCGTGGATGTCACTGTGCGGACGAATCGTGACACAAAGTAGTCCCACTCGGTGCTAGGAGTGTGGAAGGCGAAAACGCGGAGGGATATCAGGTATCAGTTGTGCCAGTATCATGATGTGGCGGGACCTGTCGGTGATGCGGCCGGATCTCTCGGTGACGCGGAGGGATCTCTCGGTGACGCGGCCGGATCTCTCGGTGACGCGGAGGGATCTGCCGGTGATGCGGCGGATCTCTCGGTGTCGCGGAGGGATCTGCCGGTGACGCGCCGGATCTCTCGGTGATGCGACCGTGCCCGGGTCCTCAAGTCCCGGCAGAGCCAGAGACGCGGAAGGATACATGAAAGGCGCTGCGGCATTCGCCGGATGTGCTGCCGTGTACAGACCCGGTGGCGGCTGGAACGCGGCGTGCAGCGGCTGGGCCGGGCTGGGGTGGCTGCCGGCCCCGCGGGCAGGGACGGCGCTGAGAGGAGGCTGGGCTGGAGCGGCGGCAGGCGCGCAGCCACGCCGCGGCACCGGCACGGGGCGGCTGGGCGGGCTGGGGCGCGCCGGTTCCAGCTCAAGCGGTGCTGTACCGGGACCGGGGGATTGCGGCGAAACGCCGGCAGGGACAGGGTCAGCCGTGGGCGTCTGCCCCGCCGCAGGGAGCGTGGGCAGCTCGGCGTGTGCGCCGGGGGAGGGGGGGGGGGGGGGGGGGGGGGGGGGCGCGACAGCGTGCACAAGGGGCGCTGGGGACGCCAGCGCGGCCGCGCCAGGCGGGCTTGGCACGGGGGGGGGGCGCGGAGTGAGGCGGCAGCGTGCACAAGGGGCGCTGGGGTCGCCGGCGCGGCCCCGCGGATCCGGGAGCCGCAGGGCACTGCGAAGTCGCAGCAGCGACGGGACTTGGGCACCACCGGCGCTGCGTCGGCAAAGGGGGCGAGGGGAATTGGGGGGGGCGGGGGGAGCGGCCGCACTCGCGGGTAGCGGGGGAGAAGCGGCGGGCTGGGCGGTGGCGGGGGGGGGGGTGGTGTTTTGCGGAGAAAAGAAGAGAACTAGACAACTTTTACAAAGTTGTATAGAACCGGTATGTGTTTATTGCAGCGCTGGACGCATGCGTACCCCACAGGTACTAAAAGGGCACGCGTACCCCCGAGAACTTCAGGTCTCCTTTTATTTCTCTTCTATATACATATGCATACAGTTTTACAGTAGGCTCGTACATATTCATTTTTATGGACTTCTCGTGACATTTGCTGCTAGTTCTTTATCAAAAGGAATTCTTAGGTCAGGTTGTCCTGGCCTTGTTTTAGTCTTTGTTTTTCTTTATCAATCTCTTCAGTATCTCTGTCTTGCAGTTTTCTTTTCAGCTTTAGCTTACAGACTTTTTACTCTTTTAGACTTTTAACTTAATTCAAAAGGGATTTCTGCTTTGGGGGTTTTTCACTCTGTCTCATTCCCCCCTTTCCTAGAGAATAAGTAAATTCTTTTACCTAATGTAAACTTTTACAACAATAAGTGTCTCTTAATGCTTTGCCATGTACGTTTGATAAAGAGGTTAATACAGCTATTCGTTGTAGTATTATCTAATTCTAAGTTAGCAATATAATAGATAATCTTAAATTTATTCTAACTAATATTAACAAAACTACAATGGGATGAGATAACTTATAAAAAATTTTATTTGAACTTGGTGACACTTGGTGACTACTCAAGGATCACATTTCACTAGTGATGATCTATATTTTGTTTTATACTCTGTAGAACTCTGGTAGGTTTTGGGGTTTTTTGGTTGTTTTTTTTGGGGGGGGGGTTTGGTTTTTTTTTTGTTTTTTTGTTTGTTGGGTTGTTGTGTTTTTTTGTTTTTTTTTTTGTATTATGTTGGACAGTAATTAGGGTTTTTCATGTTTTTGGATTCCTTCTAAGATCTTCTCTAGGCTTTGGTGCTTAATTAATTGTTTTACTAATGTAAGGTCTATTCTAATAGGGGTAGGTGATAGTCTGTGATATATTGTATAATTGGTTTTAACTAGCTGATGGGATGCTACTGGGGCCAAGTACGAAAAATCACACTTGATAATCTTAACAAAATTACAAATATAGAAATTAGAATGATTTCTACTAGACAGAATAACATCATTGCTATCAATTTTTACAGCAGCACAGGCAGTTCTCAGGCATGCACACTCTTTTCCAGTATACACGAGCACAGTTTTCTGGTCAGTGACTGGAGTAACTTCAAAGTGGCAAATACTCTGTTCAGTGTCTAAACACACATCTTGGGCATTAATAGTATTGCTTTCACAAAAGAATCTTAGCTGTTTTCTGGTAATGCAGGAATCTAGGTTTACTGTTTGCTACTTTCATTCATCTTTTGTGCTTACACTCTATGTTCTGAAGGGTAGAGTATTGTTTTTTCATGGTTTAATCTTAGTGTAATGATGGGATGGATAACATAAACAGTAGCATTACGTATGGTAAGCACAAAGGTGGTGGCTACATTAGAAGTAGGATCATAGGTGAAATTTACTGTAGTCTACTAGGATTGAAACTTCTTTTTAAAATCAATCACATTATCTCAGACAATTTTCTGAATTTTAGCTGGAAAATTACTTTTATCCTTTTCTCGTATGATTAGAGCTGCTGTTGTTTACATCTATAACTGTGCTTGTATACAACTGAAAGCTAAAGGCACATTATCTTGAACTGTACTAAGTGCTTCTACTATTAACTTGTGGTCTTGGTCTCTGGCTGTTTCTGACTTTGGCAGTACTTTTGAAATCTGCCACTGGCTAGTTTTTAATGCCAATAGAGATGACTGTAAAGGCTGCTTCAATTTGGTTAGGCTACTTGCTGCAGTGGCCAGTTTATTCATCAGTATTTCTGAATCAATTCCATTTAAAACTCCTAATCTTGCTCTTAATATCTCAGATCTTTTCTTATTTTGCTCTCGAGATATACTTGCATGTGTAACTAGTTGTCTAGCCTTCAAAGGATGTTTTGGGTTTTTTTGTTTTGTTTTTTTTTTCTTTTAAAAAAGAGGAGCAGGCTGGTTGGATTTCTGAGATGTTAACTTGTATTAACAAATTTAACGTTAATATTAATGTTCTTGCTATTCTTGCTCTTCATATACTTGATCTCTGTGAGTTACTGCAGTGGATAGGTTTAAATCTTTTAACTCAGAAGGTTCTCTCATGGATTCAGTATACTGATTAAACACTTGGGACCAAGGCTATCTAGCATTGCTTTGGATAGAGGTATTCTCTAGTTCTAAAACTTCAGTTATAATTACATATAAAACAATTCTGTGAACCAAAGTATGAACTATTCTCGACCGCAATATACTCATTTTGCTCGAGTAAGTTTTAGTCTCAGTTCATTGTCTCTTGGTGTCACTCTCTAAGGGGCTTTTTCTGGGCCTTCTTCACTCGAGAGTGATGGATCTAGGTATTCTGCGCTTTGATTTTGATTGCAGTGAAGGTGGTGAGAAGCACTTGCAGCGGTCTTTTCTACTGTGGTTCTAAAGTCTTCTTTGTAAGAGACTTAAGATATACATAATCTCCAGGCTATCTAACTCTCTGCTTGGAGTTCCAGCCACGTGTTTCTCAATTTCTCTGAGCTGTTTGCTTAAAGTCACCATGTAGGTGGCCAGTGTTATCACCCCAATGTGGGTGGACATTCTCTTTTGTATTCTATATGGTCTTCCATAAGGCATTTTAAAAGGCTTCAGCTTTTTTTTTAGCTTAAGGTTTAGTTCAAATTTGCAATAGTGTCAGTGGAAGAGCTTGGGGCCAGGGTAGATTAATTTCTCGCTCCGGTCTTATAATTTGCTTCTTAATCAAGTGATGCATTTTCTCTACTTGGCTGCTTGATTGGGGGTGATATGGAGTGTGAAGTTCTTAGTCTACGCTCAGGTGGCTACTAGTCTGTTGCACTGCTTTGGAAATGAAATGTGATCTTCTATCTGAGGATATTTTGGCTGGAACTCTGAAGCATGACATTATTTCTTGTAATAATAATAATAATACTCTGGTTACTCCTCGAGCTTTGACAGTTCTGGTAGGGAATGTTTCTGGCCACTCTGAAAATGTATCTATCAATCTTAGTAAATACTGATACTTCCTTTTCCTTGTGGGTTCTGAAAAGTTAATTTGCCACTGCTGTCTAGGCCCATGGCCTCTCCTAGTCTGACCGAGTTTCGGTCTGGGGGTATTTTTCGGGTTAGTCTGGAGGCAAGGATCACACTGTCGGTTTACTTGAGTAATAGTGGCATATCAGTTCTTGGCAATGATTCTTTTAATCAGATGTGTGTTCTAGAAAGCTTGTGGAAACTATTACTTCAAAGTTAACACTTCATCAATGTACTCTGTATCACTGGCAGCCTTGTTCATTTTGGGAAAGGAGCTACACTTTATAAAAGCTTTTAAGTAGTTAGGCTTTAGTGTGTTTTCTAGTGCTCCTCCTTCGCTATTGACTACGAAAATGGGAAGGAATTACCAGCTCTCTTTCAGTGGTAGCTCACTCCTTGTGGTTGTATGTCTTTTTTGATTAGTATTATTGTATTCTGGCTTACCTTTGAGGAAAATCTATAACTACTTCACCTTTTGCTGCTTTCTTTGCCTCTCCATCTGCTAGTTCATTCCTCTAATTTTGAGCTCACTCTCTGGTGTGCTTTAATATTCAGGCACCTGGACTATGTGAGCTGTGTTTGAATGCAAAAAATTTTCTGGCTGGCTTCATGGATAGAGAGGCAAAAGAAGGCATCTCTGAGATCTGAAACGGTGAACTAGGTTAGCTCAGGTGTTAAACAAGTTAGTCAAGTATATGGATTTGTTACCACAGCATATAAATTCTTCTGTTATTTTATTGACAGCCCTCAAATCCTGTACTATCTATCTGGTATGACTTTTCATTTCAATGGCAGTTAATGTTAAGCCTAACATCTTTATACTCTTTGCTTCTAGAGTAACTTTTCTCATTTGAGAATGTTTAACAAATTGAGCATGTACAAAAGCTTCTAAGTACATATGTTACTTTAAAGGTTAGCAAAAGTATGCCTTTTCAGACTAGCCAGTTGTTCTCTACTTTACAACATAAACATTCTCTACAGGTATTAAAGTTTTATTTAAAACTGAATATATGCTCCTGTATCAACTAAAGTTCTACTTTTTTCTTACTTCTAATCTTACTGCTTCTCGCAGAGGGGTCTGTTACTTCTTAGTTCTGGATGAAATTGAACTGCCAGGAGGGGGATGGGTTCCAGTGGGTATATTTTGGAGCCTAAGTCTTCTTCTCCTTTGGGGAGGTTGTCTTTATCTTTCTTCTCTTACTCTAGGAGGAGCTTTTAACAAATCATATGTACTCATTTTGTGAACTAGTGGGTGTGAGGGTGGTCTGGTCCCACAGTCTTTTTGCTATTCTTGGTGATTTCTTAAAACAAAAACACATCAGCATACAAAGCTTTATCCCATTTACTTTCTCATTTTAAAACAGCATTAACTGCAATAAATCTTTTTATTTTCTGAGCTGCCCTTACTGGCAGCTTTGTTCCAGTGAGCCTCTCCCAAAAGGGATTAGTTCAGGAACTTCTTAGCTCTGGTTAGTTTTCATTATTTCTTTCTCTTTATGCTATCTTGTTTCTCTCCACTCCCAAGCCTTACAGTGTCTTTTCTCTGTTCTTCTTCATACACAGACATCTCGGTGGCAGGTATCAGATGTGATTAAGCTACACATAAGTTTCAAGATCTCATGTTCCGAATTGGCTTGGTCAGGAACTTATAATTTATACTTAAGACACAGCACAGCAATACCAGCACCTCTCAAGAACTCTGCATTGCACATAAGGTGCTAGCTTCTCAATGCATCAAAAACTCTCAGTAATTGTCTGCAGGCTATCTAGTTTATCACTTCAGCATTTATCACTTAACTTCTAGGGCAAGTTGGTTTCAGTCTAAGCTTACTGAAGTTCTCTTCTTCCACGATCTAATTAAAACAGTGTCTACTGATACCCATTTTACTGCCTTGCAAAAGGCTTGTTACAGCAGAAACTCTGATATGCTCACAAACACAGACACACGCCGACGCCCTTTATCTCAAATTCACTAGAGCCAGGGCTTGGATCACTGTGGGGGGGGGAATTCTTCAAATTCCTTTAATTCGCTTTACGACAGTTAAACATAAATCACCATACCATAGCTCTTTTGTGTAAAATGCTACTCTTGTTGCAAACAAAATTCTAAAATCTCTACAAACACTACAATACAATCTGAGAATCAATTAGTACAATGCAGTGGAAGAGAATCACCACACAAAATCACTGGGAAAGGGCATATCTCTCAAAGTGCCCACTTTTTCAACACAACCCAGCATACCGTAATTCAGCATTTACTCACATCAGCTTTCTTTGGACACAACCAAAATAACAGCACGCAGTAAAATTCCAGCGATCAAGTTCAAACATCCAGAGCAAAGAAGCTCTCTGAGTTCGTATTCACAAACAAATCACTACATTTAAACACAATAAATACCATCACTGACATTTCTCTACTTGTTCCACTTCTCCGCGGGGCACTTTTCTCTCTGCCCCCACAGCTTGCTGCAGCCAGCGCCTCAGGCTTCACTCGGCTGCTTCGGACACGGGTAGGACTCACGTCCTTCGCCATGGGTGAACTCACTTGTCTGCTCTCTCTTTCATACACTACACACTCGCACAATTATAGACACATTGACATTACCCACACAATGCATTAACTATACAATGATACAGTGTCCGGACACTACACACACACACAAACACACATGGGTTCACTCGACCCACTTCAAGAGTCGCTGGCGGTTTGCTCTATCAGAACAGTGAACTCCCGTCTCTAATCAGCTGCTCTATCAGCTGCACCCAGACGTCTCTGAGTGATTTACGTCTCTCTTTCTCCAGGGGGCCCTTCAATACATAATACATACCGTATTCTTCCTCCGCACGCCAGCAGGTCATTGTCTGTCCTCGCAGGAGGCGAGCTGAGGCGAGCGGAGCCCCACCAGGAAAATCCTGGGGCGGGCCTTGGAGGTCTGTCTATCTCTTTTACCCCTGCGAGGACAGAGAACCTCCTGCCTGGCTCGCCATAATGTTTCGCGGAGAAAAGAAGAGAACTAGACAACTTTTACGAAGTTGTATAGAACCGGTATGTGTTTATTGCAGCGCTGGACGCATGCGTACCCCAAAGGTACTAAAAGGGCACACGTACCTCCGAGAACTTCAAGTCTCCTTTTATTTCTCTTCTATATACATATGCATACAGTTTCACAATAGGCTCATACATATTCATTTTTATGGAGACTTCTCGTGACATTTGCTGCTAGTTCTTCTTTATCAAAAAGAATTCTTAGGTCAGGTTGTCCTGGCCCTGTTTTCGTCTTTGTTTTTCTTTATCAATCTCTTCAGTATCTCTGTCTTGCAGTTTTCTTTTCAGCTTTAGCTTACAGACTTTTTACTCTTTTAGACTTTTTAAACTTAATTCAAAAGGGATTTCTGCTTTGAGAGCTTTTTCACTTTGTCTCAGTGGGGCCACAGTGACACTGGTGGGTGGGATTGAGGGGCGGAGCCCGCGGTAGCCGGGACGGCAGGGACCAACGGGATGGAAAAGGCGGCGATGGCAGGGGCGATAGGAGGGGCCGGGAGGACAGGTGTTGGGACCGCGAGGGCGGGTGGCGGGGCGGCAGGGGTGAGCAGGACTGCGGGTACCAGAGCCGTGGGGTCCGACAGGAAGGTGGGGGGCGTGTCCCGTTAGAGACTCACGGCGGCAAGCGGCGGGCTCACAGCACGGGCGGAACTCGGCAGGGTGACTGCTGCGGGCATTCCCCTTGCAGCAAACAGCTCAAGCAGCGCCCTGCAGGCTGGGACCAGAACCGCGGCAGCCATGTCCTGCTGAGAGATACTATTAAAGTGCTTCATCCCAACTGTGTCCCAAAAGTATCTTTACGACAGAGCTGCTTTACAGCAGTTTCATGACAGTATCGAGTTACAGCACCTTTTACGACAGTCGCGCTTTTCGACAGCTTTTACGACAGTCGCGGTTTACGACACCATTTGCGACAGTACTACTTTACTGCGCCTTTTACGGCAGTCGCGCTTTTCGGCAGTTTTTACGACAGTCGCGCTTTACGGCACCTTTTACGACAGTCGCGCTTTTCGGCAGTTTTTACGTCAGTCGCGCTTTACGGCACCTTTTACGACAGTCGCGCTTTACAGCAGTTTTTACGACAGTCGCGCTTTACGGCAGTTTTTACGACAGTCGCGCTTTACGGCCGTTTTTACGACAGTCGCGCTTTTCGGCCGTTTTTTACGACAGTCGCGCTTTACGGCACCTTTTACGACAGTCGCGCTTTACGGCCGCTTTTACGACAGCCGCGCTTTACGGCAGTTTTTTACGACAGTCGCGCTTTACGGCAGCTTTTACGACAGTCGCGCTTTACGGCAGTTTTTACGACAGTCGCGCTTTACGGCCGTTTTTACGACAGTCGCGCTTTACGGCACCTTTTACGACAGTCGCGCTTTACGGCAGTTTTTACGACAGTCGCGCTTTACGGCAGTTTTTACGACAGTCGCGCTTTACGGCACCTTTTACGACAGTCGCGCTTTACGGTACCTTTTACGACAGTCGCGCTTTACGGCAGCTTTTACGACAGTCGCGCTTTACGGCACCTTTTACGACAGTCGCGCTTTACGGCAGTTTTTACGACAGTCGCGCTTTTCGGCCGTTTTTACGACAGTCGCGCTTTACGGCACCTTTTACGACAGTCGCGCTTTACGGCAGCTTTTACGACAGTCGCGCTTTACGGCAGTTTTTACGACAGTCGCGCTTTACGGCCGTTTTTACGACAGTCGCGCTTTACGGCACCTTTTACGACAGTCGCGCTTTACGGCAGTTTTTACGACAGTCGCGCTTTACGGCAGTTTTTACGACAGTCGCGCTTTACGGCACCTTTTACGACAGTCGCGCTTTACGGCAGTTTTTACGACAGTCGCGCTTTACGGCAGCTTTTACGACAGTCGCGCTTTCCGGCAGCTTTTACGACAGTCGCGCTTTACGGCAGTTTTTACGACAGCCGCGCTTTACGGCAGTTTTTACGACAGTCGCGCTTTACGGCAGTTTTTACGACAGTCGCGCTTTACGGCACCTTTTACGACAGTCGCGCTTTACGGCAGTTTTTTACGACAGTGCTGCTTTACGGCACCTTTTACGACAGTCGCGCTTTACGGCACCTTTTACGACAGTCGCGCTTTACGGCAGTTTTTTACGACAGTGCTGCTTTACGGCAGTTTTTACGACAGTCGCGCTTTACGGCACTTTTTACGACAGTCGCGCTTTACGGCAGCTTTTACGACAGTCGCGCTTTACGGCAGTTTTTACGACAGTCGCGCTTTACGGCACCTTTTACGACAGTCGCGTTTTACGGCACCTTTTACGACATTCGCGCTTTACTGCCGTTTTTACGACAGTCGCGCTTTACGGCACCTTTTACGACAGTCGCGCTTTACGGCACCTTTTACGACAGTCGCGCTTTACGGCAGTTTTTACGGCAGTCGCGCTTTACGGCACCTTTTACGACAGTCGCGCTTTACGACACCTTTTACGACAGTCGCGCTTTACGGCAGTTTTTACGACAGTCGCGCTTTACGACACCTTTTACGACAGTCGCGCTTTACGGCACCTTTTAGGACAGTCGCGCTTTACGGCCGTTTTTTACGACAGTCGCGCTTTACGGCAGTTTTTACGACAGTCGCGCTTTACGACACCTTTTACGACAGTCGCGCTTTACGGCACCTTTTAGGACAGTCGCGCTTTACGGCCGTTTTTTACGACAGTCGCGCTTTACGGCACCTTTTACGACAGTCGCGCTTTACGGCAGTTTTTACGACAGTCGCGCTTTACGGCGCCTTTTACGACAGTCGCGCTTTACGATGCCTTTAACGACAGTCGCGCTTTACGGCAGTTTTTACGACAGTCGCGCTTTACGGCACCTTTTACGACAGTCGCGCTTTACGGCAGTTTTTACGACAGTCGCGCTTTACGGCGCCTTTTACGACAGTCGCGCTTTACGATGCCTTCTACGACAGTCGCGCTTTACGGCAGTTATTACGACAGTCGCGCTTTACGGCGCCTTTTACGACAGTCGCGCTTTACGGCACCTTTTACGACAGTCGCGCTTTACGGCAGTTTTTACGACAGTCGCGCTTTACGGCCGTTTTTACGACAGTCGCGCTTTACGGCAGTTTTTACGACAGTCGCGCTTTACGGCACCTTTTACGACAGTCGCGCTTTACGGCAGTTTTTACGACAGTCGCGCTTTACGGCGCCTTTTACGACAGTCGCGCTTTACGATGCCTTTAACGACAGTCGCGCTTTACGGCAGTTTTTACGACAGTCGCGCTTTACGGCACCTTTTACGACAGTCGCGCTTTACGGCAGTTTTTACGACAGTCGCGCTTTACGGCGCCTTTTACGACAGTCGCGCTTTACGATGCCTTCTACGACAGTCGCGCTTTACGGCAGTTATTACGACAGTCGCGCTTTACGGCGCCTTTTACGACAGTCGCGCTTTACGGCACCTTTTACGACAGTCGCGCTTTACGGCAGTTTTTACGACAGTCGCGCTTTACGGCCGTTTTTACGACAGTCGCGCTTTACGGCAGTTTTTACGACAGTCGCGCTTTACGGCACCTTTTACGACAGTCGCGCTTTACGGCCGTTTTTACGACAGTCGCGCTTTACGGCACCTTTTACGACAGTCGCGCTTTACGGCACCTTTTACGACAGTCGCGCTTTACGGCAGTTTTTTACGACAGTGCTGCTTTACGGCAGTTTTTACGACAGTCGCGCTTTACGGCACTTTTTACGACAGTCGCGCTTTACGGCAGCTTTTACGACAGTCGCGCTTTACGGCAGTTTTTACGACAGTCGCGCTTTACGGCGCCTTTTACGACAGTCGCGCTTTACGATGCCTTCTACGACAGTCGCGCTTTACGGCAGTTATTACGACAGTCGCGCTTTACGGCGCCTTTTACGACAGTCGCGCTTTACGGCACCTTTTACGACAGTCGCGCTTTACGGCAGTTTTTACGACAGTCGCGCTTTACGGCACCTTTTACGACAGTCGCGCTTTACGGCAGTTTTTACGACAGTCGCGCTTTTCGGCCGTTTTTACGACAGTCGCGCTTTACGGCGCCTTTTACGACAGTCGCGCTTTACGGCACCTTTTACGACAGTCGCGCTTTACGGCAGTTTTTACGACAGTCACGCTTTACGGCACCTTTTACGACAGTCGCGCTTTACGGCAGTTTTTACGACAGTCGCGCTTTACGGCACCTTTTACGACAGTCGCCCTTTACGGCAGTTTTTACGACAGTCGCGCTTTACGGCAGTTTTTACGACAGTCACGCTTTACGGCACCTTTTACGACAGTCGCGCTTTACGGCAGTTTTTACGACAGTCGCGCTTTACGGCACTTTTTACGACAGTCGCGCTTTACGGCAGTTTTTACGACAGTCGCGCTTTACGGCAGTTTTTACGACAGTCGCGCTTTACGGCACCTTTTACGACAGTCGCGCTTTACGGCCGCTTTTACGACAGTCGCGCTTTACGGCACCTTTTACGACAGTCGCGCTTTACGGCAGTTTTTACGACAGTCGCGCTTTACGGCACCTTTTACGACAGTCGCGCTTTACGGCCGCTTTTACGACAGTCGCGCTTTACGGCACCTTTTACGACAGTCGCGCTTTACGGCGCCTTTTACGACAGTCGCGCTTTACGGCAGTTTTTACGACAGTCGCGCTTTACGGCACCTTTTACGACAGTCGTGCTTTACGGCAGTTTTTACGACAGTCGCGCTTTACGGCACCTTTTACGACAGTCGCGCTTTACGGCAGTTTTTACGACAGTCGCGCTTTACGGCAGCTTTTACGACAGTCGCGCTTTACGGCAGCTTTTACGACAGTCGCGCTTTACGGCAGTTTTTACGACAGTCGCGCTTTACGGCCGTTTTTACGACAGTCGCGCTTTACGGCACCTTTTACGACAGTCGCGCTTTACGGCACCTTTTACGACAGTCGTGCTTTACGGCACCCTTTACGACAGTCGCGCTTTACGACCGTTTTTACGACAGTCGCGCTTTACGGCACCTTTTACGACAGTCGCACTTTACGGCAGTTTTTACGACAGTCGCGCTTTACGGCAGTTTTACGACAGTCGCGCTTTACGGCACCTTTTACGACAGTCGCGCTTTACGGCACCTTTTACGACAGTCGCGCTTTACGGCCGCTTTTACAACAGTCGCGCTTTACGGCAGTTTTTACGACAGTCGCGCTTTACGGCACCTTTTACGACAGTCGCGCTTTACGGCAGTTTTTACGACAGTCGCGCTTTACGGCAGTTTTTACGACTGTGCTGCTTTACGGCACCTTTTACGACAGTCGCGCTTTACGGCACTTTTTACGACAGTCGCGCTTTACGGCAGTTTTTACGACAGTCGCGCTTTACGGCACCTTTTACGACAGTCGCGCTTTACGGCAGTTTTTACGACAGTCGCGCTTTACGGCACCTTTTACGACAGTCGCGCTTTACGGCAGTTTTTACGACAGTCGCGCTTTACGGCCGTTTTTACGACAGTCGCGCTTTACGGCACCTTTTACGACAGTCGCGCTTTACCGCAGTTTTTACGACAGTCGCGCTTTACGGCAGTTTTTACGACAGTCGCGCTTTACGGCACCTTTTACGACAGTCGCGCTTTACGGCAGTTTTTACGACAGTCGCGCTTTACGGTACCTTTTACGACAGTCGCGCTTTACGGCCGTTTTTACGACAGTCGCGCTTTACGGCAGTTTTTACGACAGTCGCGCTTTACGGCACCTTTTACGACAGTCGCGCTTTACGGCCGTTTTTGCGACAGTCGCGCTTTACGGCACCTTTTACGACAGTCGCGCTTTACGGCACTTTTTACGACAGTCGCGCTTTACGGCAGTTTTTACGACAGTCGCGCTTTACGGCAGTTTTTACGACAGTCGCGCTTTACGGCCGTTTTTACGACAGTCGCGCTTTACGGCACCTTTTACGACAGTCGCGCTTTACCGCAGTTTTTACGACAGTCGCGCTTTACGGCAGTTTTTACGACAGTCGCGCTTTACGGCACCTTTTACGACAGTCGCGCTTCACGGCAGTTTTTACGACTGTCGCGCTTTACGGCGCCTTTTACGACAGTCGCGCTTTACGGCGCCTTTTACGACAGTCGCGCTTTACGGCAGTTTTTACGACAGTCGCGCTTTACGGCAGTTTTTACGACAGTCGCGCTTTACGGCAGGTTTTACGACAGTCGCGCTTTACGGCACCTTTTACGACAGTCGCGCTTTACGGCAGTTTTTACGACAGTCGCGCTTTACGATGCCTTTTACGACAGTCGCGCTTTACGGCAGCTTTTACGACAGTCGCGCTTTACGGCACCTTTTACGACAGTCGCGCTTCACGACACCTTTTATGACAGTCGAGCTTTACTGCAGTTTTACGACAGTGCTGCTTTATTGCACCTTTTACGACAGTCGCGCTTTACGGCCCTTTTTTCGACAGTCGCTCTCTACGGCAGTTTTACGACGGCTGCGCTTTGTAGCACCTTTTACGACAGCCGCACTTTACAGCAGGTTCACAACGGTCGCGCTTTACGGCTCCTTTTGCACAGTGCTGCTTCACAGAGGTTTTACGACAGTGCTGTTTTACGGCACGTTTTATGACAGTCGCATTTTACGGCAGTTTTATGTCAGTCGCACTTCACTACGGTTTACGACAGTTGTGCTTTACCGCACTTCCTCCTACGGAACTTTTATGGCACTTCACTTTATAGCACTTTATAGGGTTTTATTTTGTTTTTGATTTATTTTTAATTAAAAAAAAAATTTAAGATTAAAGTAGTAAAATTAAATTAATTTTTATTTTTGTTCAATTTTAAAGCTTTTTATTTGGTGCTACCCAGACCACCTCAAGCCGGTGGTTGTGGTGGTGTTTGAGGGTCCCCAGGACCAAGAACTCCCAACCCTCTACTCCCCAGTCGTCCAATCTCCAGACTGTGGCCGCCGACTGATCTTTCGGATAATGGGTGATGTCGATCCACTCTGGGCCAGAGGCCCCTGAACACCTGTGCTGACCCTTTTCCCTGGCAAACAAAACGAACTACCCCAGGTTCCTGATGGTAGTTTGCAGGAGGCACTTGGCATTATCAAAGTACCTTGAGTTTGCAGTGGTGCCAGCTTGGTTCTGGGAGGCATATTTCACAAAGTGAAATTTCAGCAGCTAGACAGCCACTCTGGGCCACAGGCCCGTGAACACAAACACTGGCCCTTTTCCCTGGAAAACAAAACTCACCAGACCAGGTTCCTGATGGCAAATTGCATAAGCACCTTAAGACACTCAAACCAGCCCAAGCTGCAAGTGATGCCAGCTTAGGTCCTGGAGGCATCCTGCTCGGTGCCCAGGTGGGTCCGGCTGCTCCCTGGTCCCTGCTGGATGCTCCAAACATAGCTCCTGGAGGGACACTTGGGATACCCCCATTAGCCCCTCTGGACTGGTAGCTCCCTGTGCAGGTGTGCCCAGGTAACCCTCTGAAAGCAGCTGGTCACACGGGGGGCTGCTGGACCTTGGCATGGGGGTTGAGGTGAAGAAAGGTCCTGTGAGGAGTTCCTTCCCCTACACAGCCCTTCGTCTGCCCCTTAAACGATGGGGTGCCAGACCTTCCTTTCCAAGGAAATTAAGGATCTTTCCTCTCTGTGTACCTGTGGCCAAAGCTGGGACTCTGCCTCCAAAATTGCAGGTAGCAAACAATTTCTTGCAGACCACAGCTACCAACAACAATAACACTTGCTACCCTTGGACTGCCAAATGCCTTCTGTGAACTGACACCAACACATTGGTGGGGTCAGTTTGGTTTTACAAGGAAAAGGGCCTGTGCCCTGCTCAGGGGCCTGTTGCCCTGAGTGGGCTCCCACATCCTAAAATTCCAAACAGCATAGGACCCAGACCCAAGCTCCCACCACTTCCAGCTCAGGCTGCCTGGCAGTGCCAAGCACCTCCTGCAAACTGACATCAGGAAACTGGGGTGAGTTTTGTTTCCTGTGGAAAAGAACCGGCATTCATGCCCTGTTTAGCTGGAATGGACAGCTAAAAGGGATGCTCTGATGTTCTGTTTGGATGATGAGCAACCTGGTCTCAAATTTGTGATAACTTAGAGGTACTTTTTTTGCCTTGGCTCTGCACTCCAGGGTCAGCAGTGTTGAGCAGAGGGTTTTCAACCCACTTAGGAGAGTCAAGCTTTTGAGTTGCACTTGAGGCAAATGTCTCAGACACCTTTTGTGAAAAATCCTTTCTTAGGATCTTTCCTGCTGGAGCTGAGCGGTTTCAGCAGCAAATGTAAACAATGGTTATCTGCTGCTGTGGAATGCAACAGGTGGAGCCGTGATTGGTCCCCTGTGGATGTTTGGATCTATTGACCACTCATGGCAGGGCTGCTCTTGCTATCTGCCAAGAGACAGACCTTTGTTATTATTCTTTCTTTTCTATTTTTAGCATAGCCAGCTTCTGAAGAAGCCCTTTTCCTTTCTATTTCTATGTAATATAGTTATAATGTTATATATATATATATTATAATATAATAAATCAAGCCTTCTGATCATGGAATCAAGATCCTTGTCTCTTCCATCCATCTGAAACCCCTGTGACCACTGTCACAAGGCAAACACCTGATTTATTGCTTAGTTCAAAAAATTACCTCCCACAGTGTCTGGTGGGGCTGTGTGCTGCTGAGATTAGTGAGTCAAATCCAGGGTCTGGATTTGAAATAACTTGGTAAAGAGTAAGATTCGTAACTGTTGTAATTACACAGAGTAGCAGTGGGGTAATTAAGTTCTTCATCATGGAAACAGAGCCAACCTGTTAGTGTCCAGACAGCCGTGCAGTAGCTAGGAGGTTGGTGATTGCTGTAGTGGTGGTTCACTTTTCTAATGATTTTTGGAAAACTGGTCCATCAGCTGAGGTTATTTGCATCTGCAGATCAGCACAATCAGTTTGGTGGTGGTAATGGATTGTTATTCCTATTTGATTGCTATGCTGAACATATCAACCTGATCTCAGGGAGTGCAGGGAAAGGAAAAAAGGGGATGTGAGAATACTCAAAGCATCATTATGGACGAAAACATGCAGATAGCCCATGCAGTCCGTGATGTGAATGTTAGTATATGTTGACTAAGGGACGCTTGAAATTCCAGCTAGATGGATAACTGCAGAGATCAGCCATGCCTAGGAAAGTCTGCCATCTCCCGTTGCACCTTGAAGTAACTTCTGTACCCACCATAACCCTGATTTTCTTTCCCCAATGTCCCTTTGACAGGTGCACTCACTGCAGGCAGCTAGAGCACTGCTGTGGTGTACAGCCTGATGTGTTTTCGCAGCATGGGCTGTTGGATGCTATTTTGAACCCTACCAATGTGTTAGGATTTTAGCTTTTTTATTTTTCATATATTTGTAATCCTGCAGCCTGGCAGCTGCAGAGGTGTGAAACGCTGACACGCCAGCTGCCAGCACCATTTACATCATCAGGATTGGTCTCTTAGGACAATAATGGATATAGGACAAATGATGATTGTGAGCTGAAAGTGCTATTACTCATTATTGAAACTTTGGATTGCTCTCTGGCCAGTGCTAAAACTATAAAGCCAGCAGCCAGTGGACAAGCCCTCTGTAACCTCTGCCACTGAACTAAAAGCTTTTGGAGGGGAACAGAAGTGCTATAAATCTTGTGAGTGACATTTAACATTTGTCAGAGAAACACTTTGGACTTATTTTAATCTCTTCAGTTTGGACAGTTCATAATAACAAATAATGTGTACCTTGAACCCGACCAGTGTATCTCCTGCCTCTCTCGGCTCCAAATGGAAACTCAAAGTGACCCCTTAATAGAAAGGGCAGCTCTGTTCATCGCTGCTTCTCCTGCACTGTGTGGTCTCCCACTCACTGCTAAATGGATACAATTCTTGCAGTGTTTACAATTGCTGCCTGTTACTGCTATGACACTGGAACTTGCAAATGGTTTTACTTGATTTTTTTTCCCCCCCCCAAAAAAGCTGTCCATTAATCTTCCTCAGTGCTTGGAAGAAAAGTAAATTATTTATCATAAGGATGTTATAGGGGATTGTTTCTGCATTAACATTTCATTTGGGAGTGTTAAATCTGTCTCTCATGCTAAGTTATGGATTGGGTTTATCAGGTGATTCGTCCAGGAATGAATTCTATCCAAACACACGTCTACTAGCGCCTCTTCTTCTGCCCAGATGCTTCCCTACAATGAGTGTCCCATGCTCCAAGTGAAACAAATGCTGGGCCAAGGCGAGTAACCTTATAAAGTGTACTTTCAAGCTAAATTTTGCTACTCACCTAAATGAGAGGCAGTCTTAGCTAGACAAAGAAGAAGGGATTTTGTGCCATGCCATTAGTATGCCTGCTGTTTTTAGCTGGGCTTGTTCAGACCATGCTGATCTCCTTGATGAGAGGCTTTACTGGTAGGTAGATCAGCCACTACTGCACTAGAACAGATTCACAAAGAGTTGCTAAACCTAATTTAAAATTAGTATGTCAGGAAAAAAGTGACCTTTTAATTGTCCCAGTGGTATCCAAATGGAAGATGCAGGGACAATTTCATGACAGGACAAGAGGACACAGTCACAAGCTGTGCCAGAGGAGGTTCATGTTGCACATTGGGAAGAAGTTCTTCGCTGAAAGGGTTGTTAAGCATTGCACTGGACTGCCTGGGGAGGTGGTGGAGTCTGCATCCCTGGGGTTCCTGGAAGTGTCCAAGGAATGACTGGAGGTGGCACTCTGTTCTGTGGTCTGGTTAACAGAGTGAGAATCGGTCACAGGTTGGACTCAGTCTTGGAGGTCTTCTCTAGCCTTTATGGTTCTGTATATTTGTGTTTCCTGGGCTGTCCTGTAGCTGCTTGTTCCAGATCCCTTCCCAGAAGTGAAGGAAGCAGGCTGATGTATGACCAGTTAGAAAGGGACTGTTTTCCCAAGTCCAGGTATTAGAGAGAGTGAGTTTTAGAAATACCTGTAACGAATATATATTAAAAAAACAAAAACCAAAAAACCCCAACAATTTAAAATGCCACCAAAGTCCTTCTGCAAACAGCAGAACACTATCCTGGGGAAAGCTGTTGGAGGACATAAGCTAACAAATTCCACCTCATATTTCTGAGCACAGAGTGTGTCTGAGCAGTCAGGGAGCTGCAAATGCACAGGGTTTTGGAAGAACTGGCACTGCCATATGCAAAACGTTGGGATATCTAGGCTTACTATGGCTGTCCTCAGCACGCTTGGAGTAGCGATTTTCCCCCTCTCTCACCCACAATTAACCTTCCTGTGAATGCCACAACAGAGCAGGTTCCAAAGTGCTCTGAGAGCATCTGCTGAAAAGCATTGGATAAACACACTGTAGAAAGAGCACAAACTTAAACCTTGACCACCGCCACTTCCCTGCTCCATGTTAATATATGTCTGGGGGAAGTGCATGTATAAATAAAAGCCAAACTGTGATATTGAGGTGCCGGCAGCGTGTTCTCCAGAGAAGAAATGTTTGAACAGTGGCTTGGGAAGAAGAAGTTGAGAGCCTGCAGTGTGTTTGACCAGAGAAATGAGTCTGTTACTGGAAATACTGATTGTCTCAGAGGTTCAGTGTTGCCAAGCAACCTGCACATATGGTACCAGTTTTATTGATACATGCATAAGACTAACCATGACACCGCTGTCAAAAGAATCGCTGGGTACCATTTAACTAACGCTTAAAGCAGTCGCTTTTAAAAGATTACCTTGGGCACAGCCCACCCAGGCAGAGCAATATCATCTTAAGCACTCTCCAAGTTGCCAACAATTGGGAATTCTTGCCTTGTAGCAATATAATTATACAATACTAGTGAAAGACAAACAAGAGGGTGTTCAGCACCTGATTGTGCTCTCTGACTCTGTCTTGCCTTCACTGGTTTTACTGATACCTCCATGTACAATTGCTTCTCTGGGCATTTGGTCTCCTTGAGTGTCTGAGGTGCTGGCTTCACATTTGGTTGCTGGTGTGCAAGCAGAATTAACTGTGAATCAAGATTTTGGGTTACTCTGCAATCTTCTGTATTACTGTTTGAATAAAAGTTGATCACCTTTTTATAGAATGTTCTTATCATGACAACAGGAGATGCATTAATATAATTTCTCACGGGGAGTGATAGAGTGAATTAAGGATGTGTATTCCTGTTCAATAATGAGCAAGTGATTAGGTTCTGTGTGAGTGCAAGAAACTTCTTCCCATACTGAAGATACAGTCAATTTTCTTTTTTCTGACTTCTCCTCATGTTTCCGCTTTCTACTTGTTAGTCAGCACACAGGAACAAGTGCCAGCAGGGAGTAATAAGAGAAAATGTAGGTTTCTTTTTGACAAGGATATTTTTACAAGGATCTGTACCATATCTCATCTAGCATAGGGCAACACGCTTCAACCCTTACTACTCCATAGCTGACCAAGGGTAAGATGGGTAGGGGACAGAGACATTTACTCTCCAGTTCATAGCTGCATTGTCACACAGCTGGGTGGCTGGAGACTGCTGTGTGTGCTGACCACAGGGACCAGCTGCTTGGGTCTCCATTTCTGAGCTCTGTGCTGGAGCTCTGTAACTGGAGGATATGGGAGAAGCAGGGGGAAAGTATCTAGCCACCTCTGTCTTCCAGAAGTGACCTGTTAAATTAATAACCTCTTTCATCTCTATACATCCAATGCCTATCCTTCCATCTAATCTCTCCATCTCTTTGGGTAAATCATCCTTCTGTTAGAACTGCAGCATTCTTCCTAGGAAAAGGGTGAGTAGTGATGAGTGGTAAACTGAAAGCAGAAAATAGATCACTCATGACATGGCTATTAGTACATTTGTTATTAATAAGTCAGATATTCCTTAGAAGTCCCTTAAACTTTATCTCCTGACATTACAAGCTTGATAGTGACTCAGGGTGTTTATGGTTCCTATTAAATGAATCTGCTTCACAACACTAATTTTGAGCTAATAGAAGGTCATCCATATGATGGAAATTCTACTGTCTTAGACCCTGACTCCTCAGCATGGATCTCACTAGAAGATCAGGGCTTACCCTGCAGGAGATTTATATCTAAAACACCCAAGAGCTTTAGGAGCATAAATCCTGTTGACCAGTCAGCAGAAACTCCACAATGTGCTAACACCTTCAGCAGAAAACAACAAACTTCCCCACATCTGCAGGCAGAGAGTTCATTTTGAAGGAACTTGTGGCAATAAATCCTCTAAATACTTTTGAAAATCTTTTCCAGAACAGACAAAACAGGTTTGTGGGCTGCAGGGAGCAGATGTATCCTGTGCACATCAGATTTATATTGCTGCATCCCAACGTCACAAAACTGCTTGAGCAGGCAGCTCTTCCCCCTTTTCTGGCATGGTTGCAGCTTAATGATAGATTCTATTTGTTGAACTACTAGAGTAAAAGACACAACAGAGCCAAGGATATATAGCTTTATAATTGCTTTCTCCCCATTGCCTTCTCTGCAAGCTCCCATCTTTTATCCTCCACTTGCTCCTCTTGCTCTCCTGCCACAGCTGGTGAGAATGGGGACAGGTTTATGAAGATATCATCTGCTCAAGTCAAAAGTGACACAACCCAATGCAATCTAGAGCTCCCCGTATTGTGAGCCTCTGATGACTATATTTATAGTCCAATCATGCTGAAAAGCACAAACATAACTTCTGTCTGACCTCTGCTAAACCATGAGGACTTTTTTTCCACTGGGATTTCTAATACCTTGACATATGCAGTATTTTGTCTGGTGGCATTTCCCCTGCTGCTCCTAATATTATTTCTGTAGCCAGGCTATGCATTGCAAATCTCTCCGCTTCAGCATGGTGTAAGAGCACCTTTCAAAGGTGCCTGCTGGCAGCCCTGGGTGGGATCTGTGCGGGAAGGGCAAGGGCAATGACTTGCAAGTGATGCCAGAATAGTCTCTGAAGAATGAGTGTAAATGATTGCTTTATGACATGTTGTTAAGGTAGAGATAATGAGAAAATCTCTTGCTAGCTCTCAAGCCTTTCACCCTCACAGTCTCTGAGCACCTTCTGAGGCTATGACCTCATCATCAGGATCCCAGTTTATAGGATACAGAGGTTAAAGCATCTGCTCAAGATCCTTCCGAAAGGTAACAAAAAGGGCAGGAATGAGATCCAGGTTTCATGACTCCCCCTGTGCCCCAGAAGCCTAATTCCTGCTCTTACCTTTTGCTTCTAAAATCAGGCACTTCCCATGAACTGTTTCTCTGTTTATGGAACTGTGTTCAATGTTATCAGCAGAAGCCCTTCACAACACCCTCACACAAGCCAAAGTGTCTTTTGATCAGGTTTGATCAAAAGATCCACAGCCACATAAATGACTGGTGGCAGAGGGTGGTGGAGAGCCCACCCTGACCCTCCTCTTTCTTGCACTGATGTGCATTTGGAAACTGGTGTGGGTACATGCTGCTCTGCTAGTGCCAGTTGCACCTATGTCTTCTTTTCAGTACTACTGAATACCTCTTGATGTTGTGGTGGTACAGGTCAGACTAGATGCCAGCCTCTTCCTCGGCACAGCTGTTGTCCACCCTCTGGGGCCCAAGGCTGTGCCGACATGCAATGTTAATGAAGACTTCTGTCTACATGAATAATTGCCATGCAAATGAGGCCTTGACCTGGTTTTCTTTGGACTAGAAGAAATCTCAACTTGAAACTTGTATCAGCTTTGCCCAATATCTGAGTAGGAGGAAGCTAGCCTTTGTCTGGGAGATCACTTCTGGATTTGGGGATTCCTACCCGTCCTGCACTACCCGTCCTGTCCTACCCATCCTGCACTACCCGTCCTGCACTGGCCTGGGTAGTCTCATGTGAACTATGTTGTTTATTGTTTCTTGTAATTAGTCCCAGTTTTGAAACTGGTGAAGTCATCAGCTTCAATTTGAATGTGTTCTGTCTTGGTTCAGACCAAACTCTTTTAGAAGCTATGCATAATGTATGGGCTGGTTATACCCACTTCCAAAGAACAAATGAATCAGTGGAATTCCTTTGTAAGCTGGCTCATAAATATACTAGCACCTCTAGCAGAGTAGGAGTCATGAAGCCTTCTCCTGGTATAAACGGCTGTATCCAAGTTTGGCTGAGAAGCTGTATTTGACCTTACAGCTTATTCTGTCATATGATGAAACTCTGCAAATCGGGTAGGTAGTAGTGTTGCAGAGTTTTCTTGTGTCTGAGTATATTCAGCTACCACTAAACCTTATAAATAAGCCTGGCCTAGATTGCTGGTGCTGTTATGTCAGCAAAGAGCATGAAACACCAGACTGTGCTGTGCTGGCAGGGCTCCTGGTGCAGAGGAGGGAATCTAGCTCAACTCTGTGCTGGGAACTCTGATTAGTGTATGCCTTGTCTGCTTCAATAACAAGAAAATTGCATTTGCTCAAACCTTGTATTAAACACTTAAATCAGGCTTTGGTCGGTTTGTTGGTTTTGCCTGTTTTGCTGAGGCAGGGAGAAGGAGTATGTTGTTACAGCTTGGGACTGCACTTGAGAAAAGTTAACTTCTAAACCAGCCCAAACTGGATATTTTTCCCCATCTGATGTTGCTTCGCTGCTATCAGACTCTGCAGTGCCCCAGAAGAGCCACAGCTGTATGGGATGGGCTTCTCTACACCATATATACCTTCACATCACAAGATAATTGGGATGGGAGTTGCTTTTTTGCACAGACCATCCTTTTTCACAGCCTATAGGAAAAGAGGATCCTTGCCTGGTGTCTCACTGGTGGTCTCCAAAAGCCCTTTAGAAATTCATTTCTCCCAGGGTCTTTACAGGCTCTTTGGATTTCTGCATGGCCACCGCCCTTGTCAAGGTCCATTCAAGGAGTGTTTCACTGCTCTGGAACCCTGTGCCATAGCCCTGTAGCTTGAGTATCCCTCACGCATTTAAAATATCCTTTATGGCTGTTAGGAAAGAGAAAATTAAAGAGAATGGCACTTACAGGACGTCAATGATACAAAGGACCTCTTTATCCAAGAGGCATCTTGGCATTTGGGGCAGTATTTTACCTGTTTTAATGGCTTCTTCTAGAGCTCTTAAGTACACTGTTGTGCCAGATAAGTATGGATTTTTAATGAAGCCCCCTCCTTTCTCCCCTCTTTTGCACATAATTATAATTTTAGAGGTTAAGAAATCCCTTAATATCTAGCGAGAGGTTTAATGTTATATGCTCTTTAAAGAGCCCCCCCCCACCACTGTGCTGTATTAATGGCTCTGAGATGATAATTTTTACAGTCTTCTAGGACTGATGTCTGGTGTTAACATTTCATGATTGTGTCAAAGGAGCAGGGGGGATGGGAGCTATACCTGTCAGCTGATATTTTAACATGCGGCTTTAATCTTTTTAATTAACACAACTTCATGGGAAAAAAACCCCACAAAACAAAATCCAACAGGCAAAACACAATATGTAAGCCTTTTTACCTGGGGAGGGTGAGTGGCTCCCACTGCTGCAGTGTGGGTGTTCCTCATTCACAGCAAATGGAGCATCACTGCAGAGCCCCATGTTAGGCTGTGGTCATGGGGGCCGCGGATGCCTTGGTGACAGATGAATATGCAGGAGAGGATGACTTCAGATCTTTCTGTTTGCATAATTCATACATCAAGTAAACATCTGAGTAATGTTTCTATGGTATCAGGGTTGTATATCATCCTGGCCATGTGTACATTTAGAAAAACACACAAAAACTTGCAAAGTACCAGGTTTTGACAAACAAGACTGAAGACAGAGTTCTGGTCTTGGTGTGGATCATGTTTTGTGTCTAAGAGCACCATTGCTAGCTGTGCTTGTGACTCTTGAGAGATGGTTCTGCCATCCTGGGTCAGACTGGATCACCTCTTGCAGTGATTGGTGGTAGATGTTTAAGAATAATAGAAGGGAGAGGGCATGTGTGTGGTGCTGCTTTAGAAACACTCTCCCATATACCTTTTCTGCCCAAATCCAAGGCTGTCCTTGCTCCTACCCCAGGCATTTCTCAGGCATTGTACTAATTAGGGCCAACTCTTCTCTGCCTGTTGTGACTTTCTGAGGTCAGTGATGAGTCCTTGAATCACGTGCACATTTCATGATCAGTCCATTTCACAAGTGGCGCATTTTCAAGCTGACTCAGCTAGTCTATAAACTTGGTGCTTAGCTACTGTTCACCACTTTTCAGTCATCACTATGCAGGTTTTTGCAGCAATGTGCCCTGACAGCTGCCCTGGGGAGGGCAAGTAGCTCTGGACCTGTGTATTGGTTCTTTCCCTACAGAAATGAAGACTTGTATAAAATACATATTAATGCTGAAAAGCACTAGGGATTTGATTATTTGCCTTCCATTTTACCCCGTAACTCCCTTGTATACAAGGCCTTTGGGGTCTGGAGATGCACACCCTCATTTTGTGCCCTGCAGAAGCATCCTTGCTTTACTGTTCTCCTCCAACTGCTCTGAAGTCAGCCTGGCTCTGGCTGCACGTGCTGCAGACATCTCCACTTTGTTTTGTGAATCATTGAAGGCTGAATATGTGCTTTGCTGTGAGAAGCTGGGCTGGGGCTGCAGCCACACAACCCAGCAGCAGTGGCAGTCCCTGTGCCTCACCCCTGTCATCTGGGTTGCCGTTGACAACAGCCTCCGCTTTGAAGGAGCATTCAAAGCCTCTCGGGGCCAGTCGGGGGATGACTTCAGACCTCTCTGGTTTAACAATGGCATTTGGTGGGTAAAGATCCTTTCATTAAAACTGATAGATGACACATTTTTGCAATATTTACAATTCAAAGTGTTCTGACCAAAGTGCTGGAAATTAGGATGTTGATATGAGATAAGTACTCTTTTCCCAGCGTTTGCACCAGAAAAGAGCATGCGATCTGCTTTCTCTTTGTGTGCCCCATGTCAGTTGCAAGCATTTCTACATAGCTGATGCCTGTAGATATATTTGCTGACTCTTAATGTCAGCAAATCCCAGTATGATTAGGCCTTGAGGTGACAAAACAAAGCCTTGACTGTTACATGCTAGGTAACTCAGTGCTGAAATAAAACCTAAAAATAAACCCCAGTAGCCTTTTAATGGAACTGAGCACAGCACAAAATAAATTTTTATAAGTTGTTAGGTCCTTGCAGCAAAAGGGAGAACTATAAAATCCTCTTTGATGGCTTTTTAATGGCAGTAGTTTAATTTAAAGCTTTTAGTAAAGCAGGTTACATGGCAAAAGCAGAGTAATGAACAGTAAGAAAATGTGTGCACCCTGTGCAACAGCCACGATTAAATGCTCAGCAGAAACTTGAGGATATCAGCCCCAGGTTGTCTCCTCAGGTTTCCATCCCCAGCTTTCCAAGGAGTGCAGCTCTCATTCCTAGTCACCCTCCACTGGTTCTATCTTGACTTTCTCAGAATCACAAAACAGTGTAGCTTGGAGGAAAAAAATCATCTTGATCCATCACCCTGCTGTGGGCAGGGACACCATTCACTAGACCAAGCCCCATGCAACCTGGCCTACAACACTACCAGGAATGAGGCAGCCACAGCCTCTCTGGGCAATCTGTGCCACTGTCCTACCACTCTCATTCTAAAAATACTCTTTCTTTAATCTAAATCAACTCCCTTTTATTTTAAATCCCATACCACTTGTTCTGTCATAACTTGTCCTTCACCTTGGACCACTTCATAACTGCTTCCCTGCAAACAGTCTTCGGAGCTGACCTTTTTCTATAGGATATTGCCCTGTTGCAGTACAGTAAAACTGTTTCTCCCTGGTTTCACTGAATGAAATGAGAGGTGTATGAGGTGGTCTCAGCACATTGGCCTTCCTGATTCAGGCCTTGCTGTGAACTTTGCAGGTGAAATTCAAGTGTCAGCAATAGCTGAACTAATAACAAACCTGCACAAAGGAATTTCTCAGTCTGTGCAACCCTCATGCCCCCAATGTTGTGAAACCGTGTGCCATGGAAAACATATGTGTTTGGCACATGAGGAGACAGCAGATAAGCTAGGAACTGTCTCTTGCAGCCCAAGCCCACTCCAGCCAACATGAAGAGAAAGGGGAAAGGAGTAGGCTCTGAGCAGCTCCTGGTGCCCAACAAGCGGTGTTGAGTGGTTGTGTTTTGTGGGTGGCAATCTCCAACACTTGTCAGGGCTTTCTTCCTGTTTGCTGTGCTTTAGGTGCCAGTATGATGGGGCCAGCTCAGTCTGCTGGGATGGTGCCAGGGAGAGGAACTCTTCTCAGAGGGGGTTTGGAAATTCATGTTCCTCTGTGTGTGAGCTGAAGTAGGCTTTGTATCTGATTTGGAAGAGGGGAGAAGGTTGTGATGATTCCAGCTCATCTCCCAGCAGAAGATTACTGTTGAACAGTAATTAATGAATTAATTAATGAACAATACTCTTTCACAGGGCCTTTGTTTAGAAATTGACTTATCTTCAAAGCGATCGTAACACTGATGCTGGATATAAAGAATGAGAAATGTCTGTGAATGCTTCCCTAAACTATTTATGAGCAGTATGCTGGAAACCCTACCCACCAGTCTAAACTATCCCAGTCCCAGAGATGTTATAGGCAGCTTCATCCTGGTGGTCACAGGCCAGCTGACACTGTTGGACATCAGGGGAGGATCTTGGTGCAAAACATTTTCCATACAGTCATCAAGAAATTCCTTCAGCTTGATTATAAATGTTGGACTGAAGCTTTTTAACAGTACGCTTCTAATAGAAGCCAACAGTCTACCAAAGTTAAGTAAGAATTTACTCTGGTTAGTTAATTCCATTGGAAATACTTTCTTCTTTGTCTTTTTCTTTGAAGAAACTGAATATGAGAAGCAAATCCAAGCTCACGTTTTCCATTGATCTCAGATCAGAGGTAAAACAGCTAGAATTTTAATGTCACACTTTACAGTGATGTAATCAAAACAAATTTCTGAAATCAATTTCTTGATAACTGACCTTTCCAGATGAATGACATGTTGCTACACTGCTCCATAAACAATATTTTCCAGTGGAAAGATGGAATTCAGATCACTTTAATTAATCTTCCTCCATTCTGCTCTCACCCAGTGGACTTACAGCAAAGTTTAGGGGGCAGCAGCTCAGCTGTTGAAACCCATCACCAAACTGAGGGTCAATGATAAGTACGGGGGAGAAAACTTCTTTCCAGGCAATGTAGAAGAAATATACATACACAAAGAATTCTTTTGAGTCTATCACTTTCTGTGCTGTCACCCTCTTTATCACCTGGACACAGCCTCAGGACATAACCATCTGCTGATGGTAGGTGAGTCATTCACATAGGAATGGATGAGAAGGTGACAAACAGTGCTTGGTGACCTCTTAATATGAGCATGAGGGGAAAATGGATGAGCTGTGCAAAAGAAATGCCGAGTTTATACAAAGCTGATATTTTAATAACTGGCTATGGAGGGCAGTGAGCAGCTGGAAACATATTACTAGGATCCTTACTATATGTAAACACAAACCCATAGAATGGATAAAGAGTAACATCACACTGAATTTTTAGCCAGGAAGCTCCATTTACTCTTTAGAAATTACAGGCAGAGACAGTATAGTCAAACAACCATTTGTCTCCTTTGGGCTGGCAGCAGAGGAATCACCAAAGCTTGGGGTGGGCCAGCTGCTTGTCAAATGCAGTAGCAGTTTAGATATTACTTGACTTTCCTCTGAGATCCCCATAGATCCTGCCAAAAGTCCAATGTAAGTAGTGGTTCAGTAGAAAAGTGCATTGAGATCACCAACCCCCATGACAAGTCCCATTTCAGGGGGACACCTGAAGATCACCACTGTAATTCCTTACTGGTCTTTCATCCTGCTCCAGTAGGTAACAGCATGCACATCAAAGTTCCTGCAGTGCCATCACTCTGAGCAAAACATCAAAGACAACAAAAAATCCCTCTGCAGACAGGGCTGAGGTAGAGGAGTGTGCTGGGAAGAGCATTGCAAGGTGTTGAATGTTAGGGCTGACCAAGGATCACCCCTTCACTGATACTTGTCTGGTGTTTTGTACAGTCAACCTGTGCTTGATGAAATTCAGAAGCCCAGGAAATTACACCCTGAATTAATCAGGCATGTTGCCAGGAGAGTAAATAAGTCATAAGATCCACACTTTATGTTACAAGCTGCATTTTTAAATTTTTTTTTTAACCCCTCAGTACTGCCCAGGTAAGATGTAATGCCTATATCAATCGAGCCAAAGGCATAGAAACATAAACCCTTTTGACAGTAATTTCAAAAGGAAGAGAAATATATCTGACAATAAATTAGTGTCATACCAGCCAGGCTGTCTCCGTAGGAGGGAAGTTGAGGGACTTTGAACTGCTGCTTTTGTGTTGTGGCGTTGGTGTTCAGAGGGTCCCTTTTGACATCTCAGCCTCTCATCCCCGAGTGACATGACAAGCAGCTTGTCACCAGCTCTTCCAGATGCCACTGGGAGAAGTCACAGCACACTCCTCCACCTTTGGAAATGCCAATCATGGCCACGTGCTGTGCAGGGACTTGCTTGTCACTCCCCTTCAAAGACACCCATCTCCTCAGGGATGGCTCTGAACACTTCTCATTGTGGAGGATGTGAAGGCAAGAGAAAACCAAGGCTGAAGAATCCTGGCTGTTCCTCAGTGTCTTATAGGAAGCCCCTTTTGCATCCTGCTGGGGCAAGCTGCAAAGTCCTCTGCAAGCATAGAAATAGCTCCAGGGTAAAGGTGTCTACAGTAAGTTGCAGGACCATCAGGTTGGTCGTCTGTGCATCGTTTCCTCCGAGAAGGCAAAGCAGGTGTCTGCTGAAATTGGTGATGAGCCAGTGGAGAACTGGAGCTATTGGGATTTTTGGAAAGGAAATGTCTCTTTAAGTCCTTAAGAAGGCAGTCTGTTCCCTAAAGCTCTGGGTACTCGCTGGAGGTTGATTTTCCTTACAGAAAAGCAGACCAAGAGAAAGGAGAAAGGAGAGAAAGGAAAGGTGAGAAAGGAGAGGTCTGATGTTCCTGTGAGGTAGATTACTCTGGGTGAACTCCTTTTTCTTTCCCCAGCTCTGGTGCTGTGACAAGAGCTCTGCTTCAGGCAGACCAGGGTTTTACTCCAAGGGTTGAAATTTTGGGGTGTGATGCAGTGCAAGAGGGGCAGGGATTTGAAGCAGCAGAGGGTCCATACAGCTATGTGTGATGCACAGCACATGTGACATAGTGTGTGAACAAGGAGGGTGTGATGCACAAGGCTTTTCAGATCTCTGAATCCTTTAAAAGAAAATTATAGCAAACAGATGGGGAAGCTCCACTAGGTTCCCTGCAGACAGCACCTCTGGGGAGATCCTCTGTGAAGGGGCAGCTTCAATCCACACCCTGCCAACAGGCCCTTAGTCCCTCTGGTGACTGATCTCTTCTTTCTCCATGTATACTTTGGAAGTCGTGCTGAGGGATGAAATGTGCTGCTATGCAGAAGGGGTGCACAGTGGGGTGGGTGTTCTTGGAGCTATGGATGCTCCTTGCAAGTATACAGGATTGAAGCTCTTGGAGTGTGATGAGGATTTGGCCTAGCTGATGCAGGTTGACATGTTGGGAAATGGTCAGCATTCCCAATCTTGCTGCTGGTGGACAGGAGCTCTGTGCTGAAGCTGTGTGCTGGGACTGCCAGGGTCAAGGGTGTGCCTGGCCATGCAGACCAGGGCTGAGGTGTGCGTAGGCATAAGCAGGGTAAGACAGATGGAAACTGGGGAATGGCACAGCAGTGAGGTGTTTGTAGGCACCTATAACTGCAGTCAACAGGCTTGAAATACTGACACTGATGCTTAGTTGTGACAGAAAAGGGTCAAACAAGTAGTCATGTACGTAGATCGCCTCTCAATCCTTCTTTGGCTTGGAGCAAAGGAAGCTGGGGGGTCAAGGCGGGCTGAGAGTCACTGCTTGGCATTTGCTGCCACCACTTAATAACACTGTTTCCTGGCGAAAAATCCCTCTAGCAGCAGAGTGCCTGGAGGTGCCTCCATGGCTCCCCTCCAATGGACGTGAGACAGAACAATAGGCATTGCTCCCAAAATAAATAAATTCCTCGGGATACCCACTGCACCTGTGTCAGTGCAAAGGGAAGTTGTTCTTAGTGCAGGAGCACAGAAAGAACAGCAAATGTGAAGGAAAACACAAGAAACAGCCCAAGTTAATGAGACAGAGCACTGGGGATTAGCATAACTATGTTGCTTTATTAAAAACAGTTTAAATGCCAACATCAGTTGCTGAGCATCTTTTCCCTCCCCACCCTTGCATCAAATAAGCTCCCATTTTCCAGCTCAGTGGACATGCTTTGCAAAGACTAGATAAAATGATGGACTTAGGCCTCCTAACTAACCTCAGAGGAGAGTAAAATATAATTTACTGGTATTTAGCAGCAGCTGTTTTGACGGTGCATAATAAAGTGATTGGCAAATATGAAAGCAATTTATCCCAAGTAGTAACTGTGAGCTGCTATTTTAAGTTCATAAAAATGTAGTTGCAAAATATGATAGCACACCGAATGCAACTATTTTATGATCTCATAAAAATAACACTGAGATGTGTTGTCCCATGGTGCATGAGGGCTGCTGGTGGAGCTGGGGGGGGCTGTGCCTGTGGGAGCAGGAATCCAGGCAGGCACCACTGCCCTCAATTGCAGCTTGTTCCAAACTGCCTTCCTGTAATTGTAGGGCAGGTTACATGTCATGGCTCAGCATCGCATGGCTTCCAGCACCATGCTCAGACAAGGGGGTTGGATTCCCCAGACCTAAATTGGAACCAGCAGTGGCCCTGGACACGTAGTACAAAGGATGAATCTTGGGAGATTGCTGCCAAGGAACATTTTTCTCCTCTCTCTTAAGTTAAAAATACACTGAAGGTAGTGTAACCCTTTAGGTATAGGTAGTAGCAGCAGCAGCAAGAGTCATGTTTGAAGGGCTGGGGACCTTCCTTAAAACTAATAAACACTTTGGCTTGAGCCTGACCTAGAATTTCAAAATACCTCTCCTCAGTGCTCCCAGCCGGCAGCATCAGCCCCAGCATCATCAGCAACAGCCACCTACCTGTACAACAGGTAATTACCCCAGGCTGCCGTGTCTGCAGGCAGTGGTCTGTCAGCTGAGTGCCTCCTCCAGAGGCTGTGTCCAGTACAAATACATGCTTTCCACATTCAATTTAGTGTTTAATGTAGTCCCAAGGAAAATGCTCACCCTCGTGTTGCTGGGCTTGTGGTTTAATTGTATTTAGACGCAGCTCTGAGCAGGACAGACCTCATTAGAAATATTCCCTACCAGCTGGAAACCCTTGTCTGAGGTAGAACTAAGAGGACTGACATGCAGCTGGGATGTCTTGGAGCTTCAGGCATTACCTTGCAGTTTGGGAAAGAAAGACATTAAAGCCAGCAGCTCTTTCACTGGATGTACCACGGAGTGATGCAGTATTATTTTAGGTGCAGTATTATCTTTGCAGCTAACTCTTCCCAAGAACCTGTTCTCCACAGCCCATGCTTCAGGATGAAAAATTTGGCCCAGAGAGGAGTGAGGTCTTGATGGGTGGAGGGGGCTTTGATTCAGCCACAGTCTGGGGCTCTGACCAGATCCCAAAGCTGCTTATACCTCTGGGCAGAGCAGGGTACCTTCAAGTATGGCTCCAGGATCCACCCATGGGAGAGCAGCTCCTCCAGGAGAGGACATGCTTTTTGTCATAAGGCAAAAAACCCCAAGGGCAAATCCATCAGAAAAAAGCTGCATTACCTCCAGAGATATTTCATCCGAGTCTGTGTGAAGTGAATTTCACTGAGCATAAGATTAAATGGCACATGAGCTAAATAAACGGGGATCTGGGGATTGCCTGACTTTCAGGGGATGCAAACAAAAAGATGAAGCAGTAAATATGTTGTGTGGGAAAGTTTCTGAGTCTTTGTCTTGTTGCTGTCTCAATTCCTGAACAAATCCATGAATCATCTCCTGTTTAAGGAGCCCTACTGACCAGCCCTAAAGTATCAGGATTAATCTCAGCCTTAATTTTCAATTGCCACTTGCAGGGAAATATCATCCCTCCATATTTCATAAATACAGGCTGAATTTTGAAATCCTGGAGAAATGAAAACACTCTCAGCTTTTCATAACATTCAGGAAGGCTCACGAAAAGCAGTAGCTTCTCCAACAGAAGGCAGGATGGCCTCCTTCACAACTGATTTGCTGTCATTTATCCAGCAAAAGCTGTCCCACAGACAGGGAATAAATTGTGCAATGCGCTCTGTTCTTAACATCCTGATAATTAAAATCTAATTAGTGCGAAAGTGTAGTTTGTTGGATCAGCTGGTTCAACAAACATCTTCCCCTCCAGTTGTACTTGAAACCAGGAGCAGGAGTGAGGATGAGAAACTCTCTCTGCGGCATTTCCCACTAGAGTAAGAAAATATACAGCCAGATCTCTGCATAAAGGCTGTTGCTTACAAGATTGCCAGCTCATTTCTGCAAAGTACCTAAACAGCAGCTGCACATCCCAGCTGAGGAGCCAGCTTTAGCATACTCCAGGATATTTAGGAGTGGTCGGGACCCGGGGGGTTTGGGTGTGTCTATCTCTTGGTCCTTCAGGATCCTCCCATGCCCATGTTCATCAGGGTTTTGATTTAAGTCTCCATATAGTGACTCCCAAGTGAGGATGGAAGAAAATGGCACTCTCCTTTTTAATGAGTGATGGACCTCAAATTAATATTCAGAGTATGAAAAGGAAGGACTCTTGAAAGAGTGTCTCATTATTTTTGATGTCAAATGCTTTATAGGGGAACCCAAGATCACAGAAGATTTGGGGAGAGTGAGTGTGAAGTTGGGTTTGTGGGTCCTTCATCAGTGGTCTGAGTGGGGAGGTGATTAGATGAGAGTGCACAGTGATCTATCTGGGCTTTGACTAATTTGTTGATGAGCTTATGATAGCCAACACCATGTCTATCTCACATGTCACCCTTGCTATGTGTAATTTATCCCTTGAAATTTAAATCAAGCAGAGATGCATTTTAACATAATTTTGTACTGGGTGTGGAAGCTGTGGAAACAGTTAATTATCACTGATTTTCACTGAAATTCTGAACTGATTCAAAGTTCAGGATCCTCCTAGAAAACTAGAAAAATACTTGAAGCACCATCCTATTATTTCTGGTTGTCAGATTTTGATAGAACTGGACAGTTAATAAATACAAGAACCTAAACTCAGCAGCCTGTAAAACTAAAAGCTACTGAAAGTTCACAAGCCTTGGAAAAGAAAGTTTGATTTGGAAAGTTTTGATAAAGAAATGATTGAACTGATTCTTGCCTGGACAAAAAGCATTCCTGTGGTGCACATTTCACATGAGAAACAGTGAGCGTATCTGAGCTACCTGGCCCTGGAGCTGCAGTGATGTCGAGCTGCCCACATCCAAGAAGCATCACCTTTCTGCTCATTGGTCAAGTCATATTCTAAATATGAAATTTTCTGTTGAGGCAGATTTAAGCCAAAAATATCTCTCTGACAATATGCACCAGATTTGGCAAAAAATACTTCTGGCCAAATGCAAAGGAAAAGCAAAAATCTTCCATTTGGAAACTAAATACTCCAAATCTTCATTTGGCAAAGATTTTTAATACTTGAACTCTCTTCCATTTACGTTTCTTTTAACAAAATCATTTCAGGTTGGGCAAAATGACCCAAATTGATGTCTCTTTCTGGTATTTCATTTCTGAGCAGCTCAAATACCATTATCTGAGAAAGGATTTGTTTAATACACTGAAACAGAAGTCATCCTCTCAGAGTTCTCTTTTGTGTCACAAGATGGACTATAATAACTCATCATCCAGTAAAATGTCTGTAATTCACATCAGCACTATCAAAGTCAGGAAGTTCTTGCTGTCTCTGACAAACCTGTGCATTTCTCAGTAACTCTTCCTGCCTGGAAAGAAGTTACCAGCCTCAAAATTGCACTACTCGTCCTTTTCACTTACTTGTCAGAACATGATGGTCTTGGCATAAAACCCAGGACTCAAACCTCTGGAGACAGTGTGAGATTTCAAAACAACTCCCTGAGGCCAGGGAAGCTAACAAACTTTGCCAAGACAATGGCAAAAAACTTTGCCAAGTGCCAGAGCAGAGGACTATGTATCTACATTTGCCATGGCATGGAGCGGGCGGTGGGGAGCACTGGTTATCCCAGTCTGATTCCTCCCTGCAGCGGTGGCAGAGGGGCTGCCCATGGCAGTGCTGGGTTTTCTGCAGCCACCCGGGCAGAAATCCCCCATGGCTCTGTGGAATGACACGGCAGTTTGGGAAGGCACATCTGGAGTTTCGTTACATACTAAATCGAGGCCATGGCAGGTGTGTAAAGCTGAGATTTCAGAGTCATTCAGACAGCTAATATATGTGGCAGTTGTTTATGCAAAGGAGTGACTGCTGAAATGAGGTCTGGAATGATTTGTTTTGGTTTTTAAATCCCCTTCTCTGAATTAATGTGGTATTTGCGCAGCCACAAGGGAACAACCTAATAGAATTTTCTGAGATGTGCCATCTCACTACAGGAAAGTTACTCTACAAATTCTTCTCTGAAGGCAGAAATTGTCTCAGTTTCTTCTCAAAGCCAGGTCACTCCATCATGGTCTTCAAGATCCAGAAAGAAATTGCAAAGGGACTGAAATATTTTGAGGCAGAATTCTGGTAATGCATTCATTTAGAAAAGAAATATTATACATTTGCAGTGTGAGTGGCCCATAGTCAGACTGTCCTCAGTCACAGTCCCAGTTCCATTCCCTAATGCCACTTCAGTTATTCTATTCAGTTATTCCAGTGACAGAAGCATTTTTGTGGTTGTTTTAAAGGCTGAGTAGACCAAGATGACGTCCTAGAGGATGATAATCCTCTCTAGGAAAAGACCTCAACTCATATAGTGCTGGTTTGTCTTCAAGGAACATGAGTTGGGGCTGAGGGAGATTTTGATGAATGATCTAATGGGACTGCATGTCTGAGGATTTGTTTGGCAGCTGCCTGGAGGCATCTGTTTTCTTGGCAAGCCACACTTAATAGCATTTTCTGTGTTTTCCTTTTAAGAAGAAGCAACTGAGACCAGCACAAACCAGTGACATTTGTGCTTTCCAGAGTCTGGTCCTGTGTCTGTGTCAGTGATGCTGCAGAAACAATGACAAGCACTTGGCTTCACCAGTGTAGCCCTTACAAACCTGGAGAATGAGTGTCACTGTAAAGATAAGTGCAGCCATGAAAGAAAGCAAACTAGGAACAACACAATTTAATAGTGCATGCTCCTTTCCAACACCCCGACTTGTTTTCCTTTCCACAGCAGTAGCAGGTGCTCCTATACTATTGCTTTGCTGTCTTTGTTCCCCTCACTGGCTTAATGTGTGAAACCCACAGAGGGTGAACCACTAGCTGTGCTAAACTGGTGATTAGGAAGAAAATTTATTATTTCAAAAACTGTTACAGTGCAGAAGCTATTGCTGGGCGACATCCTTGGAGCAGGCACATCTTAGGATGGCCAAGACATTCACCTGAATAGGTCTGTGCTGGAAACTGTCTGTGGGGTCACACCTCAGTAGTGATGTGCAGAAGGGTGGTGGGAGTGTGGGTGTCCAGGGTGAGCTGCTCAGAAATACCCCCTCTGTTGACAGCCTTCACTCCTGTGACCTACTTGTATCACACTCTGTGGGCATTAAGAAACTGAATTTTAGAAAATTCAAGAGGTAAAGACCACTGTCCCTGCTCTAAATTGAAGCTGTAAAAGCAGACTGAAGTGCACATCAGCCACTTCCAGACACAGAAATTCCCTGTCCGTACTTTTGTAATAGCCTTGGGAATGCCATACATTCTGTGAAAGTGTGTGATTATTTGGGGAAAGAAAAGCTATTGAAGACTTACTGCCAGCATTGACTTCGTTACAAATGCAGAAAGGAAACTGTCAAATAACTGTTTGTGTTTTCAGATAAACCACATGTGTCTGAGGCCATGTTAGAAAACATGATCCATCCCATGTAAATCATGAACCACTGAATAAAAGTCCTATTTGTAAATTCGAATATTGGCAGCCAGCTTTCAAACACTCTGTCTTGAAAATAGTTCTGTGATACTTTGAGCAAGCACAGAAATGCAGTGGGACTTGGCCAGATTCACCTGGACCTTGCCAAATTTTGACTCAAACCTTCTTTGCCTGCATAAACTAGGAAAAAAACCAGAGTAAGGACCCCAGACTTGGTATGACATACACATGAAGCAAAATCTGTAAGAAAATTTATTCCAAACAATATAATCTGTCAGCTGACTATATACTGTAATTCTACGAGTCACTCTATCACTTTTGTAAATTATTCCTGTTAATTTGCCCATTTTGAGAACACATAAAGAGAGAAACCCCATAGGTGAATTGAATCACAGTTTTTATTATGAGAGTTTTGAAAACCTCGTAACTCATTTGGCCTCTTATTGTGGGCAAAAGGCTTAAGCAAAAAGGCTTGAAGCCAGAATACCATGCCCTGAGATAGCAGGACATCTAAGGAAGCTATTTTTATTGAGTTTTCCAAGAGCATACAAACTGAGAATTCAAACTGAAAGAAGAGAAATTTAGGTCAGATACAGGGAAGAAATTCTTCTCTATGAGCATGATGAGGACCTGGCACAGGTTGCCCAGAGAGACTGTGGCTGCCTCATCCTGGAAGGGTCCCAAGCCAGGCTGGACAGGGCTTGGAGAAACCTGGTGTAGTGGAAGGTGTCCTTGCCCATGGCAGGGGGTGGAACTGGATGAGCTTTAAGGTTCCTTCCAACCCAAACCATTCTGTGTCTCTGATTCTGATTTGAACCCAGTGATTTCACCACCCACCTGCCATTGCAGACCTCTCATGAAGGTTTGGTTTTACTCTAGAAAGGAACAAAACCAAATTTTTATTCTTCAACCAGCTGTCATCCTCTGGGCAGGGCTACTCATCAAAAGGAGGATTAATATGGACAAGCCAGCCCTGAGCCATGAAAGTGTCACATCCCTAGCTCCAAGGATGAAAAGGATCCTTCCTGAACACTAAACCTCTTTCTAAAAATACAACTGAAGTAGAGATCAGTGCTTTTTTCAGAGAGGCCTGTGATCTTGGAGTCAGATTGCAGTGTGAAAGGTATAAGAATGCTGGGTCATCACCCAAATTGCATCTTGTATGTAAACTTAAGCAAGCTATTTTTTCTCTCCATGCTGGTATTTATGCATGGAACTCTTAAAAGGTGCTAAAGGTTTCTACTTATATGCAAAACCCATTTATTCCAAACTCAAAATAATCTAATTTTGGACATTTATATTTTAACTTTAAAGAAGCATTGCACAAACTTCAGCCAGGAGGGGGTTATTTCCAAAATGCATCCAGTAGCACCTAGGGGCTCCAGTGGCACTTGCTGAAAGAGGCCAGTTTTCTTTAGGGTATGGTGCTAGGCCTGGGCTTGAGACCATGAATGCTGGAAGATTTGTTCTCTTCAGTAATTATTTGAGGTGTTTCTCTGGTTTTGTTTTTGAGTCTCTGGAGAGCTTTTGAATAATGAAGTAATTAAAAATCAATCTTGAAATATCTTAAGCTGACTTGATGGGCTCTTTATTTAACAAACTGCTTAAATAGATCATTGAGTAAGTTATCTACTCCAAATTTCTTCCCCTTTCCTTTGGAGAACGTCACTATGGCCAAGGGCAGGGATCATGATGAACCCACAGTTTGTCCTGTCCTGGTAATTCCTTGACCTCAAGATAACAAAATAGTCATTTTATATTACAGAAATTCTTTTTATTGTCAGACTTTGTAGTTGCCAGGATAAATATTTAGTTCCTGGTAAACTTGCCAAGAACTGGAGGTAAGTGTGCTTTTATGTCTTTTTGCATGTGCAATAGGGTTTGTGTAAAAAATGCGGATTATATTTTACTACTGTGGTGCAAGTGGCAATGATAACACCAGCAAGGCAGCCAATAAGCCACTTCTCACCTGTTTTCAGTACCAGCCTTCTCTCTGAGGCAGGTAAGGGTTTCCCTGATGTTATGAAGTCCCATAAGGCAAAAGAAACCATCCCCAAAAAAACCCCACCAGTCACTTTGAGATAAAGCTGAATTGAATAACTAAGCTTTTCATCTGACATGAAAAGACCAGAAGCTACATTTGAAACAAAAGCTAAAAGTTTAACAAGGTACATTGATCAAAGAGTTTTCAAAGGAACATTCAATTATATCTGCAACACCTAAATGGAAGAGTTGTTCTTTTACTTATTTATTTTGTGATAAAGAGGGTTATTAGGTCTTATTATCTCTCTTCACTTTAATGCATTCTGCTGAAGCTCTCAGCAAAAAAAAAGAAAGCTTTGTGAACAGCAAAGTGACAAGTGAAAAAGAAAGATTAAAATTAGTTCAAGGATAAAAAATAGTGTATAATTTACAGTCAAAATCTCCTGGTCTAAGCATTGATGCATTCAAATGAAGAGAACAGATCTTAATTATGATGCCTCTCCACCTTGCTGCACTGAGTGCCAGGCTGTGATCTTGCTGCAGACAACTAAAATGGCTTCAGAACTCAGAATTTGGGGGAAAAAAAACCCTAAACAACCCAGACCATACAAAAAGAGCTTACTGCTTCTGGAATCATCATGTGCATCATAGGAAAACTGAGAAGGTTGTGCCTGCTGGAACAAAACTGACAAGGGGAAACTGGGAATCATACATGTGGGAAGCTGAGATTTTCATTCCTGGGAAGATGCTGTATCCAGATGCCAGGTTATGGTTTAAAGTTACTGAGCAGTTGTGGTGAGAAGGCTCTCAAGTTTTACAGCCCTTGGTCATAATCCTTTCCTACCTCCAACCTCCATATCTTTTTTCCATGGACTCGTCTTATTAATCACAGTTTTTCACTCATAGAGCTTGATGCAAAGCCCAGGAAAATCAATGGAAATTTTTCTGTTAACTGATCTGTGGTTTAGGCTCCAATAAGCTTTTAGTCTTTGACTCAGATGATATTTGCATGTTTTGCTAGCACAGTTGTGAAAGAAATCCCTTCCCTAAATAAATATGTGAATCTTAAGTTTGTTCTTTGTCTCTTTGCTTTGAAGCCTGAAAAGAAAAAAATTCTCTGACTCCAAACCAGGGGTTCATATTCTGCTTTGCAGAGCCAAGTCTTCTCATAAAACAGAGTTTAGAGCAGTGGCACAGGTACACAGCACCCATAGCAATTCTATAGCAGCTTTCTACCAGCCTTTGTGATTTCCTTGGGCTCCTCCAGGTGCCAGGAATACCTAAGCATGAACAACACAGCTGGTGAAAGGTCTGGAGCAGGAGTCTCATGAGGAGCAACTGAAGGATGGCTGGGGGCCTCAGCCTGAAGAAAAGAAGGCTGAGGGGAACCTTCTCACACTCTGCAACTCCCTGACAGGAGGGTGCAGCCAGGTGGGGCTGGGGGTCTGCTCCCACAAAACTAGGGACAGAACAAAAAGAAACAGCCTTGAGTTGTGCTAGGGGAGATTTACATGGGACATTGGGGATTTTTTTTACTGAAAGAGTGGTCAGATAGTGGCACAGGCTGCCCAGCGCAGTGGTAGAATCACCATTCCTAAAAGTGATGAAGAAAAATTTAAATGTGGCACTTGGGTGTGCAATACAACACTTGGGGACATGGTTCAGTGGTGGACTTGGCAGTCAGGGTCAGGGGTTGGATTCAGTGATCTTAGACATCTTGTGCAACCTAAATGATTCCATGGCTCTTTCCTAGAGGCTGAAATCCTCCAGGTCCTGGTCCTCTACCATTGCCAGTGATGCAGAAGCACCCAAGGTGTTCACGGAACCTCTCCTGCTCTATGTGTAAGAGCAAATGTTCCACAGGGCACAAATACTGACTTGCTCCTATTTTTGGTGCTAGGTGAGGACAGCAGGTTTCTGGAGCCAAAACATTCCTCCAAAGCTCTATGACATTTCAGGGAGCAGAAGAGTGCTCCCCACACCACGTTGTCTTTGCTTGGTGAGGACACTGCATCCTGTGAGACGATAAGCTCTCATGGTTTGGACTGTCCTCCCAGCTCACCAGAGGCCATGGCAGGTGGAAATATCACCCTTCAGATCACACATAGTCACAGCAACGGGTTTACTGTTGTCAGTGTGAGCTTGGGAGGAGACAACATTGAGACATGGGAATAATGGCTGCATTACACAGGGAAAAAATGTTGCTCGCTGCATTGATAGTTACACTTGATTTAGCTACTGAAAGAAGAAGGAGAAGCCATGAAGACATTAAACCTCTTATCATCCTGAAGGAATGAAATTGAAAAGAAAAAGAACCTCAGTTATTTGGCAGCAAATGGGTTTATTAACTTTTAAAATGGTGTGTGTTTGAACGCGATAGGGAAAGCAGCATTTGTCAGTGTTCCCCATATCAAAAGACAAATTAATCCTTTGAAGAAAAGTAGCTTTTAAAAATCTGCCTCATTAAACAATCTATCAGGAGATTGAGCTATGGAGCTAGGCACTGGTTCCTGTGCAGGAAAAGGACTTACAGGTGACACATATGGCGGTCCTCCTGTGTCAGGGTTTTCTGCCTGAACCTTACAAACCACAATGCAGGACCCATTTACAGGCTGTGTTTTCCCTTCCACGTCTATCTTAACTCCTTTCCTGCTACAGCACCCACAGGGCTTAGGCAGTAGAGTCTAGCTGATGTGGCGTGAGGCATTTTGATGGCTTCCTCCCACCCCACCACCTCCCCATCACAGTCCCACCAGACTTCTCATGTCTCTACCACCCTCTCCCTTTGGCAGCTGGTCAGAAATAACTGTTGGTGACTTTGTAAATATTCTTTGAAATACTTCAGTGAGTCTTGTGTTGTAAAGGACTCTCAATTTCCTCTAATAATAATGTTCAACAAGACTAACTCAATTTTCTGTCATGGAAACTGGTGTTCTGGTTTCAGGTTTTTTTTAGCTAGGATGCTCTGTTTTTCTAATTTGCTGCTTCCTGTGAGATGCCTTCTCCCCTCTGGAGCATTCCTCTGAAAGGCAGCCTTTGAGCTGCAGTGGCACAACACCCTCTGTCACACTAAAAATTAAATACATGAGTGGCGTCTCTCCAGATGGGAAAGTAACATCAGATATTGTGTTAAGAGGAATGATGCAGAAACTAAAGATTTTGCTACCTACTTTGTCTTGCCTCCTGGAAATCTCATAGATACCTTCAGGCATCTTTCTATGCCCTTCTGAGCTCCTCAGCTACCTTGACAGCTGCACTTTGTCTAATACAGAGTAGTGACAGATAACACTAAAATCTCCACACCTCCTCACCACAAAATGAGCTCATGCAACCACTACTTTGCTGGCAGGTAAACCAGGCAAACGTGTGAGATCCTGGCGTATGTCCACAGTTTGCTGCAATTCCTGGTTGTTTCAAGGTATCTCCACCTCTTTTAAATCCCTTCAGGAATTGTGACTCCACCTCTTCCCTGGGCAACCTGTTCGAATGCCTGACAACCCTTTTGGTGAAGGTGTTCTTTGTAATATATAATCTAAATTGCCCCTGGCACAACTTGAGATCCTTTCCTCTTGTCCCATTGCCTGTTACTTGGGAGCAAGCAAATGCCCTAGAGCCTTTGATGGCGCTGGGACACCCTACTGAGGCAAAGATTGTGTCCCTGGTGGAGATACATGTCCTCTGTTTGGACAGGCACAGAGCAACCTCTTACAGCTCAGGGTGTCCTCATCCCTTGTTTGGTTGTATCTGACATTTGTCTATAATTAGCACTCAGGTTTCAGATGATGAATGAACAGTGTTTTGTCCAAAGGGCCAACAATGAAGACAGAGATACTACTGGACTGTTTTTTCAGTGCCAAATCTAAAGCTTGGCAAGGATAAAAATATTCATTGTTCATCAGCTAAGCTTCCCTTTAGGTTGGAGAACAGGCAGTGGCTTCTCTTCCCGTTTTACACATGTGTAGACAGGATGCACTGGAAAAGGGAGAGGCAGAATTAGATCCCAATCCCACGAATTCCAGGCTTCAACTTCCAGACAGCTCTGCCAGGCATGGATAGCAGGATAAGACCACCCTTTTAGAAGAACTGCTGGGAGAAACAGATTTATCAGTTTTCTTTCTTTCTTAAGATAAGGTTCCCAACATGTTAAATCAGCTTTTCTTCTTTTGAGCGGGGGCTATTACAAAAAATAAGGTCAAAACTGAAGCATGTCCCCTTCCCCTGTTTCTCACTTACTATGCATTGGAATGGCATAGGAAAAAAACCCCCAGAGTTAGTGTCTCCAGCCTAGAAAGACTGGGAAGCCTTGCAGCCCTGGCAGTGCCAGAAGAGATTTGGGCACTGTGTCTTTCCTGAGTCCATCCAGGCACACAAACTGTTCTGCAGGAGCTCAGCAGTGTCTGGTTTCTGGGGTTTAAAATATTCTTCCCCTGCTGCCAAGGAAGAGAAGAAAACAGCCCTTTGAAGAGGCTCTGAAACCCAAGTAGAGCGAGAGGGGGAGCATTTACTTTAAAGTACAATAATGTTTAGGTTACAGACCCTAATTCCTGAGCCCTGCCCCAGCAGGGCGTCTCAAGGAAAAGGGCTTTCAGAGCAGGGCTGGTTGCAAGTGTGACACATGCAAAAGGCTCCCAGGGAAATGCTCTCACATTTTTCTGTACAAAGTTATTTTAAAAGCAAGAGCGAGATGTCTTGGGTGGGAAATACATCCTAACAGATGTGTAAGATCACTAAAGCTGATTCTAATATAATCTAAGCTGCAGTATTAATGCTTTGTTTCTCTTTAAGCACAGATGGATATTTTTATTAGCATAACTTTGTTGAAACAGCTTCTAGAAAGGCTAGTCCTGAGGGCAGATGTTTATGTATAGACAAAGTATTTATGCTGGGGCAACTGATCAGAAAGGTGCAGCTTTTCTATGAAATTTCAATTAGAAAATTAAACGTTGTAAGCACAGGCAACTGGGATCTGCTGTTCAGTCCACATGGCCAATTAGAATGAATCACAAAAACCCCTCCTCTGCAAACCCATGCTTTGGGTTGGGTATCCTGGTCACCCTTGAGCTCTTCTGGGATTAACTCTGTGTCAGTGCTGTGAGAGGAGGGCTGGCAGTGAAATGGGGTGCTGAAAGTGCTGGGGAGTCAGGGAAGAACAGCAGATACTGGCAGAGGGGTGGGTGCCCAGGGTCTTGGGTTTTTGGGACCTGTGATGTTATAATCAGCTATGTAATAGTTGGCTTTCACTATAATGCGTTTGCTTTTGCAAGATATTATAAATTGTAATTGCTTGTAGATGATTATTATTCATTGTAACTGGTTTTAGATATATAGAATATATCGATATTTAGAATATAATTTGTAATCACTTTTGTGGGTAGTGTAACTAAAGGTATGCATGAAGCAAGGCGATTACAAGATGTAAATGGGCTTGCAAAAGATGTATTACAAGATAGGAGTGCTTTGGCAAAGTTCTATTGGGGGCTGTACATTTTGCAAGAGCAGTCATTTCATAAGGTATGGCTGGTCTTGTGAAGTGTATAACCAAGATAGCACAAGTGGAGAAAAAAATACCATAAAAGGAAAGCACCAAGTCTAAAGTGGCATCAGAGGATCATCAGGAGACTACCCTAGACTGTCCCCCTGACGGATCCTTGGACACTGCAACTGTGGACTTATGCAATGCTGTGGCAACCTGAGGCAGAGTTGGGGTAAACCAGCTTTGAAAATATGCTAAGTAATTCAGGGAAATCAGGCTACTGCAACAGTATAAGAAACTGCTCGCTAAAGAAGGGGGGGGTGGGGTGTGCCTCTGGCTGCTGCCATGCACCCAGCACTGTTACTTTTGCTTTATTGATTTGTCCTTTATTATCTTGTACTACACTCTTAAAATTTTAAAGGAGTGGGGTTCGTTTCTCACATGTGATTTTAGGAATGAATGCAGCTGATGCACGGTCCTGTGATGTGACGGGACTGAGACTACACAGAGATGAAGGGACTTAGTTGCATGTTCACACTGGAAAGAAATAGTAAAACAGCTCTTAAATACAGGGCAAATTGGCTTTTCACACCCACTGGTCTCTTCTGGAAGTAGAACTCAAAATAAAATGTGCTGAAGGCACCTGTATTAGATCCAGACCCAGATGACTCACTTTGCCAAGCATGGATAGCAGCATCCAGACCCATTTAAGTCTGAGGTGGCTGCTTATTAAATTAGATCCTCAGCTAGGGACTGCTGCTAGTTTCCTCAGAGATTTCATTGTCCCTGTCTGAAGAGATAATACCTGCTCCAACCAGAGCAGTGGGAGACATCCTGAGCTTTCTCCAAGCCCTTGAAAAAGCCCCTAGTGCTGGTGATGGAGGGGCACAACGCTGATTTTGGCTATTCTTAGTGTGGCTTTCTCCTCTGCAGTGTCCCTGGGATCTAGGATATGCCACAGCATGACCACATCTTCCCCTGTACACTGGGACAGGAGGCAGTAACTCAGTTAGAAGAGAAGGAAGAAGTCTAAGCTCTGGTTGTGTCATTCCAATCTCTGAAGGAAAAGGCAGCTATCGCCCATTCTCAAGATATTTTCCATTTTATTTTAATTTTCTTTTCTTTTGCAAACATCTGTTGGGGTTTGAGGAGACATGGCAGAAAGGGGAGGGGGAAACCCCTCAATAATGGATGATTTTGAAGTCTGGGGAAGCTCAGTGGGAGAGAGGAAAAAGTAAGTTGGGGGAAATCAATGAGCAAGAGCTAGAATATTTTGCCTGGCAGTCACTCATCACTCAAGCCAGGTGATTATTAATTATCTCCATGCATTCACACAAATTGTTAGTTTTCTGGGTAGGTGGGTCCTGTGCTTAGTCATCTTGGCATTTTTAAAGACGAATGAAGAATTACCCAGGATGAAGGGTCAGGAGTGAAAAAGATAACACCAAGAAGCTGATAGCTGCCCATCTATTATAAAATTTCATTAGTTTTGACAGTCTGTACATAAGCAATGAATGATTGCTAACTACACTTCCTTTGCATCTGCTTTCACTCATATTGCTTACCTTGGAAAAAGAGCTGGTCGAACAAGCCTTAAGGATGAAAGGAGGTGCTGGATGATTCAACTGGATCAGGATGATTAAGGATGAACAGGGATAGCAAGGCTATTATTTATTAGGACATTTATTAGGCTTACTTTGCCAAGGGCATTTTTCACTGGGCACCACTAGAAACAATAGATATTGGTCTGTGGAGGTATCCCAGAGGATGGTACTCCTCACAGTCCTGCAGGAGAATGAAGGAGCTGAGACTGTTTGCCATCTGAAAGCCAGATCTTTTGCTGCAGTAACACTTCCCTCCGATTGAAAACTTTGGAAAAATAAGGTCAGAGAGAAGGCAAACAGGACCCCAGCCATACCCAGGTTTCATGATAGTGTGTTTCTATGTTCTTGGTCCATGCAAAAGCAGCTGGCCTGAAGCCCTGGCCTTTGTCATCTATGCTTCAGGTGAAAAGTAACAATAGATACCTGAGACTTCATTGAAATATCCATCAGCCCCTCCTGTCAGAACTGCTCTTTATTTTGGGGCACGGAGACATATGAGACAAGTGAGGATTCTCCCAGCAGCTGTATGTAAGACCTGCTGCTATCCCGTGCATCTTTGAGGTCGTTAGTAATTAAATAAATATTACAATGTCTATAATAATTACATGGAATTAGATTTTTTGATCATATTAATTGCTCAGACTGTTACAATACAGGATCACAAATCAACGTTTCTCCTGTGACTGGCTCAGCCTCCCCTTGCATGTTTAAGCAGATGTGACCTTGATGAGCATAAATATGGGGGCTTTAGGAGAGCTTGCATGACAAATGAATGTGCTCTGGCAGATTTATGAGAAGTTATTCTTCAGTGTAGAAAAGCAAATCCACTTTCACCTAACTGCTCCTCCAAAAGTGACTTTTCCCGTGTACAAAACATGAGCAATCTGCAGAACTAGAGAAAATGTCAAGAGGTCTTGAAGGAAAAATGTTTCCAGGGGCCTGGAGCAGAGTGGCAGCAAAGTGGAAACAGAGATGTGACTCATGGAGAACAAGGTGTCCTCATTCATTTATGGCAGTTTGCTCTCCCCATAAATGATATCCTGCTCGGACAATGTGGGTTCTTTCTTTCAATTTGCATCCGAAGAGATCTTGCAACTGAGACTCTTTCTTTTCATGTCACATTCCATCATGCCAAGAATACCTGCAGGTTGAAAGGGCTGTTTGTAAACACTTGTTTACTGAAACTACAGGTAAACCAGCCCCTGAGGAATCCCCTCCCACAGCTCTGTGTTTGAATTCTTCCTATTCTTAGGCAATAACGTCAGGCTTTCACTATGTCCTGATGGAATTAGCAACAAGAAACCCAAGCACTGAGGGTATGTGTGAGAGAGAACAAGACAGGAGATCTGCTTGGGACCAGGAAGAAAATGCTTTGCCTCTTTAACCTCCTGAAAAAAAAAGCTGAAGTAAATTATTAAATACAAATGATAGATAGGCCTAAGAATGAGAGGCTTGTTGGCATATTTAAAAACTCTAATTAGCATTACTGCTGCTGGCATGTGGGTACTCCAGGGACCCATCTGGTTCTAAGGGTCTGGAGATACCCTCATAGACTTATGAAGGTCCAAACATCCAACAGAGCATGTTCTTCTGTCATGTTTCCCCTGGAGCCCCTGTCTCTGAAAGCTTCATGCAGCAGCATCTCACAACTTCAGAGCCAATCTTTTGGAGTCAAATCCAGATTGGTACATCCTCCTAAAGGTCAGCACTGATGTGGCCTCATAACCATTAAGGGGCCATTGGGATTATCCAGGACTTCTCTGGACTCATCATGTCAGAACCACAGCATGGAAAAGCATACCACCTGGACCTCAGAAATTCCAGTGATGGAAAAATCCATCTTAACTTTTGAAAATTCTTCCAGTAATTAATTACAGTCACAGCTAGAGATATTTAAAAAAAAAAATCTTGGTTATGGTCTATTTTTTTTTTTTTTTGTTTCAGCTTTCAGGTTGTTTGAGGAAAGTATTGATGTCTCAGGATAACTCTGGTTGAGAAGATTTTCTACCACTACCACGTCCGAGAGGTTGAAACAAGTCATATTGGTCAGGTAACCTCTCCTTGAGAGGCCTAATTAAGATGATGGATGGGGTTGTAAAAGGTTAAATCTCTGCAGGAGAAGCTAGCCATCCTGGAGAGGGAAGCAGGGATTCCCTAGCTTGAGGGACCCTGGCACACAGCTTTGAATGGAGGGTGACTGAGGTGTAGTTATGAAAGAAGGGATCAGAACTGGATATCTCTCTGAGGGGATGCACTGAGGGCTTGTGCTAACACACTGTGTTGTCAGCAGAGAGAGAGTAATGGAGGAAATTGGGCTGGGATTCAGCAAATGGGGTTGCCTGTGCTCCTAATTCATGATGAGTCCTGCCCGGAGCAGCTGGGTAAAGGCGTTTCTATCTCAGCACCTGAAAGCAGGGTGTCTATGGCCAAGAGCAGCAGAAGGACCCCATCTGCTCCCCATCCCAGCTAGAGCACTCGCAGGGACACCAAGCGTTTCAGAGAGGGATGCAAGGACACAGAGAGATTCCAGGTTGTTCATCACACAGATATAGAAAACTCCCAATGTTTGTAGACTGGAAACAAGACTGAAAAGAGCTACACTGATCTCACAAGGAAGGTGGGAGCAGCAGTTTTCCACTGTGTATGGTTTCTGCGGACTCTTGGCTCATGCTAACCAGTACCTGAACACAAGCTGGGCTGGCCCCAACCTCACTCTGCCAAGGCAGAGTAACAAAGGCAAGAGCAGAAGGGGAACATCTTGCACTTCATCTTGAGTGCAAAATAGGCTTGGGTCCTATGATAATACACATGGATTCTGCCTGCAATTGTTGCATCCAGGTGTCTGAGAGCTGGACCAGAAGGGAAGTTCTTTCCAAACACTTCTGTAATTTATTAACGTATACATTACCACTGCAAGAAGCAATATCCCTTTTAAATCCTTGTTTTCGCTACTCTTTCCTGTGCTGTCTCAGGCAGGCTGATGTTAATTCACCCCACCTTTGATCTGAATCCTGAACAGTTCATTTCCTTGATGTTGTGGAAGACTTCCCCATGCACTAATTCTACCATGTTACCTTATCCAGTGTAAGAAACAGCTGATTCTGATTATCAAAAAAAGTAGCCCAGTACAAGTCAAAACAAGTAGCACATTAGACAAGCAGATTCATTAATTACCCAGTTTTGTCTTTAAACTGAAAATATCCCTAATTAACACTTTTCCACTCATGATGAATATCTTTTCCCCAACAGGCTGCAAGTTCATCAAGTAGGGGTATAGACATTTTTCCTTAGCAAAAGTTTAATTATCAAAACAATAAGTTGTCCAATGTTGAAAAACTGGAAGGAAAGAGAGAAAATACATTTATGTTTGACCTTGGTCAATACATTTGACCTTGCTTCTGGGAGAGAAACTCCTGGTAGTCATTACAAGTCAGCTGTGGAAGTAGCAACACACTGATTTTAAGACACTGGATGTGTCTTAAACAAATTCTTTCCAAGAACCAACATTCTTCTGTCCTTCAACCCCCACCTAAAGAAACAGGGAATGGAGGTTGTCTGCCACAGCAAAAATCCTTTGCTTCCTTGGTTGTCTGAGAAGAGAGCAGAAGGATAAGTGGAAAGTAATTTATCAGACCTGCAGGGAAACAAAGTTCATCAGGACTTCCTCGCAGTTGCAAAGACAGCAGCAATATATTCAAATGTGGTTAAATAACATACTCATTTTTCTCACTTAGGTCGTGGTTCTGGAAAACATCTTGGAAAATAATTTCAGTATGTGCTGATGTTTAAACCTGGATATGAATCCCATGCAGACTACTGAAACTCAAGCATGTGCTTTACACATAAGTATGGATCCACTCAAGTGCTGTCCTCATTAGAGGTGGTGTTTAAGTGGCTCCTTGAGCTAGAGCCTCCAGTTTCGAAAAGGCTCTCCTATTCTTTGTGTGCAATGCAGAGAGAGCTAACTAAATACTTGCTTGTTTTCTATAGCACTGACCAGAACCACCTCAAGTGCCAGGGCAGCAGACATAAGCAGGAAAATTTACTCCGATCATCCCTGGAGTCATTTAACTAAAAGACACATTTCAGTGGAGCCAAGTGTTCAGTGGAGCCAAGTGCTTTTCAACTCCCATGGTGTCAAAACAATTAGCAGATCACAGTACCACTGATTCACTGGTGCTCCAAGAAAAGCATCTGGCCAACATATGGAAATTTAACACAAGCACTGAATAACCTCCTCCTTGCACCGTCAGCTGCCTGCAGGACAGAATTGTTAGGATGATTATTATATCATAGGTTTTGCAAGTCAAGTTAACCTTCTGAAAAGACATCACTGCAGAATTCCAATTACATATTTATATCATAAGCCTGCTTTCCATGCATTACCCCTGTTAGAATTCAGAGAATATAAAATAGCCTGAGATGGAAGGAACCCAAGAGGATAATCAAATCAAATTTATTTAGCAAGTTGGGGATTTTGATTTAGATTAGATATTTGGAAGAAATTCTCCCCTGTGAGGGAGCCCTGGCACAGGCTGCCCAGAGAAGCTGTGGCTGCCCCATTCCTGGAAGTGCTCAAGGCCAGTTAGGATGGGACTTGGACCAACCTGGAATAGTGGAAGGTGTCCCTGCCTATACCAGGGGTTGGAATGAGATGATCTTCTAGGTCTCTTCCAACCCAAAACATTCTGTGATGTTTCTAAATTCAAGACCTTCTGTTCATTTGCTATTGGTTACATCCCTATCCCACCTTGACAATTCCAGAAAGTATAATTTGGTACTAAAGCAATTAATACTCTTGCTGACTGGTGGATGAGATCATGGCTGTCAAATTGGAAAAAAGCTGTAACAAAATAATGAGCCTGATCACTTAAAAGGCAAAGGCAAGGAAGCAATCTCTGTATGGATAGTAGGTAGCTTTGAGACAGTTATGCATCTGACATTATCGTACAGAAACAGAAAAAAAAATGGGGAGTGGAGGATGCTTAGTGTTCTTGAGGGTCTTCCATTAGGGAGGACTACAAACCCTGATGGTAGGATGGTCAGTGTGTTTCCAGTTAATGCGCTTGTCCCCTTCAGTGGAACTACCATGTGTTCATCAAAGGGATCCAAGGACCCCAGTGCTGCTACACAGGGAAGTTACCCCAGAGTTCCCTGTGTTTCCAGCAAAAGGTGTCAGACAGGGTAAATGGCAGCACCAAATACGTTTCATGTATGGTTCTGTGAATACTATTCCCTCACAACGAAAAGCAAAATGTATCTCATCTACTTTGGTGTAGTGTCTATTTCTTCTGATGCTCAAATTATTATTCTAGCATGGGTGGAGCAAACTCTCGGCACACCTTGCCTCAACTGCTGGGTGACTTGCTATGCTGTTCCCATCTCCAAAGGGGATGAAAGGCTGCAAGTGACCTCCAGCATCTCTCATCAAGCCACGTACGAAAAAGGTCAACCAGGGAGTAGATCTTGTCAGACACATCCTAAAAAGCTGAGCTTCAAATGCTTGCCCATCAGGAGTAGGACGCAGAGGGATTTTCAGATGATTATAAAAGTCCCATTCAGTCAGAAATGGATTTCATTAACCAAATGCATTTTTTACATAGCTTCAGACCTGGCTGAAAATGTTCCTTCTGATTTTATTTATTGGCATTTATTAACACAGCTATTATCTATATTAATGCAACCTCAGTGGTATTTTCATTGACCCCTAACAGACAGTTTTTGCATATACCACATAGCAAATGTGACCAGAAGGAATTTGACACAAACAATCCCCTTCCTTTGGAATCAATGTGGGATCCAAAACAAACTTATGGTGATCTCAGCATCACTGCCCAAGGAACCAGGTATTCTACAAATAAATACTGAATTTCAAACTTGTGGCTAATTGAGAATAAATCTGCTTCACTGAAAGTGGAAGACAAAGCAGAGTTCAAGGCTGCTACTAAATTGGTGGCCAGATGCCAATACCATTTACTTTAGGGCAGTATAAAATCATTCATCTGACAGGCTGACCCTCCAGGCTGGGAAAATAAAGCCATGTAACTACCCTCTAAGTCTGACGACAGTGTTTCTGTGCCCTGTTGAAAGGCAGTCATCTCTTTCCATGGGCTATTCACTCATGCAGAGCCCATGCAGGACCTCAGCAATACTTCTGCAGCCCCATGGTGGCACATTCTTGTTGGTACCTGCAAGACAGGCACAGGGATGGTTGGGCACAAATGTCTCCTGAGCCTTTTGGGATCTGCAGTTGAACAAGGACCCTGTCTTCTATCCCTCTCTCATGCCAGGCCCTTGCACCTTTGAAGATGCCCTGTCACATGCCCAGAGAATCCATCCTTTGCATCTCCCTGGGCCTGCTGTATTGATTTCATCATTACACCTCTGAAATACCCTCCAGATTTTGACACTCTCACTGTTCTTTACAATTCCCTTCCACTTCTATTTCTACCTTTACAGTTGAAGGTTTTGCTGTTAATTTTTTAATTAACCTGGCACCAGGTCAGATTTATCCCTAACAGAAGGTGTTTGTTCCTGATCTGTCCTTACGGCTCCTCTGTGCCCTGCCTGTATTCAGGTCTTACTTTGCTGTTTTCCAGATGTGCAACTGTGTTGGATCAGACTGGAATCTGTCTAGCCCTAGCATCCTATCTGTCACTGAAGGCTTTGGAGTTGCAAGAAACCCCAAAATCAACATGTATAGGCCATCAACTCTCATCCCCCCAGTCTTGGCAGCAATAAGAACACATTCAGTGGCTCTGTCCCACTGCACTGCTATTTTTGCTCTGCAGTTCACACTGGCTCTAGTTCAATTTTAAATTCTAATCCTTTCAAAGAGAAGTACAGATGCAGTACTTCTCTTCGAAAAGATTTACTATTAATCTCTCTGGTGTCTGTGACAAAGGCCAGTTTCTCAGCATTATCTCAAATGTTAAAATATTAATGAGGGAAGAGTCTGGTATCTGGCAAAGGTTGTCTGCTAGCACTGGAGATGGACTTAATGATCTTGTTGCCTTTGCTACTGAAAAATGAATATCTTACACAGGAGAGATTAGACAGACCTGACACCTTTAATCAAATAGGGCCTCTATTTCTACAGATGTATTTAAAGTCATCTTAATCCTTTCATGTTTCATGAAATAGCAAAGCTTTGAGTGAATCTATTTCTAATGGCCTCTAAGCAGTGTAGTAGGGTTTTTTTGACCCAGCTCCCATTTGTAAAGTGCTCACTCTTTATATCATGTTTACATATATACATAATTCTTTTCTACCCAGATGACTTTTTGAAATGAATGGCCATAAAAAGTGCATGGTTGATAGTGCAACACACCAAGAGTTTGGAAACAGGCTGCCTGTGGGCATCTTAAATCTCCACTTATGAGAAGAAACCAGCAGCCTGGTTTTCCTGTACTCTTGGCATCAGTGATCCCACTGACCCTCGTCTCTGCTAAGTGTCATCTTGTACCAGGACACAGCCACTGTGAGCACAGACATCTTTGAAGAGAGACTGGCCACCTCCAGACAGTGCTTGGTGACCACTCTCAGCCTGAGTCAGTACCCAGAATGGTCCACAGGAGAGCCTGGAGGCCTTGCCCGAGTATCTGTACTGGTTTCCCTGGTTAGGGATGAGGACAAAGCTGCTATTATTGAAAACTCTGAACATTCCACCTATTTCAAAGGGGGAAGGCAAGGCAAGGTAAGCTCTAGGTTCCTTCTGGCATCTCCCTGCCAATCCTACAGTCAAAACACACGTTTGGTGGCACTGGGCTTCCACTGCTTCTGCTACAGTGTAATATGCCAGTAAGGTGGATCCTGCCCCTTGGGGAACACCGCCAACCTGCTCTTGAACAGAATATAAACATTTCAGCCACTCACATAGAAAGTTGTGGCTCTGAAATGTCTCAACAACCAAAGATGGGTCTGGAGCAGAGAACCTGTCAATCACCTCCCTATCCACAGGTCTCAATCATCTCCATGCTGTGGGAGGAGAACAGAGAGAGCACCGGTGAGAAGGATGCTCATGTAAGCTCTCTGAGCTCACTGCAGAGAGGTCATGGCCTTTTAATTCAAGGGTTTTCCTTGTCCCAGCTGGGGTCCTGGTACAGTTTTCAATAGAAGAAGTGGAAGAGCCCATGCTTAGGGACAGGGAATAGGAGGGGAAGGCATTTACCTAGCATGCATTAAGGATAGGAGAGGTAAGAGTGTGGTCCTCACCCAGGAGATGGTTTGACCTCTTCCTCGAGGAGGCAGGGGTTGTGTTGTCCCCACAGTGCAGAGCCATCCTGCATGGACACCCAGGGCTCAGCTCCATGGGCTGGCCTCAGTGAAAAAAACACTGACTGTGTAACGCCACTGTGTATCACCAGGGGCTGCCTGTCCTCAGCCCTGAATTAAACACTCCTCAACCCTCTGCCCATGCAATACTGGGCCAGGTGGACATCTGTGAAAAACCGATCTTTTCGTTAATGGCTAATTCTCAAAAAATCTAAAAGCTCTGTGGCTTCAGCCGTGTTCCTAGGATTTAAACATTTTTTCATAGAAAAGGAATATAATGTGCCCAAAAACCTCTGTGAAGGATGGGGACTCTCCCATTTCCCTGCAGCAGGTTAGGAACATGGGAGATTAAGTTCAGTTCCCACAACTGCCGGGTTACAATTTGAACTCTTTTCTCCCACAGAATAACTCCAAGAAGCAGACCATTTATACTTGTTCAGGCAAGCTCCATCCATCCCATCAGTGGCACCAGTTCCACTTAGTGCAAACTATTTACCTGGTCACAGAGACAAGGACTGACCTCATGGGTCTCATGTTTTGGACTTTCCTGGGAGGAAGTTACACAGCACATGTTCCTCCTGACGCACAGGACACATGAGCTAGTGCTGCTCACATCCCTTGTGAGCAGTCCCAACCTTCAAGATGCTGGTAAACCAATTCTCCATTTCCCACACTCCTTTGAAGTTGGATTTGCATTTCACTTGCTTTTGTTACAGTGCCTAAAATGAGCTTTCTATTTCCTAGAGGAAAGTGAATGAAGCATTGCACAGTCACATAGTTTTGGTGGATTGGCTGAGAAAAGCAAGCTATAAACTTAAGCTTTGATTACCTCCAGCCAAGAGCTTGGTTTTGAGAGCTGGGAGCAGGAGCTGTGCCTGTGTATAGTCATACAGGCATGTGGAGCACTGGGTTTCAGTCCTAGACAGAAATGAGGCCCCCTTGCACATGACTTGGTAAAACCTTCTGTCTTTTCCCCCAAAAGAAACACAGAATCACAGAATAGTTTGGGTTGGAAAGGAGAATAAAGATTATCTCATTCCCAACCCTCTGTCATGTACAAGGACACCTTCCACTAGTTCCGGTTGCTCGAAGCCCTGTCTAACCTGGCTTGGGACACTTTTAGGGATTGGACAGTCACAGTCTCTCTGGGCAACCTGTGTAAGGGCCACACCACCTTCCCAGGGAAGAACTTCTTCCTAATACTCATTTAAATTTCTCCTCTTTTAGTTTAAAAATCTTCCCCCTTGTCCTATCTCTAAAACAGAAGTGACATCTGATCTGCAAACACAGATGACTTTTTATAAAGAGCAGCTCCTGCCAGCAACAGTATTCTTGTTTCTATAGTTTGTTGTAACATCATAGGATAAAAAAATATATATTTGCAGGTGAGCTTATAGAGAGCTGCTTCATGTAGGCACAGCTTTGGTCTTTCGTGTCTTTTAGGCACAGTCCATGTGTTATAAACACCAGGGCAGCAGGTTAGCAGCTCTCCTCATAAAATGAGCTCAAAGCCTTTCCCTGTTGCTATGCTTTTATTTTCCATCAATTTCCACCAGCCATTCAGAGGCTGATGGAAATTAATGGAAAGGTGACCTGCACATGGAAACTTTTAATTAAACTACTAATACAGTGTCAAATAATTTATTTTGGAGGTTTAAGCAGCCTGTGGAAGAAGCAATGAGTTCTGGGAGAGGAAGACAGTGTTTGTCTCCAGCCCTGGAATTTGTCCATTCATCAGTCATCCCAGGACTTGTAGGTGATCCAATTGCATGTTAACAACATTGGCCATTCCTCACTAGAAGTCAGTTGTAAGAAGTTCTTTAAAAGAACATAAATTCATCTTTCTCTTCCCCCCCCCCCCTCCCCCGCTCCTTTGCTGTGGATTTTTATCACCCCTAGTGAGAATTTTAGGGGAAATTGTTTTGGAATGGCTGTTTTCCAGGGGAAGCAATTTCTTTTTTTCTGTTAGAAATTCAGATCAGTCTTTTTAAAAATGAGTATCTAAAGTCAGGCTCCCAAACTCACAGCCTTAATTTGCAAGTTGAGCAACAAAAGGACATCAAAGGAGCTCAGGAAGTCCAAATATCCCCCAGTTCTTGATGTACATTACTATGAACTCTGGAGTTCCCTGTTTTTATCGCTTCAAGCTTGGCCTTGACAATGCAATAAACCATTGACAAATGGCTCCAGCCAGATTTCCTGAATTTTCTTTGTGACACTGATTCTACTGCAGACAGTATATCAGGTTACCACTTGGGATTGGTGCTGTTTTACTTTATCTTCCTTATGCAAGTATAAATGGATGCATCCACCCTAAGGAACTACAGGGTATATTTGCAGGGAAATCTTTCACATACCTTCTCATCCCTATGCAAATGACTGTGATGGGCCTCACACTGGTGGCTTTTCCTCACTGCAGCTCCACTGACCTCAGCAAAAGTGTCTTCTAATTTACATTATGGAGATCAGACCCAGCCTAAGTTCACTGGCATTTTATGCCCCTATTAGTTGCTCATGCTCATCCAAGGGGACATGAATCCTCCTTGTAAATGAGGACCTCAGAGAACCAGATACTTCCCACATCAGGGGTTTGCATGTTCCTGGAGGTGCCAGCAAGCAGCACTTTCTGAGGCTTCTGAATTTGTATCTCTTTTCTATTGGGCTGCAATGGAAGCTTTCCTAACACTTTGTATGGAAGTGGGAGCCATCTTCATCCCAGCCCACTCTACAGTGGGGAAGCAGGGAGTGGTCCCTCTCTGCCATTCACCAGAAGAGTTCTCCAGCCAGGAGGCAGGACCCTTTATCTATCTCCCATAGAAGTACTACCATAAAAAATTCTCACTCACAAAGACATGGAAGAAATCAAATGTTGCACACAGTCACTGCTTCCCAGTGTTGGCTGCTGGCCATGGGCATTCACGTGGGGATGTGCTGTGTGAGACTATGAGTGATGAAGAGGCACTTACCTATTGCTGGGAGGTACTGAACCATTACTTACCATTCTTTGTTCCTGTTCATATTCAAAAACCTCATAGCATTATTTTGTTAAATGAGTAGTTGCTGCTCCTCAAAGAAAATATTTAATTTTCTATAGCAAGTGTGTGCTTCTAACACATCCAGCCCATCTGGTCACACACTCATATGTTTGAACCCATTTTAACTCAGCTAAGAAACAACATTCTGTTCCTTCTCGAGCAGGTACTAATATTCTCTGGCTCTGGCTTGCAACTTACCTTTGCACAGTAAAGAGAAATTCAGCAACTATCAGTTTGCTACTGGGATTTCTAAGCAGGTGTAAATTTAAGGGCAGAAAAAAGGGCAAAAAGTAGAGATGCAAATAGGAACTGCGAAGTGATATATGCTCGGTGATGAGAACTTGAAGTAAAACCAGATATTAACTGTAAGAAATGTGAAGTCCTAATTTCTCCCTAGCTCCCCAAATAGAAGGAAATAAATGCTTTGAAGTAGGATATTCTCAGTGAATTAGAGTGAATGTTTTCATTTTATCTTCCTAATAATGATTTAAGATGACTTTTGCATGAATTTAAGCACTCTATAGAAATGAAAGCCTGGGAGGAAGATGGTTCTGAGGAATATATTTTCATGAAAAATATTGAGAATGACTTCCAAAACCATTTAAGTGACTTATAGCCTACATCTTCTGAACTTAAACTCTTTGGAGAAAGCACTTTAAAAATGCCTGGGGGTGTAATTATGCCTTACAGCTGGAGCAGTCCTAACCATTCCTTTCCCTTTTTGTTCAGACTCTGGTCCAAGGCCCTTTCTCTTTGCCCTGCTTTAGCTCTTCAACCTTTACAACGGTGCCTGTGCAGGACCAGTTCAAACAGTATAACCAGCAGAATTAGCAATTTCTCCCTTTCAGTTTAGAAAGTTGAATCAGCTTAGCAAAGGATCCAGCCACCCCCAGAACATGTATGAGGGCATGGTGCAAGAGGACAGCTGCAACAGCTCTTCAATATGACCCCCTGAAATGCATATTTTACTCAAGGAGTATAGAAACCAAACCTTCTATTTCAAAAATGACTTTAGAAACTAAGCACTTTTTTTTTTTTGACCAAGAATTTGGCTCATTAAAGCTCAGGTTCTTTTTGGAATGAGACTCCATAGAATTACAGCAGTGATTCATTTTTTATTAGCCCTCTCTTGGCTGTTTTACAAGGATTTTGCAATGTCCCAATGCAGTCCTGGTCACCCTCTTGCTGTGCCGGACTCCACATCCTGGCCACAACCTTTCCCTGGGGACGAGCGTGAGGATGCAGCAGAGAGAACAGCCCCCATGCCTGGCAGTGGCCATGAGGAGGCTCCAGGCAGGGCTCTGGGCACTTCCTCATGGGAAAAGTGACTGAGATCTCCCATCTGGCCCTAGCTCCTACTGAAAGCTGTCCCCTGCTGCTGTACCCCAAAAATGACACTCCGGTTCTTCACTCAGGCTCACTGGCTGGTTCACTGGGTGAGAAACTGCTCTGGCACTTGTTTTGCAGGAGGAATCTCACCCACATCTCCCTCCAAGAAATGTTTTTCTTTGCCATAACAACTTTTTATAATAAAAAGTCCTTAATTCAGTTTTGAAACTTTTTGTTTCATTGCAGTGTGCTGACCACATAAACTATATAATGGTCATTTACATTTTCAACTCGGTGTTATGATACATCTCATGCTTTGGACTTGCACAACTGATCTTTTTTGTACATCTAAATTTCCTTCCTCATTATCTGGAGTGCTGTGTCCAGTTCTGCGCTCCTCAGAAGAAAAGACAAACTGCTGGAGAGTCCAGTGGACGCCACAAAGATGATGAAGGGTCTGGAGCATCTCTATATGAGGAGAGACTATGGGAGCTGAGGCTGTTTAGTTTGGGGAAGACTGAGGGGAAAATCTCATTAATGCATATAAATAGCTCCAAGGATGCCAAGAGGACGTTGCCAGACTCTTCTCAGTGGTGCCCGGTGACAGGACAAGGAGCAGTAGCTCCTTGAACCAGAACATATTTAATTGCACCTCAACATGAAGAACTTCTTCCCATGGAGGGTGGCAGAGCCCTGGCACAGGTGCCCAGGGAGGGCGCGGAGTGTCCCTGTCTGCAGACATTCCAGTCCCACCTGGATGTGTTTCTGTGTCACCTGCTCCGGGTGACCCTGCCTGGGCAGGGGGCATTGGGCCGGGTGATCTCCAGAGGTCCCTTCCAACACAAACGACTCTGTGATTGTGTTATTTTAGGTCGTTTATTTTGTACCGGTAGAGAAAAGCCTTTTGACTCCTTCCACGCCGCTTTTATATATTGGCCTGGGGAAATTTCAAACTTCGGTATAAAAAAAACTCTCACTCCCTCGGGGCACGGCCACCCCCAATCGGCGAGCAGCCCAGGCAAGGCTCCAGGACGGCCTGGACACGACCGCCCCCGTGGTCGAGACAGCCCCGGAATGGCCGCTCCGCCTCCGCGGCAGCGCCGACCCGGAAAGCGTTTGGAGGTCGCGCCGGGAAGATGGCGGCGCCCGGGCGGTGAGAGGAGAGCGGCGCAGCAGCCGCGGCCATGAGCGCCGCCCGCAGCTGCCGCCCGCCCCGGGCGCTCGCAGGTACCGCGGAGCCGTAGGGCGAGAGGGCCGGTGTGCGGGCAGGGCCGGGGCGGCCCGGGGCTGCTCTGTGGAGCGGTCCCCGGAGCCTGCAAGACTGTGCGTGTGCGTGTCCCCGTGTGCTACACTGCGCTGTGTGTCCTTCACGCGTGTTTGACTTCAGGGCTTTCCTAAGGCAGCTGCTTCCTCTCAGTGCTTCTTTGCCATGATAATCTTGTCGATAGTGTATATAGTAGTGGGACAATATTATGTTGTATGATTCTCCATCAGCAAGGCTGCCTGAGCTCAAGCAGCGTTTAGACAACCCTTTCCAGGTCAGGGTGGGATTGTTGGGGTGTCCTGTGAAGGGCCAGCACTTGAATTCGATGATCCCTGTTGGTCTTTTCCAGCTCAGGATATTCTGTGAAAATACGTCTTACTGGTGTTCAGGAATTTGGAAGAAACACCCAAAATTATTGGGACTTCGCTACAGTTTAGTTTTGGGCCCCTTGGGATAAGAAAGCAAAGGAAGGGTTGGAATATGTCCAGGGAAGAGAACGGAGCTCAGGAAGAGTCTGGAGCACCAGAAGCAGCTGAGGAGGCTGGGGGGGGGGCTCAGCTTGAAGAAAAGGAGGCTCGGGGGAACTTCCATTCTCCACAATTCTCTAACAGGGGGGTGCAGCTAGCTGGAGACTGAGCTCTGCTCCCAGGAAGCAAGGCACAGGATACGAGGAAGCAGCCATAAGTTGGGCTAGGGGAAGTTTGTGTTGGATATCAGGCACTGGCACAAGCTGCCCAGGGCAGTGATAGAGTTACCATTCCTGCAAGGGTTAAAAAGCCATGTGAATGTAATACTTAGGGACGTTGTTCAGTAGTGGACCTGGCTGTGCTGGGTTAATACTGAGATTTGATCTTAAAGGTATTTTCCATCTTTAATGATTCCATGGTTTTGAAGTGTCGTGTCTTTCACCTGGAAAAACATACATTTTTCATTACCTGACCCTGGTTCCCATTTGTGCGGGTGTCCTGTGTCACAGCTGACAATAGGCACTGTAGTCTCAATTAGAAGCAAACTCAGTGGCAGAGAAGAAACTGGAATCTGCAGTTACTTTTTTTCTTGTTTTTCATTAAGCAGGATTATTTGTGTGGCGTCTGAGGAACATTGGTGCACGGCAGATACCATGCCGGTTTGTGCACCTTTACCATGTGGCCAGCAACAGGTTGATTACCTTTCAGTACTTCAACTTTCTCAAACGAATGGTAAGTCAAGGAGTGTATCTATCTCCTAATTCTCATTCATCCCATATGGTAAGTCAAAATGGAGATTAGTTGATAAGAGTAATTTTTCTTATCAGCCAAACTCAGCTAATTTAAGCGTCTCCATTTTTCACTAAATCAGAGTCAAAGCACTTGGTATCCTAAAACATCTCTGGCTGGAGGAAACCTTTTGTGGCAAGGACACTGCTTTGTGTTGCAAAGTCTCCTCTGCTTGACAGGAGGCTTCTGTACCCTTGAAATAGGGCACTCACCTCCTGTTGAGAAACTTGACATAAAATTATTTTTAGATCATTATTTATAAAAAAGTCACTTTTTATAATAAGGTCACATCTTGGCTAGCAGTCGTACAAGTAGTAGATGGACTCACTTGTGGAGGTGGTGTGTTCTCTGTTAATTGGTTTATTTGAGTCAAAATTCCTGAGCTCATTAAGTTAATGGGTTACATTTACAGTGTGTTGTTAGTTTTAGGTATTAAATAAGCTGTAATTATCATTAAGCCCCTTGAAATTACGTCTTCTTCTTTGACCAGTTGTATCATATGCTGGTGGATGGTGGCAATTTTTTAAAATTGTGCTGTTGGTTTGAAGTGTATTCACATTGCTCATTCAGAGTTGCAGACCACTCTCTCTCATTGTAATTATTACTGTGTACTTGAAATCAGGATTGGTTGAAAGTTCTTTACTTCTATGCTTCTGGTGCTTGAAATAGATAGAATATTTGGGGGAAGAAAATATGAGAAGAGAATCTAAATGCTCTTTTTCTTTTTCTGTGTTTATTCTGTGAGCTCTAAAAGAGAGCAAACAACTCTGTTCTAATTTATTGTTCAATATATGTTCCCTTGAAATTTGTTGTCTAATTAATTAACAAAAAGTTTGGCATAAATAATAATAGACTAATATGGGAGATGATTTTATATCATAGGTGATAAGATTGTCTTTTTTGGAATATTTTTAATTTTTTCATTTATTAAATATGCGTAAGTTTAGTACTTATGTTTGGAAACTGAAGTTGTGTGGGCATTTGTATATTGCTCTGTTTAAAGGTGAATTTTGTTTGGTCAGAGGTTGGGCTCAATGACCTTGGTGGTCAATCCAACCTTTATTCTGTGAAATTGATCAGTTGTAAGTTACGTTGTATTACCTGGTGGTTTTAATATGAACAAAGAGTTTTCTGTTGCAGCTATTGGGGGGGATGTAAACATTCAAATGCAATTTTCCAAACTTACATAAACATTGATTCAGCTGTGAGTTGTAAAGCTGCTTTTGTAATAACTAAGCCAACTTCAGAAGTCTTTCTGTGTGTGAAATAAGTGTCTGAAATTCAGACTAACTCAGTTGTGTCATAGAAGTAATTCTCCTAACAAGAATAAAATAGTAATAATATTCTTGGTGTTAATAAAGTGAAATGGACAGAAATATCTTTATCTATTTCTTTTAACGTTTCTCATTGTATTTAGTATGTAACACAGTGCAACAAAGACCTCAGCCAACGAGCCAAACCCAAGTCCGATTCAATTGTGTCTCCTTTTCATGAGCTTCAGCAATTGGATCAGGAAAAAAAGGTTGTACACAAAATTAGCTCAGTTTCACCTGTTCATCAGTCGTGGTCTGAGATGTCAAGCAGAAATGAGTTGAGAGAAATGAAACCAGCTGCAGAAACTGAAGACTCAGTCATACCAGGGGGAGCTGAATCCAAGGAAGATAGACAATGGAAAGAAATGAAGCTACGGCTGGATGATTTGCCAGGAATTTTGGCACGCTTGTCCAAAATCAAGCTTACAGGTATTACTGGTAATTTTTTCTCATTTCTCTGCATTCTGCTTGAAGCAGAATTCTTTGGGACGTTACTGGTATGGTTTAGTGTTGCATGTGATAATTCCCACTTTATTGATGCTAAGTTGGATCAATTTCAATCAAGTATGTGCTAGGAAAATTGTTTTATGGAAGCATTTAATAGTTTTCCCATTAATTTTGTTTAAAAACAATGAGAGTCAGCTAGTTTCTGGGAAATAAGCAAGTGTTAGTTGACAGACTACAGTGAAACTGGGTAAGGAAGTGAATTTACAAGTAATGTGTTCAGTATTTGAAGTTGTCTTACTTAAGTTTTCCAGTGTTTTGTCTTATTTACATACCTTTCACTGTAGTACTGCTGGTAGTGAAATTAGCGCTAGAAGACCCAATGTAAGATAATACAAGTGGTTTCCTATATTAGAAAGGCAAATGTTTGAATCTGACCGATTGAATTTTGTAAAAGAAGATCTGATTTACTTTTCAGTCATTGATAGTGTTGTCTTTTCAAACCGGCATTTTGTTAAGCAATTGCCTTGCAGCCTTAACTACATTTTATCTTGTTCAAGTAATAATACTTAATGACTTTATGTAACTCCTTTGCCAATAGGAACAATTATAAATTACCCCTTTGCCAATAGGTAGTGCTATGTATACTTTTATTTCTAAGGAGGCTCTAATTATCTGACCAAAGCCTTACATCTTGTCTATGATATAAAGTCCAAGAACAGAAATATAATTTCCTTAGTCCTTGCCTGGGTGCTCTCCAGTCGATCAAGAGAATTCCTCATAACAAGACTGCTCCTTGCCCTAAGAATTTGTTATAATCAATGTCCTGAATTCAGTTTACTTTTAAAAACTTTTTTGTCTTGCAATATATGAGTTTTCATTGTTTGTTTTTCTGTGGAAAAATCTTGCTGACCACATAGTGTGTGTAATGGTAGTTTACATTTTCATCTGTGTTCCTCTGATACATCTTGTGTTTTGAATTTGGCACAACTGATCTTGGTTGTACATCCTAATTTTTTTCCTCATTGTTTTTAGAAAGCCTTAAGTCATTTATTTTGTGCTGATTAAAGGACCAGAGAGAGAGAAAATTGACAATTGTTGAAAGCACTTGAGGTTTTTTTTTATGTTTGCTGATGGGTAAGCTCAGTGCTTGTACCACATCTCAATGTTACTGGTGCTTCTTGAAATGGGAGTTTCAACAACTTCAGCAAGATGGGAGAGTGTCATTTTCAAGAGAAAACAATTTCATGAGATACATTTCTATGTGGCCTCAGAGTTGCTGCAAAACTCTTCAACGGTTCCTGGCAGCCTCTTTTAACTAGGCAAGCACCACTCTGGGTTTTAAATAGGGTATAGAAGGCAAAGGTTAAGGAATTTCATTACCTTCAGGGCTATTGTTTTCTATCACAGTGCCTTTTGAAGTGTAAGCTTGACTGCTAATTTCTGAACAGCTGTACAATTTTTAATCAAGCTTGCAAGCCTGTTGGGAAAGGGACTGTAATTTTAGTTTGTCTCTGTCTTCTCATGTGCTTGGAGGAGTTCTTGATTCTAGGTAAAGGTACTAAACTTCCTCTATTGAGAAGGTATAGAGAGATACAGGAAAAAAACGTACCCTCTTTTGTCGTTGAGATCTTTATGTGTTTGGTGTGCAGATTTTTTGTAGGTGGAAAGTGTAAAAGAGTAAGTAAGTTGGATGAAGATGATTTTGTAGAAGGAGAGTTCTAGTGTTGTTCTTTATTGGTCATGGGATAGGATAGGACATAAGCAGGACTAAGACTGTGTGTAATATGTAGAGGAAGGAAAATTTTTAACAACTTGTGTGATCATTTAGACAAATTATATATTCTGTAAAGACTGTAGTGTTGTAGTTCTTTGATTTTTTTTTTAAAGAAGAATGAATTCTCTGAGGTCAGTTTTTAAGTTGCAAATGTCATACAAATCAGTTCCTTTCACCCGTGAAGTTGTGATAGATCTCATATCCTGTGTGGTTTTTTTGGCAGACACTTTATTTATACTTCTTAGAGTATGAAATAACAAAAAAACAAACTCTGCATGATGCCAAAATGGGACTTCCTTATGCTCTGTTCTTTTTCTGCTGCTGCTGGAAAGAGATTTTTTGTTTGTAGTATGAACTGTACTTCACCTTGGAAAGGAAATGAGTTTTGCTATTTCCATGCTTCGTGTAAACTGCAGCTTTTGTGACTCTGCCATTAGAAGCTCTGCCTTAAAAACAGGAATAGATTTTTGTTTATATTCTTTTGCCATAGAAAACAATTAGGGAACTTTTCATTAAATGTCACATAATCTACCTTTCTGGGTTCAGTTTCCATCCATTCCCATCTCTGTGGTGTTTTATGTTGGCTGCTCTCTGAACAGCTGTATCCTACCACCCAGGCACTTGGAAAGCTAATGCATCTGTCTGATAGATTTTCAGAATTATAAATGCATTGTTTTCAACTTGATCCTAAAGCTGCTGTGTAACTGAAAATAGGAGAGAGACATGGGAAGGTATGGGAATAAGAGGAAATTCCAGTGATTTATAATGCATGCACACACTAGGAATTTCAGGTTGTCTCGTCTGCCTAAATTTAACTTCAAGTTTAGATTTAAGTAATGTTTCCTCCAAGGATTACAGATGAAAACTCAGATGAACTATATGTAAAACCGCAGGAAAATCAAAGTTCAGTTTTTAGTTTGGGCAAACTGAGGAAAGCATGATATGAAAAATGATGAGTATTCTCTTAGATAACGCTCTAGGATTTGTGAACGTTTCCTTCTTGCTGCTCCTGTAGCATGTTTGTCTTTCTGTGAGGACGAGCAGCTAAATTGGAATAGGCTGTTCCATCCCTGGAAGTGTTCAAGGCCGGGTTTGATGGGGCTTGGAGCAAGGGTTGGAAAGAGATGATCTTCAAGGGCCCTTGCAACCCAAACCATTCAGTGATTCCATGATTCTGTGATGTACAGCACCTCGTGTCTTTGAGAAAAGACTGAACATGGTGCTCAGTGCTCTAGTGTGATTGGCAGGGTGGTGATCAGTCAAAGGCTGGACTTGATGATCTTGGGAGGTCTTTTCCATCCTACTTGAATCTGATTACATAGCACCTGTCTGAGATGTGGATCAACACGTGCAGACAAATATGCTGATTTCTGAGCATTTCTCAGCATTTTGAAGACTAAACTAGAAATTTTTTTCATACATCTTGTTATAAGAAAATAATTCTGTTGTGCGTACTAGCAAACAGCTGGAATTTATTGGATGTATTACTTCTGTATGGATTTCTGTCTGTGGATTAGTGATCCTCTAGCACAAATGTGCTGAACCTGAAACCAGAAGCCTGAGATATTTGGTACTGATTAAAGGTGTGATTGTGAACATCCTACTTCATCTCTTGTCTGTTGTGTATTGGTGACGCGATGATGAAGATCCAGTTTTGCAGACTGACTCTTGATGCTTACCAAACTGCAACAATGACTAAATAAGGGGTCTGTGTTGTGTTTGTAGGCTGAAAGTCTGGTAATAGCTGCTATAGTAAAAAAATACATTTACCCTACTGGAGGTCTTCTATGTTCCCAGTTGATTCTGGAATAATAGCATTTATTCTTTAAATGAAAACTTCAGTATAGCAGAAACTTTGAAAAATATTTATTGGTTGTTACTGTTCTGATTATTGCTAGTTTACCTTTATTAACAGTTCTAAATATATTTAATATACTTGTCAAAGTAGTTCTTTTGTGATTATGAAACCAGTAACTATTATCCCATCAAAGAAACCAAAGCATTCTGGCAGTTGGTTTTCCATGCTACAAGAGAAGTAAATGACATAAAAATAAACCATTATTACAGTTCATTTTTAGCAAAGTATTTTAAAATTGTTTGATGATAAGAGGTTATCTGCTCTGTTTGTAATATTGCACTTGAATTTTGCATGATTTGGTGCAGACTTGTTTCAAATGATTGTCCCAAGTTTAAGTTTGCTTCAGGAGCGTGGCCTTTATTAATGTGCAGGTTGTAATCTGTATCAAAACTTTGATGTGCCCAAACAAAGCTGGGTTTACAAAGGACATGTTGGTTAGGTGGGGATCTCTAAAGACTGCTGCTGCAGTTGGCTTTCCAGAAACCGAAGTGTGGAAACTCAGGAAGGAATATTTCTTCAGCTTTTGGGAAGCAACTTTCTTTTAAGGGCTATAGAAACTTTTGCAGTAGAGCAGTGAAATTGTTTGTTGGAAAAAAAGTAAAAATGCATTTGCTTTTCTCCTTCTTTATGTACTGATACATCACCAGTACAGGAGTAGAAGGGAATTCCAGAGCAGGATTGATTTGCTTTGGCTTTCTGTGCTTTTATTTTGCCTTGGCTTCTTTTTAATAGTAGGTAAACAAAATATGGCATAATGATTCACTTACTATAAATACAGAAGATTTATATAGGCAGAGCACATTGTGATGAAGTGGAAAAGGAATGTAAAGAACAGACTAAACTTTTGGACTGTGTTTTTATGCCAGAAACATTATAATTCACTCTTTGTCACCAATCCATTAGCATTTTCTTTTTCATCTACATTGACGTAGGAGACAAATGTCCACTGTTAATTTTTGTTAAAGCTAAAAATGTTTAAAAGACTGAAAATAAGGCTTAGGCTGAGATCATAAGTTTAAATCTTGGCTTCTTTTTGAAGAGTGTGTATAATGCCATCTCCCATCAACAAGTCTTGAAAGGATCGATTCCATCTATTCTGCAATAAGGTGAAGTTAATTTGGCCCCTAACGCACTAAACTAACAGGGATTAAAAAACAAACAGAATCAGTGACCTCATTCCCTTGATGTGATCTCAATTAAATACACTTGTCCTCCATGAGGGAAGTTGAAGAGTAAATTATTGCTTCCATAGTTAAAGAAAATAAACTTTCCAATCCAAAGGGAGCATTTTCCTATTTACTGCTAATGTGTTTGTATTGGAATATCTGGCCGATGAGGAAAGCAGGGGATGCCTGGTGTGCAAACCCTGCCCAAACAAGAAAAAGTACCTGCTTTAATGAGATATGGGAGAGGATGTACTGCAGCCTTTTTAAATGAGATCCTGATAAGTCATGCTCAAATGACTGGCTAAAATTAATCTGGAGAAATCAATGGGGACTTTAATTAGTGTTGTAACTGTACAGTGTTAGAATTTCTTTGGGGTCAGGGTAGTGGTAATGTTACACTGACTGTTTGCCAATCCATTCCACCTTTCTTCTCCAGTAAATGAGTTGGTGTTTTCCCCTAATAAATTGGGGTAAAGTGCTCTCTAAGATAAGTTTTAATTAAATTCTTGTCTATAAGCAAGCGATTTATTATGCAAAAAAAAAATGAATGTCATCACTCTTGGAAATGCAAATGCCACTGTTCACTGTCATTTTCAGTGCATTTTTTGAACTTTCTCAGTTGTACCAATGCATTTCATGGTTTTTTGTGCATTCCTAAGGAGGATTCAAGAGTTTGGAAATTAACATAGTGTTGTAATTATATAATAAATAAGATCTAGTCTTTCAGAATGATCATTTGTCTGGCGAGGTAGCAGAATCTGTGATCCAGAGCTGCTCAGAAGGGTGAAGTTCTGTCATAGATCCGCTGTATTGTAGAAGTAGCCTGTGAATCTGTAACAAGGCTATATAATTAATGCTTATTATAATATGCATATTATTATAATAATATTCAGCCATCAGTGGATTGTAATACTTAGAGAAAAGTTTTGATGAGCAGCAAGTTTTCTCCACTGTGTTTTCAGGATTAAACCCTAAGGTTCTTAGGCAGGCGCTGTTCTTGAAATGAGGACTTTGCATGTGCGTCCTTACTGGCAGGTCTCTGCCATGACATTTAGTATTTCATCCCAAGTGGTGCTGCTTAATAGGTAATCCAGGTATTTTCAGTCAGCAAGATTATTTATTTGTCATTTAACTTCAGACAAAAAGGAGACTTCATAGAAATCAGGAAGATAAGAAAATTTTGGTGCTTTGATTTAAAATAGCTGAGGTCTGAAGCATGTAACTACATCAGAGCATACTTTAAATACCTTCTGTTTAATAACTAATAATTTCAGATTGTAAGGTTCAAGGTTACGAGTGAGATGTTCCATAAGTGTGCTGACTTTCATAGTATTTGTCATATTGTACTATTTCTTGACAAAAGTGAGGCTTTTGAGACCTATTACTTGGCTAATTACAATATTGGGATTAAAGCTTGGGTAATTTTTATTTTAAGGATGTGATTTGCAGTACTGTACTAAAATTACAATTTTGCATGACAAAACTGAAATGGATTTTTTATGAACCCACTCAAATTTTGCGGCCATTAAGTGTTGTTGGGTCTCTGTGATGATATAATTGTTCTTTCAGCCCAAAGTGGGCATGTCAAATAGAAGCAGTGGGAACGGAGATTGTGCAGTGAAATTACTGCAGCTACATGCCCCAAATCTCTTTTTGACTCTGCACTGCTTAAATTCCTGCTATAATTTGATATAAAGCATGTATCTCAGTGTGGGATTTTTTTTTACTCTTTTTTTCTTCTGCATTAGACTTTGCAGTGATGTGTGAGTTACTGGAACAAATATCTGTCCTGTTCATGTTGTGTAGGGCAGTTTGGTCCTGTAGCAAATATATAAAATAGGGAATACAGAGACACAAGTTGTATCCTCACATCTTCTGCTAATGTGCTGCTGCTTTTGGGTTTCTTATTTCATTTCTGGCAGTTCTCCTTCTCATTTTTGATTTCTATATGTGCAGTGTTTGTATTAATTGTACCCAGTTCCTGGAGCTAGTGTGAACCATAAAGATAGCAAAAAGTTAATCTGTGCAAGAGTTTTTTCAGGGTTTGAAAGCCATAACTCTGGTGTTATGTACAGAGATGGTTTCTTGTTGATGCTTTGATCTGTGCTCACTTGCATTGCAGCTCTGGTTGTCAGCACCGCGTCCGCCGGCTTTGCCATGGCCCCAGTCCCTTTTGAGCTCACCTGTTTCCTGCTCGCCTCCCTTGGAACCGGCCTGGCATCCTGTGCTGCCAACTCCATCAATCAGGTCAGTCCATCTCTTCATCTGTACAGCAAACCGGTGTCATCCTGGCTTCTGAAACGCTGCCACAAGTGTGACTGGATGGCCGTGAGTGCTGTGCCTTCAGCTGCTGCCTGAACTCTGAGCTGCTAAAACTGACACCACAAAAGTAATATATGCCTGAGAATTCAAGTGGAGTTGCTAGGCACAGTTTGTTTATACAGAATGGAGTTGATGAGGTTTTAAGCCTCCCAATAATAATGTTTATCTTGGTAATACCCAAGCCTGGGTCCCTGGAAATGACAGGAAGATCTGGGTAATTGGAGTGTAAGAATAGCCAGTGGGGCTCCAGCCTTATGGGCTAGATTCTTCAGTTGTGTTACTGTATGACCTTATTGGATCTGTCTTAAGAGTGGCTCAGATCCACTTAAAACATCTATAGTGGGACTTCAGTGGGATTTTGTCTGGACTGGGATCATGGTGTCTCTGGCACGTCTGCAAAATGAACTGAGAACCTCCATTTTGTGGAAGTTGTCCCATGCCAGAGATGTTTCAGGTGCCTGAACTTGAGCTTCCCTGCGTGTGTCAACATGCCTGTGGAGCTTGATGCTGATCTTGGCTCTCCTGCACTCAATTGAGAAGCACAGTGTCTCTTAGGCTCTCCCAAAGGAAAGCCTAACTAGTGAACAGGTCGTAAAACTTGTGGTGCTGAACGGTGTTTCAAAGTGTAGTAGCTATGGTCAGCTATGGTTTCAGTTGTAAATGTGGCCTGGAAAAAGAAGGAGCAGCAGCAGTGCCACTATTGACAGCACTTCATGGTTTCAGCAACTACTTGTGACTCCTGGAACTCCAGTAATGGAGGTTTCCTGGGATCCACACTCTGGAGTCAACTTGGTTGAGTTGGGCTCTTTTATATTTACACCTTGTAACACCTCAGTTGTAGGCGTGTGGTGTGTTTTTCAGGATTGCACCCATCAGCACACATTTTGCTCAGCCTGGAGTAAGTCCTATTTACTGTTTTTACAGGTTTTAGTGTTTCTTTCACTGAGCTTAAAACTGGGGCAGGCAGCTAACTGTTTTCTCTGCAAAATGGGAAGGACAATGCATGATGTTTAATTGCTTGGAAATGTTTATGTAGCTTGCCTAACTTAGAAATGCATAAATATCCTTGAAAAATAATTTTAAATAAGTCACGCTATTTTCTGAAGAATACATTTAGTTATCATGTACATATTTTTCACACAAAGGCTGGGAAGAAAGGCTATCATAACTAAGGTGAGGTTTTGCTGGGTTTTGATACAATTTTGAATGTACCCTTTTTTCCTCCCTTTTTTCCTTTACTACTCGTTTAATATTAAAAAATAAATTTATGGGTTATCCTTTGAAATATTTACTGTCATATGTGCCTTCACTTTTGATGTGGATACTTCTGGACGAAGAGAATTAATGATGGCTTATCTAGAGACTCCTGTGCAACTTGTCTTGTGGTTTTGCTAGATTTTCTGAGAGGTGACATTCCCACACAAGTAACTGATTTTCTTTGTCTTCAGCTTCCATGTATTGCTGATTGTATTTTGTCCTAAAAGCAGGCAATTTTTAAATTCTTGGAAGCCATTTCTTAAACTCTTGAAGTACTCAGAAGTACAGGAATTCTGTGCTGTTATTTGGAACTGGACACTTGGGATAGTAAAGGGAAGTTAAGAGGATGTTAAGAGGAGTTAAGAGGAGTGCAATAACTTTGTGCGAGGTCTTGTAATTCACTCTTTACTCACTGCAAGTTACTCCAGCCTCACGGTGTGTCAAACTGCCTTTCACAATTTCAGCTGAACATTTTAAGTTTTCACGCTCGCTCATATTGATCCACTTTCCTGTGTAGAGAGACCTTGAAGGCAGATTACTCCTACTATAAAAAAAAAAAAAGCAGCAGAGTTGGTAAGGAAGCAAAAGGAAAGAGCTGTGGTTGGTGATCTGTTGTTTATCAATGGATCCTTTCAGTCGTTGAGTGTCTTTTTCCCGGTGTTACTGTGTCTGAATTGGCTGGGAATTTAATTTTCCATGAATACTTAAAACTTGGGTAATCCATCTTGGCCGTTGGGAAGGAGCAGATTTGACTTGGAACTTCCTTTATTGCTACTTTGCTCTGTCCATTGCTCCCCATACGCATCCACTTCTCTGGCAGCTCATGACTCATGTTTCCCCTGTTGCTCCTCTCTGTCCCTTAAGGACCTTTTTATATGATAACTGTCTTTCCGCTTCCCAAATTGCTATAAATCTGTACATCTTTAAGGGCAGCTCATCTTTCCCACTCCTCATTTCTCTGATAAATCTATGTGCACAATTTACAGTCCCCTCATATGTTGTGGGAGGGTGAAGTGTGAATTGTGTAAGATTCTTCCCTGTGATTTAGGACAGGATATAAGGGGCCTGGTCCCGTGACAATGTACTGAAGATTCTGTAAAATTCATAGAAGTATTGATAGAAACTTGTAAGTGGTACTTGTTTTTAACAATGTCGTCGGAGCTGAGACAGTTTTACCCCCAATGAATTAAGTTGAATTAACTAAGTTGACTTAAGTCCTGGGGTTGGAACCAGGCTTGTGCTAAGTCATACTCAGACACCAAAACATTGTGTTTTATTTCTTTACAAAGTTGGTCTGAAACAATCTTCTAATTATCACTTCCTCCTTGTTTTCAGATGGTTGAATGCCATACTTTAAAATTATTTTTTCCTGCCTGCAAGAGCCAGAAAGTTACAAAAATGTGCTTAAGTGGAGATCCTTGGCCCACTTTCACTTTTTTTAATAAGAAAAAAACCAGATTGATGGTGCAGTTCGACAACTTCATATTTTTTCATTGTTTATAGAAAGACAGTCTGAGTATTTATCCAGCTGTGTGTTTAGAAAAAAGTTTCACAAGTCACAAATTCTAAATTGTGGCATTGCTTTCCAAGAAAAATAGAAATAATGCTTTTTTGGTGATTCTGTGAAATCGGACAATGATTTTTAAGGAGCTTGTGATTTATTGTTTTGTGACTTGAGAGTGAAAAAGTTGTATTGGAAAATACAGACAAAAAACAAAAAAAGGGAGATGTGGTGTCTGCAGTACAGCAAGGTCATTCTAGAGACATTTGTTTAGAAAATGTCAAGAAAAGTATCTTGGTATAATTTATGACAAACAGAAGAGAAACAGAGAAACAGACTCGGGCTGGTGGAAAATGCTATGAATTCTGGGGATCTGGATAAATATCAGAGGGTCCTTGGGTTTTCCCTTGGAGTGTGTTGGGTCTGTGAGGGAGGAATCTCCTGTGGGAAGGTGCCAGAGAACAGATGGTGTTTTATTTCTCTCGTCCTCCACCGGTGTCTCTGCCTCTGCCTCACTCCTTCCTATCACAATACTTCAGAGTTGTTCCTCACACCTAATCCAGCATTGCAGTGGCTCCCCGAGCCGGTACTCCCTGATTCTCTTCCACATCATCCAACACCACGTTGTGTCCTCCGGCCCTTCGGAACTGTACTACAGCATGTCACCACTTCTCAGTCCCATCTGCTAAAACAGCTTTTGTCTTTTTTCCCTCTCTTTCTAACAGCATTCTTTTTTTTTTCCCATCATTCAAGTAACTTAAAATTATTTCAGACAGGTGTTCTTTATTGGTATTCTGTCTTTTAAAAATAACCGTTATTTTACAGTAGGTTTTGATTTTAAAAAAATCACTTAATGTATTTACCAAGGAGTGGATTGAGAAACGGTGTGTCTGTAACATTACTATGCTAGCCAAAACCTCCAGAAATTCTCATAAGGAATCAGTCTTATTAGTTGCAGTTATGGTAAGAAAATGGAAATATATTCTGGGGTTTCATCTTGTAAACACTGCATATTAATCTTGACTCAGACAAACAAATGCTTTAGTGTTGTTGCTTATAAGTTACAGATAAATTAAGTAAACCCTTGGCTTTCTGAGTAGTGAAGACTAATTTTGTAACTTCTTTTTTTGCCATATTCCAGGCTGTCACAGAAATGGAGTGGGAGAAATTTATATTAAGTTAGTTAATAATATTTTGCTTTTTCATAACTCTCTTTTTTGATGATTTTTGAAAGCTCACTCAAGATTTGAGAAGTAGAGGCTTACATTTATATTAGAGAGAAAATATGTCATTTTTGAGACTTCTAAGGTAGTAACCTCTGATTTATGGAGAAGGAGATAAAACATGAAGAGATGTTTACAACACAATACACGACATTAAAATGTTAAAGAAATCACGTGCAGGTTTATATGTCAAGTACATTCTTCTGTAACTGCAGCATGGTTAAAAAGTGGGAGAGAACTATAAAGATGAAAGCAGGATGTTTAAAGTGGCTTGAATTTAGTAACCAAGAGATAAAATTATGTGCTTGGGTTTGACTGATGGTGCCTTGACAAGGAAGTGCACTGGGCTGATCATCTTAGCTGAAGTTAAAGAGCTGAAAATGAGGAATACTGTAAATATGTTATCCAGCATGAGAGAACAAATGTAAGTGAACATCCCTGTCCCTTCAGGGTCTGATCTGATTGCTGTGTTTTGCTCTTAACGTCTCATCTTCTCCTGACAGTGGTGATTCCTTAGAAGTGTAGCTGTAAGGAGTGAGAAGGATGGTTTATTTGTTAGAATAGTGGAGTGAAATTTGGGGTTTGAGTTCAGTTACCAGCCCAGGGAACCTGTATGTGATCTTTTGTATAAGACAAACTAAGAAGGTCATTTGGATGTTGCACAAGGCTGAATAAAGTAAAAATAGAGCAACCTTTCCTCCAGCTGTCAATCCACTCACTGGATTATCCTCATTGGAAAAAAAAAAAAAAGTCAGGTCACCTCTTGTCCTGTCAGAACAGGCCTTGCTAAAAACGTCTGTCCTCATCTTACCCATCTTCTTTACATATTGAAAGGCTGCAATGAGGATAGAAACTTGTAAGTGGTCAGGTGAACACACTTCTCCAAGTGAGCACTCTCACCTTTCCTAGCCTGTCTCCAGAGCAGAGGTGCTCCAGCCCTTGGAGCATCTCCATGGCCTCCTCTGGACTCGCTCCAGCAGCAGCTCCACATCCTTCCTGTGCTGGGACCCCAGAGCTGGAGACAGCTTGCCAGGTGGTGTCTCACCCAAGCAGAGCAGAAGGGCAGAATACCTCCCTTGACCTGCTGCCCAATTAAAAAAAAAAAAAAAAAGAAGAAAAGAAAAAAAGTTTTAAGAACTCCTTTGTGAGAAAAAAACCCACCACCCCAAGGGTTACAGTAGTACATAGAAAGTGGTGGCTAGTGATAGATGCCTGGATTATTGATGAAGTGGAAAATAAAAAATAGCATGATTCTGATCCCTCTGTTCCCTTTCTTTTTAATCCCGGTAAAGAAATTCAACACAAAAGAGAACAGCAATAGTTCTGTTACCCAAAATTAGCTGTGTTTTTGGCATTATTTCTGTACCAAACTTCTGTTACCAAAGAAGTATTTTATTGAATATCCATGGAGTGGGAACTTTTTATTCTGATGCTAATGCTATTAATATGCTCTGCTCCAAGTTGGAGGAGCTGACCTCTGTCAGTCAGTGCAGGAGGTTTTTGCTAAGTTAACTCCTCAAAGTTCTTTCTTGCCCAATTTTGAAATCTCTGAAAATTTATTTTTTAGCTCCTTCCCCTCAAAGATAACTGCACTGTCATGTTGGAATGAGAGAACTCATTTTAAATGCCAACGAGATTTTCTCCATAGAACATATGTAAAAATGATATAGTTGAATGATAGAAGTGATTTAGAAATAGTCCAAAATTACTTTCCAAGGTTTTTGCTTTAGCACATTTCCCCTCCTGCCTCTGGAATGATCCTACTGGCAGGCACTTACCCTTTCCCTGGCAATGACACTTGCAGTGTCAGTCAGCTCAGTCAGGCCACCCTTCCACACTCCCAGTTGCTCATTTGGGATTCACACCTGATGGATCTCTGTCTCTCTCTGAAGTCCCTTTGTTTTGACTGAACTGATAGCCTGCAGGAGCCGCCTGGCCTTTCATCTGCCCCCCTCCCCATTCCCACCAGTGATCAAACAACTGGCAGGAGGGGTTATTAAAACCTGGTGTTGAACTCCACACTTCAGGACTGTCAGTCTGTCAGTGGCAGAGGCAGCCTGGGATGTAATTTACAGTGGATAATAAATATAAGAAAAGTCCAACACCGAAAGTCTATCTCATGCTCTAAAGTGTGTTGATATATGCTGCTTTGATATTTTAACTGCTAGGCAGTCTTCATTAGTGGTCATTGAAGATCATAACTTACAGCTCCAACAGATGATTCATAATCGCAACGGTTGGATCAAGTTAGTCTGGCAGAATCATTGATATGGAGTAGGACTAACTCAGCTTGTGAGGATGTATTTCATGAGCAGTGAGAATGATGAGCACTAATGAGAACCAACCTCTGAAGGATTGATACATTTCAAATGCAAAGATTATCTTTGCAAAGCATGAATCATTTGACCTACAACTGAAGCATGATAGAAGGTCTTAAAAAATACTATAAATTAATGCATATCATTGTTGAAAGAAATTCTCTTTGCTCACATGAATATTGTGTGAGTATGGTAGGCAAAGAGTCTTAAAGTGGATGGATTCACATGATCCTTAAGGGCTTAGAGCCCAGTCACTTCTGTGATGTTCAGCAAAGACAATGAAAATGAGTGTAATGACACCTTTGTTACTACTTTCCTGCCCTCTGCACTCTCACTATTAGTATAAAACTTCATATTTTAGTAGAGTTTGATTCTTACTCCTGTGTTGCATCTCATATATATTAAAATCCAACAATGACATAAACAGTGGATGAAAAAATGAATTTAGTGTTGTGCCCCCTTTTTTATGGATAGTCCTGCTCCTGATTTGATAAAGACAGTTTTTGGTGGATGCACAAAGTATGTGCCATTGTTAACAGGGCGGACTCGCTTTCTCTCCCTGGTTGCATTTCTGATGAGCAGTTGATTTCCTAAATGAACACCAGCAAAGTGGTAGGGTGATAAAAGGGGAATTTTTGGAGGTATCAGTGTAGGGACTGCAGTCCCCTTTGTCCTGCTGGACAGAGCAAGGGAAATGGCCTTGTGGTCCTCTGTTTTCTCTCCATCTGAAACCATCCTTTCATCTGTACAGGTGTTGATGATAGACATGGGCTGGGAATGAACAGCCTCCTGTTATTCTGAAATACCAATGTGATGGACTGGAACTTTTGAGTGCCAGCTTCAGAAGCCTGTTAACTTCTGTGCATCCAGAGGTCCTCGAGATGATGCATTTGGGTGCAGTGGGATCATTTGCACCACACTCACAGGTTCTGTGGAAGTACTGGGTGCAAGCTAGGTAGGGGGTAAGAAAGAAATAATTTATCAAGTGATGAATTGTCAGGAATATTTCAGTGACATGGGGTTCCCTTTAGATCCAATGCCAGATTTTCCCTGGAAACCCTGATCACAGGCAGAACAAAGGAATTTCAAAGGGTTGGAATGAGGGAATGTGAAGAGAGGGCTAGAGAAAAGGGAAAACCTAGTGCTTAATGAGATTTATGTGGCCTTTTGATCTATAGGGGTATTGCCTTTAAAAAGCTTAGAAAAGTGAAAATAACTATTCTTTTTTGCCAATCTATAACTACATGTTTTGACATTTCCAAATAGTTCAGAATTCCTTTAGCAGTGCAAGTACTAAATTCTAACCTTATTAGATAAGTAGTGAAATGTCATTTTCTTTTTGTAATTTAAATGGTGCCATATTCAACCTGTTTATTGCCTTGAATTAGACTCTTGACAGTTTCAGAAACAGAAATACAGGACCTAGTGTACTGTGCTGTAGGAAAAATAGCATCAATGACTCAGAAGGGTTAAGGAAAATTATTTCCTGATCCCTGAAACAGCCTGCTGATACCATTTCTTTGGAGAATAGCTCATTGAAACACAAATCCAGAGCATTCTTGTAGTCCTTTTCCTTTTGAACTATTTTAGGGTTCTCTTCAAATTTCCATCATTAAAAAGTACTACATAAATACCATGAGTTCAGATTCTACTTTGTCTTCTTAGGAAAGGACTTATGTGCGGTAAAACCCAGTAAAAGTCCTCTTGCTTTAATTTTCCATGACTGTTGTCTCTCTTAATTTTAAGTTTCGCTCTGCTTTGACTTTTAACTTTGTTCCACACTCTAGTTGGAAGAGTTGACCTGCCTAGGAGGGCGTTGATCATGCTTTGCTGCAAGCCTGGGCTGGAGCAAGCACTCGCATGCTCATTTATATGGGCTGCAAGAAGTTTAGTTGTCCTGTGTGGTTTTTGACTTATTTTTTCTAAAGCTGCAAGGCTTTACAGGAAGGTGTAGTGCAATGTTTGCTTTTCTGACCTGATCTGCCACAGCTTGTGACAGGCAGGTGTCCCAGTCATCCCTTTCTCTGCTGTGGCTTGTAATAGAGAGAAGTTAAGCGAGGTACCTGTAGGATATGAGAAAACGGTCAGGGAGGGTCTTGGCACACCTTGTCATAGGAAAGAGGGATTATAACACTGCTATGAAAGGAAAGCTGAAGTAAATTGTTTTTTAGAAAATTTTTATTTGTAGTGTTGAATAGCCATTTGCCACTAAGTGGCTTTTAAAGAGGATTCTAAGCATGAACTCTTTAATGAACAAGTGAACCGCAACTCTGGGCAGTAATCCATTTCTCCTGGCTTTTATGAGATCTGTATGGAAACTGAAGGAGGAGGTTAGTTTTCAATACCAAAATCATTAGGTACATCATCCAGATTGAAAAGCTCAGGACATGTTGGAGGTATCATTAAACTAGGACAAGAAATAAAGTGGGACATGTGGATGGAGATGTAAGAGTTATAGCAACTTAATAATATAAGCTTTGACTTTAAACCAGTCATGTCTGCAAATCTCGGAGGTTTGGTATTCCTAGGTCACTAAAGGCTAACTCTGCCTGGATCTGTATAGTTTATGTAAATTTTTGAAGTAAGCCAGACTTCTAGAAGATGAAAATCTGTCCCTATAATTCTTCTTTTAAGACTTCTTATTACAGTCAAGATTTATGTTGGTGCTCCCAACAGAGACATGACAACCTGTTGTAACTTCAGAGAGTACTATAAAGGTGCTGGCATTTGAGAACAGGCTGGATAGCTCAGCCTCAAACTAATTTTTATGTTCTGAAGTTAGATACTTTTAAAAATAATAACCTTTTACAAGCTGCTTAAAGGCTTGGAATGCCTTGTGTTTATTAAAGGGCATTAAAAGCAAAATATTATCTTTGAAGGGCATCCATTATAAAAGTGTTTGTCTGAAATGGCCTTAGGCAGCAAGGGAGCAGAATTGGTAATAGAAAGTAAAGTTACAATGAAGGGAAGTCTGCGCTGTGCTTCTCTTGCTGCTTGTGCTGGTTACAGCCTGATTGCCAAAGTTTTTTTACCATGATTCTTGGCCTCTCCTGGCAGCAGCAGGGTGCAGCAGAGCCAGCCCTGCTTCAGGCAGGCTCCTTCTTCTCAGCTGAGTTTTCCTCAATGAGGAAGGTTCCTGTTGGTGTGAGGGTAAGTAGCAGAGCTGTATTTGGAAGGGACAAATGGAGAATATCACCTGGCAGAGTTCCAGCGGCAGTGGGGAGATGTTGAACTGTGATCTTTGTGTTGAGTTCACGTTCTTCATTCCTGATTAAAGTCTTCAGGGCAAGGACCACTCCTTGTGGAAATCATTCGTGTCTCCCCTGTAAAATGACAGTTGACTTCCACTCCCTACTGATTTGGATGTTTCTAAAATTTCTTTTGAAGTGGGGCCAAGAGGTGATGGAGAGGCTTATGAGCAGCGCAAGTTTTGTAGGGAGAGATTTCAAGCATTTTATTAGAGTTACTGCTAGAGTCAGAGAAAATGAATAGCCTGTAAAGCACAAACTTTGTTAAAGTCATCATGCAGATGTGATTCCATAGCTCTGGTCATATCTGGGATTAACTTAGACTAGGGTTGAAGTAGAGTTGGTTTTGTACCAGGACTGTGCAAGAATAAATCAATAGTATTATTACAATGTCATAATCATTACAATGTCATAATTCTGAGTAGCATTAAGTAGGTGACAGTGGGGCAGAGTGTCATGAAGGGCTGTAAAAACACAACTGGTTGGGAGAAGATGTTTATTTAGTGTCTGTTGAAAAAAGAATGAGAAAATTTAGGAAAAGGCAAGTTAGAAATGAACAAAAGAGTGTGGTTCAGCACTGAACAGGCTTCCCAGAGAATGGTCATGGCTCCAAGACTACCAGAGCTCCAGGAATGTTAGGACAACATCTCAGGCATGAAATGGGATTGTTGGGGGTGTTTGTCCAGGGCCAGGGCTCCGTGATTCTTGTGTCTCCCTTTCAGCTCAGGGTATTCTGTGACTCTGATTCTTCAAACACTGCAGTTACAGTGCAGCTCCTCGCTCCAAGAGGTTTGGATGTTCAAGGTTTTGGTGATGGTGCTTATGTCTCATTTGATATCTTTGTGATTTGCTTTGTTTATTTTTCAGTTTCAATTTTGCTACTGACCACTTGAATTACATTGAGACATAAAAACTGAACACAAGTTATAGAAAAAAAAGATCCCTAACAACCAGAAACTGAAACCGTCAACAAATCCTATCCCTTACAAAGTGCTACTGAAAATTAAAGATAATGGACAGCAAATAGCTTTTCTATCCAAAAGTCCAGCCGCTGCAGTCACTTGACTCTCAAAATCTTTACTTCTGCTGCTGTCACTGCTAACCTTTTGTTAGGCTAGCTTGGAAAACTGTAACTTTTTAAGTCTGGATTTTGCTGCAAGGGCTTGGGTGGCTTTTTCGGTCTCTTCTAATACTGGTTGTGCAACTTTTTGTTGTTTTTTTTGTGGTTAAAAAGAGAGGTAGGAAAGGCTGGTTACAAAAGGCTGATTTGTCCCAAAGAGAGAAATAGAATAAAGAGCCAAGTGCTTAACTGCTTTGAAATGAGACATACTTATCACAAATAGCTCTTTATGTTGCTGGAGAATGTGAAGAAGTGGTGCATGGGGATGCTTTTGGAAGATGTGCCCTATTCAGTGAGCTCTAGAACAGAAGGATGAGTAGAAATTATTAGTTACACCTAAAAGTAGGCTTTGTCTCTGTTTCACATTTAATTCTCTGTTACTGCTGAGAATATAAACTTTTAACCATGCTTCAGGCATGTGCTTCAGGCTGTCATTGTAAAAGCTTACTGTTTGCCACTCTTTCCAAGAAGATCTGTCCATAGGGGCAAAAAATAGCAGAGTATTTCTTTAAGGCACTCTCTCCATGGATCAGTCTGTTCTGGTGCTGCTTTGGAGATAGAGATTCTGTGTGTAATTGTGACTGCCTGCAACACTTTCAAAGAAACCCCTCAAATAAGTTATCCCATGACCTATTAATTGTATAATTTTGCTGACTTTGAATTTGCAGCTCAAGTGCAGAAGCCTTTTTTTTTCTATGTCTTCAGACACTGGAGATATACTGGACACATATTCTTGGATATATTTTTTTAAATGCCTGTGAGTTCTGTGTGAGCATTCTTTCTGCAGGCGACAGTCATTGTATTTCAGAAAGTGGCATTAATTGTGATAACATAGCATAGAGCTCCTCTTTGTGAAATTCAAGTCTTTTTAACATCACCACCTTCAAAGACAATAAAAATTCCAGTCTACATTTATCTATTCCCATGTGAGGAGTTACTGCACTGTATATTGTATCATTCCATATGAAATTCTTCTGCTTAATAGTCTCATTTATACACAGTTGTCTGAGGTCAGTTTTCCATTTTGCAGTTGTCAAACAGCTGTCAAATTAAGAGACCAGATCCCAAAGTTCATTTACATTTTATGTCATTCTTTGGGTGCCTGTTTCATATCTTAATATAACTAATGATTTATCTACATATCTTAGTCTTCCTCTGCACTTGTTCTTCACAGATGTCCACGTCCTCTCTTTCTTCAAGAGCAGCCCTTAAAATAAAACTTGTGTAACATTTCATTTGGTGAGGCTTAGTTATATAGCAAAAAAAAGATGGTTCTGCATCTTCAGTGTAGTCAATGAAAATGAAAACAGTTTAAATTCTGCCTCGTATTAACAATAATTTGAACTCTGGACTGAGAAATGGAACAATAAAAAGAAAGTTTTGAAATGTGCTGCTAGAAGTTGCAAAAGAGAAAAATCTCCATTTCATTCATTTATTGTTGGTTTTGGCTAATATTTAGCCCAGCTATTGATTTCCTCCTTTAACTTTAGATTTCTTGTTCTTCAGTAGGAAACCAAAATAAAAAGGGCTTTGTTCAGAAATCATCTTTGTAGTAAAATGTATTAATTTTTCATCATGGGGAATATCAAAGGCTATCACATGAGTGAGAACATAGAGACTGAATTGAATACTACTTGTGGTTTTGTGGTATGATGATTCTTACGTTGGTGAGTTCCAAGCAAAAATTTTTATGGGGAAGATTTAGGGGTTGTTTTCTTATTTATTTCCAGTGGTGTAATGATCAAAGGAGTGTCTCTATACATGCCATTGATGTCTTACTACAAAGTACTTAAATAGCCTGAGGTAGCCATCTACTTTATAAAAATTCCTTCCAGACAGGTAGGACCCTTGGGTGTTAAACGTATACTTTTGAGCTCGGTGTGTTGTCAGGAGAGGAAGGCAAGAGAGGTTGTGTTACAAGCCTCAGCAGTTCTCTGTAGAGCTGAGATTTAAAGAGCTGTTTTAAAATGTTACCTTAAATTATGATCACTGGGGAAAGTTTGTCTGGGATATGCCGGGCTAGAGAATGTTCCTGTGCCATTTCAACATCATTCATAACGTATTCAAGAAGTGTAACTTGATTAACTCTTTCCAGGTTTGGGGGGAAACATTTCTGGTCCACACATGTGTATTTGTAGCTGCTTTCCATTCTGGAAACAGACCATTTCAAGGCTGTCAATCCTCCTTTGTGCCAGTCGCCTCAAGATGCTGTGCTTTGCTAAGGGAAAGGGAAACAATATCCACACTATTTGCTGCATTTCATAGGCATTTCATAGGCAATTATTAGTCTTTTCAGTTGATGGGATCCGCATTGGGATTGTAATAAAACACAAGTCAATGTGAAATTGGATGCAGACTAGGACAGAAGATAAAACCAAGTGAAAATTAATGACAGATGTAAAAGTTATTGGTAGTAACGTAGTCATCTTCTTAAATTTTTTTTCCAAACTATATTTTTATTTCAGCAGATGTCACTTGAAATCTTCTGAGTAAATAATCTCTTTGATTTTGATTATGATCTTCAATAGTGAAAGTAGCTTAATTGTGATGGTTCTGACTTATTTATGAACAGGTTTTTACATTTGAGAGCAGCTGCTGAGTTGTTCTGAATGACAGGATGCAGAGTGCTCCATTGACCGTCTGTCAGTCTCTTGTAATGGCTTCAGGTACCCCTAGTGTTAACTCCAGAGTCTACAGAGCATCTCTGAAGCTGGGGATCTGTAATTGTCACAGCTGGGACGTGGGGAGTGGTAGGGCTGATTTGCCTAATGTTCCCTAAGAAAAATTTGGGAAAGCTCAACTTTTTGGTGCTTGTTCAGCACTAAGCATAAACAGCACTTCTATAGGTGACTGCAAAAAGCCTTCCCCACTTGTTTTAAATAATAAACAAGCTTTGTTTTCTTAGTTTCTCACATAAGAAAGACCATCCCAGGGATGGTCAAGCCAAAGGCTGTCTGGTGCAAGGATTCTCTGTTCGGCAGGATTCATGCATGACCCTCTGTCTCAGACCCCTTAGGTCTTCTCATTGACCTCTTCCTGGCCCTGTTACCTGTTGGCAACAATGGAAGGAGGATGCTGGACATGGGAGTTGTAGAAGCTGAGAATTTCTTCTTGTCCTCCATGAAGCATAACTGGGCAGGTCCCACCCATTCCCCTGGGTGCCTGCAGGGATAGTGGGAATTCTTGGGGAGTGGGAGCCTGGGAAAGTCTGGTTGGTGCCTCCAGCTCGTCCCTGCTTCTGCACTCTTGAAGTTCCTTCTCCTTTTCATTGTCCCTTGAGCTTACCCTGCCACACTTGTTTGGAGGGGAGATGGAAAAGGGTATTTTTCTTTAGAAGGTGAAATTCCATAACAAAATTGTATGGTACTTAAGATGTTTATAGACATGAGGGGATAAGTTTCCATCCAGAAGACTTTCCAGCAGGTCTTTTGTCAGAGACAGAGATGGTGTCTGTCTGTGTAAAAACTTCCGTCCATGGATTTGTCCAGTTCCCCTTTTTAGCACTGGGAAGGGCTATGGCCACTCACATCCCAGTTGGTTCTCCATGCCTTTTATGATTTTGTGGATATCTCTTGTATTCTTCCTCTCTTGTCCTTTTCCAGGCTGAGGAAACCTGCTCCCTCTTGGTTCTCCTATGGAGCTGTTCTGTACCTGTGCTTGTCTTCCTCGCTTGGTTTTTGAGCTTCTCTTTGGGAAAGGTGGACCCTAACTGCATTTCCAGAGGGTGAAGGCACAGATACAGGATGGTGCAGGAGGGAAAAATAGCATAGCCATTGGTGACCTCGCTGACAGAGCAAAAAAGTGTAAACATCAAAAAAGCTTAGACATGTTAGATAGACTGGCTCTATTTCTTATGGTTAATTACTGAAATTAAGGGCATTAGAAAGGCAGGAACATTTTCTTCTCATGATTCGTTTGGTTTGGCCCTGAAAATCTATGCTACTAACTGGATGCTGATAAATTTTTTTTGCACAGATCATAAAATTAACAGTAAATTTATATAAAAATGTATAAATTAGAGTGTTCAAATGTTATTTTTACGGCATATTAGGTTGAATTATTTTAATGTAAATGGTTTATTTCAAGGAAACTGTGAAATTGATAAATAAATCTACTCTGTTCCAGTGCTAAACATGTGAAATGTAATCTTCTTGAATCTTACATCCCCAGGCCCACATCCTTGTGTTTGGATTGGATGTAGGTGCTACTAATGCGTGCAACAGGTGCATGTAATTTAGCTGTGGAACTAGTCAAAATACCTTTAATCAGTTAATGTTAAGTCAAACCATATGTGTCCAGGCTGTTTTTCTCATGTTCTCCCGTCAGTGCTTTTGTGGCTCAGTGTCCTGCGTTATCCAGCAGTGGGATGGAGGAAGGACCTGGTTGCTGAAATTTTAATCTTTGTGCTCCAAAGTAACAGCTGTAGATTCTAGGAGTGCACAGTGATCTGTTTCAACTTTTCTGCTTTTATGTAGGCACTGGTTTGGGAAACAGCAGGGTTGTGAGTGATGCCCTGAGGAGCACAAAGACCAGCATGTTCCTGGCACTGGGGAGCTGTTAAAGATGCTTCAGCATCAGTCTGTGTGAGAAATGTAGCTGAAACTTGAATGTGGAGAGAACAGGATGTTCATATGGTCAATTGCTTTCAACACCATGTTTCTGGAATATTTTAAAACAGATGCAGTGAAAACAAAGCATAAATATCATGGAAGATGGGACCACTCACCAAAAAAGGCTTTTCCTGCAGTGAAACTGCATAGCAACCAGAAAAAAGCTTCAGTGCTTATCCAAGGCATGGATATGTTTTTATGCATGTAAAAGGCAAGTTGCTTTCTCAGTGTGGAATATTAGTTTTGCCAAAGACCATTTCAGCTGGGACAGAAACAGATTTGCTGGTGGACTGGGGTAGTGTGAACATCCAGCAGCACTGAGAAGTAAGTGGGTCTAGTTTGTCCTTTTTGCAATAGGTGCATTTCTGCTTGAAATTATTTGCGAGGATTTAATTTTTCAGGCAGTGTATTTGGTGTGTGTGTTCCCTGTCAGCTGGTGCTACTGGAGGAGAGGTGTTTGGTGGAGTTGTCTTTCTGGGTGGTCCTTCCAAAGCCGTAATCAGCGTATGCGTGGCGGGTCTTGTCAGCGTGGGGCTCAGCGCCACAGATTTGTCATGTAAGATAGCACCAGCCAGAGCATGTGGCCAAGGAGCTGTTCAAGGATCCTGTATATAATTAATAAAACTAACTTTTGAAGTGGCCTTTTTCTTTCATTTTATTGAAACAATTGGGAACATCAAGTTTTCCCTTTGAAGTTTAATTTCATCAGCTGTGGTAGTGGCCTTTATTTCTTTGGATCACAGATTCAAATAAATCAGATGATAAATTTACTCCTGAACTGTTTGTAGAATTTGTTTTCTGGAAAGCTAACATTAATTAATGTTTAGCTTCATCTTTAGAGTCTCCTCAGCAACTAGGTACAAGCAAATGCACACAAATAAAATGTTCCTTTTACAGGTGTTTAAAATAGCCATGGTAGTAAGTACAGCATTAAACATAAAAATACTGTCAAAAAACTTTTAAAGGCCATTTTTATACTTTTTTAAAAATCCTTTTACTTACAGTATTTTCAAGTCATTAATTTAATGACTTAATCTTTTTTTCTGTTAATACAGTCTAAAAAGCAAATGTTGGTTACTGTTATTAAACTATTTTTCAGAAAACTAACTTGGGAAGCTGGAGAAGATATATTAGATGGCATACTTAGGCAGGATCAGAGAGACACAAAATCATAAAATAATTTTGATTAAACAAGTACAGGAAAATGGCTTTTGTTGCTGGTTATAGTAAAGAAAAAACAAGCCAACCCAGCAGAAACAAGGCAGAGCTGTACTACAGGGAATGTGTGCAACAATATTGGCATTTCTTTTATGCCCCTTGTGAAAAGATTTCATCTTTATTCTCTGCCCTCTGAGAAGACTTCAGCTCTAATGTTCTGGGTAGCAGAAGACATCTGCTCTACTTTCAGCTTTTAAAGCATGCTCAGCACTTAAGTTGGGTAGACAGCAGCACTAATCACGTTAAGCGCCGTCTCGGGAGGCCGGGCGAATGCAGAATTAGTGCATTGTTTTAGGGTGCAGGCCAGAGTGTGCAGCTCCCTGCCAGCGCCGGCCCCGCCTGGAGCTCCCTAAATCTTGTTGGTTACACCTCGAGCAGGAGCCAAGCCGTCAAGGAGCCCCATTCAAGTGTTTGCCACACCGGGCTCTGGGGTAGTAAATGCTAATTTGGGGTCAATTAGAAAAATGCCAGTGACGGGGGGCGCTGCAGTTGATCAGAGGTGCTTCTGTTAATTCCCGGCTAGATGGGTTTATTCCCAGTCCCTGTATTTAGTGCATGTCTCACCACTTTGCTTTTTCAGTTTTAAGCAACATCAGTGCATTTTTCTATTTCATCTCTTTTGTAGACATTACTCCAGGTTTACTTTATGCACTATGTCCTTTAGTCTCCTGATGCAATAAATGGTTGTACACCCTCTGTTTAACCATTAAATGGCAGTATAACCCTTGTGTCTGAGGGTTGTTTATGGTTGTTTTTTTAAATCAGTTACAGGATTGAGTGTTAAAAATGCGTGGCAGACTGTGCTACATGAAGTGTGGGTACTTTGCTGATAAATTTACTCCAAAGTGAATCCTGGCTTAAGCTTTTATCCCCACCTTAACTTTAAAAAGGTGTAAAATGTATGTTGCAGATACAAGGTTGCAGTCTGGTGTTTTTGATTTTTTTTTTTTTTTTTTAACATTCCTGTGACAACATTGTTTCTCCAAGTTAGCCAAGTGTTAACCTCAAAAATGTTAGTTTTATGGGCAGTGTTGCCCTCATAAAACAGAAATGAATGTTTAACACTTTAAAGAAAAGTCTGCAGAGGAGAAGGAGTTTGAAATAACATTCAGCTCTGGATTTCTTGACTAATTTAAACTACTGTTATATTTTTGGTTAAAGGTTAATGTTCCTTTAATTGGCCTTTTAATCGGACATCTGTGTTTGGCTGGGGGGGATCGCATTGAACAACGTGCCCTTACCATTCCCATTTCTCCCTAGAAATCTCGAGGGATTCTCCAGCCTTTCTGAAGAGTGCTAACAGAAGTAATTGCCTCCATGCCTGGAACAGCTTTCTGCCAACAAATAGGATAATATTTTAGAAATTAGATAAATTCTAGCATTGACTAGAGTTTGAATAGCATATGTCTGATCTTTCAGATGCTCTTTATGATGATTTAGAGAAGGGGAATATAGAAGAAACTACTTTTAGTTAGCAAAATAAGATTTTAATTAAAAAAGTAACCTGTGTATTTGTTTGAATCATATGAAAGGTCTGAGAATTTTTTTTTTATATTTGAAGTTTTTTTATGCCTTGTGTTGTTCTCCATTCTCTCGCTCAGAGTAGTGTGTTAGTTCATTGTATTTGCATTTGCTTTAGTCAAAGTCTATTTGGACAGAAATCAGTGAATGATTTATGCTGAATTTAACAGGCATAGGATTGATCCTACAGAGCTAAATGGGAATATTTTTATGTGCTGCTTGAAAACAGGAGGGCAGTGAACCTCAAAAGGAGACATCTCATAGTGAAAGCATATTTAATTAATCCACCCATTGGCATCACTGCAAACATGGGAATGGCTTTTATTTTTTAACTGAAGTACTCAAAAGTGCTAGGAGACAGTCAATTTAATTTTTAAAATTTTTTTTAGATCTCTGAATACCGATGTGCTTGGTGCGTAGCCAATTTCAGTTTCCTGTTGAGAAGTATGTACTGTATTTTCCATTTGATGGTGTAGGCCTTTCTTACATTAATAGAGGACAGAGAAAAGTTGGAAAAGAAATTAAACATGTTCGCAGGGAGTCTCAGTATTTTTGCAATGCCTGAAATAACTTCTAACTGACTTAATGCTATTTATCTGTTACAGAATAATAATCTCTCTGTAGCATAACTAAAATGTGAATTAAATCATCGCTTGTCCAAAAACATGGAAAACTTGTGAAAACTCTGTGGTAATTGCTAGAAATAGAGCTTTTAGTTATAAAAAAATATTTTGGGGTGCCTGTATTTTTATGCCTGGTAAACACCAGGGGCTTTTTGGTTTTGAAAACCTGAATGGTTCTGCTTTGTCTCACAGATTTATGATTTGCATTACGCCTATGCTCTGCATTTTTTATCGGAATAATGATTTGTTTATTCTAGTTAATATGGGGGCCTGTAAAATAAAAAGTTATCTTCAGAGTAATAAATAATAATAGGGAGAAAGATGAAAATCAAAGACCTGGTCTAAAGCTCTTAAAATTTTCCTCCCCACTAACATCAACAAGTACAGCTGTATATGAGTGTTTTTACCCACACTGAAAATCTGCTTTGTGCCATGTGGGGCTGTGATTTCATCCTACATGTTTTTTCTGTCCATGGCACTACGTGCCTGACAGTGGCTGAAAGTCCTGCTCTGGGTTAGTTTATTACCAATCCACTACTGTGTAGTGTCTGATTTTTTGCCAGTGCCAGAACAGCCTCCAGGAAGCCACATAAAAGTTCAGTTCCCCTTCCCACGAGTGTTCTTAATATATTCCTAAGTCACATTTCTAATAGTGGTCTAAAGCTCCGGCGCTGTGTGTGGTTTTGGAATTACAACAGCAAACCACAAAGACTAAAAGCTCCCAGCCCAGATCCTGCCGTTCCTGGATGTAAAGCTGACTGGCTTCCCTCCTTTTCTACAGTGGAGAACTTTAAAAAGATTCTGTCAAAATAACTTAGGATCACAATCTAGGTTGTGGAGTGTGGTGGAGGAAGAAGCGATTTCCTGAATAGTTTGGAAAACTTGGTTAAATGACTGCTGTAAGTCGCTGGGGTGTGTTGTCCTCTGTGACCTGCACTGTAAGTGTGCGGAGGCTTGTGGAGGTGCCCACACACCTGTTGCTGGAACTGGGGGGCTGCATGTTGTGCTTGCACAAGCTGGATGCAGGCTAGAGCTTAATTCAAACTGAGAAAACTGCCCTGGATCCAAAAGCCAGGGATTTTGGAGAAAAGTCAGGGCTTCTAGCAGTGTTTTCCCTATTTGTGTTAAAATACCCAAACACATTCTGCACACACTGCCAGAAACACTGTATTGTGTATTTAATGTCTGGGGTTTCTCAATACATTTTAAAACTTAGGATACATTTCAAATTTTTTTTTTTTTAAATTAACACTTGCTCCTTCTGGGAAAGTGTGCATCTACTGCTTAAACTTCATCCTGTGCTACTAGAAAGCCTCTTCTGGAAAAGGTAGCATGGCTTTATTATTTCAGCAGTAAGAGGCAGAAGTTGTTACCTGATCAGGAGAACTTGGCATATAGGATACTACACATTTAGAAGACTCTTACGACAATTTTTTTTTTTTAAGTACTTAATTTATTTTTATTAATAAATTCATTTTAGAAGTGGGTTTTTATGATGTATATAGTGGCTTGTTAAGACTATGCAGAGCTGTACTTTGCAGATGAAATTTTTTTTCTCTTGCCATGGTACCTCGAGTTGGCACTGCTGTGATCCCCATGGAGCCCACACTGAGGGGAAAGCTGCATTATCCAGTCCTTGGAATTTGTCCTCTCCCATTCCAGATGTCTCTTGCTGAGCTTGCAGCAGGGCAGACACCAGTGTCAGGATGGGTTCAGGGATATTTTGCTCCAGCAATGTGAGATCTTGAATCCATTCTTGTGTATTTTTCTTTGGCACCCCCATCGCCTTTCGTGGTGACACTGGCAACCATGCAAACCAGCCTTTCTTGTGTGCACTTTGATACCAGTCACTGATTTAAATCTCTGAGTGAGCACTGGAGGATGAGAATCATGAGCTGACTGGGTTAGAGTACCAAAGCTGTTGCCCTGCAGGGTGATGATGCCTGTGTCCTACACCTCTGGTGTTGTGGCAGGGCTGGGGGCCCGGGCACAGGGAATGAGTGCCAGGGAACGTGAGTGAGACACGCTGCTGTGGGCAATTATCCCGCTGTTGGGTGGTGTCAGCTTTTAATTCAAGTTAACAGGGTTCTTGCATGACAGTTGCAAACTTATATTTAGACCAAACTGGTGTATATTGCTTACAGGACTTTGTTTTTCTATTTTAATTTATAGAAGTTCTCGTCTTCACATATGGTAACATTTTCTCATTTTCCAGCAGTGTAGCAGTTTTGACTATTACATTATACAGGATATTATGGATTATGTACTTTTAGTTGGTACTTTTCATAAGAACCAGGATTTCTGTGCTGATTGACTATTTTGAATGGTTAATTTGTGTGTGTTTTTGAGGCTGCTGGGAGGGACAGATTACTGCCAACCCTTAAATCATAGGTAGCTCCATACAGAATGAAGTGCGCAGCTTCAAATTAACCGTGTTAATTATCAGCTTCAGAAGAGAAAGTTCTTTCGTCTGTGATCTGACTTCTTTTATAAAGTCTGTTTTCTTATGTGAGAGATAGTATTTTAATGGATAAAAGATGCACCAAAGTATTTACCATTCAGGCTTCTGTGGTTTTGCTTCACTGGCTGCTCGCTGAAACAGGACTGAATTTTAGATGAGAGCTGGGTACTCACCCAGATTTCTTTACAACAACCGTGGTGTAGGATTAAAAACAGACCACCTTGTTTATATCCTTATATCAGCTCAGTTTATTGAATCCTTACGAGTTTTAATTTACAAATATTTAGGAATTCAGTCATTTAATCACAGAGGACGAAAGAAGAAATTCTGAAAATGGTTTAAAGGAGATTTTAAGGGAGCAGGATGCGTCTGTGTAAATACCTGGATATATCTCATTGGAGGTCCGTACATGTGGGATACAGGACGAGGTTTCCCTTTGCCTTCAGGTGAACACACATTCACCTGCCTACTGAAGGACCACAATGCTGTTCATCCTCTTTCTTTCATATCAGCTCTTCTAAGGGATTGTCTGGACTGGGAAACTGAATCCCAGCGGGAAAATATTCTAGGTTTTAGGGCTTCACAGGCAGAGTCACTCATGATGGACCCCTGGAAGGACAGTGGTTGCAGGAGTTGGAGTCCTGCAGCATGTCTTCCCTGGGGCCTGTCCCAACTTCTCATGTGTTGTGCCAACATGAACTTTACCCACCTATTTTACAAAGGGAGAATATTAGATAACTTGGAGTTCATTGCAAACTTTTCAAAGCAACCTTGAAGTTTCATGGGTGTGGTTCAACACTGAGGTCCAGGATGTCCAGTGACAATTTTGAAACAAATCCTTTAGAAAACTTTTCAATTTTAAGTAACTTCTAATGAATTTTTGCTCTTTCCCTTAAATCTCTTTCACATCCTGACTTGATGTCTCTGAGTTGTGGACAATGAAACCTCTGTCTCTACTCTGTGTAATTTGTAGTGAGAAAAGGAATCTATTTATGGAAAAACTCTGCAGAGAGAATGTGTAGGATTGGTGCAGTTAATGTTTATTTAGTTTGCACTTTAATAATTGCTTTAAGAATGAATTTGCTTCAGATTTTAAAGAACTTTATAAACTAAGCTCACATCTTCTTGGCAAGGAGGCAGTTATCCAGATTTGGTTGCTCATCACAGAGTGGGTTTTTTTCCTTGGTGATTTTTTTCCCTCATTTGGGAAGAATTATTTTTAAAGCATGAAATTGCATGTAAGCTGAGAAATGTTTCTTAGAATTAGCTTAAAAATGTGTGAATATGTTAGTGTTTTTTAAAGGATGGCATTATAGCATTTTTAATTGATGTAAAAGATGCATCCTATTACTCAGAATGCTGTATGGAGACTTCAGGTTCTGACATCTGTAAAATATACAGAAATTACATTTAATCAACCTCAGCTCTATTCTATATGAACATCTATCTGGAAAATGGGTTTTGTTCTTTTGCAGCCATAGGCTGGGAGGTGTTGTTTATGCAAAAGTTTATAAGAAGTAAGATTTGAACATGAGGGGTCTTGCTTGGAGCAGTCCTATGGTGAGGAACCACAGGTCGTGTATTTCCCCTTGATTAAGTAGTGTCAAGATCAGTTAAGCAGAACAACTTCTGAATTTTCAGAGTGCTGACCTAGCGTTGGATGCCTAACTTCCACACTTCCACCAGACATACTTTCATACTTGGTCTGTAGTCCATTGAAAATTTGGGATGGAAATCCTGCTGGGCTTCAGGGAGCTTGGAGAGCATCTCCTTTGTCATGCCCCATCATGTGTGTGCCAGCAAGTGTGAGCTGAAGGTTTGTGAGAGGGAGTGGTAGTGAACAAGTGTTTCTTGGCTGTTCAGCAATGGAGATGAAAAGCCAGTTTCTCTCCCAGACATGGTTTCTGAGCACTGTGGGGCTCTGCAGGGAGCCTGGGTTTGGTTTCTGTGTGCCACAGATGCATTCAGCCCTGGTAAAGGAATGCAGCTCTACCCAGGACGGCATCAAGTTTGTGGAACTTGTAGGTGCTGTACCTAGGGATGGGTTTAAAAAACTCAACAAGCTTAAAGTTCTGAAAATCAGCTCTGAATGTAATCACCTGCAGCTTAAGCATGGAAAAGTAAGTTCTCAGTGCCAATTTGATGGCTAAAGTAATTTTGCATCCCTGGGGTGTAAAATGTGCGGTGCTGAGGGACCTGCGCTGCTCCGCAGAGGAAGGAAAAGTGGCTTTTTTATCATTCAGGAGGAAAAGATGTGTCTAAAATCCAGATAATCATGTTCATAGCTACTAGCATTTCTTAATTTAAAAGTTTAACCGTATAGCTGGTGACCTGGGTAAAAGAGAAGCGTTTGAGTCTCAGAGCTGCTGTGGCAGCCCTGGTTTGTCAGACCAGATGTGTTTGTCACACTTGGAGTAAGGCACGGCTGTGCCTGAGTTTCTCTGCAGTTTTAGGTACAAGTATTTTAATCACAGCTAATATGCTATTGTGCTTCAATTACTCTCCTTGGAAACTTTTGTTACTGCTCTGGAGTAATAAGGAATTTTTATCTCGATTCCTGAAGTAATGCATTTATGACGTTAAATGGAGGCATTTGAGTAATTCAGCTATGCAACAATATTTTTTAATCACTGAAATCTCAATTTTTGCAATCAATCCTCTTACCCTGGCTTTCTGTTGGGTTGATGTAGCTGTTACATTGGGTGCTGGAAGCAGAGGAGTTATCTTTTGGGTAGACAAAGGATTGATTTTACAGCGAAGTTATAAATATTTACCTCTTCCTACTTCTACTTCGAAGTGACCTAGTGGCTTTCCCAAGCAGGTTAGTTGCCTCAAAAAGCTACTAAAGCCATCTTTGTACATTCTTCATCATAATATTTTTGAAGCAGGGTGGCTGGGCCATTGGCTGTGTGGAGTAACTTTTCCTCTTCGCCATATCTGCATAACTCTCATTATACTCATAGGAGAACTACATGTGCATTGAGGAGAAAAATAGGTCCCGAGTGTCAGCACTGTCAGGAGTTTTTTCTTCCACTACATTGCTTTGCTTTCTTTCTACCTACAGGAACTTCGCAGTTTTTGCACCTTGTTATCGCCTGCCAGTCAAATGTCACGTTTCCTAATTCCTTATTCTGATCTGCCATGGTGCTATGAAGATTTCAGGAGGATTTCTCAGCCATGTGTACGTTGCTCTGAAAATCCTGCACCACAACACAGAATTTTAGCTGTAATAGGAGAGAGAGAAGTCAGAAACACAGCAAATACAACATTATAATTTGGTCTTTCCTATTCTGATATGACACACCTTTCTGATGCCCGCCTGACACCAAATGTGAACAGCAGAGCTTCGCTCCCTTCTCCCCTTTGTTTAAAAATGTGACACATAAAAATCTAAGCTATAAATAAACATCATCTCTCCTACAATGTTTTAAGAGCTATTTTAAACATTCATATAAATAAAAAGCAATCTGGTGTTTATTCAGCATCTTTGCCCTCATAAGAACATTGGGGTCTTTTTAGAGAATCAGGCATTTGTGGAGGCAAGTAGAGATAAGTTTCAGAAAAATATTTGGCTTAGTGAGGATTGAAATTCAGTAGGAAAACTGAAGCTTGACAGAAGAGGAGAAATAAGTTTCTGTGATTGGAGGTTCAGTAAGAGAATTTTGTAATGCACCAAGTTCTAAATATTTTTTTTCAATAGATGTAGATTAGTTTTTTAAAAGAAATGTGAGTTGTGGAAATCAGAGTTCTCCTTCTGTTGTAAGTTTGCTCCATTCTGCTTCAAAATTTTGTTAATACGTCTGACACAACTTTCATATTTTTCTCTCTTGCTTTCTTTGTTTCCTCTAGCTTTTCTTTGAGAAAGGTAAAATAGGATTGGTTAAGAAAATACATAATATTGATAACTGTTCACATTGCTCGGGAGAGTTCAATAACTTTGGTAGGTGTGCTGTTCACTATGGTGACCTTGGTAGACAAAAATGCAGTGGTTACTTTTAAAATATCTTTATCTGGTTTTGCTGATTTGACTTTGGAGTTTTGGGACTTAGGTGATGGACATGAAAGCTTTTTCTTTCTTTCTTTCCCCAGTAGCTGTGATTGCCTATGGAGGAGACAGGAAACCATCATATTTTCAAATAAATGCACTATGTGGCTTGTAAAAGAATTCCTCTCATTTGGAAATAGAGAAAGAAAATCAGTTCTTTGTGGTTATCCAGGGCTTGGACTCAATTAGGGATGGGGCATAAGGTGTTGTTTATCAAATGCCTACTGAGTTTGGGCTCTGCATTAGTATGACTTAATCTTGCCTTTTGTCTGATTTAACACTAAGCTTTTACACTGACCGCTTAGCTTCCAAATCAGTTCTAAAATGTGGCTGTGATTTTATTGGGGAGAAAAGTGAAGGTCCTGCTTTTGATGGCAAGATTTTCTGGACCTGCCTATGTGTGTGCTGCTGACAGTGCTGGTGCCCATTTCTAGCAATAAACACCTAAATGAGCTGTGTAAATTTAACTTCTGGATTTCTTCAAGGAATCAATGGTAGCACAGCTTTGTGTTGTATAAACAAGTATTCCTGGGGAAGCTGAGGTTCCTTAGGTAGTAAGCAGGGTGAGGAGCACCATTCTTCGTGGTGAGATAGCTGCAGGCAATTGAGCTAACAGAAAAATCAATACCATTTCTGGCCCTTAAGTATGGTTTGTGAAGATGAGAGGTGCCCCCCTATGTAATTGTGCTAATTGCTGCAGAGAGCCTTCATTAATGTTTTGCATTAATGTAAGCTGTGAGGGGAGTAAATCTGACAGGAGGTTTTATGGAAATGCAGCAATTTCATACATATAAAATGTTGGTTTTTTTTTTTTTTTGTGTATGATGGTGTTGTAAGACTATCTTTTCAGTGCTGAGGATTTGTCAGGCAGGTCATGGCAGAGGGTAACCCTGCCTGCAGAGAACAGCTCTGTTTGCTCATCCCTGAGTGCTTGCAGGATAGAACTCCACAAAGGTAATATCTTTAAACCACTGTTAGATCCCACCAAGTTTTGGTGGTTTTATTTAGAAGTGAAATATGTGTGTTGCTCACATGTGCTCTTATATGTGAGATTTCCTTTAGGTTTTACTACCCATTGTTTATTCTGATGTTTTGTGAACACCTAGAAAACACAAATACATCTTTTCATGTTTGATTCCCAAAGGTTTGCATAAGAAACCAGATAATGAATAAAATGGCTTAAGCTACCTTCCCAGTCTGGCTAATATGAGCTTTTTTCTATTGGTTTTTCACTAACACAAAACTTGAAAAGTGTAGGTTCTGTATCTCAGAGCAAAAAAGCTGATAGTGTAACTTCAGCAGAACCTTCCCTGACATCTGTTTTTTTTTTTTCTACTTTTCTCTTTTCTATCAAGGCATGGCTTAAGAAATTCCAAGAAGAAAGCATGGATGTGAAGGGGCATAAAAATGTTTGCTACGTCAGTGATATCTGTAAAATTTATTATCTTGAAAAATCAGTGAAATCCAGCCCAGAAATATTAGCAGATTACAAGCTAAATGATTTTACTGGGGGGAAGATTACTTACTACTGTCTCTTCTAGGCAGTGATTGAAAGCTGTGAGCAAAGTTTTATTTTAAGGCTTGGGTTCTTAGAGTATACAAAGCTCTTGAAATCAAGAGTTTTTGTTGCCTGCATTCGAATCATCTGTCATGCAGCTTTAGATGAGTTAAATCAATAGCCAAAATCCTATATTGTGGTGTTATTTAATTAGAATTGTAAATAATTTGGTCAAAATCATAATTCATTATCAGCTCATTAGTGTATGTGCTTGTATGAAAAATGTCTTTAACTAAAGTTCTTTTAAATAAAGCAAACTCTTTCTGTTGAGCAAGAGCTCTGGGAATTCCATTAGCTAACAGGAGAATCTTGTTCTGTATCTTCTCTGTCAGCGACTTGCAGCGTTTCTCAAAAATATGTGAAAATCTACTCTTCCTGTTAGCATCTGCCACTTAATGTTTCACATGTTCTGCTGTGTTATAAATAATTTATTATATCTGCATATTTATATTTCACTGTAATTATTGTATGCAGGGCATTATACTGTGAAGGTGCTATGTGGTGCAGTAATGGAGGGGGGTTTGGGTTTCAAGGATTTGTAATAGTATTGTAGGGCATAAATTCCAATCCAAGTGGAGTCCACAGTGATCTTTTAGTTTACTTTTGAACTGATATTTTAATTGCCTCCTGTTAGCTCTGAATTATTTTATAAAAGATAATATATTATTGATAGCTCTTTGTTCTACATAATTTCATTGTCAGTCTGTAACTGTTTCCAGTTGACTACAAGAAAGAATTGCTTAATGTGTAAGCTGCTGTGGTTGTCCCTTATTATTTCTTGCAATGACCAGTTTTTACTTTGGGGTGTGTCATGTTGAACATAATTCCTTTTTAGCCTGAAAGCTAGGTTTAAAACTACTGCAGTATCTACAACTGAAAACTTTCATTCCTCCTTTTCCCTCTCCTCATAAAACTATTTAAGAAACCACAAAGACTTGACCAAGAACTTTAAAATTATAAAATTCATTGCAAGATTAGTGAATTTACGCAAATCTACATGTTGATTTTTAATACTCCTAAATTAGATCCATCTCCTTGTATTTACAAAGAGAGATCTCCTTCTTCACCAAGGCCTTGGCTGTAAATCAGTTTCCGTCTGTGTGGCCAACACTTGATTGCACATGCCATCACCAGGAAGATTTCAGCACTGTTCTTCATTATTTAATGATTGAAATACCTTTTTTTTTACCTGCTCCCAAGGGCCAGAAGATTTATAGTCCTTCAGGGACCTCTGGAATGACAATATTTCCTTTCACAGTTCCTCCTACTCCGATTGCGAATGGTACTGCAGGGTAACTCGTAGTATTTCTTCCTCCTACACTTCCCTTTTCCCGAAGCCATCAGATCTGTTTGTTTGCTCCTGTATGCTCTTGCAAGGCACTCTACAGCTTTGGTTTGTTGACTGACCAGATTTCAGTACTTCCAGTTTGAGGGTTTACAGACAGTGATCCCTCTTTATCCTAAAATCTTTGTTTCCTGTGCCGCCTTCTGTTGCAGTGGATGTGTAGGAAATAGCTGTCCAAAGTATCCTAGAAAAATGTCATGGAGTAAAACAAAAATCACTAGCAAATTGTCCTTATATATGAGATATTTTAGTATCTTGTATGTGATACTGGAAATTTTGTGAGTATTTCTCCACTGCAGTTGAAAATTGGGAATCTGACGAGCACAATAATAATTGTATTTTATGATTGTCTTTAATGAAATACCTACACAGCTTTGCATTAAGTAATCCTCAGCACTTGAATCAAATAACAGTGCTTTCTACTCACTACAGTATCTGTAAATAATATACTAAAAATATTTGTAGCAGCTTCTGGACACAGTCATCAAATATTTTAGCTATCCTCTGAGGATTCCTGTTCCTTTACAACATGTGCTCTTTGCATTTTTCTAAAGTCTTTCAAAATGAGAACAAGAAAAAAGAAAATGGAGAAAATATGAAGAAAAGTAATAGAAAGTATTATGTTCAATTTGGAGATTATCTTTGGAGTGAAGCATCACCTCTTGGAAAACTTCATGACATCAATGAAAGTATGCAGAATTGAACATCTTAGGTGAAGCATTTTAGGAAAATAAGTGCCAAAGAAATCTTTGTTTTGGCTGAACAACCAATGAGATGTCCTTTAAAATATCTGTAATTGTCATCGCAATGGTTGAGCACCAAAATATGTTATCCATAAGCTGAGATTTCTTAGAATGCACAGGAGTGGATTTAAGAGTGTGTGGTACTTGATTTCAGGATATGGGAAATCATGTGTCTGTAATAAGGAAAAAAATCCAGCATCCTGTTTTGTATGTCATAAACATATCATGTTTTCTTGAAGGAATGAGGTTTCACAAAAAAGCATTGTGAATTTAATCACTTTTCCCTTCTGCATCATCAAGAAACATTATTGTTAGAATCCTGAATCTTGTCTATTTGTCTGGTGCTGTTTTACTCTTCTTTTTAGTTCACTTCTCAGCTTGAGTGGTAGTGCACATAAATTTCATTTATTTTTAGTATTTTATCACTCTCAAAATCTGTTCTGTTCTCCTTGCTTCCACATTGTGACACTGATCCAACCTAAACCTTGCTCTTGCGGGTTTTTTTATTTGATTTGGATTTGAAAAACTGGAGTCCTAAATATTATTTTGGGTAACTGGATGACATAAAAAGCGTAACTTATTAAACACTTCCCTTCCTTAAATTGTTACACTAATATATAGGATTTAATGTGTTTTTTCCTGTGTATTTTTCCCACTGCTTGTAAATTTAAGCGTTAGTGTGTGATACAGACTCCATTTCCTCGTAACTTTTATGGATTTAATTACATTTGGGCTTAATTTGGTTTAAAAACCCCTGGTTTCCTCACTTGTGAAAACAGAGGATAATCAATTTTTTGCAGTTTCTGCTCCTTGTCCAAACTGTCGTGGTACACAAGGAGACTTCCTAAAATCCCACTGAACCTTTAACCTGGTGCTTTTGAGTGTCTTCATCGTAGCAGAGGATAGGGGCAGAGACGTGGCAGTGTGTAACCAGAGCACGAGGTGCATGTGGCTGAGAGTAGCTGGTCCCCAAATTTTTCAGAAGATGATTTTCTTTATTTGGGAATGGCAGGGGAAGGGCTGCTGCAACTTGGGTGAGGCTGTTGGATTGGGACGGGCAAATGCAGTACTCCCCTTGAAAAGCTGAATTCAATTTTGTTTGTTTGATTTGGTTTTTTATTTAAGTTCTGTTCCAATCCATTATGAGAATCTGAAAAGCTTTATATTTTTCTGTTGGTGTTGCTCAGATCCCGAGCTCTCTATGAAAAGTCATGGATTCTTGAAGTTGTTTTGAACATTAGATTTCAGGCACTAAGCTGCTGGCTGTTGCTGATAATTCTGTTGGTTGTTTTGAGTTTGTATTTTAACTTTTATATTAAATTAAAGTATTAAATAAAAAGTGGCTATGCCTTATTTTGAGGCACTAAAAAGCTCAGCAGGTGGCCCCAAGATCTGACCCATGCCAGTGGCATCAGGACTGGCGCGTCCCTTCCTTGGGCAGGTCCCACTGCAAATGGAACAACCTTCCCCTGCCCTCCCTCTTCTTTTCCCATTATTCTGGAAGATTGCAACATACAACCGACTCTTTCAAAACACAGAACCTGTTGTGATACCACGTCATAGAATTTCACAGGGATTTTTTTCTTCTTCTTTTCCTCCATTTTGAGAAGCAGGCATCAAGTAGTACACAGGCCAACTAAAATACTGGGAAAATACTCAGCATCCTATTCATTATGCATGACAAGCGTCCTTCATGCTGTGGGACATATCAGCAATTTCAGACCTTTCAGCAGCTCCTCCTGTGGTCCCAGTCCTGGCCGTCTGTCACGCAGGCTGCCAAGGTTGCCCCATCTCTCTATCATCTGATACGGGCTGGGAACGACAGGCAGGGGAGCGCGGGCGGCGCAGGCGGGCGCTGGGACTCTGAGTACAGCTGCCGAAAGCTGTCAGGATCTTGCCAGCTCATCCCCTAAATGAAGATCTTCCATTATGGTCTTTTCTCTGTGGCTGGAGACTTTTCCAAACCCACTAGGTACTTTTCCAGCAGACCTGAACAGAAGTTGCTCTTTGTAGGGATGAAAAGCATGGCAGAGATTTTCCCTTTTGGGCCTTCAGCATTGAAAGGCATCCTAGCTGTCTCATCCCCACACACCCTGGCATTGTTCAAAGCCACCTTTGTGTGTCCCTTTACATCATGTTACCGCAGTTTGCTTTTCTGTTGTTTATTTCATGCCATCTCTTACATTCTGGAAAGCTTCCCCAGTGCTGTTGGACAGCCATACCCTTTCTTTTTTCCCTCATCTCCCCAGACTCCCTTTTCTCAAAGTACAATTTCAAGTGAGCTATAACATTCCCCCATATCCTGCTCCCATTTTGGCTTATCCCGTTTTGCCTGTTTGGGCAAAGCCCTTCTCCTCCTTTTTAATAACAAGCAGAAAGCTGTCAATTACAAACCTTTCCATGTTGCCAAGAGTCACAGAATTACTTTATAAACCACTCTGTCAAAAAAGAAAAATTAAAAAAAGTGGTTTGTGTTGATGTAGCATTAGAAATATATATTATTATTTATGTCATAATCCAAGGCAGTAGTAGCTGGCTCCCAGTGTGCAGTTTCCTTTTAAGCTTATGATATAGACACAGGACTTATGAGTTGGAAAAAAAGCTTAAGGAAAGGCCCCCAAAATACCCAGCCTATGTGGTGTGCTGGAAGTGTTAATGGGGCACCCCTTAAGAGCTTGGCAGAGTGAACCCAGACCTCATATATCCATAGAAAGAAATATCTTGTCCCAAAACATTTATTCATTAAACTGTGTTTATCCTGCCTCCCCTACTCACCCTGCAGACTAAGCTACTACACAAGTAGTCCTATTTTTAATAGGAACATTCATAAATAAATTAGCCTCAGGGGAGGCCAGGAAGAGGTTACATCTGTGGCTGTAGATGGAACAGCTCCACAAGGCCAGGATTATATTATTTACTGCTTGGTTCTGTATTTCTGCTTGCTGCTTTGAAGTGCACAAAAGTCACAACGACTTCAGCATTGAGGGTGGCTTGTTTTGCAGCTGGAAGTCCTGATTTAAAATAACATCAGTACAAGTCCTGCATTTTGCTGGAAAATGGGCACTTGGTTGAGCCTTTTTCTTCCCTGGGTGCCCCAAGGAGATAATGCATGTGCTGATGATAAACCCAACAGGTGCCAGGGTTGGTGGGCACTGGAGTCAGTTGGCTTTGTGCCAGCAGTGCACAGTGGCTATATTGTGTCTCTAGGTTTTTGTGTGCTTCCATGTCCTTGTGAGGGATGGTATAACCCAGTTGAAATACATACTTAAACTCCTGAGGGATTAAGTGTGTTTCCTTTGCTTTACAGTTCAGAATTTTACAGTTTCTTTGTTTGGGAGTTCTCAGATTGCTTAATGATTTTTTTTCCTCCCGATTTTGCCCAGATGTATATAATAGCAGTATTTGAACCTCACTAGGTTTGCCAATTTTATTACTTAACATATGGTATATCCTTTTATTTTTGTCTAGTATATCATTCTTCTGCTGAGAAATCCCCTGGTACAGGCTTTTTCCTTACTATTCTTCAATGGTTCAATTTGCGACTTGTCTGTACTCCAAAATTCAGCTTTTTGCTAGTTATTCAGGGAGACAAGATGTCAGATGTTTTGCTTCTGTCTGAAAAGTATTGTTTAAGCTGTCACTTACTAGAAATACCATGGTTAATTATTGTTAAAAAAGCCCTTTCTCCCACCTCCCTGGGAAGCTGTTGCTCTCTGGTACAGAAGCACCAGGAGAAGGCCGGGGATGATGTGGGTGCTGCGGTGCTGCATCAGCCCAGGAGCACAGGCTGCATCCCGAGCCCACGAGTGGCTCCTCTGTGGGTCTGCTGTTGGCTGTGCTGGAGAGCCCAAACTTCCTGCTGAGGACAATGAGCCCACATGGGTCTGCTCAGCCAAGGCTGCTGGTGTTTCAGATGCACCATCAGCCCCAGCCTGGATTCTTGCAGAGGTTTGGGAAATCAGTGTTTATTTCCACTTCTAAGCATTCCCAAGCCCAGACTCTTATCTGTTCTTCTCTTGGCCTTATGGGGAGGTTAGAAATGCAACTGACATGGGCACGTTGGTTTCCCAGGGTACAAAGATACATTCATTGCTCCAAGCATTATATCTGTACTTATGAGCACATTATAGTCCATCCAAATCCCTGCATCTGTGGCTCATCCTTACATATTTATTCTGTATTTATAGTCACCAGCATTTGCAGAGAATGTGAGCAGGGATTGTTTTCCTAGTAGGCTTGGGAGCAGATTCTTTTGCAGTTTACATCTCTATAACTCAATTAAATGGCATTAGGATATTCTTACATCAGCTGAGTTCTCCGCCTGGAGTCAAAGTATAATTCTTAATAATGATTTTTTTAAAACTTTTATTAGTGTTTTCTTCTCAACAGTTTCTTAAATTTTTCTTCCTCTAATGCAAAATCTGTGTGTAAGAGACTTCAGACTATTTTGTTTGAGAGTCAGAGACTCAGACTATTTTGTGGTCTGCTGAAACTATCCCCAATATCCTATTTGCATAACTCTTGTATAAGCTTCCCAATTCATTTGTAAAGGCACAGATCACTTGAATTCTAGAATTTGTTTCCTGTGCAATAGATATAACACATGGCTTTCTCTTGGCAAATTGTTAAAGTTTGTATCTGAGTTTGAAAATTATAAATTGCTGTCTGGTGCTAATTGCTAACTGCCAGTAGTAATAAAAATGATAATGATAATAATAATAATAATACTAATAGCATCAACTGCTCGAGTGATCTTCCATATAATGAGAAATAAAAATTATTTCTTTAAGTTATGCCTGATATTCACAGTGGAGTGGTATATGCCTTTTGAGAAAAGGAATAAAATTCTGCAGCTACCAAATATGTCAGTCATGTATCAGACAGGAAGACCCAGTTAGAAAAATCCTTTTCATTTCAATTTCTTTAAAGAACAGGCAGAATAAGTTGTGTTTTGTCATTAAATGATATATTTTTCAAAGGACTAATAATATCTGGCCTTCACTTGTCATTCCAGCATAATTAATTCCTAAGCTTTCACCATGATAAGATTGGGTGAGCTTTTGGTTGCTGTACTGGGGTTATCCTACTGGTGATACCTACTGGGATGTCTGCTGGCTCTTTCTGCAATTATTCTCACAGCAGACACTTGGGGTTAGGTTTTTTGCCAGACTTTTCTTTCCTACAGGCATTTAAATTAGCAACTGTGAATGAGGGTGAATACTGAATACGAGATGAGACATAGAGATAAGTGGTAGGGAGCTGGACAGCTCTTTTTTTAAGCCATATTTCAGGGCAATGTGTTGTTAAGGCAGACAACTGGAGTCCGGAGTGTATTTTAAAATCAAGTAGGTCTTTCCCAAAGGCACCAAGCTGGGGCAGTGTGACTGTGAAATATGGGGTTTGTAGGAGTGATAAGTAAGAAGGATCAGGATCAGCCGTTTCCTTCACTAAAACCTTTCGTTGAAATTTCTCCTTAAGCTGCTTTCTCAATGTTCCTGCCTTCCTGAGGAGTTTTGTTTTGCCATTAGAAAGGCACCCAGCATGTGTTGCAGTTGTAGCAGGCACTGTGCTGCTGGAGCTGGGCAGAGCTGCTGGCACCTCACACTGCTCCCACCAGGAATTCCTTGGCATCTGCAGTGTGTCTGGGCTGAGGATGGGATTGAACCTCAGTTACAGCTGAAGCAGCATGGCATGAATAACACACAGGATACACTTTTGCTCCAATGATGCGGTAAAAAATCTTTTAATATGTGTTCTGTTTTTAATGTGTCATTTGGGAGTCCTCCTGCCCAGCTCTCTGAGTGGGGAAGGTTTTTCCAGCTCAGATTCTTGGGAAGGCTCATCTTCAGGTGCTGGTACAAGTGCCAGCAAAACCTTGGGTAATCCCCCAGCTCCTTGCTGTCTATTGCCACTCAACTTGTGTTTTAAATGACTTAAAACAAAAAACCTCAACGTATTAGCTCTTAAAACTTTATCTATTCAGAAGTGTTTCTATTTAGAATAATTGCACATCTCATACTATTATATTTTTAATTAGCAGTATTAGAGGCTGCATTTGGTGGAGGCCTATTTTGGGTTTCAGTTGTCTGAATTCTGGGGGTTTGTGTGTTGTGGCTAAATTACAACCTATATGAGTGATGGTAGTGCTGCACTCTCCTAGGAGACATTAAATTCTCATCTGGATATTGGTTGGTAGAAGATAATTTGTCTCTGATAAACTGCTCAAGGCCAGGCTGAGTGGAGCTCTGGGCAGCCTGGTCTAGTGGAAGATGTTGGCATGAGATGATTTTTAAGTTTCCTTCTAACCCAAACCATTCTGGGATTCTGCAATTACTAATAATGCTTAGATCTCCCATGCCCTATGGCAAGTCCAGAAGGATTGGTTTCCTCTCCTCAACATAACGTTTGGATGAGGCTTTTTTCTAGTGACGAGGGTTTTTTACATTTTTTACATATTTCGTTGTGATGACTGACTGACTGTTAACTTGTATAATTTGTAAAAATTTCTGAAGAATATCCAAGAAGATCATCCTCTCTTCACAATTTGATTTTTATGGTGAGACAGCATGCTGGGAGCCTGGAGTAATCCCGACCAACATTGTCCCTATCTCTTCTGGTTTTACAGCAGACATTGCAAAGTGCTCAGTGGATTTCTATCTCCCCAAATCCAGCTTGCCTTCTGATTTTCAGTAAATCTCACAGCCACTGTAGTCCCCCAAAGGTTGCTCAGTAATGGACATTTATGGAAACCTTCTCAAAAATAACAGAAAACTTGCAAGGTCCTGGAAGTGCCTTTGAATTTTGCTGTAATTTGGGGAGCCATTAGCAGCTTGCTTTTTATTTACTAATACCACCCTATTTACATATACTTGTATGGCTGTGCATTAAAATACATGTCTTTCCAAACAATGACAAACCAGGAAAATAATTGAGAGCTAGATTCTTGAAACTTTTGAGCTTGAGAGGCATGAGGGTTTTTTCCAGCCACGGGGAGAATCAGTTTAAAGCACTGGGGTAATTTAGATAACGAGGTGCTGCTTGGCCTCAATGACTTCTGCATTTAAATAGGTAGGTGTAGGAATGAAAAAATAAGAACATGAAATGACTTCTTCAGGATCACTCTGTGGGTATTAACACGTGACCTGGGTTAAAAGCCAGGTTTTTGCTTTTTAGTTCAGAGTTTTATCTACTCTTGGATCAAGCCTGAAGGTTTCTCAGGCAGAAGGAACAGAAAAGAAAAAAAATCTCCTTTTCTTAGAACATGACTGTGCAGTAGTGTGAAAAAGGCAAATGCAATCTTGACTCAAGCAAGGCATTTCTATGGAGGCTGGGAACCATTAAAGCCATTAGCAGATAGCCATCTGTAAAACTGCACTGTTCTGGTATCCCATATGCAAGAAAAATTAATTCAAATGGGGACAGGTGCTGAAAAGTACTTGCTGGGACGTGGGAGAGAGCAAGGAGACAGAAGAGGTGGCTGAAAGAGCTTGGCTTGTGTGGTCTGGCAGGACTAAAGCTGCTCTGGATCTGATTGCTTCATAAATATATCCAGGGGTACATACCAGGAGGAAGAGGACCTTGCTGTGGATGGAGAGCGCTGTTGGCAAAAGAATTAGTGGGTTGAAATTAGCTGTGTGTAAATTTAAGCTGGAAATGGGATGTTGGTTTCCAGTTATCATAAGCTTCTCTAGCTATTTATGAACCAGATCTCTTCTGTATCATGTAGTTCCCTGTGTTCCAGAGGCAGTGCAGCCCCATCCCCTTATTTAGCACTTTGTTCAGCCTCCACAGCAGGGTTGAGTAACCTGCTCAAGCTTTACACCTAGCTGTTTAGAAACACAACTAAAAAAAACAACTAGAAAAACAACTTCCATAGAAGTGTAGATTATTTTCTTGAAATTGATGAAATTACCAAAAAAGTATAAAAGTTGTTTAATAGGTCCATTATTTGCCTGTTTATTCCTCTAATAAGGAAGTCATTCCATTTGGAAATCTAGTTTCTGGGGATTTTTTTCCCTATGAGTGACCCTAGACTGAATTTAAAATGTGATCTATTTGCATCATGCAGAGCAATAGCTATTCCAAACAGCTGAAATCAGTCCAAAGAGCTGATGCACCTGCCTGGACCAAGAGAATTAACTAGATGAAAACTGGGAGCTTGGGGAAGCTTCCCTTGAGCCCCTTTGTTGCGCTTCAGGTGTAGGGGTTTGCACACCTTCCAGGTATCACACCTGCCGTGTGTGAGGAGCCCTGCTCCTGGCAGAGCTTGGAGCCACCCTCCCATCCATCCCCAGGGTATCCCTGGTGCCTCCTCCTGGCGCCACGGCTGCTGCTTGCAGACACCCGAGTGACTGATGGTGCCACCTAATTTTAAATTGCAATTGAAGCCTTATTAGTCTGTGATTGCTAATCGGAATGAAAGTTGGCTTTTGTTGGCTTTTATTACTCATTCCACTTTGTCCATATTAGTTACAGACATGATGTGATTTCTACTCGGCTTTGCTGATGCATGACATTCCCAAGGGGTCCCCTTCACTAAAATCTAGATTTCTCTTTACAGCTTGACAAGTTGCTGTTACAGCCACAGAATGCTTTTCAATACTTTATAGCTCTCAATGCAAAGAAACTTTATGTTGTTTTCATAGGTGAGGGTGACATAAATGTTGAAGTGCCTCCTGTTACTTGATATTTAATTATGAAAGCATCCACTGGAAAAATAGTATGAGCCTGGTGTAATCAGCACTGGGGTTACCCTGCTAATCTTTTCATTTGGTCTAGACATCAAGGATGCTTTGTACTAGTCTGGCTGTAGCCTGATAATCTAAGACCTTCTGGACTAAATGTTTCGGTACTCTTTATGAAGGGAAAAACTCCTCCATAAAACCCCTTAGGTTTGCCTGTTCCTCGGGCTGATAAATGCCTGTTTGATTAATTAATGGAAAAGTTATTTGGATGAACCTGACCATGGGGGCAGCTTGGCTCTGTGTTAGTGCCTTGATGTCTGGGAGGGCAGCAGCCCCTGGGTGTCAGGACAAGGGTGCTGCACCTGCTTCTCCTGGCTCTTTGAACTCAGATAATTCTGACTAGACAGCATTTCCACGTTACTTAGAAAATATTTTGTAATTAGTTACATTCCTAAAGAGATCCACAGTTCCTGACAATTGTTTGGAAGTGACAAATGGGTTTCCTTGCTCTTTTCTTTCTGTTGTTAAGTAGCAACAGTTCTTCTTCTTAACCTATTTTTAACCAATTCAAAGATTCTAAATAAACACCAAAATAATTGCCAACAGTCTGTTTTCCAAAACCTATCCACATGTCCACATTCTTATGTGTCAAAGTCCAGTTTTAATCTGTAACATGGTTTATGTCAGACCTCTGCATCTTTTATTAAGGAGTGGGTGGGAGGGCAGCAGCTGGAACACCCTTCACCTGTAAGATGCATTGGGAAAGTCATTCAGGGTCAAAACAAAGAAATGCTGTCTCAACAGTGGCCAAAACTGAATGCCCGAGGAGAAGTATCATAACAGAAATGAGGTCCTGTGTTTTTGACGAGTATTTTAATTCTTTGCATGGAAAAACTTAGATTTTATCTAGCCTGGAACAATTCCAGTGCTGTCGAAAGAAAACTCGTGGTCTGAATAAAACCACTGTCTGGTCTGGCACAGTGCTGAGAAGAGCTGGTGTGGCTCCTCCTTGGGGAAGTGGTGATGATGTGAGCGCTGGGTTGGGTGAAACACGATGTGCCTGAACTCGCCTTTGCTGGGCAGGAGCAGGAGCAGCTCCCGGTGTGCCCGTGCCAGCTGTGCTGATCTGCCCCCGCCAGTTTGTATTGAGATAAAACCCAAGTCCCTTGTAATCTGATGTTACCCTAGAAATAGATATGTGTGACATTAAGGAAATACAAGCTGGGAATGCATAGTGGAATTACCGTTTGTCCTCTGGATAGAAAGGCAAAGCCTGGCTGTGGCATTTCTGCAAATCTGTCACCATGGACTGTGCCCAGTGTGGAAACGCAGGCGAGGAAAAGTTGAAACCCCACAGGGGTGAGGCGGAGCTGCATTGCCAAGTTTGCTGGTTCATACTTGGTTTGATTTTGTGCTGCTTTCCTGTAGTACTGTGGCTTGGTGATGGTGAAAAACCAGTGTTCTGTGTTCAGAGAGTTCTGTATTCATTTTTCTGTGTTCAGAGAATTTCAGGGAAGGTGCAGATACACATCTGCACTCCTGGTCCCACTTGCCTTTTTTCCTCTCCTAAAAGGGTATCTTCTGTAAAATGCAGATCATAATCTACTTATTTGTGGGGAGGAAAGACAGCAAAATTAAATAATGGTGGTTTTTTGTCTTTGCCTTATTTTGAACAGTGAAGCAGGAGAAACAGCCCTTCTAAAATGCATAGAGATGGTGAGGCTCTGGCACATGCTTCCCAGAGAGGCTGTGGACTCCCCAGCCCTGGAAGTGTCCAAGACCGGGTTGGTTGAGGCCTGGAGCAGCCTTGTCTAGAGGTAGGGGTCCCTGCCCATGGTGGGCTGTTGGAACAAGATGGGCTTTAAGGTTCTTTCTAAACCATGCTATGAGTCTACAATTCTGTATCTGTAAATATGGTTTGTTTTCCAGTCTATAACTTCTTGGAGCAACATTATCTTTCTTTAAACAAAAGCTGTGTTTGCTAAGAACCAAGTGGTGTTGGGCAAGGGGATGGTTGACTCAGGTGAGGTTTGACTGAAGTGCTCTGGAATGAGAGGAGCAACACCTCAAGCAAGGGCTCAAAGCTTGACTAGGTCTTTCTGTGGCATCTCAGTATTTGCAGGTCATCCTGCCTCTCCCTCTCCTCTTTCGTCTCTTTTCCTCTTCTTCTCTCTTATCAGATGTCAGTGCCAGATTATCTCCCTGCCAACTTTTAGAAGTTAGGCTTAGTTGTCAGCAGTTTGTCTGCTAATAGGCACAACTGTTCTCCATCAGGGTTGTCTGAGCAAAACATCTGGAAATGTGGAAATTCAAAAGAAATATCGCTGGTGAAACCCAACAGAGAAAACCTGTGCAGGTTTGGAGAGGAAGCTGCCAAGCTATAAATATTTATATACTAAATGCATATGCTGGTGTGTAAATGAAGTGCTTGTAAAGCCTATGAGCAATCTTCTAAACCTGCCTTGGGTATGGTTTAGTTTAGAAAATATATTTTAAACCTTTATTTGTATGAGCGTATGTTTAGACAGACGCTGCAAGGAGTGTGACAGCAGTGGGTGCCCAGCGTTCCCCTGGGACAAGACGTGTGGTGCAAAGTTCCCTTTTCCTCATGGCAGTTTTTGTTTTTCTAGTTGCTGGTCCTGGGATCACAATTGGAGCTATTTTGTAATTTCTGATTGTTTTTCAAAACTGGAATTTTTTTACATAGTGAAAGTGAGTTTACCCCAACTTTTCAGACAAGCGCCTAAGGATAGAGCTAATAAAAAAATTGTATTTACTAAATCACACAATTCTGTCAGTTGTTTTCATGATTTGTTCAGTGTTTAAATGATTTGTAAAATGCACTTAGATGTCTTTCTAATTTTAATACTTCAGTTAAGTAAATAGGTGGGCTTAGCATTACCTTCTGCTGCAGTTTTGGTAATATAAATATCTGTGTCCAGATATTTATAATTTCCCATGATTATTTTAATTTTTTCCCCAGTATAACATACAGATATAGTAATCATGTGCTTTGATCATTTTATTTCATGCTTCCTCGATAAATCATAGTTCATAAGGAGCATTACTGAATGTTGCAATTCATTTCATCACTTCATATTTAATGATTATCATGTAAGAGCATCTTGGGACTTGTCTACACAGGAACTACAACGTAATTAAATGGGGGAGTACATTTAGGGACTTGCCTACATAGGGAAATTCATTTGAATTTTAATATGATGTGAATTTTTAAGCATATTTTTTTTCTTGGTGTGTCATTTATGGGTATTCTTATTTTGGAGTAAGAACTTCTTGTTACAATCTTATTTTGGAATTGCAAAGCTAGTGTTTCTCACACACTTTCCTCACTGAAGAACTTGAAATCTGGTCAAAAGTAGATGTTTCACCATGTATTTTTGGTCGTAGAAGTATGGCAATATTTATTCAAGTTTCAGTTTATAATGTTGGTGTTTGTTTTTTTTTTTAATTTTGAGAGTTTCCATTGGAGCAAACAATTTGATTTTGCAGTTCTTTTTTCAGAGGACCTAATAGCTTTTTATATTTTGATTTTTGTAAATTATCCTTTTTCATAGGTGCATATATATGTGTTGGGTGGCACCACATATGGATCTGAGCTTGGGGATAAGCAAATTAAATTCTTTGTTTTATTGTCTACTTGCCAATGATCAGTGTAACCTTGATGCTGGACATCCATCCAGTACTTTGTTTCCTTTTTCTTATGCAGAATCTTAGGATGGTTTGGGTTGGAATGCACCATAAAGCTCATCCAGTTTTACCCCCTGCCATGGTGGGGGACACCTTCCACTATCCCAGGTTGCTCCAAGCCCCGTCCAGCCTGGCGTTGGACACTTTCAGGGATGGGGTAGCTATAACTTCTCTGGGCAACCTGTGCCAGGGCCTCCTCACCCTCACAGAGAAGGATTTTTTCCTGATATGGCACGTGAGCCTGCCCTCTGGCAGTGGGAAGCCATTTCCCCTTGTCCTGTCACTCCACGTCCTTGGATGAAGTCCCTGTCTTTCTTTATGGATGTATCCTTACTTGCCTAAATAAAAAGTCTGATCCAGGGTGAGATACTATAATGCACTTCCATTACCACAAACAGATCTTTCATGATTCTGGGTTTAGTTTCATGGAAAGTGAACACAATGTCCAAAACTCCCATGGTGCAGTCTGGCTTTAATGCCTTGCACAAAGTGCCTCAGTAAAGTGTCCTCCTGAATCCAGAAGAATTTTTTGCTTTTTTTCTTGTGATTGAGCAAAGCACTAGTCCCAACCATTCAGCTTTAGCAAGACCTGTGTAGTCAAAGCTTCCACATGCCTGTGGTGGCACCAACAGGAAGGAGTTGGAAATACTCCGCCCAGAAGCTCTTGGATGGATGGATACTGGTACCCTGGGGAAATCAGGCCACTGAGGTGCAAGGTTGGTTAGTTTTTTCCCAATAGATACTCAGAAAACTTCATATTGGGCTAACACTTAACAAACAAAGGTGACATTTGAGGCACCTGGAAGACAAACCTGACAAGAGTGACATTTCCATGTCAATATTAAAAACTGCTGGGAGTTCACTGTTCTGGTAATATCCATGGCATGAGCTTCAGGAGCTTGAGCCCTTTGGCTGGGCAGGGAGTTCCTGCTTTAATAACCCTTTTTTTGCGTGCAGTTTTGGACACTTGCTTTGATGTGGAACAGTGCTGCTGTAACAGCACTTGTGAGCAAGAAGCTGCAATGAAGCTGAAGGGAGCAACAGCTACCCCCAGTTCATGTGGAAAGCACTAATTTATTCCAACATATTGATGCTCATGCAGTGCTTAGAACAAGCTTGCTTATATGTCATTATGTTTCTTATTATGCTTATATTTTAAGAATGGCCTTCTAAGATAGAGAGAGTTATCCTATTTTGTCCATATCTTTGACTACCTTTTGGCAAAAATCCTCGTGTTGCCAGAAGTCAGATTAAAACTAATGATGTTTAAATTTGTAAGGCTTTTGAAAGGATCACTGGCACAAAATAAATAAATTTACGCAAGTGAATAGGTCATTATACCTTAAAAAGAGGGGAGGTAATTTGATTTGGTTTCTTAATTGGTTTCCAAGCTAAAATTAATAGTGTGTGGAATCCCTCTTAGTAACATGACTCAGAACTATTTATTTTTCAACTCCTCTTTTCAGATTGATGGGTGTGTTATCTTAGCATTTGAGAGATGCAAGCAGTACTGGAATGACAAACATTTCTCGACAGCTTTAGAAAGATGGATGGTGTGATGACCCTGCAACAGGTTTGGGTGTTTGTGCTTTCCAGTGGATCTTTGTGAGACTCTTGCTTCACTTTCATTCTTAATGAGGGGGGAAGGTGAGATCTAATTATATGTCTGAGATATCTTTTGTAATCTGACTTCTCAGTGTGCATGTTTGTCATCCAACCCTCAACAGAAGAGCATAGTGATGGTCATCCCCAGTTCATGGTTCCAGTTGGTGAATTTTGCTTTTAGAAAAGAAGATAGTTACTGGATTTTACTGCAAATCTGATGCTAAGTGATTAGCTACACCTTGGATATTTGTTATTGTATTGCTATTGCATTGTTACTTTATTTGGCAGTTCTACACATTCTGCATAAAATCATTACCAAAACTAACCTATTATAGGTAAAATCCTTAGGCTTTACCAGGATCTTTGTATCTCTTCCATGTCTTATGATCTGCAGAGTTGTGATAGCCTTAGGAGGAGAGAGAATGCCTTGAAAATACAACACGTGGCCACATCAAATATCTGTGAAATTATAAGAGAAAAAAATACGTTGTTAATATATTGATATTTTCTTTCTGGTAAGTTCTATGTAGATGGAAGAGAGTGATTTCCTTTAATTTGGTTTATTGCCAAGATTTAAAACTAAATGAAACCATTGTCATACAAATGAAGTTACAACATTGCACTCCTCAATGTGCCTGTGATATGCTCCCCTAACAATTAAAACTCTTCAGTGTATTACAAACTGGTCTCCTTTTGGATCTGGGAGCACACAGTGGAGGGAAGCAATGAGGCCAGTGCAGTGTAAATCCTGAAATGGCCCTCAGAGTTCCTTTGCTCTCTTTTTAGATCAGAGAGCAGATCAGATTTAGAGCAACAGGAGAAAGTTTGCTTTAAATTTTGTTGTAAACTCTCTCCTATAGGCTTGATGGATTTCTTAAGTGTGCTGTATATAAAAATATGACTTAAAGTTCTCCTTGATATCATCTCCTGATATTTAAAAGTAGTAATTACTGAGGAATTCTTTTATTAGTAGGTTTGAGCTGTGGGTAAGTGGAGCAGGTCAGCTCTGTGACATTTGGACAGTGTTGGCATGCTGTGTTGCTCAGGCACATCAGTAAAGGCCTATGCTACTTCACACCCTGGTTCACATTTGAACTTCTTTATGATTCTGTTGCAGCATTCCTTCATTTCATCCATTGTGGGGTTTGAGGCTTTGAGGTTTTTAATATTTTGGCCAGAAGAAGCTGTAGATTTTCATTTTGCTAAATATGGCCAGGCCAAAGCAAATTCTCTTTCACTGATGCCAGGAACTTCAAGTATAAAAAATTAATTTATTTCTGAAACGAAAAGATATTTTGAACAAGCAGGTTATATGTTTGCATCTACTGAAATAACCTCTGCCTCCCCAAAAGCAGGCAAGCCTGCTGCTGTATGTACAATGCTACTTTTGTCTGTCTTGTAAGAAGAAAAGCCTCACTAATAGGATGTGTCAGCCACGAGCAGTTAAAACCAACACATCTCCGTGTCCTGTAAGAGAGAAGTTTATGGATTAATATTCAGGTTCCTGACAGGAAGCACATTGTGATGGATTAGTATTCTTATCATTTGAGTGACAATTTTTAAAAAGCTACTTAAAATGACCTGGATCTGGGACACATGGGTTGGAGCCAGGAGATGTATGGAAGTGATTTAAATCTCACCTTCCTGCTTCCCTGCTCTAATCTCCTGGGCAAGGGTAGAGCACAGTGTGGCTGCTTGATTTTATAGCTCTCTAGTAGTCACAGGGGACTGAAAGCAGCTGATACTGCTGGTCTGGAGGACTCTTGAGTGATCTGCTCCTTCTACATCTGCCCTGTCTAAATCCAGGAGCTCAGAATCCTACTGTAGTTACTGGCAGAAATAAAGTCTTTGCAGCTCCTGCCTCTGTTCTCACTCCTCTGGAGGAGATTTGTGTCTCCTGGTTGATTCGGGATCTCCTGCTTGACTTAAGCACTGCATTGAGCAGCAGAAATACTTCCCCAAGAGTTCCTCAGTAACAACTTTATTCCACCACAGGAATTTGTCTAAGCCATCTTCAGGATCAGATTTTATCTGCAGTGTTGCTCAAAGCAGCTGCACTGTGTCCAGAAGACCTGGCCTGGTGTATTTTAGGACATATAGTAACTTAAACCAGATACTGACCTTGTGCAATACCTATCTTCAGCAAAGAGATTTTTATTTGAAGTTTTGTTTGTTTTTTAAATTATACGTTGCACTCATGGCATGCAGACATTGTGACTAATATGATTTAATGCAAAAGAATCTCTTGAAGAAAATGTCTTTGCAAAGTGATTCAGGGGGATATTTTGGTAAGGGATAAAGGTGATTTTTTTTTTTTACCCTAATAATGGTTCCTAAAGTACATAGTAATAAAATAGTTCCTGAAGACAGCATGTTACAGATGTCACATGCTTCTGACATCTATTTAGTGATAATAATTCTTCATTAAAAACTTGCAGGGGTAGGCAACAGATGTGGGGTGATCAGAGCTCAGTTGTGGAAGTGTTTGTGGAGAGGTGAAGTTTTCCATTTTATTCCAGGGCAGCACAACATAGATAAATGTTGAAAGCCATTTTTTAGCGCTTTTCATTTTAAGTTGAAAAGGGAGAGCCTGACAGCCACAAAATCCGAAATGATGGGAAGATATTCAGTGCAGCGTGTCCTGCACTTGGAAATTGCCTCCTTTGATCAGGAAGGCAAAAAGCATTGAAGGGCAAGTGTCCTCCTGGAAGAGGGGCTCAAGAAATGCTTGGAGAAATGAGCTTTGTTTGTGGATCCATTAATGTGTGCTAAATAAAAAGGACTTGATGGTGGTAAATGTATAATATTATTAGGCTTTAGCAGCTGGCCAGAAAGCAGTATTCCTTCCCGTGGAGGTTATTTCTCCAATGTGGATCACATGAGGTGAAGCCTGTCTGTGTATCCAGCTTTCATTTTCCCTGAAGCCATGGCTGACTCCGTGAGACCTTGGGAATACACTAGTTAGGTGGCTCACAAAGTCAGCAGTTTTCAAGATGGAACAGCTTATAAAGGCCTGCTTTTCTTTTTAATATTTCATTTTTGTTACGCTATCTTCCTAGCAAAATACGATTTTAATGAGAAGAGCCAGGCTCATCGGTGGTCACCTGACCTGCTTCTCATTTACTAAACCAGGAGATTCATGTCTTTTCTCCCATTTCAAGCTTTGGGCATCAGGTGCATTGAAAAAATTAGGTTAAATGAGCTAGTTTTTCATGCACTGGTACTAGAAAACTTGATTTGAAGATGAAGACAAGAAAATTTTTTTATGTGGAGTAAAGCAGATAAAGAATTTTGGTACAAATGCCACGTTTTTATAGTAATTACTGTTAATTTCTAGCTCCTTGCGGTAGGCTTGGACAGCCAGCCCAGGGTCTTTCCTTCTGTCCTCACTGCTCTTCCTCGAGTGAGTGCTACAGGCACCTCCACACCTGCAGCGCCCCTGGTTTGTGCAGCTGGGCTTCCCTGGTTACCAGCGGTGTATTTCAGGATGTGTCCATCACCCTCTCCTCCGTCCTGACCCCTCATCACTGTGACAAGCCCCACAGATGCAGCCGTGCTAGGAACATGTTGCTGTGACACTCCACATTATCACAGCCGTGAGCTTTTCAAGCTCCCTGTAATGGCACTTGTGGTATCAGCAAAGGATGTAGTTTGGCCAAAGTGCTGAAGAAGAGGCCCAAGCTGCAAGAGCTCAGTGACCACTTGTTTTGTTGGCCGGAGCCACAACAAGGATCTGGATGAGCTGGAGACAAACACGGAGCGCTGCGTCAGGCAGGCGGCAGCTCCGGCCGCTGCTGCCAGTTAAGGGTACTGCAATATACTAAATGCCATGTAAAGCCTAAATGCCCCGTTCTGGGTACAGTGTCTCTGGGAATCCGTGGAAAGCCACACTTGTGAGTGGTCAAGAGAATAACAGCATCACCTCTTGAGCACTCAAAAGCAGAGCTGGCACGACAGGCTGTTAGTCCACCAGGTCAGATGGGTGTATATCAGTGAGTCTGCCTTCTCCATCCTGAAAAATCTCAAAAGTCACAAGTATCAACATTTTCTTAGCAATTTTCTCCTGCTGTATTCCCTGTACAGAGCAATGGGCTTTTAAATGCTGGGTAATAATAGGAATGTGTCCTTTGTGTGGAGAAAAAAAAAAAAAAGAAACTGTGTCAGATCGTTTATGTGGCAGACCTTTCCAGTTTTGTGGGACATGACAGTCTGGGGTTTAGCTGCCCTCCTCTGTGAGTAAGATTGTTCAGGCTTGCATTGATCTCGATTTTAATTAGAATCCTCTTTGAGATGGAAAATATCAGAGCAGATCTATAGTAAGACTGGGAACTTCACTGCCACAGGGTTTTCAGATACAGCCTTAAAAAAAAAAAAGAAAAAAGCTATTTCTAATCCTTAAAATATTTGCCTTGCTTTATTTTCATATCTTGAAGACAAACAGGTGCTGTGTGCCCTTTATGATTCTCAAATATACAATCTTCAAGCCAGCAGTCTCCAAAGCCTTCCCTTGTTTGTACAATTAGGGTGGGATTTTCAGAATCACTCAGTGTTGGTCTGTCTCTGCTCTCATTGAAGTCAGACTGCCATTGACTTCAGTGAGAATCGTGTTAGATCAGCGTGAGTGCTTTTGAAAATCCTTCCCCCCACTTTTTTTTACTCACATCTGTGTACAATTGAGTAAAAAGACTTTTGTAATATGCTTTAATTATTCTTTGTTGTTTTCATATAAAAGTGATTGAAAAGAAACCAGAAGGAAACCTATGATAATCTTGGCTTTGATCTTATTTACCATGAATTATATGTTATGTTTTTCTTCTCCATTTATGTAATTATATATTACTTTATGACAATGTAAGATAAATCACTGAAAACATGAGAAATAGAAATAATTAGGTAATACAGAGAGGAAGAACAGTCTCAGAGGAAAGTACTTGATGCTTTGTGGTCTGGTGGGTTTCCAGTGTTGCTTGAAGCTACTTTCTTTTGGCTGAATGGGAAAAGCAGGAGACTTCATGTGAAAGGCTGATGCTGAAACCTGATGAATTCGGAGGCTGCATGGCCAGCTGCAAGGAATGACTTTGTGGATGTCACCTTCCCAGGCAACTGCAGGTTATTGCCCAGGTGTCCACGGTCTGCTCTGCCACTGTGCTTTCCACACAGTTTTGGTCCTCCTGCTCCTCCTTGGTTCATTCACCGTTTTGGTTTCCAGCATGTGTTTCAGTGGCATTTCTGGTTAACTGTTTCCTCTTGGGAAATACCAAAGAAAACCATAGAGAATCAGAGCTTTCTGTAGCTCAGGGGAATGGGGAGAACTGCAGAAACACCTAATTCAACAATATTTGCAAGATTTGCCCTGTACAGCCTGCCTTCTATCTCTGGCTGTAGCTATTCATTGAAGTGCTCTAGTGGGGCATCCAGCTGTAGTGGTTTTTATTTGTATCTTATTACTGTTTGCTTGGGTCTATTGCAAGAGTTTTTAGCTGAGGAGGAGCTTTGGCCATCACCTATAGCTCATCTCCACCTCCCCATGTGGTACAAATCGGGGGATTTTGGAGACCAGCAGGAGGAGGTGACTGCTTCACTCATTAGTGCTGAAAATTTACCTGAATTGCCCTTCTGGGAGGCTTTGAAGAGAAATATGTAGATCCAGAGGGCAATTCTGTTGGCAAAGAACACATGGAAGCCTCCTTGGATTCAGGGATGGATTTACAGTGGGAGAACCTCAGAGTTACATTGAATTAAATTGTCTTCTAATAGCAAGGTTCCATTCCATCTTTAGGCTCCTGGGATTGTCAGTTCTGCTGTAAATACGTGTTTGGCATTGGAGTAAGATGTTCTGTCAGCACATGGCACGCTGGTTGCCTGTTTCAGCCGCCCCTGTTTCCACCACATGTCATTGATTAGAGCTGGGCCAGCGGCCAGGCTGGTCCTCGATACACTTGAAATCCAGAATAGTCTATGAAAGATGTTTATTAGCTGAAGTGTGGCAGATCTGTTTGATAAACTCTATGGCATATTGTTCTTCTTAGTGTGCTCTGCTGGTGTTTTCATGTGAACAGGAGTAAAGGTGTTGGACTGTTGTAATTCAATAGATGTGATGTCTCTTGCAGGACCATGGATGGCAAATGTGTGGTCAGGGTTCCACTGGCCTAATTAACTGAAAATTGTCAGTCCACTGTCTGGGAAACTAAATTGGTGGTCTTGGTGTTCAACACCCAGAGGGAGACTCCCCAGGGAATGGTGACAACCCAAGGCTGCCATAACTCAAGGAGTGTTAGGACAACAATCTCAGGCACAGAGAAGGATTCTTGGGATGTCTGTGCAGAGGCAGCAGTTGGACTTGATAATCGTTGTGGGTCCCTTCCCACTCAGGACAGTTTGTGATTCTGTGAACTGCTGGAAGGAGCAGAAGTCGCCTGCAGAGGCACTGGACACACTGTCCTCTTTCACCATCAATAGTCCTGAAAGTGCCACCATCATGTAATCTGCACCTGCAAGGTGCTGTTACAGAAATCTTGGCATAGTCTTAATAGAATTATTAGTCTGTGAACCCTCCGGAAGGTCTGAGTGCTCAGCCACCCTCTGCAGGCACTGCTGGTTCCAAGAGGCAGTTTGAAATTAGGCATTCTTTAACATTTCACATATAAACGAAGCGGAAACCAGTGTAAAGAAGCTGAAGGACAGAGAGGCCATGGGAGTAAACAGCTTTGTGCAGTAATGTGACAGCTATGCTAGGAATTGTGAGATGCTTAAGATATAATTACTCTATATTAATGGGATGAGATGTGCACAAAAAGCATGATGAACCTGCCGGAGAAATAAACCACAGAGTATTGGCTAGCCTGATTTTTTTTTTGCCATTGTCATGTTTTAAATGTTCATGCATGCTGATTAAAATTTAGGTTAGGGTCTTGAGAGCTGTTGCCAAGTTTTGTCACTCAGGGCTTTTTAGGTGGTGTAGATTTAACCCTCAGTCTGCTCTTTTGGTGGCCAGTTTCCCAGATACTGAGGGCAGATAATATTCTGCCATGTCCAGCTGAACTGGTGCATTCAGACTTCCTGGGGAAAAGGCCTCTTGAGTGCTTCTAAAGTATTTATTTATCTAGGCTTCATCTTACTGAATTTACTGTTTGCTGAAACAGGCAGGCCTCTGTTGGCCTGACATGAGATAATATGTTTGACTTCACTCTTTCATTCTTATGGAATGATATTTGAGATGCATGGCTTTTTTCATTCTTTCAAGAATATCAGGGGAAAATAATTTCAAATGGAGAGAGAATTTTGCTGAACATCTGGGAGCAAAATGAGGAAAGTTTGATAAATGACATCTTTCTGACATGGAATAGCAGCTAGCTCAGTGAAGGAATCTAGGGCACTGCAAGTAAAAGGATTTTTTTAAGTTTAGTTCTGTTGGAAGTATAGCGCCATGCTGTATACATGCACTTGACAGTAACAGATTATTCAAATTGTCAGATTTGAAAAAGCAAAAAAATTCAGTCTGAAGTCATGCAGTAGTCTTAATTTCAGGAGCAGCCGTGTCTGTATACAATAGACACAGACATTTTTTGACTACTTAAGCCAGCAGAGGAAATTCTTGTTCAAAATTTATATTCTGTTCAGAGGTTGATTGCTGTACTAAATATATGGAAATACTTGATACACTAAGCATGGCATCATCAGCTTACATTGGTAACCCAACTGCATAAGTTTAAATTCTTACAGGTCTTGACTATTCAACTGTTTTTCATTTTAGCCATTTTGTGTCTGAGACACATTGAGTTTAAAACTTATGTTATTTTGATTTTTTCCATTGCACACAGATACCTTTATGTATAAGCTTAATTACTGTCAAATAAGCAAAAAGCTCTTCACTTGCACCTTTTTAAACTGGAAGTAACTCAAGGCAGTCAGACCTTTGCAAGTAGAAATAAAACCTGTGACTTACAAAAAAACTAATCATAGCCCAGATATTTTCTGGTGAACAGACTTTAGCCCTATAGAGGTTTTTTCCCCCTTGTATTGCTCTACCAGTCTGATGTCAAATGTCTTTTTTCCTCCATTTACCATAATTGCCTCTGAAATACAACAATGAAACAAACCATTAGCAAAACAGTGAGCTGTCAGAAGCAATCACTTGTTTCAGATCCAAGTGAGGTACTTTACTTGATCCGAAGAAACTTGTGTCTGTATCCTATAAAGGTTCTTTGTGAAACATCCAGCACTTCCAGCTTAGTGTTGAAGTTGGGAGGATCTGACCTGTCCTTCCAGCGTGAGTTTTCCCATAGGCCATGTTTAAAGTCAGATTGGGTTGTGACATTAAATAACACACTCCCTCCTACTTCAACTGGAGGCTCAGAGCAGTTCCAGGAGTGTTTTACAAGAGTTGATTGATTTTGGGGTGGGTTATAGGTTCTGGCAAGGTAGGTGATACTGGAAAAACCTTACTATTTGTCTTTTAAAGACCAGAAGGTCTTCAAAGAACATTTGCAAGGACAATTTGTATTAATATAGGACTGTGATCTATATCATCATTTTCTGGAGAAAATGAGTCTCAGGGGGGACCTTCTGGCTTTAAGCAACTCCCTGACAGGAGGGTGCAGCCAGGTGGGGATTTGGCTCTGCTCTCAGGGAAACAGGGAACAGGGTGAGAGGACATGGCCTCAACTGGTGCCAGGGGAGGTTCCAGTTGGGCATTAGGGAAAATGTCTTCATTGAAAGGCTTGTCAGGCTTTGGAAGGGGCTGCCCAGGGAAGGTGGTGGAGTCACCATACCTGGAAGTGTTCAGTAAACCTGTGGATGTGACATTTGAGAATGTGGTTTAATGGTGAACATAGTGGTGGTGCTGGTTGGACTGGATGATCCTAAAGATCTTTTCCAACCGTAACTATTCCATGATTTTCATGTGTGTAGGCAAATGTATATCTAAAAGATGTGTCAGACCTGTTGAGAAAAGAATTTGGAATCAAACCGTACTTCAAATTATGAACTTTTGGGGTCTTGTGCAAACTATTTTTGTCCTCTGGGTGATTTTCTTTCTAAGGGGATGCCAAAAGAATCAATGAGAATTCCATAAAACCCATTTACCCTTTTCCTTGTATCCTTGAACTTTCAAAAGGAGAGACTAAAGCACCTGCAGATGCAGACAGGACATTCCATGCATGGCATGTTTTCCGGTATCCTTTCATTCTGATTCTTCCTTTCTTTTTTTTTAATTACAGTTCTTTGAGGTTCCGTTTGACTCAAATATGAACAGGACTAAAAACAGACCACTGGTGCGAGGACAGATCAGGTAAGGCAATGCACACCTGCTCTGGCTAAGGAGGAATAAGCCTTTTATCTATTTCCAAGTTTCTCTCCCTCTTCAGATGATGAAAAGTAGCACTTTGAGACAAAACATTTAAGAGAAATGCACTTCTTTGTTCCCTGCTATTACTTCATATTTATAACTTCCCTGTGAACAGTTTGGGCACTCACAGCTGTAAAATACTGAATTTCTCAATACAGTAGAATTTCCCTTCATATTACATATTTCTTCATGTGCAATGACTCTGTGTATGGTGTGGCAGCATGCAGTTATGTTCCACTGAACTTTTGTTTTGTAATAATAAATCCTAACATTTTCCCATCTAAGAACAAGCACAAAAATGTGTGTTGCTTCTCCATCTTTAGCTGGTTGAAAACTCATTGTGGCATCTTAGGAAATTGATGTAAAAATTTGTTACCATAAAGTTTATCATCATCTACAAGTAAATTCCTCCCCCCACCAAAAAAATCCTTCATTAGCATAGGAATTTCCTTTAAAAAAAGTCCTCAATTCCCTCAGTTTTCTGGATAATGTATCAGTTTAGTTTCTCAAAGACTGTTTGGCAACTAAAAAAGCAAAGTGAAAAAGAACATCAATAAAAATCCTCTAACTTACTTGCAAACTGAAACTGAAGGCCCAATTCATAAATGATTCAACAAACAATTTTAGTATTACATTTCCATGATTTCTGCCAAAGACTATTTATAACAAAATTATATTTTCCCTTAGGCTTCTGTGAACAGTTGGTCCTATTTATTTCTGTGTTTTATCCATCACCTTTGGAGGACTGAAAAAAACATGATAAATGAAACTATAAGAAAATTGAGACAAAATACTCACGTGAACCTTGGGGGTAAATTCACTCTTGTGGTAAATAGTTAGAGCGCTTCAATAAACTTGTTCTGATTTGTTCTCAAAGGTGATGCTAATTGCAGATTTTCAAGTTAATTTTACTTAAAAAATATTTTAGGGACCACTGCAGTGAGAGCATCTTTTGGATATACAGTAAGTCAGGCTTAATTGTGTGGTTCAGGGGACTTGCACTTCTGCCTCCCTTGCATGTGGTCCTTACACTCTGGGAGAAGGAACACGTATTAGGAAGAAAAATGATGGGGGGATTTTCTTTTTATTACTATTATTATTTTATTTTTATCATGATCTGCTAGCATGGCTTGCAGTGCTTCTGGAGTCTAAAATATAACTCAGAAACTTTCTGTCAACTTCTGATTCAGAGAAAGTAATTTATTTTATGTTTCCCGTGTCCCTAAGTGAACTTCACTGTCATCTGAATGCACCACAAATTGGCAAAACTGTATTTCATGGATTTTCTTACTTCCCCCCCTTTCATATTTGCTTTCACCACAAAATGGTAATGTTGGGGACATTGGGCAGTCACTCATCAATCTATCTACCTGCCTGTCAACAGCTAATTTAAAGTTCTTTAGTGTCACTTCCCTTGAGTAATGCTGCTCTTGCTCCCTGCCGACCGTGGAGTACTCAGACCTTGACTGGGGTCATTTCTTCTGTAGTGTGTCAGAGGAGAAGAAACCAATGCACGTAATCTAACCTTGTTGTATTTTGCCACATATTTCTTGGTGCTCCTTGAACTCTTACCTTCCTGGCTGATAAAATAAAACCTGTAAATGGTTATGCTAAAACCAGTCAAAACCAGACAAGAGAGGGATGGACATATAGTACATAAGAGACTGATGTCTTGGCTCTGGGAAACAATTCAGAGAATTTGGGGAGTTCTTGCCCAAAATTTGTCTGACATTTCAGTGCTGACATTTTCTTCTCTTTAGCTGCTTCATTTAATGAAACATTTGCTGCTTTTTAAATTCTGCTGTGTTACAGCATCTGTGCTATCCAGTGCAAACAAGACATCATTTCCTAATCCATCTTCATTTGCACTCTTTGTAAATATATTCTCTTTTTTCCTTGCTTTCCTTTCTTTTTATTTATTTGGCATAGTTGTTACAGAACTGGACAGTATGGGTAGTAGTTTTTGCCCTGAGCTTAAGATCTTTTTTTAAGAGAGAAGGCTGTTAACTCTCCATCATGTTGGCTCTGCACCTCCTTGGAAAGGCTTTCAGTGGTGGCTTTGATGTGACTCCTGCCCACTGAAAACTGCATTGAGGCCAGTGAGAGTTTTTCTAGAGGTTGTGTCATCACAAAGAGAATTCTTACATGCTTTGTATGTACTACAATCAAACTGGTAGCCCCAGTGAGGTTCTTGGAATTACTGAGTCATGCAGTCCCTGGATGAGCTGGTGTCTCCATTTTAAGTGAGACAATTCACAGAGGTGGCTCATTAGGAAATGTTAAGCTTTTGTAGAGAAGCTATTCCCATATATTCTGCTTTGTGGCCTCCACTTGCAGCTTCAGCCCCCAGTTTGTTCAGGGTTAAGACCAGCTGTCCGTTCTAAGTGATCTTGCTTCCAAAAACATTTCTCCCCTTCCCTTCTGCCGGCGGCCTTCACTTTGAGAAAACACAAGTCCCTCTCAGGGGTTAATTTCTCTGCGTACACATTCATGTGGTTCCCAAACCCCCACGTGGCACCCTTTTCTGTGAATTGCTGAGGACTGGAAATTTCCTTTGGCATTGATGAGGAACATCAGTAGCTTTCAGAGAAAGGCTCTGTGGCCCAGGCTGCACTTTGAGGTGTGGACATCTGGCTGGAGACAGTATTGTTCTCTTACTGATGATGTTCCTGAAGTGTCTCAGTTGGACAGCTTTGACCTGTCCATCGGTCCCTGTCAGCCAGGAGCCAGTTTTGCAAAGATCTCTGGAATGATGAGGCTTTTCCTCCATCCTTTGTGAAGTCTCTGTATTGCATCGTCTTGATGGCTGAGATTTACTTAGTGGCTCAGTGTGCCCCTGCTTTATATTTTATATGTTTGGGCTGGACAATCCATAAAGGCAATGGTACAGATGGTTTCTGCAGAGCTGGGACTACTGAATGTAGGGGCAAGAGCACATTTACCTTATTTGCCAGTCCCCACCTCTGGTGCCTCCAGGGAATCTTCTGACACCGTTAGGAGATCTGTGACAACAACACAGGTAGTTCATTGACTCCTTGCTTTACAATGTCCTGTTTAATTTGTAAGACTCTGAAAAAAATGTTGCCTTTGAGCCATGAGATGTAACCATCCTTATTCTCTATTCAGAGAGTAATCAGAGACATCCTGTTGGAAAAAAAACAAGAGTAGACCCAAACACAGTGTGCCACTGAGTGCCATCCATCATCCTGCCTGCCCACATCTTCCTCCCTCCTCTGACCCCTCAAGTCTTGTTTGGAAATGCGAACAACTTGAAATGTTCTGTATACTTGGACTGCAGTGTTAAACTCATTGAGCATATTTGTGTTCTGCATTATAATAATAGCTGATATTGTTTCTTTCTATGAATTTATTTTGTGTCATTGACGAGGAAAAATTTTACATGCTCACACAATCATAGATTTGTCTGAAGTGGAAGCAGCTTTTCATGATTTCATGTTGGGTGTGATTTATTCCCTTACTTTTTAAGGTAATGGATTTAATTTTTCTGCAGATTAATTTTAACAAATCTCTGGTATGAACTGCAGTAGCTGAGTGAGATCAACCTCAAGGGTGACAAGTGTCCTGCTCTGTTATGTTGTGCAAAGGGACAGGTTTGATCACCCTTTACGTGCACACACTCCTTCTGAATATTGGCAGTTTTATGAACTTAGGGTGCTGCTGGATCCACTGTGCTAATCACTCGTAAAGACTTCATAGTTGTACAAGGATAGTTTCTCATCTTAAGAAAAGAAGACCTTGAACAGTATGTTCTAAATAACCAGTTCACGGCCGTGTAGACATTGTTCAATTCTGCTCCTGTGCTACTTTGCAACTTACAGCTGTTTTCTGTACCCGGTCCTTTGGCTTTGGACTCAGCAGTGGCTGTGTGGAAGTGGGCCTAGGGCTTCTCCTTTGCCTACCTGGACCATGAAGCACTATACAGGTAGCTTTAGAGGGTGATCCAGGCTGAAAGAGGCCTCAGGAGAGATGAAGACCCATCTCTAGCTCACAGCAGTCTCAGCTCTGAGGTGAGACCTGGTTCTTCCAGGTCTTGTCTCAAAACCCTTCAATATAATGGCTTCCAACTGCAAAAGAGTAGATTTAGATTAGATCTTAGGAAGAAATTCTTCCCTGTGGGGGTGGGGAGGCCCAGGTCCAGGGTGCCTAGAGAAGCTGTGGCTGCCCCAACCCTGGCAGTGTCCAAGGCCAGGTTGGACAGGGCTGGGAGCACCCTGGGACAGTGGAAGGTGTCCCTGCCCATGGCAGGGTTTTGGAAAGAGATGAGCTTTTTGATCCTTTCCAATCCAAACTATTTTGGGATTCTATGACAAAACTAACATGCTGTGGAATTTATTGCTATTCTCCTTATGCAGATTATTTGTACCCAAGCTACTTTTCTATGCCCATGTAAGATGTTTAAGTCTATTAAAAAGGCAGCAGGCAGCACAACACAGCTAATGCCTTGAATGCTTCACCAGAAATAAATCTTTGGGTTGTTTGATGAATATTTTTTCCAAGAATTCCATTAACCTTTTCCCTTAGCAATGCCCAAGGAGCTGTGTTCTGTCTGTGAGCTTTCCACTTCTCATGTTCACAGTTGATGTTTACTGCGGTTAATGGAGACAGTAACACTTCTACTTACTGGTATTTCTGAGTGGAGTGTTGACTTGGCTCAGTTTGAGCTGTAAGCCAGACTCTTGAAGAATCAGACCAAAAGGGGCTCCTGCGCTAGTACTGTTTCTCACAATGGCTTTTATTGGTGCATTATAGTCACAATTGCAGATATGAAAGTTGGATGTTCGTAAACTAGTAGAAAACTGCAACACGTGAAATTTTATTTATTCAGAAGCTCATTGTGACTCTAGACTATTTCTGTGAAACGCTGAGTTTTTCACTCTGCTGCCTGTAGCCAACCTACTATTACAAGTGTAACAAAACCAGTTCACACTGAAAAAATGTGTGCATTTTAAAACAAAATTTCTCCTGTAATCACTGTGGATAACTCATGGTTATTAGCTTGTTTCTTTGCTTAACATTAATGTAAATCAGGAATGTTTCTACTGATGTTAGTGGAGCTGCATAGATGTAAAGTGAAGGAAAATCCATGTCCTAGGCTTACACAGAGACCTACATTAAGGGTTTTGCTAGCTGTGGTTAAGCCAGAGATTTAAAACCTCCCCAGGGGTCTTGGTACAACTTTGGGTCCCCTTTAGAGCTCAGCCCCTGCTTAGCTGGTGGCTCTGCTCCCTTGGGTGGTCATTTCAGACAGGTTTCATTCTACTTAAGTTAAAACAAATAAAACAAAAACTCCATAAATCTACAGTTCTTCAAGAATAATAATTTTTAAAAGATCAGATGCTTATTCCCTGCAGGGGAACATTCTGATGCTTTGTTTAGAAAATACCTCATTTTAAAGGGACTGCCCTGAGATCTTTTTGAATGATAAAAATGTTTCTTTTTTCAGTGGGAGGCTTTCCTCTTGTTTAAACAGGGCACAATTCAAAGCAGACACCATCACAGCAGCCTTTTCAAGAATTTCTTATCCTGCTTGTATTCAGGCTTTATTATTTAAAAACAAGTAAATGCATTCCTTCCCCACCACCACCCTCCTGCCTTAATTTTTTTTTCCACCCTGTGTTTTCCAGGAGCTGTCATTGACTGTGTTTGGTAAACAAGAAATTAAAAAGGCAGCTTTATATTTTTGACATGTACAATTGCTTGTAAAAATGTACTTCTTGCCTTTTGAACAGTGGGGTATTTAAAATTTTTTTTTCTGGCATGGTCATGTCACAGAGAGGTTTGGAGGGAGAGACCTTGGGGCTAAAACATAGTTTAATGAGGATAAAACCCACATCAAAGGATGGTCTAATGCAATGATATAATGCTTACTGTGTCTCTTTCCCAAAGGGGATATGGATGACAGTACTTATATTTCAATTATCTATTCACTGCCTGCATGGGATGTTGATTAAATGGTTCTAAGGTATTAGAGGGCTTTAGTAGAATGCACAGAAAAATGGTGATACTGCACATTCTCCTCAGATCAAAATGTGTGTTAGGAGGAAATTATATGGCTCTAACTGCATATATATTTGTTTCTTAGGGCAATAAAGAGGGTTGTTTTATTAACTCCACATTTAAATTTGTTTCAGTTAAAATAAAGCAATTGCTGGTTCTCCAGCTCACTCTTGCCCAGGCCTCATTCTGCCACAACTCAATCCAGACATTCCTTTGCATGCAGCTCTGTTTGGTACATATAAATCCTGCAGAAACACTTGACTCCTCATGCCTTGCTGCCTTTCAGCTCAGTCGATGGGTCTTTACCCCCAAATTATTTATCTGAATCTTTAATTGCATGCAGGACAGTTGATAAATCGGAGTACATTGTGCCTTGCCCCACATTAGGAAACATCCCACATGCTCATGTATAAAGCTGGAGTCACGGTGCATTTGGCTAAGTAGCTGCTCCATCTGCTTGTGGAGAACAGTGCAGAGAAGTGACACGGGCTCCTAATGGAGCTGTCTTATCCTCTGATGTCAGCTCCGTGCCGGGGGGCTCGAGCTGCAGGAGCTGGAGGGAGCATTTTCACTAATCCCACCATCTCTGTGGCTAATATGAGTGGGCTTCTTGGATGCTGATTGCAACCATTGCCACTTCTCTTCTTTAATTGACTAGCAATGAGTAATTTTCTCCAAAGGTGATGTTAAAGTGAGTTTTTACAAACAAACAATATTTAAACTTGAAGCCCATGATCCTTTCCCCATCTCGGGAGCAATGTTCTCCTGATGGCTTTTCTTCCAATATCTGTCAAACATTTCAGGTTCATGCTTGTAAATTCTGGCTTAATGCAGTCAAAACCCCAACACTTTGTTCCTTGTGTTAGTATTGAACCTTGTCTGGTTTAACCACAACAGCATCATCATTCACCCTGTGCCAAGTGGTGTAGGAAATGTCACTGCTCAACAAGTCCATTATGGAGCTGCCTCTGATTAGAAGCTGCTATGCCCTGAGATCTGTGTACAGTGAATCATGTTGGAAGTCCATTTCCCTCTGTGAAGGACAGAGTTTATCATGTCTCATACAAGTTATAACTTACATGTTATCAGCTTCGCAAGTCAGATATAAAAGAGGCTTTTCTTGCACTTTAATTAGCTGTGTGAACACAGATGCTTGCTCTCTGGTCTCTATGACTAGAAAAGCTGCATTCCTGAGGTTGAGATATGTGGAGAACTGCTTTGATATGTTTTATTTAGTTATTTTTTTGCTAGGGATGTAAAATCACAAGGAATATAAAATTATAAATCATGCTGGAAAGGAGCCACAGGGACTTCTATTGCTGCCTGTGTGACCATAATTATGTTCTATTTGTGCACTTTGATGGTATATGAAGGGTTTTTCATTTTGTTTTTCCTCTAAAAAATGCCGTAACTCCAGATGGTAACTGTAGATAATCTACCTACATGGTAATACAGGAATCCCAAAATACAGCCATCCTCATCCTCTTCACCTCTGAGATGAGGCTTGGCAGTTAAGACTTCTCTACAGAGTGTTCTCATGCTGTGGGTGTCAAAGGCATGTTTGCAGTGGTGCAGGGGAATCTGCAGATGGGCAGAAGGGATCCGGTTGAACTTGAAATTTGTCAGGCTCAATCTGCTCCATTGCTCTTCCACTGGCTGGTGTCTAGAGACTGATCCTCTTCCCATGGCAGACCTTTGCTTCTTGTCCTGCTCTGTTGTGCTGTAGGGAATAACTTAATTCTTTCATTTTCATTGTTCCTGGAAATGTATTTAGAAGCACTGTTTAGAACCTGTGCTGAAATGACTGAACTATCTTCTCTCTTCTGTTTTTTGAAGAGCAGGTTGATAAAAATACCCTAGAACATCAGTTTTCTCTGTCTGAATGGGATTGACATCTCACCTGAGACTTCTTTACCACTGCTTTCCAAATCTTGGCTGAATTTTGATCTTTCCAAATCCAGCAGAAGCACATGTTATATTTAATCATTCTAAATCAGAAAAATATTTCTAGAGAAACTAAATTATCCATCCTGTTAGTTAGGTGGTATCTGGCTCTAAAAGAGAGGACTGAAATTTTGAAGTAGAATAAATGGATCACTTTACTGCCACACTCTAAGGTTAGATCAAAGAGGATTTAGATTAAAAATTATGGGGGACATTTTTCAGATTTACTGTAGGTTTGTCTTGTAAGCACTTAAAAAAATATTTACATTTCCATGGCTGCAGGGAAGCTGTGAATAATATTAGTCACCCTTTCACTCCTACCTAACAAAGCCATATACCAAAAGCCTGTTGACGCTCCACAGGGTTGCTCAGGGTTGTTATGATAACATTCTGGTGTGGATATCAAGTGTAATAAGAGCATAAACATTTTGTAAGTATAGGTCCTTTTCATTTGTAATTCTTTATTTCCAGGTGAGGTGATGAGGCCCAATTGGAGTGTCTGCTTAATAACAAAGGGAAGCATAAAAGTTCTACTTTTGTCTGAACTACAAGTCTCCTCCCCCTACGGTGCACTGAGCTATCTCATCTCAGGCCTGGGCTCAGACCTCAGGGCAGGCTCATGAAAGCATGAAAAAACAGATCCTTGTATCACTTGCAGAGAGTTAAACTGGTTAAACTGAGAGCAGATGTATAGGAGAAAGCTCGATGCTGAGGGTGGGACTCTTGAGCTCCTTCTTTGGTTGAGTTAAAATTTTTGCATCACCTTAGCAAAACCTTCAGCAAAATCAATCAAGCAATTTTTGTTTACTCAAGCATAAAAAAGAGAGATGTGTCCCTTTCAGGATGAAATGATTCTTTTAAATCAGCCATGTTTGTTTATGATAGTTTTAAAGCACCTCGATCTAGCAGGGGAGACAGAACATCTGTGGCTTGGATTCTTGAGGAGTGAGGGGAGCATTGCCCCCACTTTGTGTAAATTACGGTGTTGATCATGCTGTTGTACAATGATACACACCTGTGGCAGGGTGGCCTGGGCTATGTGCTTGGTCTGTTTCTTCTTTGGGACAGAAATTAATTGATGCAGACAGGCAGTATGTTATCTATCTCTGTGTTTATTTACACTAAATGCACTTCTGAGTACATATATTTGATGGCAAAGCGAGAGCTGGTGGCAATTGAGAGGCAACACTCAAAAAGGCAACTCCATGATGAGACTTAGCCAGCAATACATGTTTATCCATCACTGAACTCCGTTTATGCCAAGTTCTCACTGTATGACATTCCTTGGGAGATTTAGACATCACTCACTGAATCCTTCCCTGTTCCCCTGTGGATGGTCCAGCTGTCTTCAAAATCACGTCCAGGTTGGTGCTGATGGGCCTGGCTGGGCCCTATGGACAAAGGAAATATATTAGGGGTGATTCCTTTCAGAGAGATTTGAATTTTAAAGAGGTTTACTTGAGGATTGTGTCTGTAAACTCTTTTTCTGCAGACATAATTGTTGTGGTGTTTAAGTGTGCTTAAATGCTACCTGTTAACCCAGCTCCTTAGATTTTTGGGGAGCATCTGCCACTTTCATACTTCCTCTTAACACTGAATTCTTCCTCAGCTCAGATTTTATGTTACAAGTTTGGTTTAGAACTTTTTCATTATTTTCCTTGCTTTTTTTTTTTTTTCTCATTTGGGGAAAAGTACTGTCCAGTCTGAGATTAGCAACATCTTTATCATAGTCATTACCAGAAATCAGATTACAAAAAAGACACTTACAAAAACACAGGTGGACAGAATTGCAACGAGTGTTTTCTGGCAGTCTTAAAAATCATGGTACACCCAGTTAAAGGGGATTTGATATGAATTTGATATAAAATTCAATACTCATAGTACTTGTAGACCATAGCAACATGTTTTTGGGGATGAAATACCAGACACTGACAGAATGTAGATACTGCTTCTTAACCCGTGAAGACAAAATTAAATAATTAACTAAGAAAAAAAAAATCTTGACAAGACTCCCCATTTGTTTGTCTGTCTTCAGCATTAAATGATAGACAGGCTGTATTTGATATTTGCAGATGATGGAGAAAAATTGAATTCCCAATTAAAAGTGCAGTTTATTCTCACGCTTTAGTTTTAAACTGCATCATCCTTCACCCCTTGTCATGACTCATAAACTTTCTTACATGACTGAAAGAGAATGAATTAGTATCTATTAAGCTCTTCCTCAACATTTTCTCCCTTAAAATAGTACCATTTTAGCTCACTGATATATATTGCTCTGTTTAATATAACTCTGGTACTTTGCTAGTTTAAGCTTCAAATCAGCAGGTTCTTGGGCTTTTCATAATATTCAGCCACAAAGTACCTGTAAAAAAGAATATCAAAAGTGAGAGTATGAATTGCCTGTGTTAAGTAAAGCTTAAGTGACTGGTGCTGAATTGGAACTACATGAAAGAAATAAAGGTCTGGCAGTATGTCCATTCTGCCAGTATTACAGCTATGTTTTTTTTTGTTTTAATTGGAAAGAAATCATTCCTTGAGACAAATCCAATCTATAATTGAAAGTTCTTGTTGAACATAAAAATATTTTGCTTTGAGTCCTTAAAAACCTCAGCCTCAAAACTATACTAATTAGGGGTCATAATGTATTACAGAATGCCAGAATAGTTTCTGTTGGGAAGGACCTTAAAGACCATCTAATTCCAACCCCTCTGCCATGGACAGGGATGCCACCCACTAGATCAGGTCATCATGTAACCACTTTGATTCAGAATCTTATATCTGAATGTGGATGTTTTTCTATCAGGTACGTCCTCAGTTTGTAGAGTTCTTTGAGCGTTTTATCTAATTTTTTTTTGTAAAAAAATTTAGGATCATTTTAGTAAAGTCATCAGCAATGAAGCTGCTGATCCCTGTAAGTTAGTAGTGTTGTTACTGTGATAGAACTGTTAGTAGTGTTGTTACTATGATAGATCTTTTACAGCTGACAGTGGTCGTGGATATGTTTTTTATTACTAAATATATAAATAGACAGCCTGAAAGGATTTGTGTGGAAAGTTAAAATTTAATATCAGAGTTGGTAGATTGCCACCATTCAGCATTCTGCCATGATTACTGATTTCTTTTGAATGCTCTAGGCCTTACCTCAAACATAAAAACTGTGTGAGGCAATTTTTTACCTTTCCATCAGAAATAATTTCAGGGATGCTGTCATTGCTATCTGGGGCAAAATGTCATTTTCCAGCCTTCTGGCTCCTTTCTTGCAGTCAGCTGAGTTATCAGCACTCACGCCAGCAGATGACCCCATTGCCAGTTCCAGGCATCTGTCCATCAGGGGAGGCAGGGCTGGGAATGACACTAATGCAGTCCAGATGTGTGCTTGAAGGAGGTGGCCTGCATCCCCATTACCTCAGCTGTGGGACCATGAAGGCTTCTGACAGTCTTCATAACACCCTCGCGTCTTTTCTGTCTTCTCCAGGTGGGATGGGGTTGCCTGCTCTAACTCCTGTTGTGGATGGCCTTTTCCAATTTTTCTGGTGGATCCCTAAAAGCTGTTGAGCAGAGTTCAGCAGTTCTTGGGTGCTGATCTTAAAGAAAATAAATATAAGTTTAAAAGAAATACTTTCAGCTGATGCTCCTCCCACTGAGGGAGGTGACCAAGTCATAGCCCAGTACTCTAGGACAGTCATGCTGACTACAGGCACAGCTCCTGCCCTGGGACTTGTTTTCAGCAACTCTTAGTCTTGCCTGGCTGCAGGAATTGAGAAGATGCCAAGTGATGAGCAAAACTAAATCAGCAGCTCAGGGGCAGTATGGTTTTCTGCATGGATGCAGGTAGGTGACTCCATGCACATCCTTTCCCCTTCATGACCGTGGGCTTCTGCAGCCACAGAAACCATCAAAGGGGTGGCACTTGAACTTCCGTTTGTGTAACCTCTCATTGCTGTTGGAAAAGGGTGAAATCTTCAGACTTGATGCTTTTGTCTGAATTTGTAAGTGGCTTCAGAAGCCTTAAAAACTTATTGCTGACCTGGAAAAAATTAGAGAAAAGAGGAGGAGGCTTTCTTCAGCAGCTTTGTACTGACGAGTAGTCTGGGGACATTTTTAGTACTTAGAGATTCCAGAAATAATAAGCAACTTATGATGCTTCCTCCTGAAATCTGATTTTAATTATGGTTTTGGAACAGCACTGGACTCGTATCTCAGCTTGTGATGGTGAAATGTAGTTGCAGATGAGGGTCACACTTGTGTTCTTTGTCTGCCAAAATACCTTCTCTTGAGCTTCTGCTATTTTCAGCCCATCTGTGCAGGACCTGGTCTCTCTTCTTATTACAACAAATTGTTTTGACACTATATGTAGATAGAATTTGGGCCCAGAGTAGCAATATTGAAATTAATTTAAGCCATCACTCTCACCTGTGTTGTCTCAGCGTTGTTTGCCTGCCACCATGGAAGATGCTGAAGTCAGGGATAATTAATACCATTTCTGTTGGTGAGCAAGGGGAAGAAGCACAGTGGTCTTACTGAACCTGTGTCTTGGATGACATAAAAAACTCACCAAAACCCAAACCCAGTTTTTGTCTCATCAAAAAGTAGGTAAATTGCAGTTTATTTAAAGGGCAGTCTGTGCAGAGTATTTGCTGTTACTAAAAACCCACACAGAGGAAGACAAGGGTATGTATTTGGCTTCATTGGGATATGGAAATTACTCTAAATAAGGTTTCTTCTCTTTCCACCCTTCTTGTTTCACAAGCCCATGCCTGGATTCTTCCTTCACCATCCCTGCTCTGCTTATTTTAGAGCATCACCCTGCATTTGGCAGAACGGATCCACGGTCTTGTGGCATGAGGGCCAGTTGTCAATACTAATGAGATCTAATTCAGAATAATCGACTGGGAATTTAAATGTTCCATATCCATTAAGGTCCTCCAGTCATGCTGCAATTAAATAAAAGAGCATTGTTGTTTGGGGTTTTTTAGTTTACCCTTTTAGAAGTAGGTGACACATCTATGAAGGATTTTTGACAGACAGGGAGAAGACAGGATTTATTACCTTTTGTATTAGGCTTTGAATCTAATTTTAAAATATATGCACTTATACTTCACCTGCTTTTTATGTATGTTTGTTGTGCCCAGTTTCCCATTGACACATGGTCACAAATTGAGTTTCTTATGTATTTACATAACATCTGAATGTGAATCCCATAGAACTGCTGATTGAATGAGTGCACCTATTCAGGATTCATATGTGCTTTGTGTCTGCACTTGTATAGGAGTGTCAGTCCATTCACAGGAATAGGTTAAAGCATTAGATGCTGATACAGGAATTTTCCATAATTTCAAGTGCTCACAGGTTTTGAGAGAATTGTGTTTTGCTCTGTGTTGGTTTTTTTTATTTTTTAAAAAATTCATTAAACTTTTGCCCCATTTTTAAAACTTTTTTAGATTGTAGTTCAAACTGTATTTTGACAGTCACCTTTACAAAATGTTTTGGCAAAAACAGCGCAGAAATGCCTGTGTAAGTAGTCCCACTGTTGATCATTATAGACATCAAGCTTACTGATGCTGCTGTGAAATAGGTAAACTACTGCTTTAATTTTATAAATGGGCAAATGCTTTGATTTGTTTACACCTCCTAATTTTTCCAAATAAGCCTGTGAGTTAGTAAGTACTATTATCCATGGTTCCAAATCCTGTTAAATAAATTTATTTCCTGCACATGTGTGTAAGCTCATTACTTGAGTATAACCAGAATATCTGTAAGTGGCGACTAGTTTAGGGATTATATTATTAGACATGAATTAAAATACACTGCTGCATCACCCAAAGCCTCCACACTCCTCTGGATGAGGGTTCACGTGGATGTCTCATGGTCATGTGTGTAGGAGATACCTGAAGAGCACCCCTGTGGAATTCCTCCTGCCTGTTCCCATTCCCCCCAGCAGCCCTGGGCTGTCGTTGAGCAATCCTCCCCAGCCCAGCCAACATCATGTCTTCAGAGTTGAATGAGGAGAATGTGGGCCCCATCTTCCTCCTGCTTCTCATTCTCCTCTTGCATGCTCTCAGTGGAGTGTGTCTGGGGTGGGGCCATCTTGGGTGAACTCCCTAGGAAAAGGAATGACAACACATTTCCTTTGCATCAGGAGAAGTTTGATTATTCACTAGTCAAGCCAAAATTCTAAAAAGCTTTTAGTTAAAGGTGGATGTCTTTTAGCAATTTTTTTAGGTAGATTTTAGTGTATTTGTTGTCAGTAGAAGAGAGAAGAGGGACAAGGCACAGCTGCTAGGTTTTGGTTTCTGTTTAGGAGGTGCCCTATGTGGTGACATACTGGGTAATTTAGAGTTGAAATTTGAAGAGAACTCATTTGGCACTTGCAGTATTTTTCCAAAGCCTGATTTTGATCACCCAAATAACTGAAACCAACTCCTCCCAAGAATCCATCATAAAACCTAGTTTCTTAGTGAAGATGTTTGCTTTCTGACCTAGCTCCTTGGCCAGTTTTCCAATGGAAGATTGCCTTTTTTCCCATGGGAGTGATTCCCTCAGCAAACATGAACGCCCAAATGAAATGAGTGTCTATCACCAGCCTGCACTTACTGCATGGGATGGTTTAAGGATGAAGAAAACATCAGAGACCCCCCAGCCCCTTTTGAGCACCGTGTAAGAATTCTGTGGTATTGGGTTGCCCAAGGCTGACATGGGCAGCATGGTGGCATGAGGCTGTACTGAGAGGAGCTGTGTGAACCTCAGGTGGTGGGGTAAATTCAGTGACAGCTCAGTGTCTCAGCCTTTCTCTTGCTCCAGGACGAGATGCTGATCTCCCATGGTCCCTTGATGAGATGTGGGGCAGCCTGGCAGTGGGGAGTGCATCAAATCAGCCTGGCAATGGAGAGTGCACCCCCCAAACCTGAGTACTAACAAACAACATGGGCATGGACATGCACACTGGTCCTTAGAAGACATAAACTAGTAGAAATCAGAATACCCTTTAAACTGCTGCAGTTTAAACCTAGGCTCAGTCTTGTCTTAAAATCTGCAGTGTCACTGAAGCAGAAAGAGCATCACCAGTGACTGAAATCTCTCTTCGTTTTCCTTAAATATTTTTTTTCTCGCAGTGAGGAATTGCTTATACAAGTTTCCATGAGAGTGAGTTGAATTCTCTTCTACCTCATTTTCCACCATTAAAAAGTCCTGATTTCTCATTGCAGTGTCTGTGTGATGCCAGATAGTATTTTAAGAGGCAGAAATAGCAAAGCTGAGTCATCAGATCACAGTATGACTTTCTAATCTCAGCTGGAGTTTTAGGAACAGGCCTTTGTAAGACAAACAATTACTCTTCTTTGTTGAGGAAACACTAGAGAGACATAGAAAATGTGATGCTCCCAGGATGTCTGACAGTAAAATAGTTCAGCTGCTTAAGAGGAACCACCCCACTGACTTCATGCCCTCCCCCGAGAGCATCAGGACAATTATAGACACTGTTATAGACACTGATCAAACTGCCTCAAATTGCCCAGAGAAGCTGTGGCTGCCCCACTCCTGGAAGTGTTCAAGGCCAGGCTGGATGGGTCTTTGAGCAACCTGGTTTACTGGAAGATGTCCTTGCCTTTCAGAGAGGGGTTGAAACAAGGTGGGCTTTAATGTCCCTCTCAACACAAACTTCTGTGATTCTGTGGTTACATACTGTGCCTCCAGGAGCTCCCCTTAAAGAGGCAAAAAGGAAGAAACTGAGAAACAAAAATGTGTTCTCATCTACCAGGATCACAGCAAATCTTTTGAAGGTCTCAGCCACCTAACTTCACCCCTCCCTTTTGATAAAGCTGTATTTTTAAAGGTATTTTTCTGATCCGTTGGTTGGAAACGAAGACAGCAGACACCTGGGATCAGGGCTGGCACCGAGGGCTGTTGGTGCTGCAGAGACACAGTGAGGCAAAACTGGGTTCATCTGTGCAGGAGGGCTTTACACTCCCACCCTTCGCCTTCCTGTCTGAGGAGAGACGTGAAGGGCTGGTGCCTGCTCGTGGAGGGCAGTGTTCGTTTGAACTGGAGACATGTAGATAAGTCTTCACTCCTTATTAGTGAGAAAAGTGCTCGTTGCATTAGATCAAACTGTGCCCTCGTTTCTGTCTGTGAGCCCTGCAGGGTAGATGTGGGGAACTCAGCCTCACAGAATCACACTGGTCTTCTGTTGCCTCGAGAGTGAGTATTGTGTGAATCTGGTGTTTACTGTCTGACTGTATTTTATTCAAGAATCAGTCAAGATAGATTTATTTAACCAGGCCCGGTCAGACTTTCACTACAGAGGGGCAACATCTACAAGGTCCTCTGGCGTTTGTGGTCAGTATTGGGACCATTGGCAGTAGAGATTGTGTTTTGCACAGGAGCAAAGGAGCTCCTGCACAGGAGCACCACAGGCTGCAGAACCAGAGAGCACAGCTCCATATGGCTCCTTTCCTGAAAATAGCCTCAAATCTTGTACATCTTATTGTCAGTGAAAGGCAGTGACATACCCTCCCTCTACTCTTGCTGTATTGGTAACACCAGGGGTGGTAATGCTGAGTAGAAATGTGTTCTCTACACACTGCATTGCCTAAAATCTCTTGATGGTTTAGAAAAGCTGGATAAAATTACTTAGTCAATTTAAATTGAAAGCAGATCTTCAGCATAAGATTTGCTCATTTTAGTTCTTCCAGGTATTCAGGATCTCTGTACTGTATTGGTCTAACAAGTATCTTAAATATAAAAATTTGACTGGTAGGAATGTTTGCTGATAAAATTCCCATAACATTCATCCCCACCAGCAAATTTTTCTTATTTTCTTATGAGGCTTGGAACACCTATTTTAGGGTTAAGGATTTGACCAGAGGGCAAAGTGGATTGTAGAACACAAAGGCTTCATGGTTTTCAATTAGACAAAAGGTGTAAAGCTAAACTCTCTGCAGAGACCTTTGTTGCAAGCACACATGTTTTCTGGTTTTACATGGATGACTGTAAGTGTGTATTTAGCCACATGGGTTATTAAATACAACTAATGTAATGGCATTTGCCTCATTTCCAGAGCTTACCCACACCACATTATTTCTTAGGGGCTTTTAGTTCTCTCTTCCTATTATACCAAATACCTCCAACAAGCACACAAGAGGAGATCCCCACCAGCAGCAAACATGTTGATCTGGTGCAAGGAACCACAGCTAAAGCTTCCTTAGGGTTGTGGCATCATGCTGCCTGTCAGGTGTGGTTCTGGTAGCCAAACAAGAAATCCTTGTTCATCCTATTTGAATGTTTGTTGTGGAATTTATTAGCAAAAGTTTACATAGCTCTAGCCACTTTCTGACAGATTTTAGTATGAGTTTCCAACCTTCTCTGAGCTCTCAGCTGATGCACAGTAGAAATGCACAGAGTTAATTTGTTCCACTGTTGTTTGCTGCTTTTGACCAAACTTAAAATATCTTCAGTTAATTTCAGTCATACTTACAAGGTAGCCACTTTTGATTCTGCTGCCAGCTTTGTTTTGTTGTGCTTCCTCTGCTTAGTACAGTGCATCAGATAAATGGTGGTGTAGAATGTTTAGACCTTTTTCACTAAAGTCAAAGAATGCTTTATACCTATTGATGTAATTTCAAAATGACTGAATGTACTCTTTTTTCTCATAAATGCTTATTAATTTTGTGTCTAACCCTGTTGCGTTTTGAAGGATCCGTTGCATAACTGCAATCAATTAAATATCTGACAAACTGCAACCATTTTAATTTACTCTAGACTCCAAGTGCTTTTTCCAGTGGTTTAAATTCACTAAAATTAAAATGAAGGAGGAAGATGTGCTGAAAGCAGCAGTTCTCCATAAGGGAGAACAGTTCTCCATTGCTTGCAGACCTTGAGTTTATTTGGTGAACACAGCGATCACAGGAATCACTTCCATTGCAGAGCTGTAGCAAGATTGTCTTCACATTTTGGAAAGGCCTTTGTTAGGATGGGGGCTCAAACAGGAAAATTTAGGATGGCTGAGTAAAATAATAACAAAAATTCAGTCTTAATTTTGGGGGAGAGCCCGAAGGGAAGGGACGGCAGCCATTCTCTAAGGCCACCTCCTGCTCAGCATGTGCCACATGTCTCCCCACAGCCCCCTGCTCGCTGTCTGCTTTGCTGCCTCCTGTGGAATCCCGGGAATTGCCCTGCTGGCCCTGGGAGTGAACCCTCTCACTGGGGCCCTGGGCGCCTTCAACATCTTCCTCTACACGTGCTGTTACACACCCCTGAAGAGAATGAGCATTGCCAACACGTGGGTGGGAGCTGTCGTCGGCGCCATTCCCCCCGTCATGGGCTGGACTGCGGCTACTGGGAGTCTGGATGCTGGTGAGTATAAAACCCTTCCATTGGGTGAGTGGTTGTCAGGATAATGAACCTACTCAGAAGGCAGTAAACTTTGTTCTTTTTGTTCTTGACCTGACCAGGCCAGGTTGGACACAGCTTGCAGCAGCCTGGTTTAGTTGAAGTTGTCCCTGGCCATGGCAGTGTGAAAAGAGATGATCTTTAAGGTCCCTTCCAACCTAAACCATTCTGTAATCCTGTGGTGTAAGGCTTTGAAAGCAGCTAATTTTGGTAACATTCTCCTTACATAGGTTTTTCAGGGCAAAACAGAGCTGATAAAGCAGCATGACCTATTTGATATGTGTTCTGACCAGAAGGAAAATAGCATATTTGATGTTCACATAGGAGAAAATGTTACATAATTTCAGGATTCAAATTGTGTTCAGGATTAAAACCATATCCAGTAAGATCCAACTTGCAAGGGACTTGCAGCTGGAAAATTCCTAGATGTGTTTTACTGTCTTTCCACAAGCCAGAAAATATCCTGGGAATATTAATTTATTGGTGTATTTCTTAATTACCCATTGCTAAACTCTAAGTTGCAAACGCTCCTTCCCTCCTCCTTGAAAAGCAAATGAAGATTTCTATTTTAGTAGCTGTGAACCACTTTTACATCCCTTGTAAAACACTGATCTCTTCAGCAGCTCAACTCTGACACAATCAGGCCTTGTTTTTCCTGCCAGCTAGAAACTTAAGAATCAAAGTGGCTCCACAAACTTATAGTCTGAAGCAACTAATGAAGTGCAATTAATAGGTCTGTTAAGAGTTGCTTTAGCGCGCACTCATCCCACAGGGGGGCATATTTAAGGCTTGAATAATACTTTCAACAACAAGGCTTTTAACCAGAAATTATCAGAATTTTTGCAAAATCTGTTCTTAATGCACTTCCTAATAAAAATCAGTCTGAGTTGGCTTTGTGTCCACATGTTCCCACACAGATCTAAACCAGAGCAAGGATGGAAGGTGTTGTGGGGGTTTTTTTCATTGTGTGCTGCTTCTATACAAATATTTTCTTCTCTGAAAGTTACTTAGACCTAGAAATTTTATATATACGAGTATGTATAGTGTTTTGTGTTAGGACTGCATAACAGACATAGTTAGCAGCTCTGTACTTTAGAAGAGAAGAGGGAACATGACAAAAAAGGCATTGAGGGACTGGAGCTTGTCCAGGGGAGGGAACGGAGCTGGGGAAGGGACTGGAGCAGCTCAGGAGGGACCTTCTGGCTCTGCACAACTCCCTGGCAGGAGAGGGCAGCAAGGTGGGGGTCAGGCTCTGCCCCCGGGAAACAAGAGACAAGATGAGAGGAAATAATTTCATATCATTCTGGCTGCAGATACTTAGACCTTGACATTGTTTGGGGATTTCTGTGATGGTTTTACCACTTTATTGCAGAGTTGGTGTCCAAAGATAACTCTCATATGCCTGTGCTTCAGTTCAGCCTGGAGGAGCTGGAGTGCAGAGCTGCATGTCTCCAAAAGCCCTTGCTGTAGAGGCCAGTGAAAGCCCAGCAGGTTAAACTGGCACTGATTGTCATTATCTTTAATTTGTCATCTTGCTCTTTGAGATCTATTTCGCAAAGAGCAAAGCTGTCCCTGTACAGCAGCAGAGAGGGCAGCAGGGAACCCCACTGGTGGCCAAGTAAGCTCTTCCTCTCTAACTTGCAGCTAAAATATGGTTATGTGTCCCTGTACCAGCTCTGCTGTGAAGGCAATGATGCCACCAGTGGAAGGTGCTAACTTTAAACCACCCAAGCAGAATTTGTCAGAACACAATAATCTGATGCATAGTTTGTTATGTATAGCTAAAACTTTTAAAATCACCTCCCAGTCTGTGTCAGGGAGGCCAGGCAGCTTATTTAATAGAGGAAGAAATGTTATTGAGCTGATACTGGTGTTTGTAATGAAGCACACCTGGGGAGAGTCCTGAAAACAGGGACTGGAATGTAATATTTTAGTGCATTTCAGTATCAAATGAAAAAAAAAAACCACAACACAAACCCTACAAACACTATTACAGAGAAAAGAAATAACTAGAAGAAAATGATGGCATTATAGACTAAGATTTTCAGTTTTAAACATTCTACTTTTGCAATAACAGAGTTCAGCCCCTGGCAGCATCGTATCCGTGTGGAATACAGGCGTGCATCCATACACAGACCCGTGTCCCTTCCCTAACCAGCCTGGTCTCAGTTGTTGAACTCATTAATAATATGTAATTAGTGTGGAGACTTAAACTAGTTCTAGGTAGAGGTGTGAAAATGCCTTTGCACCTCATTTTAAAAAAATCATTCTACTCGATAACAAAGAGGAATGTGAAGGAAGGGAGGCAGGAAACTAATGAGAAGGAAAGTTCTCACCACTAAAGTGGTGGGGTTTTGAGTTTACATTTTCCTGTGGATTTTGTCTCCTTGTAATCTTCTCACAGCAGCCACATTGTTGTACATGTTGCTGGTTATAGGGAAAACAATATTAAATGTAGCCCTTTCATTACCATTTCTGGAGAGCTAAGTGTTAAGCTGTTGTTTGTAACAGTTAGGACAGTCATGTCTGCTTCCTTCAGGAGTTCCATGGCATGGATGCTGTGAGATATTTTGTCCTTTGGGAGAGTTGGAGATGGTGCCTTAGAGAGTTGAAGTTGGTTCCTCTTTTCCAATTCCAGAGATAATAATGAAGTATCTCAGAGTGGAGCAGCCTTGTTTTAATTTGTCCTCATTTTGTTTATGACTTTTAAAGATGAATACCTTAGCAGTTTCTTGCACCAGAAAAAAAACCTGTGTATTTTCAGATAGAAATCTGGGACCCTCATATTTCCAGTGATGCAAATACTTGCTGTAATTTATAGAATACTCATAGAATCATAGGATGACTTGGGTTCATAAGGAACCTTAAGGACCGTCCAACCCCCTGCCATGGGCAGGGGCACCTTCCACTAGACCAGGATGCTCCAAGACTCATCCAATGTGGCCTTGGACACTTCCAGTGATGGGGTAGCCACAGCTTCTCTGGGCAGCCTGTGCCAGAGCCTCACTGCTCTCTGAGCAATTTCTTACACTATGCATTTTTGCAGATCTCCTGGTACTTCCCAGGAAGGTTTGGTTCCATTTCTGCCCCAATAGGTAACTTCAACTGTATGCTCCTAAGCCTGATTGAACATCCCGCCCCTATCCCTGGATTTTGTGCCAAAGTAATTTAGGGAAAACCTTCCATTTCAAAAGCAAAAGATAAGATTATCTCTGAGAAGATGTGGAATTCTTTGTTGTGGGTTTGCGGGGGGGTTGTGTTTTTTTAATGGCAGCTGTTTGAAACGGATGAAAGATGAGGAATGTTAACATTTCCTTGCTGGAGGAGTGAGTGCAGGTGAGACGGTCAGAAATGCATGATAAATGTAATTTATCACAAGGATATCACTGCCACATATCTGGGATATTTATGCAGAACTTAACTGCCAGCCTGTGATCTGCAGTAACACATTTACTTCCTTGAAAGCAGATTTCATTGCTCTTTCTTGGTACTATTTGTTTCTGAAGAGATTTGTTTTTCTAGTAAATCAAGATACCTTGAAATTATTTTGCAAGGGAAGGACTAGCAGGAAAATAATGACATTCACTTAAAACCTTAAGTGATAGCAGAGAGACAGGAAGGTAAGTCAAATTTGGCAGTGTCCCCTGTTCTGTGCCAGATCCCCCTCCTGCATGGGATCCACCAGCAGAAGAGCTCCTGGCTGTGCCGCAATGCTGCTGAGCTTGTGCACAGAGAGAAAGAAACAGAGGTGTTTGTTCTGGTGTGTAAGAGTGCATGCATGCTTTAAATTATCCTCACGCTGCTGTTCTTTCTCTCTTGACTAATGTCCATTTAAACTTGTTATTTTTAGTTAACAGAACACTGAAACTGGAGTAGATTCAAATGCCACAGCCAGGAATTTCTTCCTAATATCAAATCTAAATTTCCCTCTCTCAGTTTGAATCCATTCCCCCTTGTCCTGTCACTACATTTCCTGATGCAGAGTTGTTCTCAGGCTTCCTTGCAGCTCCTTCAGATCCTGGAAGCTGCTGTGATGTCTGCACACAACCTTCTCTTCTCCAGGGTGAACTGCCCCAATTCTCTCAGCCTGTCCCTGTAGGGAAGATGCTTCAGTCTCCTTCTCACTTTGTCGACTCCTTTGGTCTTGCTCCAAAGGACACGGTCCCGTGTCCTTGTTATGCTGGGGGCCCAGGAACTTTTGTATTTCTTCCTCTGAGCGTGCTCTGCTCAGGCTGGATCCCGCCGGCGCGCAGGATCGGCGTCACGGAGCGGAGCAGTTTGGTGCCACGGAGTTCATTCAAACCACCCAGGGAGATGGAAGTGACGAGCAGGGCCCTCTACCTAATGTGCTTATCAGCTAAAGAGATTTGTTCTGAGTAGGTGGTGGCAGAGCAGATAAGGGTCCTGACAGTGCAGCAGACATTGCAGAGCCACAGTGGCCCAGGAGCCATAGGTATTACTGCACCAAAGAATGTTTATCCTAAGAGACTGTTTAGTTTATCAGATGCTCCACTCCTGGTCTCGTTCCCCTGAAGAGACATCTTGTACTGATTTTCATTCATTTTCAGAAATTTAAATAATTCCTCAGGGTATGGAATTTATAGACTCAGTATCAATTGTAATCATGTGGAGGCTGATTTTTAAATTGCCTTTACTTTGTAATTCAAATTGTGTTGTATGGTAGACATTAATTATGTCAGCCAGCATCTATTTACAAAAGGGGATTTAAAAATGGGCAGTTCTTATCAGCTAGTGACATTTGGCAGATGGATGGTTTCAGTAACAAAAAAAGGAGAATAGGAAAGAGGGGGGCCTGTGCCCAACCTACCAAAGGCTGGAGTCTCTCATACTTTCCCTGGTGTAGCACTTGTCTGCCAGTAGGAAGGAGAGCAAAACAACAGCTTAATTGCATGCAAAATTAGCTTGAAGATCTTTGTGTCCCTTCCAGTTAAGCGCTTGGAGCTTTCAAAGCCCCTTGATGTGGAAGCAGGTCTGGGAGCCAGCCGCCAGAGCAGGACAGCTCCAACATCCCACTGCCGGAGGAGAGGAGGCTCGGGCTATAAACTCCCACTGGTAAACTCAGCTTTTCAGGGTTTCACTTCCCCAGATGAAAGAGCAGAATTTGTGGTCTGTTCCAGAGGAAACAGAGATATTCATGTCACTGACATATGAGACTTGGAGCTGGGGGCCCAGGAGTGTGCTTTGTGGGGGTAAAAACTGTAAAAATGAGGCAGAGGGACAATACTAGTGAGCAGCTGGTCTGAATTTAGGACAAAAGCCAGTGGGCTATTTTTTTCTTCCTTTCCATCTTCATAAGAGACAAAAGAAATGGCAGCTCCACTGCTGGGGCACCTGGGGACCGACCCCACAAGTTCACAGGCAGTACGCCCTTTGCCTGGTTCTCTACCCTGTGTGTGGCTGATGGGGTAGCCCTGAGCCCCTGGGTGTGAAACACAGCCCCCACAGAGAAATCAGGATGGGGGGATCTGCAGGAGGGACTTGGGGGAAAGAGGTGGCTGATGAGGAACCCCTGCGTGGCTCTGCAGATTTGCAATCCTCTGCTGAGTCCGGTCCTTTGGTAAATGCTTCCTAAACATATTTGTAAAAGACTGTGTTTTCATCTTACCCAACAGGCTCATCTTTTATGGCATCTATTGCTGGGGTTAGCTAAGGCGAGTTATATATGGTGTTGTTTTCTCAGCCTTGCCTGTGTAATGAAAGGTGTTTCCCTGTGAGGCTTTTGACTGCAATAACCTGTTGTGTGTCACACAAGAAGTGCACATGCCTGTGTGTATCCATACACACACAGCTTTTTTCTATGTGGCAAGCATACCTGAGGACATCTGGCTTCCTTCTGTTAAAGGCAGAAGCCAGGAACACTCTCTCAAGGTGAAAAATCCCACAGCCAACTTCATTTCCTATTCCTGGTGGATGCTGAGGATCCTTTTGTTTTGCAGACAAGCCAAACACACGGCCAGCACCCCCTTCCCTTTCAGTGCTGCTGCAGAGGAGTCTCTTGCAGCCCCTAGATGCTCCTGCTCCACAGGCCTTTGTGCCATCCTTCAAAAGAAACAGCTATTGAAACCCCTGACCATGAAGCTTTTGAGTTTTCCAGTGTTTTCCTCGTCGCCCTTGGTTTCCACGCCGGTGTAACCTTGGAGGGGCACAATGCAGGCTGGGCCGTGCATCCCACAGTGACGGCCGGGACCATTGTCCCAGCCCAGGGACCTTGTGTGCAGCTTTAGAAGTGACACTTGCTCTTTCTCCTCTCAAGGCTGCTTCGCCACTCTCGTGCCATCCAGCACAAGCAGTAGCATCTACTTTTGTTTTCCAGTGGAACCAAAAGTGCTGATTGTTGTCTTGCTGTGGTGCTGATGTGGGTAAAGTAGAGGGAAATTGCATCAATTTGGGTAGGGTTAGTGTCTAGCTAATTCCCAGATGTCTTTATGTTTGAAAAGGCTGCATAATTGCAAATTAGGATGTAAATTTTGGCAAGCCAGTCCTGTTCCTAATTCTAAAGACAGTGGGAATAATTAAGTAGCTGGTAACATTTCTCTTCAGAAGGGATGATATCAGGACAGTATCTTGAACACTTGTAACTGCAGGTCACTTGATTTAACAATCATTTTCCATCACCAAAACAAGCTGAAGCACAGGCAGTAATGATTGTACCTTCCAGCTCTCCTTCACAAAAAGAAAATGCAACCAAGAGCTGGACAAACCAGCCCTTCTGGATCAGGACATCACAGCGTGTTCTGACCATGACTCTCCAAAGCACTGTGCACCTTTGTACCAATACTCCCAAATAATCCTGTAAAATTGTGTTGAACCCGAAGTGGGCAACTAGGCTTTGACAAGATTTTAAAATCTTTCTTCACCCCCAGAATTGCTCACAGTTACAAATCTCCAGGGAAGACTACTGTGCTAAACTTCTGGATGAGTACAGAAGAAAAGACAGAAAATAAAGGGTTTGGACATGTATTCTCTACATTTCTTGTCAATTTAACATCCTGTGAAACTTATATAGGACTGTGGTGAAGAGTTTGGGACTAGTTATGTTAAAATTTCTTGTAGAAAAGGTGGAAAAGGCTGCCTGAGACAGCACGGGTGCTCACAGGCAGGTGGATACAGCTGGACCAAGTCAAATCTCTGAGCTCTAATCTACCTTGTCTGAGTTAAAGAGGAGTAATTTGTTCAACATCTTTTAAGGGAAGAGAGCCAGTTGTGTGCTATCAAGTAAAACGGTGTGTGGTTGTTTCCTGACTATGATCCATTAAGAGGCTGAGCTTACGCTGCCAAAGCCTTCCCCTCCCTGCAGCAGCCAAACCCATACCCGTTTCCTAGAGACAAAAGGCCAGTGCTTTCCTCTCTTAAGTCACAGCTACCAATGTCTGGAAATAATTTTAAAATTCCTTCACATTATTCAAGGCAGAAGAATTACTAAAATTGTGCTTTAAGCAAAACAGCATTCTTAGGTTGCCAAGGCAGTAAACACCAGCTTTGGGAAATGCAGTTAAGATTTCAACATCTGTTTTGGAGCTGATATTTAACTAGTCCATGTTTATTTTAATGCCTGGTTGGCCACTTTCCTGTTACACATATGCAGCACCAGAGCAAAGACAGAAGGGGCAAGTCTGTTCTTGACCTGATGCTACAGGTAGCTCGCGTTCCTTATTTTTTTGTTTTATTGATTAAGTGCATAGGTGTTTGTCCTGTCTGCAGCTTGAACATGATCTGAGATATTTGCAGAACCCTGTGCAGTGGGAAAGCACTGTGTGTTCTTTACAGTACAATGAGAAGGGCAAGAGGAGAGCACATTTTGTTCCTCTGCAGTGTGTTTTCAGGAACATGGTGTTGATACAGCAGTCCCTGCAGATAATCTGGGATGTTTGTCCTGACTTGTGTGGACAGGCCCATGTTCACCTGCTTTTCCAGGCTGGCCAGACTCTAGCTGATCCTGCTCCTGAGTCTGGAGCTTCCACAAACACACACTGTGCTCCAGCCTGTGCCCCCCTGTAGTTCAAGGACTTTCCTTTGCTGGAAAAAACTGTCTTCAAAAATTTTTTGAGAGTTTCAGCTGGACCATCGCAAAGTGTTGTGCCTCATTTAAGCTGAAATAATCCGTCTCTGGGTGAAACCATCACTGTGGCTCCATGTGCCAACTGGACAGGTATAAAGCTCTTTGATGATGAAAGGTATTGCCAGCATGAAAGAGGCATATTTCAAATTGTTGCTTAAGAGAATGCCATCCTCAACACAAGACAGGCAGAATTTAAACATTATTTCTGCCCTTTAGTGGTTAAGGAGGTAGGTTTGCAGTCCTCAGGCTGCTCACTTTGCTCAGAGTTAATGTTGGCACTAATAACTCAGCAGCTGTATGTACTTATTCTTTCTTGAGTAAATGTTGTATGAACTTGAACACTATCCTTTATGGGACGTGAGAAGTTTGGGCAACTGGCATTTGATCTGGAGCTTTTAATCACTGTGTCACTGATGTTGGTGTGAGCTCAGGGTGGGCAGGACAAGGAGCTGTTGATGCCTGAATGCTCTGCTCTCCTCTCCAGATGTTAACCAGTGGTCAGAGCCCATAGCCTGCGAGGACTTACACCCAAAAAAACATTTTCCAGCCTCCTCCTCTTAGGGGCTCTTCCTGCCCAAGGACTTAGTCTGACTCCTGCACTGACATCGCGCTCTCGTCTGAGATTTGGACCATCCAGCAAATGGGATCATCATAAATTGCTCTAGAAGGAACAAACCATGAAGCTTGAATCACGGTTTATGAAGAGCCACATGGCCTTCTTAACACCTTAAAGAGCAGAACTTTAGAAGGGTGTGCTTCTTGCTCCTGTAATTCTGAAAATTAGACTGTCAGCTGCTGCAGTTTGCAAACCCAAAGTCACTATTTCCTTTTGGAGGTCTCATCTCACAATTATTTTGAAATCTTATCCAAATTTATTGAACTGTAAAACATCCAAGCAGTTGCTGAATGACTGTGAAATTTAGTGTCCTGTTTGTTTTAGAAAAAGTGCAATTTATAAAACTTCAGTATTTCACTAGATGAAAATATATTTACAGAGAGAAAGAACCATTTTCTACCTTCTTCAATGCCAGCTGACATTTTTGCTTTATCTTACATATTTAAAGAAAATAAAAATCTCAGCTTGCTCTTGGTTATTATAAAGGAGATCTATTACTATTTAAATAAATCACAAAGAAGAATTTAAGAAAAGAAATAATAGCTTAACCTTAAAATTCATGAGGAATAATAAAACCTGTTATTTATCCTGAGCTCTTTGTGTGCTTTAGGACCTACCTGGTTCTCTGTGATCCTGGAACTTTTGAGATGATTTAAGACAGTGAAAGGAGATGAAAGAATAGGAACTCAGGAAGAAGATATTTTATTCCTATTTTGCACACAAGAGTGAAAGAGTTCTGGAGCCCTGGGCCTTGTTTTCTTCAGGTGGCCATTTTTTTCCAAGATCAAACAGGACTGATCTGAAAACTTATTGGGATTTCTAAGTGTCTGCTGCATCTGTCCCAGGTTCTCACACTCAGAGAGAAGAATTCATCATAAATTATCTCAATTGCAGCAATTAAAAATTTGGCCAGAAAGACTAGGGAGTTTGGGATACCCACAAGCCAGCCAGGTGTTTGTGGTCCTGGAATTTATGAACCATTGCAGAAAAGCTGACAGATCTGAGTTCCTGTCAGTCTGCCTGTTCTCAGATTTCCACAAGCTGTGGAGGAACCAAGAGACCCCAAGGTGCTGGATGTCACTGCATGTTCCTGGGTGTCCCTGGGTGTCCCTGGGTGCTGGCTGTCTCCCAAGCAATGACTCTGGTCCGACAACCGACTTTCCTTTTGTGAACCCTGTGCCAGGTCCATGTGTTCCAGTTGGGAACAGCCTTGTCTGATGTTCATTTAATTATAAACTCTGTAGAGAAAAGGGAGATTTGCGATGATTAAACTGAGTTCCCAAACTGTTGGGAACAGCACAGAGGCCATAGAGTAGATCAGCTCTGTTTAGAATCAGATTAGTCTCCAGAGTTTGTCTCACTGTAATATTGCTTAAAAACACTGCTGACTTAATTATGACATAGTTAACATTCATCTAGTAATTAAGGAGTATTACAGTGTCTGCTCTGGGCTTGACAGGATTCCTACTGTGAGCTCATTTGATGCTGAGTTGTACTGTACCATGTGGCGTGCTTTGCAAGTCATCAGTCTTACGTGACACTTAAAAATCTCGGACAACCTGACAATCTCTGCCTAGGTCAAGGAAATTACAGGATGTCCCAGCACATGGGAACCAAACAAAAAGATTGGGTCAGTTAAAGTCCTCATAATGGGCTATTAAATTGTTTCACTGTTCAGCTTCTCTGTAAAATATCAATTATCTCAATGGTTGTAATGTAATCAAAGTAATTAAATTCCAAAGGCTTGCATGTAAAAACCAGAGCTTTGTAAATGGGAATCCAGCCTCAAGTACTTTAGTTGGTCTGTTAGTGTTTAAAAGTTTCTCCAGATGACTTTTTTAATGGTGTCATAGTTAGGGAACTGTTAAAGGGCTTTGTGTGTTTGAGGTTTAGAGTGTGTTTTGAGCTTGGCTGCGCACAACATTTGAACAACTGAATAAGCAAAATCTGCATTAGAGCCGAAACACAGGGACACAGACACAGGTCTGGAGCCGTGGGAAGCAGGGACAGCCTCTGCTCCATGTCTTAGGCCCTGGCTTCATCTGCTTGAGAGTCGTTAGCTGATGGATAGTTGTAGCTTACCTTTACCTAAGCTCTGAACAATGACAAGCTAGTGTGTCTAAAGCACTTCAGATGTGATACTTGAAAAATACTGCTCTCTTAGGTGTAGCACATTCGAGATCTTGCCTCCATTAATGTGTTTTACAAGAATAGGAAAAATCTACAGAGTGACTTATGATAAGAACATTTTCCCTGTTGTGTCTCCTGATGTAGGGAGAACTGCTCCTTCAGTAAGTGTAATTTTGGTTCATTTCAGCAGAGCTGCTCCCTCAGGTTTCAGCAGGACTGAATCAAATACTGTTCTCTTAGGGCCAAATTGACTTTCTGGTTATGAAATTCTGAATTACTGGTAATTTTGTGGTACATCATTTTCAGCTGTCTTAAAAGGTTCCAATTGAAAAAAGGTGCTAACATCCACGTCAAAAAAAAAATCTGCTTTAGAAGAATTATGTAGCTGGATTTGAAGCATTTTGGGCCATAGACCAGGAGGAAATGGAGTAACGTAATTGTGGCCTGCAGTACCAGACAGGGCCTAAAAGAAACATGGAGAGAGGCTACACGGGTCTGGAGTCACAAGGGGAAATGGCTTCACACTGACAGACAGTAGGTTTAGATTAGATGCGAGAAAGAAATTCTTCCCTGTGAGGGTGGGCAGGCCCTGGCACAGGGTGCCCAGAGAAGCTGTGGCTGCCCCATCCCTGGAAATATCCAAGGCCAGGATGGAAAGGGCTTGAAGCACCCTGGTCTAGTGGAAGGTGTCCCTGCTCATGGCAGGGAGTGGAATGAGATAATCTTTAAGTTCCCTTCTCTGTGATTCCCATGAAATCACCTGGAATTTGTGGCAGACAATGTTGTTCTGAAAGCTGCACACCCAAGGTATGTGTGTCTGTCTCTGTGCTTCAGGTAATCAGTCTCCAGAGGTACATACTCACTTCAAGGAGTGTTTGTTACCCGTTTGAAAAGCAGTGAGATGCGTCTTTTGCATCACTTCTGCATTTATAAGCTACTGGTAACCTGCATGAAGTCTAATGGAGAGTTCCTTCATGAGTGATAAGGTAGGGGGGAAAAAAGAGGCAATTTTGCAAACTGAGATTATTACTATTTGCATGACAGCACCAGTGCGAGTTGTGCTATTAGAGACAAGAACTAGGCATGCACAGCTCCAGGAAATAGATGGAGAGGAAATCTGACCACGAAGCTGTTCAGAGGACACAGTGACTTGGGCTTGGTCAGAATTGCTGGAGAAGAATTTGCTGCTTCTCTCAGGTCATTAAGATAACACTGGATGCATGGCTCCATTTGGAGAAGAAGTTTCCATAGAGAATGAGTTCATGGAGGCAGGCAGATACAAAGAAAGCATTTTAATGCAAGAGCAGAGGCTTTGGGAGCTGGGTAAACAAAAGGAAAACCCGGAATGCCCATAACATTGCAACAGCCTTGGGGGATTTTTTTGTGTCTTCAAATAAAATTAGTGAAGGGAGCTTGGTTTGAGGGCCTCCTGGAGGCTCATTAAAATTAGCTCATGAACTGCTTCTGCTTCAATAAACCCTGTACTGTGTCCCAGGAAGAGCTGTGGAAATGTGGTGCTTCCATAGCTCCTTTTTAAATGTGAAAGTAGTTAATTGGTGTGAATAGAGTTACTTGATCAAACTGATTAGAAGTTTCTGCAATTGGTTTGAGGGAGTAAGTTCTCTGTCTCTTGTCAGTTCATTAACAGCTTCTGCCAGTTCTGCCCCTTGCCCAGGTCCATGATGGAGCTTGTGCTGTGCCAGGAACAGTTCCCTCCTTCATGCAGTGGGCAGACAGAGGGCTTGGCCTAGCTCCAGCCTTCTGGGGTGTGCTGTTCCCCAGGTCTCAGGAGCAGCAGTTTGTCCTCCTTGTCCTCTGTCACTGAGCTGGGCTCCCTGTGTCTGGTTGATGCAACCACTGCTTTGCCCACTAGCTGTTTTCTTTGGACACACCAATTCAGGAACCTGAGAGCAGAATCTAGAGACTCCCAGGAATACAGTCTCTTGCCCAATTTTGCTTCATTCCCACCAGTCTTCCCTCAGGTAGAGACAGTTGGTGCAGGAACCAATTAGCAGTAGTTCTTTAGAAGGAAGTGACTTGCTGAAATGCTTTTCAAGTTAAGTGCTCCAAAACCAGATAAACCACCATGCTCCAACCCTCTGTGTGTGCCATGAAAACCAGAGGTTCCTTATCTCATGGGTCTGCCCTGTCCCTGTACAGAGCAGTGCCACCAGTGTGCAGTGTCACTGGTGTCACAGGTGAGTAGCACTGCCCTCTTGCAAACAGAGTGTGACACCTGAGGTCTGTGTGTGGCACTCCCTGCAGGGACCATCTAACACTCTCTCTCCCACTGCAGGTGCATTACTGTTAGGAGGGATCCTCTATTCCTGGCAGTTCCCTCACTTCAATGCCCTCAGCTGGGGTCTGCGGGAGGATTACTCGCGAGGAGGATACTGCATGATGTCTGTCACTCACCCAGGGCTGTGCAGGCGGGTGGCTCTGCGGCACTGCCTGGCCTTAATTGGACTCTCAACGGCGGCTCCTGTCCTCAACATCACCACGTGGACTTTCCCCGTCATTTCGCTCCCTATCAACCTCTACATCTCCTACCTCGGCTTTCGGTTCTACAGGGATGCTGACCGCAGCAGCTCCAGGAAGCTCTTCTTCTGCAGTCTGTGGCACTTGCCAATGCTGCTGCTTGTCATGTTCACCTGCAAGAAGTCGGTCCTGGAAAAGGAAGACAAAGGCGAACTACGCGGGGGAAGTCGTGAGATGGCTATGGAAATTAGATTGCCTTAAATGTCAATACCTGTCCTTCTCATGACATATCAGGTAGTATATTTTAGTGATTGCAAGGGGGAATCCTGTGGGAATCTGTTTGAAGAAGAATCATTGTGCCTAGCGACCATTTCATGTGATAATTTTGGGGGTTTTTTTTGAAAGGGAATAGTCAGGTGAGCTTAAAGCATTCAGGGTCTTAGGCCCCTTAGTTCATCACAGGTTATGATTTAGTCTATGCCAGAAGCACATCACTTTGGGATGGCTTTCCTAAGTCCCTTTGAGTCATGGTCTCTGTCCTCATGGGTAGTTGAGGGAGTTAAGTTAGGAAGTCACATGCACACACATGCTGCCTTTAGTACTGACAGCCTTGGTGAAGCCATCAGGAAGTGACCCATGAATGATTTCTCACCCTTGTCCCCAAGCACCCTTTCCTTTAATTTAAGCTTTGAAGAATATGAGAGGGTGAACTCTTCTTTTCTGAATCTGTGCCATCCCTGCTCTGGTATTATTACACCAAAGCCCTCAGTTTTGGGGTTTTTTTTCAATCAGCTGCTCCTCCCAAGGTTCCCATTCACCTCAATACACCTAGCACAGTGCTAAAGGAGTGAAGAAAACTGTCTTTCAGCACAACACACACAAGCATTTGAACAGCTCTCCTGTAGCATATCCCTTGGACACACTGAGCCATTCTACGATATTTCCATCACAGGGAACTTCTGACTCCCATGTGGTTTTATGTCATTAGTGTTTGAGCCCTGTGTGTCAGATCTTCAGCTGGTAAAAACCACCATCACTGTTTATGGCAGAGAGGCTGTGAGTTGTGGAGGAGGTGAGAAGCATATCCCAGAGCTGGGTGGTTGTAAGGGCTTTTCCATGTTCACGTGTCTTATGCCAGGCCATTGAGTCTCAGCATCTTTAGACAAGCTCTGGACTGGCACCAAGAGCTTGAGCTGTGTTTAGTGTCACAGTGTGGGTGGTGGCTCAGAAGGGCTTTACTTTGGGGGTGATTAATAGGTAAAGAAACACATTTTACAGAAAAAGGGCTGGGGATTTTAATCTAACAGAATGTTCACTTGCTGATGCAGCCAGTGTCTCGCCGAAGCAATTATTGTGGATGGTCTCCCGAGAAGAGTGCATTATCCCTGTTAAATGATACACTGAAGAACATTTCTGGTCACAGTTTAACATGCTTTTGATCCTGCTGCTCAGCTGTGGCTCACCCTCATCTTGCCTGGAGCTGCCTGTGACCTCCTGGTGTGCTCCCAAACACAGCAACATCGGGGGCAGACAGACGGTGGTGATAGTTTGTTGTGGTAGTGCTTGTTATGACTTGATGTGTTTTCATGCCAAGATTTCTTTCCCATGTGGAGAGGGACTGGGCAGCAGGATGAGCACTGATCCAAAGATGCAGCAATACCTGAAAAGGAGGACACTGTCTTGAGCTTGTTCTCAAATAAAGCCCCTCAGGAAACATCACAAATCGTTCACCACAGGTGTGTCACACTGACATAAAACCTTCCCTGGCTGCTCTCATGGACCAAGCCTGGCTCTTGGTCTCAGTTATGCTGGTGTAACTCAGGAGTGACACAGTTTAACCTCTGTTTTCTGGCAGAGGTGCTTTCAGGAGCAGGGACACCCATTTCCATGGCTGTTAAACAATTGCCTGCAAGATTTGGTGACTTGAGTGATTGCAGGTGACAAGGTAGATCTCCCTCACTGTCTGACAGCCTCCATTGTGCTCTACTTACTGTGGGGGACACTTTGTGGAACTGTATGGAAACTGTGCAACTCCTGAATTTGTTTTAAAAATGCATCCAGTCTTCTCTGCAATAAAGTGCATACTGTCCAAAAAGAGATGAGTGCTCCAAATCTGTTACGAACTATTCACTTCTTGTTGAAACTCTGGTCGAGTTCAGTTAATTGCAAAGGTATTTGGTAGTTTTGGAGCACTTCTCACAGCAGCAATGTTCTTGACCACTGTAAGAGTAAGGACAGCTTGTGAAATACTGATTTATTGTGCAAGCAGCACACTGAAAATAAATCACATGTGAGTGGAAGGGGTTTGTGTGAAACCAAATAATTTGGTCAACCTTTAGGTGGGAGATGAACCTAAAAAGAACAGATGGCTCACAAAAAAACACAGATTTTCCTCCCAGAGGGAGAAAGTGGTGCTGAGGCAGGAGGATTGTGGGTTTCTCCTAAGTCATTATAGAGCCAGGCTTCAGATGGCCTGCAATTCCCGAGTGCTGCTGAGGAATTCCATTCTGATTAAAGGTCTCAAGGACATGCCTGTGGTTGTGTTCTAAAGAGAGTCGTCTTCATTTCTTGGGCCAAAATGTGTAACATTCACAGGGTTCAGGGCTGGACCAGGACCATGGTAATAATCACTGAATGTCTGTAAAATGCAGGCCACTGGGTTGCACCAAGATCTCCTCACCCAGCGGGTCTGGCCTTGAGGGAAAACTTGGCTTTAGAATCAGTGTAACTGGGATTTAAATGTAAGATAATATCTTATTTAAATTTCTTATTAAAAAATAAATGCTTTCTTTACCTGAGAAAGTGTTCTCAGCCCTGCTGCACATTGGCCACGTGTCAGGTGTCCATATGCTGCCATGTTAGTGCCTTTAGGAAATTTTGCTGTTGCATGTGCTTTGCAAACACCTTGCCAAAGTGAAGACTTAGCAGGAGATGGATATTGCAGTAGGTGCTCTCAGGTCTCTTTTTTCGTATTGCTGGTGCCACTATGGAAAATGAAAAATCCTGAACTGTCTGCCATCACCCAAGGGTGTTTGTGATCCCTGTGATCCCCCAGGAAGGACTAATGTCAGCCATTCCCCCTCCAGCACTGCTGATATTGCTGCCCAAATTCTGCAGGGAAGGAGGCAGGTGAGGTGCATGAGGTGCCTTGCTGGGAGGGCTTTGCACAGGAGATAGATAAACCTGGGCTTTCTGCATTTCTTTGCTGGGCTGTGCAAACATCAGGCATTGCGGACTCCTTGGACCTGGAACAGCAGTGGGAATGCAATGTTGTTTTTCCCTTGTCCCATCTGGATAATTTGAATATGGTTGTTTGTCACTCTTTATCCTGATTACTCAGCAATGCCCTGTGAACTGGTCCTGCAGAATCACAGAATGGTTTGGGTTGAAAGGAGCCTTAAAGACCATCTTGTTCCAACCCCCAGCCATGGAATACCTGTTCTTTATGTGGTAATAAAAAAAATAGCAGTGGTGTTCTGTATTCCTCCTAGTCCTTGGTCTACTGGTAGCTGACAGGGTCCCATCTTGGTGTTGCTATCACAGGAGGCAACTCTGCACCACCAGAAGCCTGCACTGAAGCTCATGAAGGAATCTGAACCAGTGACTCAAGAGGATGAAGCTGGGTTTGTCTATTTGGACTTTAAATGTTTTGTGTGGTTTTGTAGATAAAACAGTAAGCCCTGAGGCTCAAGAGATCTTCATTCTTTCCAGATCTCTGTAGAAGAAATGCACTCCAGCTGTAAAATAGGGATGGAGATACTTCTTGTTGGAGGAGGGAACAGCTCATGTCTCTGTCAGCCCACACCCATTGTTCTGAACAGCCTTGAAAGGTGAGTGCTGGGTAAAGCTTTTAAAGAGTTGCAGGGAGACTGAGTCCCCTCCTCTCTCCTTTGCCCTGACGTTCAGCAGATCACAGAGCACAGCACTGGCCTGGCAGGGTGGTGTGGGCAGCTGAGCTATGTGGCTGGGAGTTGCCCTGTGCTCTCAGGTTCACAAGGAGCCCCAGGCTTTGTGTGAGCTGTGTATGGTAGCCCAGCAGAGCAGGTATCCTGGTACCCGGGCCGGGGAGGCATCCCAGCACAGTCGGCAGTTGCTGGAGCAAAATGCTCTGCTCTTTGTTCCAGCATGAGTGAAGAAACCCAATCCCTGTGCTCACAGCACTTTTCCTTCTCATTTTCCCCACTGGGCTTTTTTTTCTCGCTTTCCTGTATCAATCTCTGATATAATCTGCCGCAGCAGAGTCACACATTCACACTCTCCTGGCTCCAGCAGCATTTCCCACTCAGCCAGGCCATGGCATTTCAAGGCTTACACAAAACACATGTCCTTTTCAGTTCTGACAGTCCCAGAAGAGTAGGAATGGCAGCAGTGATACTGTTAGAAATCATCATTACAGACAGAAAGCATGTTGTCCTGGTTGCTCTCCAGAGTTGATAAGATATTCCCTCTTCCTAGGAAATGCTGGGTGTCTAGAGAACACTTTGCTATTAAAACAGAGATCTCAGCGCTGTTTCCCTGCAAACAGCTCTGCTGGAGGTGGTAATTCTATAAGGTCCATTGCAGGCTGTCCCCAATGGCATTTTGAGTCATGGAATTTCTTAACCAGGCAAAGAGCCAGTCCCGGTGAGGGCTCATGGGATGCAGGATGCCACTTGTGCTGTCCATGGGACCTTGAGTCAGTTATTTGCCTCTTGGTGCTGCAATTCCTTCTTCCCATCATGGCAAGGTCAGTGCTGCAGGGCAGGGCTTGTCCCCCAGGGGAACGTGTCCAGTACTTGGCCTCGCCCAAGATAAGTCAGAGTCTGCTTCTAATGTTCGTCATCTCCCAAACAGGATTTGGGAGGGTTGACATGGGATTAATTTAGAGTCAAAGACCACAACAGTGTTGGGAGTTCAGAAGTGTCATCAGTGATGACCCTCCTCCCTGAGATCCCTCAGACTGTGCACCCTTCTGGATCATTCTGTCGATGTTTTTTAGTCCCCTCTGAAATAAAAGTACTACAAGATTCTATGGCTCCAACAGGAGGTCCAGTGAGCTTCAGAGCTACCTTCCAAACCCTTCTGTTCATGGAATCCCAGAATAGCTGGGGTTGGAAGGGACCTCTGGAGATCATCTCATCCAATGCTCTGCCAAGACAGGGCCACCCAGAGCAGGTGACACAGAAATGTGACCAGGTGGGATTGGAATGTCTCCAGATAAGGAGACTCCACACCTTCCCTGGCAGTTCCAGTGCTCTGCCACCCTCAGTGGAAGTAAGTTCTTTCTCATATTGAAGTGGAACTTCTTGTGTTTTAGTTTATGGCCACTGCTCCTTGTTCTGTCACTGGGCTCTACTGAAGAGTCTGACACCATCATCCGTCACCTCTGTTTTTTCTGCTTCCAGACTTTACCTGTTTGTGCTGAAGATTTTCCAGCCTGGGTCAGCACTTCGGGCTACTTTCCAGTATTTCAGAAAAGTACAGTTCATCTGTTTCACAGAACTGAGTTGGCAAAACAAGCTGTTTTCCCACAATGTGGAGATGTTTTCCTACCGTTCCTAACCAGTTCTGGCACCCCCAGCTCTTGGAGCGAGAACTGACGATTTGGCAGCGGGCTCAGGTTGGCGCATTAAACCATTCTGGGAAGGCGCTGGGTATTTTTCCCGGTGCCTGAAAGGCTGTGGCTCCCAAGTGCTTGTTTGAGCATTGCTGACCCTTCCTAAGAGATGCTTTGCATGTGGTGAACATGGACTATACTGGGGAGCTGGTGAGGAGCTGCTGCCATGGTGCATGTGCTTTGGGAGAGCACAAGGACTCAGAAAAAGGTGCTAGAAAGGAGAGTGCCTGACCCTCACCACTAGTGCTGGAACAGCTCTAACTTCATACCTGTATTATTTTTGTAGGACACCTGACTCAGCCTTGCCCACTGAGTGAGGGGGGTACCCAAAGAGAGGTTTCCATGTGTCTCCAAAGTGTGGGCAGACCTCAGGGCTGGGGCTATTTGGCGGTTGAGGTTCTTCCCCTGGTTTTGCTGTCCCAGATGCATCCCATGGTCCTTTCTGCCCCCTGTTCCCCTTTTTAACACTTTCTTTTGTAATTACAGATTCTTTTTCATACATTTTTTTCATGGAATGTGTGCTGTAACACACATTGTCTGTGCCCCTCAAAACTAGTTGTAGTCAGAGACAGACTTTCTGTTCTTTAAGAGAAATGCAGACTTTGAGGAGTTGTCCTGGGTGATTGGAAACAGCAGGGATCTGATCTCCCACACTGACCAAACTGTCCCTAACTGGGATGACTGCGAGTAAGGTGCACAGAGACCAGACCTTGCTGCCGGGGGATCTCCCAGCATGGCAGGACAGGCTCCAGCACTGAACTTCTTCAGCTGCAGGATTGGCATGGCACTCAAAGCTCATTTGCAAAGAAGTGTCTGGCCCAGAGATCCATCTTTTGGTTTTTTAACCAAGGAGAAAGATCAAGATTTTTGCTGGTGAGAAAGACTGTGAGATGTCTGGGATTTTTTTTTTTTTTTCAAGGAGAGGAGACACTGTATCAAATTAAAATTGAAAGAGAGATGCAAATAAAGTAATTAAGGCATTTCCGTAGTGCTTCCAGGGAAGCTGTTGGCCAGCATCCAGACTGGGGAAAGGAACAGCCTTTCAGTTTATCAGCTGAATTCCAAGGTTTGGATGGATATTCCTGCTGCAGAGTTGCCAATGCCATCCCTGCGCTGAGCCACACCCAGCAGCACTGAGGGGAAATTCAGGCATGCCAGGGGTAAGCAGGATGGCTGGGACTGCACAGTCACCCACCAACAGAGAGGAATATTATTTAGGTCTCTTCTCCCTCGTCTGATTGCTCTGCACTGGCTGTTGCATTGCACTTGGCTTTCAACGAGGGCAAGGACTGGCAGGAGCTGTCAATATGTTGGGGGCGAGGCTCATTAACCCTCCTCACTTCAAACGTGAGGATTGGGAAGAGCGTATGGAAGCATCTGCAGGCAGATCTTCCCATGCCGTCTCTCCCCTGTGCTGCTCAGAGCTCGGCCCCCACCCTGTGGGACCCATGGACCTTGGCCGGGCCAGGCAGTGCCTCCAGGGCTGCCAAGTGACAAACGCTTCTGTTTCGGGGCGGGAGGGAGGGTGTCCCCTGCGGTGTCCCTGCTGCCCGGCGGGTCCGGGCCCCGGCAGTCCCCCGGCGCTGCGTCCCACGCTCCTGCCGGGGCAGCATCGCTGGGATCGCTCCGCGGGTGTCCCAGGGGTGCCCTCGCCTCTGGGGAGTGAGGAGCCGCCAGGAGCAAGTGCAGCTGAACGAGGTACCCGCAGAGCTGAGCCTTGGAGCCGTGACAATGCCGGAGCCGCCGTGGGACTGCAGAGCTCAGAGCTCTGGAGACGGTTCAGAGCCGCCCGCCGCTCGTGTGCCTTTCTCACAGTGGGGATGCAGGAGGGCCGCGCTGCACAGACGGACAGACGGACGGAGGGACAGGGATTGCTCCGCGCGGCTGCCGGGATGTGCGGCCGAGTCTCGCTGGCCGCGGTGGCGGGCACTCCCTCTGTTGACTTCTCCCGAAGTTGCATCCCTTCATCCAGCAGTGTCCCTGGCTCTGGTAACAAATAGCACCTTCCGTAATGTCTGTAGCCCTCACTAAACCGCAGACCAGACTGATTATTGCTGCTTTTTTAGCCTTTGCGAGCTGTTTTTATTTATAATTGCACCCCGCTGGTCTGTTCATAATGATTTTCCCGGCTGCATCCCATGCGGTCCACTGCTGCAAAGCCACATTTTCATAGTAGCTGTTGTTGGTTTTAATCACTTGTTATTTGGATGATATATTAATAGCAGTATCTCTGTGAAGCTTTGGAGTGTTTTCTTTTCCAAAACATTTACAATAAAAGCTAAGTGTTAGCCCTAATAACACGTGTGTTTCCTTTGGCTGCCTCCTCCAGCGATGAATCCAATTAACTGTGTGCTCAGTGGAGAGCCTGTCTCACCCCGTCCTGTCCCGCCTCGTCCCCAGAGCCTCTCCTGAACCTCTGATTAAAAGGTGTTTGGGACCCCAGTGGGAATAAGGGTGCCTGAAAGGCACTGTTTGGTTGGAGGGGCGTGAACTTGTAATTGCCCATGTGCAGACTGTAGGAGTCTATAATAATCCCAACTGTACTTTGCAGACGTTCATTTGTGTCTTGTGTTCTCCTAAACCCCAAATAACCCATCACACCTTATTTCCCAGAGAGGAAGGGTGATGAGGCTGGGTGGTTTGATGCACTTGGGATGAGAAAGCACTAGTGAAAACAGAAATAAAACCAGAGCTGTTGCCTCCTGAGTATCCTGAGTCTGTGGGTGGGGAGGAGTGGGGTGATGCTCTTTATTTTAGCCATTTATGGGGGAAACCACCCCCCCGCCCCAGCAAAACCTGTCTTTGCTGGAAGTTGTTTAAATGGAACACTTAACTCACTGGGACTGGTGCCTTTAATTTCATTCAGAAGGCGACTGTGAATGGATTCTTCACCCACTTCAAAAGGCCGTGGCCGTGTGTCCACTGTGGTGCAGGTCATTCATGGACACTACAGGAGATGTGAAAACATCTGCTAGGTCCATGCCTGCTCCTTTCAGTACAGTTACTCCCCTTGCTAATAATTGTCTGTGTTCTGTCATCTAGAAAGGGACCTTGTGTTCCTCCCAGGTATTCTAATGCTAATTTGTTTAGTTAAAAAGAAGAGGCTAAACAGATGTGAACCATTTGGTTAGGTTGTAGTTCATTTGTTAGGAAGTGCAAAGGATTCTTGGCAGGATATTAAATATTACCTTGGCTGATCACAAACACTTCATATTTCAAGAGAGGAAGGGAGGTAGAGACTCCACTCCATAAATCAGCCTTTTCAAAGAGACAGAAAAAGGCAAACATTTGATAAATCTGTGTCATTATACTTAGAGATCAAAGGGAGTTTTACATATGTATTTATGCAACTGGCAACCCAGGAGACAATAATAACAAACATAGATCTCTGACAGCTTTACAAAAATAAAAATTAGCCAGTTCTAATCTGTAATTATCTGGGAACTGTGTGAGGTAGGAGGTTGCTCGCAGTAGAGCTTTGCTGAGACAGTGAGCAAATGTTAAGTCATTCATAAATACATTAGGAAGTTCCATGGGCAAGAGGTTGCCAGAGCCACTGGGTGGTAGCAGGGCACAGCCACTGCATCTGCAGCCCTGGTTTTATCCACAGAGCCCAAATTAGGCAGGCAGGGGCTACCAGAGCCAGAGGTCACCAGGGAAAGCAGCATTTCCCTCTGTGCCTTGATGAAAATCATTCCTTTATAATGAAAATACAGAATGATGAAAATCTATAGAGATGGAAATATGTAGTGATGAAAATCATTCCTTGATGATTTTCTAGCAAATTATCTACAAGGAATTTACCTGAAGAATCCCTGAAGGCAGGAGAATTTCCATCTGTGGGGTCTCTTCTGCTTGGCAGTAGCACAGAGTAGAGCTCCATATCTGGTACCTTCCATAGCCTCACATGGCCTGGATGAGCCCTCACACTATTCCCAATGGTTGGTCCACTCTGTACAGTTCAATAAGTGCAGGACTGGAGCCAGAGGCTCGGGTAAGTCGGGAAGAAGCCTGAGAAGACCCCAGCAGGGGTTTACAAGCAGCAGAATAAGAGAAAGACTAATGAGGGCTGCAGTGGGTATTGCTTTAATCCAGGGCAGAATTTAATCCCGGGCAAAGGAACTGAAACTTCTCCAAAGCACCAAGGGCCATCACATCACCCAAAAGAAGCTGAAATCCAGTTGCGTTAAAATAATTTCATGGACAAAGCAATGCAGCCACAGAAATTAGAGACGGAGAAGTAGCATGATGTCATCCCTCCTTCCCTCTGGCCAGTTACCGGGCTGATTTCCTATTCTCTTGTGCTGGTTTAAAATGACTTCAGCAACTTGGTTTCTGCCCGTTCCCATGGGACACTTCCACAGTCTATAGATTTCACTGGTAGGAAACTCTTCTTGACAGTCAGACTATATTTTCCTTTACTCAATTCCATCACATCACTCCTACTTATGCCTCCTTGGAGCACCCTAAACGCTCCTCTCCATTGAAGTCAGTGCAGTTATGTGAGCGGTAAATTTGGCTTATGGCACTTGGAGAAATAGATATTAAAACCCCAGGGACAAATTAGGGAGTAAGGGGAGGGAGGGCTGTGGGGGAAAGGAAATGGTTTCAGGTTAAGAGAAACAAGATCTCCTCTTACATCTGTATAGCAGTGCTGCCCATGGCCCTGGTGGGAGCATGCCCAGGACAACAGCGGGACACTGTGAGAGGCAGTGATGTCCCTGGGGTCTCCCTAGGTAGTTCCTGGGATGTCTCTGTTCAGTGGTGGGGTTACAAAGCCACAGCTGAGGGCTCTAAGGCATTATGTGGGACTTGGAGTTGGGTGCAGAGAGGTTGCATAAAGCCCTGGGCACTTGCCTTGCCAGTGGCTGAGCTGTTTTGAGTCCCAGTGATGGCACCCACAGTCACCCCATGGCCTGTCTCCCCCAGCTGGGATGGTCACTGCCTGCTGGTCCAGCAACCCTGATCCAAGAACACTCATTGCAAGCTGCACCTCTATGGGTTATATTTATGCATCTTTTAATATAAAAAAACCCAGAAAATAAAAGCTGCCCAAATGCGTTGGAGCTGTAAGTTACATGATTGCTGGGAGAATACTGGCCAAAGCACTTCCATGGAATGTGCAAAATCCCCATCCCTGGAGAACGCTGGAGCAATCTGGTCCTGGAAAGGAGGGTCCCACAGCTCATGGTATTGCGGCAAGCATCTCCTCAGGCAGATTCTCTGTCTGCCTTGCAGGACCTATTGTGTTGGGTTTGGTTTCTGTGTGTTACTCCCATAATGTGGACTGTGGCAAATCTCACCAGGAGTTTTTAGGGACCAGAATTTCAGAAAATACAGCACAACAGAAGGTGCAGCAGATTGAAAAGCCAACTCATCAACAAAAAAAGGCAAATCATAGTATCACAGCATAGCTTGGGTTGGAAGGGGCCATTAAAGGTGATGTAGTCCAGCCCCCTGCCATAGGCAGAGACACCTTCCCCTAGACTAGGTTGCTCCAAGCCCCGTCCACCCTGGCGTTGAATGCTTGCAAGGATGGGCCATCCACAGCTTTTCTGGGCAACCTCATACAGTGTTCTGTATGCATTGTAAAAAAATTCTCCCTAATATCTAATCTAACCCTGCCCTCTGTCAATTTAAAACCATTATCCCCTGACTGTGCTAAAAGGCTTGTCCCCACCTTTTTTGTAATCCCCACTTAGATACTGAAAGACCACAATAAAGTCTCCCTGGAAACCTTGCTATCTGGGGACAAGGAGGAGAAAAAATGACTGAGATGCCCCCAACACCATGATGCCCCCAGTGCCTGGCGACTCCCTGCAGCCGTGGGGGGACAGGGCACGGGAAATCCCAGCCCGGGAGTGAGCGCGCGGCGCACGGAGCGGCCGGGAGCCGCCCGGGGGTGCCCGGGGGTGCCCGACGGTGCGGCCCCCCCGCCGCCAGCCAATCAACGCGCCCTCCGCTCCTCTCGCCCCGCCCCTCCTTATTATGCGAGAACCCGCGGCTGTGATTGGCCGAGGGCGCCGCCCGTCCCCCGGGCCCGCGCCCCGCCCCCGGCGCTCTGCCTGCGCTGCCGGCGGCGGGCGCGGAGCGGGCTGGGCGGCAGCGGCGATGGGGCCGTGCTGAGCCTCCGCGGGTGCCCATGAGGCGCCGGGCAGAGCCGAGCCGAGCCGGGCGGGCTCCAGCCATGCATCCCGGTGCGCCCGCGGGCACATGGGGCAGCGCTTGAACCGCTGCCTCGATGTCCCCGTTGCGTTGCCGCCGCTGAGGCGGAGGCTGCTGCTCCTCTTCATCATGCTCTTCCTCTGGCTCTACATGTTCTACTCGTGCGCCGGCTCCTGCGCCGGGCTGACGACCCGCGGGTCACCCGCGCCGCCCCGCGCCGTCCCGCCGCTGCCCCCGCTGCTGCCGGGAGAGCCGGGCGAGGAGAGCAGCCTGGAGGAGCAGCGGGCAGCGCCCGACGCCGGCAGCCCCATCTCCAGCTTCTTCAACGGCTCCGGTACCAAGCGGCTGCCGCAGGCCATCATCATCGGAGTGAAGAAGGGCGGGACGCGGGCGCTGCTGGAGTTCCTGCGGGTGCACCCCGACGTGCGCGCCGTCGGTGCCGAGCCCCACTTCTTCGACCGCAACTACGAGCGGGGACTCGCCTGGTACAGGTACGGGCCGGGCCGGGCCGGGGGCGGCCCCGCGGCGGGCCGGGGCTGAGCGGGGTCCCAGCCGTCCTGCGCTCGCCGCTCCGCTGCGGGGATGCGGCCGCCCCGGGCTCTGGGGCAGATTGGGGAGTGCCCGAGGAGAAGAGTAGATGCTCCGCTAAATGCTGTGCCCCGAAAAAACAACCTCTAAAAATATAATAAACCCAGAGCGCAACTTGCGGTCCCCCTTAGCCCAGGCGGCGGCGGAGCGTCTGCAGGTTTTGCGCAAGCCAAACCCTATTTAATTTTTTTATAAAGGTTACATATTAATTTAATATTTTTAAACACTCTTATTCCGCTGTTCTTCCCGGTCTTTTGCTGGAGCGTACTTTTCCTCCAGCTCAGGGTGTTGCTGAGGGATGACTGGTGTGTCTCCCGGGTCTGCACGGGCTGGCGAGCGGTGCGCTCAGCGACCGCGTGTTTGCGGGGTTTTTGACCCGTTTGGGTTCGGGTTTTTTTGTTTTTTTGGGGTTTTTTTGTACCCGTTGGGGTGGGACTTGACCCCTTTTCTCTTTTTCCCTTTTTTGTGTGGGGGAGGCGAGGTGGGGAGGATTTACCCATTTGGGAATTTTTTTGCACGTTTGGAGGGGATTTGACCCGTTCCGGGAGCGCTGCCTGGGACTGGCAGGCGGCAGCTCCACGTTCCGGGTAAAACTTCCTCACTCGCTGCCTGCATTCAGTCTCCGTTAACTTTCTCCTTCCCCGTAATCATCTGTGGAGCTGATCGATTGCCCGAGGTCGCGATCGCCAGCCCGGCGCTGGACTGCGGGAGCGGCGTGGGGTGCAGCGGGTAACGGGCGCGTCGGGAACGGGATGAACCCTTTGCACTGGGAGAAAATTATAATTCTGTGGCTTGCACCCTGTAAGGATGGATGTAATTGTAAGTGATTTTGCGAGGAGCAGCCCGGCCCAGGATGTCTGTGTGCGGGTGGGCTCGGAGGAGAGGGCGGCGGTGGCTGCGGAGGAGAAGCGCGATCGGACACCGAACGAGGAGCGACCCCCGTTTCGGTGCCTTTCTCACCCTTCTCCGGTTGAAGTTTCTTTATCAGGGGTGTTTTGAATACGTCTTTCTACTGAGTGTTTACAGGAATGCCAAAGAAGCCGAGATGGAAACTTTGAAGCTCGATGGGAGCTGTGAAGTTACGAATTGTAACCTCTTTGTAGTCTTGAAACTCCCACCCGACAAGTCCGCTTAGGTTTATGTCTCTTTTTTTTTTAATGTTGCCATCTCCCAGCAGTTAGTGAAATGAGTGAAGGATAAAATCTAATGAGGAGGAAGTATGGGAAAGCCGTTTCGTTTTAGGAAATTCTGTCATCTCGGTGGAGGCTGTAGCATATTGTCCCACAGCTGCCCAAATGAAACCTTTGTCAATTCAGCTGACTTTAAAAATCTTCCATTTTGAAGGAGAACTTGCATATAACAGAGCAGAAAACCTGTCAGGATTTTTCAGCAAAATGGTGTTGTATGTGTTGAACTCTGTTTTTAATTAGGCACCTAAATTAGACCATAAAATGGTTGATTAATCTTTTACAAGTAGGAGGTGGAAGGGGAGAAGGAGAGAATAATCCTTATGATTGAGTTCATCTGTTATCCCAGATGTAGTGGGTGAAAGCCAATATTTAAAGGATATACATTATTTTTAAATTTGGAGAACAGGTATTGTGTTTAACTTCCTAAAGCTTCACCTTATCAGCTGCTGAATTTTAAGCAGCGTGGGCCCTATCCCTGCAAATATACTGTGGTTTTTCATTAGTATCTTTGCAAAAGGGCTGTTTTAGCTGAGATCTGACAAATGTTGAGGTCTGAATGGTGATGCTCTCAAGCAGCAAGAGATGCTGCAAGTCTTGTAATCAGTTGTGTGTGATTTACCCTGAAGATGGGAGTGTATCTAGCTGTCTGTGGGACTGGGGCCTGGGTCAACTGGTGGGGAACTAATTAATGCAAAATACTTGGGAGAGGATGAAAATCAGCAGACAAGTTGTTATATATTGTGCATTATTTCTAACTTAATTAGAATTAGATACAGAAGTTTGTTCCTATAAATTTGGACATTAGAGGTCAGATCCTATAGAGTAGTAACTCCAAGCACTTGCTGACTTCAGTGAATCTTGGCTTCCCAGCACGCCTCAAGAACACGTTTATTTCTCCCAGACCTAATGAGGCTTTTATTTATTATCTTAGTATCAATAAGGAGATGTGTTTGTATCTTCTTCTTAGTGTTTCAATACAGTTGGATTAAAGATGCTGTAGAAGGTGTGTGGTGTCAGCATGGTGCAGTGAGCTGGGCAAGCCTTGTCTTTATTTTTCAGATGCTTTTGCTCAAATCTACTCAACTTTGGAACTGGGGGAGTTACTGTGTCCTCAGCACTCAGAGTGCAGTGCAAATCCAATTGCCTGACTTTGAAAAGATGAAGATAGAATTTTTACCCATGTCTCATTTGAAGTGTATTTTAGCTAATTGACTAAATCTGTTTTGTTAGGAGTTTTTGTTTGTTTAAGTTGTTCCTGCCATCCAAAAGCTTTTTCAGATTTTCAAGACAGAGGGGCATGAGATTTACTTGTTTGGCTTGATGAATTCTTATTTTTGGATGTGATTGTGATTAATCCTGTTTAACTACTTATTTCTGCCTGAAATTTTCATCTATTGAAAATAAATTCAGAAAGAGGAAACACAAACTTGTTCCTTGCGCCATTTTCTGTCAAGTGAAATGAAATCTGTTGGTTTGTTTCCGTAGTCTGGAATGCAGAACACCATCAAGTGGTGCTGAGAATCGTTCCTGGAAAGCAGGGGGGAAACAGGACAAATTAAATGGGGTTTTTTCGATAGTGAGATAACTAAAATTTGGTGGAAATAACTTCTGTATGCACATTGCAAGGTTTTCTCCCCGCCCCTCCCCTCCTCCATAATGAATACAGCATGTTGACTGCTTCTAGTGAAAATATGTATTGTGACTGGGGAGGAATGGGATCCAGCCACTATTGCAAACTAATTTTATGAAGGGCCTTGAATTTTTGGATAGTAGAGAAGTTCCCTCTTTGTGGCAGTAGGGAGTTCAGCTCCACAGCCTGTGGGCATGTTTCTGGCTGAGCAGCCTCGGGGATGTCATTGCTCTCTTTGGGGTTTACTGTAGAGCTTGGTGGAAATGTTTCTTCCAAGCCTAGAAAATCAGTTATTGAATTTCTTTTCTGATTTTCTTAATTTGATTCAACAATGATGCATTTTGAAATGTCCTATGGACTTGAAAGCCTGTTGTCCTCTAATTATTGTAAGAAAAAATGATTGTCATTAGTGTTACATGTTTTGGTTTTTTTCTTTTTTTTTGTTATTATTTTCAACCCAGTGGGCTGTAATGCCCAGTCCCTCCTGCCTTGGGCTGGGTGTTGTCAGCCCTACTCAGCATCGCTGATTTCTATTTCAAGTCTGTAGCTCTCTGCTAAGAGCCTCTCTGCCGTGGCTGTGCTGGCTGCAACTGCGACAGCAGGACCCGGCTGCACTCCTCTCTTCTGTCAGTGCACCAGGGAGACCTCTTGTCCTTTTTTCTTCTTTTCTCTTATGGAAAATTCTTAAAATGCTGGTGCTTTGTCTTCCCACTACTCCTAGGTTGCTGTAATTCATTGTCCTTGCTTCGACTGGGTGATTTGGATCAGCGGGATCAGGCCCTGTGGTCTCGTGGTGTGTGATAAACTGTTTCAAATATGCATTTCTTAGACTCTGAAATTGTTTGGACTATACGGTGCAAAGCGCTGCTTGAAAGCAATTCCTGAATTGTGAGAAACTTCATTATTTATATTTTTTCCCATGAGCCTGCTTTTTTTCCCCCCAAGGAATATGTGGGGGTACAAGCTGGTGCTTGCAATTGGCCAGGCTGTGAGCAAGGGAAGAATAAGGTTAAAAGTTTGGGGTGAAAGCCCTGATGAACCAAATCTTGAGAAAGGCAGGATTTTGCCCCTGTGTTTGGCCATTGTCTATAATCTCTGCTTTAACGAAGGTTTAATACCTGCTGCTTAATTGCCTTCTCAGTGATGCATGGACCCAGCAGCACAGACAGAACCCTGGTTGGCTTCCACTGAGTGTCACACGGTTTACTGGCCCCAGGAAGTTTGGGAACAGTTCCGATGCTCCCAAATGGACTTTGGGTGCAAATTACTGCATCTGAGCAAAGATTGGTTCCTCCACTGCATTCCTGTGAGTTGCACTGGGTCAGAACAAGCATCTCCTAAAGGACAGTTGTGTTATCTGGGAAGGTTTTGCCAAACAATTTTGGTATTGAGATTTTATTTTCTTGATGTGAAAAAAAAAATTAAAACTCAGCTATTTACCTTGCATTGTGTTGTGCTTAAGCAAGTGGGGACTTTTAGTGGCCCCTCAGAATGTTCATGGAGTTCAGTGGCCCCTTGGCCACTGCAGCGGCTCCCCACGACGGGTCCTGAGCTGCTGTGTAACGTTGGGAGGAAAATGGCCCCCAAAAGAAGGGCTGGACTGCTGTAATCAGTCAGCAAGGCCCTTGTGTTTGCATGGGATCATTCCTTTAGATCTGAGGAGGGTTGAGTTGTTCAAACAGATGGCAAAGATTATTCGTGTTGCTGGGGTTTCAGTGCGCTGCTCTGTTTCAAGCATGTTGCCCGATATGACGCACGTGACAAGTTCTTCCCAGCACGACGCTGGGGGGATGACATTGTCTGTTGTGCTCGGGTTTCATGGCCTCACCTGTTGAGCTGCTGAACTTTTCAAAGTTGACCAAGCGTTGGGGGTGACGGATGCGGATGGTGGATCTGCCTGGCTAATCGTGTTAGCGCAGGACCCCGTGGCCTGCCGGGAGCATTGTGCTCCTTGGCATGAAAATGATGGGAATGAAAACCCACGGGCTCAGCTCTGAGTTTGGGATTTATTACTTTTTTCTTTTCAAGTGGGCCATGGCAGGTGTCTGTAACACACCCTGAGCATTGGATATCTCAAGGCACTTCCAGGCAAGTCTTTGTTTTGAAAAGCATCCAGCAAGCCCTGCGTGCAGTGGCTATAGAAACTCTACCCGAACTACTTACTGTTCTTTGGAGCTGTATTTCCAATCTGCTGATGATAAGAATGTCCTGTATTCGGGCCTCTCTTGCTGCTGCTCTGTTCACTTGAGCTTGGGTTTGGGGCTATTTAATTAGGAAGAAGTCTAATTTAGTGACCATTCAGCACAGGATTCATGTCTCCTGGTGGTATGACCATGGGTGATCAATGGTTTCAGGTGATAATGAATGGGCCAGGGCCGTGTGGGATGGGTAACATATGGGTTCAAAGAACAGCAAATAGTGGGGCACGTTGTCTCAGTGGTGTAATTAGTGGGTCAAGGGCTATCAGCTACTACCTGTTGTCACCATGTGGTGCATGAGGACAGTCTGGAGAGGCTTCTTCCTTGGTTTGTGGGAAATGACTAAGTGCTGTGCTGGGTCCTGACTTGCTGCTGATGACTGTACTGGGGCTTGCCCTAACCATTGCAATTCCAGGTCTTTCAGCAGCTTGCTGTATGTTTAATTAGCTTTCCGACACCATGTACTTTTTAAAGGTACTCAGCCCAGCAGCAGCCAGAAGGCAACCGAGTAAATGGACCTTATCTTAGCTTTCTTAATGGAAACAAGGGGTCCTGTGACAAAACATATTGATTATCAGCAGGCTCAGAGGAAAGGAGGGGTGAATTCAGGACAGGTGTTTGTGGTGGTGTTAACTTTGCCTTTAAGGAGTTGCTCCCAATCAGAAGGTGGTGAGAAGGGGTACAGAGACAAGTGGGAAAGGGCATCACATTGTGCCATGGGTCAGATGAGGGGAAGAAATGGAGGTCAGGAGCACAGTCCCTCTGTCTGCACCTAGGGAGAGCAGGGTCTGCTTGGCTGGGATGTGTGATGTACCTTAGTCCATTCATAGCAGCAATCCAGTGGGGACAATCTCTCCTGGTGCCATGCTGGCTTTGAGTATTCCCTGTGGTGGTTTTCCTCCTAGGAACAGCCATGAAGGAGGAGGAAATTAACTCAATGCTGATGATTTAGCATGTGGTGCCCCCGCACTGGGAAGGTCCAGAGATGAGGAGGGACTTTTGGGAGCTGGCTTGCTTGGCTGCCTGACCTTTCTTCCTGGCCCTGTGGCTTCAGGAATCATTCAGACAAGACCAGAAACTTTGGTGCTTGGGACTTTAGATGATGTTGGTGGGAATGTTAGAGAAAAATAGGTGTACAGCTGCTGCTGGCAGATCTCACACTGATTTCTGGTAAATGAATAATTCAATTTTTAAAATCTTTCTGTCAAGATATGTGAGCATGGCAGTGTCCTGCCACGTGGTGGCTAGAGAAACTTTATTTAGAGAAAAATAATTCCAGGTTCTGCTCAATTCTTTACATCTGTGTTAACCTCCTTGGAAACGCCCGGGAACCAGCCTGCTTCTACAGCAGTTTTCTTCTCTCCATACAGAGAAGGGGGGGAGGAAGAACATCTCTGTAGAGGGATGGTGTGACCTAGCCCTGGCACCAAGGGAGTCGTGGCTCTGTTTGGCAGCAGGTCTGACCCAGAGTTTAATTTGCAGCCTGTCTGGGATGCAGAGCAGCTGGCTCTGCCCTGCCCTCGATGTGGCTTGTAAGGTGTCACACAGGCAGCCTGGCTTTGCTATCCCTGTGCTGGTGGGTGTCATCCTCCCTTGTCCTGGTCTTATTGTTAGTGTTGTGCTGATAAAATTCCATAGGTCAGGGCCGTGATTTGGCCTGTCTTCTCTGCTGTACAGGGGATTTCTACGAATAGACCAAAGTGGCTGGTTTGTAATAAAAGTGAGCAGTTGTAACCTTTCCCTGGAACTGACACAGACTTTGCATTCCTGTCAATGCAGCAGGCAGCTCTTCCACAAGAGAGGGAGAATTATTGTGCACGGGCTTTTGTTTTATATGCCAATGTATAATCTTATAGCTGGATGTGTGCATTTGACAGATCCTTCCTAAAAGTGAACACAAGGCCAAATCCTGCATTGCCACAAACGTGGTCCAACAGTACTGAGTATGACTGAATTCTGCTACACTAATTCCCTTTAAAAATACACTTTTTAATGTGGGAAGTTGACTCTGATGAGATGAGTCTTCAGCAGCATGTGGTGACAGAGGCAGAACCAGGTTCCCAAACATGACTGTGTCTGATGCAGACCAGAACTCTGCCTAGGGATGGGCTCCAAGACCAAACCCTTAGTGTGTATCCATGTCACTGTGCAGAAAATGTCCCCACACAAACCAAAATCAGTTACAATTATTAACTTCAATAAAACATCTTGACAAGCTTTATATTAAAGCCCCAAGGTTTCAGCCTCTTTTGATTATCAAATGCAAACTTGTGTTAAAGTTTGAAAGTCTTGAAACTTGAAAACTTAAACTTCAAGTGTGGGTGAATGTCACAGGGAAGCGTAGGAAATCTTTGGAAAAGCGCTCATTTAGTGAAAGGGCAATTGTGCTGGGGTTATGCTCCAGTAGTACTTTTGATTTGGGATGGGGTCCAGAGGCTGAGCAGGCTCAGAGCATGGATCCTCCTGTCACTAGGGAGGGGATGAAACCCCAGCGTCTTCCTAATAAAATGCTTTGTTTCTTCACTGAGCTATGAAATATTAAAAAAAAAAAAAACAAAAAAACCAACTGGCAAGGCCTGCAGCTTTGGCATGCCTTCTGTTTGTTTTTCTAAAGATGTATTAGACTTGGAAGGAAATCAGGAGGTGTTGGAGTAAACAGGAGGTGTGTCCCAAGCCTTCGGTCCCAGAGTGGCTGTACACGGCCCTCAGCTGTTTGCACACAGGGCCATGAATGTAGTGCTAAACATGAATTGCAGAGGGACCCCGTGACTGTGCTGTGCCCCGTGTCTCTGCGTGTGGGAACAAAGGTGCTGCCTGCCCCTGAGGTGCTGTGCCTCTGCTCTGAACTCCTGCACACACCTCTGGTGCCACGTTCAGTGAATTGTGCTAGATCAGAGCCAGTGTCCTGAGTGCTAGGGGGTTCCATCTTCCACAAGTGGGTTGGAATGGAGCAAGCTCATGAAGGTCTTACCTGCGACCAGTGGGGCAGTGGTAGATGTCTGGGTGGCTCTGAGCATCCCTGGGCCCCTGCTCTGACTTTACTATGGCTGGACCAACCAAAGTGAGCCACAAAAAGCCAGGCAGCCTGGGCATTTCCCCTTGTTGAGGACACGCTTAGCAAAGCCCATTTCCCCTTTCCCTGCAGTGCACTGACTTGCTGCAACTTAACACAAAGCTTGTAACACCTTTTTTTCCTCCCCTTTTAATTTTCCTCTTGAGCTGGTCTGGTAACTAATGAGCCTTGGGCTGTCTGCATGGCATTTGGAAAAGCAGAGGGAATAGCTAATACAGGGTGTTGAGCAGGGAAGGAAGCCTTGAGAGGAGATATCAGCCTTGCCAAAGCAGAAGTGGAATAGCCGGTTCTGGTTGCAGCCCGGGTTTGCTGCAGGCCCAAAGGGGCCAGGAGCTGCTGCGTGCCCCGGTGATTGCGGAGGAGCCGCCGGGCACACACCGGGGCCAGCTGCCCTGGCTGCCCTGGCTGCCACTGCTGCCTCGGCCTGCACACGATCCCAAGGTCAAACTGCTCAATGCAGTGTCATAATTAATTGGGCTATATATAAACAGAAAGCTCATGTGGTCCTAAAGTAGTTTAAGAGCCCGTGGGTCTCCTCTTCTCCTCCTTCCTCCCCACAGTCTTCCTCTTCCCAGGCTCCTCTGTGGGTGAGCCCTGCAGTTGTCGCAGGCTCGGCTGTTGCAGCAGGGCTCACCAGTTGGGTTAAGCAGCTGCACAGCTGGGTCAGAGCCCAGACATGATGGGGGCAGAGCAATGCCTGCTCTGCCCCACCCAGTTCCCCCACCAAACCCACTGCTGGTGCCGGAGGACAGGGCACGTGCCAAGTCTCTGCCTTCCCAGAGTGAATCCCTTCACTCAGTGCTGGTGCCTGATGGGGAAGAGCCCCAGGCTGGGAATAGCTGCTGGCATTTGCCTTCAGTAACCGGCGTCCCAAAGCTCCTGCTGCTTTGAGACTCAGTATAGCAAGAGCGAAGCTGGACAGCTTGTTCCCAACATGGGGAACATGGGGAAGCTACAGTGTGGAGTTCAAAACCTCCCTGAAGGCATATTTGTGTGACATTTGCAGAATGGAGGAGAAGAATAAGATGGGCTAGGTTTCCTGGAAGAGCTACAAAAACTTAAGTTTGTAATGAGGCTTGAAGCTAAACCCAAATTGCTTGTCTTGTGACTCCTGGGGAACTGAGGCTTGTATGGTATCAAAATTGATAATGCTCTTTTATTCATTTTCTCATGTATTGATATAAAACTGGTTGAAGCTCTCTCCAAACTCCAAATGTAAAAATTTAGGGATAAAATTTGTTTAAGCTCTTTGTTATTTTCAATGTATCTGCAGAAACATCTTAGTGAAAATTAAAAATCAGATTTCTTAATCAAGCATTAGTGAATATGTGCTGTCAAGGCAGTTGGAGAAGGGCAGAGCAGCTTCCAGCTTTTCCAGACCAGCCCAGGTTTTACAGCAGGGGCATATCCATGCCCTGAACCCATCAGCAAAATCTGGCCCTTGGTTTTGCACAGGGAAATCCTTGAAAACCAAAGAGACCTCATGTCTGGCTCCAGAAGTGGGGCAATGAGCATCGTCACTGCTCATGTTTGCTCTGGATCCTCTTCTGCTGCTTCCTAGGACATTTCCTGATGCACATCTAGGTGACTGAGGGCCACCACCAGGGTGAGGACTGGTGGAGGAGCTGCTCGGGGTGATGGGCTCCATGTGAGAGGCTGTGTTTTGGTAGTGTAGGTTGTTCATCTCCAGCTCCCCGGCTCTCCAAGGCAGAGCTGACTTCTCTCACTTTTCAAGCACCAGGCTGCATCTACATCCTGGAGATGGAGGCAGAGAGAAAGGACTTTGTGAGGCTCACAATGGAATCCCAGAGCAGTTCAGCCGGGTCAGAGGGGGTTGTGCTGTCTCTTTAAGAACCCGAGGGCGTAGAGATCAAAGGTGTGGGTGAGTCAATTACAATTCACATTTGGTTCATCCATATGTTTGGGTATTTGAAAAGCTTCAATAGTCACCCATTTTATATCGCTTATGCCCATTGATTTGTTAATCTGACACTTGGTTTCATCTGAATAATAATAGCTGTCATTCAGAGTCCTCAATGTTCAGGGAAAAGTCATTTCACTTGGGTTGTGCTCTAAGGCCTTGGCAGACTGGTCCACGGTGCTCTTTATGTACAAGGGCTTGTAGGACCTGTAGATAATTCAGCCCCATGGCTGGCTCTGGAAGGAAATTGGCTCTGAATGAAAGCAGGGTGGGATGCTGGAGGTTGCTGGAGGGCTTTGGCACGTGTAGTTTTACTCCTAAAGTCCTTCCTGGTTGTCACCATAGCCATGGACCTGCCATGGCAGTGCATGGGGTGTGAGGAGATGGCAGGGTTACACACAAAGACAACCCAAGCAATCAGAAATGGCAAGCAGGCCCTCTTAAATAGTGCCTGAGTGCTCTGGACTAGATCAAATCATTGGTATGGCCATGTGAAGTCTCTAATTATGTGAATACCTTTTTAATGAGAAGCAGTGCTTTGCATCTGTTGTACTTGCAGCAGAGCATCTCCACCAGCTGAGCCTGCTCTTTAAAGAGCTCTTGGCTGGGTGTCATTGACTGTTTATGACCACGCCAGGTAATGACTGGGCAGAAAGGCAGTCTGCAGACAGACCTGCTCCTTCATGTTTCCCTAATTGGCACCTGTCTCCCTCCTTCACTGGGAATTTCTCTCCTTCCCAAGGCTGGTTTGGTTCCTTCTGCATTACCCCGAGTCCTGCAGTGCCACTGGGGATGCAGGGATCTTGTGGCACCACAAACCTGCAGCCTGATTGCCTCAATGGGCATGCTGGATTTTACTCCTGGAAATTAATTGTATTTTCTCTCTTGGGTGCTTGATGTGAGGTGTCAAAGGGAGGGGAGAGTCAGGAGGTTCATCCTGGCCTGACTGGAGATGTTGGTGGAATAAATCTTATTTTGGACAGATGTCTTACTGCCCTGGTCTGTTTGCCACAGAGAGATTTTGATTTCCAGCACTACTCCTTTATGAGAGCGAATCACAAATCCATTAACAAATGAGTTGAGGTGACAATCCCATTTGTGCTAAAATGCATTGAGGGATCAGTACTGAGAGGATCACTGGTGTATTAATTTGCCAGGCCTTTTGTTCCAGTGGGTGGCAAAATTAGCTCAACCCAATGAGGGTCACACTGACCTGACCAGTGCCCAGATTAGTGATGGTTGGGGTTGGTGCCACCCCTCCCTTCTGAGAAGGAAGCAGGAGACTTTCAGAAGTTAATTAGGTGTTTCAGCTAAGAATAAAGTCTAAACCAATTTTAAATTCTTGACCCACTCAATGAGATGCTAAGGGTAGTGAGCAGCTGGTGAGTACAGGACATGCTTGGTTGGTTGAGCACCCTCCTGGTTTTCTTCTGATGGATTTGTTCTTCCCTGCTGTTACTGGCCACGGGAAAGGTCCCCACGGAGGGGCACCCCCTTCCCTCTCCCACAGCTGAGGAGAAGCCTCAGTGCTGCACAGTTTCAAGGCTGCTTTGGGTGTTGCTGAAGAGGCAGGTGGAGTTGTGCAGCTGAGGGTGACAGAACCTTGTTGGCATTACTTGGCCTGTGAACATATGTAGATGATCAGAAAGGGCAGGAAAAACCATAACTTTCTTTCTTCATAATGAAAATGGAAGGCTAACTCTTTTCTGTGCTGTTGTTCTGAACATCTTTGCTGTTCAGGTGGTGCTGGATGCCTGTTGGATCCCTTTTGGTGCAGAAAGTGAATTCCTGGAGATTCTGATGGCTTTTTCATAAAACAGTAGATGTAAATGTGTCTCAAGATTTGTTTCAGCCTGGTCTGGCCCTGGGCACCCTGTGAGATCCCTTCCCACATGCTGTGGAAGAGCTAGTGGTCTCTGGTTCAGATGTGATATGGAAGTTGTTCCAGAGCATGGCAATGCACAGAGGAAAGTGCTGCTGGGTGAACAAAGTGTCCCTGCTCCCCCTCCCTGCTTTGTTATGTCCATGGTGAGGAAGAGGAGCAGGAGCAGAGCTGCCACCAGTCCCTGTTTGGGGCTCTAACTCAGCACAGTGTTTCAAGCCTGACTTTGGCATGTCTTACTGCAAGGGTAGACAAATCACGGGGGATACTCCCCCAGCATGAGTTGTGATCCACAGGGTGAGAGCTGGGGTATCACTCAGGTCTCCAGAGTCCATCAGGAGGCTTTTTTTCTCTAATCATGTCTGTAAAGACCCAGAGCAAGAAGGCTGGGCTTAATTAGGAGAGATGTGTGTCAAGGTGGCAAACAAAGTCCTCCCTGTGCAAATGCTGGGCCACTCGTGCAGGTGTTTTACAAAAGGCAACATTATCAGTGTAACTCATTACCTGCCTGTGCAGGCACACAGATTAGGGCATTTGTTTCTGTGTTGGGGAAAATGCAAAAGACCTTTCAGCAGGGCTGTGATTTATGATCATTGCATTAGGGGAACATGGTCTTACCTCTATCTTGCTGGAGTGGCTGTTGACTTGTATTTCCTTTTGGAGTTGGCTCTTTGCTGTGTGGGTTGAGGTTTTTTTTCCCCTTTCTAGCAGAGTTGGAGCAGGTGAAATGTGGTGGCCTGGCAGTGCCCCAGAGAAGGGGCAAAGCCTGGGAAGTTCATCTCCTTGTCGTGCTCTCCTGGGTAGAAATTCGTCAGGTGTTTCTGAGTGTCAGCAGGGGTGGACCAGGGTTGGCCACTCACATTCAGCTGCTTTTTGGTGGCTGGAGAGAGGCTGCTGCCATGGTCACTATAGGGTTACTTAACCAGAAAGTTGATTTATGAGTGTGTGCCATAGAAATCTATATCCACATAACTGGCATGGACCTGCACCCTAGAATGGCCCGAACCCGAGGTTGTTTCTGTTGAACCAGCTCCTTTTCTGGGAAACTGGCAAAGTTCCCTATTGCAGCACGGCTACAGAGGCAGCGTGGCAATGTGTTGGTGACTGGGGGGTAGGAGATGTGACCATCTCCCCTGCATTGATTACACCAGATGTGCTCTCTGGGTCCAGATCGAGGTGTGCCCTGCTCGCTGGGGTCCCCCGCTCCAGCATACAGCAAAACGAGTCACTGGAACAGAGCCTGGAGCAGGAGGTACTGCAGGGGTGAGGCTGGTGGGACAGCCTCCTGGGGGCTGCCTGGATTGGGAATGCCTCCAGGTGTCCTAGCCAGGGGCAGGAGCCTCAGGGTGCTGCGGTGTCACAGGTGGAATGAGCCAGGAGGATGTTCTGGTCCATGTGCAGTGGTGGGTAGTTCGACCCTTGGATGAGTTCTGGTGCCACTTGGTTTGGGCATCTAATTCCTGAAACACCTGGTGCTCCTGGGACGGCAGCAGAATGCCAACAGACTGTACTCTTTCTGCAGTGCCAACTCTGTGTGTCTCAGTACCCACTTCTGCCTCCCCCAAATCCCAGATCCACACATCTCTGGGGCTTAACCTGATTATATTGCTCCCTTAACTGAAAGAAATTATTTTCCCAAGACCCAGGAGGAAGAGAGATGTTTTGAAGACCTGTAAGGAGCAGTGCCCCGGGTGGTTTAAGTCTTTGAGAGGATTAGTGCTGTTGCTACAATTAAGAGAGCAAACTGGGGGATGTGGGAGCTGTTTGGGGCTGTGGACTCGATGGCTGAATGTACCACCAATACTGGCTGGTGCTCCTGCCACACTGGGGATTTGTACCTGAGCCTTGTGGCAGGGAAGGGGTGAGAGGGAAGCAGCTGTGGTGTGAGCAGTGGGCATTGGTGCCTCTTGGACGTGTCTGAGTGGCTGCTGTGGGGCAAGAAAGCTGGAGTGAGGTGTGGGCTTTGGCTGGGACTTGTGGGGACAGCCCAGTTATTGTCCTGATGGAGCTGAAGCCAAACCCCTGAGATCAGAGTCTCTGTGTTCATGTGGACTGTCTTAGTCCCACATCCTCTGCTGCAGAGGACCTTCTGTCACCTGGGTACCATGGTGTTTTGGATATCCCACCCTTATGATTTCTTCATCTGCTTTTAAGCCTCTTCCAAGACAGGCTTCCTTTGCTTCCTTTGCACAGACCAGCTCTGAGTGAGCAAAAGCCTTGCAAGATCTGTGGGGTTTTTGTCTTTTTTTGTCTCCACAATTAAGCCAATACTCCAGACCCTGACTCTCTTACTTTGCTGGCTTTTCTCTGGACAAGGACATTCTGTGCTTGCAGGTGCTTACCCAGTCCAGATGCTGGTTTCAGCTTCTCATGAGGGCGGGATTGGTGCTACTTAAGTAGAGCTGAGTTCAAGAATTCATGTCTCTGGTGCAAGGATGTGTTGAACTAGCACTCTTCAAGAGCAGAACTTTGTCTTGCAATGAGTCTGTAAGTGGAGCTATCAAATCTTTACATAGTAGGAGGTTAGTACACATAATGTTAACTCTAGGCTATAAATTCTGGAGGGAGGAGAAGTTGCTGGTCTTTCTGGTTGCAAAAGAGTAAGAGGCAGAGGCAGTCCAGAAAATTTATTTTTTACCAGGAATGAGTTGTAAGCACTGAAATCTCTCTAGATGCCTAAATTTCCTCCTCTTCCCTCCCTTTAAGGCTGTTGTCTGTTTAATTTATTGAGAAAAATGTTTCTACAGCTTTGCAACAAACTCTGGCACACTGTGACAGTAACCTTGGCTTGTCTCAAGCCTGCAGCTGGCGCAGCTCTGGAGCGGTTGCGGATTTGCCAGCGCAGGGCTGAGCTGCTCTGGCGCAGGGCTGGGGCTCGCACCGGGGCCCTCAGGTGCCCGAAGAGAGGGAAGAGGATTACACGGTGCAACCGAGGCGCTCCTGCGGGGATAAATTCCGGTTAAACACTCCATCGGGGTGTCTGAAGAGCTGCCATGGAGCAGGAATAAAACACGCGTTTGCTGTAGACAGTTGGTGCTGCGATCTGCTGATAAAGGGGCTTTAGTCCCAGTTTGTCAGTTAGCTCAGTCATATTTCCTGCTGAGTTCAGGGGATTTTTCCCCCTTAAATCATGAATTTCACAGAACTTCCCTCTCCCTGCTCTGCTTTTAAACAAAACCGGTCTTTTTGTCCTTTTTGGGGGAAATGGAGACAGATTAGAGTTATCTCACATGACTTGACCGGTGGGCAGCACAGCCCGGTGATGCTGGGCAATATTCTGAAGAACTCACCCATGAACAGCAATTAGCTTTTAATTGTGGCACTGCCGCCTGCCCGGGGCTGCCGGAACAGCGCCGGGAGCTCTTTGTGGCCGGAGCGGCACCAGGGGGACCCTCGGCCATGAAAGGGGAGCGGCGCTGACCGAAAGGGATAAGATGCTCATTTCAGCCCCACCCCCTTACTGCGCTCAAAAGCTCTTATTTTCAGAGCAAAGCACTATTGAAGCATCGGGACAATGGAGCCCAAATCCTGCTGGGGGAAGGGGGATGCTGGCAATTGCATCTTTTGTTGCTTTTCCTTCTTTATTTTCCTGTGGCCTCCCCCATCCCACCCCTCCAAGAAATCCACATAGATGCTCGCTAGATGATAATGAAATCACTTTCTTGGGACCTTGCTAATAGGATTATAATTATTACTGGAGATGAACTGGAGTGAATAGAATATTTACCATTTCATCTTAAATTATTGTAAATCCCTCCAAAGCAGCCCTTTGATATGTAAAGTGCTGCTCCTCTCCCCCCGGTGAAGATAATTATTTAGTGGAAGTTCAGAGCTTTTAAGTATGGTGGGGAGTAGAAAGAGGCTTCCGTGTTTACATAAAGAGAAGAGGAGGGCCTGTGTAATGAACTGGGGACGTTGATGAATATCTTGCCTGGCTCCAGCAAAGGAGGAGGGAAAGTTCCTTCTTAGCAGTTGTAACATCTTGCGCTGTTATTTGGGCAAGAGGTTAAAAAATAATTGGAAATTTAGCTCTTCCTAATCCACATCCCTGCAGCCTGTGTTCAGTTGGTGCATGACCTACCCAGTGACAGTGGCAACATTCTGAGTTTGTTCTGTAGAGCTGGAGGAATTTCTGTTGGAGGAATGATCAGGTGGCCTGGGCACCCTCAGCCTGGCAGAGAGATTTCTTGGGGAAGGTATGGTGCTTGCCAGACTTGGAGCTAGGCTGGAGATGGAGGGAGGGTGGACTGGTGAGACGGTGCAAGGACTGGGGCTATGGTGTGAGGGCAGGGGCTGGTCAAAATGGGCAAAGCAAGGAACCTTGGACGGGCTGTGGATGCAGAGCTTCAAGAGAAATCATAGAATGTCCTGGGTTGGAAGGGACCTTGAATATCCCCTCATGTCATTCCCCTGCAGGGATACCACCCACTAGACCAGATTTCTCAGGGCCCCATCCAACCTGGCCTTGAACACTTACAGGAATGGGGCAGCCGCCTAGACAAGGGGTTGGAAGAGGGATCAGCTGAGGATTGTTAGGTGGACGAAATGCATCAGGCAAAAGAAAGCCTCTGGAGCTGAATTTGGATGGAGGCTGAGAAGGCAGTAGGGGACAGCATGCTGCTTGCCCCATTCCTGCTCTGCCCTTTCCCTCCTCTGGCTAGGGCTGGAGACCCCCAGGCCACGGGAGAGAGGGCCACAAGGAGAGGACTGCACCCTGTGGGCACATTCATGTTAGTGTCTGCAAGGAGGGGGCCCTTCTCCCAGCTTTCCAGAGTGCTCTCGGCTCCTTGGACCCTTCCTCCCAGAGGCTGCCCTGCATGGAGCATGAGCTCAGGCAGGAAGGGGGGTTGCTCCAATCAGCCACCTCCAAGGCCACCTTCATGCCCTTGCATCCTTTGCCAAGGACCAGGCATGTCCCAGGAGCGATGGTGACATCACCCATCAATGGCCCAGGAGTCCTTGTGGAACCTGGGCTTCTCTGTTGTGCTTCCTGGTGAAAGCACAAGCCTGCTCTGTGCAGACAAGACTCCCATCAGGTGTTTCTGCTGATGTTATTCCTGCTCTGTAGGTTGCAGCTCTATGGTACACCATATGTGGCACTTTGATATAGAAGGCAGCAGCCCTGCAAGGGATGGCATGTCATATCTTGGTTATGAGACTGCTTCTAATTAACCCATTTCATCTCATGCAGTAGGGGAGGCATGTGGGTGAGAGTTGTGTTTTGTCTGGCACAGGGTGGGAGGCTGCCTTTGCAGCAGAGGCTGGTGGAGCTCATTGTACCCATCGCTGTTCCCAGAGGCACAAACCCTCCATGGATCAGGCCCTGCTTTGTCCAGGGTGGTGCTCAGATGCTGCTGCACACTGTCTGTTCAGCTCTGTGGCTGGGTTAGCTCCTCGTGTCCCAGCACAGAGAGAGTCAAGCCTCTGTGGTGGCTCCCAGGTCTGATTTGAAGGCAGTGACTTTTGAAGAGGCGAATAAAGTCTTTTATTTAAAAAAACAAACCAAACAAACCTAAACCCCAAAAATATCCTAAACCATGGTATTTGCTGCAGTGTGTTGCCCCCTCCTTGGGGAACTTCTTGCTTTGATTTGCCAGGGCTGTTTGGTGTGTCCTGGCTGTGCCACGTCAGTGGGGACGAAAGGGCCACCTGCCACTGCCCTGCACCTCCCCACTCCCCAGACCTTTGACGAGTTTTGCATCAGCATCAAAGGAGCTCAGATCAGGCTCCAGAGCCTGTTCCTGTGGGGCACATGGTGATGCCACCGTGGCCACCAGCTCTTTGGTCCCACTGAAGTCCCAGAGCACATTCATCATGGTGCTCTTCACACACAATTACTGTCCTCTCCCTTCTTTAATCCCCAACATTTCCCAACAAGTGAAGGGCACCTCGCAGATCTGGGGACAGGGAGCAAGGAGGGTGAGAAAAATATTAATTTCAGGCTGGCGTATTTTTTCCTCCTTTCCCTCCCTCTTCACCTACTCCTTCCTCACCCCCAAACTTCATTAATTCCCATCATCTGGTTTGTGTAATCATCGTGGTGAGTGTTCGACAGAGCTGGATAGGGTTACATCTATTTCAAAAAGGCTGAGGCTGCTTCCCAGCCGTTCCCTTTTATTGTTGTATAATTTGCCAACCCAAACAACAGACTCCTGCTTGAGACAAAGGCACACATGTTGCTCTTACCACTGGTCATAGAAAAGGGACAGACTGCCTGCTACTGTACAGGTCTGTGGTGCAACAGTGGCTGAAGCCAAGGAAAACTTTTTGTAAGATGATGTATCAAATTATAAAGCAGCAAGCACTCACACCCTCAAAGAGGAATTTGCTATTGCTTCTCTCTCTACTTCTTCCTCTTCTTCCATCTCCCTCATTGCCCTTTCCCATTGCTGTCACCAGAAAGCAGAGTCAAAGCCAGCAGGTAATTTTGAAGCCAGTTGACCTGTGTGCCGGTGGCAGGGTTTGTGATGCAATTAAAACTTTATTTTATTTTATTTTATTTTATTTTATTTTATTTTATTTTATTTTATTTTATTTATTTTTTATTTTCTTTATATTACTTTAACAATCTTTCCCACAGCTGGTTAGGTCCTTGCTTTTAAGGAGTATTATTGGATCCAATGGTTTTGTGATCAGCCATGCAGGCAAAGGGGCCTGGCAGGGTTGGGAGGGGACCAGTGTGGTGGCCTCAGGAGCTGAGCTGGTGATTCTTTGGGGTTTTGATTGATGAGCATCTGAGCCCTTGCTCGTGGTCAGGTGCCAGTATGTGCTACAGCTGTGTGGTTTTGATCCAGCCCCTGGCTGCTCTTGCCAGCACTGTACATTTTCCCTGCTTTCTGACAGCAACATGTTGCCTTGCAAACTGAGAGCAGCTGGGTATCACCTTGGCAGAGGGGATGAGCTGTAAGGCAAAGCTACCACCAATGGAGGTACCACCCCATCCTTCCCTGGGTGTCTACAGCTCTTTTCCAAGATATTAAAATTAACTTGCTCTGCCTAAATTTATTTATTGTTATGGGGAGGAGAGAAAAGGCAGAGAAGCAGCAGGAAGTAGAGTGAGAATTGGCTGTTGCAGTAAAGCCCTCTTTAAAAATGTTTCGCTTAGGATGACAGATGGACAGATAGACTGCAGTGGGAAATGAGCCCTTTGGCTTTGGTGGGATCCTGACCAGAGCAAAGCTGAACAGGACCATGCTGAGATGGGAACAGGGCACCAGACTGCCCCTGGGGTGGGGACAAGGCAGAGGGAGAATGCAGCATACTGGAAAGAATCAGCTTCTGAGGGGATGCACCTTTAATCTCCCTCATCTTCTGCACTTGGTTCCTCAGAGCTGTTCCAAGACTGAGCAGGCCACTGCTGGGCCTGTTTGCTTTCCAACCTGCAAATTAAAAATGCAGAAAAAAATCTTGAATTCATCATGTGCATTAAGTTGTACCATGTTCTGGGTTGTTCTGTTACTGGCTGTACTTTAGCTTGGTGTCGTCATGGGTTTTCAAACCTTCTGTCATTACTCTTCAGGCTAAAAAATCTGTTTTCCCCTAGAATGGGAGAAGAACTTTGTTGTTTACATTTTGTATTTCTATTCACCTTCTCACCATAACTTTTCAATCTAATTTATGCAGTTTCTTGGGAGGATTTGGGGGGCACTTTCCCATGAAAAAATCAGATTGTCAAAATTGGGTTTTCTGAAAAGGAATCACTTTTTGCCTTCTTGAAACAACAGTGAGGAATGGGGCAGAAACTGGTCAGAGATAGGTCAGATGCTTTGTGTGTGCAGTGCTGGACTGCAGAGCAAATGGTTGTGGGTTACAGACATGAATTTGGCATAAATGTGGCTGATGTCCCAAATAATTTGACTTGCTTTTCCTCACATTTCCCATGTTTTCCTTGCTTCTAGGGAACAGCTGTGGGGGGAAAACTCTAGCAATTTTGTGCTAAAGTGGTTCTTGCTGTATTTGCTGCCAGAGCTGCTGTGGGGACTGCTGTGAGTGCACTCCATCTCCCCCAGGAGAGTTTTATCACCTTTGGCGAGGAAAACTGAGGAAGCACAGAGGATAGAGGAAGTGTGGTGGTGTGGAGCAGAGATTTGGAGACTGGAAGGTGCCATTGCTGCAGCTGCATCACAGGACAACCCCGTTTTAAGACTTACCTGCGGGACTCATTACTTGGATTTGTTGGAGCAGGGGGAACATCTCCCAGAGTGGTGCTGGGTAGCTCCAGGGGCTGGATAGGAATGGACGCAGCGGGAAACCTTCCTCAGAAAGGACAGCCCTTGCTCAGCTCTGGAGCTCCTGCTGGGCAGCTGGACCCCTGAGTGAGCTGGGCCTTGGCTGGGCAGCCTGGCGGTGACCCCAGGGCGGACGGTCCTGGTGCAGCCCGGGTCAGCCCTGCCCTGGGCAGAGCAGGAGGGTTTATCCCAGCAGGTGCTGGCCGTGGCAGGAGGTGCATGGGAGGGCCAGCAGACGTCCCCAGGGATAAAACCAGACACCACAGCTGTGCTCTGCCCTGCGCTGCTCTGTCCTACCTGTGGCAAATAATGCAGCAACAGGTTGTGGGGGTCCTCTCGCCCCCTGGCGTGTTCCTCCTTGAGAAGTAGCTGCAGATTAGCCTGGAGCCCCTCTGTGCGGACAAAAGCTGCCACAAAGGGCATTAGGCTTCAGGATTGGATTACCATGCGGCCACCTGTCATCCCCACTTTGTAAATTTATCTCACTCTGGGTCTGATTTTCACATTGGAGAAGTTTGCGCTTAAAAACCCCCCAACAAAATCCCCTGCCGAGTGCCTTTCCAAGCAACAGCCTGGCTGAGTTCATCTTAGTATCCCTTCTTATTCCAGGCTTCAGAGCTGCATGGGGCTGGGGATTAGGGCTGTTTGAATGAAGAGAGCCTTTATTACATTAGTTTAAGTGGTTAATAGGTAAAGTAGGCCAATCCATCTTTAGACTAAGCCTATCACTTCTCCTATGAAGGGTGCAGGCTTCACCGAGGAAATGTTCATTAAAGGAAAAGCTTTTCCTCTGTCCCTCTTGACATGTTAATAGCTAAGGGTTAGGGGCTTGCTCTTTGCCTGTGCAAAATTCATAGCTGTGCAAAATTCATAGCTGTGCTCATGCAGCAGCTTCCTCCCCTTGCTGGGGCCCAGCTGCTGGCAGCTCTGCCCTACTCAGCAGTGCTTTCTGGCTGGGCTGGGTGGGGAATGAAGGATGCTGGGGGGTCTGCTGGTGCTCTTCATCCTCATTTCCTTCTTCCATGCTCAATAAGCAGGTGCCTCGTCCCTTCCTAAGTAGGGGAGATGGAGTTCAAATGACAGGTAGAGGCAATTCTTTTGTGCTGGGACTCTCTGCTGTGGGATGTTCTCAAGGCCAGAAGTATTTGTGGGTTTGAAAGGATTAGACAGTTCATAGTCACTATGAAATAGGATGATTTGGATGCAGATGCTGTCTCCAGAGGTCTTTGAACTGCAGGTTGCCAGAAGGCAGGAGGATAACAAGGCAGCAGGGATGGCTTGCCAAGGTTTTCATGCTGTATTTGCAACTACAGTTTCCACTATGGCCCTCAGTGGTGTCTCTGTCCAGCCCTGGGGCTCAGTTGAGCTCTCTATTTCCCACAGCCTGGTTCCCTCTCTCATCTCCCTTTGCTCTCCTGTATGGACAGCAGTGGTAGCTGTGCCTCTGCCTTTTTCACCTTGTGTCAGGCAGTGCTGGCAGGAGTTGCCCATGTCTCCATGGTGCCTGAGAATCCTCCATGGACACAGAGGCTCCACAGTGGTCACAAGCTGCCTGGGGTGGTCTGTATCCACCTGAGCTGAAAGCAGGTTTCTGTTGGACCCCACTCCTTTCTCCCAAGGGGCTGCACCCCGCCAGGGCATCGTGGCTTCTCACCATCACAGCTCCTCTTTCCCCTCCCAAAGCAGCAGCTGTAGTTTAGCATGGCCCTTGCTGTCTTGGAGCCCCAGGAGTAGACACGCTCAGCTCTGGATCTGGCCCTCCTCCCACCAAAGTGATGTCCAGTGTGTTGTGTTGGAGCTGCAGTGCTCTGCTGGGCCAAGTTGCCCTTCTCCAGCTGTGGCTTGAATGGGAATAAATTCTTCTTCTTTCCACCACTGTGAGTTCAGACCAGCCAACGTACCAGTTCCTTCTGTCCCTGAGGCTCTGCTGTCTCTGGCTGCCAGGATGATGGATGGTGCCTCTGTGGGAGATTATGGAAACCATGGGAAAGCTCCCACAGCTGACATGCCCATGCAGTAAAACTTTGCTTTCCTGGATGTGGTGTTGTCAGAGGTTCAAACGACCTCTATAGGCCACAATATTTGGCTTCTCTTGCAGCTATCTTTCTTTCATGCAGCCATTTTACAAACAAAGCAGAGTCTGAGAGAATCTTGAGGGTGTCAGCTTTGGGCTGTGCCTGGCACCTGTGTGGTACAATGAAGGGAGAGCACGAGCAGGGGCCCGAGGGCTGGTTTTGGTGGATCCAGGCCTTGTACATGGGTTGAAGGTTCTGTTTCTACCTCTGCTCACCTCAGCCCGTGTTGGCCAACCTGAAGGCAGTAGGTGTGTCAATGTGCCTTGTTCTGCTTTGCTTGCTGTAATGGGTCACCAGCAAAATGTTCTTAAATTGCCAGGAATTTAGGCCTTCTCCAAAAATAACAATCTGGGAGGTTTGGGCTTGCCCAGAACTGAATACTTTCAGCCACAAGTGCAGTGTGGGCCCAGGAGATGAACTGCTCTGCAAAGGGGCTGATGCCTGGCCAATGGATGCCTCTTAGGTGAAGAGTTACTCCCTGCTTTCTTCCACTTATGGTGAGCTCCTCTGTACTTGCTGAAATGCTAATTAAGAACCTGTGTTTCCCAACTGAATCAACTGACTTGGCACTCCATCCCCAGCAATTTCCTCCTGTTTCACAGCCCTGCCCAATGCCTTTCTTGTGCAAGGAGGGGAAAAATAAACCTTGCGTCATTCCCATGAGACTGATAAATACTGGCTGTAGTAGTCCTGGAGGAGAAATCAGTCCCAAAATGCAGGGCCCCATACAACCAGCAATCCAATGAACCTGACCTAAAGCTGAAGGGCTTCAGTGGAACACGGGCAACCTGAGAATGTTTTGGGAAGCTTTCTCCTCTCTAGGCAGGTCCCAAGCCATTAAGGACTTCATGGGTGGAAAACAACCTCTTAAATCAAGCTGAAAAGCAGTTGGTGGCCAGTGCAGGATGTAGAACTTGGATTTAATGTGGCCATAAAAGGGGACACCACTTAATGGGCAAATGTTGAAATCTACCTCAGCCCACGACAAATTTAAGAGTTGCTCTGAGTGTTATTGACTGGCCCTATTCTGTGACAGCATTATGGGCTTGCACAGTTGGCCAGAAAGGCGAAGGATTAGTCAGAGTTGTATTCTGGTTGCTGGCTTTGGCACACATACTAGCTCCTGCCTTCCAGAAGCTCTCAAATCCCAGGTATCTGGTAGACCAGCGTGATTTTTATCTGCATGTGAAACTCCACTTGTGTGGACTTGAAATCCCAGCCTTCAGGGTTGCCACCACCTCTGGCCATGACTGCAGGTTCTACAAGCTGATATCCCCTTCCTCCACAGTCCATCTTGTCCATTACCTCTCCTACCCGAGTTCCATGCAGGTCTGGCACAGGGATTGTCTCCCACCCTGGGGCTGTGGAGAAGGGGCTCTAGGGGCAGCCTGTAGGCACAGCTCACAGGGAGGATGGAGGTGCAGCCCCTGGGTGCCCCTTGCCAGTAAACACATTGCACAAAGGCAATGCCTGAGGCTGCTGAAGTAAAATACCAGGTACAGTCTGAGCTCACCAATGGTTGCATAAACAGCTACTGACCAAATTTCGTAGACATGGGATGATTTTCGATGCAAACAGACCTCTCATTCCTGGATCCCCTGTTATTTGCCCTCAGAACAGACTGGTCAGCTTTCTTCCTTTGCGTTCTTAATAAGGGCAACCATTGGCTTTAGCACAAATTATCAGTGGCTGTTTTAATTGCAAGAGCCCCGGTGATCCTTGCTGTGGAAACATGAAAGCAGCCAGGGAGGAGATGGCTGTGGGAGCAGCCTCTGTGTGGTGTCCTATGGCTGAGGGAAGCACAGCTTCAGGCTTGTGGACCACACGCTGGCTGCTTATTTCTCTGTACTGGGTGGATGCTTTGAAAACTTAATCAAGTTTTATAACTTTAATTTTGTACTTGACTCCCCTTTTGCCTTTTTCTTTTCAACAGTCTCTCAACCCAGAGCAAATGAGTCCATTAGGGCTATAAAGGGAAAGAACTGGCAAACGGTCTAAAATATTTTAGCTTACCTAGTGAATGATAGGAAAAAATTACTCTTCCTGCATCATGCCACTTCCATCAATTCTGCAAGATCCCTATTCTTTCCCCATATGGTTAATTAGGAATAGGCAGGGAATAAGGTGGAATTGCTGGAAGCTTTAAGTTTTAAAAGTACTTTGTGAAGGTATGTCCTGCCCATGTACTGGGGTTGTGTTCTCCACAGTTGTACCCCACATCCTGACCTGCTGTAACCTGTGGGGCAGCGCTGGGGTGGGGCTGTCCTCATTGTCTCTTGGACTGGGATGTGCTGAAGATGCCATGGGCAGCTCTTGATGCCCTTTCTTGCTCATGATAGAGAATAGTAAAGCAGGGAGAGGAACTGGATACAAGAGGACACCTGTGAGTGAAGTCCTGCTGTTGGCAAGCCAGAGAAAAATTGTGCCCTCTTGCCTGAATTGGGAAAATTTTTGCATTTGGAATGCTGAGGGAAAATGAGGTGGACATACTCTAGTGATCTCCTACTTTTCTGCAGTACCATCCTCACATTCCCCTGGGGAAATGAGCTCTGGATTGGGGCTGAGGTCTCAGTGGTGTAGTCATGAGCCAGAACAGCCACCTCAGGTGCAGCTCAGGACCCATCCTGACCAGTCTAGAGCTGGTGTGGTACATTCAGCTGCGGTCCAAGCACAGAGTGTAGCTCAGCTAATCCACTCATGAATAACTGGGGGATTACTCAGCTGGATTTCTAATACAGTGGCCTTTAATAATAATCCTCCCTTAATCCCTCAATCAATGGGAAATGGATTTGTCTGTATGATCCAAACGGCCTGTGAAGGCATTCTAGGGAGAAGAATTCTTGTGTATCTGTGTGTGAACACACCTGTAAATGCATATGGAGATTTTTGTTCCTCTTCCTTGCCCTTCTGACCCATGTCTGTGTGTTTTGCTGGCAGGGAGCTGATGCCCAGGACACTGGAGGGGCAGATCACCATGGAGAAGACCCCCAGCTACTTCGTCACCAAGGAGGCCCCAGCCCGCATCTCCTCCATGAGCAAGGGCACCAAGCTGATCGTGGTGGTGCGGGACCCCGTGACCAGAGCCATCTCGGACTACACCCAGACCCTCTCCAAGAAGCCTGACATCCCCACCTTTGAGAGCCTGACCTTCAAAAACAGGACTACGGGCCTCATAGACACCTCGTGGAGCGCCATCCAGATCGGCATCTACGCCAAGCACCTGGAGAACTGGCTGCTGCACTTCCCCCTCGGGCAGATCCTCTTTGTCAGCGGGGAGAGGCTCATCAGGGACCCCGCGGGGGAGCTGGGCAGGGTCCAGGACTTTCTGGGCCTCAAGAGGATCATCACGGACAAGCACTTCTACTTCAACAAAACCAAGGGCTTCCCGTGCCTCAAGAAGGCGGAGGGCAGCAGCAAACCCCACTGCCTGGGCAAGACCAAGGGCAGGACCCACCCTGACATCGACCAGGAGGTGGTGCAGAGGCTGAGGGACTTCTACAGGCCCTTCAACATGAAGTTCTACCAGATGACAGGGCAGGACTTTGGCTGGGACTGAGCCTGGCATGGGAAAGTCCCCTGTTATTACTTGCCCAGCACGGTTTGCTTATATAAAGAGATATATATGTATGTAAAATGTACAGAAATCTATTTTATAATAATTTATTTTTAATTCCTAAGCAATTAATTCACTAAGCTGCCTAACCGCACTGGCTAGAACGGTAGCCTGTAACCTGTTTAACATTCCACGGTGTTTAATTCTAATGTCTCTCCTTTCCTTGTTTTTTTGCCCTTCTTCTTTCTCTTTGGTTTGGTTTGTAACAGACAGTGCTTCCACTTTTCCTAAACAAAATTTGTATTTAAAAATCAAAAGGAAGGAGGGAGGGAAAGCACAAGTTTATTTTTGTTACGGGTATCTGGCCTTTATAAACAGTTGCTTTCCCTACTCCAGTGTCCCAGTCTCGGCTCCGCTGTTGTGCTCCCTCATGCCACATTTTTCTGGCTAGTTCCATGGCCCAGGGGGTGTTTCTCTGGGATGGGTGGGAGGAAGGCTGGGCATCCCTGCACCTCACATACCTCTGATGAGCAGCAGCATGTTTTCCCAGTGACTGTAAGCCTGGGAACCCCAAGCCAAGGGCTCCTGCTCAGGATTGCCAGGAGGGCAATGTGCTCTTTTTCCAGCAGAGAAGCTGCAGAGCTGGTTGCATAGGCAAAGCTCTCAGTACAGTTTTCCTTCCTGCTTTTTGTCCAGGAAGTTCTTTCCCACAATCCCTCTATGCATTTAAAATCTTTACTGCAGGACAAATGTAAAATGCTGTGTCTGTGTGTGACATGTGTGGTGCTGGTCAGAGCGACTTGCAGAAAGTGTTGCTCCAGGGACACCCATGCACACCAGGCACTGCTGGGAGATGGCAGTACCTGCAGCACGTGGAGCACCCTCCACCCACCAAAGACACCAGCAGAACCACTGGGAAAGTCTCAGGTGCCTGCCTGACATCATGCCCAGCATGGAGTGTGTCCCAGGACATGGCACAGGCACTGTTACCTCCAGCCCCACGGCCACCACAGCATGTCCCAGTACGTGAGACTGGGGAGCATCACCCTTAGCCCCCTTAATTCCATCTTAATTCTATCTCTGGTCTCTCCCAAGGAGCATTGTTTGCTTAGAGCCAGGGAGAAGCGCTGCTTTAGCAACAAGGGTGAATCTGTGGGAAGGCAGGGGGGAATCTGGGCACGCTGGGGTTGGGGTACTCCTGGCTGAGCAGCCAGGCAGGACAGGAGGCTCCAAACATGCAGCCATTAACCTGGATGAAATCCTTCTCCTCAGATGTAAGCACTTGTTGTGGGACTCCAGGGCAGGTTAGGTCTGTCCTGAGAGCTCTGCCAGTGTTCTGTGAGCCCAGGAGATCCTGATAAGCACTGTGTGTGTCCAATGCCTTATCACTGCTGTCAGAGGTTCTGCCAGCTGGACTGCAACACTTCCAGAGCAAGGTGGCAGCAGAAGTGATCTTCTCATTGAATGTTTAACAGAAAGAGAGCTCTGATGTCTCTGGGTAGCAGAACTCCCCACTCCTCAGCTGCAGCCCTGAAATGATGCACTGCACTGAGCATCACCTGGTGTTGCTGTGGGAGCACTTCCAGAGGCAGAGTGAGCGAAACTGGAAACAACAAAAGCACCAATGGGCAGAACATCTCATTTCATATGCATTGCTTATAGAAATCCCTGCCCTGCACCTCTCCATAGTTACCTGTAGCTCCCCCTTAGAGCTGCCCATTGTAGCTGTGCCCAGCTGTGGTGGGGCCCATTCAGTGCTGTTTCCCAAATGTTTGTTTTACTTTTGCAGCCTCCTCACTCTAGCCTGCCCCTTCCATCTCTCTGCTGTGGCAGTTGGGTGATGAAAATGTTCCTCAGAGCCTGGGCTGCTCTGTCTGGGTCTCGAGCTAGTCCTGCTCCAGCAGAGAGAGCAAAGAGCAGATTTGGCTCTGGGTCTGCTGCAGGTGCTGGGGAGCTGCCCTTCAGAGCTCGGTACAAACCTGAGGGCTCCTGGCCTGTCCAGCAGTGTCACACCCCCAGAGGGATTTAGGGTCTCGCACCACCATGTCTGGGTTCACACCTGAGCTGGAGTGCACGTGGGTGAAAAGGAAAAAGGAAAAGGAGATTTTAAGCATAACAGCATCAGGCTGAGATGCCTACAAAACTGCTGTGAGCAGGATCCAAATCTCTCCTTGGGGTTTGCCTCCAAACACATCTTCCCACAAACAGGGAAGTTCTCCTTCTTGCCCTGAGCCATTTCTAGTGAAGAAATGACACTTTGGGCCAATGCAGTCTGACTTCAGAGGGTTCAGGTGGGATGAGGGACCTGCTGGGCTCTGCAGGCTGACAGCCCCTGCGTTCCCTCTGTCCTGCAAAATCCAGCTGCATCCTGAGCAGCTGGGTGGATCTATGCACTTTTGAGGGGTTTGGCTTCAGCTCCAGCCAGATCCCTGGCTCTGTTTCCTGCTGCTAGGACAGGTGATGAGTGCAGGAGTGTGTCTGCTTTATCCCAGACCCTGCCACTGTTGGGTGACTGAGGGGAAGGAGCTGCGGGCACTAAGGAAATGCTTCCTGGTGGAAAAACAAGTGATTCTTGGTTCTCAAAACCTCAGTCTTCCTTCTAGCAGCTTATGCAATGCATGGAAGGAAGCTTGACCTCTCCACTTGGCCCTTGGGCGGGCTCCCACCTCCCAGTGTTTCACTGGTGGAGCCTCCAGGACCTGTGTGCTGGCATGGGCTCCTTTCCAGGCGCTTCCCTCCGGGGTCTCTGCTGGCTGCTCAATGCCTGAAGAGTTCTGCATCCCCCTGCAAGTCTTCCTTGCTTTCCTGCAAACAAGTTTTTAATATCCCAATACCTTCCTCAGCTGTACAGCAGAGTGTGGGCTTAATTTGTATAATCAAGCCCTGCTGCAAAGAACTCTTGTGGAGCAAACTTGTTGGAGAGTGGAAATACAGAGAGTGAGGAATAACACTTCTAACCATAAGCAAATTGTCTCAATATCCTTCATAATGAAGTCTGCAGTAGACTTTTAATGTAACAAAGCCTTACCTAACAAATATGACAATGAAGGTGAATTCTCTGTGGTGTTCATCATGTTGCTAATATTGGAATCGGTGCATTTTTTTTTAAATACTCCCCTTATTTCTTTTAAATTAAGCTTGGAGGTGTGATTAGAAGTTTGATCGGTTGGTATTTTTTTTCACATTGTAACTTTAATTTATGGCTGAGTTTCATTCAGTCCTGTATTCAGAAGTGCAGTATAGCTATTAGTGATGTGTCGTCTGTAACATGGTTCTATAGTCCAGTAGCCAATTTGTAAAAAAAAAAAAAGTACAAAATAGAAAGGAAAACAAACAAAAAAAGCCACAAAAAAGAAAATATTAAAAAAATATATATGGAGTATTTTGTGGTATGTACAACACAAATTAATTTTACACAGAGAAAGATGTTTCTAGGAAAATGAAATTCTGATAATTCATACTATTTGTATGAACAAATAAAAGCTCTATTTTCCGAAGCCACAGGCACGGCTGTGTTCATTGGGAGGGTTGGATGTGCTGTCCCTGCCAGGACTGTCCGTGCAGCCCTGCTGGCCCAGGGGCTGCTGCTGAGCCCGGGGAGAGGGACACGGACCTGGGCCAGGGCTCCCTGCAGCTGCTCTGGAGCCAGGGGCTGTCCTGGGGCACGCAGGGGTGGCCCAGTGCTGCCCAGGCAGGGGGCTGGGGCTGGCCTGCCCTGCCCTGCTGGACACAGCCAGCTGGGCATCCCCTGCTGCACCCAGTGCCAGCTGGGCATCCCCTGCTGCACCCAGTGCCAGCTCAGGGGCTGGGGCTGCCCTGCCCTGCTGGACACAGCCAGCTGGGCATCCCCTGCTGCACCCAGTGCCAGCTCAGGCTCTCAGGGGCTGCCCCTGGCCCTGCTGCGAGCACTGGATGGGCTCAGGGATGCTCCAGGACAAACTCAGCTGCAATGGGGAACCTCTCCAGTGCCAAGTTTCTTTTCCAAAGTTTCACTCTCACCGTAGTGATGTTGATCCAGCCTCTGGGGTCAGTGGTTGCTGCTGCTCCCTCAGCATTTTTCGGCATAAAACTTCATTACCACAAAATTCAAGAGTCCCAGGCCAGTGCTATACCATGCAGCACCTGAAGAATTAGATTTATACGATGTACCAAATGCCACTAAAAATGAATTTCAATAATTTCATTTTTCTTTGCAAGCCTTGCATCTGGTGCAGAGTAATTGATGATACTCTTTTAGGTTGTCCATTTTTCAGAGACCTTCTAGAGAAGGAGTCAGAACAGAGTACAAGATTTAATTTAGCCATTTAGGAAGAATTTAACCTGGAAACCTCCAGCTGGTCAGGGCTGTAATTAGCTGTTCCCAAACTCTGGCAATGCTTAAACTCTATAGGTGTCTCATTTTTAAAATATGCAGATTTTACTTTAACATTCCCATGTAACTTTCAAGCAACACAGCTGGATGACCTCAGCTTGATGGAGTTGAGCTGTTCCTTACCTCATTCTCACCTCCCCTTGATTTCATTCCAAACCAGGTGTGAATGCCCCAGCAGATGTCATCCTGGAGGCAGCCTGGATCTGAGTTCACCCTGATTTTACAGTGGATCATGGACCCCTGTCCCTGTTTTCTGTATTTTATGTGAGCTGCTTAGTTCTGCACTGGAAAGCCTGTGGGTGCTGTTCCTTCACAGGGAGGTTGGTGCTGCAGAGGAAAGGGAAGGGGATTCCTGGAGTGGGGTTCAGCATCTGCCCTGTCCTCTGTATATCCCTGAAAACTGTTCCCAGTTGTACCTGGGCTTGTGGATGTTGTGGGTTCATTCCCCAGTTTGGTTTGGGCACCATTCTCAGGTGCTGTTTGGCAAGAGCATCCAGAAGAGAAGGATAAGGACATCTGTGGCTCCTGGGGGCCTGGATACAGAGAAGGGTTTGCTCTGCTGAAGAAGATGGGCTGAAGGGTCTCCTTGTAGACCTGGAACCTCAGCTGAAGGAGGAAGTTCCTGAAGGCAAATGGATTGATGAAGAGGTAGGTGAGACTGTTGTAACATTGCTGCTGAGCATGGTGATAGTCAAGGTGGATTTACTTTTTCTCTTGGTTGGTACAAGAAAGGTGAGAAACAATTTCTTTAACATAGAAACCAAACAGGTCTCCAGGTTATGCAAGTGAATGTGGCAGTTCTAGGGGAGATGTTTGGGCTGAAGGCAGCATCTCAGAGAAGCATCACCTTGCAGGGATGAGAATACACAGAGCAGGGAGGAATCCACCTGAAAGGGCACAGGCTGCTGCCTGGAACATCTCTGTGCAGCACCCGGGGAGTGTTGAGAGCTCCCTGAGCATGGGGAGGGAAGGGTGAGATGACAAAGGATAATCTGGAGAGCATGTAAGCACTAGGGAAAGATCTGGGCAAGAAGTGCTGGTAAATCTTGGAGTTGACTCCATGCTAACAAAGACATTGAAAAAGTTGGTAGATTTCATAGGTAGAATTGCATTTATTGAGCTTTGGGCCAAAATGATTCATTTAAAAGCACCTTGAAGTGAAGGTTTTCACTGGGGCCTGCTTTCAGGAAGATATCTTTAGTGTATGTGTGCATTCTCCTTGTGCCCAGTGTTCAAATGACTGGGAGTTTGTGCTGCTGGCAGTCCCAGATCCCCAACCACCAGAGCATTGCAGTTTTTTGGGTTTTTTTCTCCCCTTCAAAAATGTTACCTAGCCACTAAATCTGTCTGTAAATTGCTTTATTTGAAGCTAAACTATTATCCTCCAATTTCTCTCTGGGGTTAAGAATCACGGTGTTAAAACTTTCCTAATGCATATATTTAGAAATGTAGTGGCTAATTGATTATAAATCATTCAAACATTTCTGTGGAAGGCAATTGTTCAGCACCTTGTTAAATGGCTTTTTTATTAGAGAGAGGAATTTCTGTGTCAAATGTTAGGGCTGGTACCTTCAGCTGAGGTAATACCATATGACCATTGCAAGTCCTCAGACCTTCCAGTAGATCAGGATTCCCCCCACCCCTTTATTTACAGATTAAAATTATTCATTTCTTTAAGACACCTGATTGTTGCAGGGTCCCACAGCCTAATTCACTGGGAGAGCAGGTGATCCCAAACACTCAGTAGGTTGGCTGGTCTCCCTGTCTCTGAGCTCTTCTCACCAAGCTGTTTACCTTCTTTTCCTCCTGCTGCTTTCCCTGGTTTTCCAGCAGACCATGATTCAATCCTGCAGGGCTTTTAGGTCTTGACTTCTGTTTCTGCAGTTTACTCTTTCCCCCTGAGAAGGGTCTTACAAATAGGATTGCAAGAATCAGCCACTCTCACTGGAGCAATTTGCTTAAGAACTGGAGAGCATTGTCCTCCAGGAATGCTGTTTGCAACTATTTATACAGTCAGCTCTAAATGTGAGGTTTAATTCATGCTCATTAAGTCCTCTGAGATGCTTGATGAGCAGCACTGCAGCAGTGCTAAGGGTTCCTGGCTATTTGAGCTGCTCCCAGCAGTGAAAGCATCACCGTTTTTCTTGCCTTGATCTTTTCCCCATCCCACCAGGCACTGGTAGGAAGAATATCAGTACCAGCTACCTCAGGAAAAATCTGGATATTGGTCTTTTGCCAGAGTGCTGGTAGCCACCAAAATCCTGAACAAAGGGATGAAGTTTTAAAATAATATGCTCCAAAAATGGCTTGGCAGAGAAGATCCAACTGGCTGCTTTGATATTGAGGTTATTTAGCTGGGAATTGATGTGTCAAAACCTTAAAAGCTACACCAAAGAAAATTTAAGAAAGCACCATGATTCCAGCTAATTAAGTAATGTCAGCCAAATATAATTTATTTCTCACCATCACTCATGTCTACAACAGAATTATCTCATTTTTGATTTCTAATGACTTACTCTCTGTCATTAATCTGGCCATGAATTATTTTTATATAACTTTTTGGCATTGAAACAAAGAATTTTTTTTTCTTTTTAATAAAGAGAGAATCCCTAGATAATTCTGCATCACCCTTGAAAGGGGGCAGGGAGTGTAGCTTAGGTTTCATGGCACAACTCCAGCCTCCCTTCCCAGAAACTCTGGTAGGCTCTAGCCCAGGTCTTACCCAGGACTTCAGTTTATCCTTGCTCCCTGTGAAATTCCTTCTAGTATCACACTGCACATTCAGGCTCTGGTTTGGGCTTTTAGTCTACCAAAAACGAGGCCTTTTCCTGCACTTCTCAGGGAGTTTTTTCGAGTGCTTTTCATTGAGCATTAGTGGCTTTTCAGTTTCTCCCAGGATCCCTGGCTCTTCTCATAGGTACAGGCTGTTGCTGAGTTTTCAAATTTGGCTCCTTCACTTGGATCAAGCACAGTTCTGTCCCAGGCATGCGTGTCCTGGTCATTGGAAGTGTTTGTATTCCTGCTTTACTGCTTTGGTTTGTGTGTTTGTGTTTCCTAATGGCTTGTTTCTTCAAGTTCAGCTCGTTTCCAAGTCCCTGGAGCAAGCCCCAAGGATGCTCCCAGGCAGGACTGGTTTTTTCATCCAGCACCCCACCTCTGATCCAGAGAGCTCCAAGGGCAAGGAGATGAACCTCTGTTTCCTGCTGCTCATGGGTGAATCTGTAGTGTGGAGGTCTGTGCTCTGCTGGGGTTTCTGTTGCAGGGAAGCCCTTGAGCAGAAGCTAAAGACACCAGCAAATACCCTTCGTGTCAAAGGGCCAGTCCCAGCTACAGAGCAAAGAAACTCGGGTGGTTTAGAAGGGCAAGAAAGTGTTGGATGCTTTACATCCATTGGCCTGACCTCCAGAAAAATCCCATTGTTTCCAAGCCCTCGAGAAGCAGAGCCTGCTCCCCTCAGCCACCAAGAGCTCTGCATCTCCCACGGGAGGAGCTGCCCCCTGCAGCCAGCCCGGGCTGCTGCGAGGGAACCTGGCTGGCAGGTGGCCCAGGCAGACAGACAGACAGACAGACAGACAGACAGTGAGAGGAGCAGCAGGAGCACAGCCAGGGCGCCAGGCAGGCAGAGATCTGCTGCCTTCAAAGGGCAGCTGGGAGGGAGCTGCAGGCAGGGAGCAGGGGCTGGAGGGAAGAGTGGGAAAGGGAGCTCTGCACAGGGACACACAGGGCATTTCTGTGTCCTCTGCGTGGGCTGGGGCTGCAGCCTGGGGTCACAGTCATTGGGCAAGGGGGGAATGGCTTCAAAGTGGAGGAGGGCACATTTACACTAAGCATTAGGAAGAAATTCTTCCCTGTGAGAGGGGTGAGGCCCTGGCACACGGTGCCCAGAGAAGCTGTGGCTGCCCCATCCCTGGAAATGTCCAAGGCCAGGTTGGATGGGGCTCAGCACAAGCTGGTCTGGTGGAAGGTGTCTCTGCCCATGGCAAGGAATTTGGAACTAGGTGATCTTTGAGGTCCCTTCCAATCCAAACCATTTCATGATTCTACATGTTGCATCTCCATCTGCAGCATGGGTTGTGGTCTGCTCAGGTGATCCTCAGACAGGGACACGGAACAATACTGTATTATTTTTCAAGCCTTTGTATCAAATTCCAATGTGGAGGGCCCAATCCTCAGTTTGGTATAAATCAGCCCCATTTCACATGCTGCAGCTGAAGTTGCCTGAGTAATTTCAGTGGTTCCTGGGGGGTTTATGGCATCTGGTGGGACCTGCATTTATGGAGCTTCTAAACTCAAATCACAGCAGCAAAAAATACCTTATCCTGAATTAATTCTGAAGCAGCACTTGAATACTACAGATGGATCCATGCGTATCTTTTTTTGCTGTTCACCACTTTCAGTCTCCTGTTTTAAAGTTTAAATAATTATGTAACCTGGGAATAAACAGTAAATTCAGGAACAGCTTATAGTTTAGCAAAGATTGACTAATTCTTGTCAAGGGCAAGCTGGCATAGCTGCGTTGACTTCAAGGGAGCAGAATTGATTGATGTTAACAATGTGCCTGGCCCTGTTTCTCCAGATGTTCTGGTGAATGCCTGCAGATAATGAATCCTGTCTGGAAATCTGCTGAAATTTATGAATATTTGTGGGATAAAGATGTTGTTACATGGATTACTGTGACCTGCTCCAGGCATGGCTCAGTGCAGGGCAAGAAGCAGCCCTGCTTGCTGAGGCATAAATGCTGCCAGAGACCCCAGTGCAGCTGCGGAGGACAAAGCTGTGGCAAGCACTGCTGAAAGTGGATTTACCAAGTGAGTGATCGTAGCTCACTCTGTGTGTGTGTGTGTGACATAAACGTCTATTATCTTCATTTGTAAAACTTCTCCTTGGCTTACCTCAGGGCAGATACTTCTGAGAGCTCAATTACAGGCAGTTACAGCTGCTTGACAACACTTCTGGCACAGTGCAGGGCTGCGTCCCTGTCAGGGGCAGATCTCTGGGTGTTCATGTACTGACAACGAGCAGTGCCTAAAGTCAGCTGGGAAACTGCTGAGCTTCCCTCAGGGATGGAAAGGGATGAAGCCTGGAGTGTGAGGTCCTTGTGGCTGTTGCAGGAATTTCCAAGAGGCCTTTGGCCACCTTGAATCCCACTGGGATGGAGGGACAGCTTCCCTGTGGAATGGTCAGTGCCAGTCTCCGAGGGCATTGCCGTTCAGACAGGGGAAATCCCATCCCTGCACCGCCAAAGGGATTTACCCAAGGGCGGGCAGGGAGCTGCGGCAGTGCTTGCGGTCAAAGGTGGATTCCTGGCTCCCAGCCCACAGCTCTTTAAAGCATTTAAGCAGATACAAATCCCATCTGAGGATTGGACCCCTGCTCTCGAGGGATTAGAGAGCAGAAACTGTGCTGGTGTCAGAGCCACCCACTGAAACTGTCCCTGTGGAGCTTGAGGGGGTGATCCCTGCCCTCCTTCACCAGTGTCCTCCCACCTGGGGGCCTCAAGGTGAGGAAGGGTCTCTGGAGGTTTAGAGCACCCAAATGATGCCTTTTGAAAGGGCTGTTTAGCAGCCTCCTGCTCTGCCAGCTGGCACAATGAGGGTAGGAAGGGGCTAGGAGTCTCCTGAGAGTGGCCTGGGATCTTTTAAAGGCTTATTTTTAAAAATACTTTAATTCTCCTTCTAAAAGCTGGTGGAAGGGGCTTGCATGGTCCAATGACAGCTCCAGCGATCAATCAGGTCTTTCTAATACCAACATCCTGCAGCAGTGAAGGTTCACAAGCAACCACAACCTATTATTACATGATCATCATCCATCATTACATGATGAAATTGTAATTATAGGAGGGAAACACGGCATAACACTTCCACATCAGACACCGCAGAGCTTCACACTTTGCTGGCAACTCTGACAAATTCACTGAAGTATTTAATGAAGATGCTTCCTTCCCCTCTTCCCTCCCTGCCAGGACCCCTATCCTGATTCAGCACCAGTAGGAACTCAGGAGGAAACCAGGAGAGGGAAAAATGTGGGAAGAGTTCATTGCACCAAAACTGCTCAGAGCAAATCCCTTGTGTCCTTACTGCTCCTGTGTACCTTCAAAACATCAATGACAGAGCTGTGGGGTAGAGCTGAATGTCTACAGCTGTGGAGTCTCAAATCCATCCGCAGGCTCCCTCAGCAGTCAGCAGAACACTGGGAATCCTCCCAAACTACGGCTGGGCTGAGCAGTCTGTGGGAGCAGAGCCCTCAGTGTTGGCCCTGACACATTCAGGCCAGAGTTAATTATCTCAAAAAGAGTAATTCTGTTGGGTGTAAGTGATTTACTGTTTCACTTGCATTTGCATGTCATCTGAGATGATTTGTCAACAATCCTCTGTAATTTGATCTTGATTTAGGCTAATCAGGATATGTCTAACTCAAAGTGTGTATTTAACCCCCCACTGAAAGTAATAGGGCATAAGTGCATGCTGAGGAAATATTAAATATTTTCACAAAAAGACTGAACTGAAATACTCAGCCTTTTGTTGTCTCAACCATTCTTTCCACATGCAAGAGAAAAAAAATCCATTATTCTAATATCATGAGCTGTCTCCAATTATTTTGCCAAGCTGGAAAATTTGTGAAAATTCCACTCTGGAAATTGAAAGGCAAAACATGCCAGTACATTAAAGTGTTTTAAAGCCACTGCTGAAAAAGTGGTGACATAGTGGCTTTGTTTCAATTTTCTATCTGTTTTTTGTTTTTTCTTGTGTCCCTACAGAAATTTCAGGACTGAGTCAATTTTGTAAAAGTCGCTTGGATTCCACGAGGACTGCATTTGCAGCCTTGCTAATATAATTAATGTCTATTAAGTGAGCACGTGCCCCAAGCAGCTTAATAGGAAAATCTAATAATGTTTCCTATTGGAATGTTCCCTGTTAAATTGTCAAAGTGCTTTACTGTATGTTTTCTATAGGCAGCGCTGTATAATGGAAATGTTACACAAATTAGTATTAGGCCCTTGGTGAAATGGGATCTTTCATTTCATTTGATTTTACAGCCAGGATGCAGAGTGATTGCTGCTTTGGCCTCCCCAGCACGTGGCCAGGCAGGAGCAGGTTTTGCAGGACCACCTTTGGAATGACTCCTGCACAGCCCTTGCTACGGGGTGGCTGGGGCTTGTTTAGAACCTGATCTCTAAATGGCGTTAGCAATGTCCTTGTGGAGCAATAGCGCGGCAGGATGGGCTGCATAAAAACAGGAGTCCAGTGCTGTCTGACCAGTGTTGTGTTTTATTTTTTTAGGTGGGCAATAGAAGAAGATGGAAAGCTCGTGCCTTGCTTCTGTTTGGCAGCAGAGCTGCAGTGTCCCAACGAAGCCCCCGTGTCCCTCGGGCGCGGCCGCTGCCCCGTTTGCTGGAGCCCCACCGGGTTCCCTTGGGGGCTTGGTGGGGTTAATGCAGCAGGGACGGGCAGAGCCTCGTGCCATGGGCTGGGATGGCAGGGAGCAGCTGGGTCTCCCACTGGGAAGGGACAGAGAGAGCACGGGCGCTCTCTGCTCGTGGGGTGCCAGCCGTGAGTGCCCACAGCTGGGCAAGGCCTCTGTCCTCCGTGTTCTGCTCCTGGCAGAGCTGAGTCGAGAGGAGGGCAGCACTCCCATCCCCCTGAACTGGGGGGTGAAATCCCAAAGGAGCTGCTCCTCTTCTCAGTAAGCACACACTGACCTTGGGCAGTCAGCAGGAAATGCCCACGTTAAACCCTTCCCTCCACAATCCCAGTGGCAAACGTCCGTGCTGCGTGAGGGACGTGCTGGGCTGGCTCAGTCTGGGCTGGTGCAGCTCTGAGAATTGAGACACAGCAAAATATTAACTGAAAATAACTGAGATTTGTTCCTCTTTTAGTTGTTTCTGTTGTGGACAGGGGAAGGGATGAACATCCCGCTGGATTTTAGGGGAACAAAGAGGGCAATTTGTTGAGGAAACTCTCTGAGATGGGCAGTGCATCTGCTGTTAATATATAAGGGGAAAGGTTTGCCTCTCTCTTCAGGCTGCTGCTTTCACTCACCCCAGGAGGAAACCACCAGGCCAGGGGTTCTTTAATTTTTCATCAGGCAAAGCTGTTTCCTTCCCTAGAATGGAGAATTTCTTCTTCAGAGCAGACTGATTAATTCTGTCCTATGCACCATCTTGTACTTTGGGCTTGCAGCAGAGCTCCTGCAGCCCCTTCTGCAGCATCAGGCACTTCTCAGACACCTCTGAAGTCAGGATCTCCTCCAGGAGCAGCTCTGGGTGTAAGCTGGGCTCACTCTGCTTCAGGAATAGTAAATTATGGAAGAATTTGCTGAGCAGCCCCCTTGAGCTCTGTCTCCCTTGGAGCCCTTGGGCTGCCCAGCCAGTGTCCAAGTGTCCCTGAGCCTGAAACAGCCAGCTTTGGTTTGGATTTAATGGCAATTTTCCTCAAAACACCACCCAACAATTCACACAAAAATTTTAGCAACCTGGTCTCGTGGAAGGTGTCCCTGCCCATGGCAGAGAGTTGGAATGAGATGGCTGTTAAGGTTCCTTCCAGCAGAGAGCTGGAATGAGATGGTTGTTAAGGTTCCTTCCGACCCAAACCACGTTGGGATTCTGTGTCTGAGGTTCACTGGGTTTCCCTGTCTTCCTGAAGAGCACCATGATCATGGCAGGAGCTTCCCTGGATACAAATCCTCTCCCAGGCGATGAACTGAGAGCCCAGGAGCAGCCCCAGGTTTCCTGGTTTGGTGAACTGTGAGCTGCTGTCCTGATCCAAAAGAAAACAAGAAAACTGGATTTTCCAAAAACATTGACAGACATCAGTCTGACAGACAGAGTTTTCCTGCTGTCTTTCAATGGCATTTAAGCAAAGCTAGAGCTGAACTGATAGTGAAGTGTTGGTGTACAAGGGCTGGGGAACAAGGAAGGGGGATAGAGAGGGGAATTATTTGGGCAGCTCTCAACGGAAAATGATTTTAACAAGAACAAACCCATTCTACCTGCTTGTAAAACAATGAACTTAAAATCCTTGTGTCCTCTAAGTGAAAAGTCCCTAGGCAGGGACAACTTTGACCAAAATCATTAAACAGGGAAACCTACACTTCTTGTGTGTTCCCATTACCAGCTGCAAGAACCCGTGAGTGTCTTTATAGATTTCTGCTGTTGCAAAGGAAAAAAAGAGTTCTTGGTTCCTCATACTGATGAGTCTGTAAAACCCTTGCTTGACTTTTTTGGCTTAGTTTTTTTTTTGAGGTGGGGGGGGAGAGTTTAATGTTGTTGGGTTTTTCTTTTATTTCCTCATGAAAGCAGTTCTCTGAAGTTGGCTGGGTTCACTTTCACTTATAATTAGAGAAACTGAGGCAAAAATGGAGCTGTACCTTGTCCAAAATCATAAAATGACAACATTTGGGGTAGAGCCCTAATTTTTCCTGGTTCCAGCTGGCTGTGCAGAGATGCAGGAGGCCTTCCCTGGAAACAAGTCAGAATATTTCCCTCAGCTCTTAGCCAGAGTGTCTCCTAGCAGCAGAGCCACACACCCCACTTTGTACCATTTAGCTACTGATTTTTGTCATCACTGGAATGCCTTAGACACAGGCAGAGCTGGCACTAAAGGCACTTGATAAAATCCTTCCATTTTCTCGGTTTGGTAACCGATGTCAGGAGCTCCATGCCTGCATGAAGCATCAGCATGAACCATGTGGAAATGATTGATGAGATGTTTGGTCCATGGCAGGAGAAGGAGCAAAAGCTGCCTTTCTCTTCAAGCATTTGGCTTTTATTAGCTACCTGTAAATGCAAACTGTCATATTGGGATTTCCCTGGCCAAGAACCACTTGGTTTAGGTACAGAATAGAGAGAGACCGTTTTGGTGCCTGTGGTGCTGCTGTCTTGGTTCCCTGCCCGTTACCATTTTCTTAGTTTAATATTGCTGCTCAGCTAAATTTTAATTAATTTCTATCTTATGGGGCACTGTATTCACTGAGAGAAAGTTTGAGTGCTGTGTGAAACAGGGATGGAGGTCCAAGGAGAGGGCTGTGGCAGGGTGTGTGGCCTCACTGGTGCCACCTGGGCCAACTATCCTGGCCTCACATCTCCTGAAGGCAAGAGATGGCTACAGAAACATGACCTCTATGAGACCTTGGAGTCTAATCCGTGCATTTGAGAGAAAAGACGTTGCTGTTCAGAAGGAAAAGTAACAGAAGCTGCTGTCTGGGCTGGTGGGACACTGTCCCAGCAGATCCTGGCCATGGCACATGTTGTGGCCATGGGTCAGGCTCTCCAGGGAGGTGCTGGTGGTTTTTGTCCTTTAGAGGTGGCAGCTGAACTTCCTGAAGCTTTGGAAGGTTCCATGGTTTGAGTCTTCCTGTGGACTGAGGCAGTGAAACTGAATGTAGTGGAGTGAAAAAGGGGGATGAAAGGTGGAAAAGGAGAGACAAAGTGGAATATTGTGCTAGGTTTTGTCTGCAACCAACCCCCAGTCTGTGTGTGCTGTTTGACTTTGTCAGATGTTCTTGTCACAAAGACCATTTTCTGCAGGGACAGTGTCTGGGTGATGCTGATATGAGCAGGAGTATGGGATTTGTGATGGACTATCTGGTTTGAATCAAATAAAGAATCACTCTGAATCCCTGCCCAAAGCACAAATGAAGCCTGCAGCATGTTAACAAGATGAGAAAGTCTGGCCAACTCACTTAATCTATTCCAGGCTCCTCTTGGCTTCCAGGTGCTCATCCTGGATCACAAGCCAAAACATCCTGGGAGAGGCTCTTGCTGTCATATTCCCAGCCCATCTGATAAGGCTCTTGCCTTCAAGCCGGCGTGCTGCTGCAGGATTCCTGCTTTGCCCTAGCCAGGGGTGTCAGCTTGGGGCTTCGAGGCCTCATACAAACTGTGAACAGAAAAATAGGGGATTTACTGTCCAAATGCCTCACCAGCTGTGTGCCTTTGACCTCAGAGCTCCCCTCTGGGACATGCACTTATTTTCTTGTCCAGCGTCCTGTCAAATCTCATGGCACTTTTCCCTGTTTTAAAGGGAGTGCAAGGGACTGGGCAGTGAGGGTTGATCTAAAGGAGGTCCAAGCTCACTTCTGTCCCCAGACAAATCCACCTGACAGCCACATGCTACCTTGTTGACATGCTAGGACATGTTGGCTGTGCCTAGGCTTCCAGATGGGCTGAAGGAAGCAGGGAGAGCCCCGTGCTGATGTGGGAATGGGCTTGGGGCTGGTGATGGTCATGCACTTAATGTACATTCAGAGTTCACAGCTCCAGACCGGGACTTCCTTGCTCTTCCTTGGCTCCCTGGGCTCTGAGCTGCTTTGCAAAGAGCAGGGAAGGTTTGGGCAGGACTCAGTGTCCCATGGTGGAAGGACAAAGCCCCTGAGCTGTGCCCAGGACCTGCCTCCTCTGAGGAACCTGCTGAGTGCAGGGGGAGCAGGGGAACAAAAAAAGGGGAAAGGCTCATTCCTGATGATTTTCCCAAGCACTCGATGGGGGCTGGACAAGGCTAAAACTCAACCCAAGGACTTTGCCACAAACCTCTGGCTTTTCCACAGTTACATGAAAGATGCTTCAGATTGACTTTTCAGTGTTTCTCTGAATTATCCGTGTGTTCTCCTACTAAACATTACAAGTACTTGCAATTTTTTTCCCCCAAAGAGCTGAATCTAGTTACTTTTTTCCTCTAGGCTTCAGAGGAAATGGAAAGGTACTTAACTTATGTTTTATTCATTGCAGTCACTATCTCTTGTTAATTTACTTACATTATTTACAGAATTTTAAAGTATTTTGTGTGTCAGGCAGCATCCCAGGTCCTATAAAATGCTAATTTGCAAACTGTATCAGAGGCAAACATCTTTCCTGGGCCTCTAGGTAGACAAAGGGTCATCCCCATTCCTAATTTATTTTTTATGATTCTATATTTAAATGCAATAAAGCCTGCTTGAATGGCAGATCTCAGGCAACCCACTTCTCTGTGTGGTTAAGTTTTATGAAGATCCATTGTGGTTGTGCTACTGGTACAATAAATTTAATTTTTGATCTAGTGCCCTTAATTAGTAAGGATGACTGAACCTGGTTTAAGTACAGGAATAACTATCTTGGATCTTTGCCCTCAATGAGAATGAACATAAGGTTCTGAAAGTTCAAGTAACTTTCTGAAAAGAAACTAAGTTTTATTTCCACAATTGCTTCTTTGCACTTCCTGATTCCAATGAGAGAGGAAGTGGGGGAAAACTCAAACCCCAGAAGGGCCTTAATGTTTTAGGTTTCAATCTCATGTCTGTGAGCTCTCAGCAAATTGGTTCAGTTCCCAGCCTTGGGGTGTTGGAGTCCTCTGAAGTGCTGGAGCAGTTGACACCATAAAACTGGGCAATGCATGAAGATTTAGGGACATTTCAAGCTAGTCTAAATCACTGTGACATGCCTGAACTGTGTGTTTCCTGCTGCTCACTTGCCTCTCAAGGTTTCAGTCCTGAGGAAGTTTTAGGTGTAACTGGTAAAGTTCTCATGAAGCTGTTGTTGCTCCAACAGAGGTTTTTGGAGGGAGCAGCTGTGGTGTTTCCAGCTGTTATGATATCTCTTTTGGAAAAATGACAGATACTTTTTTTGGAAATGACTGGTAAACCTTGGAGTTTTTGTACTGCTGGAAGCCAGGGTCTTGTGTGGCTGTTACACTCTTCCAGTGCTCACTATGAAAAGAAACAACTAAAGAAACACTGTCCACTGGACACTGTGGTCCTGGCCACCATCCCCGAGGGAGCACAAAATCCTTTTGAAACTTGGAAGTTCTCTAGTCCATCATGTGTTCACGATGGACACTCACAGGACAAGCTGTTCCACCCTGCTGGACTCTCAGGGGAGCTGGGTGAAGTGCAAGGCTGTGCAAGACTGAGGAATCTGCTAACCACAGCTAGCTCAGGTTCTGGGTTGTGTCCTCGATGTTAGACTTTGTTTTGGGGGAAAGTATTTTCCAAGTCAGCAACCTGTACACATGGCATTGTGCTGCTCAGAATTTCCTTGTGTGTGCACTGTAGCCAGAGGGAATACACTTAACATACAAAAGCTGTCATTCTACTGAGAGGAGGAAAAAACATCCCATTTACAAGCTTGTTTGAAAGATTTCCTCCCCCCTTCATGTTAACCAAGAAATTGGCATGTTAATAAATGCAAGCCCCAAGAATCTGAATGCTGCTCAGACACTGTGAGGCTCCCTGGAGCCTGAGTGATGCTCACCCAGCCCAGCAGCACACCCTGCCCCAGAGCTGGTTCTGCCACCTCCAGTCGAGTCAGGGACACAGCCCTGCCTTAGGGTGTGTTAGATTTATGTGCAAAGCACAGCTGATAGTATATGAACTTTGATAGCAATTAAGAATATGGTAATTTTGCAAGTCATTCTCTATGATGTCCTTATGAAATGGGGAAAGGCATCAAAAGTTGCCCATTGTAAATTACTGGCAGCTAAATTTAAATATGTTCCTCTTCCATTCACAATCTTGTCCCCAGCTTGCTGCTGTGTTCCAGTGGGCCCATGGGTCTAGATCACCTTCTTTCCACCATGAATAAGACCACAAATTCTTCCAAGCATTCTTTTCAAGTTGACTCGAATATGCATTGCTAAATATTCTTCCTTTTTCCAGACCTTGGTTAGTCTCACTATGAGGTGAGAAATTCCTTCCTATAGTTTCATAAGTACACATGAGGTGTCATTTACCAACACTGCTTAAATCGAAATAAATCCATTTGTTCCCCAAAGAACCCCATTTCTTCTGTGATGTCAAAACCTGGCCTTGGTGATATCCTTATTCATCACAGGAATTGCTGTGAAGCCCCAGGAAATTACTGGCTACAGCAGTCAGGAGCCAGTTACTGAATGCAGGAAGAAAAATATTCTCTTCAGATAAGAGCATAGGAAAAGAAAGAATGGAAATTTAGGACAGGTTAAAGAATCTTTTGATGTGCAGAATCTTTCCCTCTGTGTAGCAGAGATTAATTCTTTTTTAGCAAGGTAAAGAACCTTCAAGGAAATGCATTCTAAGTAGGCTGATGTATCCAGATACAACAGGAAGAGAATGCTACAATTCTAAATCTGTGTACCTGGAGATAAATGAAAAGGGGCCGTTCTTCCTCTGAGGGCTACACTGGAATGCTTCCTGATCTCAGAAACCTCCTTCATGCACATGACAGCTAAGATATTCCAAGCTGGATCTTCCATTGATAATTTGCAGTGCATTTGCTGCAGTGCATTATACACCCAGGATGTAGTTTGCTTTAGTGAAATTGTCTTTTTAGTCCTTTTAGTCCTAAATAGCTGATGACCAGTGGGCTAAAGACAACTCTCCAGAAGTGACCTTGAAGATCACACACCATTACTGACTCCTTGTTTAAACTGCAGAGAAATGCTGGGGCTGCATAATAAGATGTTGATTGTCAGGCTGAGCAAGCAAACGGAGGTGAAAATGATGTTGGGGAGAACTGCTGCTGCTTTACATCTCTGCCTGCACTGTTCAAAATGCTTTTCTTGATTCTCTGTTCATCCACTATCTTCCTTCAGCAAACTTCCTGGAGATAAGTTTCTGCTCTTCTTGGACAAATATTTTTCAGAATGAACAGGGAGGCAGAAGGAAAGTGTTTGTTTTATACCTTGGAGAAGTGATAAAAAAACCTCCGTGTTCTGCAGCCCTTGAACCGTTGTTCCTTTGTGCTTTTGGTAGAAATGTTTGGGCTGTATTGATTTCTTGTGAAATGAAATGTTAACAAATGTGTAGCAACAATGGAAGTTGTTTCCTTCTCTTTCTTGTGAATTTTCTGAGCCCGGAGGATTTTTTGACCTTTATTCCCAAAGCTCCTGGTTGGAAATTGAATGAGGTTCATGGGAAAACTGTGTAACAATTAGTGGTGTGTTCAGCTGGCTTTTCTCTGCCTGTACCGTCTGTGTCACATGAACCTGCCTGAGATGCCAAAATAACAACAGTTAAATATCCATGAAACATTGGACATGAAGCAGCATACAAAAATAATGTTGCTAACTTTTTAAAATTATTATTTCGAAATGTAATAATTAATATTCTCTTGGAGGGGGAAGCTCCTTGTCAAGTAAATCTCATTCCTGGCTTAGCCCTGGGTTTTCTGTAGTGCTATGAGCCCATACAAGCTTTACAGTGCCCTACAAGCTGAGGCAGCTGCTGACACCAGCCTGGGAGCAAAGCTGGTCCCACACGAGCTCCAGAGGTGCCAGCAGCTGTGGGGGAGAAAACCTGAACCTTACTGTACTATTTTCCATTTCTTAACAGAAAAAAACAAGGCTACTGAGGGGAAATTAATGGGGATCAGCTCCTCCTGGAACTCCCACTGTACTGTTGGTTTTGAGCAGCAGATCTTATCTCAATCTCGTCAAGGCACATCCAAGCCCTGGGCTTGGTGCTGCAGCACCCTGAGCTGCCCTCCTGCCCTGCTGGATGTTCCTGCTCTGATGAATCAATGCCATAAGGTCCCACTGCTCTGTGTGTGACCTCCCTGCTCCGCAGGGCTGTTTGCAGGGTTATCCAGGTGCGAGCTCCCAACGCTCTCCCTCCCTCCTGTCGTTTATAGCTCTCACTGTTCTGGCAGGGAACAAAAGGATCTGACCTTCCTGAGGGCAAGCAGAGAAGTTACTAAATAACAGAGTTCTCCTTTCCCCAAAAGGCTGTAAATTGTGCTGAAATAGTGGTTTCACGATATGCCAGATGAGGAGTTGCTGTCGGCCACCAAATGATTTTTAATGGAACATGAACCAGAGGAAATGCTTTACCCTGGAAAACTCCCACCTCCTCTCCCCTGCAGAGCACACGTGTGCTGCCTGCCCTTGTCTCAACCTGATGGAAGCACTGGCAGCATCCCGTGGGTCAGGGGAGGTTCTGGTCTGCCCCAGAAGGACCCCGAGGTGCCACCCAGCTTTCAAAGCGCTGCTGGAGTCTCCTTGGAGCTCCAGGGACAGCTCACAGCCTTTGGACTCGCTGGAGATTTGGACACGTGCTGGGGGCAGGCAGGGCAGTGCTGGAAGGCCCACAGCCCTTTGTGGGTTTGGGTTGCTTGCTTTGTTTTGGGGACAGCCTGGAAGGGGCATTGAGCAGCCTGGTCTAGTGGGAGGCATCCCCAGCCAAGACAGGGAGATGGAACAAGGTGCTCCTGCAGGTCCCTTCAAACTCAGACTTTTCTGGGATCGTGTGGCAAGTCCACCGTGCCAGAGGGATGAGAAAAAACCAGTGGAAATGGCTCTGCTCTGCTGAGAAAACTTTCATTAATGGTGGAAAACAACTCCCAAAACCAGAAGATGAATGAACTGGATTTGTGCCACCTGTCCTCCAGCTGCGACTTGTATTTCTGAAGAAGGCAAGACAACAAGTGCCACAAGACATTTCTTTTTTTACCTGTGCAACTTCTGTTGAACACCCTAAAAGTATTCTCTTTTTAGAATTTAATCCTTAAAAAATGGCTCTTACACACTTTTCTCCTCCTCTTGATTATTTTCTTTCATGCCTTGATGTTATTATTTGAGGGACATTACTGAGCCCCAAAGAGTGGAAGAAATGGTTCAGAGCCAAAAAGTTCTGCTGGAAAAAAAAATTTAAAAAGTGTTTCCATGGCTCCTCTAAATGCAGCCAACTTGGTTTTCAGTGGCTCCAGTTTTATAGGAGAAATTTCTGAAGTTCTACCCTGAGGTCACCAGCTTGTGGGAAAGTACTTGTGATTTCTCCCTCCCCAGCCAATAAGTATCAGTGCTACTTTTCACACTATTGCAGAATGACCCTAATTAGGCTTATTAAAGTTAGTTCTGTACTAATGTTGTGGCCACGATCCTGCAAACACCTCTGCATATGTACAGACATTATTGATGTTGAGTTCCTGCTAAAGCAGGGAGGCTGGATCTGTGCTGAAAACTGCATGTCAAGGATGATGAGAACAAAACCTGTGGCCAGATACTCACTGCATTTTGTTCTAAGAGAAGACTTTCTGATCACTGCTGAAATGTTTAAGATAAGTTGTCTACAGATGGAAGCAAGAGTTTTACATAAAATAAGATCTGAACCAATCATTTCCTCAAATTAAAGCAGAATCCTGAGGGTTGGGGTTTTTTTCTGTCAAGGAAAAGGCGAGTTTAACATTTTTATAGCATGTTATTGTGACTGAGCACTATGCTGGCGTTGTCCTTCCTCCCTACCCAGTGTTGCTGCTGCTGCACCAGTTGCAGTTTGCTCATGAGCATCTTCCTCTCCAGGGCAGTTTCCCAGCCCAGGCAGGGGCAGCACTGCTCCCAGGGAGCCCCCAGGCCCTGGGAAGGCTGGCTCGTGCCTCAGGCAGCTTCACCACCCAGAAATGCTGTTCCTGCCCACCCTGGGACCCCCAAAGTGAGCAGCAGCTGCAGGAGGTGACCAGAGGCTGGATGCATCCAGCTGACCTGTGATTAATGCTGGCCTTGCACCCTGCAGGGCTGGGCCTCTGTCTTGCCTTGGGATCAGCTGTCCCCAGGGATGACAGTAGCCTGGCTCTCACTCGTGCTCCAGTAATACACAGCACTTTTTTCTCATGCAATGTTGAGCATTCTCCTTATCAGGTCTCTGCTGCTGGGTTGTGATTTCCAGGAAAGGCCTCCTGGTGTCTGCCTTTGTTTGTTGGCTAATTGGTGCCTCAGGAAGGAGATGTGCATGGTGGACACGAGCGTGCCCAGGTCTGAATCGTTGCAGCAGGTCCTATTGAGAAGTTCTCGAGCTTCACCACTGCTGTGACTCACTGTGTGTTTTCTCCTCTGGGCTTTGGTTCATTCAGTAATGAAGCAAACTTACTGCGCCTTGGACAGAGGCTACATGAGAACTTCCCATTGAGTTTCTTAAGAATTCTCAGTTTTGGTGATTCTGAGCTATTCAGAGGCCTAGTGTTGAATGTGTTAGAATAGATGGAAAGAGTTCAATTGATTTTGGGGGAAGTTTGCTTTAGCCCATTCACAAGGAAGAAAGGACACCACCTAAAGATGTTCCCTCAAAGTGTTTCTTCCTTCCCACTAATTTCCCAAGAGCTGAGGAAGTGGGCAGTCAATTATGCAGAAGAGCCACCACAGGTCAAGGGAAGCCCTCAGCCCTTGCCCAGACCCAGTGGGCAGCTGCATATGAACAGTGGCTGCTCTCACAAATCCATTGCTACCCTTTGCTGTGGAGATCCCTAATTAGACAGGAGTGCTGGAACCCTTCCAACACGTCTCCCCTGCTGGCTGCCCTCCCATTTGGTCATGCTAAACGAGTAGGTAAATAGGCCTTTCATGAAATCTAACACCCGCCCTACCTAATCCCCCCTGCCTTCAAACTGTGGGGCTAATCAGTTGTTTTGACATAACTGGGATCCAAATTCTATAAGGAATATTGCCAAGAAAAGTTCAAATCCAAGACCAAGATTAATGAGAACTTCAAAGAAATTTGCCACCAAATGTTACTAATTTAGTACACCCTCTGTTTGAAACCAATGACCTAATTGGAAACTATATTCTTTAAAAGCCTTTATGTTCCAGCTCTTTAGTATTCAGGAGGTGACTTCTGAGATCAGAGTGGGTTTATGTCATTCGGTGGGACAGGACTGTTGATTTCCACTCCCACCTCCCTAAAACTGGGATAAAATATCCAGCATTAGGTGATTGTGCTCTTAATGCACAATAAATAACAGGTTTGTAATCAGACAAACAATTTCCTCCTGTTCTCCAATAACTGAGTATAATGTTACACATCCCTTAAAGCTGGTTAGAGAAATGACAGGTCTGACTGACTTCGCTCCTTCACATGTTGCCAAAAAATCAGCACATCAAAAAAAAAAAATATATACTTAGTGTAATAATGCACATTGTTTCACAGAGCTGTTGGTACTACCTCTGCCCTCCCAGAGTTTCACCAGGGTCTAAATGACTGTGTACTCTGGACTTGGCTATAGATTTGGGAAGAAAACCTGAGGAGAACATCAGGTCATTGATGCCTTCAGCAAAGATGGATCACCCTGCTGTGGAGATCAGGCCTGCTGTCATTAGCTCAGGTGTCTTGTGTTCCTCCCAGAGCTGCACAGAGCTCCACAGAGCTCCCTGACAGGGTCCTGCTGTCCCCTGTGATGGGGCTGTTTGTCCTGCATCTGACTGTGCTGATCCTCACCCCTGGGGCCAGGACAGAGGCAAACTCACCCTGGAGACCCTGCAGGGCTTTCCCAGCAAATGAACTTCAACAGAACGAGGCCAAGGCGGGGCTTGTCGTGCCTGCTGCTGCTGGTGAAGATTTTGTGTAGATGTACATTTTATATCACTGCATTCTGCATATTAGGAGGAGGAAAATTTCTCCACCTCAGCCCTCTACTTCAGTGTGAGCTGCACCATCCTCTGGCACTGGCTGTTCCTCTGCTCTGATTGCAGGGAGACTGCATGACAGCTCAGGGTTGCATCTTCATGTCCTGAGCACCAGTGAATCACAGAATCCCAGAAGGGTTTGGGCTGGAAGGGACCTCAAAGTCCACCCAGTGCCACCCCTGCCGTGGCAGGGACACCTTCCCCTGTCCCAGGGACACCTTCCCCTGTCCCAGGGACACCTCCCACTGCCCCAGGGACACCTCCCACTGTCCCAGGGACACCTTCCCCTGTCCCAGGGACACCTTCCCCTGTCCCAGGGACACCTTCCCCTGTCCCAGGTGCTCCCAGCCCCAATGTCCAGCCTGGCCCTGGGCACTGCCAGGGATCCAGGGGCAGCCCAGCTGCTTTGGGCACCCTGTGCCAGGGCATTCTCACACTCAGGGAAAAATGTCTTTCCAAAATCCCATCTAATCCTGCTCTCTGTCAGTGTGAAGCCATCCCCCCTATCCTGGCACTCCAGTTCCTTACAAACAGCCTCTCTCCATCTTTCCTGTTGGTCCCCTTCAGGCACTGGAAGGCCACAATGAGGTCACCCCAAAGCCTTCTCTTCTCCAGGCTGAACAACCCCAATCCTCCCAGCAGAGCTGCTCCAACCCTCTGTGACAGGAAGCAGCTATAAAGCAAAGTCTCTTCAAAAAAATCCTCATTGGTTTCTGGGCAGAACAACAGCTCTGGAAGGATCTGCAGAGGAGATTTTGATCCACACCCCTGAATAACCTGTAAGTGAATTATTTGGGATGTACTGCAGCTCATTTCAGACACTAGAGGACCTGGGATACTTAATTTGCCAACACTGCCATCTCCCATGAAGCTTCTTACCTGCCACTGCACAGTGGGGTGAGAACCTTCTCTGGAGCCAGGGGACACAGCATTCAGACCTGACACACTCTGAGGATTTTCTAGTAATTTGGACATAAAAGTTATTTTTTAATAAAGGTTACATGATCTCTCAGGCTGAGAGCTGGTGTTTTCCATTCCTAAATCACACTGGAATTCCCCCTTTCTGCATAAATTAAAATGCAGAGAGTAGTTACCAGTTTAAAAATGAATAGAGGAATAGCAAAAAAGAAAGGGCTGGAGCACTTTGGCTACATTCAACCTTTAAGAAAGATTCCTTGTTTTCACATCAGTGATATTTTGCCAGTAACAGCTTAGTGAACATCAAGGAAGGTTTTTCTTGGATTGTTTTCAGAAAACAGTTTAAAAAAAAAATTAAAAAGCCTAAACGGAATGGGGTCCTTTGCTGGCTGAGGAGCTGATTCCTGCAGGGTGTGTGTTACCTGCTGAGGCTGGACACTCAGCCTGCTGGTCATGGGTGAGCTGTGAGCAAGTCCAGCTCAATGCTTCTCCCCCACCAAAGGTGTTTCTGTGCACGTCCAGGGCTGCCAGACTCGTTTATTTGCATTTATCAGCTCCTGCTCCACGAGGATCCCTCCCCACGGCAGTGAGGGCTGTGGAGCAATCCTGCATCTGCTGAGGGCAGCTGGAAATTGCAGTGATTTCCTCTGCAGCCCTTACAGGCCTTGCGGGGTTGGTGCCACCTCCGGAGTCTGGGCAGAGTTTGAAAGGCTCAAGTGCAGGGCAGACCAGATTTCCCAGAAAAGGGAAATTCGTGTTTTATAAACCCCGCAGTACCCATTTTGCTCACATCCATTTTATGATTATAATTACTTAGATCACTTTTTAGATTAAGAAAAACAATAATGAAAAGGTAACTAAATAAAAAAGCTGAGGAAAAAAAAGAAGGAAAACACTGTGGTTTCTGTTCAGAAATTTTAACCCTTCAGCAAGAAGGAAGCCTGGATTTTAGAGGTGAGGGAAAAGGCTGGCTTGTAGCTACATGTATTCCACTATTTCAACCTGCTCTTTTCTTTATTCCTGCCCTTAAAGAAAGGTGAATCTCCCATGCTTTTTCTGTGCTTAAATGAGTTGTGACTCTCCAGCTGTCTGCAACAAAATTGGGCATTATAAATACATATACATATAATAAATATTAGATATGTGCACATACATGATAAATACACACGTATAATGCAGTTCAAGTGAGTTCAGAGGGCAGGTACAAGCTCCAGAAGATCCTTTGTACCTTTACCTCTGTGTGATGGGCTCTAGAAAAAGTTTACCCATGGGCTCTGTCCTTCTGGCTGCTCCATCACTGGTGCACGTAGCTGCTGCTGGGAACTTCCAGGAGGCTTGTGGGAATAAACCCCAGAATTTCCTGCCAGTGGGAGCAATAATTCCCAGAGGAAATGCAGAGACACCCCCTGTGTCCATCCCTGCTGGGGAGCACTGAGAGGGGAGCACTGGAGCTCAGCCTGGGAGAAAGGGGGCTGGGATGGGGATGGGATGGGATGGGATGGGGATGGGATGGGATGGGGATGGGGATGGGATGGGATGGGATGGGATGGGGATGGGGATGGGATGGGATGGGGTGGGATGGGATGGGATGGGGATGGGGATGGGATGGGATGGGATGGGATGGGATGGGATGGGATGGGGTGGGATGGGATGGGATGGGATGGGATGGGATGGGATGGGATGGGATGGGATGGGATGGGATGGGATGGGATGGGATGGGATGGGATGGGATGGGGATGGGGATGGGATGGGGATGGGGATGGGATGGGATGGGATGGGGATGGGGATGGGATGGGATGGGATGGGATGGGATGGGATGGGATGGGATGGGATGGGGATGGGATGGGATGGGATGGGATGGGATGGGGATGGGATGGGATGGGATGGGATGGGATGGGATGGGATGGGATGGGATGGGATGGGATGGGATGGGATGGGGATGGGGATGGGGATGGGGATGGGATGGGGCTGGGATGGGGATGGGATGGGATGGGATGGGGATGGGGATGGGATGGGGATGGGGATGGGATGGGGATGGGGATGGGGATGGGATGGGGATGGGGATGGGATGGGGATGGGGATGGGATGGGATGGGGATGGGATGGGATGGGATGGGATGGGATGGGATGGGATGGGATGGGATGGGATGGGATGGGGATGGGGATGGGGATGGGATGGGGATGGGATGGGATGGGATGGGATGGGATGGGATGGGATGGGATGGGATGGGATGGGATGGGGATGGGATGGGATGGGATGGGGATGCAGATGGGGATGGGGAGCTGCAGCACATCAGCTCCGTGGCTTGGCAGAGCTGCAATGGATCATGCCAAGAGTTGGAGCAGCTGTGTCCACCCCTGGCTCATCTCATCTGCATTTCTGCAGGGCTCCCTGACCAATGTTCTGTGTGTGAGGCAGCACCAAATATCTGTGACCCCCTGCCAGAGCTCCCTGCTGGGTCTGAGTCTGAATGAGCCTTTCCAGCCTCACACAAGTGTTTTTATGTGAACTAGGTAAATAATTAAGGTAATAATCAGTCTGTTGGTGTTTCAGGCCCCATTTCAGATTCCAGCAGGGAGATTATAATCCTGTAAGTGCTTTGGAGCGTGATGAATTCCAAAATAAGTGAAATTTCAAACCAGGGACTGATGATTGCTGTAGACCCTGTATCCTCAGAAAGACCTCTCATCCCTTTTCCTGTTCTCTCTGGTGGAAGCTGCTCTTCCTTCTTGTGTAATTCCTGAAACCCCACAACATATGAGGAGCTGGTTCTTTCCAGGGGCTTCCACTGCCCTGGGCTGTGCCTGACTCTTTGAGATGCCCGGAGGTCAGAACACCACAGGCATTGCCTGAGTCAGGTTTGCTGAATTTTATCGATTTTTTTCTGGGTGTTTAACCCAAAAAAAGGACGCAGCATCCTCTTCTGGATCATGAGCCCTGGGAAGCAGATGCCATGAACCTTTACACCCACTGCAAAGGGCATGGCAGGCTGCAAGGAAAGCAAGCACACGTATTGGTTTCTCTGCAGTGGCAATCAGGAAGGGAATTAAAATTATGACATGTTGCCATGGTAATGAAGTCCCAGGATTTGGCTAGGAGGAAAAGTGAGGTTGTAGTTAGTTGCTCATGAATTCCTCAGTAGGCTTTTCAATACTCTGTTTCCTTTAAATGAAATTGGAGAAAGACTTGCAGTTCATAGTGGGGATAAAATTTTTATGAAGCTAAATCTAGGCAGTGTTTTAGTGTCAGTCAGCATTAACCCACAGCATGAACACATAAATAATTGAAATTTCAAATACCCCTGGATTAGAGCACCGGCAGCACTTTTGGGCCAGTGTTCCCTGGGTATCCCAGAGCCTCTCCAGCCTCCTCCACAGCACCCTGGGATGAGGGCACCTCCTGCCTCCTGCCCTGCCCCACTTAGAGTGTGCCTCAGCACAGACTCCTGTGCTTGCTCACTCTGCCTGGAGCCAGTGGTCTTCAGATGCTCAGGGATGCAAAAGGGGGCGAGGGTGCTCAGTTCAAACAGCTTTTCTTTTTACTGCTATGTTTGAATGACTTCTAGAGCTGGTAGGAAACGGAAAATCACTATGAGGTGGTCTGTGATGAGAATCTCCTGTGTAAATTTTTAATCTTCTGTAAACCTCCAAATTTGGCTTGTTTTATTTAAATTTAAAAATCATAAATGCCCCCATAAACCTGCTTTCTTTTTTTCCCATTGTTTTAAAATAACATTTCTCAATAACAGCTTGGATACAGTTTCCATTTTCAATACAAACTTGAATATCAGAATAAATTTGAACAGTACAAACAGAATCAGTTGTGACAGGCAAATTTACAAGGTGCTGATCCTGGACAGAGATTTTTGAAAACTCTTTCATTTGAAAGGTTTGTCATTCAAATGTTGCTAAGTCAAAGCTGACAGTCATAAATCTCTAGGAGCATGTTCAAGAAAGGTGTGTTAATAAATCTGAGGTTGGGATTGCCTCCAATTTCCTGCCAGCAACCATGCTGCAGAAACTAAATAAAATAAACAGGGAGAAGTAAAATCTGAGCAGGACTATAGTGTTATTTAAGAGCAATTTTTACTTAGGCATAAGTCTTCCAAAACTTTTAATGGCCTTTTGTGATAAAAGCTCCCATTAGGTAAGTTTCTCTCCAACGTTTTTTCAAAACAGTAAAATTGCACTGTTAAAACCCCAGAGGTAACAACGTGCCACTTCAGCCAAAACAACTAAAGCTTCCAGCTTAAAAACAAACTGTATTTTACAGGGAGAATGAAAACTTCCAAAGGAAATATGAACTGCTTCTTCAGGAAAAGTGGGAAATGGGAAGACCCCCCACTTACTGAATGTGTTCTTCCAGCAAAAGTACTCTAAAACAAATTCTCATTTCCCACGAGAAATGTGCACATCTCCTACCAGCTGAAAAACATTGTGTTTTGGCATTAAAAGTAGTTGCTGAAAGATCTTAACGAGAACCAGGAGGGGGATTGGATCAGGGGGAGCCTCCATGGGATGTGGTGGCTCCCCCCTTGCTGGGGTGTCCAGAAGGGTCTGACTGGGGCTGCAGGGCTGGGCTGAACGAGGAAAGCTGGGGCACAAACACAGGTCTGCCATGGCAAGCCTGCAAGTGTCAGATCTTACTGCACTGATCTCAGGGCTGCTCACTTTAATCAGTGCCTGCTGGTCAGATTAGGTCTGTCCGCTCTCTTCTGTGAAATCTCTGCAATTCAGCATTAGTGCAGGTCTAATTTTAGTGGTATTGTTACAGAAGGTAATACAAGCCCCAGAATACTGGCAAGGAAATAAACTTTTGAGGTCCATGCCAGTGGTCAGTTTTCTGAACTAGTTAATTTACTAACTGGTAAATGAGATCAAACAACTTTGACTTTCAGCTCAAACAGAGCCATCACCCTTTTCCATGAAGACTTCCCCATGCTTTTTAATTATACTTCTGTTCTTCACAGTTCTCTGGCAAGAGAACCTCGGTGAAGGGGAAGGACCACAGCTCCTTGTGGGACCATCAGTGCTGATCAGACCTGGGAAGCAAGAGAAAGGTCAAAATGCCACATCTTCAGCCAGAGGGCTGTACTGACCGTGGGCCCAGAGCCTTGCTTTTGACTGTGCCCACTGGAGCTCTCTTTGCTTGTCTCTGGGCAGCCACATTTCCACAGGATGCTAGAAAGGCCTGGCTTGGAAAGGACCTTAAAGCACCTCTCATTCCAGCCCTGCCGTGGCAGGGATGCCTTCCCCTGCCCCGTGTTCTGCAAGCCCCAGACAGCCTGGCCTTGAACCAGGGCTGGGACAGCCACAGCTCCTCTGGGGAGCCTGTGCTGAGCCCTTACATCCCTCCCACCCCAAAATCGTGTGTGATGTGGGCACAGGTCACTGTGCCACTGCTCCTACCTCCTGCCAAGGTGTCTTTGTCCTGGCTACCCCTGATCCATGTCTGGCTGCACCTGGAGAGGGGTGGGCTTTCCTCCAGTCACGACTCCATCTTCCCAGGGGCGCTACCACAGAGTAAATAAGAGGAAAACCTTTTTGCAGTGGGTCCTGCAAAGGTTCTGGCGATGGCTGAGTTGGTCCAGGCAGAGCTGGTCCTGGTGAAGGTGGGACTCAGGCTGAGTGGACATCAGGACGGGTGGGGATAAGCCCTGGGGTTAATGGTGGTGGCTGCCAGAACAAAGTCCCAACTCCCTTTCTTTTGTGGGGAGTCTGCATTGAAATAGAACAGACATGGCCAATACTTCTTGAAAATTTTCTTCATGCTGTGCTTACATATCTTTATTTCTTCTCCAAGTCTGTTCTTATTTTAAGAGGAGGTACCAAGGTGAATCCAGGCAGAACATCCTGGGCATCCTGTTTCTTCAGAGCCCACTGTGTGTTTGACTTGGCTAATGTTTCTTTCTCAAGATCGATGAATGCCCATCCTGTTTGCCTTTCTCTGAAGAAAAAACAGATAAAATAACCTCCCTCCCAGTCCTCCTGGGATTAGATTCCAGATCTGGGCAGCCCAGCTATGACAAAGGACAGGTGTGGGTCTGCAGGCAGGGCAGGGCACCGGGGTGTCCCTGCGAGTGCTGCTCTTGCAAGATGAGCTGTCTTCCTGACCATTGCAATTAGGAATGCTCCCTGCTCCCTGTCCTGATCAGCAGGCTCTGTGTGTTTGTGGAGAAAAGTTAGAGGAGGGCTTGAAAGGCATCACTGTTCGGGGGAAGCGTGGAGGGGAGGTAATAGATGTGAGGAAGGAGGGGAAAAGACAAGAAAATATTCCAAGAGTTGCATTAGGAATGGACAAACTGATGGTGTGCAGGGTGAGGCAGGCAGGGTTTCTCATTTTGGTGCTGTGCTTGTTTCTCTAAAGCCCCTGATATCTCCTGCTTGTGTTCAGTCCTGTGCCTGTTGGGAAGGGTCTGGGAAGCAGAGGATGCCCGTGGCTCTGCAGTGTCCCTGGGAAGCTGAGCAAAGCTCACTGGGGCTGAATAAAGGGCAGAGTTACAGCCATGGAGCAGCCTGGTCCAACAGGTACAGCCTGACCCAGACCTGGCCTTACCCCTTCACTCATCCAGGCTGAGACAAAGCCCAGCACTGCTTGTTGTAGCCAGGGAAAAATCCAGAGCTGAGCTGGGACCAGCTCTTCTGGCAGCTGTGTGGAGCAGGATGCCCTCTTGCACTCTAATGCCAAAATGAATCTCTGTTCCCAGTGCCAGCACAGAGTCTTGTAACAAGGCTGAGCACAAACCCTACACTGAAAGATTTTGGTGCAACAGATGTGACTTGTTTTTTCCTGCACTGCTGCTTAGTTTATGTGCCATCATAGATGTCCCTGCTGTGGTCTAACACCAACAATGCTGTGAAGACAAAGAAAACCCCAAAAATGCAAATTCCCTTGACCAGTTATGTTTGGAGGAAGGCAGAGAAAGCAGAGAGAAACTGCAGAACTTAACCTAGGTTAACTAAACAGACTCTTAAACTCTGTTTCAATGTAAGGCTTCTAACATTACCTGCTTGGCATGTCACAGACAGGAATAAGAGCCACCACCCTGTGCACAGCTAATCACTGAGCCAGCTGCCCCCAGATGCTCAGGGACATAAAGGTTGTGAGGCAGAAAGGGGGGAGCTCTTTCTCTGACATCATGACACGAGGAGTAAAATGAATAAAGGATGGGCAATCTCACATGACAAGGCAGGCACCAGCCACTGAATGGAGCTGAAGTGCAAATCCTTCTACAGAATGTCTTGTGCCATGAAGTCTGGTGGGGTTTTTTCCCTCTTTGTTTTTTTTCTGTTCTCTGACTTTGTATAGCAGTGTAAAGGGTAGCCATGAACTTGGTTCTTCACTGCTTTCAATTCTGCACAAAATAGGTCCCACTGTCTTTTTGATGTGGAACTAAACCAGGTGTATCCTGGAGCTGTCACTGGCACACTGAAGGCAGCTCAATTTTAACTCCTGCATCATCTCATCCTGCCCTACATTTTTCTTGCTCTTATTTCTTGGAGAGTGATGTCTCGACCACCAGTTCCCATTTTTTTTTCTGTTAATATGGACACTGAGGAGCAGCTCTGGGGCTGCTTTTCTCGACTTGTCTTTTCTGAGTAGTGGTGTCCAGACTTGCCAGTTTGGGTCTCTGCTTTGGGACTCAGCTTTGGTGAAACTTCTGCTGTTTCTGCCATATCCCTTTCAGAAGTCCCTCCTGGGAACCAAGCCTCTCTGAATTCCTTACAGCCTCCTTTTCTGGGCATCTCTGCAGGGACCTAAACGAAACGCTGGAGGAAACACAGGCTTGTTTTGGACAGCTTCATGGTTAAAGACACTTGACAGAGACTTGAGAGTGTTTTTCCCCAGCTCTGTGTCACTGACCTCCAGCAAACCATTTTATCTCCCCGTTTCCTATCTGTGACGATGATAGAAATGTTCCCTTTCTTTCCCCCTTTGTCTGTCTTATCTATTTATATTTTAAGGTCTTTGGGGCAAGGACTGTCTCTTGACTGTACAAAGGCTGACAGACAAAGGCATTGACCTTGCTTGGGATCTCTAAGTGTTAATGTGATAACAGTACCAGAGCAGTGGATGAATGCTAAATAGTAGCACAGCCTATTTTGGAAAAGAAAGTAAAGTATTTTCCCTTCCTTCTAATAGCTTTTCTAATAGCAATAATTAAGACATCAGATAGAAAGTACATAGGGCTACATGAAAAACTGCACGTTCTACAAAACACTCTGAATGAAACAGTTTTGTCAGCATTGAGGTTATCTTCTTCAGTTTTCTAGGGGCTTTGTTTGTTTGTTTTGTTTTGTTTTGTTTTTTAAAGCAAAATCTGCTCTCTGAGAAGGGGAACATTGTAGCTTGCTAAAGCTTTGAGGTCACTTTGGGCACTGCAGACTGAGACAGCAGCTCTGTTTGCCACTGGAGAAAGCCTTTGGGAGCCCACAGCCCTCGCTGGGCAGGTGCAGGTGTGTGGTGGCTGTTTGCTGGCACTGCAGAAATGGCTCACACCATTTCCAACCATAAAAACATGGTTTGGAATGTACTCACAGAGGAGGTTTTTCTTCTGTTGCAATGCTGAGAAAAGACTTCCTAATCTTTCTAGAAAATGGAGTTCTTCCCCTCGAGAAGGAAAATGTCCTCCCATCTCCACAGGTAACCTGTATTTTCATACCACCAGGAGAAAAGTGTTAATGCACTGCTCATTAGGAATCTAAAATTTCTGCTATCCTCTCCTGCATCCTAATCTAAACACATTTAATCTCCTTCTTAAACACAGATCCAAACAAAAATTAAAATGTTGGTGTTAAAAGTAAACCCAGCAGGAAATCCAGTTTCTCTTTCAGGTGTAGATGTGGTTTTGACCTCCTAAAATGTCACTTTTTGTGTTAATTTAATACTAAATTCCCATCAGATTAAGCACAATCTGAAGACACAACAGGAGAATGGCAGAGGAGGGGAAGCCAAGCAGCACTTAATGTCATCTTTACTTGTGTTTCCTGCTGAAAGATCAGATCAGGTAGTGAATTATTAATGCTGCAGTCTGGCACAATCCTGGGCGTGCAGCCTGCCAAAATGTAAAAAGTCCATTGCAAGGGCAGGATATTGGATCCCATCGGTGCAAACAGGCATGCTTCCATGTTTGAGAGTTCACAGTGGGAGAATTCAAATCAACCTCTGAGGCTGGCTGCAGATTAAACTCCTCTATTTTTAATTAGATGCCATGCAAAGGACCTCAAGTCAGGAAAAAAGTAACACTAAACCCATGGAAATATCCGTAGTAATTGTCCTACAGACTCAGTCATTGTCGGTGGGGTGAAACATTAACATCCTTTTATCGTGCTTAAGCATTTGCTTGGTTTGGGTGTTTTTTCTGTCCTCCAACAACTTTAAAGCCTAATGAGTTAAGAATTGCCCAGGATGATAATGGGGCTGCTCAGAGACTTTAATAATTGGCGGCTCAGGAAGGGGAGAAACAAAACTGGAGGAGGCTCCCTGGGGAAGGGGTAAGGCCACAAAGGGTTGAGTGGGCAAGGTGGAGAAAAGGGCTATTGCTTTCACACTGCTTGGTGCTTAAGGGAAGACAAACCCTGGCCACAGCTGACTAATTTTAGCTAATTGGAACCTGCCTAGAGGCCTTGCTCCTGTTAGGTCAGGGCAGCATCCATCCCTGGGCTCTCCACAGCCTGTGACAGCAGTCATGAGATGGCAAAGGGGTGGAAAGTTATTCCTTGAGGAAGATCCTGTTCCACCCATTTGTCTTTGCTTTGCCATAGCTGGGATGGACCAAACCCGTGGGCTGTCCTGGATTTTACAGGGCCATGCAGTGACAGGATGAGGGGGACTGGACTCACACCTGAACTGAGAGCAGGTTTAGATTGGATATTATGAAAAATTCTTCCCTCTGAGCGTGGGCAGGCACAGGTGGGGCCCCAGCTATGGCTGCCCCTGGATCCCTGGCAGTGCCCAAGGCCAGGCTGGATGGGCTCGGGGCAGGCTGGGGCAGTGGAAGGAGTCCCTGCCATGGCAGTGGGCAGAACAAGATGCTGCTGAGGTCCCTTCCAAAGCCATTCAATGGTTCCTCCTGCTGCAGGGCCAGCAGGTCGCTGTGGAGCCTTCCTCCTCTGGTGATTAATCGGTTGCCACTCACCCACTGCTCCTCTGCTGCTGAAATCCTCATTAAAAGCTTTCAGGTGATGCTGGTGGGTTTTGGTCCTTGGCAGGGGTTGCTCCCATACAGGGCTTCATCTTGGGAGTGGGGCTGAGCGACTCAAATTGCCTGTTTGCAGTTTTGCTTCCAAACTGTGAGTAAAAGAGCCTTTCTTGTGTAACAGCACTTCCATAAATACAGACTGCCCTGCAAAAGGGGGGAGGCTCGTGTGGGGTCAGCTCTGGGGAGAGCTGGGTGCTGGGATGTGCCTGCTCGCTCCTGCAGGGTGAGGATGGCCTGGACTGGGGCAGTGATCTTCGCTCAAATACATTCATCCTAAAATATCTCAGGGGAAATACAATTTTGATGATATCTCTGCTCAGTCACCTTTTCACTGCCAAAAATTATCACACTGTGCACCTATTTAGTAGAATTCATGTTTCTGGTAAACACAGTGAATTTCTTGGACACATTAAAGCCTGTTATGCGTTATAATTAATAATAACACTTCCACTGAGGTGCAGGACAGAGGAGGAAGGATTGTTCAGGTATTTCCAATATAAATATCATGGTGACCTGAGAATTATGGCTAACAAAGAGCTTCCCTCTGTCTTTTTCAAATGCTACTGAAGTATTCGTTTAGGGGGATTTTGTCATTGTTAGTAGGGGGTTTGTACATGTTTTGGTTTTTTAAAGGAAATACCAGATGGACCTGTGACCCTTTCTAACAAACTTTAAACCAAATCCACTTCTGTGCTCCATTTTTTGTATAACTCAAGACAAGGGGGAGGCTGTCAGATAGTCTGGGGTGTCAAAAGAGTAGATTTTTGAAAAGTCTCTATGTTAATGTTTCCACCAGCCACTTGCTGGTATTCACTACTTCAAGGGATTGGGCAGTGATACTAAATCAGAGCTTTTCTTCAAAGTAACCATGAATATGAAGTAAAGCTAGAAGAATTTGGATGGGGGATGTAGAACCATTTCAGATGTTATTGGTCCCTGCTGTTTCCCTTTTCAGCGCTCGGTTTCTGCTACAATGTTGTTGCCCTTTGACATTTGCTCAAACCAGCCAGTGGAGGAAATGGCACTGTGGTATTCATTAACCTGCAGATGCTGAGCAGAGGAGCTTTCCCTGCGAGCAGGATGGAGCTGCCCTGTGAGAAACTCCTTTAGAGCTCACCTGGATGACAAATACAACAAAACAGCCCCATTATGAAAGCAGCACTGGGCTGCACTGGAGCTGTGTTTGCAGCCCATGGAGCAGCTGTGCCCTGAGCCCAGCACTGAGGATGTGCCAGCACACGTGGCCAAACTGCACTTTGAGCACTCAGCTTCTAAAACAGTTCCACAACGAGGTAAAATGAATCCTGTGAAGACCACAGTGTACCTGGAGAAGGTGCTGTAGTAAAATGGGGATGGGAAACTTGCTTCCCGTGGCTGTGAGCTCAGTTTGGAGAGGAGAAGGCTGAAATGCAGCATGGGGGAGGCTTGCAAGGCGATGAAGGTGGCAAATCAGCAGATTCAAGGGGCATTTTTAGAAGTCATACAGGAGTGGCCAGGACCCTAACCCCTAACCCTAACCCCTAACCCTCATTTCTCTGAACAGCATCTCCTGCTGCCACTGTTGGACCAATGATTGTCCAGGACAAGGGAGTTTGAGCCAGTACAGCATTTTTATGTGATATAAAGCAGCTTTAGGAATTGTGGAGCAGTGAACCAAATCTGTGTTTAGGACCTATGCTAAAGGCAAAGATTTGCTGGCAAATCTAGTTTAGCTCAGCCCAAACTCCTTTGCTACAGAGCAGCTCAGAGATGGCAAGTAGATCTCTTTTCCATATGGAAAGCTGGAGGGAAAGGGCAGATGTCAGGCTGGTGTCAAGTGTTTTGTACATTTGGAAACATTCAGGTTTTATATTGAGTCCCAGCTTTAATTGGCTGGGTTTTAATCACGTTGAACACTAGGAAAGAAATGCCTTTTTATTAGATTGGCTTTTGTAATTTCTCAGCCCTACTTGAAGCAGGGAAACCTGCAACATTGCTTTAGTCTTTCAAATCCACCAGCTCTCCTTACACAACCAGAAAATCTGTGCTGTGTATTCACTGGTTCAGGAGCTGAAGTAGCTAAAAGTGGAAAAGAGTGAAGCAGAACCTTAAGGTTTGTCATTTATCTGAGGAGATGCACATTTCTCTGCTCTCTAGAAGTAGCAGTATTTTAAAAGACTCTAAGCATGAACTGATTAATCAAACAGAAAGAAAAGGGTGTTTCAGAGAATTTTGGCAAGGCATACTTGAGAAACTATTTTCCATCCATTGAAATGTAAATACTCAGAAGCACAGTCCCTTTAAAAGCCCAGCTTTTTTTCCTGGGGATCCTTGTTATGTGGTTATTACCCTTTTTTCTGTGATCACAAGCTAGGTAGGGAGTGCTTCTGTCTAAGCATGGCAGCAAGAGAATTAAATTAATGTCACACCACCAGAGACACTATGGCTCAATTTAAAAATGATTTGGCTCCTTATCATGAAGGTTTGCATGTTATGACTCTTTTTGCAGACCCAGCCTTCTGACACCCAAGTGGCAAAATCCATTTCAGATGTGACAGCTGTAAACAGCCTGGAGTCAAAACGATTTCATTTTGTAGACACGTTTAAATAAGAAGAAAGCCTTGGACTGTGCTATGGTGCCTTCAGTCCCCACCCTGGGGCATCCCTGGTGCTGTGCCCCAGTAAAGCTGCCCAGGGCTGGGGCTCAGTGGGCTGGGCTGTGGCAGGACCCACCGAGGCTGCCAGGGCACCCTGCAGGCCCTGCCCTGCTGCTCTGGGACAGGGACCAACACCAGCACCATGGGCCAGCAGGGCTCCTGGAATGGGTGCCACCCCTCCAGCAGTGCTTGTGCCAGTCAGCTCAGGGTGGAGTCCTGGCACCCCAAACCTCAGGGTGGAATCCTGGCACCCCAAACCTCAGGGTCAAATGTGCTGTGGACCACACGGTTCCAGGGGGAATGGAACAGGGACAATTCTTTCTCTCCTATTGCACCAGTGTCTGTGACCCCAATCTGGGTTTTGGTTTTAGTGGGACTTGCTAAAGCTGAATTGGGTTGGTGAGAACTTTTTTGGGTATGGAAAGAGGGAAATTATTGCAATGAGTTTGATATTTTTTTTTCGTTTGACCATCTGATTGTGAGTAACCCAGTAAATATTCTGTTGGGTTTAAGTTTTCCATTCTTTTAAATTCTTTCTAGAAATAGAGATTGTTGTAACTTCAGAAACAAAGGCACTATTTCAAAAGAAAACTGCAGTATTTTGCTTTACAAACACCAATAATTTTATTTTATGGATTTTTTTTTCCTCGAGCAAGATATATTTCAAATATAAACAATTTGAGTTTGCAGAGAAGTGTGCTTTTTTGATGGATAATACATTCATTGGGAATGCTTGCCCAGGTCCAGATGGCAAATAACACCTCTGGGAGGTAGCTGGGATGATAAACCTTGAAATCACCCTCAGCTGGCACGGGGGAGCTGGGCATTCAGGGCTGGGCTCCCCGGGCCTGGTAAGCAGCACTGAGGGCTGAGACACGGCCGGGGGGCACCCATGAGTGACTGCCCTGCCCGGGGAGATGGGCCCGGCCGGGGCTGCGCTCCTGCACCAGGCCCACATCCAAACCTTTGTCATGAGGGCTCTGACTTTGCTGCCAGGCAGCAGCAGATCCCCATTTTCCCCTCTGACTCTGAGCTGCCTTTTTCCTCCCCACCACTGAATTTTGGAGCCTTTCTACTTGTGGGTAGGCTTTAGTCCCAAACAAGCTTTTATTTCTCTGGGTAAAAGGCCAAAATTAATACGGTTTTGTAATAATTTACAGTGGCCCAGGGAGGTCCATCATGCCAAAGGCAACATTCACCCACTAAGCAGCCTCCAGTGAGCCCCTGGTCCCACTGCTGGGAGCGGCTGTGGTCCTGTAGCTTTATGGGGTCGTGTGTTCAGCCTGCTGCTCCATGAATGAAACTGGGGATCAGCAAAGGAGCTAATTCTGGGATTAGCAGTTAGACTTTTGGGTGCTCCTCCCTCTACTATTTAGGAAGCTTTGATTTGTAAGTTTCTCTATGACTGTTCTTAGCACAAACACAAACTTTGTGTTTTATTGCCAGTTGAAATGGCAATTGACTCCTTTATTCTTTCTTTTTTTTTTTAAATTTTTTTCCCTTTTTCTTTCTTCTTAGAAAAAAATGCAACTGTGTAAATTGTGCTTGCTTAGAAATCTTCCTGCAAGCAAAACCCTGAGGTGGGCTGTAGGGTTTTGATCAAGAATAAATTGCATATAAAAAGGCTGGTAATCCAAAGATCTGGGCGACAATGCAGGATTTCTGTGAGATATTAGGTAAAGCACTGAAGGGCCGTCTCCCTCTCTTTCCACAGCTAAGAAACCACGATGGACAATGCTCAGCCCGTCCACACCAGGGCTCTGAGGCTGGACTGTGCAATGTTTACAGAGCTCCTGACACCCTTGGGTGCGGGCTGGTCCCCGGGTGCTCCCGCCGCAGGGAGCCTGGGGCTGAGGCAGATGCTCACGCTGAGCTGCCTGCAGGGAGCAGGACGAGGAGGAGGCCGGGGCTTCTCTGGCTCCATGGGGCTGTGGCATTGCAATTTGAGGACTTGCTGCAAGGGACTCGTGCTCAGCTTTGTCCGGAGGGCGATTCTGCCGCTCGTCCTGCCCGGGAGCAGCGGGCGCTGCCTCCCTCTGCAGGGACACGCCCGGAGCAGGGGGACACGGGCGGATCCTGTGCCCGCTCCTGCTGCGCAGCCACGCAGCTCCAGTGTCCATCGTCTCACTTTCACATCAATGCTGGGCCCTGCAAACAGAGCTGGGCAGCAATAACAGCAAAACATGCTCCTTTAACCTCCTCAGCACCAGCGTGTGAAATAATACCCCAGACAGGCACCCTGAATGCTTTTATAATTTATTCATTCAACAATTTCTTTTGATGTAGTTAATGTTGTATTTCCCTGGCCAGGGCTGGCACGTGAAGCGTGAGAAATCCTTATGGACAGATTGCTTTGCCTTTCAGAAAACAAACTCGTGTTATCTGCCACGTGGCCTAAATGAGCCAACTCCTCTGGGACGTGCTGCCAGGCCAGGGGGAGGCACGGGGTGCTCAGGCTCACCTTGCACCAGGGAAGGGGCAGAGCAGACCAGCTTCCAGGGAATTCTGATCCCTTTTATCCGCCCGGGTCAGCACCTAAGCTGTTTCTTCTCTCCTCCAGAAATTTAAATTTATCTAAATACCAATAAATGGGAAAAATGTCCATGTCCCCAGTGCACAAATGTGCACCAGCTTCTATCCATGAAAACCTTCCTTTTCTCACATTTCTTTTCCTCACTAAGAGACTTCCTTGTACAAAACTGCACCTTTATCTTTGTTTTATCCTTATTCTTCTGTCATGTTTTGTGCTGCCTTGGTTCTCCTGCAGCAGTGAGTGGTTTACTCCACTTGAATCTGAGGAAGTAGGTTTCCATGGCCTAATCTTTCAAATGCCATGACAGAGGAATCAAAGAATATGAATGTATGTCAATGGTTTTCTTTTAAAGGGAGACTTTTATTTTTTTTTTTTACTTTTCACAGCCTGTCCATCCTAGTCCACTGAAGAAACCAGAGGTATTTTTAAACAGAGGGGTCCCTGAAGCTGTATTTTACCCCCAGAGCGAGAACTCCAGGGCTAAGTGTTAATCTCAATCTGATTTCATGTGCAAAACAGCTGCTTGTATCTCTTGCCCTGCATCTGTCTCAGATGGGGCTGGTTTCAACCACTGTGGTTAGTGCAGCCAGAAAGTTAATTTAGTGCATATTGGGAAATTCCTCAAACACCATGAGACTTAACACCATTTTTTCCATCAAACCCTTGAAGTTTGTGTTGATATTTAGAGGTGTGAGACTGCAGGGCTGGGGAGTGGAATGTTTCACTAATTTATAGGAGGGAGTTGATCTGGGGTGTTATCTCCACAGACCAAGCTGTTATTGTTTCACTTACAGGCTAAGTGCAATATAACTCAAAGTCACAAAGTGTTCCCTGTAATGCAAGCCCTGTAACACTCTCCTGTGGCTGACACCTGAGGTAAAGAATGTGTCTGCCAGCCTCCTTGAATAGCTTGCCAGTGTATTCTAATTGGTTTTACACGAGGCCCAAGTTTATTTATGGATAAACTTTCGAGCGCATTATCCAGTGGTGAGGGTGCTGCTTTGGAATTGTGAGATGGGAGCTCTTGGGCTGCCTTTGCTCCTGCCTCTGCTGTGGTTTTGGGTGGCCTTTTGATGGCTGATATGTCTGTGGGTGTCTCCTGAGTCTCACAGCCTGGGCAGCTGAGCATGACCCAGCGCAGACAGTGGGAAATGCCAGGAATAATGAGAGTCACAGAAACATCAGTGCTCCTGCAAGGAGAGGCCTGAGAAGCTGCTCACGAGAGAAGCACTCTCTTCAGCTCAGAGAGGAAACAAGGGTCAGGAAGCACAGGGCTGCTGCTTCCGAGCTCCCAGGGCTCTGTGCAGGGGAGGTTTCCAGGAGCTTGGCAGAAGGGAGAGAGGACCCATCTGGCTCTGTGTGAAAACAAGGCTTGTTTGGAGAGCCTGATCACAGCCCAAGAGCAGGGGCTGGGTCACTTTGCTCCCCGACCAGCTCTTCAGGGAGACAGAATTCAAGCTCAGGTCACTTGTGGCAGTGCCAGGGCTCCCCATGTCAGTCAGTTTTCAGGCACTGGCTGGCTCTGTGTGAGGAAGGGCTGCAGAGAACGAGCAGCAGTCCAGGGAGGAGTGGAGAGCACCAGTGGTTGTGGCACATCAGTATCTCTGCTGTGGCTAATCCCTAAAAACCATGGTTATTACAGAGAGGAAGAGCATGGCAGGAGGTGGCCTGGAGGGCTCAGCAGATGGGGAAGCAGCAGGAGAAGGAGCAGCTGTGCCCCATGAGGGGCTGCTGGGCAGGGGCAGACTCTGCTATTGCAGCAGCTCAGGCCCTCTGCAGTGGGTTCACAGTGATTGGGAAATGTTCCTGTGGTAAACAGGCACGTCAGGGGTGTGCTCGGGGCATGGCAGAGGGCAGGGGTGGGCTGGGAGGTTATGTACACCTTCCACCCTGCTGCTGGCCCAGTCAGCAGCTGCACAGAGCCTCAAAATCACCCAGATCAGCAAACCAGCCAACCACCGTGGGCTGGGGGAAGCTCTGACCCCAGGGTTGTTAGCTTGGACATCTTGTGCCAGCAGCATGACTGCATGTATACCTGTGTTGTTATTTTCTCCTTCCCTCTACACTTCCCTCTCTTCAGGGCAGTTCTGCTTTTGTTTGGAGAAAACCCAAAACCAACCCTGTCTTGTTTTCCCATTTTCCAGGCAGCACGGAGCAGGTTTAACACACCCAAAGATGGGTGGGCTTGGGTGTTTCAGGGGCAGTTTTCCTCCTGCCCTGTACAGCACAATCTCAGCTCCCTTTGTCTTGGGACCCAAAAGCTGTTTTGGAGCTCAGTCCTACCCAAACCCTGCTCTGAGGATGGCTGATAGGCTGAGAACAAGCAGGCTGTGGAGGCGCAAAACGGAGCCTCGAGATCCTGACTTGCATAGTTTATATGCAGATTTTTTTAAAAAAAAAGGAAAAAGCTCAATCTCACTCACAGCTTTTTATGGGGATGGAGGAGGTTATTCAGTAACTGTGTGTTCACAAAGGCACTTTTGTTCCTAATAGGGCCTGAAATGTTAGGACCTAATGTGTAACTTCCCCATGTACTCGTGTAGCAGCACCGGGTTACCCTGTAGGACACGGAGGAGCTGCTGCTGAGGACACTGCAGAGCAGCACCTGCCTCGACACCATGGCCATCACCATCCTCCTCCTCAACGGGGCTGGCTGCTCTGGAAGCTGCTCTGAGCACGGGCTGGGGCAGAGCAGCTCAGCACCCAGAAGGCTGGGATGTGAAGCCACCTGGGAGCTGTGATAAATGGGGACTGGCCTCTCCCTGCAGCCAGAGGTGGTGGCTTGTTCAGGAAAATGCAAGCTCCTTACACTTCAAAGGTGCTTTAGATTGTTCAGCAGCTGGCCTTTAGGAAAGGTGAGGCATCCCCATTAGAGACAGGAGAAAAGAGTCTGGGACAGCTAAAGCTGTCCATTGGAGAAGTGAGTGCAAAACTAATGCTTAATCTCCTTCCCCAGCCCATGCCTGAGCCCTCCTTATTACCTGAAGTTGTGACTGTCACTGAAACAGAGATATTGTTTGCTTTTCTAATCCCAGCAGGGGATTAGTTTGAATCACAGGGACCAGGAGCCTCCATAATATGAGACCTAGGCAGCGAAACTGCAGCTGATGCTGTTATTCAACTCAGTAACTGGGTCTTTGAGGAATTATTCTGCATTATTTGCTTCTCTTGTATCGCATGGCAGGAAGCGCCACAGGATAATTACTCACATTAGAAATGCTTCCTTTGGTCTGTTTGGAGCAGTTCATGTCTCATCTTCCCGGGTGCCCTGTGGCAGAGAAGCCTTCCAGGGGCTGCAGGGCTCTTCTGGGCTTACCATGGAGGGGCTTCTGGTCTCTTGCTGGATTTTGCACTTGCTTGTATTTTACTGATAATGTCTCATAATAGACGCAGCTTTTCGCACCTTTATGGGGGAAAATTACTTTGTCAGAGAAAGTGAACTGGCACAAAACTGCAGAAAAATTTATTTTGGGGGCTTTGTTTTCTGTCTTTTCCTGGGCATACTTTCAGTGGCTTTTATCAGGATGCCTCATCCCTGGAAGTGTCCAAGGCCAGGTTGGATGTGTGTTGGAGTAGCCTGGCCTAGTGGAAGGTGTCCTTGCCCACAGCAGGAGGTGGAACTGGATGAGTTTTAAATCCTTTCCTCTAACTCTTCTATGATTCTATAATTTTATTTTATCAAATCCAAGTTTAGAGGAAAAGCAAATTTTCTTAGGTGATTTGTACTGCCCAAGGGCCTGTCAAGGACCTCTGGGACAGCATCTGCAGTGTGTGGTCTCTTCTGTGGCCCTGGGTGTCTGGAGATGTGCCATCAATTCCACAAAGCCTGCTCATCCCTTAGGCAAATTCCTGAATAGCTGCAAGCATCAGCTTACCCCCCAGTGCAAACCACGGCCAGTGGGAGAGGTGAACATCCCCTTCTGGCAGCAGCAGCAGTTTCCAGTCCCACATCCATGGATTTGCTTGGCACAGCCACCCTGACCTTGTTTACTCTCTCCTTTATCTGCCTGGCCTTTCTGCAAACATGATTGCATTCGTTGGAATAGACCAATTAAGTGGCCAGAGCCCTTAATGAAAACCTTGACTTTTCTTTAACCTTCCTGAGGAATTGCTCATTAGTGGGACATGTTGCTGCTGGTGTACACATGGGCAGAGAATTCTCCAAACCCTTCTCCAGGTGGGATGGTGCCAGCTCCCAGCAGTGGGAATCCCAGTTGTCCCATTCTGATGGAGCTGGTAGCTTAGAAATGGCAAAAATAGACTTTGGTGCACTGCCAAAGATGTGCACCTGCGAGATCTTTGAAAGAAACAGCTGAAAGAAGTGCTTTGCAGAATGATGGCATCTCTGGTTTCAGGTCTTTAGCCAAAAAGGGATCCCAGTGATGCACAGGGAAGGGAAAAACTATTCTGCCTCTCCCCGTTCTTCCTCCTTTGCACCTCAGTGAGAAAATGGGTCATTTTGTCCTGTGCCAAAAGCAAAATGATAAGAAAAGCTTTTTTTTTTTTTTTATTCTGCCCTAATTTTAGACTCTTGAATGCTTTGAAATGTTGGACTCCTAACAGAGAGCACAAGTTTCCTTTGCTCACTGTCTCCAGCTGCTCTGATTTCTCATGCAAGCAGAGGACTCCTGCCCTCTACCCCCTCCACAAACAAAGAATTAGACCCCATGTATGCATATTCCACCAGAGTTCAAGCACCTGTGTGAGGATCCTGAAATACTTCTGACAGAGATCTGTTCATAGTAGTAAATTTTTTAAATGAAGCTTCTTTTTTTAAAAAAAATCATTATTCCTTGAGAAAATATTTCTCATCTTCCAACTTGTTGTGATATCACTTGGAATCAACTAGTTTAGCAAAGCTATTAGAGACAGATCTTGGAATAATTCGAATCAGTGCAACTGAAGCACAATTTCTCAAGGCTGATGTTTTTCCCTTCCTTTCTCTCCTTATGTTCCACACAGCAATTGTTCCAGTGGGAAACAGGTGGAAAGGAAATTGAGGTTTCATTGCATTCATTTCTAATTATTGCTTTTTATCTCTAATGGGAGTGGAATGCTTAAACTTTGAACTACAATGTCAAAATATATTTGCTAGCTAGATCAAATTAATATATTCCCTCACCTTATTTCTTCCAGCATAATAATTGCTCTGTTTTATTTACATGCCATGGACAGATTAACATTTAATCCCTCTTGTTGTATTCATGTCCCAAATGACCATGCCCTGGCTAGGAGAGGAGGAGCTGGAGCAGGTGTGTTACAGTTCTGGGATGGGTGATGTTCTCCTGTACCTGCCAGGGTGACTGAGTGACACCAGGCCAGGTCACCTGTGAGGAGGCATCAGAATCCCAGAATGGATTTGGGTTTGGGTTGGGAGGGACCCCAAAGATCATCTCCTCCCACCCCTGCCATGGCAGGGACACCTTCCCACTGCCCCAGGGACCCCTCCACTGCCCCAGGGACCCCTCCACTGCCCCAGGGACCCCTCCCACTGCCCCAGGGACCCCTTCCCCTGTCCCAGGGACCCCTCCCACTGCCCCAGGGACCCCTTCCCCTGTCCCAGGGACACCTCCCACTGTCCCAGGGACCCCTCCCACTGCCCCAGGGACCCCTTCCCCTGTCCCAGGGACCCCTTCCCCTGTCCCAGGGACCCCTCCCACTGTCCCAGGGACCCCTTCCCCTGTCCCAGGGACCCCTCCCACTGCCCCAGGGACCCCTCCCACTGCCCCAGGGACACCTCCCCTGTCCCAGGGACCCCTTCCCCTGTCCCAGGGACCCCTCCCACTGTCCCAGGGACCCCTCCCACTGTCCCAGGGACGCCTCCCACTGCTCCAGGGACCCCTCCCACTGTCCCAGGGACCCCTCCCACTGCTCCAGGGACCCCTCCACTGCCCCAGGGACCCCTTCCACTGCTCCAGGGACCCCTCCCACTGCTCCAGGGACCCCTCCACTGCTCCAGGGACCCCTCCCACTGTCCCAGGGACCCCTCCACTGCTCCAGGGACCCCTCCCACTGTCCCAGGCTGCTCCCAGCCCCAGTGTCCAGCTGGCCTTGGGCACTGCCAGGGATCCAGGGGCACCCCAGCTGCTCTGGGCACCCTGTGCCAAGGCATTCTCACCCTTATCCCATCTAATCCTGCTCTCTGTCAGTGTGAAGCCATCCCCCCTGTCCTGGCACTCCAGTTCCTTACAAACAGCCTCTCTCCATCTTTCTTGTTGGTTCCCTTCAGGCACTGGAAGGCCACAATGAGGTCACCCCAAAGCCTTCTCTTCTCCAGGCTGAACAACCCCAATCCTCCCAGCAGAGCTGCTCCAACCCTCTGCTCATCCTGGTGCCTTCTCTGGACTCCCTCCAGCAGCTCCATCTCCTCCCTGTGCTGGATCCCCTGGCTGGAGGCAGCTTTGCAGGTGGGGTGTCCTGAGATCAAGATATTCTCTTGTGCTGAGGGATGGAACAGAAACCAGGATGTGGTAACCTCTGAGCCTGTTTTATTTGTACTTATATCTGGGATCTTGGTTCACATTTATGGTAATAAACCAAAGCTGAATCTAGATGTGGCCTTGAGCTGGGCCTTGGTTAGACCAAAGTTAGAGACAAGTGTCTGGATGGGCACCCTGGTCTCCTCAGAAGGTGTCCCTGCCTGGGGCAGGGCTTTGGAATGAGATGAGCTCTAAGGTTCCTTTGAACCTGAGCCATCCTCTGAGGGCCCAGGGCTAAAATGTGGCTCTGGTGGAGGCTGGAGGGGTTTGTCTGTAGGACAGACACAGTCCTGACCACGTGCCCTTCCCAAGAGCCCAGTGGCCAAGGCAGGGCACAGCTGTGGAAATCAAACTATTTTTCCATGCAAGATGAGGTCTCTGTTGAGGGGTAGTAGATCTCCTTTGACCTTTATTTTCTATCTGTAGATGTGAAGAGCCCTTTTCCAATTCTGCTTCCTGGAGTTTTTTGGGTTTTTGTTTCTACGTCCCCTGGAGGGGGATTGAGGCTGAATTTGGGAAGTCTCCTAGCTGTTTCTCTGAAATTATTTCCTTTCTGTTTCCTCATCTAGCCCAAGAGGGAGCATTTGGTCAGTGCACCCAAGCAGTGTCCATCCTTTGTTACTTCTGCCCTCCAAGGCCCCTCAGCAACCACTGCCAGAGAAAGTTGGCCCCCAAGGCTTGAATTACAGTGAAGCCATGGATAGAAAATACACCATGAAATTTTATGGCTCCTGCAAAGGGGCTGCCATCTGCTTTTTCTTCCCCCCCGCCTTTCTTTTTTTATAGCCATTCCACAGTCTATTAAACCATTACTGTCTGCTCCCCCACTTCCCGCCAAGATCTGTGTCCATTTCAAAATACAACACTTTCAACGTAGCCCTTGGGAATTCCCAGGGTCATTCACACTGAACAGACCTTTACTGACCCTTTATTTAAATTGGAATCTATTTGTTCACATGCATAGGTATAAATTGCTCTGAGCCCCTGGCCCCTCCACCTTCTCTTTCTTCACACAAACCAGAAAAAATCTTGCTGTGATGAGCCTGAGCAAGAGTTATTGTATCTGGTTGTGCTTTACTGGTCCTGCAAGGAGGGGTACTCTGAATTCCCAGCCTGAATGATGCTTGTTAGGCTCCTCCTGTGATGGGAGACAAAGGCCACAGGTACGGGGCTGCTTTGCAAAATTATCTGCAGTCCTACAAGTTGTGTGGCTATGAGAACTTTCTGCCTGAAGATGTATCTGTCTCCAAGCATCAAGCATGATCCCAGGAGCTCTGTCTCCTCTTGCTTTCCTGTGCTGCTCCTATTCCATCTCTTTCCTCACTGTTGTTTTATGGAGAGGGAACTGGATTCCACTTGTTTCTGAAAATCGCTTTTGCACGTGGTGAGCTTTGCTATTTCTTGTGATGGGAGGGTTTTCCTTTCCTATAAACACTTGGGTAGGTTTCATATCTCCTTCCCCTGCGTTTTTCACTCTGGAAGGTGGAACAAAACGTCTTCAGCTGTGACAGGTGGGCCCGGGAGGGAGCACCCCGACCCTGCCGGGCGCCGGCGTCGCTCTGCAGGGAGCTGGGGCTGGACACTGCAAGGCATTCCTGCCAGCTCCCTGCTCCGACTGACTCAGCTCTAAACCAAACCTGATTTCCATAGCAAACGTGCCTTTGCAGCTTTGCATCTATTGGAAGGGGATTGCAGGTGCCAGGGGTGTGATTTGCCTTTGGCCACCAAATTGCTCCCTTGTGGTCCCTGTGTAAAAAGCTCAGGTTTTCCTGAAGGTGATTTTCCGCCCCATCCTCGTCTCCTTCCCTGGCTGGTTCTGCACAAGCAGGCCCAGGGCAGAGCTGCTGCTGAGGTCCCAGCCCAGCAGTGCCCTGGCTCCTCTTAGGGCAGAGGGCTCGGCTGTGTCGGTGATTTGTGCTCCACAGTCATTTGGAGATGCCGTGTGGTGGTTCCTCTTAGGGCAGAGGGCTCGGCTGTGTCAGTGATTTGCTCCACAGTCATTTGGAGATGCCGTGTGGTGGCTCCTCTTAGGGCAGAGGGCTCGGGTGTGTCAGTGATTTGCTCCACAGTCATTTGGAGATGCCGTGTGGTGGCTCCTCTGCAGGGCAGAGGGCTCGGGTGTGTCAGTGATTTGCTCCACAGTCATTTGGAGATGCCATGTGGTGGTTCCTCTGCAGGGCAGAGGGCTCGGCTGTGTCAGTGATTTGCTCCACAGTCATTTGGAGATGCCGTGTGGTGGCTCCTCTGCAGGGCAGAGGGCTCGGGTGTGTCAGTGATTTGCTCCACAGTCATTTGGAGATGCCATGTGGTGGTTCCTCTGCAGGGCAGAGGGCTCGGGTGTGTCGGTGATTTGTGCTCCACAGTCATTTGGAGATGCCATGTGGTGGTTCCTCTTAGGGCAGAGGGCTCGGCTGTGTCGGTGATTTGTGCTCCACAGTCATTTGGAGATGCCGTGTGGTGGTTCCTCTGCAGGGCAGAGGGCTCGGCTGTGTCAGTGATTTGCTCCACAGTCATTTGGAGATGCCGTGTGGTGGTTCCTCTTAGGGCAGAGGGCTCGGCTGTGTCGGTGATTTGTGCTCCACAGTCATTTGGAGATGCCGTGTGGTGGTTCCTCTTAGGGCAGAGGGCTCGGGTGTGTCAGTGATTTGCTCCACAGTCATTTGGAGATGCCGTGTGATGGTTCCCCTGCAGGGCAGGTGGCTCGGGTGTGTCAGTGATTTGCTCCACAGTCATTTGGAGATGCCGTGTGGTGGTTCCTCTGCAGGGCAGAGGGCTCGGGTGTGTCGGTGATTTGTGCTCCACAGTCATTTGGAGATGCCGTGTGGTGGCTCCTCTGCAGGGCAGAGGGCTCGGGTGTGTTGGTGATTTGCTCCACAGTCATTTGGAGATGCCGTGTGGTGGCTCCTCTTAGGGCAGAGGGCTCGGCTGTGTCAGTGATTTGCTCCACAGTCATTTGGAGATGCCGTGTGGTGGTTCCTCTGCAGGGCAGAGGGCTCGGCTGTGTCAGTGATTTGCTCCACAGTCATTTGGAGATGCCGTGTGGTGGTTCAGGGGCACCTGCAGCGTCCTGGGGAGGAGCAGGATCTCGGTGTTTCCCCAGGCACTCGGATAGGTTTTGTTTGATCCCCAAGCTGTGCAAGCAGGGCTCTGGACAGGCAGCTTGTGCAAGCCCTGCTTCCCCTGTGGCTCCTGCTCCAGCAGTCGATCCTGCTGCCCGGGCACAGCTGCCTGTGTGCGGCTCAGAGCCCGGCTGGCCCCGGGGAGCCGGGGACCGCTAGAGGGAGATGGCAATGGCTCCGATATCTGCAATTTCATGTTCTCTCTAATGATTAACAATTAACCTTTGCAGCTCCAGTTGCTCTCCAGGACCTTCTGTACCTGCAAGGAGGAGCTCAGCCAGGTCTGCTGGGTCCTTGTTTTGGGAAACATTTTTGGTTTTTTCCTTAATATAAATCACACAGCCTCACTCTGTGCTTGAATTCTGAACCCAAAACTTAGTTGGATGCTTCCATTTATGCTAACTAGGAGTTATTCATGTTCTCTGAGAAGTTTTATGTGGGGCTAATTTGCTCTTCTTCAGTTTTTTACCTGGGATAAAAAGTGTTTGAGGGCATCTGCAGCTGCAGGCAGAGTACAAGGGTGCCTGCATTTCGCCATCCCTGATTTAACTCAGAATACAGGGTTTGTTTTTAAGGTTAAGGTTAGTCCATGCTGCCAGAGGTTCACCAGCAATTTGAAAAAATGAAACTGGAACGTTAAATACTTTCCATCCCAAAATGTGGATCTTTCTTGATAATACTTGGAAGCACACAAAAACATTGGTTTGAAGTAAGTTCACATGACTAAAATGAAGAAAATAATTGTTTTCAGTGTGTTTCTCTCAAATATGGATTTTCATTTCTTCCCTCTTTTTCATCTTTATACTGGGACTAAAAAAGTTTAAAGAGACAGGAAAAAAGCTAAAAGCAGCAATGTGTGAGTGTGTGAGAGAGAAAGATTGTTGAAAACTGAGACACAGTTTCTTGGTTTGAAACAATGTGAGAATTTTCATTACTTGCATTTGGAAAAAAAACGCAACCAAACCCTGAGCAAACTGAAACCTCATGTGCAAACTGTCAGATTCTTTCAGAAGCTATTTTTCACTTGAAAGCACTTGCTCACAGACAGCATCTTGCCCAGCCTTATTAGGGACACAAAAGCTGCACCTAATTGATTCATGTGTTGTCAGGCATCTTCTGAGGGAGAATAACAAGCAGAGCGTGCGCTCGCCCTCGCCACGCGGGACCGCGGCCGGACCCTGCATTCCCCCAGCCCGGGATCTGGAGCACCTTGGTGCCTTCCTTCCTCCCTTTCCCACTGCAAACCAGCTCTGCAAATGTGACCTGGCTGCTGGCAGCTGCACCTGTCTGCTGGCTGCTGAGTGGGGTCTGCACCTTCAGGGTCCATTGTGCTGCATGGGGACATCAGTGTCCTGCTGGGACATCAGGGTCCTGAAGGGACATCAGTGTCCTCCTGGGACATCAGTGTCCTGAAGGGACATCAGGGTCCTGAAGGGACATCAGGGTCCTGCAGGGACATCAGGGTCCTCCTGGGACATCAGTGTCCTGCACGGACAACAGTGTCCTGAAGGGACATCAGTGTCCTGCTGGGACATCAGTGTCCTCCTGGGACATCAGGGTCCTCCTGGGACATCAGTCTCCTGAAGGGACATCAGGGTCCTGAAGGGACATCAGTGTCCTGCAGGGACAACAGTGTGCTCCTGGGACATCAGTGTCCTGAAGGGACATCAGTGTCCTGAAGGGACATCAGGGTCCTCCTGGGACATCAGTGTCCTAAAGGGACATCAGTGTCCTCCTGGGACATCAGGGTCCTGAAGGGACATCAATGTCCTGCTGGGACATCAATGTCCTGCTGGGACATCAGTGTCCTGCTGGGACATCAGTGTCCTCCTGGGACATCAGTGTCCTGAAGGGACATCAGTGTCCTGCTGGGACATCAGGGTCCTGAAGGGACATCAGTGTCCTGAAGGGACATCAGGGTCCTGAAGGGACATCAGTGTCCTGCTGGGACATCAGTGTCCTCCTGGGACATCAGGGTCCTGAAGGGACATCAGGGTCCTGAAGGGACATCAGTGTCCTGCTGAAGGGACATCAGTGTCCTGCAGGGACATCAGTGTCCTGCTGGGACATCAGTGTCCTGAAGGGACATCAGGGTCCTGAAGGGACATCAATGTCCTGAAGTGACATCAGTGTCCTGCTGGGACATCAGGGTCCTGAAGGGACATCAGTGTCCTGAAGGGACATCAGTGTCCTGCAGGGACAACAGTGTGCTCCTGGGACATCAGGTGTCCTCCTGGGACATCAGTGTCCTGAAGGGACATCAGGGTCCTGAAGGGACATCAGGGTCCTGAAGGGACATCAGTGTCCTCCTGGGACATCAGGGTCCTGCTGGGACATCAGTGTCCTGCTGGGACATCAGGGTCCTGAAGGGACATCAGGGTCCTGAAGGGGCATCAGGTGTCCTCCTGGGACATCAGGGTCCTCCTGGGACATCAGGGTCCTGAAGGGACATCAGGTGTCCTGCTGGACTCTGGAACTGTTCAGTGGGGGAGCTTTGGGGCTGAACTGGCCCAGACTGGTGCCTGTTCTGTGAGTCCATCCTGGAGCTGTGGTGCTGGACCGAGCAGAGCCCACAGGCACCACACTCTGCCCTGGTTTCCCATCTCTTTATGTGTCAGAGTTCACAGCTCGGATACTACAATACTGCAACACAACCCTAAATACAGACAACATGGCATTGTGTTGATTTGCTCTTCAGCTTTTCTACCTGGGGTAAAAAGCAATGGGTGCCTGTCGAGCCACAAGCAGAGTCCAAGGCTGTCTTCATTTCCCCATCCTGATTTAAGCCAAAACTCAGAGCTCATCTCTCAGGTAAAGGCCAGTCTGTGCTGCCAGTGGCAAACCAGCAATCTGAAATCTGAAATGAGGATGATAAACACTTCCCAATGCCATTGTTATGGCTGAGGTTTTACCTGGGGATCTCAGGAGACACCAGAGGAAGGTTTCCTGCTTGCTGAGCATAGGCATGCAGCTCACACACTAATTACACACTGTGTGGGATTTTCAGAAGTGCCTGCATGAGGAAGGTAGCTGAAACCTCCACAGCCTTGGTGTTTTCAAAAGCATCTTTGCCTCTCCAAATTCTTGTTCTCTGCTGGGGACTGGCAACCCCCACTTGGTGGCAACCTGATGGCCCAAAGCAACCTCCAGCTCAGAGTAAATTAGAAGCTGTAGTGTAAGCCATGCAACAGGGTAAACTCATCTCAAAGTGGTGCAAAGAGAAGTTCAGAGACTCTTCATTAGCTACAGAGCTAAACAAAAACCACAGGCTATGGTGTTCATTACCCCTCAGGCTTCACAGTGAGAATCTTGGGGGTCACGTGCAGTGCCTGGAGCTGGACTCAGTGATCCTTTTGGGGCCCTCCAACTCAGGATATTCTGGGATTCCAGGAATTGGGTGTTTTTAATTCAAATCTACTGCCTGATGTGAGACAAAGTCTTTGCTTGGTTGGAGGGGTCAGTGCCTGGCACAGATGGGCAGTGAGGGTGAGCTGGTGACCAGCTGTGCCAGTGCTGCCCATGGGGACAGCCCCCAAACCCACGGCTGGGCCAGAGCCAGCTGCCAAACACGGAGAGTTTCTGCACCTCAGTGAGCACTGACACTGCCCCGAGAGCCAAGACCCACCCAGGGTACTTGTGAGCCTTCAGCCACTTTGACTGTCTGCAGCAGGGACTCTTTTTGGGCCAAAGTCATGTCTTTGCTGTAAGAGAGGTGTATTTGCTGGCATGTGCTTGGCTCCACAATGGAGATGTGCTGTGCCACTTCTGTCTCTCAGCCTTGGAGCCCTGAGCACGTCCACTGCCAGCCAGAGGCATCCCTGAGCACAGCACATTGAACAGACCATGGATTTTCACACCGGGCTCACAGGCCCTTGTCAGCTTTGCCCCAGGGCTGGAGAACGGGTGGTGCTGGGAATTCCATGTGGTGTTCCCAAGGCTGTGGCATCTTTGAAAATCAGTCAAATGTGGACTTGATATAACAGCAGCAAAACTCGCCAAGGATTTACTGCTGGATGGGTTTCAGCATGCTTTCCACGAACCTAGAACTTTGATTAAAAACCAAATTCCCATCAGGAAAAACATGCCAGTGTCTTCCACTCAGGGTTTGCTGAAATGTTTCATTTCTCAAATGGAACGGAAAAATTTCGGCTCAAGAGTAATTAATGTTTACTGCCTGCAAGCCACCTCCTGACCTGACCTGTGTCCCTGAGGACATTCTGGGCTTTGCTGCTGTGGGAGCAGCTGGCCCACAGCCTGGGCAGGAGGCATCCTTATCTGGGTGCAATTTGGGGCAGAACTGACCAAAACAGGCATTGACACAGAAATTCCAATTTTTGAGCAGACTTGGGTATTGGTAAAGCCACAAACACATTTACAGAATAGTCATAATTTCAACCTCCCAGCCAGAGAAACTGGGGTTTAAATGGAATTATTTGCTTGCAGATATAGGGGGGATGGGCATGAGTTTATAGAGAGAAATCCTCAACACAAGGACCTCATGTCTGTGGTAGGATTTCTCATCTAATGCCAACTTCAGCACTGAAACCAGAGGATGTTTTCCTTAGGGCTGCTAAGGGAAATGCTACCCTGGAAAATTTTTAATTTTAAGTGTTGAAATTCAGCTATTTCCTGTGCTATACATTTGTGTGACACATACATGACATAATTGAAACTTCTGGAAACTCTTAGAAAATTAACCCCCTGTCTCGACATCATATAAACTGGAAAGCTGTTTGGAAAGTTGAAATAGTGTGTGGGATGTGAAATTAATGCATGTGTGTAGAAAATCCTCGTTGGTGAAGGGGAAGGGTTTGGTTTTCCTCAGCCTGGCCATTTCTTGTGGTGGCCAAACTCTGCTTTAGGCCAAGGCTCAGTACACGGGGCTGAGATCTTGTGTGGAATTCAGCCATGAAACACTGGTGCAAACAACAATTCTTCTTTGCTCACTGCACTGATAAAATACTCTTGCCTGAGCACATGCCTACCCATGCTCTCCAATTAGCCTGCTAATTAGACCCCCAGTATCTGTTTAGCTTATTAATGGAGCTGAAAGCCTTTTCAAAGCAACATTAGATAAGGCTGGAGGGATTGCTGTGGGCAGTGCAGGCCCTGCAGTGTGGGTCCTGCTCTTTCTGCTGTGCTCTGCTGAGTCTGGGGGTGTTTGCTCAAACACTGGGGGTGAAAGGGCTCCCCAGGTCCACGGCACTGCTGCTGTTGGGAAGGGGTTTGGATGGGAGGAGTAGCTTCTAAAGGGATCAGTCCTGGGTTGAAAATAGGTGCATGTGGGAGAAGGAACTTTCCATTATGTTTTTAGAGTGCCATTTTAAAATGGAGTATTTCAAGGAACTCCAACAAAATGAAATATTCCTTCTTGGCTTAAGCTTGTCCAAAAGGAAAATGTTTCATTTCGATTTGCCCAATGAAATATTAATTTGGGGGGAAATAAAAAAAAAAAAAGAGTGCTTTTCATGACATAGTTTTACTTTGTAATAATGTAATTTTCTATGAGAAAAAAACAATTCCAGTAGAAAATTCCCTGCTGACTCCTGGTGCAACCTGTCCTGGCTGGTGGAGAGGAACTGGGGCTGACTTTTACAGCCTTCAAGGCTAACCCTTTCCCTTTGATCAGTGCTGATTCACTTCCCAGCAGTGGGTGCTCTGCTGCCCGGAACACTCCATTCTCATTGCTGCTCTTTGTTTGGGAAAGTTGCTATAAGCTTTTAGCATCCCAGTGGGCATGGAGAAAGGACCTTTATGCAAGTTCCCCCTCGGCCTGAAACAAGCCCAGCTCTTCTTTTACACGGGCTCACCCCAAAGGAAAGCCAGCTTTTTGTGAGCTGCTGCCCAGAGGTGCCTCTGTGTGCAGCACAGGGTGCCTGTCTCAGCTCTGGCACCCTGGGCCACCTTGGCTGGGCAGCGGGGGCACAGCTGACACAGCTGAGCAAGGGCGAGCTGCCCCTCACCACCTGCACACAAAGATGAGCTGCCCCTCACCACCTGCACACACAGATGAGCTGCCCCTCACCACCTGCACACAAAGAGGAGCTGCCCCTCATCACCTGCACACACAGATGAGCTGCCCCTCACCACCTGCACACACAGATGAGCTGCCCCTCATCACCTGCACACACAGATGAGCTGCCCCTCACCACCTGCACACAAGGATGAGCTGCCCCTCATCACCTGCACACAAGGATGAGCTGCCCCTCACCACCTGCACACAAAGATGAGCTGCCCCTCATCACCTGCACACAAAGAGGAGCTGCCCCTCATCACCAGCACACACAGATGAGCTGCCCCTCATCACCAGCACACACAGATGAGCTGCCCCTCATCACCACCACAAAAAGATGAGCTGCCCCTCACCACCTGCACACAAAGATGAGCTGCCCCTCACCACCTGCACACAAAGATGAGCTGCCCCTCATCACCTGCACACAAAGAGGAGCTGCCCCTCACCACCTGCACACACAGATGAGCTGCCCCTCATCACCTGCACACACAGATGAGCTGCCCCTCACCACCTGCACACAAAGATGAGCTGCCCCTCATCACCTGCACACAAAGATGAGCTGCCCCTCATCACCAGCACACAAAACCTTCCGGCCTCAGTGACCCCAGAGCTGGGCAGGGCTGGGACGTGGCTCCACCCTGGCACAGCTGCCTCAGGGCTGGCATTTCCTGGGTTCAGAGCAAAACAGATTCATGGAATGATTTGGGTTGGAAGGGACTCTAAAGTCCATCTGGCTCCAGCAGGGACACCTCCCACTGTCCCAGCTGCTCCAGCCCCAATGCCCAGCCTGGCCTTGGGCACTGCCAGGCATCCAGGGGCAGCCACAGCTGCTCTGGGTACCATGTGCCAGGGCTGCCCACCCTGCCAGGAACAATTTCTTCCCCACATCTATTTTAAACCAACTCTCTGTCAGTCAGGAGCCATTCCCCCTTGTCCTGCCACTCCAGTTCCTGATGAGGAATCCAGCTCCATCCTCTTTGTAATCCCTGCAGACACTGGAAAGGCTGTGAGGTCTCCAGTGGGTTTGGGTGGTGGACACCACGGTCACAAGCAGCAGAAGAAAGGTGTTGAACATCAACAGAAATTGCTGGAAAGCTTGACATTTGCTCCTCCCTTGCCTTGTTCTTGTCTCTTGAGCTCGATATGGATGAGAGCACCTCTGCCTCAGACCCTGGATGCAGATGAAGTTACCCTCATCATCAGGTCTATTGTTCATTAACACATAAATTATTATATTGTTTCAAATAACTGTACATATCAAGGCACAGACTGTAAGCAGACATATTTAAGATCTGTAGGGTGTGTGGGATGGGGATAATGGGGGCAGAGACTTGGGCACAGCTCTGGGCCACCCTTGGCAAACAATCTGTGGCTTTTCAGTGGAGGGTTCCAAACTGTGTGGATGCCATCTGAAGTTTGGCAGCAGAGGAAAATGCGAAGTAGACTGGAAAGTTCCAATCCAACCTTGTTGGTTTGTTACAGAAAAAAAAAACAAGCCAAAAAACAACCCAAATCTTATCAACACGCTGCACATTTTCTTCCCAAACTTACATTTTTTATCTACAGTGATGAGGTTTTGTTAAAACAGAAAGAATCCATTTTTGGTTTGAGGCAATGAAGAACTGGGATTTTTGGGGTTTTCTTTCTTTCTTTGCTTAAAATTGGAATATTCTAGGGCCCTGCTGCAAAACAAGACCCAAATAGCACCAGATCTTGACAAGGCTTGGAGAACTCCAATATCCCTGAGGGAGCATGAAATATTTCAATGTTCAGATCTGAAGACAATTCCTGCCTTTCCTCCTCAGCCTTTACTTTTATTAGGTCAGTCTTTTTGTGCTTATAATGAAGAAAAATTGAGCAGGTTTTGAGGTAGGGAGGGGCTGAAGATATTTAATAACGGAAATACGGGTTTGGTGTGGCACAATGTGCTGGAGTCTACTGGAATATTGTGAGCTGTCTTAAGACCTAATAAGAAATAAATTGGTTTTGGGGCTCTGTGGAGGACCCACAGGCTGTTGGGGGGATGGATGGGACTGTCCCAAGGGCAGCTTTCATCACCAAGGGGAGGCTGTTGCAGCAAACACTGGGCTTCTTGTCAGTCCAGAGTGCACCTCCCTTGCAGCAAAATGAAGAGTACAAATTGTCCTGGTCATGCATTGAAGGACACTGACCTGGAGTGGCCTTGGCAGCACCCAGCATCTCCCCAAGGTCTCCCTGACAGGGACGTGGGGCTCGTCCTGTTTGTCACCAGCAGCTTCCTCCTCTGATGCTTCATCTGCCTCCAGCAGTTCACCCTGAAGTCTTCTCCTTGCCTGCATCTTCTCAGTTCAGAAATCCATCCCTCTGACCCTGTTTTATCAACATAATTTTTCCTCTGTTGTTTGGGTTGGGCAAGAACTGCACAACTCAGCTCTGCATCAGCATGACGGCCAAAACACTGATTTAGAGGCACATGTTTCCAAAACACCCTTTTTGTTTATCTCACTGCTCTGCCGTGCACAACTGGAAGGGTTCCTGCCAAAATACCTCGAGCAACTTCTTTACAAAATGTTGCCTTTCAGAAGCCTTTCTTTAGTGATTTGCTGCCTACCCCTGCCAGATCTCAGGAAACATTTAGGCTTTTACTCTAAGTAGCATGAATAACATCTTGTAATAATAATCATTAATAAATAGCATCTTTGCTATAAATAACATGATTTTAAATTGAAATCAGTTTTGGTAAAAGGTTATTAGTAGCAAATTGAAAGAGATCAAGTTGAGTTTGAAAAAATCTCTGCAGCTGTGTTTGGCAGCATCTAATGAAACCTGCACTTTGTCCCAGCTCTGCCCGGGCAGCCTGTGGATGGACTTCAACCTGCAAAGAAAATCCCATGGGCATCACTGCAAGTTCCATTCCTTAAACTTGAAAAATAGGAATTCAATTTGCAGAAAATCTGCCAACATTCCAACATTTTCTTCGCTTGAAGGTGTGAAAGGTGTTGCTTTTGTCAGCCTTTGGGAGAATCCAGGCAGTGAATTGCAGTTTCAGTTGATCTCACAGAATCCCAGAGTGATTTAGGTTGGAAGGAACCTTAAAGATCATCTCCTTCCATCCCCCTGCCATGGGCAAAGACACCTTCCCCTGTCCCAGGCTGCTCCAGCCCCAATGTCCAGCCTGGCCTTGGGCACTGCCAGGGATCCAGGGCAGCCACAGCTGCTCTGGGCACCTGTGCCATGCCTGCCCACCCTCTGAGTAAATCCATATCTCTTCTCTTTTCATTTTAAGTCATCCTCCCTTGTCCTATCACCATATTCCTCTGTAGAAAGTCATTTCTTTGGCTTGCCCAGGGCTGTGGTGTGGCGTGTCACCTTCTCAGGACTTGTGTCTGCAGGGCCACGTGTGGAGCAGGAGGGAGCCGTGGATTCCCCAGGCTGAGGCACTGCCCAGGTGTTTGCCCTCACTGCTGCTGGCACACAGGAGCCTCAGAGGGAGCCTGGGGGCTGTGCTGCCCTCTGGGAGCCGTGAGCACATCAGGCAGCCCTGAGGTGCCATATTAACCAGCCGTGGTTTGTCTGGGATCTCCTGGCACCTCTGGGCAGGGGCACCTGCTCCATGCCATTCCCATGATGGGTAGAGGGCTGGCAGCCCTCGGTGGCCATGATCAGATGGAGACCTGGAGCACGGGGCTGCTGTGGTGAGGTTTGTTTACTGCCAGGATGAATCCTGCCCTCAGCTGCTTGTTCCTCCTGTTGAACAGGATTGCAAAGCTCTCCCCAAACACTCTAACTAGGTCAGCCTGAGGAGAGGGCTTTGTTCAGCCCTCCAGATGTCTATCTGTCTATTTTTTTTTCCCTTGCTGTTTTTAGTTTTTCCAAAGCAGAATCCTTTATTTAAGCTCTTCCCTGAAACCGGGCGAAAACAAAGACCTGGAAGTTTTAGAAACCTTTGTCTTTTGCCTAAACACCTTTCAGCCACAAGTACAAATAGATCACCTCAGTGGTTAAGCAGAGGTGCTTCTTTTCAGCATTGCCTTGAGCACAGACACCCACCAGGTGCTGTGGGTGAGCAGCCTGTAGTCCCATGCCAGGGGACTGGCATAGGAAGCAATTTCTTGCAAATCACCATCGATGCAAATGCTCCCTTTGGATGGTTCTTGGGCTCTGAACTGGGCATGGTCCCCCCATTCCAGCTCTTGTGCCTTCCCTGGAGCTATGCCCAGCTGCTGCCTGGTGAGTGCAAAGCAAATAATTGGAGTGTAGAGACAGAACCTCAGTTCAAAATCTGACCTTGAATACATCTCTAAATGTAACTTCTCTGCCTATTCTCAAACTCCAAGTGCCTCTGGCTGCATGTTCTACCAATGAGAAAATCCTGAATCCCAGAGCAGGGGCTGACATAGGTGGAGGTCAGGGATGGGAACTGGGTGGTGGTGGAGGATGAGCAAGGTTGTTATGAAGCTTATTCTCAGAATGTAATCGGGGCAGTGAGAGGGAGAATGAATCACTGTCACCTTGAGTAAGCACGGAGATCAGCCTGGCCGCATTCCTGAGATAGCTGTGTGAGATCTGACACTGGTATTCATGGGAGACTTAAAACAGAGTCCAGAGCTAGGGGTGTAACCTAACCTTGGGAGCAGAGGGAACATGGAGAAGATCAAGGTAATCTCAGGAGGTTGCAAAAGAGAAGGTCAGATGTGGTTCAGCAAGGGCAGAGGGGCTCAGGTTCAATTCCTCTGTGATATCCGTGGCTGTGGAAGGAGCTCCATGCTCAGCCCTGGCAGCACAGCCTGTCCTGGGAGAGCGTCCTGCTCTCCCCAGGGACCATCAGCTGGAAGATGGGCATGAGACAAGCAGGGCCTGCAGTGACTCTGGGAAAAGGGAACTCTCTTTGTGCTCTTTGCACAGTGCCAAGCACTTCCTTTGCAGCTAAACCTTCATGGAGCTGTTTTAGAGAGCATTTTCTGCTTTAGTAAAGGGGACAGGGAGCAAAGGTTGGTACTGTCCACTGCCCTTTGGGAACTGTGTATGAGGCAGCTTTGAGCTCCCGTGGCTCTGAGAGGGTCAGGACTCACCTCATCCCTGAGAGGTGTCTAGGGGAGCCCCAGCTGAACGGCCACGGGGACCACTCTGCAATTTCTCAAATTTTTAATCTTTCTGCCAGGGTGTGGCTGGAGGGAGCTCCCTCAGCAGGGTCCTGGGAGCTTCCCTGGAGCTCACAAGACCTTTGGTCCTGCTTAAGACGGGCAGACTTGGGCAGGAACCTCCTTATGGGTCCCTCACACCACCTCCCATGAGGACAATCAGATAAAGCCCCTGGTTGAGCTCCAGTTTACCTTTAGTTCTGCTAATACAGCACAATCCTCCCAGCCCTGCTGAAGGCTTCCAGGCTCCCTCGCTGCTTGTGGGGGCTGGTGGGAAATCCATCCCATTTCTAATTGTCACGTTCGAGTCCTGTGCAGGCAGATTCATTCCATATGGCAAAAAGGGATCTGAGCTGCTCAGCTTGGCACAGCCAGGCACTTGATGGGAAAATGATACATTTAATTGCATGGACGTCACAGGACTGGGGTTGTTTGCCTAATCCTGGAGCTGGAAATAAATACAGAAAATATTGAATATATGGTTGGCTGGGGATGATTGAGAGAATTCCAACTTTCCTTGTAGTGAGGATTTGGAGGGCATCATGTGAAGGAGACTGCCATTTTCAAGCTGCACGGGACATATCTGAGCTGTTTGTAAGTTTGCTGGGTTTGGCTTGTGGACATTTCAGCCAGCTGTAAATGTGGCCCCATGTTAAGAAATGAGTCAGATGAGAGGCTCTTCTGATGTTCAAGGAAGCACTTTTGATGTGTTGAACTGGACTGTAAAACCCAGGTGAGGGAGATCTGCCCTGGACCCAGAGGCTGTCCCTTCTGCTCATGGTCAACATAATCTCTTAAATTTTCCCTAAAAATCCAATGTGTAGATCAGCTCCTCTGCCTGCTGGGAAAAGCCACATAAGAGCCAAAATCTCCCTGTTTTACAGTCTTCTCCTCCTGTACATCTGCATTTTCTCCTCTCCCTTTTATTATTTGCTGGTGGTGACAATTGGAGGCAGAGACTGGCAGGGAGTCTCTCCATGGAGCATCCCAATCTATAGGTGGAAGCCAAAGTCCACATGGCAGGACAGGAATTTCTGTACCATGAAGCTGCACTTTGTGGGACCACAGAGAGGAGTGTGGGCATGGGAACAGAGGTGTCAAACCTGGTGTGTTCCCTCTGGCTGCCAGTTCCCAGCACTGCTGCTCCTTTGCTGAGGGTTTCCCAGCAGGTGTGGGCTCCTGTCCAGCCCCTCTGGAGGCTGACAGGCACTGGTGGTGAGGCCAGCATTCCCCATGGCACAGCATTTGTGTCTTGCCAGTCATCAGCCTGGCTGGGAGCACAGCACATCTGCTCTGATCAGGATACCTGGAAAAGCAGAAACACAGGAGTATCCCTCCCCCCACTAGAAAATCTCAGAAGGAATATCCAGGAAAACCTGAAAAAAATAATCTTCCTGAAAGTGCTGCTTCTGCCAGGCAAAGACACAGAATGCCTGGAGAAGACAGAGCGTGGTTATCAGTAACCCAGAGTAAATTTGCCTTGGTTTCTAACAGCCATTAGTTTGAGCTCTGGAGTGTGAGGTTCAGCTTCACTTCCAAACTGTTTATTCCACTGACTACTCCTGATAGCCATATCAACATCCTCCTTGGGCTGCCTCAGTCCTGAGACAATTAGCAAGGCCAGCTCTTGCCAGCAGAGATAAGGGAAATGGCTTGTTCTGACCCAAGGCTGGTCACTCTCAGGTCACTCCCAAGCATCCTCTCCATCAGGAATGGATCACTGAAGGGGTGGGAAGGGAGGCTGAACACACTTCTCAGCCTGGGCTGTTATCTCCACGAGCTGCACTCTTCATTATTCATTTCCAGCTGCAGATCTTGTAGCTCAGGAGGTGCTCTGCTGTGCCTCCATGAAATCTGGGCTGAATTTGGCACAGGGAGCAAGGCAGTCTCTGCTGGGAGGGATTTATCTCCTCTATTTGTGAGGGGTCAGGGCTGCTGACAATAATATCAGTGACCCACCTTTGCTTCTGCTCCTAAGCATTTCATATTCATCCACCTGGATTCATTCTGCTCCAGATCCTTGGGGCTGTTTCCTGGGAATAGTGAATGACATGGCTCTCATTCCTTCCCTTCCAGTCCTTCCATTTGGTACCAGCTCTAGTTAATATTTCATTTTGCATTTTCATAGCCAGGCACTTATAGACATAAATTATTTAATGGCCACATTTCTTGTATTAAATGTATAGATCAAGGCAGCTGCTGGGGTTTTCTAAAGAGGGCGTTCACTAATCGGGATATGCTGCTCTTCCAACTTTCAAATAAAAATCTCAAAGGTCCCTTTTATTGTTCAGCATTTTCAAAGTCTCACTTTCTTGTTCAGAGCTGGATGGCACCTTCAAAAGCACTCAGTGTTGTTCTCAGCACAGTCCCTAAGAAAATAGGGCTGAGCCATCTCAAAACCCTCTCCTCTGCCCCACCAAATCCAGCACTTGAGCAATATTCCCAAGCTTTTATCTGCAGTTACATCAGGGGTAAGCAAGCAGGAAAGGCTGGCTTTTTAGCCTCATTTCTGCTCTTTGGAGCAATTCCATAGCCTCAGAGGTGTTGCTCTGGAGGCACAAAATGTGTGAGGGCAAGGTGTGATTTTTCCATCTAACTAAAGGTTTTCCTCCCCTCTCCATCAGCTGGCCTGGGTCAGGTTTGGATGAGTGAGGGGGGAGAGGGTGGTGGCACAAGCCACGAAGGTGAGTGAGGGTCTGGTTTTCTGGCAGATGGAAGGTAAGGGAATGGAGGAGGTTACCCAGTGGGATGGGAATTCTCAGCTGCCAACGTCAAAAGGCAGCTGATCTGAATATTGCTCTCCAAGATGAGTTCCCCACTCACAGTTTGTGACTGTGTGATGCCTCTGTCCTGGGGCTGGTGGCATTTGAGGCTCTGGACTGTCCGAGTAGCTGGGCCCTGCATCTCTCACAGTGGGACCTGCCTGGGTGGGCACAGAACAAGGTCTGGCACAGCCCCCCAGCTCCAGCTGAGCTGGAAACCCCACATTGAAACTGTTTTTTTTTGGAGAAGGGAACTTTGCTTCCTCTTGATGACTGATTTTACTCAGACCTTTGTGACTGAGGGAAAGTAAGGCAGCCCAGCCTCCTCCTGGTGATGTTCCTTCTTGGTTCTCCATCCAACCCCACTGGATTTTGGCTTTGGAACTGTGGAGACCAAGAATGTGCCTCTTGTGAGGGAGTAATGCAGTCAGGTTGGGTAGGGGAGACATCTCCAAAGCTTTCCTGGAATGCCAAGCTCACCATGAGCAGCCAGCCTCCCTTCACTAGTCCCAGCACGACTGGAGCAGGGTGGATTTGCTCGTGGGTGGAGCTGCAAGAGAGTAATAAACTGCTCTTAATGGGGGCAGCACTGTGGTGTGCTGTGCCTGGCAGGCTGTCTCATCCTTTGTTCCTCTGGCTGTTGGCATCCTGGGCAGCAGGGGGGACAGGGCCTGGGGAGGGCTCGATCTGCTGCCTTCCCCTGGCAAGGGACCAAGGCTGGAATTCTCATTGCTCTTGCTTTGCCTACCAGAAAGAAGCACTTTGATTCAATTCTGGTGGCTTCTTGCTCGATGCCAAGCTGGGAATGTGATGCTCTGATGTCTTCCAGCTTCTTAAAGCACCACAATGTCCCACCAAGGAAAATTATATTTATAACAGAGGAACTGTTGGAGTGTGGAATCACTTCATTAAGAGAGAGCCACATTAGAGGTGATCCCATGGTTTGGAATATGAGACTGGCTCCTTTTGTAATCCTGTGCCCAAGCTGTGATATGATCAGGAATTCCTGATTGCCCAGTAGCTCTCCCTGCAAAGCTCCCCTGTCAGAGAGCAGCCACCGTGTGGCTCTCCCTGGGAGAGGATGAGGATGGTACAGAGCTGATGGAACATTTGCTGCCACGAGTGTCCTTTCAGAAGGGACACTGTGCTTTTGACAAGATGACACTTTTCAACAGAAAGCATCTGCTCACCTCAAAATGTTGTCTTCATGCCAGAAGAATACCTCAAAACTCAATTGTATTATTTTCTGAACAAAAATCCAAAAGCTTTGGGGTTTTGGCGACAGATTTCAAGATTCAAATGAAGAAAAAATTATTTACTTTTGGAAAACCAAGAGGCCAAAATATTTTTTTTTTTAGTTCTATTTAAAAATTTAGGAATAATGTGAACATGTTTTCCATGTGATGGAAGGGACCTTCTTTCAAACCAGCTCTAGATCTTCATACAAAATAAGTGTTAGTGGGTAGCTCACTACAGCCAAATTCTGTCACAAATCATGATACAGGAGGACGTGTGGGAATCAGTACAACCTGTAAGGTTTTTATTCCTTGTGGCTCTCTCTGAGGTTGTTTAAACTGATCCAAAGGGGGAAGAACAGATGAAATAAGAGGCAGAAACAAATTGAGAAGATGTATGAGACCATGAGAAATTTCAGTTTCTTTTGGACTCACACATTTGGTTGGTGCACTGTTTTCCATTCATTTTGCAATGACTGCTACATTATTCCACAATATTAATGTATTAATATATTAATAGAATGTCAACATTTATATGTAATACAATTAATGTTTTAATATAAGACTCAAAATGAAATGAATCAACATGACATTTGAAACAAAATCTTTTAAAATTCCATCTATTGAAATAAAATGGAAAGAATATAGTGCCCTGCACCCTATGGTACAGATTCCCACTTTGGAATTTCAGCTGCTGTGAAATCCCATGCTCCAGGCAACCCTTTAGCCCTGCCATGTCTTTCCTTTCTTTTATTTTCTACCCTACTTGGACCATGACCTGAAGTTTGTATTAATTTGTTCTGGTTAATACAAAATTGCATGCAATCCAAACATGATGTTATTTTCAAATGCTTCTTTCTGGGAAAAGCAAAACAGGAAAAGATGAAGACCTTTTTTTTTTTTTTCTTTCCACCAAGAAGCCAGCATGGGATCTGTTAAAACCTAGTCATGCTGGATTCCCATCCAGCCAGGGAACACAGGCAAGGAATTAAAGAAAACTGTTTCACAGCAAAATAATAACATTCCGTTATTGACATATTTATATATGTAAGTTTATGTGTATTTATGAAGGGCCCAACTCTCTTTTCATTTGCACTGGCTTTGTTTCACCACAAGAGCCTGTGGAACAAATCCAGAGGTACCATGGTGTACAGGAGAATCCCTTGGCACTTATTTAGCTGTCCATCCTGTAATTTCAACCATTCTTCAGCTTTCCCTTCACTTATTTAGGGATTTGGGAGCTGCAGCCCTGTTTGGGACATGCCACAGTAGGTTTGGGGTTATTCCATTTCCACATGACAGCAAAGAGCCCCCACTGTCCCTACACAGCTGGCAGCTAGGAGAGCCCTTGAGAGCCAGAGCAGAGCTCCCAGCACTGCTCTCACCATTCCTCTCACCATTGCTCTCACCATTGCTCTCACCATTGCTCTCAGCACTGCTCTCACCATTGCTCAGCACTGCTCACCATTGCTCAGCATTGCTCTCACCATTGCTCACCATTGCTCTCAGCACTGCTCTCAGCACTGCTCTCACCATTGCTCTCAGCACAGCTCTCACCACTGCTCTCACCATTGCTCTCACCACTGCTCTCACCACTGCTCTCACCACTGCTCTCACCATTGCTCTCACCACTGCTCTCACCATTGCTCTCACCACTGCTCAGCACTGCTCTCAGCACTGCTCTCACCACTGCTCTCAGCACTGCTCTCACCATTGCTCACCACTGCTCTCAGCACTGCTCTCACCACTGCTCTCAGCACTGCTCTCAGCACTGCTCACCACTGCTCTCAGCACTGCTCTCACCATTGCTCAGCACTGCTCTCAGCACTGCTCTCACCATTGCTCAGCACTGCTCTCAGCACTGCTCTCACCATTGCTCTCACCACTGCTCTCACCATTGCTCACCACTGCTCTCACCACTGCTCTCACCATTCCTCTCACCATTGCTCACCATTGCTCACCACTGCTCTCACCATTGCTCACCACTGCTCTCACCACTGCTCTCACCATTGCTCTCACCATTGCTCTCACCATTGCTCAGCACTGCTCTCAGCACTGCTCTCACCATTGCTCTCACCATTGCTCTCACCATTGCTCTCACCATTGCTCAGCACTGCTCTCACCATTGCTCTCACCATTGCTCAGCACTGCTCTCACCATTGCTCTCACCATTGCTCTTAGCACTGCTCTCACCATTGCTCTCACCATTGCTCTCACCATTGCTCAGCACTGCTCTCACCATTGCTCTCACCATTGCTCAGCACTGCTCTCACCATTGCTCTCACCATTGCTCAGCACTGCTCTCAGCACTGCTCTCAGCACTGCTCTCACCATTGCTCAGCACTGCTCTCACCATTGCTCTCACCATTGCTCAGCACTGCTCTCACCATTGCTCTCACCATTGCTCAGCATTGCTCTCAGCACTGCTCTCAGCACTGCTCTCACCATTGCTCTCAGCACTGCTCTCACCATTGCTCTCACCACTGCTCTCAGCACTGCTCTCACCACTGCTCTCAGCACTGCTCTCTCAGCACTGATCTCAGCATTGCTCTCACCACTGCTCTCTTGGTCCCTGTTTGCTTTATTTGCACCCAGCCCAGCTCAGCTGGGCCCACACCTCACTGCACCCTGGCACAGACGGGCAGAGCCTTTCCCGTGGCATGTGGGGGCAGCCCCGGGGCTCCTGGGCATGCACGGAGCTGTGCCCAGCCCTGCCAGGCAGCTCTGATGCCAGGCTGGGAATGCGGGGCTGCACCAGCCTCAGGGAGCCCCAAATTTTGGGGGCTGCACCCAACTGCGCCCGACACACAGCAGGAAAATCTGTGTGTGTGTGCCCCAGGATTCCACTGCATGCAGGAAACATTCAATCCTCGTTTCTTGATGGAGAGGCCACTGCCTTCAGCCAGGTTTCCTGAACAGGGCTTTTCTCTGTGTCTGGGAGCATCAGACCTTGGCTTGTGAGGCTCCTGAGCAAAAGAGCCACACAGCAGGAGCACCCAGAGAGCCCCAGAATGGCTGGGGCTGGGTGGAACCTTAAAGCCCATTTCATTCCAGCCTCCTGCCATGGCAGGGACACCTTCCCCTGTCCCAGGCTGCTCCCAGGCTGCTCCCAGGCTGCTCCCGGGACATGCTGCTCCTGGCCTTGGGCACTGCCAGGGATCCAGGGCAGCCACAGCTGCTCTGGGCACCCGTGCCAGGGAAGGGATTCTCCCCAGTCCCCCATCTAATCCTACTCTCTGTCAGTGTGCAGCCTTTCCCCCTTGTCCTGGCACTCCAGGCTCCTGCACATTGTCTCTCTCCGTGTGTCCTGGAACCTCCTTCCAGTACTGAAATGCCTCCCTCAGGTCACCCCAAAGCTTCTCAGTCCTGAACCTGCCCCAGCAGAGCTGCTCCATCCCTCTGCTGATCCTGGTGCCTCCTCCGGGCTCGCTGCTCCATCCCCACGTCCCTGCCGAGCCGGGCCCGCCCCGGGGGTGGGGCAGGGCTGGGCAGTGCCCGGGGTGTGGCACCCACTGCCTGCCAGCCGCAGGGGCAAGCACAGGCATCTCCGGCTGGGGAATCCCAGATAACGCCCTGCTGAAAGCGTTTGTCTGCAGCCCTTCTGTGCCCTGCACCACGAGCAGAATCCCCCTGGCACGAGCAGCTCTCGCTGACCTGTCCTGGGCATTTGTTACAGGAGCACAATTTATTTCATGGCAAAGGTATATGAGTGAGTCCCCAAATTCCTACTGTTCCCCCCTGCCAAGTGATTATAATTACATTTGCATATATGATATACAGATATAAAGAGATTTAATCAAAATGAAGCTGCCAAGGGGAGACCCAGTGAGTATATGTTCATCAGAAAATCATTATTAAAGGCTTTCCAGGTTGGCAAACTTCAGTTCAAAATTAAAACTGAGGGGTTTTTTTCATTACCCCTTTAAATATTTTCAGCTGTTTCAAATGCAAGAGCCAAAAAAAAAAAAAAAAAAATCAGTGCCATCTTGCAGAAATATGAGTTGATAGAATGGTTATTATTATTAATTATTGGATTGCAGAGAGGCATCTTGGGGGGGATTTCTTGATGGGGAAGTTAGAGGAGTATTAGCTCTGTAATGGGAGGTGGAGGGAAAGGCATTTACATTCAAGACACTGCTTTGCTTTGCCCATATCAGATTTAATTTCTGTAGCAGAAATAGGGAAAAAACCTGAACAGATCTTTGAAACTGTGGCTGTAAACACAGAATTTTTGTTCAAATCACTGGAGGAAGGATGCGAGGAGGAGGCGACAGGCACCTCGACATAATTGTAAAGAGAAAAAGTCACTGTGGTTTTTGCACCTTGCTTTTGGTTCAGCTGTCTGTAAAACCTGTGACAGCATTCCCTGTCCTCATAGCTGGGGACATTTAGGGCAGAGCAGGTGTGGTGGTATGGGAGACCTTTGGTGAGACTTAATCAGGGCAAATCAAGTTTATGGTTCTACTTAAACCCTTGTGTGCCAAATCCTTCTCACCAGGGCTACCTTCAGAGAGAGATGGGAAAGAAATCTGCAAAATGAGTACAGGTCCCCCCGAAGAGGGAGGCAAAGGGGTGAGTTTGTACCCACTCTGGCGTGGGTAAATCCCTTTATTGGAGCTCACTGTGCAGAGCTGAGGCCACGGTGGGGACAGGGCAGGTGGGCAGATGCATGGATGGGTGTTTGTGCCTGCCTGACCATGTTAATGACACAACTGCACCCACAAACAGGAGACTGGAATTCAGCCATGGGAATGGTTAAACATAACAAATATTATTTCCCAGATGAGATAGGGATGGAGTCTGGAACGGGAGGTTGTTGATCCCCTTTGCAGAAGATAATGAAGGTCACAAGCACAGGAACAGCAGTATAAACAACAAATGTGTACATTTGGCTCCAAACGAGGTTGAGATAAAACTTTTTTGGTACTACAGACCTCACACAACCACCTGAAATGTCTGAGCAGCAAATATCTCTCCCCAGCAGTGGTAAATCTTGCAGCACCAGATATTATGGCTATAAGAGGTCCATTCCAAGTAGCTCAGAAAATACCTCTCTGTAGGAAACATTTCAGTGGCACCTTTTATTAAGTGAGATCCAGGAGGAGTTGGACAGGAACAATAGATACTTGCCCTTCATTAAGAAGTTGTGTGAGCCAAAAGCCATGAAACCCCTGATTCTCAGTGCTGGGGGCTCTGGAGGGGTTGCTTCACTTTGCTTCTCCCACTGCTTTCCAATCTTCCCATTCCTTTACAATTCTTCCAGGGCCCTGCCTGGCCAACCTGAGACTATCTTGCTTTACTGATCTTAACAGTTGATCTTTAATTAAGGCATGGCCTGTTTTGGTCATTAATTTAATGTATCAGGCAGGGAATTAAACCTCATAAAAACTCCATCCTAGCTCTGATAGATCACACAGAACCTCAGGGGAAGCCCAGGGAAAGCGGGTGCTCCATGGCAACTCCCATGGGAACAAAACTCCTCTGGAACCTGCCCCACTGCCACGCTGTGGCTTTCCCACATCCCTCCTCAGGGAAGGCTTTCCTAGAGCTGGAGACCAGCTAGTTTGGTCAATTTGTGATTATTGGAGGTTTGTTGGGCACTGGCCAAAAACTGATTGAATAAGAACTGCCTCAGAGGGTTGTGGGGCAGACCCAAAGCCGAATGTAATTATCAGCTTAATTCTAAATTAATATTTTGTTAGGGAGTGGGATAGACTTTACTTTCTCCCACCCTCCCCCACAGCACACACCACTGATCTGGGTTTGTTGAGCCTTGCAGGGTGCTCCAGGTTATACTGCCTGTGTCTGAGATTGTTAAAACCTGTGAGGGTTGGGACCGTTCAAAATCAGAGCAAAAAAAAGGGAGGAAAATAGCTGGGAATGGGTGAATGTCATATAAATAGCAGTAAAACTGTTAAATCTATTTGCATTTCACACCCAATAATTTTCAACTCCACCTCGAGAGCGCTGCTTGAAAGTCAGCACTTTTAATTGTCCAGTAAATTTCCTTTCAGGCAGCTGCTGCACAAGCTGCCTCTGCCCGCGGTGAGGAAAAGCAGAGAGCTGATTTACCCGAGCATGGAGACACACAGGGCCACTCGTGTGTCAGAGCTGCCCCGGTTCCCTTCACTCAGCGCCTGAGCTGTGCCTCTGCAGTCTGTCCCAGGCACCACCTGCACCCCTGAGACGTCCCTGGGCCATCCCAGGCTGGAGCAGCCCCCTGGAGCCCACCCTGCCCACCCACACCCAGAGCTCCCTGTGCCCTCTGCACCCCTAAATCACCTGCCAGGCAGGGGGGAGCTGGGATTCCGAGCAAGCAGCTGTAAAGTCATGGCTTATAATTCAATTAGAGCTCGGGATAATCAGCTGAGTTGTGTCACGTCTATTTAGTTTGACATTGGTTTCTTGGAGGTCCAAGAACGTGGCCAAAGGGGAATTGAGCTGCTTATTCTGCTTGGGTGTTTGTTGGTTGGGATTTTGGTGGTTTGTGGGTTTTTTTGGGGTTTTTTTTTTTGGTGGTTTTTTTTAAGACTCTTTTTTATTTAAAAGAAAAACCAAAATTCTGACCATACCTTTATATGGGATTATTTCAACAGTTGTGGAACTGTTCAATGCTCTTGCAAACAGGCACAGAAAGGACCAGACTTGTTTGATTTGTCAAACAGTTTCAAAGAAAGCTTTCGCCCCTGGTGTTTCTATGTCCCATCTGGGAGCCTTTATTTGTATCTCTTCATTTTTGAAAAGTTCATTTCTTCCTCTTTCCTTTCCCCTTCCTTTCCCATTGTCCTGCCTGTCTCTGCCATTGCTGCCTTTCCTCTGTCCCTGCTGGGGCAGACGCTGCCCTGCCAAGCAGCCCAAGCACCAGAGCTTTTCCCAACCTCTCCAGAGCCACTCAGTGATGAGCACTAACAACTGGATTGTCCAGCAGGGTAAAATCAGATCTGACCAGTAAAAGGAAGTGTGATCACACGTGGAAAACAACTTTTTAGCTATTTCAGTGGTAGAGGTTCCATCTGAAATCCATGAACCTTGGGAAGCTCCCTATCTCCAGAATCTGGGGCTGTGTTTGGGCTTCTATGTCATTTTCTCAAACTTTGAAGAAATCCAAGCGAATGAATGGAGCAGTTACTTTATGTCAGCTGTGGGATATGTGTCCTTGGTGCCCAGCCTTTACTGACCAAATTGGATGGGAAAGGAGGCAGCAGGGGCTGAGGACGCTGCTTGTGCCCCCCTCCAGCTGCTCCACCCTCATCTCTTCTCACCCAGCACCCAGCCCTACCACAGCTGCTGGGTCTATTCCAAACTGTTGCACCTTTGGGTGAGTGTGGGTGAAGGGTAAAACCAGGCCCAGCAGATGTTTGTACACAGCTGTGAGATGGGGGAATGAGGGGGAGTCAAAGGCAGCATCAGTGGCCTCCAGCCACTGAGAGTGAGAAGGTGAAGTGAAGAAAACCAGGGGGACTGGGAGGCCAAAGGCTGGGGAGGAGATCCTGCAAGACATCACAGGGAAGAGAAACTGGCTGGAGAAGGTGGGGAGAGGCCAAAGTGTCCCCAGCCAGGTGAGGAAGACGCGATTTAGGGATCCTTTCACTACCATGTGCTCGAGGCATTTTGTTGCTTTTTCTTCATTCACTGCAAGTGGGGCAAAAATATATATTAACCTTTATAGAGCATGATCATCCTGCTTCATCCCAGAGACTGGTTGGGTGGGAAATCAGTTTAAAAGAAAAAAAGAGCAGAGAAAAAATATCTTGCATGGTCTCCTCTGGCACCTTTCCCTGCTGCTGAAGATAAGACCTGGCTCCCATGTGCACACACATACCTGCACACACCTGGGAGAGGCCAGGGGCTCTGAGCAGGTTTGGAGGCAGCTTGTTTGCAATCTGAGCATCTGACCCACTCTGCCCTGCAGTCACAGCTGCAACAGCAAAATATGTGTGTGTGCACAGGGTGGTAATGCTGGCAAACAATTCTTTTTTTATATATCTGCTTAATAATTACTGCTTCCTTATTCCTCTTAAAAGGTCCTGTGTGATCACAAATAGATTCATTTATGAGTTATTGTTTAGATAGGTACAGTAAAGTAACCACCAGCCTCATCTATTGATGCCTGTGCTTTATCATGCATTTAATGGTCTTATTTCTCCATAATGAATGAGTTGTCCGGTGGGAAATAAATTGAAATGCCAGTGTGGGGATCAATCAGTGCACACACACAGCCTCTGTAATGGGATGCTCATGATCTGTAGTGAAGGGATTTTTCTGGACTGTCCTAGCTGCTCATGGCAGGGGGGTGGAACTTTGAGGTCCCTCCCAGCCCAAACCATTCTGTGATTCTGTGATCAACAGACCAGAGAGAAATCCAGTGTGACTCTGGATGCTTGTGCCTTCTGTGGGGCAGGGGCTTGTCCTTGGAGCAGGTTCATCTCATGGAACGAATATGAGCTTTCCTGGGCTTCCTCTGGAGTCAGTCGAGGCAGATGAACAAAAGGAGAGGGCAATTAATCTCTCCATATTTCCCTAAATCCCTTCCACTGCCGTGGGGGAGCTGCCAGCCCTCATCCAGCACTGTCCTCGCTGCTGGTGAGGAGCAGGGAAGTGTCAGCTGTGCACGCGATCTTAATACAGGGAGGGAAAGAACACGTTAAAAGTTAATTTGCCATAAAATATGTCCACGTCCTTTTTAGCTTTTACAAGGGGTTTTTCAGTGTGTAGGTTGAGGCGGCTTGCAGCAGTAGCAGGTCTGTCCTAGGGTGATAGATTTCACTCGCTGATGGGAACACGATGTGAGTCAGCCCCGTCTGCAGCGCCATCTCCTCGCTCAGGGGAGCTCAGGGGAGCTCGGCGAGGCCGCGGCTGAGCTCAGGAGGCCGGGGCTGGTTCCTCCCCCAGCTCTGTCACTGCTCGCAGGGCTGGGGAATGCCAGGGGCTGCGGGGAGGAGTGGAGCCGTCCCAGGGCCGCCAAGCTCCTTGCAGGCTGAGGGGAGCGCCCTGGGACAGCGCGCCAGGGAAGGGAGGGCAGCCGAGCGTGGATGGGCAGAGCTCCTCTTGCGGCCTCAGGTTAATTGATCTGCTCATTAACAGTGGGATGAGCCTTAAGTGAATTTCAGGTGTCAGTGCCAAGGCAGGTTATTTCTGTCATAAATGGCATGGCAGGCAATCTGAGATCTCAGCTGCTCAGTGGGATGGAGAGGAGAAGGGGACAAGGGGACAAGGACATGCTGCTTCTCGGGAGCCTGTGCTCTGCAGGTGCAGGAGAGCTGCCTTCATCTTGGGCCAGGGGAACTTCAGTGCTTCTCCAACCTGGAGAACTCTCAGTGAAACACCCTGAAAATTCACAAGTGGCCTCATTTTCTGACAAGTAACTGCAGCCTGTCCCAAGGCTGTGCATCAGCCTCTCCCTCCCTTGGGAGGGAGGCCCTGCCTCGTGCAGCCTTCCTCTCTTCTTTCCATTGTCAATATTTCTCATTTTTAGTGTCTTTTTCCTTGACTCAGGGGAGTTCTTTCCAAATACTACAAAATTATGATGCTTTTATTTTTGTCTGAAAAAATTTCAGGCTTTCTTCTCTCTTCAAAAAGAGCTGAACATTTCTTTTAAAAGCAGTGCTTTTTGCCAACATACTTCTCTGCGTAGTAGACTGCTCTGGTCCCACAGTGCTAGATTGCATTTCTGCAGCCAGGAGCCTGAAAGTTCTCTTAAAAAATGGTGACTCTTAAATGGAGATGAGTCCTGTGTGCCTAGGAGGTCTTCAAGTCCTCCAGGTCCTCACGCCTGTTTGGATCACCAGGTAATGGTGAGCATCTCAGAGTATCCTGGAATAGGTCAAACTTGGGGTTGTCAAGTGAAAACCTTAAAGATCTGCCCTCCCTGTGCCTACAAAACACAAATTTCTTTCACTATGTCTCAAATTCATGTTTTTCAGCTCTTTAATTTTAGGCTTCATTGGTGGAAGGGTGGCAGGTTTGGGAAGTGGACACTGCAATTTGTTATTGTATCTAACTGCTGTGCTGCATAATATTTTTGCTGATTTTGGGTGTCTTAAAACAAATTTGTGGATTTCACAGCCAGCACCCAGCTGGAGATGTGACCTCAGGCTGTGGGATCTCTTCTGCATCGCCCGCTAAATTCTCAGCAGCCTCCTCAGCATCCTGTTAGAATATTTATTGCCCTTGCCCTGGAAATGGAGCCCTGTTGGTCAGAAGATAAGGAGCTGGGGTGAGCAGCTGGATCCCTGAGGGTTTGGGCTCTCAGGATCCGCGGGCAGCGCTGCTTGCTGGAGGCCACTGAAGCCTTTCATGGCATTTTCCTGCTCACTGGAAAACATGTACAGGTCACTGGCATTCCAGATCTTGTGTTTAATCTCTTTTCCCATTGCAATCCCTCCTAAAGGCCTTTGCTGTGCAGCGTTTTGTCCTTCTTCTTAAGGTTTCCGATGCTTCAAAAACATGCACAGGACCCTGCAGATTATAGCCTTAAAATTTCCTTCCTGGAGCAAATTTCTTCTCTTTTAGCATTCAATGAATACTGAGGTTGCTTTTCTGGGGACTCAGGGAAATGCAGATATGTGCTCCAGATTAGATGCTGATACAATGCAAACACACTACAGAGGAAATCCTGGCAGGGTCAGGTTCCCTCCTCAGATCCTATCTTTGCAGTGGCTTACTCAGTGCAGTAACTCAATCTTATTTAAGAGTCCCCTTCAAACCAGGGTAATGCTGTTTCCCAAAGCATTAAAAAGCTGAAGCCAATTACATCTTTATTTCATTAAATATCCTGAACATTGCCCATATATATCAAGGAATGCCATGACCTGATTTACAAACATATCACCACATGTGCAGTGTCCATGAAAACAATTTTATAAACATTCCTTTCCTGATTCCAGCTTTCTGCCCACTTCCAGCAGGGCTTGGTGGAAAGACCCTTGGTGGAATGAACCTTGGGGTTTCTTTCCTGCAGGAAAGCCAAGCAGTCCTGAACATTCCTCTCCTGGATAATGGGTCACTTTGGAGAGCTTTGAGCCAGCAGCCCAGGAGAGGCTGGAGCATGTCTGCCAGTGAGGGGGAACATCCAGAAAGGGATCCTTGCACAGCCAGATGCTGTCCTGTGGGATATGGACAGGGCAGTGCAGCAGTCCCCACGTCACTGCTGGGCAGGAGCAATGTGGAGGTGTGGGAAGAGGGGAGAGAAGGGAGCTCCTCAAAATGAAGATGGGATTCTTGGGCCATGCCGGATGGGGAGAGGGATTAACACTGTGATTTTGGGACAGGGGCTTTCTGGAAAAAACAAACAAAAAAACAAACAAGAAAACCCCACCCAGCATTACTAGAGTGAGGATAAAAGTCTGAGATGAGCTCATGCAAGTGCAGCAATTTTGCTGTTTTCCTCCAGTCTGCAGCTCCTGGAGTTTCACCTTTAGGTGAAAGCACTGATTTTCATGGTTGTGCTGAATATGTTTTTATCCCAATGATGGGGACAAAGAGCATGTTCAGGGTAGGGCCAGCTGGTACCACCATCCGTGCTAGAGCCTGTTGTCACCACAATCCCCCCTAAGCCTGAAGCAAGTTAAACAAGCCAATAACTTAAATACTTGCTCAAACTCCCTGCTTAGGAGTTTTTACAGCCTCTTTTACAGGCAGAGTCTGATCACTTTGTGCTCTCAGTATTGGTCCTACTTCCCCAAACTCTGTGAGTTTCAGATTTGGTGCTGGTGCCCTGGTGGGATGTGGGCAGACACCCATCACAGCCCTTGCCTTGCCATGGGACAGGGGAGGTGCATCTGTCTTCCTTCTCCTCATGGCAAGGATCCAGGTGCAGGGAGCTGGGATTGCTCCAAAGCTTCCCTCAGTGCTGCAGTCATTAGCAGTAAAATCTACCCCCCACTAGAAGCAAAACCAAATAAACATTATTCCCCTTCTCCCTCTCAAGCATTTTCTTACAAAAAAGTCATCACTTTAAAAAAGAAATTTAAAAATCAAATCAGCTGCTCTCTCCAAACAAAGCTGAGTGTGACAAAACCGTTCCTGTTCTTAGTCTCCAAGACACACGCCCTTGCCCAGCCCACCAGCTCAGCCTCCCACCCATGACAGCCCTTTCCTCTCCAAACAGGCAACAGATTTCAATTTAGCTTTGAGCGAGGGAAGCTCAATTGGGTTATTAAATTTCACACACTAATTGACACGCCTGCCGTAAAATATAACTTGCACAAACACAATTTATACTAATGACACAGGGAGGGGAAGCCGTGTGCTTCCCGTGCCCCTCTCCCCCTCTCCCATGGGAACCCTCCTTAATTGCCCCTCCAGCGCAGGGAGGTGAGCAGGGCGGGGAGGTTAAAGAGAAATAAATACTGAAATGCTGATGGGATGTTTCCTGTTTCAGCCGGGCAGGTTTCAGAGCTCACTCCCCTTCCCAAGGCCTCCCCCAGGCTTTGACTTCTTCATCTGTGATGGCAGCAGAGCAGCCCCAGCCCAAAGCCCTGAAATGAATTCACCAGGGATGCGTTACAGGGAGGCTGCTGAGACCTGCACTGCTGGGACAGCCAGGCTGGCAGATCTGTCATCCACACCCTGTGGATGCTCATCCTGCTCCTGCTGCTGCCAGGGAAAACCCTGCAGCAAACAATTCCACTGCAGAGCTTTGGACACAAACTCACAGCAGGGTTTTTGGCCACTCTCCCTCCTGGTCAGCAGGCTGGGCAGAGGTGAAGTGACAATGGGCTCTGTTAAGGTGGGTGACAACCCCAAAGGATGGGGCAGATGCTGACCAAACTCCCAGGAACGTCTCAGCTGCTTCCTCAAAAATTCTTTTCCCAAAGAAGTTAAAGCGCAGCCACTTTTCTTCTGGAAGATGTTTCTAAGTAGTTGATGACAAAATCTTAGCAGTGCCTAGCAGTTTAGCCAATTCTGTTAGTTAATTGTTACTTTCTCCAGTCCTCTTTGTTAAGAAATAGAGAAATCATTTTTACATTTTATTTTTTCCAAACGTGCACATGTTCTTGCATTTAAAATTCCACTCCCCAAGCCCAGGGTTCTGCTGGACAACAAGGAAAGGAGTTGGCATCCTTAGGAAGGGGATACACCATAGTAAGGCCATTTTCCAGCAAGGCATGGGGCTGCACAGCTGGTGCTGGAGAGCTGCTGGAGATGCATCTTTTGGTGTAGCATCAGAGCTTTGCCTAAGTCATAGAAACCTCCTGAAGCAAAAATCAAGTGACTTGCAGAGCCATGGTCTAATTTTAGCTGTGTCTGAGTCACAATGCCAGAATTTAAAATTGGTTACAGAGGCAGTGACTAGGGAGGAAATGGAGCCAGTTTAGCATCTTTCTCCTGCAGGTTTTATTCATGGGAAGGCTTTTCTCAGCAGCACAGAGCCATGGAATCCCAGAGAGGTTTGGGCTGGAAGGGACCTCAGAGCCCCTCCAGTGCCCGTCCAGGGGTGCCATGGCAGGGACACCTTCCCCTGTGCCCGGTGCTCCCAGCCCTGTCCAGCCTGGCCTGGGCACTGCCAGGGATCCAGGGGCAGCCCCAGCTGCTCTGGGCACCTGTGCCAGGGCTGCCCATCCTCACAGGGACAATTCCTTCTGCATACCTAACCAAAAGCTCCTCTCTTTCAGGGTGATCCCTTTACTCCTTGTCCTGTCACTACATCCCTGTCCAACTTCCTTGTGGGTCCCCTCAAATCCTGGAAGGTGCTCCGAGGTCTCCACACTGTGAATATCTACCAGGGAAGGCACAACTGCACACCCTTTGTGCCTCCTGGTGTTCAAAGAAGAGCAGGAATTTATGGGGCATAACAAACCCAAACTCCGTGGCCATGGGGCGCCCAGCCTGGGTATGGCCCCATTTTCTGAGGGAATGAAGAATTCTTCCAGATTTCACCCCTTTTGCCCACCCTAGAGAAGGGAAGGCTCAGCCTCTGCTGCCTCAACCCCTCATTAATGCAGAGCATGGATTTCATTACACTGATTGTTCAATTCTGTTATTAACAAGACATAAATCTCTGCACTGGTCACTCTCAGCCTTCGGGTCACAACCCCTGGGAGAGGTCAGCAGTGACACCCAGCCCAGGTCATGGCCCTCAACCCATTACCTGTCCCATTAGCTGGGCTGCACTGCTGGGCTGGGGGCAAGTTCTGGGGCTGGCTGCCCCCTTTGCTCCCATTTCCAGCTTTCCCCTGTGCATTATTCTGCTGGAGCCTTTTAGGCTTTCCCAGCCATGACTGGGACCTGGGAGTCTGCCACTGCAGACCTGAGCAGAGTCTGAGGGATGACTACACAGAAATCAGCCTGTCACCAAAACCTCCACCAGAACCGTGCCTGCCCCTCATGGCCACCCTGCAGTGTCCCAGGAAAAATGGGAATTCATATAAACACAGAGACACCTGCCACCAGCCTCCTTCTTCCTCCTGCTTTTCCACCACCTTCCTTCTTCCCTGTTGCTTTTTCCCTTTCTTCTGCTCTGAACCCAGAGCTGGAGCAAGTTATTTGAGGTTCCCTACAGGTTTTGTCATCAGAGCAATCAGCAAGCAGCTACTGAACTGGATGCACTGCTCATATCCCCCCTCCAGCCAGAGGCTGAAGGTGCCAGCTCCCTGCACAGCCCATGTCACCTGCAGTCCCCAGAGTGTGCTCCCCAGGCACATCCACCGTGCCCAGGTGGGTGATGCACTGCAGACCTTGACAGGGAAATACTCGGGGCTGGAAGAGATCTCTGTGCTGCTGCACTGACTGGGGATGTCTCAGCAGGTAGAGCCAGGTGTGCTGGGCCACTGGCCACGCCCTCAGCTGTCCCGGGGTGCAGGCAGGACAGGGATGGGACAGGGATGGGAGAGGGAGGGGACAGGGATGGGACAGGGATGGGACAGGGACAGGGATGGGACAGGGACAGGGATGGGACAGGGACAGGGACAGGGACAGGGGCAGGGATGGGACAGGACAGGGCAGGGACAGGGACAGGACAGGGATGGGACAGGGACAGGGACAAGGACAGGGACAGGACAGGGATGGGACAGGGATAGGGACAGGGACAGGGACAGGACAGGGATGGGACAGGGATAGGGACAGGGACAGGGACAGGACAGGGATGGGACAGGGACAGGGATGGGACAGGGACAGGGATGGGACAGGGACAGGGACGGGGATGGGACAGGGACAGGACAGGGATGGGACAGGGATGGGACAGGGCAGGGATGGGACAGGGGCAGGGATGGGACAGGGGCAGGGGCAGGGACAGGGGCAGGGATGGGACAGGACAGGGATGGGACAGGGACAGGGACAGGGACAGGGACAAGGACAGGGCAGGGATGGGGCAGGGATGGGACAGGGGCAGGGATGGGACAGGGCAGGGATGGGACAGGGGCAGGGATGGGACAGGTACAGGGGCAGGGGCAGGGGCAGGGACAGGGGCAGGGACAGGGGCAGGGATGGGACAGGGCAGGGATGGGACAGGGGCAGGGATGGGACAGGGGCAGGGCTGTGGGGTTGTGGGTCACCATGGGATCAGAGTCCCCCTCAGCACGGCTGCTTCCACTCGGCACAAAGTCCCACCCTGTAACAAATCCGCTTTGTCTTGGCACGTTGTTTGTCACCCAGTGGGGGAGGAAGGGCCGGGGACCAGGTGGCATCCATCCAAAATGGGCAAGCATTTCATTTTTGTCTTCATGGGCACTTTGTCAGGCAGCACTGCAGGCGGTAACTCCACAAGCAGTAATTAACCACAAGCTGTGGGCAGTGTTAAAGTGCTTGCCCCCTAACTTGCTGGTACATAGGAAATCTGAGATGCTGCTAATAGGTTTTCAGCAGCTGAGTCCTTTTCTGGCCCGAACCTATTCAGTATGGCATTCAGATGACACTGCTGATTATTCTCCTGAGCGCTCGCTGGACCCTCCCTGTGTGAGTCTTGACTGCAAGTGCAAACAGAGGTGCAGGGAGCTGGGGAACCCACGGCCCAGCCCGTCAGCAGCAGCTGGTGTTAACCACCAATGCAGCCATGCAGCAGCATCATTAACTCCCTAAAACGCAAGGCAAGCTGACAGTGCTAATTAAGATGGGAAGCGACAGTCGGGAGATCCCTGGACTGCCCACTCCATTTTCTCAGGGCTGGTGAAATGTGCAGAGATCATCCCTCCTGCCCTCCAGGTGCCAGACGGGAGAGGACAGGGCTCCCCCGGATCCATAGCTCATCCCAACCATGCCCTGCAGCAGCTGCTCCAGGGAGGCAGAGGAAGAGGAGGCACACTTGGTGTTTGCAGCAGTGACACCCTCCCTCCCCTGCTCCATCCACTGGGAAATTTCCTCCTTCCTCCCCAGGGGTGAAACTTTGATTCATGGCCCAAAGCAAGAGCATCCAGCACCAAAGGGGCTGTGCAATGATCCCTCTCCAACTCTGGCTGCTCCAGTTACTCCTCTGAAGGACCATAGGATTTGGTCCACAGTGGTTTGGTGGTGCCTTGCAGCAGGGAGCACCACAGGGAAAATATTTCCTGGGGGAATGTTTGACTAAGAGTTCACTCTCCAGATTCAGACTCTCGATGCTCTCTGTGCTGGGAGAGCTCTGCAGGGTCACACCAGGGTATGCTGTGGACCCCCTTGGCCAGCTCGTCCCTGTCTGCAGGCAGAGTCTGCTGGTGCCAAAGGGGGATCTGACCAGTGCCCTGCCCTTGCCCAAGTCTCTCGTGTCTCACCCTCCTGCCTGATTCTGCCCCACTAAAACTGCCCAGAGCATCCTGCCAGGACTCACAGCTGACTCCTTTGGGCACAGGACCAATCCCAGAGGGGGATGCTTGGTGTTTCTCCTGACACTCAGGTATGTTGTCTGTGCTGGTCCCGTGTGATGCCTTCCTTTCAAATCCTGTTGTTAAGGTTGTGTTTTAGGGGATTACCCTGAGGAGCTGACAGACAGGTCTGTCAGTCTGTCTGCCTAGCACTCTATCTTTTCTGCAAACACCCTTGCTCTTGAGCATGTGAGCCAAGGATTAAATGCACAGAAAGAAACAATTCACTGTGAGTTGGCCTGCAAAGTCTTTTGAAAGTGAAGTTATGGCTGTTAAAAGTTAACCCCACATAATGCCTGTCTGTATGGTATCTTTGCAATAAAGTGATGACACAGCTCCATGATGAGCTCTCACACAGGAGCTCCCAAGCCCACAGTGCTGTAAAGGTGTTTAACCTCCTTCCCCAGTGCCCGGGGTGCTCTCACAGGCTTTGTGCTCAGCGTTTCTCAGGCTCACTGACACCAGGACAGAGACATTTCACAGAGAAAAGAGGAACTCCTCCAGCCCCCCAGCTGGGCAAGGCCAGGGAAACCTCCCACTTCCCTGGACACCACGGTGCTGCTGCCACAGCACCCGTCCTCCTCCCAGCCCAAGGACGCTGCAAAGTTGCTTATCAGCCTGTAAATCAGCCGTGGCAATAAAACCTGGCATCCAGAGCAATAGCTTTTGTACTAATGTACTTCTCTGCAATTGCTGTGCAAATCCAACGTATTAACGACACAAATTCATTGCAATAAATGAAGACACCACTGGCCGGGGGCCAGAGGTTACTGAAAACCAAAAAAGAAAAAGAAAAAAAAGGTTGGTTTTGCTCCTGGCAGTTGGCAAGTTGGTGTTGTGAAATTGGATGTGTTGGATATGGAGTGTTTTTGGTGAAGGATGGGAGGAAGTGACTATTGCATAGAATAATAATAATAATAATAATAATAATAATAATAATAATAATAATAATAATAATAATGGTGCCAGGGATCTGGGGAGTGAAAGGGAGGCCGCTTCCCCTGTGATCAGTGAGAGGAGGTGATTTCCTGGGGAAGTTAAAGAGGCAAATGTCTTCATTACTAGAGCAATGGATTATGTGAGCCAGCTCACAATTTTTAGGTAAGAAAAGGTGCTCACTAATGTGAAGGACTCATTGCAGCCTGGAGAGGGGGACTTTGTCAATGAATTGATTCATCTATTGCTCCCTTTGTCTTTCTGCTTTTAGATCCATTTCTCTCCATTACAGATCCAGCTATAACTCCATGTGCTGCCTTTTCTATTGGTGGTCTATTGATCCATGTATTGACAGTGGATACAGAAATCATTGGAAATCTCAGATCCTTTATTGTGAGAGATTTGAAAATCTTTCTGTTTAGTTTAGCAGAGGAGACGTGGTGCAGTATGTACCACAGCAAAGACAAGGGGACTGTTTAATTTAGTAACAAGAGCAAATGCCTTCTAATTAAAATTAGAGCTATTCAAAAGAGAAATAAGGCATAAATGTTTAAGGATGAGGAAAATTAGCTATTGGAACAAGTGATCAAGTGAACTGATGTATTCTGTTGTGTGCAAACAAAATCTTCATAATTCTGGAAGTGAAATTATAATCAGCTACATATTACTAGGTTAAAAGTTGAAATAACTTTATATTTATGACCCTTGTTCTACCAGAGTCTTACCAGCTGATACAATTCTTTGGATGTGAGCTCTGCAGTCATGAGCACGGACTGGTGACCCAGGCTGAGAATCCTTCTATTATCAGCATCAGTCCCAGGAATTTATTGGAAACTGAGGAACAGTGCAGGAGAGACTGGTTTGGAAATTACTGTCTGCAGGTAAAACCTGTCCTCCAGCACCTGCTGTGACACCAGCCAAGGGCACTGCAGGATGATGGAAGCACAAAAAGGAATTTGTTAGTAAAGACTGCAGGCAGCCCTGCCAAACTCCATGGCTGTTTTTGTTAGGAAACACCGTTTTTTACCATCCCCTGATTGCAGATTCCTTTTTTTTCCTCCCAGGGTACGCAGGTAACACGTTCCACACCAGGGCAGATGTTGTTGAGCTGTTTCCTGACCCGGCTCTGCTGGGGCTCCTCCAGCAGCTCCCAAGCCCTCATTGATTGCAGGAGACAGAAAGTTTCTGTTCAGAGCAGCGAGGCACTGGAAGGCTTTCCCCACGTGAAATGCCTTGGTGCTCCAGAGGAGCTCCGGGCTTTGCTGCAAGCACAGAGGCAAACTCAGCTCCAGGCCGCTGATGCAGCCCCCGATGAACACTCGTTATGTGCACAGCGTGTGCTCCAGGAGTGCTGCAGGGCTTTCCAAGGGCTGAGAGCCCAGCTCTGCAGAGCGTGTGCTCCAGGAGTGCTGCAGGGCTTTCCAAGGGCTGAGAGCCCAGCTCTGCAGAGCGTGTGCTCCAGGAGTGCTGCAGGGCTTTCCAAGGGCTGAGAGCCCAGCTCTGCAGAGCGTGTGCTCCAGGAGTGCTGCAGGGCTTTCCAAGGGCTGAGAGCCCAGCTCTGCACAGCGTGTGCTCCAGGAGTGCTGCAGGGCTTTCCAAGGGCTGAGAGCCCAGCTCTGCAGAGCGTGTGCTCCAGGAGTGCTGCAGGGCTTTCCCAGGGCTGAGAGCCCAGCTCTGCACAGCGTGTGCTCCAGGAGTGCTGCAGGGCTTTCCAAGGGCTGAGAGCCCAGCTCTGCAGAGCGTGTGCTCCAGGAGTGCTGCAGGGCTTTCCAAGGGCTGAGAGCCCAGCTCTGCAGAGCATGTGCTCCAGGAGTGCTGCAGGGCTTTCCCAGGGCTGAGAGCCCAGCTCTGCAGAGCGTGTGCTCCAGGAGTGCTGCAGGGCTTTCCAAGGGCTGAGAGCCCAGCCAGAGCTGCCCGGGAGCTGCTGTGCCCAGCGGAGCAGCGCGATGGTGCCAGGAGCAGGAGCTGTGCCCAGGGAGGCGAACCCTCAGCCCACAGCCCTGCAAAGCCGCCCCGGCCTCGCCGAGCCCTCTCCTGTGCCTCCAAAGGGCTTGGCTGCGGCTCAAGGGACAAGCGGAGGCTTTCTTAGGCTCCTGTGTTGGAGCTCGCCCTGCCCTCCTCCCCTGCCCTCAGTTACTGACAGGAGGGTTCCCGGTGCTGCTGTGAGTGCCTCATTCTGCTGCAGGCAGCGAGGGCTCCCAGGCTGGAGCTGAGCCTGTGCGTGCCCGCTGCTCAGGAAATAAAGCACTCGTGCTCCTGGGGGTGTGAGCCCATGGGCAGGCTGGGCCTGGGCTGAGGACTGGGCTGGGAGCCCTGCTCTGCTGTGCTGAGCCTGCTCTGACCTGGGATCAGGCTCCTGAGTCTGCTCTGACCTGGGATCAGGCTCATGACTCTGCTCTGACCTGGGATCAGGCTCATGTCTGCTCTGACCTGGGATTGGGCTCCTGAGTCTGCTCTGACCTGGGATCAGGCTCATGAATCTGCTCTGACCTGGGATCAGGCTCGTGAGTCTGCTCTGACCTGGGATCAGGCTCATGTCTGCTCTGACCTGGGATCGGGCTCATGAGTCTGCTCTGACCTGGGATCAGGCTCATGACTCTGCTCTGACCTGGGATTGGGCTCCTGAGCCTGCTCTGACCTGGGATCAGGCTCCTGAGTCTGCTCTGACCTGGGATCAGGCTCCTGAGTCTGCTCTGACCTGGGATGGGGCTGGTGAATCTGCTCTGACCTGGGATTGGGCTCATGAGTCTGCTCTGACCTGGGATCAGGCTCATGACTCTGCTCTGACCTGGGATCAGGCTCATGACTCTGCTCTGACCTGGGATCAGGCTCGTGACTCTGCTCTGACCTGGGATCAGGCTCGTGACTCTGCTCTGACCTGGGATCAGGCTCATGACTCTGCTCTGACCTGGGATCAGGCTCGTGACTCTGCTCTGACCTGGGATCAGGCTCATGTCTGCTCTGACCTGGGATCGGGCTCGTGAATCTGCTCTGACCTGGGATCGGGCTCGTGACTCTGCTCTGACCTGGGATCAGGCTCCTGAGTCTGCTCTGACCTGGGATCAGGCTCATGAGTCTGCTCTGACCTGGGATCAGACTCGTGAGGCTGCTCTGACCTGGGATCAGGCTCGTGCCCAGCGCTGGGCTCATTAATCAGGGAACAGCCTCTGCTGTGCCCATTAATCAGGGAACAGCCTCTGCTGTGCCCATCGCTCTGGGGCCCCTCAGCAAACGTCACACAGGCCTGGGAGGATGCTGAGGTGCCCGCCAGCATCCAGACACAAGGTGGGCTCAGGCCGAGGGTTTCTTGGAGGAGTGAGGTCTGTGCTGACATTTCAGCTACATCTGGAGGATCCCTGCCAGCAGGAGGTGACTCAGCTTTGTTTGCAGCTCAGGAGGTGTTTTGGCTCCATCTACAACCCGATTTACAGGTGTTTTTGAAACAGTTTCTGCTGTGAGGTGCACAGCATCACTTGCACTGTAAGGTGGTGCCCTCCTAGACCAGCAGCCGTTCCAACAGCCCAGGGTGTGCCCGCCACAGCTCAGGGTCTGGCTCCCAAATGCCAGGACAAACAGCGCCCAGCCTGGCGGCACCCTCCCCAAACAGACCCCAAACAGAGCCCGTGGGGCACACAGGCGGCCATCCCAAAGGAAGAACGGCCCTGGCACTGGGGGATTAGGGTGGAGCAATCGTTTTAGGCACCGTGTCATTATCTACGATTTCCAGGCCATCACAAATAGCACTTGGGGTCAGTTGTCCCCTATTATTGTGGAGGGGGTGGAGGGGGCTCAGAGAAGGGCTGACTCTATTAGCACACAAATTGCAGGCTTTCACAAGCTGTCTTCTGAAGGGCTCCTAAATACACTCAACTCTAACTAGGAAGTTAAGAATGTTAATCTAATTGTCACCCAGACATGTTTGTATTATGTGAGTTTGTCCACTCCTCCGTCCCTTATTAGCCTAAAACATGAGCACAAGAGTCAGTTTTGACATTGTGTGTTGAGATGAGTGCTGCTATTTCATTTCTCTCTTGTCCCCTACCTCTCCCTCCAAGCTTGACTGATGAGGCCTTTAATGCCATGCCTGATGCACTGGGATATAAATGTCACTGAAATAAAAAACAGATAAAGTTTCTGGTTATAGGAAAATTACATAAATATCCCTGTTAAGATAATTCGTTCCATTAGGTAATTTGCCTCATTCATGGCCCATTATTTTAAGAACAGTGCTTGATGTAAGGGCAAAGTATCCTTTATCTGTGCTACTAAGGTGATGTATTATAAAAATACCTGGGATGAAGCCATGGAGTGAGAACTCAGTGATTTGGGCGTGCAGGGATCAAGCCCTATGATGAAAGTTTGCTTTTCTTCCCCCCAAGGAACTGGGCAGTTTCAGAGCTGAAATTTGTATCTTTTTGTAGTGCATTAATGCTTTACTGGAGAGTTTCAGCTCCCTTCCTTGGCTCTAGGAGCCTGGCAGAGTTAGCTCAAATTAAACAAAGTATTTTTTGAGAGCTTCTCTGTTCAAGAAGGGGGCTCCAGTACAGGCTGTGAGGTGCTCACAGGGGAAGAGGAAAGGGAGTGCCAGGTGAGCAGAGCTTCATTTTCAGCAGACATTTAATCCAGTTACTGCTGAGCACAAACTTACAACGTGAGTGGGAGATCTTTGATTTGGAAGAGGGGCAGGGCAGCTGCTGCTATCAACAGAGCCCTGGCTGACTGAACTTCACTAATGACTGGTTTTTCCTTTCCAGGGGTTATTGGAGGCTCCTCAAAGAGGATTCTGTGCTTCCATTGGACCCAGAGCAAAGGGAGCCTTCCCCATGTGATGAGTGTTTACCCCGAGATGCTGATACTGCCAGAGTCTGTCACTGCAGGATCAAAACCAGGACTGCACAGGCCCTGATAAAGGGGCCAGATGTGCCACTGTAATTAATGCAATTAGCTAAACACTGCAGCAATTTAGTGCAAGGCGATAGCACAGCAATCCTTGGGGCCAGGAGGCGCCGTCCCCTGGGCATCCCCAGCTGCTCCAGCCTTCTCCTCCACTCTGCCCTTTAATTCCTTTAGAAACTGGAAAGAATTGGCAGGGGAGCCACAGCATCAAGTAAAGAGGGGAATGGAGGCATGTGGGCAAAGATGAAGGAGAGTGGCAGTGAGGGACGTGCAGCCACGGGTGGGGTGGCTGGGGACAGTGACAGCAGGGGACAGTGACAGCAGGGGACAGTGACAGCAGGGGACAGTGACAGCAGGGGACAGCACACGAGCCCCTGCACAAAAACAACCCCAGGAGCACCAGGAGACACAAACAGAGGAGCTGGGAGCTCCAGATCCCCCAGGCAGAGCAAACACGTGCCCAGGGTTCTGCACCAACAACGTAAACCTAACCTTAAACCAAAATCTAACCCTGCCCCTAAACCTAACCTAACCTAACCCTAACCCTAAACCTAATCCTAACCCAGACCATAACCATAACCCTAACCCTAAACCTAACCTAACCTAACCCTAACCCTAAACCTAATCCTAACCCAGACCATAACCATAACCCTAACCCTAAACCTAACCTAACCTAACCCTAACCCTAAACCTAATCCTAACCCAGACCATAACCATAACCCTAATCCTAACCCAAACCATAACCACAGCCCTGACCCTCACTCTACCCCTAACCCGGGAGGGCACCAGTGCCAGGCTGGGCATGGCCCTTGATCCCCCCTCCCAGACAGGGGCTCACCCCTCAGGCTCTGCTCCTGGCACTCCCTGTCAGTTCATGCAACACAAGAACTCCAAGGTTTCTGCTTTAGACACTGAAATCCTCTGGGATTTTTCTACTTAAGAACTGGAGGAGGCCAAAAAGAAACAATAATGCAGGAAAAATTAAGAAAATTCTCTAAAAGCCCACACATTTTGGGGGAAGTGATGGGAAATTAGAAGGCTGTGATAGATGGGCTAATTTCCCAAACTGACAACCCAGACAGCTCCCCGCAAAAAAGCCCCAGTGTTTGGGTTTGATTTGTGAATTTGTGCCACTTATTTAGAAAAATACCTACACTTCTTGCTCGTTTCTTTATTTTCTTTATCTTTTTTTTTTTTTTAATCAGCATTTTTAAACAGAGGACAATTAAAAGGCAGAGGACAATTAAAGAGCTGAAGATGAGCAGGAACGTTGCCCTCTTCCAATCTCCTCAGAGTGGGGAATGCTCTTGCTAACTTAAATAAGTTTGACAACCTTTAAATATAAACAGCTGATGAGAACTGCTCAGAAATCTTTAAAAGAAGAAAATGAGAAAAAAAAATCATGTTCCTGAGAAGCTGAGTGAAGGAATACCAACCCTTTCAGCACTGGACAAATGGGGAGGATGAAGGGACACAATCAGGTATTGGGAAGTAGGGTGGGCTTGCAGAGGAGGAAGAGCCAGAGCAGCGTCCAGGTAGAACATTTCATGCAAAAATCATTTAAAAGTCCAAATGTGTCTGGCCAGCCTCGGCTGCAGCTGCTGCCCTCTGGGGAGAGCAGGAGGGGGTGCTGAGGAGAATTGCTGGCCCAGCAGCTGAGGCTGGCTTGGGGCACCACCCCTGGGAGAGGGCAGGGAATGGTGAGGATGATCCTGCACTGGGGTCCTGCTGGGCACCAAGGGCTGGGATGGATCTCAGTGTGGAAACCCCTCTGAGGCACCTCCAGCCTCCTTTGGATGGCTTGAAGCATCTCTGGAAATAGGAGAGAAGCTCCTGGGCCACTTGCTTACATTAATGGCCCTTTTTGGGCCATAACCCTTGGTTTTGTGGCCAGAAATGATCCTTTGAAGGCAGGACTCTGTGTGTGTTTTGTTGCATAACACAGAGCTGAGCCTCCCAGCTATAAAACTTTGAAAGCCCAAATCCACAAATCCTTTCCTACATCACCACACTGGTTTCAGGAAAATGCTACCTTTCAAGTAGGGATAGGAAATTAAAGGAAATTAATATGTTACTCAACAAGATTAATTAATTAGCTAATGTGAATACATTAGTTAGGATCAGTAAAACCCCAGATAACTTTTTATGGCTGAGGAAATATGGTCTAAAGTGGTTTGACTCCAACCCAGTAAAACCAGCACTGATGAAGGAAGCTGATCCTGAGGGGAAGGAGCACAGAGGGGCTGGGTGCCAGCAGCTACCTGGCAGTCACAGGATGGAACAGGAGGAAGGACTTGAGGTCACCAGATCATAAAACACAGGAGTCCATAAAGTTTCTGAGTTCTGAAGGCAGCCCTTAAAGTTAATATCATGCAGTATCCGAGCCATAACAACAAGTCACCTAGAGCCATTTATTATTCCTTGAGAGTCACCCACACTACACATATTCCCAAAGTCCTTTAATGCCTCAGAAACATTCCTCTTATCTAAAGATTTATGGCAATATTATTGCATCTTAAGGAAATACCAATCAATGACTTTAAGGCTAATTTCTGCCATTTTAATAACTCTCCCAAGGCACAGACTGACCATATTTGACAGTGTAGCTGTTGAGCTGCAGGAGCTGTGGATTCCCCTGGGTAATGGCACATTGTGCCAGTCCTGCTGTCGATAAGGGCTGCATTATACAGCCATAGTTACGTGTTAAATTGCCATGTAGTTCATATTATGGCCCTGTGCTATCCTCTAAACATCCTCTGGAAAACTTTTTACAGATTATTCTGTGCAGAGGAATGGTTTGACACCAAATTCATCGTGTTTGCATCTTAACTAAAGGGAATGAGGTGCTGACATTCCCCTGGAGTACGACAGAAGCCGGGTGCTTCATCGCACTCAGCTCTCTGAAAAATTACTCTCCTCTTCAAAATGGATATGTAGCCCTCAAAGCTTTTAAGGAACAGTTGACTGTTAGCTTGTCTAAAATGGATGGGTTTCTTTTTTTTTTTCAAGCAAACCAATACATTATATTAAAAACCCTGAAGAAATTACCTTTAGGTGACTTTGAAAATCCAAGCCCAAATACATCATGGTGATTCTTTAGGAGGCACCTTATGTCTGTGAGTTACACTTCAGCATTTGAGGCTGAACAGCATCCATCTATCTCTGCATTTCCCTCATGCATCAGTGGAGCAGCTCTTTCCTTAACGACCCCTTCTGCACGCAGCTCCCTCCAGCACCCCTCTGCAGCAGGGCCTTCTGCTTGTCCTTCATTAACAAATTAATCCTCCCCTCCTGGATGCTGGGTTTCACTGCTGGCACCACTGACCAGATGGGAAGTGACAAGTGGAGTGAATGGTGGCCCCTCTCCTCCTCCTAATGCACTGGGTGCCCTTCAGTGAAAATGCTCCTTGGAGCAGTGAGCAGCTCCCTGCCCGAGCTGTGACAGTGATCAGCTTGGACCAGGGCACTCAGAGCTCTGTGTGCAGCACACCAGGCTGGGACTCAGCAGGTGCCAGCCTCAGAAAGGAGGTGGGGGCTCTGATGTGAGAGACCCCCCGGGATGAACACTCTGCCTCCCTTGTCTGCCCCATGCTCCGCTCCCTTCCTGCTTACCCTGGCACTCCAGCCTTGATCCTGGCTGAAATTCAGGGACAGGGCTTTTCCCTGCCATGGACACAGCCTTTGAGGCCTTGTTACATCTTTTCCATTATTTTAACACTGCTCTTTCTTGTCCAGGATTAATAACTGCAGACCCTTCTTGTGGCTGAGGATTTCTGGGCTCCTAATTGCATTTCCTTGTTACCTTGAACTGTAATTCTTGCTCCATACCTTAGTTTTGAAACTAAGTGCCCCAAATTGGAGACACCCTGAATAACATGGAAAATAACCTGGAGAAGAGAGGTTGTGTGGAGGATTCAGAGCAGCCTCCCAGTATCTGAAGGGGCCTGGAAGGAAGCCAGAGAGGGACTTTTGACAAAATGTGGGGAATGGCTTCACACTGAGAAATAGGTGTCAGGGAGAAATTCTTCCCTGGCAGGGTGGGCAGGCCCTGGCACAGGGTGCCCAGTGCAACTGGCAGTGCCCAGGGCCAGGCTGGACCCTGGGCTGGAGCAGCCTGGGGCAGTGGGGGTGCCCCTGGGACAGTGGGGGTGTCCCTGGGACAGTGGGGGTGCCCCTGGGACAGTGGGGGTGCCCCTGGGACAGTGGGGGTGTCCCTGGGGCAGTGGGGGTGTCCCTGGGACAGTGGGAGGTGCCCCTGGGATGGTGGGAGGGGTCCCTGGGGCAGTGGGGGGTGACCCTGGGACAGTGGGAGGGGTCCCTGGGGCAGTGGGGGTGACCCTGGGACAGTGGGAGGGGTCCCTGGGACAGTGGGGGTGTCCCTGGGACAGTGGGGGTGTCCCTGGGACGGTGGGGGTGTCCCTGGGACGGTGGGGGTGTCCCTGGGGCAGTGGGAGGTGACCCTGGGACAGTGGGGTGTCCCTGCCATGGTCAGAAGTAGATGGTGTTTGGTTTCCCTGCCAACCCAAACCATTCTGTGATCCCACAATTGGGCAGACTGGATGCAGGCACTGACTCTTTGTAAGGGATACAGCAGCTGGAGTGGATGTGAGCTCAGCACACTCACAGTCAGCAAACAGCACACAAACCTTTCCTGGCTCTTACCCAGGGCATGGAGGGGTTTTATTTCCAGGTCAAGCTTTGCAAACCTGGAAAAAGGCACCAAAACACAGTATAAAACCTCCCTCAAACCGTGCAGCTGACTGCACTTCACTGATACAGTAAATGATTGCAGGAAATGGACCAGCAGCTGCTTGCACTGTTGTAGATAAGGTGGCACTGCCTCCCTTGGAAAGCAAAAGGGCTTTTCCTGTGAGTTTACATAGGGAATAAAATTGTGTGAACAACCACAAAAAGAGAGAGAGAGAGAGAGAGAGAGAGAGAGAGAGAGAGAGAGAGAGAGAGAGAGAGAGAGAGAGAGAGAGAGAGATCTGCCTTGGGGAGCTGCAGCTCTCTGGGCTGGCTGCTTTGGCCTGCAGAAAGTTCTGCTGCCTCACCAACAACAAAGGAGCAGACTGGAGTGCCTGGCTGAGCTTTGTCCTGGAGCATCCTCAGGAGCAGGAGCTGCAGGCAGGGACAGGCACTTGGCTTTCCCAGCTGGGATTTTGCCTTCCTAGCTGGGATTTTGCTTTCCCAGCTGGGATTTTGCTTTCCCAGCTGGGATTTTGCTTTCCTAGCTGGGATTTTGCCTTCCTAGCTGGGATTTTGCTTTCCTAGCTGGGATTTTGCTTTCCTAGCTGGGATTTTGCTTTCCCAGCTGGGATTTTCCTTTCCTAGCTGGGATTTTGCTTTCCCAGCTGGGATTTTGCTTTCCTAGCTGGGATTTTGCTTTCCTAGCTGGGATTTTGCTTTCCCAGCTGGGATTTTGCTTTCCCAGCTGGGATTTTGCTTTCCCAGCTGAGGTTTGCAGTCTTTTCAGCCCGAGAGGAATCAAAGATAGACACCAAGGCCTTTCAAGTAGAAGCTGTCTGAGCACAGGTCTGGCAGGGCTTCCAGCATTCCAAGTGTTTTCCTATCTGCACAGCCTTGCACCAACAGCAAAGCCAGGAAGATGCTTCTGCTCTTCAAAGGGCCTTTTTTCTCCTTGATTCAGGACTTTAAAGATGGTGGTTATAGTGTATCTCTACAGGCACTTTCTGCAAAGTGAGAATTTAATAATCAAAGGAGAAATGATGCTGCCTCTGTCATAATGCTGGAGAAGGCATTGGCCTTGCAAAACAGGGGAGGTGGAGGAAGGACAAACAGGTTTTGGAAATGCCTCCCTACTTGTTTTTCTATTCAATCATTCTATATTTTGAAGCTAAAAAAAATAAAATCAGAAGAAAATAATAAAGGATTAGTCTTACAGGCAGTGGAGGAGAGGTGTAATATTTACTATCAAAATTTCAACTTTCAAAATTCTGATGTGGTGTAAAATATGTAACATACCTTCAACCAGTTCCTGAAATAGAAATAACAGCAACATTCCTTCTAGAAAAGATGTACATCGTGTCTAACAGCTACAGGGGGCTGTTCTTATTAGTGCCAAAAATTATTGGGATAAGAAACTTTTCTTAATTTTTCTGGAAATAGACTTTTATCACTAGAATCCCAGTTTAAATCATGAACATCCCAAGATGACAAACCAAATGTCCTGGCTGAAGAAATAAGAACTGAATTTTGCTTCTTCCTGTCCCCAGGTCTCCATTAAAATGAGTGTATCAATACCAAACACCCAGAACCTGCCAAACCAGTGGAAATGTTGCCACTTCCCTCATTTTCAGTGAATTTAGTTATCCTCAGAGTTCAGGAAAGCAGGGGACAGCTCCAAGGCCTCCTTCTTTCTTTCCCCCAGGACAGTGTGGGACCCCCTGCTCCTCACTGCAGTTCCACCTTCCCCTGTGGCCATGGCAGGACAGACGCCCTGGGCAAGAATAAACAGGAGGGGCCAGGAGGGGCCAGGCTGCCCCTGCTGGGAGAGCTCTGCTGATCCTGGGGTCTGCACTCACAGACCCTGCCCTGCCTCTGCTGGGAGAGCTCTGCTGTTCCTGGGGTCTGCACTCACAGACCCTGCCCTGCCTCTGCTGGGAGAGCTCTGCTGATCCTGGGGTCAGCACTCACAGACCCTGCCCTGCCCCTGCTGTGGGAGCTCTGCTGATCCTGGGGTCAGCACTCACAGACCCTGCCCTGCCCCTGCTGGGAGAGCTCTGCTGATCCTGGGGTCTGCACTCACAGACCCTGCCCTGCCCCTGCTGGGAGAGCTCTGCTGATCCTGGGGTCAGCACTCACAGACCCTGCCCTGCCCCTGCTGTGGGAGCTCTGCTGATCCTGGGGTCAGCACTCACAGACCCTGCCCTGCCCCTGCTGGGAGAGCTCTGCTGATCCTGGGGTCTGCACTCACAGACCCTGCCCTGCCCCTGCTGGGAGAGCTCTGCTGATCCTGGGGTCTGCACTCACAGACCCTGCCCTGCCTCTGCTGGGAGAGCTCTGCTGATCCTGGGGCCAGCACTCACAGACCCTGCCCTGCCTCTGCTGGGAGAGCTCTGCTGATCCTGGGGTCTGCACTCACAGACCCTGCCCTGGCTCTGCTGGGAGAGCTCTGCTGTTCCTGGGGCCAGCACTCACAGATCCTGCCCTGCCTCTGCTGGGAGAGCTCTGCTGTTCCTGGGGCCAGCACTCACAGACCCTGCCCTGCCTCTGCTGGGAGAGCTCTGCTGATCCTGGGGTCTGCACTCACAGACCCTGCCCTGCCCCTGCTGGGAGAGCTCTGCTGATCCTGGGGTCTGCACTCACAGATCCTGCCCTGCCCCTGCTGGGAGAGCTCTGCTGATCCTGGGGTCTGCACTCACAGACCCTGCCCTGGCTCTGCTCAAGAGCCTTCAGGCAGAAGGAGCAGCCTAAAGCTGGAGCACCTCTGACCAGCCTGGCTGCAGACCAGCAGGAAGAGCCAAGGCATTCTGCTCTCAGAATGGTTTTCAGCTTTCCTGGGACCATGGGAAAAGGCCATCTCCTCCAGGCCAACATGGGTGTCTGCTAGAGCAAGGGGCCACGAGAATTCATATTCAGCCTTAGCCTTCACTTCTTCATGATCCCAAACCCAACAAGACAAGGAATGGGTTTCCCTCCATCTCCCCAGATGCTGAGCCCAGTCCAGGTGAAGCACACGGAGCCAGGTGCTGGTGCTGAGTGGTGAGAGCACCCAGCAGCCAGGGGAAGGGACCATCCTCCTACAGCCAGGATGAGAATTTCACTTTACAGCCTGGCAGCAGGGAGAGCTGGGCCCAGGAGGTACCAGCTGCTGAGGTCTCTTGTGTAGACACCAGTGTTATGTCAGAAAATTGTTCTGCTTTGCAGTAAGGAATGTTTTCCGATGGATCTAGGGCAGATTGAGGGTTCTGGCGTGAATTTATGTCTCTGAGCCATTTTAAGCAGCAGCTATTTTGGATTTTCCTCCTGGCAGCTCAGCTGGAGGTGTTGGTTGAGCCCTGTTGCACCAGGTGCCATCAAACAAACAGGAAGAGCTGTCTCTTTTTGATATGTGTGATCTGAGCTGAGCAGATCCTGGCTTGAGAGGATTCTGTGACTCACCAGCAGCCCTGGGGGCCTGAGACACGTCTGACACCATTCCATGTCCATGTCCACCCACGTGGAGCAGCCCTGCCCAAGCTCCTGACAGCTGATCCAACCCCGAGGCCTTTGCAAACACAGGAGAAGCAGCTGCAGAGGCTGGAGCCTGGTGAGTGCTCACACTGCTCTGGGCTCCCCTGCCAGCACAGAGCAGCTCCTGGGAGCCACAGATGTGCCCCAGCTCACAGAACCAGCCAGGATCAAACCTGCCTGGGCCCAGGGCTGCCCAGCTCTGCTGCTGTCAGACCCCACTGTCCTGGGCATGGGGAGCAGGGGGTGAGCAGGGGGTGAGCAGGGCTGTGAGCAGGGGTGAGCAGGGGGGTGAGCAGGGGGTGAGCAGGGCTGTGAGCAGGGGGTGAGCAGGGCTGTGAGCAGGGCTGGCACAGCTCAGGCTGTGAGCAGGGCTCAGGCTGTGTGTAGGTTCCAGCCTGGCACAGCTCAGGCTGTGTGCAGGGTTCCAGCCTGGCACAGCTCAGGCTGTGAGCAGGGCTGGCAGAGCTCAGGCTGTGAGCAGGGCTCAGGCTGTGTGCAGGGCTGTGTGCAGGGCTGTGTGCAGGCTCCAGCCTGGCACAGCTCAGGCTGTGTGCAGGTTCCAGCCTGGCACAGCTCAGGCTGTGAGCAGGTTCCAGCCTGGCACAGCTCAGGCTGTGTGCAGGGCTCAGGCTGTGAGCAGGGCTGTGTGCAGGTTCCAGCCTGGCACAGCTCAGGCTGTGAGCTGGGCTGTGAGCAGGGCTCAGGCTGTGAGCAGGGCTGTGAGCAGGGCTGTGAGCAGGGCTCAGGCTGTGTGCAGGGCTGTGAGCAGGTTCCAGCCTGGCACAGCTCAGGCTGTGTGCAGGGCTGGCAGAGCTCAGGCTGTGAGCAGGGCTCAGGCTGTGAGCAGGGCTCAGGCTGTGTGCAGGGCTGTGTGCAGGGCTGTGTGCAGGGCTCCAGCCTGGCACAGCTCAGGCTGTGTGCAGGGCTGTGTGCAGGGCTCCAGCCTGGCACAGCTCAGACTGTGTGCAGGGCTCCAGCCTGGCACAGCTCAGGCTGTGTGCAGAGCTCAGGCTGTGTGCAGGCTCCAGCCTGGCAGGGCTCAGGCTGTGTGCAGGGCTGTGTGCAGGGCTCCAGCCTGGCACAGCTCAGGCTGTGTGCAGGGCTGTGTGCAGGGCTCCAGCCTGGCACAGCTCAGGCTGTGTGCAGGGCTGTGTGCAGGGCTCCAGCCTGGCACAGCTCAGGCTGTGAGCAGGCTCCAGCCTGGCACAGCTCAGGCTGTGTGCAGGCTCCAGCCTGGCAGGGCTCAGGCTGTGTGCAGGCTCCAGCCTGGCACAGCTCAGGCTGTGTGCAGAGCTCCAGCCTGGCACAGCTCAGGCTGTGTGCAGAGCTCAGGCTGTGTGCAGGCTCCAGCCTGGCAGGGCTCAGGCTGTGTGCAGGGCTCCAGCCTGGCAGGGCTCAGGCTGTGTGCAGGGCTCCAGCCTGGCACAGCTCAGGCTGTGTGCAGGTTCCAGCCTGGCACAGCTCAGGCTGTGTGCAGGGCTGTGAGCAGGGCTGGCACAGCTCAGGCTGTGTGCAGGGCTCCAGCCTGGCACAGCTCAGGCTGTGTGCAGGGCTCAGGCTGTGTGCAGGCTCCAGCCTGGCAGGGCTCAGGCTGTGTGCAGGTTCCAGCCTGGCACAGCTCAGGCTGTGTGCAGGGCTGTGTGCAGGTTCCAGCCTGGCACAGCTCAGGCTGTGAGCTGGGCTGTGAGCAGGGCTCAGGCTGTGAGCAGGGCTGTGAGCAGGGCTGTGAGCAGGGCTGGCACAGCTCAGGCTGTGTGCAGGGCTGTGAGCAGGTTCCAGCCTGGCACAGCTCAGGCTGTGTGCAGGGCTGGCAGAGCTCAGGCTGTGAGCAGGGCTCAGGCTGTGAGCAGGGCTCAGGCTGTGTGCAGGGCTGTGTGCAGGGCTGTGTGCAGGGCTCCAGCCTGGCACAGCTCAGGCTGTGTGCAGGGCTGTGTGCAGGGCTCCAGCCTGGCACAGCTCAGGCTGTGTGCAGGGCTGTGTGCAGGGCTCCAGCCTGGCACAGCTCAGACTGTGTGCAGGGCTCCAGCCTGGCACAGCTCAGGCTGTGTGCAGAGCTCAGGCTGTGTGCAGGCTCCAGCCTGGCAGGGCTCAGGCTGTGTGCAGGTTCCAGCCTGGCACAGCTCAGGCTGTGTGCAGGTTCCAGCCTGGCACAGCTCAGGCTGTGTGCAGGGCTGTGAGCAGGGCTGGCACAGCTCAGGCTGTGTGCAGGGCTCCAGCCTGGCACAGCTCAGGCTGTGTGCAGGGCTCAGGCTGTGTGCAGGCTCCAGCCTGGCAGGGCTCAGGCTGTGTGCAGGTTCCAGCCTGGCACAGCTCAGGCTGTGTGCAGGGCTGTGTGCAGGGTTCCAGCCTGGCACAGCTCAGGCTGTGTGCAGGGCTCCAGCCTGGCACAGCTCAGGCTGTGAGCAGGGCTGTGAGCAGGGCTGGCACAGCTCAGGCTGTGTGCAGGTTCCAGCCTGGCACAGCTCAGGCTGTGTGCAGGTTCCAGCCTGGCAGGGCTCAGGCTGTGTGCAGGGCTGTGAGCAGGGCTGGCACAGCTCAGGCTGTGTGCAGGTTCCAGCCTGGCACAGCTCAGGCTGTGAGCAGGGCTGTGAGCAGGGCTGGCACAGCTCAGGCTGTGAGCAGGGCTGGCACAGCTCAGGCTGTGTGCAGAGCTCAGGCTGTGTGCAGGCTCCAGCCTGGCAGGGCTCAGGCTGTGTGCAGGGCTCCAGCCTGGCACAGCTCAGGCTGTGAGCAGGGCTGTGAGCAGGGCTGGCACAGCTCAGGCTGTGTGCAGGCTCCAGCCTGGCACAGCTCAGGCTGTGAGCAGGGCTGTGAGCAGGGCTGGCACAGCTCAGGCTGTGAGCAGGGCTGGCACAGCTCAGGCTGTGTGCAGAGCTCAGGCTGTGTGCAGGCTCCAGCCTGGCAGGGCTCAGGCTGTGTGCAGGGCTCCAGCCTGGCACAGCTCAGGCTGTGTGCAGGGCTGTGAGCAGGGTTGTGTGCAGGGCTCCAGCCTGGCACAGCTCAGGCTGTGTGCAGGGCTGTGAGCAGGGCTGGCACAGCTCAGGCTGTGTGTCTGGGGCTCTCCCTCACTGCTGCAGCCCGCAGTGAGAGGTACCAGGGCTGTTCCTGCTGGGAACATTTCGAGGGTAATCTCCCCTAAGGCCAGAAATGCTAACTGCTCTGGCATGCCCTTGGCAGCTGGAATTGTCTGTAAAAAATAACAACCATCTGGCAGAAAGTGCTGCTGCTGGAGAGGAAGAGGGAGACAGGCACCAGCAGGAGCCCAAAGCAAATGCCCCAGAACAGGTTACCTCGGGGCTCTGGCTGCCTGACAATCTGCCCTGACCCTGCTGCTTTCAATGTCATGGCAGGAGCATCTTCCTGCTTCAGCCTTACAGGCAGCACAACTCCAATCGGAATTTATGACAGACAAGCAAGCAGAAATACTCCTGCTTCCCTGGAACTGACAAACTGATAAAAGGAGCTGGCCTGGTGGAGATCAAACCCATGGGCTGCATAAGAAACCTTGCTCAGTGTATGTGAGAAATGTATTGCCCTGATAATAGTGTGTGGTGGATCACCTGGCACTTGCAAGGAATGTCCTGCCTGTTCCTCAGCACCTCTGCCTCTCCTCATCATTACAGCCCTTGGAAAAAACGGCATTTAAGTGCAAAGACCAACAATCCTAGAAACAATCTCTATTATTCACAGAGCCAGAGCACTACAGGCAGCACTCCTGAGGCATCCCTTGGCTTTAACCTACTACACAGAGCTCCTTCCTGGGGCAAAGAGAGAATCCAGCTCAGGGAGGCTGTTTATTCACTGCCCTTTCACTGCCTTTCAGGCTGCTGAAAAAGCCTGTGGAAAATGTGGGAACCAGGAAAGCAGGATCATTTTCCAGCAGGATCATTTTCCAGCAGGATCCATCCACAGTCCCACCCTTGGCCAGCCTCAGGAGCACCCCTCAGGGCAGAGCCCTTCCTTAGGGATGTGTCCCAGGTGCATCAACCTCCTTCTGCAAGTAAAGTCACACTGGCAGCCTCAAAAATGGGGTTTTCATCCCTTCCTGTCCTTCCAGGTCCCCCCACTTGCAGCCCTTGATTTCTTCCAGCAGCTGGTGGCCCATACTGTAATTCCTGGGATGAAAGCACCCAGCCTTTGTGCTCCCCATCACAGCCACTTTCCAAAGTATCTGCCGGCCAGAAAAAGAAATTCTTTAACGTTTGCAGTGTGAAGGAACTGTTTATTCTGGTGCTGGGCTTCTCTGGGGTGGGACAGCTCTGGGCAGCAGGGGGCTGGGGCTCCTGGTGCCCTTTGCTGATGTTGCCCAGCCCTGGCTGCCCCTTGCACCCATCCCACACTCGGGGTCTGGGGGCGTGGAAGCAGCACCCCCTGCTCCTGGGCATCACCCCTCTGCTCCTGGGCTGGGCATCACTCCCCCTGCTCCAGGGCTGGGCATCACCCCCCCTGCTCCTGGGCATCACCCCCCCTGCTCCTGGGCATCACCCACCCTGCTCCTGGGCATCACCCACCCTGCTCCAGGGCATCACCCACCCTGCTCCAGGGCATCACCCACCCTGCTCCTGGGCATCACCCACCCTGCTCCAGGGCATCACCCACCCTGCTCCTGGGCATCACCCACCCTGCTCCAGGGCATCACCCCCCCTGCTCCTGGGCATCACCCCCCCTGCTCCTGGGCATCACCCCCCCTGCTCCTGGGCTGGGCATCACCCACCCTGCTCCAGGGCATCACCCACCCTGCTCCAGGGCATCACCCCCCCCTGCTCCTGGGCATCACCCACCCTGCTCCTGGGCATCACCCACCCTGCTCCTGGGCATCACCCACCCTGCTCCTGGGCTGGGCATCACCCCCCCTGCTCCTGGGCATCACCCCCCCTGCTCCAGGGCATCACCCCCCCTGCTCCTGGGCATCACCCACCCTGCTCCTGGGCATCACCCCCCCCTGCTCCAGGGCATCACCCACCCTGCTCCAGGGCATCACCCACCCTGCTCCTGGGCATCACCCCCCCTGCTCCTGGGCATCACCCCCTCTGCTCCTGGGCATCACCCCCCCTGCTCCAGGGCATCACCCATCCTGCTCCTGGGCATCACCCACCCTGCTCCTGGGCATCACCCCCCCTGCTCCTGGGCTGGGCATCACCCACCCTGCTCCTGGGCTGGGCATCACCCACCCTGCTCCTGGGCATCACCCCCCCTGCTGCTCTGGGACAGCTGTGCCCGCACAGGGGGCTGAGCCTGTCTGTGTGGGGAAGGCAGGGCAGGGGAGGAGGCAGGGAAACAAGAGTCAACATGGGCTGGGAGGGGTTTCAGAGCCGGCAGAGGGCCTGGAAAAGGACAGGCTTTGAATCCTGCATGTTCTTTTCACTTGGCCTCTGATTTGAAGAGGCCCCTGAAAGCCTGGTAAGCCTCATTGAACTTGAAAAGCTACAAGCTTCCTTTCTTCCCCGTTTGCTTTGTCTTTCTTATCTCATTCATGTGAGACATTGCTCCCACCCTGGCCCTTGCTGGGGAGAGGAGCTGCCCAGTCCCCAGCAGTGCTGACAGCAGCAACATCACATGGAACATCAGAAATGCCACATGGAACATCAGCAATGTCACATGGAACATCAGAAATGCCACATGGAACATCAGCAATGTCACATGAACATCAGAAACGTCACATGAACATCAGCAATGTCACATGGAACATCAGCAATGTCACATGGAACATCAGAAACGTCACATGAACATCAGCAATGTCACATGGAACAGCAGCAATGTCACATGGAACAGCAGCAATGTCACATGGAATATCAGAAATGTCCCATGGAACATCAGCAATGTCACATGGAATGTCACCAATGTCACATGGAACATCAGAAATGTCACATGGAACAGCAGCAATGTCACATGGAATATCAGCAATGTCACATGGAACATCAGAAATGTCACATGGAACAGCAGCAATGTCACATGGAATATCAGCAATGTCACATGAACATCAGAAATGTCACATGGAACAGCAGCAATGTCACATGGAACATCAGAAATGTCACATGGAATATCACCAATGTCACATGGAATATCAGCAATGTCATATGGAACATCAGAAATGTCCCATGGAACATCAGAAATGTCACATGGAACATCAGAAATGTCCCATGGAACATCACCAATGTCCCATGGAATATCAGCAATGCCACATGGAACATCAGAAATGTCCCATGGAACAGCAGCAATGTCCCATGGAACATCAGAAATGTCCTGTGGAACATCAGAAATGTCCCATGGAACATCACCAATGTCACATGGAACATCAGAAATGCCACATGGAACATCACCAATGTCACATGGAACATCAGAAATGTCACATGGAACATCAGAAATGCCACATGGAACATCAGAAATGTCCTATGGAACATCAGCAATGCCACATGGAGCATTTGCAGTGTCCCATGGAGCATTTGCAGTGTCCCATGGAGCATCAGCAATGTCCTGTGGAACATCAGCAGTGTCCCATGGAGCATCAGCAGTGTCCCATCACCCCTGGAGAGCCCCCAGGAAGGGCAGGAGTCATTGCTGAGGTGCTGCAGGGTTTTGGATCTGGGCTCGTGGGGGCCCAGGGCTCTCCTGCCCACCTGGGCACTGGACCTGCTGCCAGGGCTGCCAAGCCAGGCTGGGACCCTCCCTGAGCCCTTGTGCAGGTCAGGCTCTGGGCTTGGCTCTGCAGGCACAGCTGCTGCTCCAGGGAAAGCCTCACTGGAGCTCCCCTGAGCACTGGGCAGGCTCCAGAGGCACAGCCACAGACATTCCCAGGGAACAGGCCTGGCTGCTGGGGAATGGCACGGGCACATCCTTTCTGTGGCTCTCCTGTGGGTTTGCACAGCTTTGCTGGGATGTCAGACCCCTGTTCCACCCCTCTCGAGGCAGCTCCCTGGGCTCTGAGGAGCTCTCTGCAGGCTGTGCCCTGTGCTGGGCCACACAAACCCAGGGTCCAGGACTGACTGCACTGCATGTCCCTAAATGCTTTATGGGATTAATCAGGACCAGATCTGATTGCTCCTTTCAGTGAGGACAAAGGCACACCCACCATTCAACACTGCTTATCTCACTGGGAAGGGGAGGTAAACCCCCCAGGTGTCCCACCACACCACAGGGAGAACATTACCCCACCATTTATAAAGAATCACCCTTGTCCATGCCATTCCTCACAGCAGGCATTTGCAGCCAGATCTTCTCATGCAAGCTGCAAATAAAGCTGAGAACTTGCAGCCAGGAGGGCCTTTTCTGGTGAGTCCTGAGCTAAAGGCAGCTCCCTGCAGCACTTCTCCCACCGTGAGTGTTTGGAGACTCTTGAGAAACAAGTAAAAGCTCAGATATCATGAGAAGCCTTTTGTGACATAAGGGCCTCTGCACGTCGAGTAAATTCATTAAACAGCAGCTTGAGTGGCAATCTGAGTGTGTGCTGCAATTACTCTGAGATGGGGGCACTGTACAGCTGAGCTTCCCTGCTACAACACAGAGCCAAGTCACACCAAGGGGGTGACAGGAGGCTGAGCCCTTCCACTGGGCAAGGCAGAGCCTGGTGGAGCTGGAGGTTCATGAACACCTTGGTTTGAGAGTTCACAGGGCTCTCAGTGCAGGGGGAGTGCACCAGCTTCTCCTCAGAGCCCCAAACCCGTGGGGATTTCTCCTGCCTGCTGTCCCTTCCTTCCACAGGGACCTGTGAAATACACAGAAGGGCCTGCATAAAAATCAGGGACAGCTCTGTAAACTCAGAGTGTTTACCTCCATCAGTCAAGCCCAGTGTGTGTTTCCACCTGAGCCTCAGTGCAGGGGACTTCCCTGCTCCCCTCCCATGGCAGCACTGCTGGAACACGTGGGACAACCACAAGGGTGGGACAACCACAAGGGTGGGACAAGCACAAGAGTGGGACAAGCACAAGGGTGGGACAACCACAAGAATGGGACCAGCACAAGAGTGGGATAACCACAAGAGTGGGATAAGCACAAGAGTGGGACAAGCACAAGAGTGGGATAAGCACAAGAGTGGGACAAGCACAAGAGTGGGACAAGCACAAGGGTGGGACAAGCACAAGAGTGGGACAAGCACAAGAGTGGGACAAGCACAAGAGTGGGACCAGCACAAGAGTGGGACAAGCACAAGAGTGGGACCAGCACAAGGGTGGAACAAGCACAAGAGTGGGACCAGCACAAGGGTGGGATAACAACAAGAGTGGGACAAGCACAAGGGTGGGACAAGCACAAGAGTGGGACAAGCACAAGGGTGGGACAAGCACAAGAGTGGGACAAGCACAAGAGTGGGATAAGTACACAGGGGATGGTAAATTGCCAAAGCCCAGAGAGAGCAGAGACCCAGGGAAACCCTGTGACAGCCACATGTAAAGAGCATCCCTCAGTATCCTGCACATACAGGCCCAGTTAAAGCAAGTCTCCCTTCCTCCAATGGCTGGAAAACCAGTGACAAACTCCAAACTCCCACCCGTGCCCACCTCCCCAGTGCTGTGGTGCACCTCAACTCCACTCCTGGCTGGGCTGGGAGATGGCTGTGGCTGGAGCAGACAGGTGAACAGCAGGTGAGCCCCAAGCCCACCCCATGATGGTCTGGGACACCCACAGCAGCCACCCCAGCCCCTTTCCCAGCCTAGGGAGGATCCTCCAGCATTGCTGCCCCGTGATGGGACTCAGAGGATTCCTGCCTGTCCAGGCCCCCACAGGTCAGTCACCTTTTCCTTGCTTCTCCTCCACTGAGGACTGCCTGTTCCCAGGGCTGCCTCTCCAGCCCAGGGCTGGGTTTGCACCTGTGCAGTCACACCTGCTCACCTGAGCCAGCACCACAGCCCGGGCTGGGACGTGTGCTCTGCACTTCAGCTTAAACCTTCCCCTTAAACTTTCAGTCTAAACCTTTTCCAAAATGACCTGAGACAACCTGAAAGGTGTGTTCTGAGAGGAAAGCAACAGCTCCTGCCCAGAATATTAAACTCTTCTTGCCAGGTGAGAGCCCTGGGAGCTGCAGGTGCCTCCCTCTGTTACAGCCCCCAGCCCTGCAGGCACCAAACGAGGCCTTGCAAGGAAACCTGCTCAGGAAAAGACATTTCTGCAGGGCAAGAGATCCTCTGTAACAGTACCAAAAGATTGAATCCAAATTGCCTCTTCAGAGTTCCCTGGTAGGACGTTTCACACTAGTGGTGAATGCCTGAAGTGAGGGACACACTGGCATTAAATTTTCCATTCTTTAGAATTTTCATTGATTAACTTGGAAAAAAGTAGCACCATGTTTTACACCCAGCTATTTCTGCTGTATATTAGATGGTAACCTGATTCCACTGAAGTTATGGCAATAATTTAGAGCTTGTCCAACTCAACAGGAAATTCCAAATGAAAAAAGAAATTTCATTTTAACTGTGGATGAATTAATTGTGTTTTGCTCTGAAGGATTGACTGTCTTCATTATTTTAGTTTAGACTGGATTAGATTAAATTAGATTAGATTGAGGGATGGGGGGAGGAATGGAAGGACAATATAATCCCTTTTTAAGAGTAATATGCAAAAAAAGTTGGAGCCAGAGGAATTTCACAAGAATATAAATCTGAATAAACTTAGACGACCGCTGTGGACTCTAACCCTGAAATAATTAGAGATTTATTTTAAGACATCTGTAATTACTTCTCCACACCATGTACTCCTTTACAATATTTCTATAGCACAAAATCATTCCTAATGAAAGATGTCTCAGTGGATCTCTTCCTGAAAAGCTCAAAGATTTTCCAAACAGCAGCATTTGGCAGCAAAACCCTCCTTGGCTCAGGAGATATCATTGCTCCACAGACTTTTCCTTTGCTATGCCTAAATTTAAATGATTTTCTGCTAACTCAGAAATACATCTGTCGGCTCCTGCACAGAAGGGAAAAGGATTCTCTGCCCTGAGACAACACCTAGAAGGCAATTCCGAGCTCCACCAAGCTCTTCCAGCTCCTCAGAACAAAGTGCTTGACTTGGCTTGGAAACTCAGCCAAATAAAAGCTCAGAATTCCATTCAGTTGACTACAATTGGGAGTTTATGAAAGAAAATCCATTCCTCTACCAAAACTGAGCAGTTTAGAAGCAGGAAACACCAGCTGGGATTTCAAAGCTTTGATATTTATTTCCTTTTTTTTTTTCACTGTGCACACTAGAAATACTTCCCTCTGTCCAGACTCATCTGAAATACTATCTGCAATTCAAAAGGTGCTGAAAATTCAGTCCAAACCTGAATTATCAGCAGAGGCTCAGCCTCACGATCCTTTTATCTGATATTTAATCATGTCTGAGCAGCAAGAGATGCATGCTACTGAAAGAGGAGTGGTGGAACCAGTCCCAAGGCAGCCTTGCCTGGGGTTTTTGCCAGGCAGGCATTGTTCAGCAATGCTGAGCTATTTTCTGCCCCAGTTCAGCTGTTTCCTTTGTTAGTCCCTTCTTTGGGTAGATGTAGCCATGGCCTCTCTACTGTGAGCCAGCAATTCCATAAATTAATTAGAGCTGGGGTTTCTTACCCATCACCCTCCAAATACTTAATACAGTACAATACCTAATCTTTCCTTCATTGAATTCTTTCTGAAGCCAGAGGATGAGACGGCATAAAACTCAATTCATTGGCTCTGAAGGGGGTTAGATTTTATTTTTAAGTATTATTACAAAAACCCATTTTCTCTAGAAGTGAGTAACCCCAGTTGCAATTAACCTGCAGTGGCTGTGAATGGGTGCCTGGGCACAAATGGGGGCTCAGGAAGCCTTGAGGCCATGGCCAGAGCAAACACAGCCAGGGCAGGGCTGGGGACGGGCAGGGGAGGGACTGGGATGGGCTGGGATGGACTGGGATGGACTGGGATGGGCTGGAACAGGCAGGGGATGGACTGGGATGGACTGGGACGGGCTGGGATGGACTGGGAATGGGCAGGGGATGGACTGGGATGGAATGGGAATGGGATGGACTGGGAATGGGCAGGGGATGGACTGGGATGGACTGGGAATGGGCAGGGGATGGACTGGGATGGGCTGGGAATGGGCAGGGGATGGACTGGGATGGACTGGGAATGGGCAGGGGATGGACTGGGATGGACTGGAACAGGCAGGGGATGGACTGGGACAGACTGGGAACAGGCAGGGGATGGACTGGGAACGGGCAGGGGAGGGACTGGGATGGACTGGGAACGGGCAGGGGAGGGACTGGGAACGGGCAGGGGAGGGACTGGGATGGACTGGGATGGGCTGGGAACGGGCAGGGGATGGACTGGGATGGACTGGGAAGGGACTGCTGGGCTGTTGTCTGACCAACATTTCCTTAGTCTGAGTCCCACTGGACAAGGACTCGTCAGAAGTTCGTTTTGTGGCAGGACCCTCTGTTTGACAGAGGAAAATCCTGCAGGATTCGTGGGAATTTCTGCTGAGCAGATGGAGGGAAAGGCAGTGTGGATGGTCCTCAATTAAGATATTTTGTCTACTGTGAGTCAGGCTATCTGCAGAAGTACCCGGGGAGCAGATGTGTCTGATCTTATCACACTTGGTTCTGCCACAGCCTTGTTTAAGGCTAATGAATAAAAAGATCGATTTCTTGGGATGAAGTGAGGGAAGGAGGGATGACTTGAGGGGAAATACTGAGGATTATGACTCAAATACTGAGTTGTATGTGGAGTCATACAACTTGTCACACTGCAGGAATAAAATCCATACTTTTTATTTTAATGGGATTTCTGAGACTCTCACACTATTTGGTAGTCATGAAGAAAATGAGTTTCAGTGGATAAAGCACCAGCAAGGGTTTGTTTTCTCAGTGCTCAAACGATGTCTTTAGTGTGATATAACTACATTAAAACATCATCCCTGCCCCTGGGAGAGGCATTATCTGGGAAGGCCACCAGCACAATTCAGCCGAGTCCTTTTCCACGCCTGGAATCACAGAGTCACTGGGGCTGAAAGCACCTCCAGGATCATCAGTTCCAACCTCTGACCCATCCCCACCTTGTCAGCCAGACCAGAGCACAGGAAACCCATCCAGTGGTTCCTGGGGCTCCTCCAAGGACGGGGACTCCAACTGCAGCTGAGGGTGCAGCTGGAGCTCTCACGAGCTCTCTCCTGTGTCCTTAGCACCAAGAAGGTGCCACATCTCTGCCCCTTCCCCTGCCCAGCTGAAATGGCCTCAGTGGAATCACACTGTTCCACTCTGGGCCTCTCCTGTTCTCAGATCCAATCTCACACCCTGGCTCAAGAACCCCTGTAGGCATGCAGGGAACTAAAAATCAAAGCATCTCCTCCTTTTCAAGGAAATAATTTTGCCAACCCTGCTCTGCTGATCTCACTCTGCTTATTAGAATGGCTAAAAAGCTGGAGAAAATTTGGCAACCGGGAGAAAAGCTCTCAGAGCCCTGTCACGTAGTGAAGCAGGAGGAGAGCATCACAGAGCTGAGCAGCTCACAAACACGGGGGCAGGATGGGGAGAAGGGAGGGAGCCTCTCTCTGCTGTTCCATAAGCCTCAGCACCCACAGGAGCATTGGCTTTGCTTTTTCAGCCTTGCAAATTCTATTCTCCAGAGCACAAGACTGTTCTGAATAGGGAGATTTGATTTTTAATCGAATTATTTATCTTCCATATTTTATTCTTTGGGGTCCAAAGCAGGGAAACCAAACATTAAAACATCTCTGTTCTGCCAGCCCGGTTCTCTGGAGACCCCAAAAAGCTGTTGCTGATGTGTCCACCTTGCCAGCAGTTATTTCTGGAAGCCCAGCACGTACATAAAGTGTTGCAGTGTGTATCAATTAAACCCGACCACGCAGCCCAAGCCCGATGTGAAACCACACAGGAAATGAAAAGTTAAGCTCCCTAACAGCTCCCACCCGCTCTGCCTTGCCCCGAGCCCCTGGAGCCGCAGCTAAAGCAGCCACCACACGCTCCAGAGAGGCTGCAGCAGCTTCAGCCCCGATTTTGGAGAGCCTTCAGCACCTCCCAGAGCAGAGCTGGCCAGAGCTGGGTGGTCTGGAGCCAGAGGGTCTGAGTGCTGTGGGGCTGGGGGAGATGGCAAACAGCACCTGGGGGGTGATCTGCTCTACTGATTTCATATCAAATAATTCTGGTTTTGTAAAAAGAGGTGAACTCAAATCTGTATGTTCTGGTAGACACACAAACACCCACGTGGATGAAGAGATGGAGAACGTGAAGGGCAACATCTCCAGACTGGAGGAATTTGAAGGAGAAGCTGATGCTGCCAAAGCAGGAAAGGAAACAGGTTCATCCCATGCACCCAGTGCACACATGCACCCCTGTCTGCAACAGCCAGGAACCATTACTGAGGGCTGGACAGCAGTTCTCCATCACAGGAGACCTGACACTGTATTTTTCTCCAGGACAAACCCCTCCTGTCCCAGGTACATGTGCCCACCTGTGGAGGGGGACCAGAGCTCCCAGCTGTGCCTTCTCCTCCACGGAGAGACCTTTGTTCCTCCAAAGGGCAGCAAGTGCTGCTCCTCACTGCCACCTCCTCGACATCCAGGCCATGCCCAGAGCAGGGAAATCCTGGCTTTGCCCTCTGGGCTGGGATCCTGCCTTCAGCCCCTATCAACCCTCCTCAGTAAAAACTGAGGCGCAGCTTGTCTGAAATCACCCATGGCTGCACACAGCCATCCAAACCTTGGGGAGATAAATTCTTGACTGCATTCCAGGGGACTGAAACTGGAAGGCAAGAGGTGAATCCTAGTTTTTTCCCCAAGATAACACGCCCTGCTCTCACTCCACGCCGGGCTGGTCTGCATCCTGCAGCATCCTGGGGACAGGGAGAGGCTCCTCTTGGCTTTTCACCCACCAAAAATCCCCGGTCTCATCCGGGGTCAGAGGGAAGAGCTGAGGTTCTGATAGGGAGCAGTGAAATCCTCTGCTCTGGGAGGCTGAACAGCCAATTGAGCCTTCAGAGAGTTGCCCATTTCTTGCTGAAATCAGACAGAGATTTATCAAAATCTCATCAGGATAAAAACCAAACCAAAGCAAACTTCAGGTGCTGAGCAATCCATTTCCTATGAGGGAAACAACTGTTTTTACAGGTATAAGTGAGGCCAGATTTTCTACAGATGAGGGGAAATTCTTCATTTTGCGAGTTGGAATTGGTTTTTTCTTTTCAAGCCGGGAAGGGGGGAGTGAAGGAGGCAGGAAATGTAAAAGATTTTGGAAACATGAAATGAATAGGTCAAGACACATCATTTTGCTGAACCAAAGCAGGAGGCAACAGCTTGAAATTGAAATTAAATAGACCACCTGCAAGAAAAGGAGAGGAAGGAGAGATGGGGAAGAGGGGAGGGAGGGTCAGCGCTGGCATGAATATAAACCACACATTTTTAAAAAGCATCCGTCAGTGAATTATTAAAGATGCTTGTTTCAGGTTTGGACATCTTGGCAGTTGTGATGGGAAACATGCCAAGGCACATGAGCAGGGCTTGAATACTTATTTTTGAATTCCTGGCAGGCACCTTTCCTGCACTCTAAAACACCAACTCCAGCGAGTGGTTGGAGGAAAAGTTTCACTCAGGGCCGGAAGAGAGCTCTGCTCCCACCCCCGAGGCCTGCAGCGAGGTGCAGGACGTGACAGGGGTGTTTATGCAGAGGGAGAAGTGTGGCTGTGAAGTGTCATAGACTCTTCTCCCCATCTCCAGTTTAGCCTGTCCAAATTATCCACTGAAAATTCCCCTTCCTCCCAGGGGCACTCCTGCCCCTTGGCTCTCTGAGCTCCCACCATCCACCTCTCATCAATCCTTTCTCCTCTGGGCTTCCTCAGCTGCCTTCTCCCACAGGAGCATCTCCCTCAGCACATCTTGCTGGAGCAGCCCCCTGGTGATTCCTGTCCTCCCTGGCCAGACAGGATGAATCCTGGAGCCCTGAGACAGGCTCAGAGCTGCTGCTGCAAAGCTGAGGTGCATTCCTGGTGGCCTTGGCACTCCTGCCCATCTGTCTGGACCATTGAACCCCAGGCCTAAGGCTCCACACGCTGCTGTAAATCTCATTTGAGCAAATACCCCTCTCTCATTCCCCCTCCCAGTCTGATCAGCGTTTTGCAATGAGGAATGGAGCAAAACAGAGCTTGGAGGGTAAATTTGATCCCTCCCCATGACAAAGCAAGGGAAACCACAGACTCTGGCCTGAGAACAGTGTGGAGCAGACAGGAGAAAGTTACAGGCGTGTGGGACAGAACGAATCCAAGAAATTGCCAGAATATTTGTAAATAAAATAATCACCAGTGAAGTGAAATAAGCTGACACGTGAAATGTGCATGTTGATTAAAACAGCCCCGGAGACCATTAAATGACAAAGTCTCTGTTGATGCCAACAAAACCCCAACCTGATGCATATTCATAACATGGGAACAGCTAACGAGGCTGGGCTTGGGAACAGCTCACATGGAGCCACGGGGAGACTGCTCGGTGCCTGACAAATTTGGGAAGGCTACAAGCCTTGAAATCTCTCTTTGTTACTTAACAAACATGGAAGTTAGGGAATGCCATACCTCTTGTTATGGAAATGGCACACAGAGCTGAGGATATATGATAAGTCTAGGGGAGAATTACAAACATTCAGGACTGATCCCTTTGAAATCTCTGGGAGTTTTGCCATTTATTTCAATGGGGGCTTTACCGAGTCCTTACAATGGACGCAGCCATTTATCTGCAGGCATTGATGCAGCTCCCTTGGCCTTGGCAGCCCTGCTCCTCACGGACACCTGGAAAAGGGGTTCATGTCCTGGGGGGCACACACAGAGTGTCATCATCCCCTGAGCAAAGGGCAGTGCAGAGGCGAGTCACAGGGACAGGTGCAGGGAGGGACATCACAGCAGCCCCTCCTGCTCTGCTCAGCCAGTCCTTCCCACCTCGGGCAGCTCCGTGTCCCTGCTCTGCTCAGCCAGTCCTTCCCACCTCGGGCAGCTCCCTGTCCCTGCTCAGCCAGTCCTTCCCACCTCGGGCAGCCCTGACCTGCTCTGCTCAGCCCTTCCCACCTCGGGCAGCTCCGACCTGCTCTGCTCAGCCCTTCCCACCTCGGGCAGCCCCTCCTGCTCTGCTCAGCCCTTCCCACCTCGGGCAGCTCCCTGTCCCTGCTCTGCTCAGCCAGTCCTTCCCACCTCGGGCAGCCCTGACCTGCTCTGCTCAGCCCTCTCCACCTTGGGCAGCCCTGACCTGCTCTGCTCAGCCCTCTCCACCTTGGGCAGCTCCCTGTCCCTGCTCAGCCCTCTCCACCTTGGGCAGCCCCGACCTGCTCTGCTCAGCCCTCTCCACCCTGGGCAGCTCCCTGTCCCTGCTCTGCTCAGCCCTCTCCACCTCGGGCAGCTCCCTGTCCTTGCAGCCAGAGCATCCCAGGGCCAGCACAGCCACCAGGTAAACACACAAATACACTGTGGTATCTGCATCCACACGGCATGCAGACACCCTCAGCTCACTGTGGTATCCTGAGGGGCACATCCTGTGTTTGGTGTCTCCTCCAAAGGGCTCCAGGGCCTGGGTGAATTTCATCCCAAATAGGCAAAGAGCAGGCAATGGGTTTGAGATCCAGCAGGTTGTGTAAGAGCAGGGGAGTGAGGGTTGAAGAGCTGCAAACAGACAAGATTCCTGAAGGTCTCTTCTGTTTGGACACTTGACCAGGGCCCCTATGAGGGCAGGGGGCTGTGATCCTTCAGCAGTGGGGTTTTGTTGCAGCTGACTGAAAATTGAGTAAATTCCTCCCTACACAGCCTGGTGCCTCCTGTCTGACAGCAAACCCCAAATGGAGGGACAGTCAGGCTTTGCTCCATGTATTGAGGTTTGAAAAGCCAAAAGCTCGACCAGAGCAGCTCTGCTGCACAGAGCCTTGTCCTCACCACTACCTCCTGTCAAGGGGTGACACGACTGGCCTGTGTTCAGGGGTAACTTCTGGGTCCTCCACAACAACCTCACCCAACAATGCTGCTGCTTGTACCCTTGCAAAGCTCAGTCCCTGCTATTTCATCACCAAATGTGTTATATGACTTCCCTCCAAAGCCTCATTGGAACACTTAAATCTAGTCTACCTCTAGGATTGCTTGGTTTCTCTAAGGTGCCGTGTTATTTACTAAAATCAAAGGGAACCAGTAAATTACAGAATTACACTGGATATTAAAGGAACTTGTCCTAAAAAGCCTGCTCTGTTGCTCAGGGTAAGGTTGGTATATCCAGCTGTGGAGAAAGGCAGCAGAAGGTTACTTGGGTATTATCTTAATTGCAATTACCACCTCTGACCAACCTGACTATTACCAGGTGATTTGTTCAGCCAGATGCTTCTATTTCCCTTTATGACTGATTGAAAGACACCCAGGAAGAGGAAAGAATAAATCATTGGGGATGGAGGGAACAAAAAATGGCCATAAATCTGCTCTGTCACTTTAAGAAGGAGCAAGTGGGCCGAGAGCATTTAGGGAGTGGATTTACTCTGCCTGTATTTTCCACCTCAGGAAGTCAGAGCTCCCAGTGGGGCAGGACAGAAGATGGAGAAAAAAGAGCTGAGGACTCACAGCAGAAGCTGCTGATGTGAATGACAGTGTGCTGGTGGGAATAAAATGTTTCTTGTTTGTTCCAAGACGGAGATAACAGAGTCAAGGGGTCAAGTGGTGTGGGAATGCAAAAACCCTGTGGGTAATGTAGCATGATAAAAAATGAGGGATCCAGGCACTGGACGTCACTGCCACAATAGACCAACTGGCAATTCAGAAAGAGCTCAGATCTTGTCTGTATTTAAATATTGACTGATAATCTCACTCCATTACCTCGCTGTCCAAAAGGTATGCAGATACCCCCAGCCCACTGTGGTACCCTGAGGGGCACGTCCTGTGTTTGATGAAGCACTAATTGGGGTGGGGGGAGACTTGTTCTTCCTCATCCATCAATCTTGTAGTCACATGCACAATTAATGGGGGGATTTGGCTGCCCAGGAGCGACCAGCACACAGGAACTGACCCGAAACCTGCAGAGGCAGCAAGGGGAGAGACAGCACAGGGGAAGGGCTGCTCAGGGCTCTCCTGGTGTGGCCTGAGGCTGTGGACATGGGAACCCGTGCCTGTGGCATGGGAACCCAAAATCCATGCCCATAACATGGAACCCGCGGGGAACCCGTGCCTGTGGCATGGGAACCCAAAATCCATGCCCATAACATGGAACCCGCGGGGAACCCGTGCCCGTGACATCCCTCCCTCCCCTGCCTTTGGGCACGGGGCTCACTTCAGATGCACTGACAGAAAAGTGGAGCCAAGCTGGATCCCAGTCAGAGTGAGGATGGGGAGAGGAGGGTGGAACCAGCCAGGAGCTGTGGGAATCCATGGCAGGCAGAAAGGTATATAACAAGTAATATAAAAAATAAACGTTCTTTACTTACATTTCTCCCTTTTCTCCTGACTCAGTTTGCTTAGCAGGGCTCCACCAAACCTGCCTCCTCCTCCTCCCCATGCGTTTCCAAACACAGGAAATTTCCACTCTGGATTACTGCTCTGGCCATGGAGAAGCCCACGAGCCCCAGGCACCCACCAGGAGCAGAAGTGCCTCGGTGTAAGCACAACATCTCAGGGCTCCCACACGCCTCTGCTTTAATGTCCTGCAACGTGCTGCAGCTGCTGGTCAATGTGAATCACCTCAGGTGTCTGGGATGAGCTGAACTGCAGCCACAGGCTGGCACTGCTGCTGCATTATGCCAGCAGGGCAGAGGCACAGAGAGCTGGGTCCTCCAGGGAGGTGTTAGTGAGTGCCATGTCCTTTTCCATGGGACAGCAAGGAGCACCTCTCAGGAAAAGGAGGAGAAAATCTCCTTGTGTGGCTGTAGCACAGTGGTGAGGAGCACCTTCACCTGCATGGGCTTCTTCTCACGTCATGGTGCATCTGCAGGAGAAGATCACTGCATTTCACAGCAGGGAAACTGAGGCACAGAAGTGTAAAACTGCTGAAGTCATAGCACAAATCAGAGGGGAAAACTCGGGAGCTGAGCCTGCCTTTCCTCCTTCTTCTTTTCCAGTTTACATCCCCCATGGCTGTGGATTCATTTGCACCACTGTCATGGGTCTCCTAATTGTGCACCTTTACTTCATGGAGAAACCAGTTCTGCTGAAGGCAGGCACAAAGTCACCTGGAGATGCTCTCAGAAAAGCCACTAAACCCACAGCAGTATTTTTGCAGGTGGCTGGCAGCTCTCCCATCACAATGTGTCAGCAATAGAGTGATCAGCTGCCCCATGGAATTTGTAGTGCTTGCTGTGTTCACCAGAATGGAAAACATGAGGCTGATGCCAAGCCTGGTGTTTAAATAAGGTGTCTCCTGCCATCAGACATCTGCCCAGCTGTGGCTGTGCTCTCTGGAAACTGCAGCAGCTTCCCTGACTTACTGATGCCAGATTAACAGCATGGGAATGTTATCTGTTTAATTCTCAGTGGTATGGAACCAGGAGGGAGTGTGGGTCAGGCTAACAGAGCAAACTTGCTCCACAAACCCTGCTCCAACAGCACCTTTTTACTGAGAGAAGTGGGATGTGCCCTCAGCTGCCTTCCCTGGCGTTTCTCATTGGGAACTGCTGTGCAGGAGAGGAAAACCTGCCCAGCCCACGTGGGCTGAGCCCACTGGTGATGCACTCAGGTCACTGATGAAGAGCTGCGTGTCCTGTAGCAGCCAGAGTGACAACATTGCCATGAAACATCTGACCAACAGAAGTAAACAAACCAAAACCCCCATTATTAACAGAGAACAGCAGGGCTGGCCTTCAATAATTGATGCACCCAAAGCATATAAAAGAGCTCCAATGATACATTATTAAAACCAGCTATTTGTAAGGTGCTGTGAAAACAAATGTAGAGAGGGAGCTGAGAGGGAGCCTGAGGAGTGTGATGGTGAGGCAGAAAAGGAAAGCAAAGGTGGCAGAGGTGGTGCAGTCTGTCCCACACCCAGCCTGGGGTCTCACCTGAAGGACACCAAACCCACAGCCAGGGAATGGGGATGGGCCCTCAGCAGGGCACAAACCAAAGCTCTGTCTTGATTCAGCCAAATAAATCTGACCTTCCTATATATTCAGGAAAGGAAGGTGTGATTTCTCCCTCCCCACTGACTGAGGAGGGTACCTGGGGGTTATTTTGCCTTTTACTTTACTTCCTAACCTAAGGGGAGCTGAATTCAGGCTTCTGATCCAGCTTTTGATGAGATTATTTGGTAAGCCCCCAAATTAACACACACCCTTCATAAAGCCACCAAGACCACGAGGGTGTGACACTGGGGACAGCTGGGGGACACACATGGCAAGGCCTGAAGAGAGTCAGGAACATTTGAGGTGCTTCTGGGATTTTCCATTGAAGGATCTCTGTCAAAATGCAGATTCATTTATGTCAAAACAATTTGTGGAAAATAGCTGGTTTTGACAAATTTCTTCTTCTCCACCTTCTTTCAAAGGAAATTTTGCAGTCGTCTTTCTGACATGCTCAGGTTAAAACACCTGGCTCTTTAGTGCCAAACCAAGTTTTCCACTCTAACAGAGTTTCCTTTGGACAAGTGAAGTCATGAAACCAGCCACAAAGACCTCGTTCAGGGAACTTTCTGGGCCCGGACAGACTAATGGGGATAAGAGCACAGAGGGATATTTTGTGTTGACAAAATAAGCACTTTCTTCCTTGAAAGTTGGCTGCATCATTTATTTAAGCATAGTCAATATTTAATGGAGTGCTAACATGCACATGAAATGTATTGTGAGCACTCTTGGCCCGAGCTGCACAGCAGCAGGAGCAGCTCTGCAGTAACCCAGGGCAGCAGTTACATCCACTCCGTGCTGCTGCCCTTGGGAGGGTCTGGGGACCATCTGAACCTCTTGTTATCCCCAGGGCAGACCCCTGGGGCTGGGCAGCAGTGGAGGTGCCAGTGGAGCCGCCGTGCCCAGCGGGCTGAGCCCATGGATGGGCTCCTGTGGGCCGGGATCACCTCGTGCTTCCAGAGCAGCACCTGCGGAGGAAACCTGCCCTGGGCACTCCCCTGGGCACCTCTGCATGGCCCTGGGCACCACCCAGAGCAGGGCCTGCCCTGCTGAGAGCGTGCTGGGAGTGGGGATGGGTGGGCAGGGGCTTTGTGAACCCTTGCTTTGACTCCCTGTACCCTCCCCTATGGGCAGTCAAGGAGGATTGGGCCAAACCACACCATGGGCTGATGACAGGAGCTCAGCACCTCCCAGGACCCTCCTGCCTGCACAGCTCTGCCCTCCCTGCTGCTTCCCAGCACTGCTGGCTTCCCCTGCACTGGGACTCTGTGACAAGGAGCTGGCTGCTTCTCCAGCTGTTTCCTGCTGTGCCACGGCTGATGCACATCCCTGCTCCGCCTTTGCTGGGAAGTTTTTCCTCCTGTTCCTCTTGGAAAGGGATGTTTTGTGGGCTGAGCAGGAAGCAGAGCACTCAGCCTTACAGCTGCCTGCAGGGATGCTCAGGCATCACTATGAGTGATGGGAGTGCTGAGAGTCCAGGAGGGATTCTGGGGATTTGTGTCACCTCAAATAGACTCCAAATACAGACACGGGCTATCTGCAGCCACCTCCTTTGTGCTTTATATAAACCCAGCAACAGGACACCACGTTAACACTCAGCCAGCAGGTTTGGAAATATCAGCCAGCAGGTTTGGAGATATCAGCCAGCAGGTTTGGAAATATCAGCCAGCAGGTTTGGAAATACTTCAGCTGTGCTTTGGGCACATCTCCTTTGAGCAGAGCTGACAGCACCCCCTTTATCCCCCTGCACCCCAGGAGCCAGCACCTCGCTGCCCTGGAGCTGTTTGGATGTCACAGGTATGCCCACAGCTGGGCACTGCCAGTGTGCTGAGTGCCAGCCTGCAGAAGTCCTGGGGAAGCCAGGGCATCCACCACAGGGGTCAGTGAGCCTGAGATGCTGGGGACACCCCGGCTGCTGCCCTGGGAACTCCTCTCTCCTCTCGTGGCTCAGATCAGTGGAAGGGTCGAGCTCTGCTGACTTCCCTGTGGCCATCCAGCCAGTGACACCTAAATATTTTCCTCCTCCAGGAGACAAAAGGAAGGAGGGCAGCCTGGCTCTTGTCAAGAGTGGGGCTGACAGCTTTACAGCCTCGCTGGGGAGAGGAGCTGAAAGAAAGAGCGTTAGATTTAATCTGTGCTGACAGGGGTGGGTGATGGGTATTTTTATAGGGGAGGAAATGTATCGAACAGGGGAAATTAGACCAGAAGATGATAAGGATCTGAGCCTGACACAGCCAATTAATAGATGTTTACAAATGATTAAAGCCGATAGATCAAAGCAAACGCATTCCTTTTTGCCTCATGCCTCCAGATTGTTTGGAAGTGCCCCAACTGGTGGTGCCTGTCTTGTCCCCAAAGTCAGGCCCTTCTCCAGCCCATGGCCAGCCTGGAGCAGCTGGGCAGTGCAGGTTTCTGCTGCAGCCAAATGCTCCAACAACTGCAGTGCCTCGGCACAGTGTCTGGGAGGGAAACAACTGCATGGAGGAATTGTCATCTCCATTGGCAGCTGCCTGAGTGCCCCTGCTCAGGGAGTGGAGCGGACACAGCACCATGCCCTGCCCCTGGCCCTGCCAGGCTCCTCTGCTGTGCTCCCTCCTCTGCCACCCTCAAGTGGCACATCCAGCAGAGCCCCAGAATGCTGGAGGGAGCTTTGGACAATGCCCTGTACCAAAGTGGCAGGGATGCACCACGGCTCAGCAGCTTCCACACATGGGGAGTCCAACTCCGAGCTCACTGAGGTGAAGGGAGGAGACTTTGAGGTCACTTTAGGAGACATTTATGGTCACTTTAGGAGACATTTATGGTCATTTTAAGGTATGTCCTGCCAGGGCCACACACTTGGCTCCGCTGTGGCCAAACCCTTTAGCACGTGGCTGCATGAGCACACGAGGTGTCACCCATCTCACCCTGCAATCCAGCCCATCCCTCTGTGCCACCTCCACCTCTGGGTGCAGCCCATGCGCCTGCATTGCTCTAGGCTGGACATGCAGCTTGGGCAAAGTGTGCTGTGAATCCATAGTCTGAGCTCAGCAATACAGCTGGGCTAGTCTGCTTTGCACTGCTAAATTCATTGGAAACTGTATTTCCCATAAGCCCAGGCAATATTTTCCAGGGTGCTCAGTGACTAAACAATTTAGATCTCATACACTAACATTGAAATTTGGGCTTCAGCACCCAAAGCCAGCCAGGAACATGTGTGCAGTGTTAGTCTGGGCTCCTGACTCCCAGGACCTGAAGCTTATGGTTGGATCTGGCCTGAGGCATCTAAGTTACTCAGGAAAGTCAGATTTTGGCTCCTAAGTCACCTTGAGGCTTTATTTGTATTTAACCCTGACCAAGTCTGTGGCCTGCCCACCGGTTCTCCTCCATGTGAGAATCCTCAGCAGCATCAACATTTATTTTTTCAATCCAATCACTGGACAAGGCACAAACCCAGAATCCTGAACATTACAAATATTAAGTTCTGCTAACACTTTCCATGGAGCAGAGGTGCTAACCCCAGGATGCTGGTTGGGTTCCAACTCAAGCAATTGCATTCAGCCTCTAACACTCCAAACTCCCTCTCCAGTTTCTCTTTCATTGTATTTTGTTCCTCTTTGGTCTGCCTAAGCCCTGTGACTTTATTAAATCTCTCCTATTCATTTACAAACTTATTCCAGCTCCACCAGTGGCAGAAGCAGCAGGACTTGCATTGTTCCTCCCCCAGAAAAATAAATACAAAAATATAGTTTTTTCCTGTTCGTGTAACCATTTGATTGGTTTGGGTTTTACTTTTTCATTCAAGGTAGAGTTGAGATTAAATATTATGCAAAAAAATACAAGTTCAGAGGAAGAGATCAGCAGAAAAAGAAGTTTGGTGCTTGTGAGCCAGTCAAAATCATCAGCCAGAGGAGTTGATTATTTCAGACTCTGCTATGAGCTGTCCACCAAGGCAGCAGGAGATTTCTCACTTCAGTCTTGCCCGATAATTAATAATAATTGATAATTATAAGAAAAAATGAAATATTCCTGTAAGTAACTCTTTTCTTTTTAAAAGGGACATTTTGCCCCTTTGTCTCTGCAACCGTCTGTCCCTGCAGGACAGGACACACGGCCATCCCTCCCTGCAGGACAGGACACACGGCCATCCCTGTCCCCAGGACACACGGCCATCCCTGTCCCCAGGACACACGGCCATCCCTCCCTGCAGGACAGGACACACGGCCATCCCTGTCCCCAGGACACACGGCCATCCCTGCCCCCAGGACACACGGCCATCCCTGTCCCCAGGACAGGACACACGGCCATCCCTGCCCCCAGGACACACGGCCATCCCTCCCTGCAGGGCACACGGCCATCCCTGTCCCCAGGACACACGGCCATCCCTGCCCCCAGGACACACGGCCATCCCTGCCCCCAGGACACACGGCCATCCCTGTCCCCAGGACACACGGCCATCCCTCCCTGCAGGACAGGACACACGGCCATCCCTGTCCCCAGGACACACAGCCATCCCTGTCCCCAGGACAAACGGCCATCCCTGCCCCCAGGACACACGGCCATCCCTGTCCCCAGGACAAACGGCCATCCCTGTCCCCAGGACACACGGCCATCCCTGCCCCCAGGACACACGGCCATCCCTCCCTGCAGGACAGGACACACGGCCATCCCTGTCCCCAGGACACACAGCCATCCCTGTCCCCAGGACACACGGCCATCCCTCCCTGCAGGACAGGACACACGGCCATCCCTGTCCCCAGGACACACGGCCATCCCTCCCTGCAGGACACACGGCCATCCCTCCCTGCAGGACACACGGCCATCCCTGTCCCCAGGGCACACAGAGATCTGTCCCCAGGACACACGGCCATCCCTGTCCCCAGGACACAGAGATCTGTCCCCCCAGGGCACACGGCCATCCCTGTCCCCAGGACACACAGAGATCTGTCCCCCCAGGACACACGGCCATCCCTCCATGCAGGACACACGGCCATCCCTCCATGCAGGACACACGGCCATCCCTGTCCCCAGGACACACGGCCATCCCTATCCCCAGGACACACGGCCATCCCTGTCCCCAGGACAGGACACATGGCCATCCCTGCCCCCAGGACACACGGCCATCCCTGTCCCCAGGACACACGGCCATCCCTCCCTGCAGGACACACGGCCATCCCTGCCCTCAGCACAGCCCCTGATCTGTCCCTGCTCTCTGCAGGGCACTGACTCTCCTGCCATGCCTGGTGGCTGCTGGTGATGGAGGCTTTGAAGTGAGGTACTTGAGCAGTCTGTTTTGACTTCCCCGGGTGACTCATGCTCGGCTCAGTATCTGAGAAGCCTTTTCAGCTTCCTTTGACTGCTTTCCAGCAGCTCCCTGTTTGCTCAGCCTGCCCAGGGACTGAACCTTTTCTGTTCAGCATCGGCCCTTCCTCCTGAGGGTGCATGAACAGCTCCTAACTCCGAAGGGGTTCAATGGTTCAGGCGGAGTTTCTCAAGAATAGCAGTGCCTAAAGGCATTTCCCCATCAATGGGGCAAACCCTAACCCTCGGTGAGCCCATGCAGAGCTCAGGGAGGGGGCCTGGAAAGCTCAATGAGAGGCACTTGGCCATGACCCTGCAGCTGATCACATGGCAGAAAATCATGGCATTTACTCAGAAAATCGGCAGCACGAGGGAGGTCTCTACACTGTTGTTGTGACACTTGCCATGAGGATATAATGAGGTGTCAGAAATAGCTCACAAAGAACAGCAGAGAAGAGGATTTGTAGGAGTGATTCTAGACTTGTGTCTTTCACCCAAACACCTGAAACACCCCCACAGATTCTCTATTTTTCTAGGCTCACTCGTTTGGATCTAATCCCGTGTGGCTCTGCAGCCTGTCAGCACCCACCCACAGCGCCCCATCCTAAAGGAGCAGGGTCCTGCCTCTGCCCCAGACCCAGAGGAGTCAGCCGAGGTCCCAAGGTCCAAGCCAAGAGGAAACACACACACACACATTCACAGGGACCTTCATCTGGCTGCTTTCTGCAGCCATCCACACACAGCCCACACGAGACAATCTTCAAGGTCCCTCCAACCCAAACCATCCCACGATTCTGAGATCCCAGTGCCTCCTCTCACACCTTATCCTTTGCCTCCCTCCTCATCTGACAGGAGCTCTAAAGCCTTTACACTGTGATAAACGTTCACAGTTCACCATTCAGAGGCATCTCCTCTCTGCTGATGCTACGAGCAAGGAAAAATAGATCTTGGTCAGCCTCATGCTCAGAGACAGCCTCAAAGGTCGGTCTCCTCTCCAGGACACCCCAGCAGGCTGGCTATGATTCCTGCCCCCATATCCCAAAGGGTCCCTGGGGCCCTGGTGATCCCCCTTCAGATTGTTGCTGTAGCTGTACCCCCAAACCCTCCCTCTCTCTGTCAGCTTGGACATGACATTTCACACCACTGGAGAACAGTAATGGTACAGAGCTTTTCCCAGGACAGGCTGATGGCAGAAATTAAATAATCAAATCTATTTCAGTGAGACTGGGACATGGGAAAGAAAGGAGCCAGGTGTGATTAATGACCTTTATCATGGAGGCCTTGGAGGGAACCCCAGAACTGGCAAACTCGTGGCCACAGTGTTCATCAGTTCATCCATCCCAAAAGGGCCATTCCCCAAAGCTCTGCAGGGCACACGAAAGCCTCACTCACAGGCTTAGCTTTGGAGGCACAAGGCAGCTCTTGGAAGGAAAAGGTGTCATCCCCATGTGCCCAGGGACTCACCAGCCCCTCCCAAAGAGATCCCTCCAGCTCCAGAGCTTCACATCCAGGGCTCACCTTGGCTTCCCTCTCTCTTCCCCCCATCCCCACTCATCTGCTCCAGGTTTAGCAAGAGGAACGTGCACCTCACAAGCAGGAGGCACGGGAAGGAAGGATCCAACCTCAGTGGCACTCCTGCATTTCCAGATTTCCAGATTTTGGGCTCTGCATTGAGAGGGTGAACCCTCCTCCCCACCCTGCTCCTGCCCCTGTCCCTTTGGTGCAGGGTGGATTTGTTGCAGGATAATTCTCAGCAAGCATCTCCCCCCAACAAAGCTGCCCCCTTTGGATGTGGGCAGATGATAGAGAAAATGGGTGGTTCAGGCCGATTTCATGAGGCCTAATAAATCTTCAGTAAATTAAAACTCATCCCCCTTTCCTCCCCTCTCTGGGCCTTTGTCTTGCTAATACACATTAAGCCCTGCCTGGCTACACACTTTGAGGCATTTCGGAGGTGAGGTCTGTACAAAGCTGCAGATGTGGGAGCTTTAAAGGACCTTTGGCCTCGGTGTTACCCATTAACATCAGCCATGCCAGCACAAGAATCTCACCATGGTTCTCTCCCCTCAAAAGGGCTCCCGAGGAACAACCTCGCCTTTTGAGGGGGGGACAGAAAGAAAAGAACAGAAGGAATGAGCAAGAAAGAATGAGAGAGGGACCTTCCAAAAGAGGTGTTCCCTGTAAGGCTAATTTTGTCCCTAAATCATTGTCCAGAGCTGGTTGCTATTTAGAAATTGCTTAAGAAATGGGTGCACCTCTTTCAAGGCAGGCAATGCTGACACTCACAGCACTCACTGATATTTGATTCATTTCTCTCATCTCCACTGACCGTTTCCACTCTGACCTTCCTACTTTCAGACCTTGAAATAAAGAGCACTAATGCAGTCCCATATTCAAAGAGACACTTTTGTCCCATATTCAGGTTTTTATTCCTGTTCAGATTTTCCCTATGCTTTCCACCCCTCTTTAGAAATCAAAATCCAGCTGCCCCCAGAGCTGGACACAAAGTAACAGGCCAAAAATGTCTCTGTGAATGCAACGGCCCTTCTGGAGCGTCCCCCTTGCCCCGGTGTCTTCGTGGTCCTTTCCCTTGGAGCAGGCTGCTGCCCCATGCACTCACATTCCCTACCCCAGACCAGGGAAAAGTGCCAGGAAAGGCATGCAGGTAATGAACCTGCCCATTTCCAGTGGGCAAGGATTTGAATAAAAGCTTCAAGGATGTGAACAATCCCCTCCTCTGTTCGGTGCCCTCACCGAGGTGCATTCAGGTGTGATTTAAACAAGAAGTAACAGCTCCTCTCCCCGGGTTTGCCTTCCATCCCTTCAAGCACTTTGGCTAAAATGTAAAGAGAAACTTTGTGGCCCCATGTGGGTGCTTTAGAAGTTGTAAGGTGTGATGAATGAGCTCTAAAAAACACAGATCAAGAGGAAGATAGCGGGGATGAAAGGACAGGCAGTTAGATCAGACTAGACATCCTGGGATGAAAGGAAAGGTGAATGGGTAGCTAGATTAGACAGTTACCTAAGTGGAAGGCAGGAAATCCAAACTTGTAGGTGTTTATCCTAAACTCCAGATCTGCACCTGTAAAGGCTGCTCCCTCACTTCATTTCCATTCAGCCCTTTCATAAGCAAATTTCTCTGCTTAATCAGGAGGTGCTCCTGGCACAGGGGCCAAGAGCATCAAAGAGGAACGAAACAAACTGACCAACCAACCTCAGTTACAGCCTTTTTAAAATTTTAATCTCAAAGGAGAGCTTAGATCTCCGCTCCTTTTACATTTTGGAGCCAAGGCCCGGCTCAGTTCTCATTCTATCAGGCTGGCTTTGTGCATGCAGCGAGAAGGGATGGTGCACTTTGAACAAGGGTCAGGCTGGGGGATTGGGATGGGGTTTGTCTCTGGAGCTTGGTAACTGCAGCCTGAGGCTGGAGGCAGGGCTGGGAGCCCTCCCTGGCAATCGAGAACCACCAGCACCTCTCACTCAGCTCTGGGAGTGCCAAACCTGGCAGGGTCACCCTGGAGAGAGGAGCGTTCCCTGCCAAATCCAACCCCAGCAGCCCCCAAAGCGCTCCAGGTGTTTATCTGGCGCTGCTCATGCACCCCAAAAGCACCATGAGACTGATGGTGTTTCTCTGCCCTCCTGGTGAGCCTGCTGAGCACCTGTCCCGTGGGGATCACAGGGCTGTTTCCAAGGCCATTTCTCAGTGTTCCCATCAGCAGCTGCCAGCCCCTCGCACAGGCAGTCCCCAGGCTGGGAGGCAGCGTGGGGCTCAGGAACCAGGAGAGGAGGCCCTGGGGATTTGCTGCTTCCCTTTGCATATAAACTTCAGGGCAGCAGAGACGTGGATCAGCAGTGATGTAAAATCCACTCAGTGGAATTTCACACCAACAGCTTCAGTGGTGTCATGGTTTTGTGATGGACCTGACAGTGCTGGGTTAATTGTTGGACTTAATGATCTTAGAAATTTTTCTAACCTTAATGATTCTGTGATTCCTGGGTAAATTTGTGCATTACTTTCAATGTTAAACCTTGAATAAGAGCTAAAGTTTTGTTTCCTCCTACATGAGGGACACAGGAAAATTAGCAGAACAGCAGTTTTTTTGCATGAAGACCTCAGTAAAAGTATTTTCAATAGGTAGCTGAAGCATAACAAAAAATGTAATGTTCCATTTTTTGCCAGTAATTGGGTTGTGTGTCATTCCCCTCTGGCTCCATCTACACATCAAAGATTCCTGCATTTATTTCTATGACATCGATTAGTTTTATTCCAAAATCACTACAAAGCCCAAAGTTGCTCAATACGGCTGTTAAGGCATAATAAAAAGTCATAATGAGAAGCAAAGCTGCTTTCCTCTGAAGCTTAATCATTTTAGCCTTGATCAATTAAGGTTTCTGCACAGTGAAAGAGAAGATCCTCCTAAAGCCTGAACACCTCCTGGAGATACCTCTGCTTGCCACCATAAAGGGGCTGAACACCCACCAGATTTTGTTCATACTTCAGTTATGTGGCAGGTTCAGGTGCAGAAAATCACCTTTAGGCTGTCTGGAATCAGTTACTGCCCTGACAGTGAGCAAACTCTTTTCAGAATTTGGCTCCTCATCTTTGACCTGAAGAGGAAAAATCGTCTTGTTGCCAGTCAATAGTGGTTTTCACTCCATTAAACCAAACCAGGAAAGCATGATCCAGATTATATTTTAAGGGCGTACATAAAACCTCTGAGAGTAAAAAAAAAAAAAAATGAAAGAGAAAAAATATGTGTTTCACTGTAAATATTGTAAATCTCGAGGTGACTACAGAGCAGTGCCTCTTCTCTGAAGGAGGTGCTGAGTTTGCTCTGAAAGCAGGTGAACACCATCCCTGACATCCACCTGGCCTGTCCAAAGAGACCCAGGGCCTCATCCTGCTGCAATCTCCTTGGTTTGGAGCAGGACACACTTCCCTGGCACAAAAACCAAAAGCCTTTGAACACCCTGGCAAAGCCCGTGGCTGCAGGACGTGCTCCAACCTGCTCCACAAAACTATTACTGACTTCAAAGGCACGGGGACTCAGCCCCGGGGTGGAAATTAGCTTCAACATTAATTGAATTAAAAGAGGGGGATTCCCTTCAAAGAGCTGCCACTTCCTGGGCCAAGGGACGGGATCTGTATTGAGCACAGTCACAACCAGCCCAAACCACCGGGGGCAGGGGCTGAAGGCAGTGCAGGGCACCCCAAGGGGCAGGGGAGGAGAACCAGCATGTCCAGGAGCTCAGGGCAGAGCTGGGTTTGTCTGCACCAGCCCTGCTGAAGGACAGAACCGGGCAGGGCCTCCTGGAAAGCTCCAGAGCTCCTGGGCTGGGCGTGGAGGCAGGAGCTCAGCTCCAGCAGGCAAAGGACACGAGTGGTCTGCTCATTTCTGAGCCTCCATCGTGGACAGAGGGGGGAAAGGGGAAAATGAACATCAGCTCAGTACAACTGGCAGAAACAGCTGGCAAAGCACAGCCCCCAGGGCTGGAAATGCCACTGGACTCAAGGCTGGAAATGCCCCTTTATGAGGTGTCCAAGAGCCCCAAAAACCTGAGTTCTGCCTTGTCTGCGTGTGCTTGCCAGCTCCAGGAATGTGTTGGGGCAGGCAGATTTTGGGTAGGACACCTATTTCTCTATTGAACAGGTAGGACACGTTCTCTATTGAACCTTACCCCTCCAGGATTACAGAGTCCCTGATATCTCTGAGACATCTCTGCATGTTTGGATGTGATCTCCAGATCTTTGTCACTTTAATCCCCCAGCCATACATACCAGGACCTGTGGGTTGGAACATCCTTTCCCAGCCCTGAAAAAGCAGCAAAATGGATTTGCTTCCACTTCACTCAAAAAATACCCAATAAAAAATAGTTCAAATAAAAAAACTGGAATAATTTCAGCACCAAATTAGCCCCCAAATTCTCAGCACCCTCTGGCCTCGGGAAGGATGGAATTCCTGCAAGAGCAATTCTCCCAGAGCTAGCAGTAGCCTCCCCTTCTGACTTACAAAAAAAAAAAAAAAAAGAAAATATTACATTTCTGATGAATAATCCCCCTGTCTGAGCAGAGTTTTGCCATTTGCTTCCTCCTGCAGCACATCAGGTGCCTACAGAGACAGCCCGACCTGCTGAAAGCATGGCTCTCCTGTCTCACTGAAACCTCTGTTTCCTCCCCTCCTGGAGAGAAAAAGGGTCAGAAACTGTGATTTGTGGCTCAGGGCAATGCTCAGAGCTGTCTTTCCCAGGCAATTCAGTAGTCCAGGAGGTGAAGGTGTCAGCATCAGATAAAGAGGAATTCACCCAGCTAACATATCTGATCTCAGCTTAGGTTACCTGCTGAGCAAAGACCAGCAAGATGCCCCAGAGCAGCCAAACCCCTGGAAAAGGTGAAGTTTGATGTGGTGAAATGTGTTCTTTGTTAGGTCAGAAAGGGAAGTGGTAAAGGCTTCAGAGAGCTGGGCAAAGCCTCTGCAGACCACAGGCCAGCCTGCTCTGGTGGAGGAGAACAACCCCAGGGAGCAGCAAACGGGGCCACAGAATTCCAGACACCCGTTTGTGATACTGGTGTGCTTTAGTTTGTGCAGAGAATGGAGCCAAAGAAGGGAAGGGAGTTGCATTCCCAGGAGGATTGGTTGTGTCTCACTGCTGTGTCCCCTCCAGGCCAAGGGCTGGCAGGGCCTGCCCTTATCCCACACCCTGTGGTGGCATCTGGGTGTGTTCTCCTTCTGCCTTACACCTTGGATACTCCCAGCACTGAGCAGGGCTCTTGAACTGTGCACAGCTCTTCTCAGCAGCAGGTGCCACACAGCCCTGCCCAAAGAGCAAGGTCCCATCCATGAGGAGTGCAAAGCAGGCAGACCTCACTGGGGCCTTCCCAGGCCAGGGGCCAGGAGGGAGCAGCTCCCCCAGGTTTCTGTCATTGCTTTTACAGCAGAACTTCTGCCAGCCTTCCCTCGCAGTGAAGTGAAACAAGTGCTTTTCTGTGACAGAAAGAGTGCTGCACGTGAATGGCCATCAGTCAAAAAGGATGTGCTGTAAGGATGGGCCAGATGCCCAGCTTGGAGAAGAAAAGCAGCCCAGCTTCCTGCGTGCCTAACTGAGCTCAGACTGACCCAAACTCTTCAGCCACTCCCAGGAGTGTGACAGAAGTTCACCTTTTTCCAGGTATGGGATCATTTTGGAGCACACAGCCCACAGACTATGCCCTGCATCATTCCCAGGATGCTGAGAGATGAACAGTGAGAGGGGTGCCCATGGATCCACTGGCACTAATCCCCTCTCAGAAGGGTCTTTTAAACAGAAGATGTATAAAGCAGAAAGGATCTCCAACCATCACCCACGAGCTGGCTCCTTCCCTCTTCCTTCCCCCAGCTCCTGCCCTCCCCTTTCCCAGCCATCCTCTGCATCACTGAGCGGGACCAGAAGGCAGCAAACTTCCACCTCCCCGCTCATGCGGAAAGAAATCGCCTTCCAGAGAGCCATGGCTGCCTTTCTTCCAGCCCTGCACATTGTTCTGCCTGGGGAACAGGGGGAGGAGGCAGGGATGGGGCATTGTTTGCAATTCAAATGGCTGGACCTCAGGAAAAACCAATAAATTTAAGTCACTTGAGAATTTCAACAAGCAGGGCCACTTTCTCAAATAGGAAGCCTCCTCCCTGTCGGTGGGGGCTGTTGAGGAGCCACTAGACAAGAGAATAACCAAGCACTCATGGGGCTGAGGGCTTTTCACTCAATGAGGTCCAAACCAAACAAATTCCCCCTTCAGGAGACGCCTTTATCCAAACACTCTGAGCACACAGGGAAAGGCGCTCAGTGCCTCTGGCTCTCCCAGCCTGCTAAGCCAGGCCTGACTCTCCATGTCTGCTAAGCCAGGCCTGACTCTCCAAGCCTGCTAAGCCAGGCCTGACTCTCCACGTCTGCTAAGCCAGGCCTGTTTCTCCATGTCTGCTAAGCCAGGCCTGACTCTCCATGTCTGCTAAGCCAGGCCTGTTTCTCCGTGTTTGCTAAGCCAGGCCTGACTCGCCATGTCTGCTAAGCCAGGCCTGACTTGCCATGTCTGCTAAGCCAGGCCTGTTTCTCCATGTCTGCTAAGCCAGGCCTGACTCTCCATGTCTGCTAAGCCAGGCCTGTTTCTCCATGTCTGCTAAGCCAGGCCTGTTTCTCCATGTCTGCTAAGCCAGGCCTGACTTGCCATGTCTGCTAAGCCAGGCCTGTTTCTCCATGTCTGCTAAGCCAGGCCTGACTCTCCATGTCTGGTAAGCCAGGCCTGTTTCTCCATGTCTGCTAAGCCAGGCCTGTTTCCCTCTGCCCGTTCCCTGCCAGGCAGGTGTGGGCTGGGGGCTGCAGGAGGTTTGGAAGTGCCCCCTTGGCACGGCACAGTTTGGGAAGCCCCAGGGGTGATGCTGGTGGGAAGGGGATGTGAAAATTCACCGGCCATAAATCCCCATCCATGCACCAAGTGTGGTGCAGGCAAAAATTTCACCAGGAGTGGATCTACAGGTGAGAGGCTTGTACCAGCTTAGTGTTTAATTTTCAGCTCAGCTTTGCTCGCTCTTTCTCAGGAGGACTTGGGGATTCCCATAACTCATTCCAGCTGGTGCCCCACGGTGCAATCCTGTGCTTCCCCTCCCTCCCAGGGGCTCTCTGGAGCTGGGGCAGATCTCCATGGGGTGAGGAAGAGGAAGGCTCCTGCTGCAGAAGGGAATCTGACACATCCTCTGGGACTTTATCTAGAGCTGCTGGAGAAGTTGCTCATGTCCAGCCAGGAGTGCTCTTTGTCCCACACCACGGTTCACACAAGTGGGGCAGAGATAAAAGCTGTGAACCAAAAGACCTTTGACACCACCCCAGTGCTGGTGCTGAAGCACCTGACAAACCAGGCAAGCCTGGCAGGGGCTGTCAATGGCCCAGCCTGGGGCAGAGCATTGCTGAACCTGTGGAGAAGGAAACAAGGAGGCTGCTCCTCCCTGTGCCACCATCCCATTTTGGAGATCCCTAATTTGGTGCTGGCTGTGAGAGCTGACATGACCAGCCTGAGCCAGGAAAGGGCCCCAAAGCCCCTTCATTTCCCCTAATTCAGGCTCCATCCTAAACTAGTTGGAACTAAATACTGAGACTCCTGTTTTCCAGCCTTGCCTCGTTACTCTTTTTCTTCCTCCTTACCTACCACACAATTTCCTTTTCCCTCTATTGCCACCTCTCAAGAAACTGGTTTTTGTAGCCAAGGCTGCAGGTTCTGCAACGTTGCTGTGTGCAGCCAAAGCTTGCAACTGCTCCATCCTGCTGCAAGGGGAAGAACCCAAGGCCAGCTTGGACAGGGCCTGGAGCAGCCCAGTCTGGTGGAAGGTGTCCCTGCCCATGGCTGGGAGCTGCAATGAGAGGGTCTCTAGGTCCCTTTCAACCCAGAGCATTCTGTGATCCTGTGCAGTTCCCTGCTCCCTTTGGGCTGCTTTTCCACCACATGTTGCTTACAGATGCCATATTTTCTCTCTTTAATTTCTCCTCTGTCCTCCTTTGTGCTAACATGTTCTGTGGCATCTTCAAGGAAACAGGACCAAATGTGATCTACCAACAAGCATAGCAAATATTTTTGGCCCTTTTTCAACTCTCTTACGCTGACAGAACAATTCTCATCAGCAAGAGAGGAGCACTCAGAGAGCACAGAGAGCTCTAAAAGCGACCTGCAGAATGCGGTGGATGAAGCCACACAACGTCCAGGTTGTTTTCACACCTTTCTCGTGCCCACAATTCCACACCAGGTCATGGGAAGAGCTGTGAAATCTCCCAGAATTGGAGATTTCCCTTGCATTGCCTGGCGGGGCTGGCCAGGAGCTCCAGAGGAAGGAATGCAGCTGCAGAGATGCAGCTCCACAAGTGCAGCCAAAGCCAGCAGCACCCCAGGGGCTCCCATGACCTCTGGCAGGAGGAAATGGCCCGAGGCTGAGCTGGGGGGGTGAGGGGGGCTCTCAGCAAAGGTTCTCCCCCAGAGGGGCTGGCACTGCCCAGGCTCCCCAGGGATGGGCACGGCCCCGAGGCTGCCAGAGCTCCAGGAGCCTTTGGACACCCAGGGATGCCCAGGGTGGGGGTGCTGGGGGTCTGGGCAGGGCCAGGGCTGCCCTGGGTGATCCTGGGGGTCCCTTCCAACCAGCACATCCTGGGAATCCATGACTCGCACCTCTGTTCCCCTTGTGCCCCCCTCAACGTCTCCTGCCCTGGCAGTGCCTCAGCTCCAATTCAGATGCTCTTTTTTACCTGTTCCTCTGGTATCTCCATTCGTGGCAGACGATGAAAAGCTGCCAGGGACTTTACAGTCAGTAATAAAATAGATTTATAGGAGGAATTCGATCTATAGTCATGGAGATGTTTGGTATGCAGCAACCACTTAACACCAAATGCTTAATTCCCCAAGGGTTTATGTATGAGACAAAAGTTTGTCTGAATTAACTAGAGAAGAACATTTAAGGCAAAGATGGTAAACTGAAATCAGCTCCTGAGCAGATGCTTTTGTCTGGAAGTTAAATCAATATTATGGCTATAAGTTAATACAGTTTATTCTACATTGGAAAGAATCAACCCTGAATAAAAAGCACTTTAGTGATCCTGAAAAAATCCATGAAATAGATCTATATTGTATAAAATATATGTGTTTTATGAAATATAATACAGGTGTGTGTATATATAATCTTTTCTTCATAGTAACATTTTTATGTGACTGGGGCACTCTGAGTTGCACAGAGAAAGGCTCTCTCTGAGCAGCACCTCCTTTAGCACCAGGCAAGCTGGGCTTATCACCCACCAGCCATCTCAGGGCTATTCTGCTCCTGTTTCCTTCATTTTGCTGTTCCTGGACCTTATTAATGTAGGTGTGAGGGGTGGGGGACGACAACTCAGCCCCATTGTTTATGTCTTGCTGCTGGGATGGGGGACTGAGAAAAATAAAAGGCAACAATAAAGCAAAGCGTTAGCCCAAAGAATACTTTTATTGCCACCAGGAGTAATTCAAACCTTTTGTGGTGGTTTGGAGACAAACTTTATGGTGGTCAAGTCATACAGTGCTGTTTGGATTTAAAAACCAGGCAGGATATTTTATGACCATTAATAAATGTTTGTAGCCTGCCTACGAACACGGAGAGGGACTCACAGCTCTGGGGCTGATCACCTGCAGTGGTCAGAGCAGGGAATTCCACTCCCAGCCTCCCTCCCCACAGGAATTCTGCTGAAGGCATTAAGGAAAGAGCTGCTTTTACTCTTTTTACCCCTTTTCTGAAGGACCTGTGTTTGCTGCCTCAGCACACGAGATGCCAGGCTCAGGTGGGGCAGTTTAGGCCAGTTTAGGGTCCTGCAGAGCTGCTCAGAATTACTCTGGCTCAAACCTGCCCTCGCCCTGAGCCTCCAGATAGGATGTGCCTAAATGCATGGAAATTACCTTGTCACCCAGTTAAAGCCCCTCACCAGATTGCTATAAAATGGGGGCACTGACTCCTAAAGAATTGCACTTATTCTAGATTTTGGGGCCTTTGTGATGCTTTAACTTGACCTGCTCACAGCCCAGGTCAGGGGACCACCCCACGTTGATTCCTGCCTCAAAAGCAAGAGCTGGGGCAGAGGGAGAGCAGAGTAAAACCTCCTGTCCTGAGTCAACAATTCACAGCAATGAGGGAAAAAATAATATATCTAGAGGATATATCATAAATATAAATCTCTTCATGTACCTCCCAGTGTGGAGGCAGCAGTTCTCCAGAACTGCCACCTCTACCAAAACCAGGATTCTCATTCCTCACTCTTCCCAGGGACTGTTCATACTTCTGCTGTGTTTGCACCATCCATGTCCCAGAGCATGAATAGCCCATCTGATTTTTCCCAAATACAGGACACACATACTGGCTCGATGCCTCTGGTTTCTGTGTATCATCACCCCAAATATAAAGGTGTCAAAACCACTGGTAATTCCATATTTTTTGGTTTAAATACTGATGGAAATCACTCCCTTTTTGACACCACTAGCTATGAATTTACTCTGCTATACTTTTGCTCCCTTCATCAATTTTCCTGTGATTTTCAATTTCTAATTTATCCAGATTGATAAATGCCTCCCACTCCCTCTCCTTCATATTTCACTCTCTGGGAATGGCCTGCACTCTTCATTCCCCCATCTTCAGCTTTCACCACGGCAAGCACATTGATTTTAATGGGATTTAATGCTCTCACAAAGCACTCCTGACTGCTCCACGCTCCTGCCTGATGTGTCCAGAAACCCTTCTGTCCTTTTCCAGGTCATTGAAGGAAATATTGGCCAGCACCAGATCCCTTGGGACAGCAGCAGAGGCACTCAGGGCTGATGACAAACCTCCAGCCTGGTGTCTGTGGTGCCCAATCAGTCAAATGCCATATGGAGAATCCCGGGGGGAGAGCCACCCTCTGGTTTCAGCCCTGGGAAGGTGGGCTTTGGTCTAACAGCACCCCTGAGCAGCAGCAGCAGCAGCAGCAGCAGCAGCAGCAGCAGCAGCAGCAGCAGCAGCAGCAGCAGATCTTCCCCACCACAAGGGGAGGTTAAACCTGGAGGAGCTGGAGCTCCGTTCCCTGGCAGGAAGGTGAAGCAGGAACACCTGACCCGGAGGGGGCTGCACTGAGGAGCTCCAGCACACGCCTGCACAGCCTCTGCCACCCCGCCTGCAATCTGCTCTCAAACCTCCTCCCAGCAGCTGCTCTGGGCCCTGGGGCTGCCCTGCTGCTCTGCTGGGTGTCACCTGTCCCCCTCCTGCTCCTGTGCTCCCTCGGCCCTGGGACCAGCCCGGGGCAGGGGCAACAGAGACAAGGGTGAGGAAAAGGATCAGGGATTCCTTCACCCCATGGACCAGGGCCAGGTGAGCACCTGGCAGGGCAAAGCAGCCACTGCAAGGGAGACTGGATGGGCTGCTCCTGTCACTTGTCACTTGTCACTTCTCTCCTTCCTGAGGCTGCTGTCCGTGTGCCAGAGGGATCTCAGGTCAATGGCATCTCCCAGGCCCTCATTAACCCATCAACTGGGTCACTTCCTTAGAGCTTCCAGTGTCTAAAGAACACACAGTGCTATTCCCAGCCCATCTCTATTGCCCACCTTCTATTTCTAAAACAAATAATAATGAGTGATTTTAGCACTTGGGGCTTATCATTCTCCCCATGACATGTTGGTGTTTCTAAGAAAATTCTGTTTCCCCCATCCTCTTTTGCAGACCCCTAACACTGGGTTAGGAACAAATCAATAGTGGCTCTTCTTCAATACTTAGTGCTGTGATTAATAACAGTGCTGTTGTTGTAGCTGTGCTGCTTTAAGGATGTATTCATTAATTAACCTTGTCTCCTGATTAACTTTGTTCTTGACATCTTGATTTTGTGCTAAATTAATTCTCGTTTATTTCCCCCTTCCACCCTCCCCTTTCATAGATTGTGCTCCTCACTTCTAATCAGGTTCCCCTTAAATTATCTCCCCCTCCACAGAAGCAGAGATCCCTCAGGCTGTGCAGCCACTGCATCCCCTCAGGGATGGATTTATGTTCCACAACACCCCCTGCCCACTCCCCTGGGACTGCCCAGTCCCACCTTTCACTGGGAGCACAGGGGACCCTCAGAACAGATCACTGGGATCTCCCTGGGCTCAGGGCTCCTCCCTCCAGCACACACCAGGACCTTTTGTGTCTTCTCCTTCCACACTGCACACACTGCCTGAAAACGGGGCCACCCCTCTTCACAAGGTCCCCAGATGCCACCACAGGGCCACCACCAGCCCTGTCAGCTTGGACTGGGCAGTGGAGGCTGAGCCAAAGCCCCATCACGTGGAGTCAAGAGCCACGAGCCAAATTCCTGAGCTTTAGCACAACCAGGTCCCTCTCCAGTGAGCTGCTCCAGCTGAGGGGCACTGAGGGCAGTGGAGCTTTCCCAGGCAAGCACAGGGAGAGCTGTGATGGGGTTTCTGAGTGAATGTGGGATTTGGGATGCACTCACTCACTGTGATGGGGTTTCTGAGGGAGATGTGGGATTTGGGATGCACTCACTCACTGTGATGGGGTTTCTGAGTGAATGTGGGATTTGGGATGCACTCACTCACTGTGATGGGGTTTCTGAGTGAATGTGGGATTTGGGATGCACTCACTCACTGTGATGGGGTTTCTGAGTGAATGTGGGATTTGGGATGCACTCACTCACTGTGATGGGGTTTCTGAGGGAGATGTGGGATTTGGGATGCACTCACTCACTGTGATGGGGTTTCTGAGTGAATGTGGGATTTGGGATGCACTCACTCACTGTGATGGGGTTTCTGAGGGAGATGTGGGATTTGGGATGCACTCACTCACTGTGATGGGGTTTCTGAGTGAATGTGGGATTTGGGATGCACTCACTCACTGTGATGGGGTTTCTGAGTGAATGTGGGATTTGGGATGCACTCACTCACTGTGATGGGGTTTCTGAGGGAGATGTGGGATTTGGGATGCACTCACTCACTGTGATGGGGTTTCTGAGGGAGATGTGGGATTTGGGATGCACTCACTCACTCACTGTGATGGGGTTTCTGAGTGAATGTGGGATTTGGGATGCACTCACTCACTGTGATGGGGTTTCTGAGTGAATGTGGGATTTGGGATGCACTCACTCACTCACTGTGATGGGGTTTCTGAGTGAATGTGGGATTTGGGATGCACTCACTCACTGTGATGGGGTTTCTGAGTGAATGTGGGATTTGGGATGCACTCACTCACTCACTGTGATGGGGTTTCTGAGTGAATGTGGGATTTGGGATGCACTCACTCACTGTGATGGGGTTTCTGAGTGAATGTGGGATTTGGGATGCACTCACTCACTCACTGTGATGGGGTTTCTGAGTGAATGTGGGATTTGGGATGCACTCACTCACTGTGATGGGGTTTCTGAGTGAATGTGGGATTTGGGATGCACTCACACAGGAGGTGCTTGCTGTCACCAAAGCTTCCAAACCCTTTCCATCAATAGCTCTCCTCCTCCTGCCCTGCCCTGTCCCCAAACAAAACCAGTTAATTGCATGGGGTTTGCTGCTTGGAGACTGAAGGAGTGGAAATGTATCCCCTGGTGCTGAAAACGAGTGGAAATAGCCTGGTGTAAACTTAATTCTTATGTGTTGTGAGTAGCAACACATCCTGGTTATTATTACCACTGTCCATCAGTTCACCATCCTCCAAATGCAATGGTTGGTGAGTTCCATTTTATGATGCAAGTTTAGCCAACCAATACAGAGATTTTGTTTGATCAGAGGCTCTTTTTCCTTTTTTCCTGAGAAAAAAACCCCTTATTTTGTATGTCCAGCCCCTCAGCTGGAATAGATCCCTATAACCCCACCCACACCAGTGGGCTTTTGCTCATTTACACTAGGTGAAAGAGTAGCTAAAATAAAAAGGGATATACAACTCCCTGTGCAGTCAGAGCAGGACACTTTGCCCAAGTCAATTGGCTAAAGGAGAGCTGGGCATAAACCCTGTGGGAAGACAGCAAGAAATCTGGGTTTGGGTATGTCCATGGTTGGGAATGAGACAGAACAGTCTATACATTTTTAACCACAAAACATTTCACTGGACAACATGGTCTAGCAGGAGCTTTAAAGGGGAAAAGCAGTTCACAGACTCTTCTGAATGCATCTCCAGTAGCCGGGTTGTTAAGACATTCAGGGCTGTTAATGTGCACTGTCAGCCCATTGTAACCAAACCTTTAATCCTGGGCCTGTCAGACTTGAAGGAAAACTAAGGGCTGACAGTGCTGCAGCAAATGGATTTTCCTTCTCTGCTCTCATCGCCTCCCCCTCCTCCCATTTAAAGTTAGAATAACACTGAGTCTATTCCTTTCAGGCTTGCAAGGCAACTAGGAAAAAAAGGGGGGGAAGTGGAGGGACGGAGGGATTTGTCCCAGCCTACGTGGACAATCCTCCAAATCCCAGTCTCCAAATTGGGAGCTCAGCACAGCCTGATCAGAGCCAGGTGTCCCAGACCTCTCCTTCCTTGGCCCGGGTTCTGAAGCTTCCACGTGGATCTGGTGGGTGTTCTCCAAAGCTGGGGTTAATCAGAGACCCCGGGGATTCCAGGCAGTGTGAACAGAGGGTGAACAGAAGCAGGGACAGTTTCCTCAGGTGTGGAGCCCTCGGTGAGCACAGTGTCTGGCTCTGGACAGGAGGGCTGGAAGGGAGGAGTGACTGCATCTCCCCTCTGCTCTCCTGCCCTGCAGATGAACCAGCCAAGGCCCAAAGGGAGGGAGGGAGCATTTCTGCACGTGTCCAGGTCTGCTGGCATCTCTAGAGTGGCACCACAATGTCACTGGGTCGGTGAAGGACTCACTCAGGGCAGGGGCAGCAGGTCTGTGCCCAGGGCTCCTGCCTGGTACCTGCCCTGCAGGTGAGCCTGGGACTCATCCCTGGCTGGGAATGGATCCAAGGGGGTGAGATGTAACACTGAGAATATTATTACATGGAAATGAGCAAAAGCAGCAAAATCCATTTGAGAAGATAGTTCACGTTCCAAGGGGAAGAAACACTTCCAGAACTGGGTTAGGCAAAGCCCTACTGAGCCACTTATTGATTCCTTAATGAGCCTGGGGGGAGAAAAGGGAAAGAAAAGAGGACAGGGGGAAAAAAGAGATAAAAGAGCAGATTCCAGACAGAAATAGTCATGCAGTTTCCTTGTGGATGTAAAGAACAAGTCAGCAAGACTCCAGAGAGCAGTGCAGCTTCAGAATCCTGTCTGCACAGCAGTGTGGCAGCAGAGAGGGGCTCAGGGTTTGGGGGAGGGCACGGGGGTGGAAAAGGCCCAGAAGAAGAACATTTCACAGAGCAGCACCTTGGGAAGGTGCCCCAAAGGAGCCCAGGATGTGCACCCTGCCCAGGGCTGGTCTGTGTGTGCAGGCACCACCAGGGCTGCACTGCTGGCTGCCAACCCCTGAGCAGGAGCACCCATGCAGACAGGAGCCTCTGGGCTGGCTGCCATCCCCTGTGCAGGAGCACCCATGCAGACAGGAGCCCCTGGGCTGGCTGCCATCCCCTGTGCAGGAGCACCCATGCAGGCAGGAGCCCCTGGGCTGGCTGCTAACCCCCTGTGCAGGAGCACCCGTGCAGACAGGAGCCCCTGGGCTGGCTGCCATCCCCTGAGCAGGAGCACCCGTGCAGACAGGAGCCCCTGGGCTGGCTGCCATCCCCTGTGCAGGAGCACCCATGCAGACAGGAGCCCCTGGGCTGGCTGCCATCCCCCTGTGCAGGAGCACCCATGCAGACAGGAGCCCCTGGGCTCCTCAGCTCAGGTGAGTCTCTCCCGCTGCTGTGGCGCTGTGTAAGGCCAGGTTCAGCTCCAGACAAGGCTCTGCTCAGCCCTGGGCCATTGTCACACGGACAAAAGCCTCCAGCACGGAGCCGACCTCGGCCAGGGCCTTTGGCAGTGGCAGGGATGGTCCCAGCTCCAGCCTCCAGCAGCGTGCAGGCCACAGGTCAGGGCCAAAGGGAAGGGGTGCCACAGGTCAGAACAGCTCCTCACCTCGGCTGAGCTCTGCCCCACCCCGCAGAGATCCCTGGCAGCAGCCAAGCCCTGCTGGAGGCAGGCACAGCCCTTAGAGGCTGCTCAGGGACAGTGGATGCTCAGGTGCTGCCACTTCACAGGGGACAGAGGGCAGAAAAGGGACTGCCCTGACCCCGTGTCCAGGGCAGAGTCAGGCACAGGGAACAAAAGGGCTTTATACAGGCACGGGGAAAGCAAAATATGAGGCAGCCCCACCACATATTTAACGAAATCCACATGAGGCACTGCAACTGTGCAGCTTTTCCAGGAAAAATAGGGGAAAAAAGAGAAATCTGGCTCCACTGTAAATAGCTGAGGTGGTAAAACATCTCTGGGTTAAGTGAGAGGTCAGAGGGGATCAAACAGTGAGACTGGATCCCACCAGAGCTAGGAGAGGGGCTGGGACCCTGGGGCAAGGAGTCAGGAATCCTCTCCCACAGGGCCATCATCCAGCAGGCACAAAGGATCCCATAGACACTTCAATGCTACAGTCAAAGAGAGTCAGAGGGGAAACAGCAGGGCCTGACTGGCAGACCAACACTTCACATCATGGAATAACCTGGAATCCTGCTGAACTGCTAAAGCTCTGACATAGCCCAAGTTTGGGATAAGAAAAGGGGAGTGGGGAGCACATCTCCAACTCCCAGGGGAAAAACTATAATTCTTCAGTGACCAGGCAGTTTTCCAACCAAAGCTAACACTTTAGAAAGGAAGTTCAGTAGAAATGCACCTTGCATCACATCTAACAAGAGCTGGCCCCCAAAGCAGCTCTTTCCCCAAGGGCCTGCTGGCCCTGGAATGAGGCAGTGCCACCCTTGCTGCTCCCCACACGGAATCACAGCAAATCAGCACCAATTTCTCTGTGTGCCTGCAAAGCACTGAGTGTAAGGACACGGCTGAGGGTGTTTGTCTGTCCAGCTGTCCCTCCCTGACACAGCCAGCAGCGATTTCTGCAGAGGAGCCACGGCAAACACAAACGGGAGCAGGTCCCCGGCACTCCCTGCCTCCAAAACCCCACAGAACTGGGCATGGGGGAAGGGGGAGAGAGCATCTGTCTCCTTACTGAGTCGTGTTCTTTCTCTTCTCCTAATCCATGGAAAAATGGAGGCAGAGGAGGGCAGGGAGAGCCTTTCCTCGCAGCAGGGGATGCTGCCCGCTGCCCGCTGGGATGCTGCGAGCCCGGAGCTTCTCAGGGGGACTCAAACAAGGGGGCTCAAACCAGCCGCAGCAAGGCAGGGAGACCCGAGGAGCATCTCGAGGTTTAAAATGCAAATTCCTCCACTTTATTTTGGGTGGAGGGGTCAAGGTCTGCCCGTTTCTTCCTCCGCCCCGCTCCCCCCGGCACTCCTTCCCCCTCGCTCGGAGTTTTGTTCAGGAGGGGCTGCGGAAGGGACGGGCTCTTTGTGCCGGCCATTCAGCCCAGTGAAAGGGCCGGGCCGGCCCAGCGCCGGGAACAGACTCTGGGGGTCAGCGCGGTCAGCCCGGTAAATGCGGGGCTTTGTCTGCACAGGGACACGATCGCGGCGGGGCGCCCGCAGCCCCCGGCCCGGCTCTGCTGGTGCGGCCGCGGGCTGGGCTGGGCTGGGCTGCGCTCCCCGGGAACGGAGCGCTGCACACGGGCTCTGCCCCTTCCTGCGGCGACACCCGCTGCAGCGGGCAAGAAACGCTGGTTTTATAGATGTGCATCACAAATAATGGGTGGCAAGCGGGCTTGGCAAAAAACAATCCTAGTTAGAGGGCGGCGGCAGCGCAGCAAAGTGCCTTTTATTGTTGCTTCTCTCCAAGAGATGGACAGTTCAGGTCATTAAAGGCCCAAGATAGAAACAGTTTCTCTTCACGCTGTTTGAAAACAGGCTTTGTTTCCACGGAAGTGCCCCAGCCCTTTCTTGGGCTGTTGCTGAAGTGGCCCTCGGCCTCGGGTGGGAGCTGCTGGGCCGGGGGGAGCCCTGTGGCCCCCAACAGACCCACGTGAAATCCAGCAGGAAAAGCAGCACAAGGGGCTGGGAGCGGCTCCAGAGCCGGCAGCGCCCCTGGGAGGGCTCCACTGCAAGGAGGCAGCCAGCTGCAGAGGGGAGGCATCCTCCAAATGCTCCAAAACCCTCATGAAGGGACTTCAGAGATGCCCCTGGCTGTCAAACAATCCCCCCTCCAGAGGAGCATGTGCTCCCCAGAAAATGTCTTTCCTCCCTCCTGACCTCACTCCCTTGTTCACACAGGAAGGGGGACTTTGGTTGGGTTGTTCATCCAGACATTGCAAACCAGGGTTTCATTCAATTGAAGGATTAACCCAGAGGAGCAGAACCGTGGGACAATCTCCAGCAAACATGGTTCAGTCATGGCCAGCCCACCACAGTGCATGTAGTCCAGGAAGATCAGATACCTAGAGATCCCAAAAAGAAGCAGGATAATTTAACATATCCATGTGAACTCCAGTGTCCATCACAAATGGCAGCTTCAGCCCAACCTCACTGGCAAAATAAAGGTGAAAGAAAAATGAGATTGTGAGAGTGGTGAGGTTCTGTCACAGGCTAGACAAGGATGTGAGAGACAGCACAAGTGATAATGGCCTGGAGATAAAGGAGGGTAGAATTAGATTGGATATTGGGAAGGAATCGCTTCCTGGGAGGGTGGGCAGATCCTGGCACAGGTGCCCAGAGCAGCTGGGGTGCCCCTGGATCCCTGGCAGTGCCCAGGGGCAGGCTGGACACTGGGCTGGAGCAGCCTGGGACAGTGGGAGGTGTCCCCGGGACAGTGGGAGGTGTCCCTGGGACAGTGGGAGGGGTCCCTGGGACAGTGGGAGGGGTCCCTGGGACAGTGGGAGGTGTCCCCGGGACAGTGGGAGGTGTCCCTGGGGCAGTGGGAGGGGTCCCTGGGACAGTGGGAGGGGTCCCCGGGACAGTGAGCGGTGTCCCTGCCATGGCAGGGGGTGGAGTGGGATTAACTTTAAGGTCTCTTCCACCAAAAGCATCCCACGGTTCTGTGATGAGAAGAAAGGAAAGGTTATGATCCCGCCGGGAGACCAGCAGGGAAGTCAGAGCCCGGCTGCTTGGGCACGTAAGGTTTGATGCCGAATCTTCCAGACCCGCAGACACCCACGGCTTCCCGGTGGGCTCCTGACTACAGCTGGGGACTCTGACTGTGCCCGCGTAAACCTGACCTCCAAACAAACGTACCTGTACCTTAAAAAACACAAGCAGCACCCCTGGGTGAAAATCTGAAACTGAGACCGGCTGGACGCCCCCATTTTCACAGAGAGCTGCGGGGAATCTCCGCTCGCGGGCCCGGCCCTCTCCCCTGGCAGTGCCAACGTGGGACACCCTGACTGCCATCCCCGCTGTGCCGCTTTGCTCTCTGCCTTTTGTGCCCCAGTGACACAGACTGATGGGGATCATTGCCACGGCTTCCTCGGGGACAGGGGGCTCCCTGCTGCCCTTGTTCAGGGACAACAGACCCATTAAGCGTCTTCCCAAGGCGAGGGGAGCGGGGCATACCTGGCCCCCAAAGTGGGAACGGCCACTGCCCCCGACACCATTAGCATCTGAATGAGAGGGTGCCTGCAGAACAACAGGCAATTATCCCGCTGAAAAGCTTTTAAGTGACATTAATTGCCGGCCGCAGACTCGGGGCTCTCTCGGAGTGAACCGTGTTGACAAACAGGATGGAGTGTGTTGGATTTCCTGCGGGGTGAGGGTTTGTGGGACGGTGCCCGGCTGGGGCAGGCCCCGCTCTGATGCTGCGCTCTCGCCCAGCCGCGCACCCCTCGGGGCCGGCGCGGTCCTGGCTGGGCTCTGGCGGCTGAGCAGAGCCCGTCCGGCTCCGTGAAGGCTCCCGGGGCAGGGGCAGCCCCTGCTCTGCTCACCGAGTGTCCCAGGTGTCTCTCGAGGCCCAGGTGTACCTTTGTGCACTCCTGCTCCGAGATGCAAAGCGGTGGCACGGCCCTGAAACACAATCTCCTGTCAGAAACAGGCGGGGACTTCGTGTCCCACCGCCCTTGGACCGGGATAGATACCCCTGCACAAACCAGGAGTGGGGAAGATGTGCGAACCTTTCACAGCTGAGAGAGGAAAAGTACTTCATTAATGCATGTTAATCTTTAAAAATCAACAATGCTGCTAATAAATAAATGTTGTGCTGTCCATTAGGTACTTGCAAGAAGGTCAGAGCTAACTCCTAACTGATTCCCTGGAAAATCACACTCAAATGTTCTTTAACTTGTAACAAATGAAATTATTTCAAAGCTGATTTTGCCCACGTGCAAGGCTCTTCTTTCTACAGCTTCTTCCTGCAAGCCACAAGACAATAACCCTAAAGAAGTACTGCAGCACTATTCTTTCCCAGGAGCATCATCTGCTCTTCACCACCATGTGCCCACCATGTGTCACACCAGTCCCTGGATTGTTCTGAGCTTCCCGTGGGCACCCAGACACTGATGGCACCGGGCAGGACCACTGGGCAGGATCATGGAGTGCTTTGTGTTGGAAGGGACTCTAAAGTTAATCTTATTCCACCCCTGCCATGGCAGGGACACCTCCCACTGTCCCAGGTGCTCCCAGCCCCATCCAGCCTGGCCTTGGGCACTGCCAGGGATCCAGGGGCAGCCCCAGCTGCTCTGGGCACCCTGTGCCAGGGCCTGCCCACCCTGCCAGGGAAGAAATTTTTCCTGATATCCAATCTGATCCCTCCCTCTGACAGCTTGAAGACATTCCCCATTGTCCTGGCACTCCATACCCTTGTAAATTGTCCCTCTCCTTTTTCTTACCAGCTCCTCTGGCTCTGGAAGGCTGCAGTCAGGAACCCCAAGGCTCCTCCTTTCCCAGCTTTCCCAATCCAGTGTGCTCAGGAATCCCCTTGGGTCTTCGATTATGAACAGCCCCTCTTACTAGAAAAAGGAGAGAGAAACAAAATGCCCTTCCTGAAGCATTAATTTATGCTTGTTTCTAATTCTGAAAGCTTTGACAATTGAACCATCACTCGTTCACTTCATGCAGGTGAAGATGGGACTTTGCCTGGCACTCCTTTGCATCACAAACCTGACCTCGCTCCCTCTGCAGCGGGGCTCGAGCTCTGCTAGAGGATTCCAGTAAATATGGGTCATTTCATGGCTCAGAGTGAAAACCATGGGAAAAACTCAGGGTTTTGCTAATTCAGACCTCCAGCTCAGCACACACATGTGGGTGGCCTTTTGAAGTTTGAGCAGCAGATCTTCTGCTGGAGCAGAATGGCTTCGTTCCCCGCAGTCAGTGGCGCAAGGCCAGCCTGCACCATCTGAGGACAAGCCCTCTCACAGTTATCCAGCACAAAACTCCGACAGGAACTCAGGAATCGTGAAGGCATCTGTGGAGAAAGCTTTGAAAGAGCCTGTATAAAGTCCAGTCAACTGAGACTGCAGAGCTTTGCCTCCAGTGTGTGGCGTAGAATAGACTGCACAGTCAGAAAGCCAAAATATTAATGCAACCCCCTACAACATGTCTGTCCAAGAGAGACAGTGCTAAAAAACCCAGCGTGGGCCCCAGCAGACAAAAGACGGACCTCATGTGCTGCTAATAATGCCCATCATCAGGACTGGGCTAATTTCCTCTCACAGTGCCAGATTCAGACCACAAATAATTAACTTAAGTGCAGAAAAGATGCATTCTTTGTGTTGGTTTGGTTGTTGCTGTCGTTGTTTCAATAGAAGGAAAGAACCCAGCTCCACAGGGCTGGACTCTCGTGGAGAGTCAGGGCCAGTCTCAGCTGTTCCTGCTCAACATTTGGTCCTCGGTATGTGCTGATATTGGCAGGATGATGACAGGTAAGAAATGCCATGTGTTACATTATGGAAAAGCAAACAAGTGAAGGAAAACCTGGGAAATAGAAATGCTGTTGGAGGGAGAAGCATGAAGCAGGTCTGTGTGAAGCAGCATTTCATGAACCACCTGGTGCACACTGATTCTGGGGAATCAGCACCAGGCCCTTGTCCCACCCCTGATCATTTCTCCACTGAGCAGTTGAGTCATAATTCAAACCTGTTTGAATTTGGCACCTGGAACAGCTCAATAAAGTTTCACTGCTTCCCAGTGCTGCCCCAAGAGCTCGTGTCCCAGCTGCTGAGGGCATGATGGAGTGACCCAAACACCTTCATGAGGACCAGCCCCTCTGGTCCTTGCCCTGCTGGGGAAGCCGAGGCAGCAGCACCTGGACAAAGGCTGGAAAGGGAAATCCTGGCAGGAGCAATGTCACAAGGTGCACCAGCACACAGCTCCATACACAGGTGTGTTCACAGAGCACAGGCCCTTGCAGACCCCACATTTCACACCTCTGGGTAGGTCACACAAACATCCCCCGGGATGGAGGGAGAGTTTGGAGCGTTGGTTTGGGATTCCTGCCTAGGAACTGCCCAGGACCCTCCCATGCTGGGCTCCTGCCCAGGGGGGGGCTGAGGATCTGCCCCTGTCCCGGCCATGGCCCCCTGCCCACGGCTGTGATTCACAGGCAGAGGGACCCCAGGCAGCAGGGGCACCCCCAGGTGCACAGACCCCGTTTCTAGAGGGGTGAGGGTTGAAGCCAGAGCTGGATGAGGCTGGGCAGGGTGGGCACACATCCCCTGGGAGGTTCCTGCTGGGCACCAGCAGCTGGCACTTGCTGGTCCCTCTAACAAGCTTTGACAAGCCCCTGGGTGTGACCCCTTCAGAGGGGCTTTGGTGCAAACCCTGGCCCTGGAGCGCTGGCTCTGCCCCCAGGCGGGGAAGTCTCAGTCTCCTGGGGCAGATGGCACAGGGGCACGGGCAGAGCCCTCGGCCTGGGGGAACAGAGCCTTCGGGGGGCTCAGCACACAAAGCTCAGAGCTGCCCAACCTCCTGATCCTGCCAGCTGCTCTTGTTTAACGGGGCAACAGGGACTTGCAAGCGGCAGGAAGAGCAAGGGGAAGCAGTGAAGTTGGAATTAATTTGTCACTCCATATTTAACTGACCTCAAAACTATTAAACAAATCTAATAGGAAATATCCCCCAGATTCCAAATACCTCTGCGCTGCCTGCTGGGGAGCAGCCCCTGCGCTGGGCTCCAGCCACCCAGCAGACTGGGCAGGGGGCTTCCCTCTCCCACCCCAAAAGCCTGGGTAAATTCCTGCAGGGCAGGGGCTGAGGGGGGCACAGAGAGCTTCCAGCATCCCGGGCCAAGGCGCTGGGGGAAGCTGAGGGATCCTGATGCAGGTACGTGGCTGTGGGCTCTCCTGGCTCCTGCTGGGAGGAAGCACAGAGGGTGTTCAGGAGTCAGGAGCAGGGACTGGCTGCTCAGGAGTCATCAGAGAGTTTTCCATCTCTCAAGCAGAAAAAAAATCCCAATCCCTCGCACATTAGTTGCAATTATTCCCCTCTCTACATTTGCAATAAGGAGGGACTTGGGAGATTTAAGGCTGCAGACAGAGTGGGACTGGATTTTACTGCCAAAAAATCACAGACTCAGCAGCTATACTATGCAGAGAAGCTGGGGCAGAAAGCTGGATAAAAACAAACAAAAAGCAGCTTTTTCTAACAAATAGGTGAATCAACCTCCCCTCATGGCTTAAAACACTCGGTGGCAGCCCATTTCTGGCTGCGGTGGGCAGTCAGTTCGTGCCCAGGTCTGTGCTCGCTGCCCGGGATGGCACAGCAGGGCTGCCCGCGGGCGAAGGGGGCCGGGAGGGAGCAGAACGGCCCAGCGGCGATCCGGGCTGGGCATGGCGGGGCAGGGCTGTGCCCGGGCTGGGGATGGCGGGGCAGGGCTGTGCCCGGGCTGGGGATGGCGGTGTGATGGGGCAGGGCTATGCCCGGGCTGGGCATGGCGGGACAGGGCTGTGCCCGGGCTGGGGATGGCGGGGCAGGGCTGTGCCCGGGCTGGGGATGGCGGGGCAGGGCTGTGCCCGGGCTGGGCATGGCGGGACAGGGCTGTGCCCGGGCTGGGGACGGCGGTGTGATGGGGCAGGGCTGTGCCCGGGCTGGGCATGGCGGTGTGATGGGGCAGGGCTGTGCCCGGGCTGGGGATGGCGGTGTGGCGGGGCAGGGCTGGGGATGGCGGTGTGATGGGGCAGGGCTGGGGATGGCGGTGTGATGGGGCAGGGCTGCCCGGGCTGGGGATGGCGGGACAGGGCTGCCCGGGCTGGGGATGGCGGTGTGATGGGGCAGGGCTGCCCGGGCTGGGGATGGCGGTGTGATGGGGCAGGGCTGTGCCCGGGCTGGGCATGGCGGTGTGATGGGGCAGGGCTGTGCCCGGGCTGGGGATGGCGGGGCAGGGCTGCCCGGGCTGGCCGCGCTCCGAGTGCCCTCTGCCGGCCCGGGAGCGGCTCCAGCGCCCCGGACCGCTCCGGGTCAGCAGGGACCGCTCCCGGCTCTGCACCCTCGGCTCCCGGCTCTGCAGCCTCCTCTCCCGGCTCCGTAGGGTCCCCTCCCGGCTCCGCAGGGTCCCCTCCCGGCTCCTCCGGGTCCCCTCCCGGCTCGGGGCCGCTCCCCCGGCACCGGCTGCTCGCAGAACCCACGGCCGGGCCGGAGCGCACCTGGGAGCGCCGCCCCGCTCAGGTATCCGGGATGTGTCCGTTGGAATTCCCCGGTGAGGAACCTCCACAGCCTCTCCGGACAGCCTGTTCCGGGCTCAGCCAATGCCCAGGGAGGAAACTCTTCCTCCTGTGCAGGGGGAATTGCCGGGGTCAGTCTCTGCCCGGTGCCCTTGTGCTGCTGCTCGGCCCCGTGAGGGATGCCTGGGCTCTGACAGCTCTCCCAGCCGTTCCTGTGCCTTGAGCAGTCCCCTCTCAGCTGCCTGCTCTCGAGCCCCAGCAGCCCCAGCTCCCCCAGCCCTTGCTGGGTGGAGGAGCTCCAGGCCCTTCCCAGCTCCGCAGCCTCTGCTGGCGCCAGGACGCTCCTGTCCCGAGGAGCCGGGCACTGCTGCCCAGGCAAGGAAGGGAGCACCAGGGCTGAAGGAGCACAGGACCCCTCCCTCCCGCCCCTGCAGCCGCCGTCCCACCGCTGTTCTCGCCCCAGGACCCTCTGCTGGCCAGCACAGCCCACGGAGCCCCAGCCCTTGTGACAGAGCTGCTCCTGCAGCTCACCCCAGCCTGGGCTGCTGCCTGGGGTTGCTCCTGCCCGGGTGCAGGACCCTGCACGTGCCTCTGCTGGATTTCAAAATGTTCCAATCTGCTCAGCTCTGCAGAGCTGAGACCCCTCAGAACGGCTGCACAGCACCTGGAGGTTAGGCTGGCATTGCCTCCCAGCTAAACTCAGGTTTGCTTGGCCTTTGGAGCCTTCTCCTTGCAGGCTTGGTCCAGCAGCACCGCAGTGAGTGGGGGCTGCACTGAACCCAGCAGCCAAATGCCCTTGTACCGACTCTCCCTCCCTTCCAGTGTGTCATTTGACAGAAAGATGAATTTAAAACCAGGAAAAGAGGGCAAAACAGTAATGCTGACATTCCAGAGAGCATTTCCTGCTTGAGAGCTGATCCCGGCCATCAGCTCCCTGCCCTGGGGGAGGATGAACATGCTGTTCCCACCCGGGGGACATCGCAGAGATGAGATGTCTTGATCAAGGTCACTCCTAAACGCTGGGAAAACAGCCCCGGAGCTCTGGCACACACAGCTTCCTGGTCAGAAACCCTGCAGAGCCCACATTCATTTTCTTCCCCAGAAACCCAGAGGGATCCTTTGCACTGAAGGACACTGCCACATCTATGTTTTGAGGAATATGTTTTAAAGAAAAGCCTAAATACATTTGAGTTATTCAAACGAAAATTTCACTAATATTGTAGAGGAGTTTTGTCTGTTATTTAGTAGGTAGCAGGAATATTTGAAAGTCTGTCCAGATATCCTAAAGGACTCCATGAAGAAGACTGTAGTTACAAGGGAAGTTTGAGCAAAGAGGGCAGTTATTCAGTCCAGGCATTGGTAATTCCCCTGTACCCAGTGAACAGGTCAGAGCAGAGATGTTTCTGCAAGAGGTTCCTCCACTCCCCCCCATCGTCAGGAGGTTCCAGCCTTAGCCAGCTCCCAGTGAGAGGAGCAGGCAGACTCCCTGCTCTCCATGGGATGGGATCAGCTCCAGTGAGGGGAGCAGGCAGACTCCCTGCTCTCCATGGAACAGGATCAGCTCCAGTGAGGGGAGCAGGCAGACTCCCTGCCCTCCATGGGATGGGATCAGCTCCCAGTGAGGTGAGCAGGCAGACTCCCTGCTCTCCATGGGATGGGATCAGCTCCCAGTGAGGGGAGCAGGCAGACTCCCTGCCCTCCATGGGATGGGATCAGCTCCCAGTGAGGGGAGCAGGCAGACTCTCTGCTCTCAACAGCCCAGGATCAGCTCCCAGTGAGGGGAGCAGGCAGACTCCCTGCCCTCCATGGGATGGGATCAGCTCCCAGTGAGGTGAGCAGGCAGACTCCCTGCTCTCCATGGGATGGGATCAGCTCCCAGTGAGGGGAGCAGGCAGACTCCCTGCTCTCCATGGGATGGGATCAGCTCCCAGTGAGGTGAGCAGGCAGACTCCCTGCTCTCCATGGAACAGGATCAGCTCCCAGTGAGGGGAGCAGGCAGACTCCCTGCTCTCCATGGCCTGGGATCAGCTCCCAGTGAGGGGAGCAGGCAGACTCCCTGCTCTCCACAGCCCAGGATCAGCTCCCAGTGAGGGGAGCAGGCAGACTCCCTGCCCTCCATGGGATGGGATCAGCTCCCAGTGAGGGGAGCAGGCAGACTCCCTGCTCTCCATGGCCTGGGATCAGCTCCCAGTGAGGGGAGCAGGCAGACTCTCTGCTCTCAACAGCCCAGGATCAGCTCCCAGTGAGGGGAGCAGGCAGACTCCCTGCTCTCCACAGCCCAGGATCAGCTCCCAGTGAGGGGAGCAGGCAGACTCTCTGCTCTCCACAGCCCAGGACCAGCTCCCAGTGAGGTGAGCAGGCAGACTCTCTGCTCTCCACAGCACAGGATCAGCTCCCAGTGAGGTGAGCAGGCAGACTCTCTGCTCTCCACTGCCCAGGATCAGCTCCCAGTGAGGTGAACAGGCAGACTCTCTGCTCTCCACAGCCCAGGATCAGCTCCCAGTGAGGTGGGCAGGCAGACTCTCTGCTCTCCACAGCCCAGGATCAGCTCCCAGTGAGGGGAGCAGGCAGACTCTGCTCTCCACAGCACAGGATCAGCTCCCAGTGAGGGGAGCAGGCAGACTCTCTGCTCTCCACAGCCCAGGACCAGCTCCCAGGCCTGCAGGCAGCACTGTGGCAGGGAGCCAGCCCTCCCCCTGGACAGCAGAGATGCTGCCTGTGCTCTGAGCAGGCAGGTTTGGGCAGGGCTCAAGGTGGGAAAGAAGCTTTCATGTTTCCTTCTTTTTTCTTTAACTGTTAGAAGACACAAGGCTGCCGTAGCCCTGTCCACACAGCACTGGAAAACCAGAGGTGGCTTTGTTTGAAGGTGACCCCGATGCAGAGAGGCCCCAGGAGGAACCTCAGTGCAGGAATCCTCATTTAACCTTTCTCAGCTGCCACATGTCAGCCCCTTCCACAATCGCCCCCAGGAATCCCAGACTCTTCTGACATCACAAAATGCACATCCTGTGTGCCTGCTGGGACAGTGGGCATCCAGCCCTGGCACCCTCGGGGCTGGCATTCAGCAGCAGACACCCACAGCTGGGGGAAACCCTGCTCGTGCCCCCAGAGAGGAGGCCAGGGGTGAGTGCCCACGAGGCTGGGGCACAAACTGGATGCAGAAAGCCTCAATTCCATCCTTTTCCTGCCCACACCTCCTGAAGAGTCACATCTCACCCCTTTCCTCTCCCAGGACAGAGCTGCAGCTGCTGCTCCAGGCCAGGGCCAAGAGGGATGCAGGAGCTGAGGTCTGGCCAAGCAGCTCCAGGCTTTTCCCAGAAGGCAGAGGTGAAGGTCAAGGAGCAGTAGCTCCTTGAACCAGAACATATTTAATTGCACCTCAACATGAAGAACTTCTTCCCATGGAGGGTGGCAGAGCCCTGGCACAGCTGCCCAGGGAGGGTGTGGAGTGTCCCTGTCTGCAGACATTCCAGTCCCACCTGGATGTGTTTCTGTGTCCCTGTCTGCAGACATTCCAGTCCCACCCGGATGTGTTTCTGTGTCACCTGCTCCGGGTGACCCTGCCTGGGCAGGGCTTTGGGCTGGGAGGGGTCCCTGCCAGTGCCAGCTGCCAGGGACACACTGACTAGCTGGCTTTACACCATGGGATGCTTAGATTTAAGCATCAAGAGGACAAAATACACTTTATATTCACATCCCTTCTACCCCAGGGCTCCCTCACCACCCTGCAGGGCTGGACCAGCTTTAGCATCTCCAAACAGAACCACCCCACAGGGATCACCCTGGGACAGGGCTTGGCACAAACCCTTTTTTACCCAGCCAAAATTCTTTTGTTTTCTCACTTCTGAAGGTTAGTTTGTGGTTTGGTTTTGCCTTTCTTTAGTGTCACAGAAAAATAGGGAAAAAAAAAGGAAAGAGTTTACTGAGGCTTCACATTCTGTGCCAGTGTCTCTGTCCTAATCCTCCAGGAACCCTTGAGAGTTTGGTGTCAAGTGTTTCATCCAGAGCCACAGTCTTTGCTTTCATGTCTGTTTTCCAGCTGAATAGCTCCATATATTCATATAAGGAACAGCAGAAGCACACACAGACTCCAGGCATTGCATGGCAGCACATTCAGTGCAGGCTGATTCCAGCTCAGGATTTGCAGGGAGCCTGGGTGACAGCCTGCTCCCAGGATGTGGTGGTACATTTTCCAGAGGAGAAATTCCTGAGCTCCCCAAGGGCAGAAAGACCCTTTGTGAATATAGGATTTTTCTGAGCTCTTCTCTGAGGATAAACCTCTTCATCGAGCTATTGTCAGATAAGGAATTGCTGGAAGAGGTTTAGAAATGCTTCCCCAAAATCTGGGATTTAACCTATAGCATGATTTCAGTTAAACAAAGCAGGAATTGCCATTCGAGGGAAGAAGACAAATCCATTTCCCTGCAGTCATTTCCCAGAGTAATCCCCAGTCCTGCCTCGGGCACAGAGCTGTGCAGGCAGGAGTGGAGCAGCAGCTGCTGGGGGCAGCACCCGAGCATCAGCAGCTCCCACTCAACTTGTCTCTCATTAATCTGCCCTTTCCTTTTTCCTCTTCTTTTTAGCTTTGGCCCCCACAAGATCCAGCAGCTGGCAGTTCCACAGTTTGATAGCACAGGGGAGAAGAAATTGTTTCCTTATGATCTCAACCTGCTGAGTGACGGCTGCCCCACGCCGAGCTGCAGGAGCAGCCTGGGTGCCTCTGCTGCAGCTCTGCCTTGTCCCTGTCCCTGTCCCTGTCCCTGTCCCTGTCCCTGTCCCTGTCCCTGTCCCTGTCCCTGTCCCTGTCCCTGTCCCTGCACAGCCCAGGCTGCCTCTGCTGCAGCTCTGCCCTGTCCCTGTCCCTGTCCCTGTCCCTGTCCCTGTCCCTGTCCCTGTCCCTGCACAGCCCAGGCTGCCTCTGCTGCAGCTCCTGCCCTGTCCCTGTCCCTGTCCCTGTCCCTGTCCCTGTCCCTGTCCCTGGCCCTGGCCATGCACAGCCCAGGCTGCAGCTCTGCCCTGTCCCTGTCCCTGTCCCTGTCCCTGTCCCTGTCCCTGTCCCTGGCCATGCACAGCCCAGGCTGCCTGAGCCTCCTTCCCTCTGCCTTCTCCACCTTCCCAAACCCCCCCAGCACACGGAGCTGTGCCAGGGGTGCCAGGGCAGGCAGTGCCCCACCTGCTGCTGCTGCAGCCCCATCCCACACCTGGGCCCGGGCACAGAAGGTGCAGAAAGTCCAAGAAAGCCTTGGAGCGCCTCTGGATTCCTGTGGGAGTTGGGAAAATGCAGAATAAACAATAAAAACAATTATTCCAGCTGGAAAATATTATTTCTCCTGGTTTGTTTTCTGCCTGAAAGCTGGTTGGAATTACATAAAGTATGGGTGATTGAGGAAAACAGCTTTTCAGCAGGAAAATAACTTCTCTGCAAATGTTTTGAAGTTACTGTTATTGCTTAACACCTAAAATTAAACATTTTCTGTATTTTCTTTTAACTGAATTCCCCATTCCTCTGGTTTTCTGTATTAAAGAGAAGACTCTCAAAAGAATAATTTGCATTTCCCTGGCTGGTTCAAAACCTTTATAGCAGAAAGAAAGAACCCAATGACTACACTGACCTGATGGCTCCAGAGGCTGGAGTTTACCAGGAAAAAACACAATTTGGCCCGAGCCACTTGACCTGTCCAGCTCAGGAAACGCACAGCTGATCTTGCTTCCACTCCACATTTCATGGAGTATTTTCTCCTGGTTCCAAAGAGAAGCAGGGCTTGTGCTGCTTCATAAAGGAAAACACTTCTGGGATCTCAAAAGGCTCTAAGCTTCTTAGGAAAAGAGGATTAAGGCATCTGCTGGGTGCAGTGGGTACCTGTGCTGGTTTGCTCTGTGGCAGCTGGTGCAGATTACAACAGACTGGGCTTGAGCCCAGGCTGAGCCTCAGAGCCCCCAGAGCTCCTGTGCCCTGCTCCCCATTCCCTGCTCCCCCATTCCCTGCCCATCCATTACCTGCTCCCCCATTCCCTGCTCCCCCATTCCCTGCCCATCCATTCCCTGCTCCCCCATTCCCTGCCCATCCATTCCCTGCTCCCCCATTCCCTGCTCCCCCATTCCCTGCTCCCCATTCCCTGTCCATCCATTCCCTGCCCATCCATTCCCTGCTCCCCCATTCCCTGCTCCCCCATTCCCTGCTCCCCCATTCCCTGCCCATCCATTCCTGCTCCCCCATTCCCTGCCCATCCATTCCCTGCCCATCCATTCCCTGCCCATCCATTCCCTGCTCCCCCATTCCCTGTCCATCCATTCCCTGCCCATCCATTCCTGCTCCCCCATTCCCTGCCCATCCATTCCCTGCCCATCCATTCCCTGCCCATCCATTCCCTGCTCCCCCATTCCCTGCTCCCCATTCCCTGCTCCCCCATTCCCTGCTCCCCCATTCCCTGCCCATCCATTCCCTGCTCCCCCATTCCCTGCTCCCCCATTCCCTGCTCCCCATTCCCTGCCCATCCATTCCCTGCTCCCCCATTCCCTGTCCATCCATTCCCTGCCCATCCATTCCTGCTCCCCCATTCCCTGCCCATCCATTCCTGCTCCCCCATTCCCTGCTCCCCCATTCCCTGCTCCCCCATTCCCTGCTCCCCATTCCCTGTCCATCCATTCCCTGCCCATCCATTCCCTGCTCCCCCATTCCCTGCTTCCCCATTCCCTGCCCATCCATTCCTGCTCCCCCATTCCCTGCCCATCCATTCCCTGCTCCCCCATTCCCTGCTCCCCATTCCCTGCTCCCCCATTCCCTGCTCCCCCATTCCCTGCCCATCCATTCCCTGCCCATCCATTCCCTGCCCATCCATTCCCTGCTCCCCCATTCCCTGCTCCCCCATTCCCTGCTCCCCCATTCCCTGCCCATCCATTCCCTGCCCATCCATTCCCTGCTCCCCCATTCCCTGCTCCCCCATTCCTGCTCCCCCATTCCCTGCTCCCCCATTCCCTGCTCCCCCATTCCCTGCCATGGGAGCCCAGGCTGAGCCTCAGAGCCCCCAGAGCTCCTGTGCCCTGCTCCCCATTCCCTGCTCCCCATTCCCTGCCCATCCATTCCCTGCTCCCCCATTCCCTGCCATGGGACCCCCTCCCACCCCAGGAGCCCATGGATGGAGCCCAGACACAGCCCTGGAGGTTCCCCAAGGATCCCTCCCAGCTCAGGGCTCTGGACCTGCAGGGAGGGGACCGAGGCTGGTCCTGTGCCAGTCCTGGCACACTGGGCACTGACAGCTGTGCCCTGCCTGTGGCTCAGCAGCCCCGTGTGACTGATGCAGTGGGGCTGCAAGGCCCAGCTGTGCCCACCCTCCCACCACGGGCTCTGGTCCATCTCTCAGAGCTGGGCAGTGCTGCCTTCAGGAGCACACATGGACTGGGGGCTTTCCACTGGCACAGGGAGGAGACAGAAAAGGATTTGTCCATCAAAGCTTGCCCCAGGCTGCACATTTACTGCTGCTCTCCAGAGAGCTGGCACATACTGAAGGCACAAACAGTCAAACAGAACAAATGAAAAGATCCTCTGCTCTCTGGGAAGCACAAGGGCTTGGCAGACAAATATTTCATACCAGGCCCTCCCCTTCCTTTCTGCCTCCCCCTCTGTGCCCTGTGCCCAGCAGGGATGTGAAGGGCAGGAGGGCACACCCCAGCTGTGGCACCCAGCCCTCAGCACGGGCACCCGGGGCACCAGGAACGGGGTGCTGGGGCTCCAAACCAGCCGGGCACCCACCGGGGTGAGATCATTTCCAAAATGGCTTTGGGACAGCTCTGCTCCTCTGCCCTCCAGAGCTGCATGTGCTCCTCCAGGCCAGGCTGTGCATGGGGTCTGCCCTTCCCAAATCCCTGCAGGGAGCCTGGCAGGCAGCACTGGAAAACCTGCCTGGAGAGCTGGGTGCAGCCTGGCACAGATGGGTGTGCCCTGGCAGGGGTGGGTACAGCCTGGCAGAGGTGGGTGCAGCCTGGCAGGGGTGGGTGCAGCCTGGCACAGGTGGGTGCAGCCTGGCACAGGTGGGTGCAGCCTGGCACAGGTGGGTGTGCCCTGGCAGGGGTGGGTACAGCCTGGCAGAGGTGGGTGCAGCCTGGCAGGGGTGGGTGCAGCCTGGAGAGCTGGGTGCAGCCTGGCAGGGGTGGGTGCAGCCTGGCAGAGGTGGGTGTGCCCTGGCAGAGGTGGGTGCAGCCTGGCACAGGTGGGTGCAGCCTGGCAGAGATGGATGCAGCCTGGCACAGGTGGGTGCAGCCTGGTACAGGTGGGTGCAGCCTGGCAGAGGTGGGTGCAGCCTGGCACAGGTGGGTGCACCCTGGCAGACATGGGTGCAGCCTGGCAGGGGTGGGTGTGCCCTGGCAGAGGTGGGTGCAGCCTGGCACAGGTGGGTGCAGCCTGGCACAGGTGGGTGTGCCCTGGCAGACATGGGTGCAGCCTGGCAGGGGTGGGTGTGCCTTGGCAGAGCTGGGTGCAGCCTGGCAGGGGTGGGTGCAGCCTGGCAGGGGTGGGTGCAGCCTGGCACAGGTGGGTGCAGCCTGGCAGGGGTGGGTGCAGCCTGGCACAGGTGGGTGCAGCCTGGCAGGGGTGGGTGCAGCCTGGCACAGGTGGGTGCAGCCTGGTAGGGGTGGGTGTGCCCTGGCAGAGATGGGTGCAGCCTGGCACAGGTGGGTGCAGCCTGGTAGGGGTGGGTACACCCTGGCAGGGGTGGGTGCAGCCTGGCAGAGGTGGGTGCAGCCTGGCACAGGTGGGTGTGCCCTGGCAGAGGTGGGTGCAGCCTGGCAGAGGTGGGTGCAGCCTGGCACAGGTGGGTGCACCCTGGCAGACATGGGTGCAGCCTGGCAGGGGTGGGTGCACCCTGGCACAGGTGGGTGCAGCCTGGCAGAGGTGGGTGCAGCCTGGCACAGATGGGTGCAGCCTGGCACAGGTGGGTGCAGCCTGGCAGAGATGGGTACACCCTGGCAGGGGTGGGTGCAGCCTGGCAGGGGTGGGTGCACCCTGGCAGGGGTGGGTGCACCCTGGCAGGGGTGGGTACACCCTGGCAGGGGTGGGTGCAGCCTGGCACAGGTGGGTGCAGCCTGGCAGAGATGGGTACACCCTGGCAGAGGTGGGTGCAGCCTGGCACAGGTGGGTGCAGCCTGGCAGGGGTGGGTGCAGCCTGGCAGGGGTGGGTGCAGCCTGGCAGAGGTGGGTGCAGCCTGGCACAGGTGGGTGCAGCCTGGCAGGGGTGGGTGCAGCCTGGCAGAGGTGGGTGCAGCCTGGCAGAGGTGGGTGCAGCCTGGCAGAGATGGGTACACCCTGGCAGGGGTGGGTGCAGCCTGGCACAGGTGGGTGCAGCCTGGCACCCCCACAGCCAAGCCCCCCAGACATCTCTGTGCACTGAGAGCAAACCCGAGAAGCCTGAGCTGTTGGGAACAGAGCTGGGGGCACATGTCCCAAATAAAGAGAAAAATCCAGATTTTGACACAAGAAATGATTCATGGCAGTGCTGCTTTCAGGGCAGCTCCATTCTGGGGCAGGAAAACTGAACTGACTCGGTGGCAGCTGGGAGGGCTGAGCTCCAGTGGAGCAGGACAGAAACATCTGACTTCTGGAGGGACTTTTTGCAGGGCAGAGGTTTTTAAGCACTGACCAGGCAGGCTTTGCCCAGGACCCAGAGGAGCAGCCCCAGCCCCAGAGGTGGCAATGGCTGGCACATAATGCTGCTGCAGGGGTTTGTGCAGCTGTGTCTGTTCCAAGCTCCAGAGCAGGATGCAGCCATGCAGGCACAGGGAGCCCCAGGGCAGCACCCCCAGCCCAGGGAGGAAGGAGCATTTCTGCACGGCCACCATCTGCTCTTCCCACTGTGCATGGCCTGGACAGGGCAGCTCCAGCAGCCTTGGGGTCTGTCCCCAAACCCCCCTGGGTGTCCCCCTGGCCAAAGGGAAGGGGAGCAGGGCAGCAGCACTGAGACACTCGGTGGGACAGAGCAAAGGCTGAACCTGGGGTACCCATGGGGGCCACCAGCCCTGTCCCTGACTGAGGGGAAATCCAGAACTGGAGCTCCTCTCCCAGAGCTCAGGGTGCCTCTCACCATGCCCATGACACACAGGAACCTCCATGGCCTCCAAGTGCAGAGAAAACTCATGTCCTAGGAAAAAGAAAACAATTTAAAAAATCAAAACAGTCTGAAGCTACAAATCAAGCCCTTCTCTCAGTTAATATTTAATGTTGCAACTGGGTGCTTTTCAGAGGGGGGAAAGCACTGGGACTTCTTTGCTGCAGATTGACCTTGTGAAACTCAGTGTGTCAAGAAAAAAAACAAAAGAGAAAAGGAATTTTGTTGAATATTTCAACATCTGGAGCCACTTAGTGGCAGAAAAAAGCAACTTCTTGAGAAGCACTTTTGATCTAAAGCAGTGGTTTTAAACCTTTTCCTATTTGCAGACCCATAAAATCTGTCTCTGCATAATAAATACAAGTCTACTGACCCTCCCCTCTGGCATCCCAGTCAGTTCTGGAGGTTCCTTCGATGTTCAGGAGCAGGAGAGGCAAAGCTGTGCCTTCCCAGGCCTGCCCAGGAATCTCCTGGACCATTCAGTTCCAGCATGGACAGCAGGTCCCTTCATTCACAGGAAACCTGCAGGAATGTGGCCCTGGCTGTCTCGATGTGCTGTGGCCTCCTCCCAGACCCGAGGCTGATTTATCTGTGGAACTGGCACCAGCAGCTCTGTGCACCCTGGCAAAGCTGCTCACCCCTGCCCACAGCAAATCCCAGTGTTTCTGCCTGCAGCGATGCTCTGGGAGCTGCTGCACAGCAGAGTCAATTCAGGCTGTGCTTGCCACCCCCTCCTGCTTCCCACAGCCCTCTGGATCTCGGGGGCCTGGGGCTGGGGGCAGCTCCTGGGCACCCATCTGCTGCTGGAGCTCCTGCAGCCCCAGGGAGGCCAGGCAGGGACATGGGGACAAGGGACATGGGGACAAGGGACATGGGGACAAGGGACATGGGGACAGGGGACATGGGGACGAGGGACATGGGGACAAGGGACATGGGGACAAGGGACATGGGGACATGGGACATGGGGACAGGGGACATGGGGACGAGGGACATGGGGACATGGGACATGGGGACAGGGGACATGGGGACGAGGGACATGGGGACATGGGACATGGGGACAAGGGACATGGGGACGAGGGACATGGGGATTTGTCCATGGGGACAGGGGACATGGGGACAGGGGACATGGGGACATGGGGCATGGGGATTTGTCCATGGGGACATGGGGATTTGTCCATGGGGACAAGGGACATGGGGACAAGGGACATGGGGACATGGGACATGGGGATTTGTCCATGGGGATAAGGGACATGGGGACAAGGGACATGGGGATTTGTCCATGGGGACAGGGGACATGGGGACAAGGGACATGGGGACAAGGGACATGGGGATTTGTCCATGGGGGCAAGGGACATGGGGATTTGTCCATGGGGACAAGGGACATGGGGACAAGGGACATGGGGATTTGTCCATGGGGACAAGGGACATGGGGATTTGTCCATGGGGACAGGGGACATGGGAACAAGGGACATGGGGATTTGTCCATGGGGATTTGTCCATGGGGACAGGGGACATGGGGATAAGGGACATGGGAACAAGGGACATGGGGATTTGTCCATGGGAACAAGGGACATGGGGATTTGTCCATGGGGACAGGGGACATGGGGATTTGTCCATGGGGACAGGGGACATGGGGATTTGTCCATGGGGATTTGTCCATGGGGATTTGTCCATGGGGATTTGTCCATGGGGACAAGGGACATGGGGGTTTGTCCATGGGGACAAGGGACATGGGGATTTGTCCATGGGGACAAGGGACATGGGGATTTGTCCATGGGGATTTGTCCATGGGGACAAGGGACATGGGGGTTTGTCCATGGGGATAAGGCTGCACCTCCTGCATTTGGGAGCAGAGGATCTGGGCACCATCCCCGACCCCTCCCTGGTGAGTTTTTCTCATGCTGTGATGTTTGGACATCACCTCTGCCTCCCTCACACCTTTTTGTGAGTGGGTTTTGTGCTACACAGTCCATTTGACTGGTTTAACTTCTCTGTGCCAAGGTCCATGCACTGCCCAGGAGGAGATGAGTCTGTCCCTGCACCTCCGAGTGACAGCAGAGGCTGAAAACTCTTCTAAGCTGTCCTAGGGGAGCCTTTCCAACTTACCCAGCCACAGCCCTCACTGGTCGAGGATGTGTTGGCATATCACTGGCAAGTCTGCTCAAAGGGCTGCAGGAAATCACATGGAAAACAACTGCTGTGCCCAACAAAGAGCTGCACGGATCGGGTCTTTGTTCCCATTGTGTTTCTCCTCAGCACATTTGATTAGTTTGGTTAATTGAACATGTAACACACTCCATTATCATGCACCAGCAAAAGAGGTTTTCTGACTCTAACAAATATGGCCATTATTAGCTGCTCCTGACATAACAAACAGCACTGTTAGCTCTGCAGAGGCAGTGTTTTATGGATGGCTTTTTGGTAAATCACTGCTTCATCACTTTCTTTCCTGTAAAACCACTCCGTGGTGCTGCTCCCAGCACTGGGTGGGACTGGCAGGGACACGAGTCCCAGCACTGTTACAAGGCCTGTGTGATGCATTTTGCCTCATTTTCTCACACAAGGAGATAAACCTTGTTTATCCAAGCCAAATCCATCACAAATCACTCGAAGCACCTCTGGCAAACATTCCCTCTTCATAACACCAGAGACCAGCTCCAACCAGGCCTGGGCTCATTCAGCAAGGGATGAACGAAAACTCATCTTCATCTCAACATGCAAATATGTACAAATAAAATACATCCACACAAATATGTACAAATAAAATACAAATAAAATATATCCACACAAATATGTACAAATAAAATACAAATAAAACACATCCATACAAATACGTACAAATAAAATACATCCACACAAATATGTACAAATAAAATACATCCATACAAATGTGTACATATAGAATACATCCACACAAATATGTACATATAGAATACATCCATACAAATGTGTACATATAGAATACATCCACACAAATATGTACATATAAAATACATCCATACAAATGTGTACATATAGACTACATCCATACAAATGTGTACATATAAAATACATCCATACAAATGTGTACATATAGAATACATCCATACAAATATGCACATATAGAATACATCCACACAAATATGCACATATAAAATACATCCACACAAATATGTACATATAGAATACATCCACACGAATATGCACATATAAAATACATCCACACAAATATGTACATATAGAATACATCCATACAAATGTGCACATATAGAATACATCCATACAAATATGTACATATAGAATACATCCACACAAATATCTACATATAGACTACATCCTTACAAATATCTGCAGGGTGTTTCAGAGGAGGTGCCACATCTTCTCCATGACAGGACAAGGAGCAGTAGCCATGAACCAGAACATATTTAATTGCACCTCAACATGAAGAACTTCTTCCCATGGAGGGTGGCAGAGCCCTGGCACAGGTGCCCAGGGAGGGTGTGGAGTGTCCCTGTCTGCAGACATTCCAGTCCCACCTGGATGTGTTTCTGTGTCCCTGTCTGCAGACATTCCAGTCCCACCTGGATGTGTTTCTGTGTCCCTGTCTGCAGACATTCCAGTCCCACCCGGATGTGTTTCTGTGTCACCTGCTCCGGGTGACCCTGCCTGGGCAGGGGGCATTGGGCCGGGTGATCTCCAGAGGTTCTGGGAGTCTGGGCTTGGTTCCCCATTGGTTCCATTGTGCTCAGGGGGCAGAACTGAACCCAGCCAGGCCCTGCACACAGCTCTGTTGGTCCTGGCAGCTTTTGGGGCTGTCACCCTGTTGTCGATGTTCACAGGGGTTTGTTAGAGGATGGAAGAGACAGGATCTTGACTCCATTATCAGAAGGCTAGATTTATTATGTTAGGATATATATACAGCATTATAACTATACTACATAATTATAGAAAGGAAAAGGACCTTCTTCAGAAGCTGCCTAAGCTAGGAGAGCTAGATAGATAGAATAACAATGTCTGTGTCTCAGCACAGAGCGACAGCAGTCCTGCCTGTGAGTGGTCAGCAGATCTAAGAATTGGTGGACCTGTTGCATTCCACAGCAGCAGATAATAATTGTTTACATTTGCTGCTGAGCCTCTGAGCTCCAGCAGGGAAAAATCCTAAGAAAGGATTTGTCACGAAGAATGTCTGTGACACTCCCCACCTGAGGCCCTGAGAACTGCTCTGCTTCCCAGGTGGGCAGTGAGGGGCTGTGTGTAAAAATCCTGGGAGAGAGAAAATCCTGCCCCAGGCACACGACAGAGGGGCTGCCATAGCCCTGCCAGCTACAGGGAGAGCAGGAGGCAAAACCCCCACATATTCACCACGGAAGGCACTTCAGGAATAATTATAATTAATATATATATTTAAGTAGACATAATTTCTTCCCCTTTTTTCCCCTCATTGCTTCAGTCCAAGTGGGAGATGTCAGCCAGAAACCTAAAAAGCTGAAAGCCTCTTTATTTCCTTCAACACAGCAGACCTGCAGTACTCACACATTTGTTTCAAATCACGTTTCTCTGGAATATTCCTGCTTGGCCTTGGGTGTGTGACATATGCAAGTGTTGACCTTGTTTGCCACTAGTTTGTTTTGTTGGTTTGTTTGTTTTTTTATTTGGAAAATGGGGTCATGAAATTGAACTTTTCATAGGAAATGATGCATTTCACCACCTTTCTTGCTAAATGAGGCTTTGGCCTTTTGAAACAGAAATTCAGTGTTTCAACTCACATTTTCACTTACAATAGTTCAAAGAATTCCGTGTGAAAATGTTTTGTAATAAAATAAAAGTCAAGTACTTGTTTTCAGATGTCTTGCATTGAGATTTCGAGCTTCCCATCCAGTTTCAGAATATTTTTTGTTTAGTATCAAATATTTGTATAGAGGGCAGGTCACTTCTCTCCAGTCTGTCCATACCAAGGTACCTGAGTAAATACAGTGGCTGAGGCATCAGAAGTGTGATGGAAATGCTTCCTATGGGTTTAGATTCTATGGGTTTGTCAATGACTGTGAATTTGCACAACCTAAGAGTGGGCAATACTCCATTACACCATTCACGTGCATGTCAATGGGAAATAGTGTCATTGTTTAATGACCTCCTGTGCTGAGGACCCTCTGAAAACTAGAGCTGGTGTAGTAATAAACCCTGAAGGAATATCTGCATCTTCAGAGCCCCCCTGAGCTTCACAAGTCATCCCAGAGAGATCCAGGGGAGGCTGACTGTGGATTAAAATGCAATTTACTACAGAGCACCAGAACAATTCTCTGCTCCCCACTGTAAAGGGGGCTGATGTTTTCACACTCCTGACTGCAGTCACTCCAGTCCAGATTTCCAGTTTTGCTTCTTAAGTAGCTAAAACTGTTTCACAGTATTTTCTAGGCAGAGGAGGATTTTCCACTCAGAGAGATCTCCTGGCAGCTTTTCAATTTTTTACAAAACCTTTCCCTTTCCACATTTGGCCCCACAACCAGCATTTACCATGGAGAGTAAAGTCACTAAGAAATAACAACTTCCATCCTTATTTGCCAAGATTTTGATCAATTCATACCATCCTGCTATGCCAGGTTACCTGATCTCAGACCTTCCACCTGGGGATGTGTAAAACATGGGGACAGCTTAATAATAATGTGAGCACCTGATGAAAATGCTGAAATGCAGGGCAAGAAGTGCCTGCTACCCTCATAACATAACTGGATGATCCCCAAAACATTAAAAGTCCCCACATTAAAAGTGGATGCTGGTAATGTTTGTGGATGGGGCTCTCTAGTAAAGGGATCTTGGCGTGAGTGGCTCAAAGTCAGACAAAATGCAGGAAAGAGATCATGGAGGGGGGGGTCAGCTGCTATTTCTGCAGGAAATGATGGATCCAGTGGAGGCACAATTTGCAGAGGTACCTGAGACCAGGGGAATTACCCAAGCCTGGCATGGAAACCATCAGTATCCACTCTAGGGACACGGAGAGTCGATAGGCTCTGAGGAGGAATTATTGAAATTGGAGCTTAAGAACCAATTCCCTCTGGGGCCATTTTCCTGTCAGTGGAGAGAGGAGCCTTCAGAGAGCAATTCAGAGCCAAGGACGGACAGGAATTTGTGGGGACCAACCCCTGTGCCCTGTAGAGGGACAGCAGGGCAGTCATGGTCCGAATGAGGAGGTGCCTGCTCCTCTTCACACAGCAGGAGACACCTGAGTGCTGCAGGTACCCCAGCCAGGAGCAAGGAGCACACCTGAGTGCTGCAGGTACCCCAGCCAGGAGCACACCTGAGTGCTGCAGGTACCCCAGCCAGGAGCACACCTGAGTGCTGCAGGTACCCCAGCCAGGAGCACACCTGAGTGCTGCAGGTACCCCAGCCAGGAGCAAGGAGCACACCTGAGTGCTGCAGGTACCCCAGCCAGGAGCACACCTGAGTGCTGCAGGTACCCCAGCCAGGAGCACACCTGAGAGCTGCAGGTACCCCAGCCAGGAGCACACCTGAGTGCTGCAGGTACCCCAGCCAGGAGCAAGGAGCACACCTGAGTGCTGCAGGTACCCCAGCCAGGAGCAAGGAGCACACCTGAGTGCTGCAGGTACCCCAGCCAGGAGCAAGGAGCACACCTGAGAGCTGCAGGTACCCCAGCCAGGAGCAAGGAGCACACCTGAGTGCTGCAGGTACCCCAGCCAGGAGCACACCTGAGTGCTGCAGGTACCCCAGGCAGGAGCACACCTGAGTGCTGCAGGTACCCCAGGCAGGAGCAAGGAGCACACCTGAGTGCTGCAGGTACCCCAGGCAGGAGCACACCTGAGTGCTGCAGGTACCCCAGGCAGGAGCAAGGAGCACACCTGAGTGCTGCAGGTACCCCAGGCAGGAGCACACCTGAGTGCTGCAGGTACCCCAGGCAGGAGCAAGGAGCACACCTGAGAGCTGCAGGTACCCCAGCCAGGAGCACACCTGAGTGCTGCAGGTACCCCAGCCAGGAGCAAGGAGCACACCTGAGTGCTGCAGGTACCCCAGCCAGGAGCACACCTGAGTGCTGCAGGTACCCCAGCCAGGAGCACACCTGAGAGCTGCAGGTACCCCAGGCAGGAGCACACCTGAGTGCTGCAGGTACCCCAGGCAGGAGCACACCTGAGTGCTGCAGGTACCCCAGGCAGGAGCACAGAGCAGCACAAGCTCTGCAGGGCTGAAGGACCTGTGCTGAGACCACGTGTACAAGGCACCCTGTGAGATTCCAGATGCTTTGAACCATCTTAAATGACCCTTTGAAATGTAGTTGAAACAAACTGACTGCAATTTGCTGCAAAGGTTGCATGAGGGGGTGGCAGGTTATGTTTGTCACCAGAGGAGGTCCCAGACTGGCACTGCCATTGCCCAAGCAGAGGGAGGAGGTCTGGCCTCCTTCAGGGGCTCAGGAACCAGAGGCTGGGAACCTCGAAAGGCAGAAACTCCTCCTGCTCTCACTGTGCTTCCCCACTGCTGCACTGAAAGTCTTGAACTCCAAAACGACAGAGAGCCCTGCTGCCCCTCACACCTTTGCCCATCTCTGCAGGAAGCAGCTGCTGCTCACTCAGGATTGCTGGGAAGCACCGTCCCTGACTGAGGGGCTCACCTGTGCAGGGTCTGCCCTCTCTGCACTGCTCAACACTCCCCTCATCAGCAGCCCTGCACAAACCCCTGACAGACAGAAAACTCAGTGATCATAATAGAACAGAACATCTCCTGCCCGATTCTCTGCCCAGGATCCTCTCTGCTCTACAGCACAACCCAGCTCAGAGGTTTCACGATGCCTCAAACTACACGCCCTGCCTGCCAAAAAATTAATGCAAGCAATTAGTGCAGCAAAGCACTTAAACAAATATTCCATTCATTGCAGTGGTGTCCCACAGTGGAGCTGGCAGTGACCCACACTTCCCCTCTCCTGCACTCGCACTCCCCTGTGTGACACCCAGCACTTACTCAGTGGAAACACTGAGCTCACAAATCCCCACTCTGAGCTGTGGGGGAGAGACTTCCAGACTCGCCTACATGTATTTTCTTCCTTTTTTCTTTTTTTCAATTCAGTGCTTCAGCACTAGTGAGAATTGCCAGCCAGAAACTCATAAAGCTGAAAGCCTCTGTATTTTCTTAAACATAACAAACCTGTGTTCCACATCCCTGAGCGACACCAGGATCTGGACCCCTGGGCTTCTCCTCCCTCTTGGCACGATGGAGTCACCCCTAAGGACCACAGGGCCAGCTCCTGCAGCCCCTAGCACACCCCTAGCACACCCCAGGCTCTCTGCTGACATCCGTGCACCGCAGGGACCGAGACAGTCAGACCACAGAGCCCCCCCTGAGCCCCGAGCCCTTCCAGAGCCCCAAACCCTTCCTGAGCCCCGAGCCCTTCCTGAGCCCTTCCTGAGCCCTTCCTGAGCCCTGAGCCCTTCCTGAGCCCTTGCAGAGCCCCGAGCCCCTCCAGAGCCCCCGGCAGGGACTCTCGGGAGCCGCCCCAGCCCCAGCAGCGGCCCCGCGGGCGGCTTCAGCACCACGGACAGAGCGCGGAGCGGTTTACGCAGAGTTTACACAGAGTTTACACAGAGTTTACACGCGCTTTGCACCCTGTCTACACGCGGGGTACACCCGGTTTGCACGCGGCTTATGGGCGGTTTACAGGCAGTGTACACGCGGCTTATGCGCAATGTACACATGGTTTACACGCGGTTTACACCCGGTTTGCATGATGTTTAGACCCGGTTTGCACAGTTTACACGCGCTGTACACACGGTTTGCACATGGTTGACACACGGTTTACATGCTGTGTACGCACGGTGTACACACCCCGAGTGCCTGCACTGAGGTAATCTCTGTAGCTCCCTGGCTAACAGCAAAAAGGAAAACTTGCTCGTCTTAAACAAAACACAATAAAAATATCCTTGGAAGTATTTTATAACCTGCTGCAGGCCCAGACATGTACAGCCCAGAACTGATGGGGTTGGATTAGAAGTGAGCAAGTCCTAGCACAGTAAAACAGGGCCCAATAAATGCAAGGTCCTGATGGAGGTCAGAGCTGTTGAGTGCAGAGTGGTTTGGATAAGGGCCGGCCTGAGGATGTGCTGCTGGACAGGCTCTGTAAATTATCTGGAGCCCCAGAGGGGCCAGCAAGCTGGCAGGGCTGGGTTCCTCCCTGCCTTGATGCATCTCATACAATGGGTGGCAGTAACTGGGCTGACTCCACTGGGCAGGGGAAAGGTAAAATAACTCCACAAGATGATAATCCAATTCCTTTGCACAAGAAATAAATCTCCATTACTGCCCCACACCTCTCCTGCAGTTTCCAATCGGCCTCTGTGTCAAAGGAACTGTTTTTATGATGGATCTGGGGCATTTATTATGACAGCACAAGGCATAAACACTGCCCAGCATCAAACAGCTTGAGAGCTCTGATTTCAAACCAAATGCAATAAGAGAAGAGAACTTTCCTACACCAGGGAAATGAAGACTGTTTGAGTAGATTATGGTGGGAGCATAATGTTTTCACTACAGAGAATTTCATTCCCCATCTAGCCCAGGGTTCATGAGGAATACTGTTCCTATTTCAATTATTCTGAGCCTCAATCCCTCTCCCAGAAAACACTCGTCTCCTGTCTGTGCAGGAAACACCAGAACACAAAGGCAATAATCTCCCTTTTACAGCACCAGGCCCATCTTTCATGGGAGCAGACTTCAAATGCAAGTGGTGCTGGAGTCCTGCTTCCAGAGTCCCCAGGTGCCGAGGAGAATGATGCAGATGTGCCAAACACACAGAGGATTGACTGGTGCCAGTCTGAGACCTTTCCTGGTGCCCCACAGCTCGCCCATGGTGGTGCCCAGCCCACCCCTCCTGTTCCAGCAGTGCTGCCAGGCAGACAAGACCCAAACTCCTCCAGTTTCTGAGCCATCCTGTGAGCAGGGCTCTCCAGCCAGGAGAATTTACGTGGCAGGGTCATGAGTCTGTCTCCTTCCTCAAAACCAGCTCTGCCAAAGGGGGCCAGGACAAGCTTCTTCTCCTGGTTGGTGTGCTAGAGGAATTTCTTTGCTGTCTCCTCCTTTTCCATGTAAGACATATTTTCAGCTGGAAAATTTCCCACCAGGAAACCAGCCCAGTGTGAGGCTGAGACTCCCGAGGCCTCAGCTGCACCCAGCCCTGGAGCTGCAGTCCCTCAGCTCCCTGGGAACAAGCTGCTCCATCCCAGCTCTGATCACACTCTGCTGCCAGGCACTCCTGAGGTCAGCACGGAGCTTCGGGGCAGGATATCACCACAGCAGCCTCCTGTGCTCCCCCTCCCATCACAAACAGCATTATTCCTCCTTTTCCTGCTGCAGATGAAGGTGGAAGATGAAATGTAAGAGATGAGAGAGAAATTGAAAATTGCTAATCTCTAATTTCAGCCTGATAATTTGCTTTGGCCTCTGGGGTATTAAAATTATAACACTTTTAGACTGTGTTAAAAAAGGCATCAACTCTATGATTGACAACTTTCTTAAAGACATTTTTCTTTTCAGAAGGCATTACACTGAGTTAATCTTTAAATAAAGTCAATTACCACTTCTATCTATAGGATCAAATGCTCTCTTAGTCACACAGGGGAGAAAGAGGCACCACTGCTGTGTGCTTTGTGTGGAGTTTGGGAAGCACTGACACAAACCAGCCAGGAGCATGTCACACCTCATCCCGAGGGGCTGGGACCAGACTCCTGCAGTGACCTTGCCTTGCACACCAAGGCCCATCCCTGTGCCAGGTTTCTCCAATGAAAGGCTCCCCACGCTGCACAGAGCAATCAGCTGTGTTTGTCTCAAAGGTTCCCGTTCAATCCCAGGGACACAGCCAGGCTGCACTGCCAGACCTGTCCCAAAGGGTTTTCTTTGCTCTTGGAGCTGCAGCAAAGCCCGAGGCTGGGACAGCCCAGTGCCCTGCCCAGGTTCTGTCTGCCTCCCATGCAGGACAGGGATTGGTACCAGGGCTGCTTCAAGGACTGCCAAGAGATTATTTTTTCTTCTAAGAAAAGGTTGATCAATGAAATTAGGCCACTTGGTAAAAGTGTAAAGTCACCTTTCTTTTTGATGGGAAATCACCAAAACATTTTGTTTTGATAAACTCAAAATACTTTGCATGGACCTTGATATCACCATAAGAATTTTATTTTTTTTTTTAGAATAGATCAAAACTAAATGGTTTGGCTGCATTGAAAAGAATAATAGAATCACTGAATCATAGAATCTGCTGAGTTGGAAGGGACCCATCAGGATCGTGTCACAGACCCAGCACAGGATGGCATGAGCTGGAAGAAAACAAAGTTCCTCTCGTTCCACCATGGGCAGGGACACCTTCCACGGTCCCAGGGCGCTCAGAGCCCATCCAGACCAGCCCTGCACACTTCCAGGGATGGGCATGTCAAAATAATGTCAAAACTCAGTAGCAGAGGAAAATGCTGGCTATTAAAAAAAAAATAAAAAAGGCCCAATTGAACAAAAGTTCAGCTTTTTGTCTCTGTTTCAGCCTCAGTAAAATCCTGCTGTCCCCAGGGAGCTGCCTTGCCTGTGCAGAGGTGTTCTGAGGGCTCTGAGCATCACCAGTCTGGGAATGCAGCAAAGCTCAGTCCTCAGTCCCTGGCTGGGGGCTGGAACCATCAGGGAATCCAGCCAGGGCCCCTTCCCCAGGGGGCTGAGCAGGGCTGATCCCTGAACCCTGAACCCTGAACCCTGCTGCCCACAGCCCCAGGGTGCAGGGGCAGCCTCTCCTGAGAGCCTCCACAACACGGTCTGCTCCAGGGTGGGGGCTCTGCTGCAAGCAGGAGAACCAAACCCACCTCCTGCCCCCAGAGCCGTGCCACAGCCCTGGCACCAGGGCCCAGCAAAGCCAAATCTGCTGCCCCCAGAGCCGTGCCACAGCCCTGGCACCAGGGCCCAGCAGAGCCAAACCTCCTGCCCCCAGAGCCGTGCCACAGCCCTGGCACCCGGGCACAGCAAAGCCAAACCTCCTGCCCCCAGAGCCGTGCCACAGCCCTGGCACCCGGGCACAGCAAAGCCAAATCTGCTGCCCCCAGAGCCGTGCCACAGCCCTGCCACAGCCCCCAGAGCCGTGCCACAGCCCTGGCACCAGGGCACAGCAGAGCCAAATCTCCTGCCCCCAGAACCGTGCCACAGCCCTGGCACCAGGGCACAGCAAAGCCAAATCTCCTGCCCCCAGAGCCGTGCCACAGCCCTGGCACCAGGGCACAGCAAAGCCAAACCTCCTGCCCCCAGAGCTGTGCCACAGCCCTGGCACCAGGGCCCAGCAAAGCCAAACCTCCTGCCCCCAGAGCCATGCCACAGCCCTGGCACCAGGGCACAGCAAAGCCAAATCTGCTGCCCCCAGAGCCGTGCCACAGCCCTGGCACCAGGGCACAGCAAAGCCAAATCTCCTGCCCCCAGAACTGTGCCACAGCCCTGGCACCCGGGCACAGCAAAGCCTTGACCCGCAGCAGCCTCTCCTTCCCCACACTCCCACCCTTCTCAGCCACCCCCAGACAGGGGCTGGGGCCACTCTGAGCCCAACAGAGCCCAACAGAGCCTGGCAGAGCCCAACAGAGCCCAGCACAGCCCGGCACAGCCCAGCACAGCCCAGCAGAGCCCAGAGAGCCCAGCACAGCCCGGCACAGCCCAGCACAGCCCAGCACAGCCCAGCAGAGCCCAGCAGAGCCCAGCAGAGCCCAGCACAGCCCGGCACAGCCCAGCACAGCCCAGCACAGCCCAGCACAGCCCAGCAGAGCCCAGCAGAGCCCAGCAGAGCCCAGCAGAGCCCAGCAGAGCCCAACAGAGCCCAGCAGAGCCCAGCACAGCCCAGCACAGCCCGGCACAGCCCAGCACAGCCCAGCACAGCCCAGCAGAGCCCAGCAGAGCCCAGCAGAGCCCAGCAGAGCCCAGCAGAGCCCAGCAGAGCCCAACAGAGCCCAGCACAGCCCAGCACAGCCCAGCACAGCCCGGCACAGCCCAGCACAGCCCAGCACAGCCCAGCACAGCCCAGCAGAGCCCAGCACAGCCCAGCACAGCCCAGCACAGCCCAGCACAGCCCGGCACAGCCCAGCACAGCCCAGCACAGCCCAGCACAGCCCGGCACAGCCCAGCACAGCCCAGCAGAGCCCAGCAGAGCCCAGCACAGCCCGGCACAGCCCAGCACAGCCCAACAGAGCCCAGCACAGCCCGGCACAGCCCAGCACAGCCCAGCACAGCCCAGCACAGCCCAGCACAGCCCAGCACAGCCCAGCACAGCCCAACAGAGCCCAGCACAGCCCAGCACAGCCCAGCACAGCCCAGCAGAGCCCAGCACAGCCCAGCAGAGCCCAGCACAGCCCAACAGAGCCCAGCACAGCCCAGCACAGCCCAGCAGAGCCCAGCACAGCCCAACAGAGCCCAACAGAGCCCAGCACAGCCCGGCACAGCCCAGCACAGCCCAGCACAGCCCAGCACAGCCCAGCAGAGCCCAACAGAGCCCAGCACAGCCCGGCACAGCCCAGCAGAGCCCAGCACAGCCCAGCAGAGCCCGGCACAGCCCGGCACAGCCCAGCACAGCCCGGCACAGCCCAGCACAGCCCAGCAGAGCCCGGCACAGCCCAGCACAGCCCAGCACAGCCCAGCACAGCCCGGCACAGCCCAGCACAGCCCAGCAGAGCCCAACAGAGCCCGGCACAGCCCAGCACAGCCCAGCAGAGCCCAGCACAGCCCAGCAGAGCCCGGCACAGCCCGGCACAGCCCAGCACAGCCCGGCACAGCCCAGCACAGCCCAGCACAGCCCAGCACAGCCCAGCAGAGCCCGGCACAGCCCAGCAGAGCCCGGCACAGCCCGGCAGAGCCCAGTAGATCTCACCAGTGCCCAGCACCACCCCTCAGCCCCAGTGCCTGAGCCCGTGCCGGGTGAGGGAGGCTCCTGCAGCACATCAGCTGCAGCCAGGGCTCACAGCTGCCCTCCCAGGGCTGTGCCTGGTTCCCAGTAAGGGTGTCTGGCTGGGGGCAGGCAGGGCAGCCCCAGGGTTAGGGGGCCCATCTGGGCAGTCCCTGCCCTGCTGTCCCAGGGTTTGGGGCAGGTGCCTCTCCCTGCATTCCCAGGGGCTCCTGCCTGGCCCCAGCCAGTCTGAGCACCGTCCCCAGCAGCTGTCCAGGCTGAAGGGAGGGCTGGACATTTGAGTGTGGGGCCCCGTGTCCCCAGGAAGGACAAACACCACCACAGCCCTCCCTGTAATCTGGGATAATTCCCTCTTAGAAATATGATCGGGTTTACAGACCCCTGGCATCCCGACCCTGGCTAAATCCAGGTGGGGAAGGGCACTTCTTCTCCTGGCTTTGTTCAATTATGCTGGGGTGGTGAATGTGTTCTCCTCAGCACCACGCTGGTAAGAAAACAGAGGACAGAAGTCCATGAAACATTTCAGACCCTTCTGGTTTCCCAGCACTCCCCTTGGAGAAGCCTGAGAGCATCTGAGCAGCTGGGGTGACACTGGTGTGTGTGACAGGCTGAGCACGGAGCAGAGACCTGGGCTGAGAGATGGAAGAGTTCCTCAGCTCCTCACATGAGGCTGATGGCTGTGGACACTATTTGGAATTTTGCAGGTGATGAGAAGGGACAGGAGAAAACAATCAGATATAAAGTAAAAATACAAGCTCTGAAGCTGTGAGGAGCTGATGGGAAAGCATTCAGGGGATGAGAGGTGCAGTGTTGGTACACACAGGACCCGTTGTGACAGCGAGTTCTGGCACTGCTGCTCCAGAGCCTTGGGAAGGATTTCACCCGCTCAGAGACTGCGGTGCTGTTAATAAACGATGTGTAAAATAAAATAAAAATACCCCCTTCAGCCTGACCACAACCAGGGCCTGATGCAGGAATCAATTGCAAAGATCCTGCTCTGTTAGGAAGGTCAAATTAAACAACCTCAGTGGACTCTTCAGCTTCCAGTTCTATTAGAGCAGGGAAGAGGAAGAACATGAGCAGCCATCACAGGAGGAACAGAGCATCTGCCCTACTTTTGGCTCTGCAAATGTGAAGATTTAAAAATAAATAAAGTCCAATAGCGCAGTACAGCAACCTTTGTGCTACCACGGGAACATTGCTCCCTTTAGGAGACAAACCATCTGTGGCAGAGAAGTTACACAATTCATCTCAGGTCAAAAGCACATCCTGAGTGAGGACCTGAATCCATCCAAGCTTTTACAGTGCTCTCCTCTGATGGGGCTGGGAAGAGAGAGCAGGTTAAGAACTTAAGGCAGAGGAAACCCAAATTCCATTTCATTTGGGAAATCCAGGACAAAACAATATCACAAAGGGAGCCTTCAGAACAATTCCAAGCATGACATTAGTTTGGCAGACTCCACTCCACAGTTTCTACTTCATCATTTGCAGATCATGTCTGGCCAACAGTTTTTAAAATAAGAAACACCAAAAAGCAAAGGCAGCTGCTTTTCATCTAAGAAACTTCTGTATCTGCTGGCTTCTGTTATTTGATGGCAGGGGAGGAGGAGGAAATCGTGGAGCTGGCCCTGAGAAGTTCTCTGCTGAGATGTGCTGAGGATGCTCCATCCAGAAAGGGCAGGCAGCATCCCCTGTGCTCTGCCTCCCTCTGACCCGAGGCCTTGGACATCTCCCCCTGCAGGTCCAGCCAACCCCTCAGAGCAACCCAGAGTCAGCAGCTCAGCCCCGTCCGTGCAGCCAAAGCTGAGCTCAAACAGGGCCCCAAGCGTGGGCAGCCCACCCCAGCCCAGCCTGCACTGCCCCTGGACTTTGGGGTGATTGGATTTTCTCTGAGCATCCCTGTACAGCATCCTTCCCACATCAAGCAGCCTGGGTGCATTATTTAATTTTCGGGGAGCAAAGGAGGCTGCATGGTACAGAGCCTTAAAGGCAGCAGTAAAAGAGAAAAAAATCAGGATACCATAAAGTTATCAACATCAACAAAGTGAAGAGTGAAAAACCAGGAGCAATTTCCAGCCTCCTCCTGTGGAATTCATTATGTATTCACTGCACAGAAAATTTCACAAACTTTCTTTCAAATGGACCTGTTTAAATGTATAAAATGTGTAGCAGATTAGGTGATTCTGTAACCAGGCTCCCAATGGGGCTGCCTTAAGTGGAAACAGCTCTTTAGAGGAACATCCTGAAATTTGTTTTGACTTATCTCCTGAGCTGTCTAGAGATTTAAATCGTCACTCAGATGTGGTCTCCTAACTCTGCCTGCAGCTTAAAATAGCGCAGGAAATGGGTTTCTAAAAGGCTGTTAAATAACACAAATGCTGGCAAAGAAAGAAAAAAAGTTAATTTTTCTATTCCTCTCCAAATAGGGGAAAATGTTATTGACCTGTTCAAGCTCCAAAGAAATTTTCTCCCAAGTTTAAAGAACTTGTTGTTTGAGCAGATTGCATTACCCAAATTGCCTCCTGTGGGAGACTTGATCACTCACTGCCTTTTCTAAGAGCTGCTCCTTTTCCAGTGCATGCTCATGGCCCCCTCTTTGAAACTGCAATGCAATAATTAAACCCATCCCAAAAAACTTCTGTTTCCCAGAAAACTGGGCAGGCTGTGCCAGGGCAGGCTCAGGGTGGGCACAGCAGGAATCTCCCCATGCAAAGGGAGCTCAGGGAGTGGAACTGCCCAGGGAGGGTTGGAGAGCCCATCCCTGGTGCCAGGGAATTCCTGGGGGTGGCACTGAGTGCTCTGGGCTGGCACAAGGTGGGGCTGGGGCAGCTCCACGGGCTGGGAGAGCTTTTCCAACCTGAATCCTTTGTGAATCCAGGATCAAAAACTGCATCTGTGAGAGAAAATAACCTGGGCTGTGGGCAGAGCTGGGGCTGGCACTGGAGCAGCTCCTGTGCCCGGGAGTGAGGCACTGGTGTCACTGTGCCCACTCTGGTGTCACTGTGCCCACTCAGCACTGTTGTCACTGTGCCCACTCTGGGCACTGCTGTCACTGGGCACTGGTGCCACTGTGCCCACTCTGGTGTCACTGTGCCCACTCAGCACTGGTGTCACTGTGCCCACTCTGGTGTCACTGTGCTCACTCTGGTGTCACTGTGCTCACTGGGCACTGGTGTCACTGTGCTCACTGGGCACTGGTGTCACTGTGCCCACTCTGGGCACTGGTGTCACTGTGCTCACTGGGCACTGGTGTCACTGTGCCCACTCTGGGCACTGGTGTCACTGTGCTCACTGGGCACTGGTCTCACTGTGCTCACTCTGGTGTCACTGTGCTCACTGGGCACTGGTGTCACTGTGCCCACTCTGGTGTCACTGTGCTCACTGGGCACTGCTGTCACTGTGCCCACTGGGCACTGGTGTCACTGGACACTGGTGTCACTGTGCCCACTCTGGGCACTGGTGCCACTGTGCCCACTCTGGTGTCACTGCGCTCACTGGGCACTGGTGTCACTGTGCCCACTCTGGTGTCACTGTGCCCACTCTGGTGTCACTGTGCCCACTGGGCACTGGTGTCACTGGGCACTGGTGTCACTGTGCTCACTCTGAGCATCCTCCTGGTGCCTCTGTTGTGGAGCTGCTGTTAAAATCACTCTTTGATTTGCACCATTAAACCTCCATGGGCAAAGGGAGCGCAGCTGGAGCTCAGCTGGAGGCAAACTGGGGGTTTCCTTCAAAATGCCAATTGTCCTGTGAACCCAAATTCAGGGGCACCTCATCCCTGCACTGCAGAACCCCAGAGGTTTCATCCAAGGCAGTTGCCAAGGTGCCACCTGGAGTCCCTGGGAAAGACGACTCAGAGGGTAACATGAAGAAAGCTCACCCTTTAAAGGGTACTTCAATGCCTCAGCAAAGCTGCCTGCAAGTTTTTTGAAGATTTGATTAGAAAACCCCAATTAATCTGTTTCATCAAAAAACAACTTTTCCTGGGAAAGCATCTGTTTTGATGTTGAGGCTTCTTTTCTCTGTTTTTTTTTAATTTAGAAAAAAAGAGAGACAGAAGTTGTAAGCAAAGAAAGAATCCAGTTTTCTGGTTTAAAATTACTTTGAAATTTAAGCTAATTGCAGTAAAATAAATCTTTTAAAAATAAGAAACATTCAAAACCAAAATGGAACATGACCTTTCCAGGGATTTGCATCTTCAGAAGGAAGAGTGCACTTTGGGAGCTGTCATCCATTTTGTGGGTAAAAGAAAAAAAGGACCTGTACATATATATATATATATGTGTGTGTGTGTGTGTGTGTATGTGTGTGTGTGTGTGTGTATGTGTGTATATATGTATTTTAGACTATTCTTAGTTAAAGAGTACCAATGCACAGACTGTATTTGATGGCTCTTTGGCATGGCCAGGCCCCTCTGGGCAGGTGAGGAACCGTCTGGGGCTCTGCTGTCTCAGAGGGCTGGGGATGCCCACCCTCACCCTGACCCTGCTCAGACCCAACTCCCCAAGTTCCCAGGACCATCCCAGAGCTGCTCGAGTTCAGACACCCAAACAAACAAACAGATAAATAAACACAGAACAGCCCCACCCTGTGCTGCCTCCCCTTCCCTCAGCCCTCCCCACGCTGCTCCACTGAGATAAGCCCCTGGCATTTTCCCTCCCAGCCTCCAATCAGCCATTATCATAAAAAAGTGCAAAGCATCTATCAGGCGTGCAGCTCGGTGATTTATGTTCAAAGTTGGGATTATCTATTCTGCTCAAATCCCTTCAAACAGGAAGCAGGATAAAAGAGAGCCAGGCTCCACAGATAAAACTGGAATATGGGCTGGTGCAGGAGAATGACAGGCAGGGTTTATCTCCCACCGCCTCATTTTGTCAGCAATTGTTCATTATCCACAGCCAGGGCTCGCAGAGTGACCTCAGTGACATTCCTGCACCTTCTCCTGCTGCTCTGGGCAGGGGCAGGGCTGGGCAAAAACCGGGCAATAACCCAGAGGGGCTGGGCAATAACCCAGAGGGAATGGGCAATAACCCAGAGGGGCTGGGCAATAACCCAGAGGGAATGGGCAATAACCCAGTGGGGCTGGGCAAAAACCTGGCAATAACCCAGAGGGGCTGGGCAATAACCTGGTGATAACCCAGAGGGGCTGGGCAATAACCCAAAGGGGCTGGGCAAAAACCTGGCAATAACCCAAAGGGGCTGTGCAATAACCTGGCAATAACCCAGAGGGGCTGGGCAAAAACCTGGCAATAACTCTGGGCTAAGGCTGAAACCAGCCCTGGGCACAGGGCAGGGCAGTGCCAGGGCACCTCTGCACGGGGGGCAGCTCTGCACCAGGGGCACCTCTGCCCCCGAGGATGAGCAGCTGATCTCAGCTCTGTCCTGATCCCTCCGTTCACTAAAAGGAGTGAAAAAAATATAAATCTTTGAGGCAACACCAAATAAACACCAACCTGGGCTGAAACAAACAAACAAACACCAACCTGGGCAGAAACAAACAAACAAACAAACACCAACCTGGGCTGAAATAAACAAACACCAACCTGGGCTGAAACAAACACCAACCTGGGCTGAAATAAACACCAACCCAAGCTGGCCAGTTTATCAAACAGAAAAACAAGTTTCCAAGTCGGCTCCTTTTGACTGCACCTCTTCCAGCACCCAGGACTTGGATTCAGTCATTTGTTGCCTCCCTCTGACAAACACCTTCTCTATCCTGTGAGCACCACGCGTCATCTCTCTTCATTCTGCCTAATCAGCCCCGTGACTGCCGGCCTGGTGAGGAGGGCAGAGGAGCAGCAGGGGCCAGGCAGAGTGCAGGGTGCTCTGTGTGTGCAGGGTGCTGTGTGTGTGCAGGGTGCTCTGTGTGTGTGCAGGGTGCTGTGTGTGTGCAGGGTGCTGTGTGTGTGTGCAGGGTGCTCTGTGTGTGTGCAGGGTGCTCTGTGTGCAGGGTGCTGTGTGTGTGCAGGGTGCTGTGTGTGTGCAGGGTGCTGTGTGTGTGCAGGGTGCTCTGTGTGTGTGCAGGGTGCTGTGTGTGTGCAGGGTGCTCTGTGTGCAGGGTGCTCTGTGTGTGCAGGGTGCTGTGTGTGTGCAGGGTGCTCTGTGTGTGCAGGGTGCTCTGTGTGTGCAGGGTGCTGTGTGTGTGCAGGGTGCTGTGTGTGTGTGCAGGGTGCTCTGTGTGTGCAGGGTGCTGTGTGTGTGCAGGGTGCTGTGTGTGTGCAGGGTGCTCTGTGTGTGTGTGCAGGGTGCTGTGTGTGTGCAGGGTGCTCTGTGTGTGTGCAGGGTGCTCTGTGTGTGCAGGGTGCTCTGTGTGTGTGTGCAGGGTGCTGTGTGTGTGCAGGGTGCTGTGTGTGTGCAGGGTGCTCTGTGTGCAGGGTGCTCTGTGTGTTCAGGGTGCCCCCAGTGCCCCCTGTGCCCCCCGTGCCCCCCGTGCCCCCCGGGCTGGCACACAGCTGTCTGCAGCTGGCACTGCTTTCATTTGCTGCAGGAGGAGCCCACCAGCGTGAGAGAGGGAAGGGGCCACGGAGACCTTTCCTTACCTTTCCTCATTTACTCAGAGGCTTCACCTAAAGATGCAGAAAGGGCAGGAGATTAATTGTGCCAGCTGCACCTCTGGTGTGTGCAAGCACAGACTCAGGACCTTCCTGCTCTTTCTGTCTGGGACCTGACAGAGCTTTCGACCCAGGCTGGGGGAAAACTCTTCCTAACACACCTAATCAATGCTTTCATTACTGTAATTTCTTTTTTTTTTTTGCTTTACTGGGCCATCACAGAAAGCAGAGCCAAAAGGGAGGGTTCAAACCCAGGATCAAATCAGCCCAAACCACTCAAAAAAAGTGATTTGATCTAAAAAGTTGTTTTGATAGATTTGATCTGAAAAGTCCCAGTTATGCAGATTCTTCTGCCTCCCCCTCTCCCAGCAACCCATCCCACTTACCAAAATGCAAAGAGAATTTTGGTGCAGTGGTTCACAGCCCTGGGGATAAATGATGCCCCATGCAAGAGCAGCCCAGGGAGCAGCAGCAGCAGCAGCTGGGCACGGGACCCCCCAGCACCCAGAGTCTCAGGAGCAGCTCTGCCTGTTCCACATCCCTGCTGGGGGAGCCCAGAGCCACCGGGGACAGGGGGGGACAGGGCAGCAGGTCCCAGGGTGCCCTGACACAGCTCCAGACTCGAACAGAGCCCCAGCTTTCCTGTCCTGCTGTGGCACCTCGAACAGAGCCACAGCTTTCCTGTCCTGCTGTGGCACCTCGAACAGAGCCCCAGCTTTCCTGTCATGCTCTGGCACCTCGAACAGAGCCCCAGCTTTCCTGTCCTGCTGTGGCACCTTGAACAGAGCCCCAGCTTTCCTGTCCTGCTCTGGCACCACAAAATGGGCTCTGGGCAGGAGCACGTGGGGCCCTCCTGAGCCTGCCCTGCACTTTAAGGGAGATTGAGGAGGAAAACTGAAGCCCAGAGCGTCCAAAGACATTTTCTGTCCCAAAGGTGGGGAAAATCCTCTTGGTAACAGGGAGCTGCCTCTCCTTGGTACATTTAGGGCTTTAGCTGTTGAGGCTTGGTCCCAGCAGCTGTGGGGAGGCAGGAGGCCAAGGCCCCTGGGCCCTTGGACATGGAATGGGGCTGTGGAGCTGCAGGAATTGTTCCTTCTGGGCTCTCTGGTGTCCGGGCATGTGAAGTGTTCCAGTGGGGCAAAGCAGGGCTGCTCAAGAAACACAAACTTCAAAGCCCTTCTCTGCAATGGGCTGAGGTGCTGATTTGAAAATATTTCCCCAACATGTTTTGCATCTGGAGCAGCCCAGCATTAGAGAGAGCGGGAGAGCGCTCCCATGCAGAGGAACATTGGCACATGTGCTAGCAGAGTCCTGGAATCATGGAATCACAGAATGTGCTGAGCTGGGAGGGACCCTCAGCATCACCCAGTGCAGCTCCTGACCCTGCCCAGACCCCCCAAAACCCCACTCTGGGCATCCCCAAGGACTCCTGGAGCTCTGGCAGGGCTGTGCCCGTTCCCTGGGCAGCCTGGGCAGTGCCAGCCCCTCTGGGGAACAGCCTTGCCCTGAGCTCAGCCTTCCCTGGGCGCTGTCCCTGTCACACAGAGAGAACAGATCAGAGCTCCCACTCTCCCCACTCGGTCAGACTGCTTTGGAGACACGAGATTGGAAAAATCCACTGATCTCAATTCTTCAAAAGCCATTTTCAGTACGGGACAGAAAGGAAATAAAACCCATTTCCCTTCTGCAACATCAAACAGAATTTTGCTGTTGCAGCTCTCCCCACGTTCCAGCCTCATCCATCCCCTCTTCCTATGGTCTTTTTTCCGTTTATTTGGTTGTTTTTCCCCCAGTAAAAAATTATTCATCCATCCCTGAACCCTTATACTTGCCCTCCCGGAGGCAGTGAGCAGCTAGGAAGGTTTTACAGGATTTTTGGTCAGAGTCCCTGAAACATTCAGACCACATTTCAGCTCACCCACATCTTCCCCCTGTTGTACAGCCCCCAGTATATTTAGAAGCAGTTAATCAAATATCTGAGATGGGAGAGCAGCATTTTACATTTATTGCCACTCTCAGGCTGTACAGTTTTTATCCCCTTGGCTATTACCTGATGCATTTGATCTTTCTGTTTAATGCCCACTTCCCCCATTAACTTCTTAACTTCCGAGGCTCCTGTGCTGCACAGAACAGGAGCAGCTTTGATAAAAGCACACATCAGTCAAACTCCCTTCCTTGGAGCTTTCACTTGAAAGGGACACGGCCGAGGTGTTTGCCACGATGTTTAAAGCACGTTCCCCACCCCACCCATCTGTGTTTGCAAGGAGCTTTGAAAGCTCCACCCGGGATCGCCTCCCCCAGCAAAACTCCTGCCCCAGCCTGCAGGAGAGAGGCTGGAGAGGGAAACAGCCGGGCACTGCTGTGCTGTGCATCCCCAGCCCTGGCACAGCCCTGGGCAGCGCTGGGCATCCACAGCCCTGGCACAGCCCTGGCACAGCCCTGGCACAGCCCTCTGCATCCCCAGCCCTGGCACAGCCCTGTCCATCCACAGCCCTGTCCATCCCCAGCCCTGGCACAGCCCTGGGCAGCGCTGGGCAGCCCTGTGCATCCCCAGCCCTGGCACAGCCCTGGCACAGCCCTCTGCATCCCCAGCCCTGGCACAGCCCTGTCCATCCACAGCCCTGTCCATCCCTAGCCCTGGCACAGCCCTGGGCAGCCCTGTCCATCCCCAGCCCTGGCACAGCCCTGTCCATCCCCAGCCCTGTCCATCCCCAGCCCTGGCACAGCCCTGTCCATCCCCAGCCCTGGCACAGCCCTGTCCATCCCCAGCCCTGTCCATCCCCAGCCCTGGCACAGCCCTGTCCATCCCCAGCCCTGGCACACAGCCCTGTCCATCCCCAGCCCTGGCACAGCCCTGGCACAGCCCTGTCCATCCCCAGCCCTGGCACAGCCCTGTCCATCCCCAGCCCCAGCTCCTAGCCGGGGCAGAACCCTCAGCCAGCAGCAATCATTAACAGCTGCAGGATGTTCTGCCAGCCTTGAAAGGCAGAAAAGCAGAATATCTGTCTTCTTGTGGCTCATTCAGTATGACTACCCGGCTTCTTGCAAATGTGCTGGTATTCATTTAATCAGATGGAATAAGACAGGGGGAAACCACGGGGGGATATTTGCTGTTATTTGCTGTTATTAGGAAATCCCAGAGGCTGAGGCAGAAGCCACCAGGAGAGAGCCCACACACCGTGGACTGCAGCTGGGGCACCCTGAGCTGGGAGCCCACACGGTGCCCACGGGGGTTTGTGAGGTCCCAGGGGCTGATCACAGTGCCCATGGTGGGTTTGTGAGGTCCCAGGGGCTGATCACAGTGCCCATGGTGGGTTTGTGGGGTCCCAGGGGCTGATCACAGTGCCCATGGTGGGTTTGTGGGGTCCCAGGGGCTGATCACAGTGCCCATGGTGGGTTTGTGAGGTCCCAGGGGCTGATCACAGTGCCCATGGTGGGTTTGTGGGGTCACAGGGGCTGATCACAGTGCCCATGGTGGGTTTGTGGGGTCACAGGGGCTGATCACAGTGCCCATGGTGGGTTTGTGGGGTCACAGGGGCTGATCACAGTGCCCATGGTGGGTTTGTGAGGTCCCAGGGGCTGATCACAGTGCCCATGGTGGGTTTGTGAGGTCCCAGGGGCTGATCACGGTGCCCATGGTGGGTTTGTGTCCTCAGCAGCCCCCGATGTCCCAGGGCAGCCCCCAAGCCCCCCGGGCTGGCTGGGATGGGTGCAGAGGGTGGGAACAGCATCCCAAGGGCACCAGGAGTGTCACTGGGGCTCAGGAGCTCCCTGTGTCCCCTCACAGCCCCCTGTCCCCGGGTCCCCCAGTGTCACTGGGGCTCAGGAGCTCCCTGTGTCCCCTCACAGCCCCCTGTCCCCGGGTCCCTCAGTGTCACTGGGGCTCAGGAGCTCCCTGTGTCCCCTCACAGCCCCCTGTGTCCCCCGGGTCCCCCAGTGTCACTGGGGCTCAGAAGCTCCCTCTGTCCCCTGGGTCCCCCAGTGTTTCTGGGGCTCAGGAGCTCCCTGTGTCCCCTGGGTCCTTCAGTGTCATTGGGGCTCAGGAGCTCCCTCTGTCCCCCTGACCCCCTGTGTCCCCTGGGTCCCCCAGTGTCACTGGGGCTCAGGAGCTCCCTGTGTCCCCTTGCAGCCCCCTGTCCCCGGGTCCCTCAGTGTCACTGGGGCTCAGGAGCTCCCTGTGTCCCCTGGGTCCCCCAGTGTCACTGGGGCTCAGGAGCTCCCTGTGTCCCCTCACAGCCCCCTGTCCCCCGGGTCCCCCAGTGTCACTGGGGCTCAGGAGCTCCCTGTGTCCCCTCACAGCCCCCTGTCCCCGGGTCCCTCAGTGTCACTGGGGCTCAGGAGCTCCCTCTGTCCCCTCGCAGCCCCCTCTGTCCCCTGGACCCCCAGTGTCACTGGGGCTCAGGAGCTCCCTGTGTCCCCTCTCAGCCCCCTGTCCCCGGGTCCCCCAGTGTCACTGGGGCCGTGCACGGGGCAGTTGGACACCCTCTGATGGGGATGAGCCTTTGTATTCAGCCATCCCAAGCTCCCGGGGGCTGCAGCCCAGCCTGCAGCCCAGCCTGCAGCCCTGCTCTGCTGGCTCCATCCCCAGGCAGGGCATTCTGGCTGAAGGTGCCCCCCTGCCCAGCCACAGCCCCTGTCCCCTGTCCTGCCCCAGGGCCTGCCCCAGGCTGGGGGCACTGAACTCCCTGCAGGGCAGGAGCCCCAGTGGGCAGCGGGGGCACATCCAGGTACCCCAGGGCAGACCCCAGCCCTCTGCCCCAGCTCCATCCCCTGCTCAGAGACACCAGCAGTACCATATTTATTTTTACCTGTAAGTTTTGCTTTAGAAAGGGAAAACCAAGGCTAAGACACCTTTAGGTAATCAAGAAACCTCCTGTGTAACAGGGAGAAATTGAGTCTCCCCATCCCAATGGAATCACATTCCATTTATTCCTTTGATGCTTTCTTATGAGTTTGCTTTTGCCCTCCTCTCTCTCTTTCTCCCTTCTCCTTTTTAAGACATTCCTCTAATAATTTCCTGGCTGCTTGAAATTTATGGAGGCCTCTCAATGTTGTAAAACCTCTGAGGAGTAGGCTGGGAGCTGTTCCATGCATGTTCCCAGACAATACAAGGAAATGTAAGGTATTTATCCAGTCTGGCCATAATATTCCACCTTGAAAATACCATTTCCCCAGCAAAACTGTGCCCTGGGCTCCTACTGCTGCCAGATGATACAGGGGGGAGGTTTTGTTGAGTTATTGGTGTTTATTAAAGGGAGGAAAGTCTCGCATTGGTGTTGGTTAAGATTCATCTGGAAGCAGCAGAAGAGCCTGATGGAGATAAGTCTGTCCATCACCCAAAGTCAGCAACAGAATTTATTGAGACTTCACAGCCCCGCATTGCACTCAAACTCTGGATCTCGTTGTTATTTTCTTTCTGACCTCCTGTAAACGGGACTAGGTAATAAATTCTTGTGTCATACAAGCTTTTCCTATCTCATCTGAGCACAGCTCCCCCTTCCTCGGTGATTCTGCATGGGATCCCAGCCCCCAGTCCTCATCTGGGAGCAGGGCAGGCAGCAGGAGCAGCGTGTCTGACAGCTCATTATTCCAGCACTGAGATCTCCCAGGATAACATCACCTGAGAGGGGCTGGGGATTCCTCAGGGCTGCAGGGCAGCACAGCAGGGCTTTCCCAGGAGGGCAGAGCAGTCCTGCTATTAAAACCCCTGAGAAATTGCTGCATTAACCACAAGTGACACCAGCCCATGACCTTGGGGCTCTGCTCCTTCCTCTGCCCCCACAAAGCTGATGACAAAAAATCCCCTCTGAAGGATGGCACAAAAATCCCCTCTGAAGGATGGCACAAAAATTCCCACCTCTGAAGGATGGCACAAAAATCACCTCTGAAGGATGGCACAAAATCACATCTGAAGGATGGCACAAAAATCCCCTCTGAAGGATGGCACAAAGTCCCCTCTGAAGGATGGCACAAAAATCCCCTCTGAAGGATGGCACAAAAATTCCCACCTCTGAAGGATGGCACAAAAATCCCCCCCTGAAGGATGGCACAAAAACCCCATTCTAAAGGATGGCACAAAATCACCTCTGAAGGATGGCACAAAAATCACCTCTGAAGGATGGCACAAAAATCCCCTCTGAAGGATGGCACAAAAATCCCCTCTGAAGGATGCTCTGGACCTTGGGGTGCTGAGTGACCCCAGACTGACCAGGAATGAGCACGAGGTGTTTGGCACCTGCAGCACCCACCCTGCCCAGGGTATTTCTGGCAGGAAATGTCCATGGCCAGGCCCAGTCCAGGCTGCAGGACAGACCCTGCCCCACTGCCCAGGGTGTTTCTGGCAGGAAATGCCCAGGCCAGGCCCCAGGACAGACCCTGCCCCACTGCCCAGGGTGTTTCTGGCAGGAAATGCCCAGTCCAGGCTCCAGGACAGACCCTGCCCCACTGCCCAGGGTGTTTCTGGCAGGAAATGTCCATGACCAGGCTCCAGGACAGACCCTGCCCCACTGCCCAGGGTGTTTCTGGCAGGAAATGCCCAGGCCAGGCCCAGGCCAGGCTCCAGGACAGACCCTGCCCCACTGCCCAGGATGTTTCTGGCAGGAAATGTCCATGGCCAGGCCCAGGCTCCAGGACAGACCCTGCCCCACTGCCCAGGGTGTTTCTGGCAGGAAATGTCCATGACCAGGCTCCAGGACAGACCCTGCCCCACTGCCCAGGGTGTTTCTGGCAGGAAATGCCCAGGCCAGGCTCCAGGACAGACCCTGCCCCACTGCCCAGGGTGTTTCTGGCAGGAAATGCCCATGGCCAGGCCCAGGCCAGGCTGCAGGACAGACCCTGCCCTGGCTGTGCAGCACAGCAGGGCTGGAGCTGGGCTCTGCTCCAGGGTGGGCTGTGCCAGCTGCAGTGAGTGAATGAGGGGGCACCAGGTGAGGGCTGGGGGCACCAGGGCTGCTGCCAGGAGCAGCTGCTGTGACCAAAGCACAGCTCCACAACCCCACCCTGAACCTGCTCCCAGCCAGAGCTGCCATTGACTTGAAACAAGACCATCAGGCTAAGGATTTTTCATTAGAAAAATGTCTCAACTTTTGTGAAAGGGAGGGATTCACTGAGCCATTTCCAGTGACAGGGGTGCTCAGGGGATCTCTGCAGCCCAGTCATGGCCAAGCATTGAATCCTCCCCGTGCCATGGCAGGAGACACCTCCAAGGGACTCAGCAGGGCCCTGAGGGCAGCAGGAGCAGGAGCTGGTGCTGGGAGGGCACCCGGGATGCTCCTGGTGAGACTCCAGCTGCAGGCATTGGTGCTCAGAGGGCTTTGGGAAGATGCTGACTGAGGCTGTGGGGGCGAGAGGGGATTATTGGGGTTGGCATCTCTCCATCTCCTCCTAATTGCTTTCTATAAAATTCTGCACCTGCAGGACGAGGTGATTGATTAACATGCTTCATAAATCTCAGGCAGTTCAACAGCTACGGCGTGGTTACAATTTTCTTCATAAAGTTCTAGCCATGAAAAATAAAAGGGGTTTCCAAGGGAACCCAGGAGTCTCCACAAACGTAGTTGATTTGGTTGAATTCTTTTTCTAATGAAAACTTTCAAAATGAAGCAAAATGATAAATGTTCATTTTGAGAGGTGTCATTTTGGGGTTGTTCTCCAAATCTGGAAGGATTCTGGCTTTTCATTCCTTTCTTCCTCCCTTTTTATTCTTTCTTTTTAAAGTTAACTCTCTTTCAAAGACTGGAAAAATACCCACAGAACAGTTTCCTCTTTTTTCCTTCTTCACTTCCCTCATTCTTGCAAGTGGAATATAAAATGAGAAACAAATTGAAAGGAGTCTAAACACAACTTTAAATAACAACAAAACCTGTCTTCCATGGGATAATTAAACTCATCATCTTCTTTTAAGTATTTCATAAAATAAACATCATTTCCCAAACAGATTTACTTTCTGTGTTTATTCACTATCTGGCACTGGATCTCAGAGGGGATTTGGGGGATGGACGTGGCTGTGGCCCCTTCCAAAGGGGCCCCATCAATGCACAGAGCTGGGAAATTCTGGTGAGTGGGGATTCCCCATTCCACATGCAGGGAAGGGATCCAAGGCAGGGCTGAGCACGAGCACAGAATTCTGGTGATCTGAGCTGGGCCCTGCACACAAACACCCCCTGCAGCATCTGAGCCCCATCCCCACTGACCAGAACTCAGGCAGGAGCAGGACACACCAGAGGGTTAATGTGAGGTTAATGCTGCAAAACCAAACCACACCAGCTCCACCAAGAATCGGGGCAGGAGGTGTCACCACACCCAACAGTCCTAAGGAGAGGAGCCCAGGGCAGCCTCCACAGCATCTCCCTGCCCCTGAAACCTTTGTCCAGCAGGGCTTCTGGCTCTGCCCATGTTTGTCTGCGGGATTTATTTTAAACATGAAAAATCTGCGCTACAAGAAAATATTAATAACCAAAATCATTCTCTTTTCCCTGCTCTGTGGAAGTGTCTCCCTGAAGAGACTTTTATTTCAGTTACTCCCATTTAAGGGTCCCAAAGAAGCTGTAGTTTAACAATAAATAATACAATTTATACCTCAACATTAGCTTAATCCTTGCAGAAGGCTTTCAGCAGTGCCAGGGCTGTCCCAGTGCAGCCCCTGGGCTGGCACACCTGGGGGCAGAGGATGCTGCAGGCTGACCCACCCCTGGGCTGGCACACCAGGGATGCAGAGGATGCTGCAGGCTGCCCCAGCCCCTGGGCTGGCACACCCGGGATGCAGAGGATGCTGCAGGCTGCCACAGCACAGCCCCTGGGCTGGCACACCTGGGGGCAGAGGATGCTGCAGGCTGACCCAGCCCTGGGCTGGCACACCCGGGATGCAGAGGATGCTGCAGGCTGACCCAGCCCCTGGGCTGGCACACCTGGGGGCAGAGGATGCTGCAGGCTGCCCCAGCCCCTCCCAGCCCCTGGGCTGGCACACCCGGGATGCAGAGGATGCTGCAGGCTGACCCAGCCCTGGGCTGGCACACCTGGGGGCAGAGGATGCTGCAGGCTGCCCCAGCCCCTGAGCTGGCACACCCGGGGTGCAGAGGATGCTGCAGCCCTTCCCAGCCCCTGGGCTGGCACACCCGGGATGCAGAGGATGCTGCAGGCTGACCCAGCCCCTCCCAGCCCCTGAGCTGGCACACCTGGGGGCAGAGGATGCTGCAGGCTGACCCAGGGCAGCCCCTGAGCTGGCACACCCGGGATGCAGAGGATGCTGCAGGCTGACCCAGCCCCTGGGCTGGCACACCTGGGGGCAGAGGATGCTGCAGGCTGCCCCAGCACAGCCCCTGGGCTGGCACACCCGGGATGCAGAGGATGCTGCAGGCTGACCCAGCCCCTGAGCTGGCACACCCGGGGTGCAGAGGATGCTGCAGGCTGCCCCAGCACAGCCCCTGGGCTGGCACACCCGGGATGCAGAGGATGCTGCAGGCTGACCCAGCCCCTCCCAGCCCCTGGGCTGGCACACCCGGGATGCAGAGGATGCTGCAGGCTGCCCCAGCACAGCCCCTGGGCTGGCACACCCGGGATGCAGAGGATGCTGCAGGCTGACCCAGCCCCTGGGCTGGCACACCCGGGATGCAGAGGATGCTGCAGGCTGTCCCAGCACAGCCCCTGGGCTGGCACACCTGGGGGCAGAGGATGCTGCAGGCTGCCCCAGCACAGCCCCTGGGCTGGCACACCCGGGATGCAGAGGATGCTGCAGGCTGACCCAGCCCCTGGGCTGGCACACCCGGGGGCAGAGGATGCTGCAGCCCTTCCCAGCCCCTGGGCTGGCACACCCGGGATGCAGAGGATGCTGCAGGCTGACCCAGCCCCTCCCAGCCCCTGAGCTGGCACACCTGGGGGCAGAGGATGCTGCAGGCTGCCCCAGCCCCTGAGCTGGCACACCCGGGATGCAGAGGATGCTGCAGGCTGCCCCAGCCCCTCCCAGCCCCTGAGCTGGCACACCCGGGATGCAGAGGATGCTGCAGGCTGACCCAGCCCCTGGGCTGGCACACCCGGGATGCAGAGGATGCTGCAGGCTGACCCAGCCCCTCCCAGCCCCTGGGCTGGCACACCCGGGATGCAGAGGATGCTGCAGGCTGCCCCAGCCCAGCACAGCCCCTGAGCTGGCACACCCGGGATACAGGGGCTGCCCCAGCCCCTCCCAGCCCCTCGGCAGCGCCTCTCCCCTCTCCACTGCTCTGCCCCTTTGGCTGCATCTCCCTCCCAAACCCCTCTGATCCTCGTGGCACTGCAGGGCTGCAGGAAATCCCAGCTGCCAGATGCCAGCGAATATTTCTGAGCAGCTGAGTGGATGCAGCTTGGCAGAGATGTCCCCAGTTTGATCCAATCGGCCCCATCTGTCTGTCCCTTCTGGGAACTACAAAGCTGACACTGAAATATTCTCTGTGCCCTCGACGATTCTCCCTCTCTCCATTTTCATGGCTGCAATTGTGCAATCTCTGCTATTTTTATGTTGCTCTACAAAGGTTTCATGGCCACATCAAAGCCCTAGCACTTCATTCCTGGTGCCCACATTCTCCCACAGCTCTGGTGAAGGGAAGATCTCGGGGCAGAGGATAATTCCAAGCAGCAGGAGCTAAAAGGGAGTTATTAGAGGATTGCACAAGCACATGGCCGTGGAGACAGGAAGGGTAAGGTGAAGGCTTTAAAAAGAGAGAACAATATTATTTTTCCCTTTGCACTGGGGGGAAACATTGATTTTATTCCCTGCTCTGGAACACCTCTTGCTTTTTCCTTGTGCACATAAATTGGATGCGAATTCTTGGCTGAAATGGAAACATCATTCAGGGAGTAATTTCTTCTCCATTATTGTTATTCGAGGCCAACTCCGTGGGCCGTGCAGGACTGCTCATTTCAGACGGGCAAGGCTCCTTTCTCCAGCGTCTGAGGCTGCAACCTTTCCCTGACCTCCTGCTCCGAGGGTTACCGTGAGGTTAACGCTGCAAGGGCGAATCAAAGCCCAAGGACAGCAGTGCCCTGTTCCGGTTTGTGTTGCTGTATCACTCCGGGGACCCCTGGCTGAGCGCCTGCCCTCCCCGGGGGCTCCCCGGCAATAATGGCTCTTTATTGCCTGCCTGGGAGCGGCCCCTGCCTTTAAAAACAGCCAGGACATTTCCCTCTTGCAAGCTCTCACTGTGAGCAGGGCCAATGCAAGTGGAGATGACGAGAACCTGATCGCTGGGCTCTTGTAGGACGTGGTGGAATTTCCTCTGCAGTAACCAACGGGGCTGAGCATCTGCCAAGCACCAGAGCTCCCACCATGCCCACCGGGCAGCCAGCGGGCCAGGAGGGCAAACGGGAGGAGCTGCTCTGCCTTTGGATGGGGCATGAGCTGGTCCATGAGCAGGAGAGTCAGGATCTCACCCTGTGCTCTCATGGAAATGTGTGCTGAGCCTTGGTTTGGATGGGGCATGAGCTGGTCCATGAACAGGAGGATCAGGATCTCACCCTGTGCTCTCCTGGAAATGTGTGCTGAGCCTTGGTTTGGATATTGTATGAACTGGTCCATGAACAGGAGGGTCAGGCTCTCACCCCATGCTCTCCTGGAAATGTGGTGCAACTGCCCCAAGGTGCTGAGCCTTGGTTTGGATATTGCACGAGCTGGTCCCTGAACAGGAGGGTCAGGTTCTCACCCTGTGCTCTCCTGGAAATGTGTGCTGAGCCTTGGTTTGGATGTTGTATGAGCTGGTCCCTGACAGGAGGGTCAGGTTCTCACCCTGTGCTCTCATGGAAATGTGTGCTGAGCCTTGGTTTGGATGTTGTATGAGCTGGTCCATGAACAGGGGGGTCAGGCTCTCACCCTGTGCTCTCATGGAAATGTGTGCTGAGCCTTGGTTTGGATGGGGCATGAGCTGATCCCTGAACAGGAGGGCCATGTTCTCACCCCGTGCTCTCATGGAAATGTGTGCTGAGCCTTGGTTTGGATGGGGCATGAGCTGGTCCCTGACAGGAGGGTCAGGTTCTCACCCTGTGCTCTCATGGAAATGTGTGCTTGGTTTGGATACTGCATGAGCTGGTCCATGAACAGGGGGGTCAGGTTCTCACCCTGTGCTCTCATGGAAATGTGTGCTGAGCCTTGGTTTGGATATTGCACGAGCTCAGCTGGTCCCTGACAGGAGGGTCAGGCTCTCACCCCATGCTCTCATGGAAACGTGTGCTGAGCCTTGGTTTGGATGGGGCATGAGCTGGTCCCTGACAGGAGGGCCATGTTCTCACCCCGTGCTCTCCTGGAAATGTGTGCTGAGCCGTGGTTTGGATGTTGTATGAACTGGTCCATGAACAGGAGGGCCATGTTCTCACCCCGTGCTCTCCTGGAGATGTGGTGCAACTCTCCCAGGGTGCTGAGCCTTGGTTTGGAACAGTGACGTGGAGTGAAAGCCAGGAGCAGGCCAGGGCAGGAGGAACATCTGCTGAGGTCATTGTGATGCTCACTGGGGACTTTTCCTCGTGGTGCTGTTTCTGGAGGGGTGATGGGGATGTGCCCAAGGCTGCAGGAGGAATCTGGGCAGAGGAGGGGTTTGCTCAGGACCCCCTGAATGGCAGCACTGCCTCTGGCAGCCAGGCACCAGATCAAGTTCTAAACACAAACTGGATTGCCCTGCTCGGGGCACATTTGATGATCTGGTGCAGAATCCCAAAAGAGGAACAAGAGGAACCATGGGAAGCTGCTTTCCCTGCACAGCTCCGTGCAGCCAAGTCCTTGATCCGTTTGCTTTCATCTCGAGCAGAGGAATTTCTCATCTCCTGTTTTATGATCTCTTTTCTCCATAGGTTGGGGCTGGGCAGAGGGGTTGGGTGTTCTCCTCATAATGAGAACAATCAGAGCTGAGCAGTTATTAATCACCCAGTCATATGATCCATTACAACAAATTCTTATTAACCACAAGACATATGTTTTTCTCCTGAACTCCAGAGATAATGCCTGGAAGCAGATGGAAGAGCTGCTCTCACAAATTAAATTTGATGGGGCTTTTAAAAATAAATTAAGGCTGACAGGCCTCTCCCGTTTAATTAAGCTGCAATGTAACTTTGAGAACGTCCGTGCCGTTTGCTACAGGTGCTGCTGAGGGTCTGGGCTCTGCCTGTTCCCTCCCTGCTGCCTGCTCCAGGGACCAGGGGCTCAATCCAAACTGGGGAGCAGCAGCACAGGGCAGCAGGGACACCCTGGTGAGGCAGAGCAGCTGATCCAGCTTCCAGCCAGACGTCCCAGTTGGACTGGGGCAGACCTGCAGGCTCCAGCAGGGTGGATTTCTGCCCCCAAGTGTCCCCAGGTTCTCCAGGAGGGGGTCAGGGTGGCTGCTGGGCAGTGGTGCCAGACTGGGGAGCCTCTCCCTGGCCACACCATCCCAAAAACTGACTCAACAACAAATGCCTCCGTTTTAGTAGCTGAAAACTTAGCTGAATTAATTACTGTGCCCGTGTACTGCTCCCTAGATGAACACAGGAGGGACTCAAACTAGTCTAAAATGTTACTATAAAGATTCAAATCAAATTGGGTTTTTTTTATCTTTTTTAATACAGCATTTTCCCCATTTATTCCAAGCTCAACTCAGGAGGAAAGTGTATTTTCACATGGAAAGGCAAAGTAAAATAATTTTGAAGTGTATGAATTTAGGAGGTAGATTCACTCACATTCTACAGGGAAACTTAAAGTCAAGACAAGGAGAAGAAAATGCCTCAGGAGCAGTGAGTGATATATCAAAGGATTTCTGCACTACTTTTATATCCTCTTTTATCCCCAGCCCTCACTAATCACCATGATTTCCATTACCTAAGAAACCGTCCCTGCCTTTAGAGAGTAGAACATGAATTGCTCGAGTATTTGGGAGGGCTATTTATGGAACATACTAAAATTAGTCAGGCAGGTTTAAATCCAAGGAATCCCCCCCTCCCTCAACCCTCTCAGAGCCCCTGTGAGAGTGACCCTGGGCTGAGGCCGTGTGTGATCAGGGCATTATTTGAACAGGTTTGTTCAATGTGCCTGGAAGTGTTTAAGGTGTGTACACAGGCATTTCTCAGGGGTGCTAGAGCAGAGCTGGAGCAGGCAGTTATTGCAGTGCAAAGCCATTTTCCCTTGCTCCCAGAAGCTCTGGGGATACCCCTCTGTCAGCCCAGACAGGAAATGCACATTAAAACTGCCTGAGAGCCCTTCCCCTGTGGCTGCCCATTGTGATATCATCTTTATTATGTGATGTGGGCAGTGTCCCCAGTGGAATGGCACATTGTGGGCAGGGGCTCTGGCTCCTGCTCTCCCTGGGGCTGATTTGGCATTAAGGAGCCATCCCCAGCCCTGGTGCACGGGGGATGGCAGGAGGTCCCACTGACAAACAGAGCATTTCAGTCTCCACCACTCAGCACCAAACCTTCCACCAAGCATCTGTGGACACAAAGATAGAACAGATTTATTAGAAATCCCCCAACTTTGTAAAGATCCTCTTAATTTCAATCTGAAGCTTTCAGTGGTTTGAGACTACCTGCAGCAGGTGACCTGGCCAAAACGCTTCAGCACTCCAGAAAACAAAGCACTGCACCAAACTGCTCTCCAAAGCCCTGCCCAGAGGCAGCTGGCCTGGAGGCACAGCAGCACAGAAAAGCCAGGGAAGGCTCAGCAGCCCCCAGGAATCTGCCCAGGCCCTGAGCCCCTCTCCTCCCTGAGGGTGCTGCAGCAGCAGGGAACCACCAGGTCACCAAATCAGCACAAATGGCCCCAAATGGAAATTGTCATTCCCAGCAGAGACTTCATTCATCACTGAAGAACCACTTTAGGATCAAGCCAGAAAGGCACTAATCACTCTCCAAGTACTTTATGCCTATTTAATAAGCAACCTTCTTGCCCTGCTTCACGGCAGCTCTTGCATTCAGGATGTGATAGGAAGTTTGTACAATAAAATGGGAGTTTCCCAGGCTGTGAGGGACAGCACAGCTCCCAGGCCCCTCGGGGGCACTGCCTGGCTGTGTTTGCACGGTGCCATCCTGCATCTCCTGCCTGCTGCAGAGCACTGCAGCAGCCCCTGCAGCTCTGCCTCCCACCACCCTCGCTGGGGGAAATACGAAATTCATGCTGGTTTTATGAGCTGGGATGACCTTGTCACACACCACTGCAAACAAACAGCAAAATCCACGAGATCCAGCCCAGACCCTCTCTAAACTTATCCCACATCTGATTTACCATGCACGAGCAGGGGCTGCAGTGAAATCAAGGCCAAGGTAAACCTGCCCAGACAGGCCCTGCTGCCAAGCCAGCACCAGGCCAGGCTCTGCAGAGCTTTGATTAACACCAGACAAGGTGCCAGGCCAGCCTAGTGCCACCATAATCCAAATGGAGCACTCACACTCACACTCACGCTCACACTCACACTCAGCAGCCCTCGAGGTCTGGCTTGAATGTGCACACCCAGAGCTCTGCCAGGAATGCTCTGAACGCTGCCAGGAGCTCCAGTGATCCTGGCTGTCCGCACAGGGATTTCTGCTCCTGCCTCTGCTGCCTCTTGCTTTCCTGCTGCCTTTGGGCCCCCTGTCCCTGAGAGCCCCCAGGAGCCTCCCATGGCACCCTGTGGCACACCCAACAGAGAAAACCACCCCAGGAGGAGCAGCAGGAAACTCCTGAAGCACTTCCAGTGAGGAGCCACAGCTGCTGCCCACAAGGGCTGGAGGGGGAATGCCAGGGGACACAGACAGGCTGCAGTGCCAGGGGACACAGACACTGCAATGCCAGGGGACACACACCCTGCAATGCCAGGCACACACACACACACCCTGCAATGCCAGGGTACACACACCCTGCAATGCCAGGGGACACACACACACACACCCTGCAATGCCAGGGGACACACACACACACACACACACACACACACACCCTGCAATGCCAGGGCACACACACACACCCTGCAATGCCAGGGTACACACACACACACCCTGCAATGCCAGGGGACACACACACACACACACACACACACTGCAATGCCAGGGGACACACACACACACACACACACACACACCCTGCAGTGCCAGGCACACACACACACACACACACACACACGCCCGCTGCAATGCCAGGGCACACACACACACCCTGCAATGCCAGGCACACACACATACCCTGCAATGCCAGGGCACACACACACACACACACACACCCTGCAATGCCAGGGGGCACACACACACTGCAGTGCCAGGCACACACACACACACACACACACGCCCCCTGCAATGCCAGGGCACACACACACACCCTGCAATGCCAGGGGGCACACACAGACACTGCAGTGCCAGGGCACACACACACACACACACACCCTGCAATGCCAGGGCACACACACACACCCTGCAATGCCGGGGGGCACACACACACTGCAGTGCCAGGGCACACACACACACACACACACACACACACACACACACACTGCAATGCCAGGGGGCACACACACACACACACTGCAATGCCAGGCACACACACACACCCTGCAATGCCAGGCACACACACACACACTGCAATGCCAGGGGGCACACACACACCCTGCAATGCCAGGCACACACACACACCCACACACACCCCCTGCAATGCCAGGCACACACACACACCCTGCAATGCCAGGCACACACACACACACTGCAATGCCAGGCACAGACACACACACACCCTGCAATGCCAGGCACACACACACACACACACCCTGCAATGCCAGGCACACACACACACACTGCAATGCCAGGCACAGACACACACACACCCTGCAATGCCAGGCACACACACACACACTGCAATGCCAGGGCACACACACACACCCTGCAATGCCAGGCACACACACACCCCCTGCAATGCCAGGGCACACACACCCACCCTGCAATGCCAGGCACACACACACCCCCTGCAATGCCCCCTGCTCAGGCTCAGCAGCAGTGCCCTGGCACACCCTGTGCCGTGCCCCAGCCACAGCCCCGGGCAGGCTCTGTCCCTGAGCCAGGCCTGGAGCCACGGCCCCTGTCCCAGCCTGCAGGAGCTGCCCCAGCCCAGCTCGGGGGTTCCTCACACAGGATGCTGAGGCCAGACTGAGCCCTGTGCCCTGCCAGCCCCAGAGCCCAGCAGCTCCTGCCCCAGCGCTGCTCCCCCGCAGGAGCCAAGGGCTGAGCCGGTGCCAGGCTGGCACGGTGAGAGCAGGCAGGAACGGGCTGTGCAGGGATGCTGGCACAGTGAGAGCAGGCAGGAACGGGCTGTGCAGGGATGCTGGCACGGTGAGAGCAGGAAGGAACGGGCTGTGCAGGGATGATGACACAGTGAGAGCAGGCAGGAACGGGCTGTGCAGGGATGCTTTCCCCGAGTGCAGGCAGGAACGGGCTGTGCAGGGATGCTGGCACAGTGAGAGCAGCAAGGAACGGGCTGTGCAGGGATGATGACACAGTGAGAGCAGGAGGGAACGGGCTGTGCAGGGATGCTGGCACAGTGAGAGCAGCAAGGAACGGGCTGTGCAGGGATGATGACACAGTGAGAGCAGCAAGGAACGGGCTGTGCAGGGATGATGACACAGTGACAGCAGCAAGGAACGGGCTGTGCAGGGATGATGGCACAGTGAGAGCAGCAAGGAACGGGCTGTGCAGGGATGCTGGCACGGTGAGAGCAGGAAGGAACGGGCTGTGCAGGGATGCTGGCACAGTGAGAGCAGGAGGGAACGGGCTGTGCAGGGATGATGACACAGTGAGAGCAGGAGGGAACGGGCTGTGCAGGGATGCTGGCACAGTGAGAGCAGGCAGGAACGGGCTGTGCAGGGATGATGACACAGTGAGAGCAGGCAGGAACGGGCTGTGCAGGGATGATGACACAGTGAGAGCAGGAGGGAACGGGCTGTGCAGGGATGATGACACAGTGAGAGCAGGAGGGAACGGGCTGTGCAGGGATGCTGGCACAGTGAGAGCAGGAGGGAACGGGCTGTGCAGGGATGCTGGCACAGTGAGAGCAGGAGGGAACGGGCTGTGCAGGGATGCTTTCCCCGAGTGCAGGCAGGAACGGGCTGTGCAGGGATGCTTTCCCCGAGTGCAGGCAGGAACGGGCTGTGCAGGGATGCTTTCCCCGAGTGCAGGCAGACACCGAGCGGCTCCTGCTCCCTGCCCAGGCAGGCCCAGCCCCGGGCAGCTCCGGGCCCTGGCAGCGCTGCCCTGGGGCTGCCAGGAGGGAAGGTGCCAGCTCAGCTCCCTGAGCTCCCTCATTTGTAGTGCTTAGCCCCACTGCTGCCTGTGGGGACATCACAGCTCTTTTGTTAATCCATCCTCACATCTTTGTCTATGGCTTCTTTCAAGTTTCCAGCTGCTGGGACCTGCCCTGCTCTTTGTTCAGATTACAATAATTTGCCGTTTGTGTGCAGACGGTTTCTTAACTACTCCTGTGTTGGAAATAACCTTTGAAGGAATATTGGTTCTTTTATCTCCAGGGCCCTGCAAAGCACAGCGCTATTGAATGCTGAGGCATTAAGGATGCAAAGAGAGCCCCACAAGGCAGCACATTAAACGAGAGCTCTCTTCCCTGGAAATGCAAGGGTTGCACTGCACAATTGCTCCAGCCCTGCCTGGGTTGGGAATAAAGCCCTGCTTGAAGAGTTCATGGCACCACTGCTGTTTTATCGTCTGCAGCCTTAATTCTGGAGGCTGCAAAAGCACGGCAACAGTTTTATTTTAATGACAATCCAGGCACATTCACTCCTTGCTCTGCATTTCCCTCCTCCCAGCACAGTCCTGGAGCTGAGCAAGGCAGGAGCTCAGCTGGGCTGGCCTGAGCTGCTGTGGGACAGAGGGGAGGGACAGGGGACACCCCAAAGCCACTGACAGGGGACACCCCAAAGCCACCCCAAAGCCACTGACAGAGGACACCCCAAAGCCACTGACAGGGGACACCCCAAAGCCACCCCAAAGCCACTGACAGGGGACACCCCAAAGCCACCCCAAAGCCACAGTGCAGTCACTCCCAGGAGCCCCCACAGAGCTGGCTGGCAGCTCTGCCCTGGGATTTTCGTGTCTGACTTTTCAAGACTACAGATCCTGAGGGATGAGCTTTGGAGCAGAGGATTAAAAAAAAGGGGAAACAAACCAAAGCTGCTACAGATTTCTGCTATCTCCATGAGCATTTCACACGTTAGGGCTCCTCAGCATCCCTCATTATCACAGCCTGGCCTACAAATAATGGCTTGAGATCACTCAATTACCCTGCCCCCACTTAATGCAGTGTTTAATCCACAGGCTCTGTTTTTCCTTTTTACAGTATTTGCCACAACAGCATTCCTATCAACAAATGCAATTTGACACCTCACTTCTGTTCCAATTCAAGCTGAAGATTGACTTAAGTTTTAAAATAAAACTTGCTGATGTTTCAGGACAGTTTGATTGCCTGCCCAGTCACTGGGGCAATATGAACCAGCTTCCTCCAGCAAGCAGAAGCTCATAAATGGAATTACAGTCACAGGGAAGGAGGAAATTTAAAATGTGGTGGTACAGATTTTCCTTTCAGCCACAGAAACCTGTGCACACAGCCTGAACCAAACCTGTACAAGTTTACAGCACGTTTCCCTGAGAGCAGCTCTCACTCAGCCAGGTGTTCAACACGAGAGCAAAGGAGCACCTGGGGACACCTCCACCGCCCCCAAACTCCCCCAGCACTCGTGCAAGGAAAGCCTTCAGAGCGAAATAGCAGCCAGGAAAGCCCTCGTGGATTTCCTGCCCTTCCCAGGCAAATCCCACCACATGCACCCCTCCAGGCTCACCCTCCTGCAGGCCCCCGTGGCTCTGCCCAGCAGCTTCTCCCAGGGCTGCCATGGCCCCTCTCCCTCCATCCCCACATCCCAGCTGGGGCTGCTCCTCCCCATCTCCCCAGCATCCCCCAGCTGGAGCCCAGCAGCCACACTGGGCCCCAGAGGGGCTGCAGCCCCTCTTCCATGTCCCGGGCTGGCCAAGGGATGTTCCACGTTGGGACAAGGCAGGTGCCAGCTCCAGAAGCACCCAGAGCCCTCCTGCCGTTCCCCTGGGCCAGCAGGGCTGCCTCAGGCACGGTCAGAGCCTCTCCCCACACACCCCATCCTCTTCTGTTTTCCTTTTGCTCGATTCACTACCCAGAGGTTTAGCAACCCACGTGCAGCTTGCAATGCCTTTCTCCCTCTTAATGAAGGTTGATTTTATTTTTATGCCTGTCATCTGGCTCTTGAGCCCTGGAGCCTTCCAGCTGAGCCCCAGGGTGGCCACTGTGCTGTCCCTGCTCTGATGGCTGCTGATCCATGCCCACGGAGGTGAGGCTGCTGTGCCCTGGCCTGCTCTGCTCTGCCCTGCCCTGCCCGCTCTGATGGCTGCTGATGCATCCCCACGGGGGTGAGGCTGCTGTGCCCTGCCCTGCTCTACCCAGCCTGCCCTGCCCTGCCCTGCTCTGCCCTGCCCTGCTCTGCTCTGCCCACCCTGCCCTGCTCTGCCCTGCCCTGCCCTGCTCTGCCCAGCCTGCCCTGCCCTGCCCTGCTCTGCCCTGCCCTGCTCTGCTCTGCCCACCCTGCCCTGCTCTGCCCTGCCCTGCCCTGCCCTGCCCTGCCCTGCCCTGCCCTGCCCTGCCCACCCTGCCCTGCCCTGCTCTGATGGCTGCTGATGCATCCCCACGGAGGTGAGGCTGCTCTGCCCTGCCCTGCTCTGCTCTGCCCACCCTGCTCTGCTCTGCCCTGCCCTGCCCTGCCCTGCTCTGCCCTGCCCTGCTCTGATGGCTGCTGATGCATCCCCACGGAGGTGAGGCTGCCCTGCCCTGCCCTGCCCTGCTCTGCCCTGCCCTGCCCTGCCCTGCTCTGCCCTGCCCTGCTCTGCCCTGCCCTGCCCTGCCTTGCTCTGCCCTGCCCTGCTCTGATGGCTGCTGATGCATCCCCACAGAGGTGAGGCTGCCCTGCCCTGCCCTGCTCTGCCCAGCCTGCCCTGCCCTGCCCTGCCCTGCCCTGCCCTGCCCTGCCCTGCTCTGCCCTGCCCTGCCCTGCCCTGCTCTGCCCTGCTCTGCTCTGCCCTGCCCTGCCCTGCCCTGCTCTGATGGCTGCTGATGCATCCCCACGGAGGTGAGGCTGCCCTGCCCTGCCCTGCTCTGCCCAGCCTGCCCTGCCCAGCCTGCCCTGCCCTGCCTGCCCTGCCCTGCCCTGCTGGGAACAGGCCCAGCACCAGAACCAGCTCCAGCTGCACGGCAGAGAGTCAAAGCCTGGGCAGGGAGACACCCCAGGGATTGCCATGCCCAGGTTCATTTCAGGCCACCTCTGTCCCGGAATGTTCCCTGGATCAGTCCCTGCAGGAACACAATGTGGGCCAGCAGTTCCATAATGAGCATCCCCTGCAGCCCAGCCAGGACACTCCGCTGCTGCTGCTGCCCTCCCTGCAGGGCTGGGAGAGCAGGGCTGAGCTCCTGAGCCCCCTGCTCTGCTCTGCGGGGCTTTCTGCAGGCTCCACACTCGGCAGAGCAGCGTTGCAGCCCAAATGAAGTAATCCTTTGATAAAGTGCACTCATTTGTTTGAAAAGTGTAGTCTCGCCATTAAAATGCAAATGAAATGAGTGCTAATACATTAACTGGGGATGGGAGCTGGAATGGCTTATGACATGTGTGCTTTCATGTGGAATAGAGCTGAGTGATAACAGTGTGTGAGAGGAGTCATGTTCAGATGTACATGTTTGTTTATTGAAGATATTAATGAAGGGCACTGCTTAAAGAGTATTATTATTTCCTCATCTTGTCTTTCTTTTGTGCCTGCCTGGTTCAAGTTTCCTGCTGAGGGGACCCTCCCGAGGGGACTCTGATCAAAAGTCACCTTTGATGGATGATCTGAGTCCACGCTGAAGCGACACAAAAGCTGAAATGTATTTAAAGCTCTGCTTTGAAGAGGAGCAGCAGGTCCCCCCCAGTGGAAACCCCATGGGCTGCAGCTGCTGTGACAGCTGATTCAGAAAATACCAGAAAATACCCACAAAACCAGGCTGCATTCCCCTCAGGGCTATCCCTGGGGAACACGGCTGTGTCAGGGTGGCTCTGGTCTCCTCTCCGGGGAAAAGGCAGAGCTGGGATGGGGAGAGCCCCAGGGCAGGGGGAGCAGGGCCCTGAGAGGGCAGGGAGCCCATTGGGGTCTGTCCCTACAGCAGGGGCTGTGCCCAGAGGAGCCCTGGGCAGTGCCAGGCCCTGCTGGGGCACTTGGGCTGCTGCAGGAAGGGAAGGGGAAACAGGGAACAGGGAACAGGAAACAGGAATCAGGGAACAGGGAACAGGGAACAGGGAACAGGGAACAGGGAACAGGGAACAGGAATCAGGGAACAGGGAACAGGAAACAGGGAACAGAGAACAGGAATCAGGGAACAGGGAACAGGAAACAGGGAACAGGAAACAGGAATCAGGGAACAGGGAACAGGGAACAGGGAACAGGAATCAGGGAACAGGGAACAGGGAACAGGGAACAGGGAACAGGGAACAGGGAACAGGGAACAGGAATCAGGGAACAGGGAACAGGGAACAGGAAACAGGGAACAGGGAACAGGGAACAGGGAACAGGGAACAGGGAACAGGGGAATCAGGAAACAGGGAACAGGGAACAGGGAACAGGAAACAGGGAACAGGGAACAGGAAACAGGGAACAGGGAACAGGAAACAGGGAACAGGGAACAGGGAACAGGAAACAGGAAACAGGGAACAGAGAACAGGGAACAGGAAACAGGGAACAGGGAACAGGAAACAGGGAACAGGAAACAGGAATCAGGGAACAGGGAACAGGGAACAGGGAACAGGAAACAGGAATCAGGGAACAGGGAACAGGAAACAGGGGACAGGAATCAGGGAACAGGGAACAGGAAACAGGGAACAGGGAACAGGGAACAGGAATCAGGGAACAGGGAACAGGAAACAGGGAACAGGGAACAGGGAACAGGGAAGGGGGAACAGGGAACAGGGAACAGGGAACAGGGAACAGAGAACAGGGAACAGGAAACAGGAAACAGGGAACAGGGAACAGGGAACAGGGAACAGGGAACAGGAAACAGGGAACAGGGAACAGGAATCAGGGAACAGGAAACAGGGAACAGGAAACAGGAAACAGGGAACAGGAAACAGGGAACAGGGAACAGGGAACAGGAATCAGGGAACAGGGAAGAGGGAACAGGGAAGAGGGAACAGGAAACAGGGAACAGGGAACAGGAAACAGGGAACAGGAAACAGGGAACAGGGAACAGGGAACAGGGAACAGGAAACAGAGAACAGGGAACAGGGAACAGGGAACAGGGAACAGGGGAATCAGGAAACAGGGAACAGGGAACAGGGAACAGGGAACAGGGAACAGGGAACAGGAATCAGGGAACAGGGAACAGGAAACAGGGAACAGGAATCAGGGAACAGGGAACAGGGAACAGGGAACAGGAATCAGGGAACAGGGAACAGGAAACAGGGAACAGGAATCAGGGAACAGGGAACAGGGAACAGGGAACAGGGAACAGGGAACAGGGAACAGGGAAGGGGGAACAGGGAACAGGGAACAGGGAACAGGGAACAGGGAACAGAGAACAGGGAACAGGGAACAGGGAACAGGGAAGGGGAAACAGGGAACAGGGAACAGGGAACAGGGAACAGGGAACAGGAAACAGGGAACAGGGAACAGGAATCAGGGAACAGGAAACAGGGAACAGGAAACAGGAAACAGGGAACAGGAAACAGGGAACAGGGAACAGGGAACAGGGAACAGGAATCAGGGAACAGGGAAGAGGGAACAGGGAAGAGGGAACAGGAAACAGGGAACAGGGAACAGGGAACAGGGAACAGGGAAGTTTCTGGAGTTGGTTTTCTTTGCCAGGGGCTGTTCACACACCCCAGGGCTGGCTCTGGAAGCAGAGGGTGCTGGGTTCTGTGGCTGTGGGTGACATCAGTCCCTGGCACAGTGTGACATCTCAGCACCTCCGTGCCAGGGCTGCAGCTCCCTCAGGTGCCCAGGCCTGGCAGAATCAGCCTAAGCCCAGGAGTTGCATTCACAGAGCTCTGCAGGGCCATGCCCACAGGGAGGGCAGAGGTCTGGGGCCCTCATTGTCCTGCAGGGACACCAGCACGACCTGGCATCCCTGCCACAGCCCCAGGAGCTCTCCAGACACGTGGCCGTGTGGCTTTACCTTCATCCCATCCCTGACCTGCTGGGCTCTTCCCAGAGGCAGAGTGAGCCAGGAAAACGCTGCTGTCTCTCCTTGTCTGACACAGGCTGTGGGCAGGGAGCTGCAGGCTTTGCCTTTCCCCCATCACCAGGACAGGTGTGCCAGCATCTGAAACAACTGTGCGACACTTGGAAATGAAATCCTGCTGCTGCTGCCACCCTTCCCCATCCCCTGCGTTTGTGCACACACAGGATTGTTTTTGTAGGGCTGCTCATAAGTGCTCTGGCTTTGTCTCCATTACACAAAAGGTTTTTCCCATCCAAACAACTCATTGAAGTTCATTCTCTTGTTGTGAGATCATTGTCTAGACAAAGAATTATAGATTTTGCCCAGATATACCTAGGGAAGAAAAAGCCAGCCAGTCCCTTTGAGGTAACACTATCTTATCTCGGTTTGCAATGTACACCGAGGTGGATATCTGCAGTAATTATCTGTGTAAAAACACCTCTCCTTTCACAGTGAAGACATAACAAGGGATACACATGCTTGATCTGCCTACATTTTGTTGTTATTATAAAGTTGTCATCGACTCCACGTATGTTCTGTTGGCGCTGCACTGCTGTGAGCCAGGACGAGGCTGCCAAAATTATTTGCAGTTCTCAATTTGCATAAAGAAAAGCAAACATTCCAGCAGCCCTGGAACCAGCCATCCATGGGAAGGAAATGCTGTCTGCAAGGACATTTTTGGAAATGAGAGTCACACCAGGATGGGGTACTTTGGGAGGTTTCTCCAAACCTGAGCAGGAGCTGGGAGCAGTGAGAACCTCAGTCTAAAGGAGGGGAGGGAAATCCACGAAAAGCTGCTCCCAGTGAGCCCAGCCATCCCCAGCCACGGCGCTGCTTCAGCTGGGGATGAGCCTCTGTGCTTCAGGCAGATGGGGGTCCCAGCCTGGCCAGGCTGCAGTGCTGTCCCACCTCTGTCCTTCCCCAAACCAGCCCAAACCTTGGGGGATTCACTGTACCCCCCGTCCTTCACCAAACCTTGGGGCATTCGCTGTTTCCCCATCCTTCCCCAGACCTTGGGGCATTCGCTGTTTTCCCGTGTCCTTCACCAGACCTCGGGGCATTCGCTGTTTTCCCGTGTCCTTCCCCAGACCTTGGGGCATTCGCTGTTTCCCCGTGTCCTTCCCCAGACCTCGGGGCATTCACTGTTTCCCCCATCCTTCCCCAGACCTCGGGGCATTCGCTGTTTCCCCATCCTTCACCAAACCTTGGGGCATTCGCTGTTTCCCCATCCTTCCCCAGACCTCGGGGCATTCACTGTTTCCCCATCCTTCACCAGACCTTGGGGCATTCGCTGTTTCCCCATCCTTCACCAGACCTCGGGGCATTCGCTGTTTCCCCGTGTCCTTCCCCAGACCTCGGGGCATTCGCTGTTTCCCCATCCTTCCCCACACCTCGGGGCATTCGCTGTTTCCCCATCCTTCCCCAGACCTCGGGGCATTCGCTGTCCCTCCCGTCCTTCCCTCCAGCGCCGGGGCAGCTCCGCCCGGGCCGCTCCGGGGCAGCCCCGCCAGCTGTTCCAGCTGTGCCACACGCTCGGTAACCTTAGAAATGAGAGCAAACAAACCCGGGGAGTCCCACAGAGCGGCTCCCAGGGCTCCCATTCATCCCGGCAGTCACAGAACGCGCTTTACAAAGCTCAGCCCAGCCCGGTCCCTGTGCCCAAGCCAAGGTGAGCCTTTCAGGGCAGCGCTGCCAGGACCAGGTCCTGCCAAAGCCGGCACTTTACAAAGCTCAGCTCTGCCCAAGCCGAGCGTTTTGTGGCTGTGCTGCCCGGCCGGGCTCCAGCCCCTCTGGGCGATGCCAGGACCGGGCCCTGGCAAAGCTGGCACCGGCGACACAAAGGACAATTGTTCCCCGACACCCGAGGGAGGGGGGGAGCCCTGGGGTCCCGCCGAGCCCTTGATTTATGGCTCGCAATAATATGTGCTGGAGCCCCGCAACCCAGAGTGCCGCGCGGGTGACCTGGAAAAATAAGTCTATTAACCCTAATCAATCTCCCATTATCCACCCTGGGCCACGGTTTAGCCAGCCAAGGAGTCACCAAGGCCTCTCAAGTCGGCTCGAACTAATCCCATTGTCTTCCCTAATCAGGGGCCATGAGCGAGGAGCGGCTTCTCCGGCGCAGAATTATCGCTCGGCGTGCGAGGGGAGAGAGCCGGGGGCACCGAGGCTCTTCTTTTCACCTCCTAGTGAGAAAGTGCAGGATTGTTTTCCTCCTGAATCGCTGGGATCCGTGAATCCGGCGGGTGTCGGTTCCCAGGGTCTGCAGGGCACAGCAGCAGCAGCAGCAGAGCGGCTCTGCCAACCCTGCAGTGCAGTCAGCAAAGCCACGGCTGCACATCGGGGCAGCTCATTGTGGGGTTCATTGGGGCAGCTCATTGTGGGGTTCATCGGGGCAGCTCATTGTGGGGTTCATCAGGGCAGCTCATTGTGGGGTGCATCAGGGCAGCTCATTGTGGGGTTCATCAGGGCAGCTCATTGTGGGTTCATTGGGGCAGCTCATTGTGGGGTTCATCAGGCAGCTCATTGTGGGGTTCATCAGGGCAGCTCATTGTGGGGTTCATCATTGTGGGGTTCATCAGGGCAGCTCATTGTGGGGTTCATCGGGGCAGCTCATTGTGGGGTTCATCAGGGCAGCTCATTGTGGGGTTCATCGGGGCAGCTCATTGTGGGGTTCATCAGGGCAGCTCATTGTGGGGTTCATCATTGTGGGGTTCATCAGGGCAGCTCATTGTGGAGTTCATCGGGGCAGCTCATTGTGGGGTTCATCAGGCAGCTCATTGTGGGGTTCATCATTGTGGGGTTCATCAGGGCAGCTCATTGTGGGGTTCATCATTGTGGGGTTCATCATTGTGGGGTTCATCAGGGCAGCTCATTGTGGGGTTCCTCAGGGCAGCTCATTGTGGGGTTCCTCAGGGCAGCTCATTGTGGGGTTCATCAGGGCAGCTCATTGTGGGGTTCATCATTGTGGGGTTCATCAGGGCAGCTCATTGTGGGGTTCATCATTGTGGGGTTCCTCAGGCAGCTCATTGTGGGGTTCATCAGGGCAGCTCATTGTGGGGTTCATCGGGGCAGCTCATTGTGGGGTTCATCATTGTGGGGTTCCTCAGGCAGCTCATTGTGGGGTTCATCAGGCAGCTCATTGTGGGGTTCATCAGGGCAGCTCATTGTGGGGTTCATCGGGGCAGCTCATTGTGGGGTTCCTCAGGGCAGCTCATTGTGGGTTCATCCGGGCAGCTCATTGTGGGTTCATCAGGGCAGCTCATTGTGGGGTTCATCATTGTGGGGTTCCTCAGGCAGCTCATTGTGGGGTTCATCAGGGCTGGGGCGCTGCTTGGCTCAGCTGTGGCACCCCATGGAAAGGACAGAGGGGACAAAGGGACCTGGCGTGTCGCTTGGGTGGACTCAGGGTAATGGATTCAGCAGAAAATGTCACTTGAATCTGGACCAGGAAAACCAGGAACACAAAGCTTCTTTCTGACTGAGCTCTTTTCTTTCCTTCCCATCCCTTCTCCCCCACCAGTCTTTAAAAAAGATTAAAAAAATAAAATAAAACTGGAAGTCCTATCGACTTGGCAATGCCCAAAATAGCAGTAAATCAGGAAACCCTGCCATGCCCCCTGTCAGCATCCTGCAGCAGGGTAGGACTCAGCAATCAAAGGATGCTCCGTGGTGAAACATCCACCAAATTAGTCCAGCAGCAAGCTAATTTTCTTTAGCCCTTTTATGTTAATCAAAAAGGAAAAGAGAAAGTGGGGACATTATCCTGCTAGAAATGAAAACAATCCTTGCAAAATTTCCCCCTTTAGGCATGAATTAGAGCAGAAACAAACACACCACAGGGCTCCAGCAGATCTTCCAGGATTAATTATTGTATTCACAGCAGCTCAGCATTTTCTTAGGAAATTAAAATTTTCAAAGCCCTCTCATGTGCACACAAGCCCATTTCCACCTCGCAATGCTCCTATGCAGCTGAAGAAGGAAAATTCCCGTGGTTTTGGGGTGCTTCTCTTTCGAGGGCACATAAAACACCTCGAGTGGCCTTGGAGCAGGGCAGGGACCTTCCCAAATGTCCCAAGTGCAGCTGAAGGCATCTCCAGGCAGCTGAGCAGCTGCAGTGAGGGCAGAGCCAGCCCTGCAGGGACAGGGGACATCAGGACAGCAGCACAGGGACAGGGACAGGGACAGAGGACATCAGGACAGGGACAGGGGACATCAGGACAGGGACAGGGGACATCAGGACACCAGGACAGGGACAGGGGACACCAGGACACCAGGACAGGGACAGGGGACACCAGGACAGGGACAGGGGACATCAGGACACCAGGACAGGGACAGGGGACACCAGGACAGGGACAGGGGACATCAGGACACCAGGACAGGGACAGGGGACACCAGGACAGGGACAGGGGACATCAGGACACCAGGACACCAGGACAGGGACAGGGACAGCGGACACCAGGACAGGGACAGGGGACACCAGGACAGGGACAGGGACAGGGACAGGGGACACCAGGACACCAGGACAGGGACAGGGGACACCAGGACAGGGACAGGGGACATCAGGACAGGGACAGGGGACATCAGGACACCAGGACAGGGACAGGGGACACCAGGACAGGGACAGGGGACATCAGGACACCAGCACAGGGACAGGGGACACCAGGACAGGGACAGGGGACATCAGGACACCAGGACAGGGACAGGGGACACCAGGACAGGGACAGGGGACATCAGGACAGGGACAGGGGACATCAGGACACCAGGACAGGGACAGGGGACACCAGCACAGGGACAGGGGACATCAGGGCAGGGACAGGGGACATCAGGACACCAGGACAGGGACAGGGGACATCAGGACAGGGACAGGGGACATCAGGGCACCAGGACAGGGACAGGGGACATCAGGACAGGGACAGGGAACATCAGGACAGGGACAGGGACAGGGGACATTAGGACACCAGGACAGGGACAGGGGACATCAGGGCAGCTCTTGGGCCCTAGGACAGGGACAGGCACTGCCAGCCCCAGGACAGGGGGATGCCCAGCCCCAGGACAGGGACAGGAGGATGCCCAGCCCCAGGACAGGGGGATGCCCAGCTCCAGGACAGGGGGATGCCCAGGCCCAGGACAGGGGGATGCCCAGCCCCAGGACAGGAGGATGCCCAGGCCCAGGACAGGGGGATGCCCAGGCCCAGGACAGGAGGATGCCCAGCTCCAGGACAGGGGGATGCCCAGCCCCAGGACAGGGGGATGCCCGGGCCCAGGACAGGAGGATGCCCAGCTCCAGGACAGGAGGATGCCCAGGCCCAGGACAGGGGGATGCCCAGCCCCAGGACAGGGGGATGCCCAGCCCCAGGACAGGGACAGGCTCCCAGCATCAGGAGCTGTTAACAGAGCTCTGGAGGTTGGGCTCTCCTGGAGGGACAGAAAATAGCAGATCTGGCCCACATCTGCCCTGGCCCACTCCCCAGAGCCTGGGAGTGCTTCAGACACAGTTTTCTGTCTGTAGGTGGGGAGGTGTGGATAAATCCACCTGTGCCTGTGCCACACACCCCTCAGAGAGAGGGAAATGCTCTGGCAGCCTCGTTGGAAGGAGACTCGGATATCCTGGGTGTCATGGATTGGGCGAGGCACCAGATTTATTCATGGAATTAGGATCCTGATGTGCTATTTACAGGATGCCTTTGGAGATAGAGTTGTAACTCATGGCTGCCATGGGAAATTCTCCACCGAGGCCTTGAGGAGAAAGCATTCCCTTTTTTATGGTGTCCATTGGGGAGGGAAATTAATGCTAAGCAGGCAGTGATAATTTGCTGCTTTATAGGATTGAATTATCGCCCTGTCAGCACGGAGATGAAAACCCTGAGCCATGAACAAATGCACCTTTGCACCTGAAGCTGCCTGGAGCAGCTACCGTGAGCTCCAGGGCTCCAGGGCGGCTCTGCTGTTCCAGTGATTAATTCTGAATTTGGCCTCGTCCGTTCCATTGCCGGCCGTGCCTTCATTTGGCACTCCAGCATTCCTGCTCCTTCGCCAGGCTCATAAATCACACACAAACCCTTCCTGAAAGCAGAAAGGGGATCTGTTCTGCTCTCCATGCACAGGCACAACTTCCCAGAGTTAATGCAAGTTTGGCACGTGCACGGGAGAGGTGGCTGAGCCCCACGGACCGGGAAGTCATTGGCATGGAAAAATAATTGCAAGAGAAACAGCTGCCTGGAAAGCAGGAATACCACGACTTGGATCAAATACACCGTGCTGTATTTTGAAATAGCTTTATTTAGCACTATCTGGTCTGCATTTGCTGGAGGGCAAAGTCTGGGCCTGTGATCAACCTTTCCTTGCTCCATTTCCTAATGTCCCTTCTCCCCACTGCAGCTGCTGACACGGGGAAAGGCTGGGCTGGCTCTAATTTTTCCCAGATGTTGAAGAAAGGTCTTTTGTCCTTGCCCAGCCTGGGGCAGAGGGATGTGGAATGAGAGATGAGGTGCTGTGGGCCTCAGTTTTCCACTTCCTCAGCCTGGGCAGTCCCAGGATGGAGCTGAGGTTGCCAGAGCCCCTCTGGGTTCTGCTGTGGATTCCCAGCACGAGAGGTGTGGATTCAGCCCAGGTCCAAAGGCCATCCCTCCCTCTTTGCTCCTCGTGTCCAATCCTGCCAGCACCCGGGGTTTTCCAGCTGTGTGCTGGCCCGAGGTTGTTCCCAGGTAAATTCCAAGGCCAGGAATCAGCCAATCACCCCCTCAGCAGCAAAACATTCCCTGCCTCTGGCTTACAGCAGCTCTGCTTGTTTCCCAGGGCAGAGGGAGCTGTCCTGTCCCTTCAGCACCCTGCAAAGTCAGCCTGGCCCACAGAGCTGCCAGAACTCATCAAACACTTTGGGTGACCTGGGCTGCACCTTTTCCTCATCCCCAAACACTCACTCATTCAAAGTGCAGATTTTACTGAACTGCCACAAGCAGACAGTGCTGAATTTTCACACTGCAGGTGCTTCACTCAACTTGGGCTCAGACAGCTCTGGCATTTCTACAGAAAAAAGAAAAAAACAAGTAGCCTTACAAATGCCATTAAAATGGAGCTATTTTCCATGTTTCAAGGTCTGAATTGTATGTGCCCATTTGGAATTGGAGACTCTCAAGCTCCTGGAAATCCTTATGTGTGTGTGGGGAAAAGCCATCTCCCACCAACCCTAACAGCATTCCAGAGTGATCCTGGAACTGGGGAAGGGCTGCTGGGATTGGGGAACAACCTCCCTTCCTTTGCACACCCCAGCAGCCCTGGATGGGTCCGGGGTGAGGGTTTGGAGCCAGTGGGACAATGCTGCTCAGCCCTGCAGCCAGTGGGACAGTGCTGCTCAGCCCTGCAGCCAGTGGGACAATGCTGCTCAGCCCTGCAGCCAGTGGGACAATGCTGCTCAGCCCTGCAGCCAGTGGGACAGTGCTGCTCAGCCCTGCAGCCAGTGGGACAATGCTGCTCAGCCCTGCAGCCATGAGCTTGGCTGGAGGCGCTGGGAGGGAGTGTGAAAGCTGATTATCCATCCTGGGCTCCCCTGAGCCCTTTTCTTTGCTCCCATTTGGCTTTCATGCATTCTGCAGGAGCCTGGCTGGAAATCAGGCCCAGCCTGGCGCAGCTCAGCCGTTTATCCGTGGGGCTGGTGCCCCTGATATCCCGTGCCATGCACAATCCTGTTCTCCACCCTGCCCTTGCACAATTTAGCAGGATCACTGTAAGAACAGGCATCCCATGGCAAAGGCCCATCCAGCCCCAGCAGTGCCCTGAAGGCCCGGGACAATCCCCCAGAGCAGGGCTGACCCAGCCTGGGCCCCTCCCCATGGAAATCCCGACGGGCACAGAGACCTGGCACAATGCAGTGCCCAGCACAGCATGCCCAGCCCTGCCTGCAGGTCTCAGTCTCACACAGCAATCACTGCCCTGAGTGCAGCACCCAGAGCCATCAGGGAGGCATTCCTGTAACGTCCTGGCCTCAATGCAGTCGCTGCTGGTTTTCTGAGAGTTTCCACAGGGACAGTATTTATCATTATCCCCATTTCACCACAGCACAAAGGAGCCATGGTGCTTGCACAGCTGCATCTGCGAGCCTGAAGGGAAACCCAGCTGGGTCTCAGAGATGCAAGAAAAGCTGGAGCACAGAGACCCCCAGCCCATTGCACCCACCCTGCAGGGCTGGAGCTGGGCAGCTCTGGGCTGCCCCAAGGCACACGCAGGAAAAGGAGAATTGCTCTGGAGCTGTCCGGGACTGACAGCAGGTCCTGAGGCAGGCTCACACCTGGATGGAGCTGCCTGGGGCTCAGCTGGAAGGGCTCAGCTGGGCCCTGCCCTCTCCTGCACCCCGGGACTCCTCCCCGAGCAAACTCCCATGGACAGAACCATCCAGGGGCTCTGGAGCTCTCCTGACAGCCACAGAGCCCAGGACAGACCCCTCCATGCCATCCAATGCCATCCATATTCTTCAGGAGTGCCTGGCACCATCAAAGCTACAAGAGCATTATTGTTCCTGCTAAAAAAAAGCAACTAAAAGCAAGATTTATGGAGAAAAACCCGAATTAATTGCAATCTATTGATAATAAAGGACTGTTTTTCCACATTTCCCTGTGCCATCCACGTGCAGAGCTCACATCCACTGGACAGCACTGTTCTGAGACCTCACAGCAGCACACACAGCCTTTGGAATGAAAAGATCTGACCTATCACAAAGGATTTGTTTTCTGTTTTGACAGTCGAAAATGAGAAAAAACATTGGCCCAAATTTACTGAAAACTAGGTCAAAAAAACCTTTCAGGCAAATGCTTGTTTTGCTTATTAGTGTTCTACATCCAGTTATTATTTATAATGGGGGAAAAAAGAAAAAAAAGAGGGAAAAAAGCCAAAGCCTAAATCCCACTCAGTTCCCAAAAAAAAAAAAAAAACCAAAAAGAAAGAAAAGGAAAAAAAAGTTACTTAATCAGAACTACTTAATCAGAACTCTCCACCATAAAGTTTCAGGCATTTAACAACCAACCAGCCCTGGAATCAGGGATAACTTCCCAGATCACCCCAAAGCTTCCATAAACATTCCTGGTTTGTGCCATTCCCAACTCCAGGCTCCAAGCCCGGCCTCTCCCCCAGGGCAGCAAAGCAGGGCAGCCCCAGGCTGGCAGCACCAGGCTGGCAGCACCAGCCAGGGACAGCCTGGGCTCCCTCTGTGGGCTGAAACACAGACAGGAGGGGAGGCTGGGAAGGGGCTGAAATACAGAATAATTTATAATATGGTGGAGATTGGAAAAAAAATCCAATTGGTTTAAAACCAGATGAGCTGGGAAGGGGAAATATTAACTGGTTAAAACAGAATATGTGAGGGCTGGGAAGATGTCCCTGCCCAATATTGGAGGTGATTGGAATCAAACAAGAAGGCAGCAGAGGCTGGGAGAGAAAAGCTTCTCTCTGAGCTGGGCCCTTTAAAACCAGCTGCAGTTGAGGTGGAAGAATAAAGCACAGCAGCTGAGGCTGGGATAAGATTGATCTAAGACAAGATAGAATTTAAAGGCAAGGCAGAGGGGGGAGCAGAGGCTGCAATGAAATCAATTTACACCAAGATGGGATTGAAACGGAGGAACTCGGGCTGGGAGGGCCAGGGGGAGCAGCAGGGGCAGGACAGACGAGCCTGGACCTGCTGGGATGGGGCTGGGACAAAGGGCTGGGACAAAGGGCTGGGGCAAAGGGCAGGGACAAAGGGCTGGGGCAAAGGGCTGGGACAAAGGGCTGGGACAAAGGGCTGGGGCAAAGGGCAAAGGGCTGGGACAAAGGGCAGGGACAAAGGGCTGGGACAAAGGGCAGGGACAAAGGGCAGGGACAAAGGGCTGGGGCAAAGGGCTGGGGCAAAGGGCTGGGGCAAAGGGCAGGTCCTGAGCGCCTGCACAGAGCCCAGGGGTGATGGGCAGGGCACGGGGAGGGAGCCGGGCACACACCGGGCTGGGCACAGGGAGGGAGCCGGGCACACACCGGGCTGGGCACAGGGAGGGAGCTGGGCACACACCGGGCTGGGCACAGGGAGGGAGCTGGGCACACACAGGGCTGGGCTGGGCACACAGAGAGCCGGGCACACACAGAGCCGGGCACACACAGGGCTGGGCACAGGGAGGGAGCCGGGCACACACAGGGCTGGGCACACACCGGGCTGGGCACACACAGGGCTGGGCACACACCGGGCTGGGCACAGGGAGGGAGCCGGGCACACACAGGGCTGGGCACACACAGGGCTGGGCACACACAGGGCTGGGCACACACAGAGCCGGGCACACACCGGGCTGGGCACACACCGGGCTGGGCACACACAGGGCTGGGCACAGGGAGGGAGCTGGGCACACACAGGGCTGGGCACACACAGGGCTGGGCACACACAGGGCTGGGCACACACAGGGCTGGGCACAGGGAGGGAGCTGGGCACACACAGGGCTGGGCACACACAGGGCTGGGCACACACAGGGCTGGGCACAGGGAGGGAGCTGGGCACACACAGGGCTGGGCACAGGGCTGGGCTGGGCTGGGCTGGCCTGAGCCAGGGCTGAACTGAGCCAGGGCAGGGCTGGGCTGAGCCAGGGCTGGGCTGAGCCAGGGCTGGGCTGGGCCAGGGCTGGGCTGGGCTGGGCTGAGCCAGGGCTGGGCTGGGCTGGGCTGAGCCAGGGCTGGGCTGGGCCAGGGCAGGGCTGAGCAGGGCTGGGCTGGGCAGGGCTGGGCTGAGCCAGGGCTGGGCTGAGCCAGGGCTGAGCAGGGCTGGGCTGGGCAGGGCTGGGCTGAGCCAGGGCTGAGCAGGGCTGGGCTGGGCAGGGCTGGGCTGAGCCAGGGCTGGGCTGGGCAGTGTGGGCTGAACTGGGCTCTGCAGTGTGGGCTGAGCTGGGCTCAGCAAAGCCCTGACAGGAGGCACAGCTCTGCCAGTCCCCAGCCGTGGGGACGTCCCTGTGCCCCCAGGTCTGCACAGGAGACCAGAGCAGGGGTGAACACCCAGCCATGACCCTCAGCTGCTCCCCAGCCCCACGCAGGTGTTTGTTTCCACCTGGAGGCTGCTGAGAGGTGCCCGCTGTGTGCAGGGAGGGCTGGCGGCTGGCAGGGGAATTCAGGTGTTCCCTTTCCCCCTGCAATCAGCAGATCCAGCGTTCAATCCCAGCCTAGAGAGAGGGAACCATCCCCCCTGGGCACTGGGAGAGGGGAGCTCCGGCTCTGGCTGTGTGTGCAGGGGGCACCTGGCTCTGTGTGCAGGGGGCACCTGGCTGCTCTGGGGGCACCTGGCTCTGTGTGCAGGGGGCACCTGGCTGTGTGTGCAGGGGGCACCTGGCTGCTCTGGGGGCACTGACCACACCTGGGCTTCTCTGTTCCCTCCAGCCCATCCCCTTCTCCTTCAGGGCCTGCCTCAAGCTTCAACTCGGCTTTCCAGGCATTTTAACTCACGCTGAGATCAGTCACAAAACACAGGTCTGATGTGGGAATGAAGCCCCTCTGTCCCCCCAGGGACCCCATACAGTGGCTCAGAGGTTCCTGTCCCCAATAACTGTGCATCAGAAATGTGTGAAGGACTCCCTGTGCCTCGTGTCCCTTCTCTCAGCCCATGAATGCAAAGCACTTTCCTTGTCCTTTGCAATTAGCTTGATTCTGAACAGGCTGAGTATGAAAGAAAACCAGACATTTCCAGTACTTTTAAGCCCCATTTGGTCTGATTAAAGAAGTCTTTAAAAAACGAGAAAGGAGGGAGAAAGCAATAACTTTTTAAAACTTGTCCTGAATGCAAAGGAAAATGGAGTGCAGTGTATGAGTAATTCAGGATTAATTGTGGAATTACGTTACTCATGCTGGTTGAGGGAAAGAACAAGCACTTCTGAAGTCATGAAAGGAAATCCCAGTAAAATATGACTTAGCTGCTGTGTGCAGGCTGGCAGGTCCTGGAGGGAATGTGCAGCAGAAATGTCCAATTTATAGCTCTGAGCTGGGAAACACAGAGGCCACAGCCCCCTCTGTTTGTAGGGCCAGGAGGGGGAAATGTTCATTGTAGGAGATTGTGGCTGACCCAAGACAGGAACACACGGCTGCTCAGGAAATATGGGGCACACCATGAATCCAGAGCCAGTGGGACTGACCAGGCCTCAGACCACAAGCAGTTCCTTTCTTCTTCATCCAGGGATGGTTTCTGTGCCTGCCTGTGTGAGTTCAGGCCCAGCTCTTTACACAGAGGTGATGTAAAGGTGTCTGGGTGTCCCTGCCAGGAGCTCAGAGAGAGAGCAGCATCCCTGCACTGCCCCAGCTCCCTCCTGCCCCTCTGCCTGTGACAGCAGAGCCTTTCCTCGGGGTGGGGAAGGGGGTCCTGGCCTGGCTTGGCTGTGCCCAGGGGGGCTTCAGCCCAGGCAGGAAGAGCCCGGGCAGGGGGATGGAGGGAGGGAGGGAGGGAGGGATGGAGGGAGGGAGGGAGGGATGGAGGGATGGAGGGATGGAGGGATGGAGGGAGGGAGGGATGGAGGGATGGAGGGATGGAGGCAGGGAGGGATGGAGGGAGGGAGGGAGGGAGGGAGGGAGGGAGGGATGGAGGGAGGGATGGATGGAGGGAGGGAGGGAGGGATGGAGGGAGGGAGGGAGGGAGGGAGGGAGGGAGGGAGGGAGGGAGGGAGGGATGGAGGGATGGAGGGAGGGAGGGAGGGAGGGAGGGATGGAGGGATGGAGGGATGGAGGGAGGGATGGAGGGATGGAGGGATGGAGGGAGGGATGGAGGGATGGAGGGATGGAGGGAGGGATGGAGGGAGGGAGGGATGGAGGGAGGGATGGAGGGATGGAGGGATGGAGGGATGGAGGGAGGGAGGGAGGGAGGGATGGAGGGAGGGAGGGAGGGATGGAGGGATGGAGGGATGGAGGGATGGAGGGAGGGAGGGAGGGAGGGATGGAGGGAGGGAGGGAGGGATGGAGGGATGGAGGGATGGAGGGATGGAGGGAGGGATGGAGGGAGGGAGGGAGGGATGGAGGCAGGGAGGGATGGAGGGATGGAGATCATCCTCCTGGTGGGATCAGCGAGGGCAGAGCTGGGCTCAGAGAGCAGCAGCTGGGGGATGAGGGGCTCATGGGAACCGTCTGACCTTCCCAGGGGGAGCAGCCCGTGGGCAGCTTCCATGGGACTGGCTCCTGCAGGCAGTGATCAAACGGGGGCAGCTCTGCCAGGGCACAGACACACACTGGGGGCACCCAGAGAGGGGGCACAGGAACCTGTGCCCAGCAGAGAGGGTGGCACAGCTGTCCTGGGCTTGGACAGGGAGATTGGAGCACAAAGCACAGAACTGAGCAGGGTTTGGACAGGGAGATTGGAGCACAAAGCACAGAACTGAGCAGGGTTTGGATGGGGAGATTGGAGCAGCAGGCACAGAACTGAGCAGGGTTTGGACAGGGAGATTGGAGCACAAAGCACAGAACTGAGCAGGGTTTGGACAGGGAGATTGGAGCACAAAGCACAGAACTGAGCAGGGTTTGGATGGGGAGATTGGAGCAGCAGGCACAGAACTGAGCAGGGTTTGGATGGGGAGATTGGAGCACAAGGGACAGAACTGAGCAGGGTTTGGATGGGGAGATTGGAGCAGCAGGCACAGAACTGAGCAGGGTTTGGATGGGGAGATTGGAGCAGCAGGCACAGAACTGAGCAGGGTTTGGATGGGGAGATTGGAGCACAAAGCACAGAACTGAGCAGGGTTTGGATGGGGAGATTGGAGCACCAGGCACAGAACTGAGCAGGGTTTGGACAGGGAGATTGGAGCACAAAGCACAGAACTGAGCAGGGTTTGGACAGGGAGATTGGAGCACAAAGCACAGAACTGAGCAGGGTTTGGACAGGGAGATTGGAGCAGCAGGCACAGAACTGAGCAGGGTTTGGATGGGGAGATTGGAGCACAAAGCACAGAACTGAGCAGGGTTTGGACAGGGAGATTGGAGCAGCAGGGACAGAACTGAGCAGGGTTTGGACAGGGAGATTGGAGCACAAAGCACAGAACTGAGCAGGGTTTGGACAGGGAGATTGGAGCACAAAGCACAGAACTGAGCAGGGTTTGGATGGGGAGATTGGAGCACCAGGCACAGAACTGAGCAGGGTTTGGATGGGGAGATTGGAGCACAAAGCACAGAACTGAGCAGGGTTTGGACAGGGAGATTGGAGCACAAAGCACAGAACTGAGCAGGGTTTGGACAGGGAGATTGGAGCACAAAGCACAGAACTGAGCAGGGTTTGGATGGGGAGATTGGAGCAGCAGGCACAGAACTGAGCAGGGTTTGGATGGGGAGATTGGAGCACAAAGCACAGAACTGAGCAGGGTTTGGATGGGGAGATTGGAGCAGCAGGGACAGAACTGAGCAGGGTTTGGACAGGGAGATTGGAGCACAAAGCACAGAACTGAGCAGGGTTTGGACAGGGAGATTGGAGCACAAAGCACAGAACTGAGCAGGGTTTGGATGGGGAGATTGGAGCACCAGGCACAGAACTGAGCAGGGTTTGGATGGGGAGATTGGAGCACAAAGCACAGAACTGAGCAGGGTTTGGACAGGGAGATTGGAGCACAAAGCACAGAACTGAGCAGGGTTTGGACAGGGAGATTGGAGCACAAAGCACAGAACTGAGCAGGGTTTGGACAGGGAGATTGGAGCACAAAGCACAGAACTGAGCAGGGTTTGGACAGGGAGATTGGAGCACAAAGCACAGAACTGAGCAGGGTTTCAGGAGTGGCAGTGCTGCCTCCAGGCCTGCAGGGTGCTGAGTGGTTTCATCACCTGCTAAGCCCTTCCCAAAGCCCTTCCCGAGTATTTTAGAGTGTTCCAGTTGTGTAGAAACCTCTGTAAAGCACTGGCAGCTGCACAGGAAGGGAGTGCCTGGAACGCCCTGGCTGTGGGATCATCACCTGGATCATCACCTGGATCACTCACTTGGATCACTCACCTGGATCATCACCTGCATCATCACCTGGATATCTCACCTGGATCATCACCTGCATCACTCACCTGGATCATCACCTGCATCATCACCTGCATCATCACCTGGATCACTCACTTGGATCACTCACCTGGATCATCACCTGCATCATCACCTGGATATCTCACCTGCATCATCACCTGCATCATCACCTGGATCATCACCTGCATCATCACCTGCATCATCACCTGGATCATCACCTGGATCACTCACCTGGATCATCACCTGGATCATCACCTGGATATCTCACCTGGATCATCACCTGCATCATCACCTGGATCACTCACCTGGATATCTCACCTGGATCACTCACCTGGATCATCACCTGCATCATCACCTGGATATCTCACCTGGATCATCACCTGGATATCTCACCTGGATCATCACCTGCATCATTCATCTGGATCATCACCTGGATCATCACCTGGATATCTCACCTGGATCATCACCTGGATCATCACCTGCATCACTCACCTGGATCATCACCTGGATATCTTACCTGGATCACTCACCTGGCTCATCACCTGGATCATCACCTGGATCACTCACCTGGCTCATCACCTGGATCATCACCTGCATCACTCACCTGGATCACTCACCTGGATCATCACCTGCATCACTCACCTGGATATCTCACCTGGATCATCACCTGGATCACTCACCTGCATCATTCACCTGCATCACTCACCTGGATCACTCACCTGCATCATCACCTGCACCACTCACCTGCATCATCACCTGCATCACTCACCTGGATCATCACCTGGATCATCACCTGGATATCTCACCTGGATATCTCACCTGGATCATCACCTGGATATCTCACCTGGATCATCACCTGGACACCTCTGACTGCTCCCCCGGTGTCATGGAAGGACAATTCCCTCATTCACTCCCAGCAAACTCCATTCACCTCCCCCAGGAGCCAAGAGGGTTCTGGAGCTCACGGATGCCCCATGAGCCTCTCCATGACACCAGCTAATTATCTCCTCATTAACAACAACATTAGCATTCCATTTGACATATACAAGATAATTTGTTAATTGCACTTTAATTACAAAGTTATTAAGAGCTCAGAGGCGTTCAACAGAAGATTGCAATTACCACAAGCTGCAAAATTGCTCCCGGCAATTTGGAGATGTTATCAGAAACTGATTCCCCGAGTTCAGCCGAAGATGGAGAGGAGACAGGAGATTTATGGGCTGACAGCACAAATTCCTTCTGCTGCCTCTGAGGAGCTTTCCCTTGTGCCCTGGGAGCGGCAGGAGCTGCCATGCTGTGGCACTGCAGACACCCCTCATTTCTGGGGTTCCTGCTCCCCAGGCTCCAGCCCCGGTGCAGGAGGGAGGGACAGGGGCACGGAGGGGGCTCAGGAGCTCCCAGGAAGTGTTTGGATATTGGGAGAAATATCCCTGGGAGGGTGGCAGGCCCTGGCACAGGGTGCCCAGAGCAGCCCCTGGATCCCTGCAGTGCCCAGGGCCAGGCTGGACACTGGGCTGGAGCACCTGGACAGTGGGAGGTGTCCCTGGGACAGTGGGAGGTGTCCCTGGGACAGGGGTGGTGTCCCTGGGACAGGGGAAGGTGTCCCTGCCATGGCAGGGGTGGATCTGGCTGATATTTAAGGTCCCTTCCAGCCCAAACCTCTCTGGGACTCTCTGATTCTGGCTTTGCCATCATCCCAAGGAGAAGCTGTGCTGCTCACACAGGTGAGGGTGGAACAGAGCTGTGCTGCTCACACAGGTGAGGGTGGAACGGGGCTGTGCTGTCACACAGGTGAGGGTGGAACAGGGCTGTGCTGTCACACAGGTGAGGGTGGAACAGGGCTGTGCTGTCACACAGGTGAGGCAGGAACAGGGCTGTGCTGCTCACACAGGTGAGGGTGGAACAGGGCTGTGCTGTCACACAGGTGAGGGTGGAACAGGGCTGTGCTGTCACACAGGTGAGGGTGGAACAGGGCCGTGCTGTCACACAGGTGAGGGTGGAACAGGGCTGTGCTGTCACACAGGTGAGGCAGGAACAGGGCTGTGCTGTCACACAGGTGAGGCAGGAACAGGGCTGTGCTGTCACACAGGTGAGGGTGGAACAGGGCTGTGCTGTCACACAGGTGAGGGTGGAACGGGGCTGTGCTGTCACACAGGTGAGGGTGGAACGGGGCTGTGCTGTCACACAGGTGAGGGTGGAACGGGGCCGTGCTGCTCACACAGGTGAGGGTGGAACGGGGCCGTGCTGCTCACACAGGTGAGGGTGGAACGGGGCCGTGCTGCTCACACAGGTGAGGGTGGAACGGGGCCGTGCTGCTCACACAGGTGAGGGTGGGGGACTGGAAGGGACATGGGGCTCTGAGCCCAGCTTGGTGCTGTGTGAGGTGCCGATCGCCCTGTGGATCAGCTTTCCCTGATGAAAACAAAGTGGAGAACAGAACAGCAGCCGGATTCCCCTGCAGCCCCAGCTGCGCTGAGGGTCTTTGCTCTGCCCGCCCCACACTCACCCAGGTATCGCTGTGCCCGGGGGGCTGAGCCCACTGAGCCCACTGGCGCAGAAAGCCGAGCTTGGCAGGCAGGGTTAACCCTCTCCTCCCCAGAGGCAGCGGATCCTGTCCCTCCCCGGTCGGCGGGGATCCTGGGAGCACAAACCCCTCCCTGCTCCGAGCCCCAAACCGGGGCACGGCCGGGTTAGTCCGCCCTGCTCAGCCCAGCCGGGCAGGTGTTTGTGCTTCCTTTCCGCCCAAAGCCGCTTCATCATCATCATCAGTTTTACAGCAGAAAGCCCCTCAGAGGGAGGAGCTCCAGGGGCACCGGGAGCAGCTCCGGGCTCCATCCCAGAGGCGTCGGGCACACGCCCCGCGCCGCGGCAATTGCACATTTGTGTTCCGATATCCGGCAAGTGCCACTCCTGAGCTGATTTAACGCCAGGGCTGAGGTGTCCAACAGCTCTCCAGTGATTAATAACAGCCATTTGTTCAAAGCTAACAGCCCCGGTGTGACAGTAACAGATAAATTAGCAACATTAGAAATGTGCTAAGGAAAACATTTGTGTACTGGCTGAGTGTAGCGTGGGATGGGAGCGCACAGCGGCTGTGCCAATAACCAGCTGTTAATGAGCAGGGCTGGGTGTTTGGGCCGCTTTTGTCCTGTTCTCCATAATCGTCCTGACTGGTTCATGTTTAGCCTGATGAGCTGGGCCGGTTCCCGTGGACACCGATGTTTCCATGTGCTCGGGCATTGCCGCAGCTGGCGGGGGGAGTGTGGAGGAGGTGGAACATCGCTCCCTCCCAGCTCCCTCTGCCCCGGTGCAGCCGATGTGCCAATAACATCTGGGCATCACTCACAGGGCTGGTTCCCAAACCTCATCCCCAGCTTCGGATGCCATGTGGAACGTTTCAATAATGCAAATTACAGTTCTCCTGCTCAGCAGGTCCCGGGATGGGCTCCTGCCCTCCAGGAGCCTCAGCGGCGCGTTCCTGTCCCGGGGGTGGCAGAGCCGTGCCGGGGAGCTGAGCCCTGCCCTGGGGCACAGCCCTGCCCACACAGGAAAGCTGCTGGGCCGGAGCTTTGGGGGACGCTGGGCTCAGGCACATCCCCAGGGCAATCGGACACATCTGCCCCTGTTCCTGTGGGAACCGTCCCGGGATCGCTGCACCTCCTACAGAGAACTGCACCCCAAAGTGCAGCCCCGTGCCCCGGCCAGAGCCCGGCTGGGCAGTTCTGTTCAGCGTTGGGGTGGGAAGGTTCTGCTGCTGAAATCCCACTTGGCAGTGCCAAGCCCCCCGAAACCTGCCTGCCCCCCTGGCTCGGCCTTCATTCCCTTTTTCCAGCCCTGTGCTCAGGGCAGGCGTGGGCAGAGCCGGGAACGCTCCACGGCACGAACCAGCCCAGCAGGGAGAGATGCCGGGGCTGCTGCACGCAGAGACCCTGCGAGGCTCGCGGCCAATCCTGCAAGGCAAGGGGAAAACTCCCGACCTCGGGCTCGGCAGGGGAAAACCTGAACAGAGTCCAGACCCCGTTCCCAGCACAAACAGCCCCGGGCACTGCTGGGGGGGCTGAGGGGAAACCCCGGGGCTGAGCTGCGGGGGGGTCTGCAGAGGGGCTGGGGGCTCTGGAGGGGCTCTGGAGATGGGCTGGGGGCTCTGGGGATGGGCTGGGGGCTCTGGAGGGGCTCTGGGGATGGGCTGGGGGCTCTGGAGAGGGGCTGGGGGCTCTGGGGGCTCTGGGGGCTCTGGGGATGGGCTGGGGGCTCTGGGGATGGGCTGGGGGCTCTGGGGATGGGCTGGGGGCTCTGGAGGGGCTCTGGAGAGGCTCTGGGGGCTCTGGAGAGACTCTGGGGGCTCTGGAGGGTCTCCAGGGCAGCCCCGGCTGTCAGCACAGCCCAGCCCGTGCAGGGGAGCGCAGCCCCCGCTGACAGACTCAGAGCTCCTTGGCCTCCCTGACAGGGATCTCAGCAGCTCCTCCTCTCCCTTGTCAGGGGAATGGGCCAGGGTGATTAGAGCTGTTTCATTGCCCTAAACGCCGCTTCCAAGTCGTGTCTTGCTCTGAGGTGTTTGTTTAAACACTCCCTTGTTCCATTTGGAAATGTTATTTGAAAGAAACCCAAATGGTTTTCAACCGTAAGCTTCCCATGTTGCTGATAATTACTTCCTTAGTTTAAAAAAAGAAAAAGCTCTACTTGAGGGGAAACTTTCCCACTCCCCTTTCCCGGGGTGTTGCCCTCCCTGGGTCTCTGCTGGTTTTTCAAGGGGGGGCTCAGAGCCACCCGCTCCCTCCCCATCCCCAGTGAGCTCATGGGCCAGGCATGGCCCAGCCTGAGCTCAGAGCTCAACAGCCCCGGGCTGCAGCCGGTGGGAAAATGTGAGCGATCCTTTCCCTGTGTGAGCCCTTCCCTGTGTGAGCCTTTCCTGTGTGAGCCCTTTCCTGTGTGATCCTTTCCCGGTGTGATCCTTTCCCGGTGTGATCCTTTCCCTGTGTGATCCTTTTCCTGTGTGAGCCTTTCCCTCTCTGAGCCTTTCCCTGTGTGATCCTTTCTCTCTGACCCCTCCCCTGTGCTCCCGCTTTCAGCAGCCGCAGCTCTCGGTCCCCAGCAGCCCAGGGCACCGGGACTCGCCCAGGGAGCGGTGAGGGCGGGCGGGCAGGGGGTGAAGGCTCTGGCAGCGATGCCAGGGAGGGGGCACTGCCCCCAGCCCTTCCAGACCCCACACACGCAGGAGTCGGGGATGAACGGCTCCGATTCCAGGCAGGAAAAGGCCGGGAAATGCAATTCCCTGAGGAGAGAGGACGGGAGCAGGGACCCCAGCCCAAGGGCCCGAGTGTGGGGCTGAGCAGCTTCTGGAGCCTTCGGGCTGGAGGCAGCCCAGGATGGACAATCCCTGCCCCGGGACTGACCCGGCACAGCCATTCCTGGCCAGGGAGGAGAGACCCCAGTGCAGAGGAGAAACCCCAATGCAGAGGAGAAACCCCAATGCAGAGGAGAAACCCCAATGCAGAGGAGAAACCCCAGTGCAGAGGAGAGACCCCAGTGCAGAGGAGAAACCCCAATGCAGAGGAGAAACCCCCAGTGCAGAGGAGAAACCCCAATGCAGAGGAGAAACCCCCGGTGCAGAGGAGACACCCCCGGTGCAGAGGAGAAACCCCAATGCAGAGGAGAAACCCCAATGCAGAGGAGAAACCCCCAGTGCAGAGGAGAAACCCCAATGCAGAGGAGAAACCCCAGTGCAGAGGAGAAACCCCCAGTGCAGAGGAGACACCCCCGGTGCAGAGGAGACACCCCCAGTGCAGAGGAGAAACCCCAGTGCAGAGGAGAAGCCCCAGTGCAGAGGAGAAGCCCCAGAGCAGAGGAGAAACCCCAGGGCAGAGGAGAAACCCCAGTGCAGAGGAGACACCCCCAGTGCAGAGGAGAAACCCCAGTGCAGAGGAGAAACCCCTGGTGCAGAGGAGAAACCCCAGTGCAGAGTCTTTGATCCCTGCTGTGCACCCAAACACCTCCTGCCCGGGCTGGAACACATCCCAGCAGTTTCTTTTGTGTGTGGCAAGATAAAACCATCAATTTTTAACTCATGCAAATGAGGAACAAGGTCCTTGTATAAAACAAACAGACAACCCATTTTTCACCTGTAATTGTTTCTTTGCCACATTAATAAAAATATGGTGTGTATTATGGTTAATGAATATGTAAATGAGATATGATTAATAACTCATTTAGAGAGAAATGGGAAGATTCATTTGCCTTCTGTAATTTCTCTGTGTGTCCCACCCTCTGTCGGGTGCCTGTGAGGTGAGAGGCCCTGGCACAGGTGCCAGAGGGGCTGGGGATGCCCTGGATGTGCCCAGAGGGGCTGGGGATGCCCCTGGGTGTGCCCACAGAGGCTGGGGCTGCCCTGGGTGTGCCCAGAGGGGCTGGGGATGACCTGGGTGTGCCCAGAGGGGCTGGGGATGCCCTGGGTGTGCCCAGAGGGGCTGGGGATGACCTGGGTGTGCCCAGAGGGGCTGGGGATGCCCCTGGGTCCCTGGGTGTGCCCAGAGGGGTTGGAACTGCCCCCGGGTGTGCCCACAGGGGCTGGGGATGCCCTGGGTCAGTCCCTGGGTGTGCCCACAGAGGCTGGGGCTGCCCTGGGTCCCTGGATGTGCCCACAGAGGCTGGGGCTGCCCTGGGTGTGCCCAGAGGGTGGCAGGCAGGTGGCACAGCCAGCCCTGTCTGAGCCCCTGGGCAGGCTCTGGTGTCCCCAGCCCTGGCACAGACAGCAGGACAGGCCCTGGCCCCAGGCACACAGGGAAGACTCAAATTTCAGCTCCAAACCTTCCAGGCAGCCCCAGAAGGAGCTGCTGCAGGCTCCCAGCCCCAGTGACAGCAGGGCCAGGGGTGTCCCCTGCCATTCCAGCAGGGCTCCTGCCCAGCAGCCCTCAGAGGGTCCAGAACCATCACTGGAGATAAAGAACTGGAGATCTGAACAGCCCGAGGGGTTTGAGGGCCTGGTGTTCATGCCATGCCCAGTATTGACATCCCCAAAGAGACGAAAAGCCCAAAGAATCTGGGCATGGTCTGGAGCTCAGTGTGGGCAATGTTCTTCCTGCTAATTTGTTGTTTTGTCAGGAATTTGTGTCAGGGACCCAGCTGTGTCCAAGGGACCCATTTCAGGGGAGGGAGCTGGGAGGGTGTTGGGCACAGGGGGGGAGCACAGAAGGGAAATGCACAGAGGTGATGGGAACCTTCTCCTGGAGCACAACTGAAGGTTCTGAGAGACAACAACGCCAACAGCTTGTGGGGACAGCCTTGCCCAGCCTGCCCTGCCCTGCCCTGCCCTGCCCTGCCCAGCTCTGCCCTGCCCTGCCCTGCCCTGCCCTGCCCTGCCCTGCCCAGCCTGCCCAGCTCTGCCCTGCCCTGCCCTGCCCTGCCCAGCCTGCCCAGCTCTGCCCTGCCCTGCCTGCCCTGCCCTGCCCACCCTGCCCATCTGCAGGAGGAGGCAGCTGCCCGGGTCCCTGCTCCTGGCCAAGGGAGCGAGCACTACGAGCACCACAAGGAGGAAATCAGGATTGTGTCCATCCCCTCTCATGGGGATTCCCTCGGAGGGGCAGAGATTGGTTCTAAGCAGTGAGTGAGCTCGGAGCTGCAGCTGGTCCAGCACAGCCACAGCTGCTCTGCACCAGTGCTGCCCTTGCCGAGCTGTGCTCCAGAGTTTGAACTGGAGCCAGCAGGGACAGAGCCCCCTGGGCCACTCCTTGCACCCTGTGACCCCCACGGACCCACAGGACATCCCCTCATTGCTGGGGGAGCCCAGACAGGCAGAAACCCCGCGGCGCAGCTGGCTGTGCACTCCCCTTCCAGATGGAAATTTGGCTGCAGACGTGTCACTGGAAATTACAATTTTTGCAGGGAAAAAAGAACCCAACAAAACTATGATCAATCATTTGTTCCAATTTTCATTAAAAGCAAGAATTTTCATTAAAGTAAATGTTGGTTAGAGAAAAGCAGCTGTTTGTTTTGTTTTCTGTAACCAAAACCAGAAGGTTGCTCTTTAAAATGTTTTTGAAAAGCAGCTGCTTCGGTCAGCAAAGCAAAAACAAAGGGAAACTGTCGCAACGACTAAAATAAATGTTTTCCTCAGAACTTCCAAGAACATAAAGGGAAGACACGACTCGATTGTGCTGCCCTGGCTCTGCTGCAGATGCTGAGTGTTTGCAGCCCCTTCCTGCTCTGGGAGCACTCAGCAGGATGGACAGTGGCTCTCCAGGAGCAAACCCTGCCCGTGATTATCCCAGAGCAAACCCTGCCCGTGGCACTCCTGGAACAAACCCTGCCCGTGGCACTCCTGGAACAAACCCTGCCCATGGCACTCCAGGAGCAAACCCTGCCCATGGCACTCCTGGAACAAACCCTGCCCGTGGTTCTGCAAGAGCAATCCCTGCCCGTGGCACTCCTGGAACAAACCCTGCCCATGGCTATCCCAGAGCAAACCCTGTCCATGGCACTCCTGGAACAAACCCTGCCCATGGCACTCCTGGAACAAACCCTGCCCATGGCTATCCCAGAGCAAACCCTGTCCATGGCACTCTTGGAGCAAACCCTGCCCATGGCACTCCTGGAACAAACCCTGCCCGTGGTTCTGCAAGAGCAATCCCTGCCCATGGCACTCCTGGAACAAACCCTGCCCGTGGCACTCCTGGAGCAAACCCTGCCCGTGGCACTCCTGGAACAAACCCTGCCCGTGGCTCTCCAGGAGCAATCCCTGCCCATGGCACTCCTGGAACAAACCCTGCCCATGGTTCTGCAAGAGCAATCCCTGCCCGTGGTTATCCCAGAGCAATCCCTGCCCGTGGTTATCCCAGAGCAATCCCTGCCCGTGGTTATCCCAGAGCAAACCCTGCCCGTGGTTATCCCAGAGCAAACCCTGCCCGTGGTTATCCCAGAGCAAACCCTGCCCGTGGTTATCCCAGAGCAAACCCTGCCCGTGGTTATCCCAGAGCAAACCCTGCCCGTGGTTATCCCAGACCAATCCCTGCCCGTGGTTATCCCAGACCAAACCCTGCCCGTGGTTATCCCAGACCAATCCCTGCCCGTGGTTATCCCAGACCAATCCCCTTCCGTGGCTCTCCAGGACCAAGCCCACCCCAGGACAGGCCTGGACAGAGCAGGGATCCATCTGGAGATGCTTCCAACCCTCCCTGGAGCTGCTGATGGGCAGGAGGAGCCGGCTCAGGGCACAGCCAGGGCAGGAGAGGAGAGGAGAGGAGAGGAGAGGAGAGGAGAGGAGAGGAGAGGAGAGGAGAGGAGAGGAGAGGAGAGGAGAGGAGAGGATTGAGATGTCTCTGTGGTTCTTAGGTTATTCATTGATTTTTCAATTTGGACAAACAAAGTGCCATTCAAAACCCAAACTCTTCCTCCTTAATGCGCCTTCACTGAATCAAGTTCTACAGCACTCAATTAACACATAAATAATTAAAACACTTCCAATGAAAAGTTCTGTCCACAAGAAGACCTCAGTGTGTGAAGTGCAGGGCATTAATTAACACCCGGTTTTCTTAATGGAGCTCGACCTTCGGCCTCGTGTCTGGCACGATGAAGTGGGAATTAATCCACGGCATTTCATGGGCTGTGAGCTCACCCCACCCCGTGGAGCACAGCCCCCAGAGGTCACCTGTGTCTGTGGGGACAGCAGCTGTGTCAGCTTTGGGAAGGGCTGGGCTCCCTGCATGGGGCGCCCCGGGGCTGGGGGGCACCAGGCCGAGCCTGGGACCACCTCCCCTGCAGCCCTGGGCTGCACCAGCTCGGCCCTGGGGCTCAGCTCTGGGTGCCCGTGCAGGGGAAGGCAGCAGCAGCCTCCCAGTGCTGGGGCAGGAGCTGTCCGTGCCACAGCCGTGGGGTGCAGCTGTGGGGGGCAGCTGTGGGGTGCAGGTGTGGGGTGCAGGTGTGGGGTACAGCCATGGGGTGAGCCATGGGGTACAGGTGTGGGGTACAGGTGTGGGGTGCAGCCATGGGGTGCAGGTGTGGGGTGCAGCTGTGGGGTGCAGGTGTGGGGTGCAGGTGTGGGGTACAGCCATGGGGTGCAGCTGTGGGGTGCAGCTGTGGGGTGCAGCTGTGGGGCACATCCATGGGGTACAGCCATGGAGTGCAGCCATGGGGTGCAGGTGTGGGGTGCAGGTGTGGGGTACATCCATGGGGTGCAGGTGTGGGGTGCAGGTGTGGGGTACATCCATGGGGTACATCCATGGGGTACAGCCATGGGGTACATCCATGGGGTGCAGCCATGGGGTGCAGGTGTGGGGTACATCCATGGGGTACATCCATGGGGTACATCCATGGGGTACAGCCATGGGGTACAGCCATGGGGTGAGCCATGGGGTGCATCCATGGGGTACATCCATGGGGTAAAGCTGTGGGGTACATCCATGGGGTACATCCATGGGGTACATCCATGGGGCACAGCCATGGGGTACATCCATGGGGTACATCCATGGGGTGCATGCATGGGGTACATCCATGGGGCACAGCCATGGGGTACATCCATGGGGTACATCCATGGGGTGAAGGTGTGGGGTACATCCATGAGGTGCATCCATGGGGTACATCCATGGGGCACAGCCATGGGGTGCATCCATGGGGTACAGCCATGGGGTACATCCATGGGGTACATCCATGGGGTACATCCATGGGGTGCAGCCATGGGGTGCAGCCATGGGGTACATCCATGGGGTACATCCATGGGGTGCATCCATGGGGTGCATCCATGGGGTGAGCCAGGCCGGCCCCAGGCACACCCCGGAGGGCCGGGAGGGCAGCAGGGACCCCTGTGCTCTGCAGCCAGGCCCTGGCTCTGTGGCCAGGCAGCAGCAGAGCCCCTGAGCCTCCAGCCCCCCATCCCCAGCACGCAGGACCCCGGGACTGGGCTCCTCTGCAGGCAGCAGCTCCACCCAGCAAAGGAAAAATGCAAATTCTCTCACCCACCCCTCAAGGCCTGCTCCGTTAAAAATCAGATTTGGGCTTGGAACATGTCTGTGCTCCTGCACTTTGAGATGAGCTTTAATTAAGAGGTAAAATTATTAAAGCTGCAAGTTATTATAGCCTGAGGACCCCGGCCCAGTGATATGAAGCAGATGGTCCCGGGGCAAGCAAAAGCCCTTTAATAAAGAAGCGTTTGCAATTCATGAGCATTAATTATGTCCACTTCTCTCATTTGGAAATGTTCTGCTTGTCAGCCCAGGTATTGTGTGCGGAGCAAGCATGATGAATTAGGCAAACCCCTTCTGGTTCAAGACATATTCTTTGTGTGGCGAAAATTAAAAGTATTATCTCCCAGAAGATGGGGCCATTGGAATATCTGAGCACTTGGGGACCCCCAGCCCTGCTCCCCTGGCAGGTTTGAGGGCCCTGCTGGGCTCCAGCCACCCCAGGAGCAGCAGGGGAGCCTCAGTGCAGCCCTGGTGGGGATGCCCAGGCAGAGGCTCCTGCTGCCCTGGGGCTGCAGCTCTGCCCCAGTCCTGGCTGGATGCCCCCGGTGCTGGTCCCAGTCGGGCTGGGGAGCTCAGCCTGTCTCGGTGGGATGAGGCTTGGGCAGAGCAGCAGGAGGCTCATCCAGGGCACTGCCCACCCCTGTGGAGCTCAAAGCCGAGGCACAAGTGGCTGCTGACCCTGGCACTCGGGAAATCCTGCAAATCCCCGGGAAGGTGCCAGTCAGATTTATTCTTGTCATTTGCTTCCTCTCCTCGTGTCTCCTTGCTCTGAGCACTTGAAGAATTCACTGAGACCACTTCAAACCACCAATAATTCCTCCCACCACCCTCAGCAAGGAGAGATTCCTTTTGCTGCTCTGATTCACAGCTGGAAGGTCTCTCCTTGCATTTCCAAATGGTACAAATGGCACAAATCCATGTTTTCCCTGCAGGGCAGTCTCACACCATGCCTGATGTTCCAGGATACCCGGGTTCTGGGCTCCATCCCGGGCTCTGGGCTCTGGGCTCCATCCCGGGCTCTGGCTCCATCCCGGGCTCTGAGCTCCATCCCGGGCTCTGGGCTCCATCCCGGGCTCTGGCTCCATCCCGGGCTCTGAGCTCCATCCCGGGCTCTGGGCTCCATCCCGGGCTCTGGGCTCCATCCCGGGCTCTGGGCTCCATCCCGGGCTCTGGCTCCATCCCGGGCTCTGGGCTCCATCCCGGGCTCTGGCTCCATCCCGGGTTCGCTCTGATCTCCATCCCGGGCTCTGGGCTCCATCCCGGGCTCTGAGCTCCATCCCGGGCTCTGGCTCCATCCCGGGCTCTGAGCTCTGGGCTCCATCCCGGGCTCTGAGCTCCATCCCGGGCTCTGAGCTCTGGCTCCATCCCGGGCTCTGAGGTCCATCCCGGGCTCTGGGCTCCATCCCGGGCTCTGGCTCCATCCCGGGTTCGCTCTGATCTCCATCCCGGGCTCTGGCTCCATCCCGCCGCGGTCCCGGAGCTCCATCCCGGCTCTGCGGGTCCCTACCGCCCCCTCCCGCCCAGCGCCGGGCTCGGGGCTGGCTCTGCTCCCCTCCGTCCGTGCTGCTCGATTTCCTTTGGCCCTGACTGATTTATTTACAGGCACGCTGGTGGAACGAGCAGCCCTTGTGCAGGCTGTGCGCGCTCGAGTGCCCTCGGGACCGAAATCGCTGCCCCGAGCACCCCGGGACAGCCCAGGGGACCCTGCCAGGACCCTGCCCTGGCACCGGGGACACCCAGCCCTGCCCAGGACAGTGCCCTGGCACTGGGGACACCCTGCCCTGCCCAGGACAGTGCCCTGGCACTGGGGACACCCAGCCCTGCCCAGGACAGTGCCAGGCTGCCCCGCAGTGTTACCAGTGAATCTCACACTCCTGCTCCCTGCCCGGCCCAGCCCTGCTGGTCGCTCGGTGCCAGGGGACGCAGGCGGTGCCACAGCTGAGCCCAGAGTCCTCGGGGCAGCGCTGCCACCGCATGGAGATGTTCCAGCTCCGTGCCAGCTGCCCCAGGGGCCCCCAGGGTTTGCTCTGAGACCCCTGAGGAAGAGGAGCAGGTGACCCCGCTGTCGTTGGTGAACCCCAGATGTTGGTGGCGGCTCAGGGGGATCCAGGCAGGCCCTCAGGGGAGGGAAGCATAAATCAATTATTTCACAGGTGTAATTTGCATATGCAAATATCCTTGGGCTTCCCTTGAGCCTGCCCAACCTGCAAGGACACCACGTGCTGCGTTCCCAGCCCCACAGGCCCAGAGGACCCCCAGATTCCCCTGGCACACCCCAAATCCCCACCACGACCTGTCCCGGCCACATAAACCCAGCGCAGCTCAGCCCCGTTGATGCCAAAGGCGGCCGGGCCCTGCAGGGCTGGGTGGGGCAGGCCGGGGGCTGGGAGAACTTTGGGACCCCCCAGGAACTGTCACAGTGTCAGGGGCTGGGACCCTCCAGGAACTGCCACAGTGCCGGGGGGCTGGGAGAGCTTTGGGACCCCCAGGAGTGTCACAGTGCCGGGGGCTGGGATCCCCCAGGAGCTGCCCACCTTACAGGGTTGTCACAGCCCGGGGACACTGGGAAAGCCCCCCCGGGTCTGTCACAGCCTGGGGCAGGGCTGGGATGGCTCTGGGCTGTGGGGCAGGGCTGGGATGTCCTGGGGCAGGGCTGGGATGGCTCTGGGCTCTGGGGCAGGGCTGGGATGTCCCGGGGCTCTGGGGCAGGGCTGGGATGGCTCTGGGCTGTGGGGCAGGGCTGGAATGTCCTGGGGCAGGGCTGGGATGGCTCTGGGGCTGTGGGGCAGGGCTGGGATGTCCTGGGGCAGGGCTGGGATGGCTCAGGGGCTCTGGGGCAGGGCTGGGATGTCCCGGGGCTCTGGGGCAGGGCTGGGATGGCTCTGGGGCTCTGGGACAGGGCTGGGATGGCTCTGGGGCAGGGCTGGGATGTCCCGGGGCAGGGCTGGGATGGCTCAGGGGCTCTGGGGCAGGGCTGGGATGCCCCTGGGCTCAGGGGGGCTCTCATTAAGGGGAAGAAGAGAGCAGAAGCAGCAGAGTTGGACGCTGAGCACACGGAAGGGGAGGTGGGAGGTGATTCATTATCCCGGCCCATTAAACGCCCCCATCCCCTCGGAGCCGGGATCCCGCCCTGCCCAGGGCAGATGGGATCCCCCCGGCCGCCCCCAGGAGTTTCACGGTCAATTAGAGGGGGGAGCAGGGACGGGGGTTAAAGATTGCACCGAGGGCCTGGCCAGGGACACAGCGGGGCTCCTGCCCGTCCGTATCATAGACACTAATTTGGTTTAATTTACTTCAAAGGCTTTCCTGGGGCTGTGGCGCACGCCGGGCTGGGATCTATTCCTCCCCAAAGAGGTTTGAAAGGGGGCAGGGGCCTTTCTCTTGAAAGCAGCCCAGGGACAGCGCTTTGAGGTTTGATTTTCCTTTTTTAAATTTTTTTTTCACAAGGGCTGCCTCCAAAGGCAGATAAGAGGGAGCCCTGGGAAATGAAAGCTGAAAAAGTGGATATGAAAGGAGACAGGACCGACAAAGACTGCAATGAAGCAGTTAAAGGAGTTTAATAAAGCCTCTCCCACCCAGCGCCTGCAGAGGAGCAATAAAACCATCCTGCAAAGTGCCAGCCAAAGATTCCCCCAGGAAAACCCACCCTTGGGGAAAGCTAAATGTGTTGAATTATCCCCCAGGAAGCAAATAAACCAGGGACAACACGGAGCTTTCATCCTTTCATCAGCCTGGGAGAAGTGCCTCGTTAATGCTGGGAGCCTGGGGAGAATGGACAGGCAGGAACAGCCTCGGATCTGTGAGGGGAGCAGGGGATGGATCCAGAGCTCAGCCAGGATCCATGGGGGGAGCAGGGGATGGATCCAGAGCTCAGCCAGGATCAGTGAGGGGAGCAGGGGATGGATCCAGAGCTCAGCCAGGATCTGTGAGGGGAGCAGGGGATGGATCCAGAGCTCAGCCAGGATCCATGGGGGGAGCAGGGGATGGATCCAGAGCTCAGCCAGGATCCATGGGGGGAGCAGGGGATGGATCCAGAGCTCAGCCAGGATCCACGGGGGGAGCAGGGGATGGATCCAGAGCTCAGCCAGGATCCATGGTGGGAGCAGGGGATGGATCCAGAGCTCAGCCAGGATCCATGGGGGGAGCAGGGGATGGATCCAGAGCTCAGCCAGGATCCATGGGGGGAGCAGGGGATGGATCCAGAGCTCAGCCAGGATCCACGGGGGGGGAGCAGGGGATGGATCCAGAGCTCCACAGGGTGGGAGCAGGGGATGGATCCCAGGGCTGGATCCCAGGGCTGGAGCAGCTCTGCCGCTGGGGTCTCACCTGAGCGGGCAGAGGGGGCTCCTTCGCCGTGTCCTGCCCCATATCCCGGGTCCCATATCCCATATCCCAGGTCCCATATCCCATATCATGGGTCCCGTATCCTGTATCCCATGTCCCGGGTCTCTCGGGGCAGGGCTTGGCCCGCACGGCTCGGCTCGGCTGGGGTCGGTCCCGCACAGCTCAGCTCAGCTCGGCTCGATCCCGCACAGCTCAGCTCGGCTGGGGTCGGTCCCGCACAGCTCGGCTCGGCTCGGCTCGGCTCAGCTCAGCTCAGCTCAGCCCGGCTCAGCTCAGCTCAGATCAGCTCGGCTCGGCTCAGCCCGGCTCAGCTCAGCTCAGCTCAGCCCGGCTAAGCTCAGCTCAGCCCGGCTCAGCTCAGCTCAGCTCAGCCCGGCTCGGCTCAGCTCAGCTCAGATCAGCTCGGCTCAGCTCAGCCCGGCTCGGCTCGTCCCGGCCCCGCCGCCGCCCCGCGCTCTCGTTCGCGGTCCGGGGCCGCCCCCGCCCGGCCGGAGCGGGGCTGGAGCCGCCGCCGTTCCCGAGCGCCCACGGCTTCAGTTCCCACCGTAATTTTTCAATTTACAGGGCAGTAAATGAAAGAGGGAGATGAGATCTGCTGAGCGCATTTTCCAGGAGTATTTACTGCTGAGAACGCCGCAAAAGCCATTTCAACAATTGCTTTTATGACACAACACACATTAAAGAAACTTCCCGAATATTTTTCCACCCCTCTGCCGTTCGTGCCGCGCTGCTGCCGTTGTGCTCTGCTTTATGGGCTGTTTGGATTTTAATGGGGCTGGAGCCCCAGGGAGCGCGGAAATTCGGGCTCGTTTAGCTCAGGGAGCGCTCACAGCGGATCGGGCAGCGAGGCTGGTCCGACCCAACCCCGCTGTCACTCCGGGAGCTGCTCCAGCCCTGGGGAGCGCGGGGATGAGCCCAGCCCGGGCTGGGGTGCCCCATCCCTGGGCGGGTGCTGTGCCCAGCGCAGGCAATGAGGGCCAATGTCACCAAGCCCGGCCCTGTTTGTCCCCATGCCCAGCCGTGTCCCCAGCCCGGCTCCGTTTGTCCCCAGCCCGGCTCCGTTTGTCCCCAAGCCCGGCTCTGTTGGTCCCCAAGCCCGGCTCCGTTTGTCCCCAGCCCGGCTCCGTTTGTCCCCAGCCCGGCCCTGTTTGTCCCCAAGCCCAGCCGTGTCCCCAGCCCGGCTCCGTTTGTCCCCAGCCCGGTTCCGTTTGTCCCCAGCCCGGCTCCGTTTGTCCCCAGCCCGGTTCCGTTTGTCCCCAGCCCGGTTCCGTTTGTCCCCAGCCCGGTTCCGCTTGTCCCCAGCCCGGCTCCGTTTGTCCCCAGCCCGGTTCCGTTTGTCCCTAGCCCGGTTCCGTTTGTCCCCAGCCCGGCTCCGTTTGTCCCCAGCCCGGCTCCGTTTGTCCCCAGCCCGGCTCCGTTTGTCCCCAGCCCGGTTCCGCTTGTCCCCAGCCCGGTTCCGTTTGTCCCCAGCCCGGCTCCGTTTGTCCCCAGCCCGGTTCCGTGTGTCCCCAGCCCGGCTCCGTTTGTCCCCAAGCCCAGCTCCGTTTGTCCCCAGCCCGGCTCCGTTTGTCCCCAGCCCAGCTCCGTTTGTCCCCAGCCCGGCTCCGTTTGTCCCCAGCCCGGCGGGGCTCGGGGGTCCCGCGGCCGCCGCTCCGCCCGCAGCCACAGGAGGGCGCCCGCGCTCCGCGCTCGGCCGGGACCGGCGGGAACGGGCTGGGAAATAATGGGGGAATAACGGGGGGATTAGGGGGGAATAACGGGGGAATAACGGGGGAATAACGGGGGAATAACTGCGGGATTAGGGGGAGATAACGGGGTAATAACTGGGGGATAACGGGGGGAATAACAAGGGAATAACAGGGAAATAATGGGGGGAATAACAGGGAAATAACGGGGGGATAACGGGAGAATTACGTGGGGGAAATAACAAGGGGAATAAAGGTAGGATAATGGGGGAAATGGGCAAAGGAGGTGCCAAAGCACCCCTTTGGTGCAGGGGTCACCCAGCAGCCCCCATCCCCACCGAGCTGTGCTGTGTGTTTGCAGCCCCAGCGGAGAGCCGGGGAAACAGGACGGGATTCGGGTCCCTTCCAACACAAATCACTCTGTGATTCCATGATGCCATGGGATGGCTGTGCAGGCAGGCTGATGGAGCAGAATCCAGCTCCAATCCCCCAAAACCCCAACAAGCAGAAGCACCTGAGTTATTCTGACTTTTATTTCATTGCTTCTTAGTCCACACAGTCGGTATAAAATCAGAAAAGCAAAGCAAAAAAAAAAAAAAAAAAAAAGTATAACCCCAAAAAACCCCAAGATTAACCAAAAAAAGCAACAGTGTCTGGAGTCCTCAGAGGCAGCCTGGGATCTGTGCTGGTGCCTGTTCCATTCATGGCCAGACTCGTTGCTGACAGACAGAGGACTCACATCTCGCTCCGGTGCCAGAGCCCCACGGGCTCCAGCCAGAGCTGCTTCTGTTCCTCTGCACCACGGAGGGGAAAAAGGAATCTTGGTTATAAATGCTTTATTAAAAATAATAGTAGAGCAAATCTAAGTACAAAAGCAGTTATAGCTCATTTATATTACACAGAATTATTTCTCATTTCTAGCTTGGTTGTTTACCTCAAGGTCGTTAACTGAATTTCCAGTGACTAAGGTTAAATGGCGTAGCAGGGTAAGGAATGGTAAATAGATAGCACCATTTCATACATCTGGTATTGGATTTCAGGGCCAGGCCGGGCTGGCTGCCTCCTCAGGGCAGCTCAGCTCCACGGCAGGGGCAGAGCACGTTCCAGGCTGGGAGCAGCAGCTCCAGCCCCGGCAGCCCTGCGAGGGATGAGGGCCCGGGCTGGGCTGCAGCTCGGCCTAAGTGATTTAAAAGCCCAAATTCCCAGCGGGTGTGGCGGCAAGGCAGTGGGACTTAGGCACATAAGTCATTTAGGCACTTGGGGCAGTCAAAGCCTTTGCTCCGAAATCCTTCAAACCTTTTGGAAGCGTCTCCCGTCAGATCTGGACGTGCCCTGTGGGTCACAGCATGTGGCAGGAGCAGGGCCCAGCCCTGGCTGCGGAACCAGGCGTGGCTGATCCGCATCAGCCTAAAACCAGAGCTGGGGGCTCTGACGGGCTGGGACAGGGCAGGAGAGGTCAGCTCAAAGAGGATTTTGCATGAGAGAGAAATCACTGAGCTCTGTTACACTGTTAGGAGTGAGAGTTCCTTAGGCACTTGCTGTAGGCTTTAGAGCAGCGCATGGTCAACAGAAGCAAACAAGACTATGTACATATATGTAAAAAGTGTTATAAATAGGTTTTTTAAACCATAGATACTATATACATCTTCAATGAACAAGGAACCCTTTGAGTGTTTCCTCTGGGGTCGGTCGGGTTTGGTTTGGGCGGGAGGGTCGATTCCTTTTTTTGTTTTGGTTTTTTGTTAATTTTCTTTTCCGTTTTCTCGTCTATTCTCGCCCGTGTCCCGCGAGGAGGTCACGGTGCCGCGGGTGTCACTCGCGCTTCCGCAGGATGACGTAGACGATGCCGCTGGCCAGGGCCAGGGGGAAGGCCAGCCACGCCAGGATGTAGGCGAAGCCGTAGGAGGAGCTTTCCGAGGCTTGGTGCCAGTCCGTGTGCCTCACGGTGAAGATGGCAGCGCCGCTCATCACGCACAGCCCTGCGGGGCAGCACGGGACAGTCAGTGACACACAGGACAGAGGGACAGGCCCTGCTGGGAGCCCAGGCACACGGGGCAGCAGCCAGGGGCAGCACGGGACAGTCAGTGACACACGGGACAATCCCTGCAGGGACCCCAGGCACACGGGGCAGCACGGGACAGTCAGTGACACACGGGACAATCCCTGCAGGGACCCCAGGCACACGGGGCAGCACGGGACAGTCAGTGAGGGCACAGAGGGACAGTCCCTGCTGGGAGCCCAGGCACACGGGGCAGCACGGGACAGTCAGTGACACACGGGACAGGCCCTGCTGGGACCCCAGGCACACGGGGCAGCACGGGACAGTCAGTGATGGCACAGGACAATCCCTGCTGGGAGCCCAGGCACACGGGGCAGCACGGGACAGTCAGTGACACACGGGACAGAGGGACAGGCCCTGCTGCGAGCCCAGGCACACGGGGCAGCACGGGACAGTCAGTGAGGGCACAGAGGGACAGGCCCTGCTGGGACCCCAGGCACACGGGGCAGCACAGGACAGTCAGTGACACACGGGACAATCCCTGCTGGGAGCCCAGGCACACGGGGCAGCATGGGGACAGTCAGTGACACATGGGACAATCCCTGCTGGGAGCGCAGGCACACGGGGCAGCACGGGACAGTCAGTGACACAGGGGACAATCCCTGCTGGGAGCCCAGGCACACGGGGCAGCACGGGACAGTCAGTGATGGCACAGAGGGACAGGCCCTGCTGGGACCCCAGGCACACGGGGCAGCACGGGACAGTCAGTGAGGGCACAGAGGGACAGGCCCTGCAGGGACTTCAGGCACACGGGGCAGCATGGGGACAGTCAGTGACACATGGGACAGTCCCTGCAGGGACCCCAGGCACACGGGGCAGCAGCCAGCACCAGCACAGCAGCTGGCTCTGCTCTGCCCCCTCGGGTCCTGTCCCCTGGGAGGTTTGGGAGGGGATGCTGTGGGCTCTGGCCCGGCTGGAGGTGAGCAGGGATGTCTCTGCCACGCTCAGCAAGCAAAGCCAGAGGCTCTGGAGCATCACCTGGGCTGACCCATCCCTCAGGCAGACCAGGGATGCTGCTCCACACCAACCCCGCTCCCCTGGTGCCCTTTGTAAAGCCTGGCCTGAGCCACCTCCCTGCAGCACTGCAGCAGGGCAGACAGAGCTGGGCTTTCAAAGCAAGGTGTCTGTGCCACCTCTCTAGCTGATAAAAACCACAACAAACCCAGCTGGGCCTCAGGATGCTCTGGCTGGGATCCCCCATCCTTCACAGCTGCACCAGAAGCTCAACTGCAAACCCCATTCCCAGAAAACATTGTTCCCTGAAAACCCTGCTCCTTGAAACCCCTGTTCCTTGAAACCCCTGTTCCTTGAAACTCCTGTTCCCCACAAACCCCATTCCCAGAAAACATTGTTTTCTGAAAACCTTGTTCCTCATAAACCCTGTTCCTTGGAACTCCTGTTCCTTGAAAGCCCTGTTCCCTGGAAATCCTACTCCCCACAAAACCCATTCCCAGCAAACCTTGTTCCCTGAAAACCCCATTCCCTGGAAACCCTGCTCCCCACAAACCCTGTTCCCCACAAACCCTGTTCCCCACAAACCCTGCTCCCCCCAAACCCTGTTCCCCACAAACCCTGTTCCTTGAGACCCCAGCTCCCTGCAAACCCTTCTGTGCCCACGGCTCATCCCTCATGGCCCCTGCCCAGCCAGCCCCGTGGGGGTCCCGGGGTGCCCAGCCCCGGTGGGCAGCGTTTAAGGGTTCGTTGTTGCAAACCTCCCCATCAGGGGTGGGCACAGCCCGGAGCTCACACAAAGCCACCTCTATTCCTGCCCAAAGAAGCTCTTTGAGTCCATCCCAGCAGTTCTATTATCCAGTCGTGGGGCTGTTGTTGGAGCCGAGTTCCACATCCCCTGCCCGGCCCTCAGGACCACCTACATTTCAGCACGGTGATATTTGAGCTGTAATTCCACTCCACACTGCTCCTTTTGTTCGGGGAAAGTGCACAAGTGGGAATTCACTTCATTAAGGAGCAGTTTCCATTCTCCGAGCACGGGAGCCAACTCCCACTGCCCGGCCCGGCACAGAGAGCGCAGCCATTGTCCGGGGCCAGGGGCCGGGCGTGCGCCGCCCGTCACCTCCAGAGGGCAGATACAGCAGCGATTGTCCTCAGCAGGAGCCTGGCCACGGCTGCTCTGCCCTGCTGGGGCACCTGCCCGGCTCTGGGCTCAGAACAGCCGGGCAGGGAGGCCCAGCTGCAGCCAGGTGCCAGCAGTGGTGCCCCAGCATCCCTGCAGAGCCTGGAGCACGCTGCTCTGGCAGGCCAGGAGGGCAAACGCTTCCCAACATCGTTCCCGGGGTTTGTCAGTGCCAGAGCAGCCCCGGCCCTGCAGAGGAACCAGGGCAGCTCTCCAGGGCAGGTGTTTGCCAACATCTGTGGGATGAGGGCAGGCACAGCCCTGCAGGCTGAGCCCCTGTGCAGGGAGCAGCTCTGGGGTGACAGGGGCGGGAGGGAAGGGATGAAGGGATGGTGAGAAGGATCCAGGAGCTGGGTCAGACCCCGAGAGGCCCAAACCCACATCTGTGCCATGCTGAGCTACGAGGAGCTGCCCATGGATACGCTGGACCCACCAAGGATGCAGGGAGCCTTTGAGGGCCCTTTGGTGCCCGTGAGCCCTTCAGGACAAATCCAGCCGGGCTCTGGGGGTGAATCCAAGCTCTGGGGAGGTGCTGGGGATGATCCTGCCTGGCTGCTGCACCACAGACCAAAGTGGCCTCACCCTTCTCTTCCTGCCCTCCCCTGGTTGGGGTCCCTGCACTGGGTGCCAGCCCCTGCCCTCCCCTGGCTGGGGTCCCTGCAGTGGGTGCCAGCCCCTGCCCTCCCCTGGCTGGGGTCCCTGCACTGGGTGCCAGCCCCTGCCCTCCCTTGGCTGGGGTCCCTGCAGTGGGTGCCAGCCCCTGCCCTCCCCTCACTGGGGTCCCTGCAGTGGGTGCCAGCCCCTGCCCTCGATGGTGCCCCTGCACTGGGTGCCAGCCCCTGCCCTCCCCTGGTCTCAGGGCAGCTCTGCCCAGCTCTGGCACCCAGCAGAGCCCAGTGCTCCTGCCCTGGCTCCCACAGCAGCAGGGAGACCAGAACTCGGGGGAGAAGCCTTCTGCTGCCAGGTGTGTTAGAGAAGCTCTAGCAGAGGGAATTGCAGGTAATTGCATTATCAATGCCCATTTCCCCTCCTTGGCTCTAAGAGGTTTCCATACATCTCTTTTTCCAGAGATGGTGAACTGATCTGAACTCCACCTGCACTGTGGCCAAGCAGATCCACTCATCATGGAATTCATGCCAATAAAGCTCAGCTCTGGATTCCACCAGGGTTTGGGAAGGCCACTTGCTTAGAGGATGCCCAGAAAATTTAAAGTCTAAACTCAGTGAATGAGTTTTTCCACTGATAAAATAGCAGGACCTCAGGTGGCTTTTAGCCTAACATCTAAAGCTCTAGGAAGGAATCAGTCTCCTCCCCAGACACTCTGTCCTAGTGCAGCCAGGACCTCGAAGCACAGTTGCATTTTTTAGCCTGAACTCTTGAAAATCCTCTCCACTGGTTTCATGCATGGAAACATAAACAGAGCCTGTGGTTTTACAGCATCAGTACTTGGGGAACTGCAGCCTAGGACATGAGCTGTGGCTCCTTTCCAGCACTGAGTTCTCAAAGAGTTAAAAATAGCAGCTGACAGTCCGAGTCAGGGCTCACCCTGAGCTCCAGGGCTCCGTGCTCATGGGAAAAGCACCAGGCCCCCTCATGGCAAGTTTATAAATAATCACCGAGCCCTCTTTTGCCAAAACAGGATTGTCACGACTTTCCCCACCCCTCCAGCAGCTGTGGAAGCCTCACCCAGCCTGGTGAAAGGTCCCAGAGCCAGCACAGCCACCCTGGGCACCCAACATCCCACCCTGGGGCACAGGCAGAGCTCTCCTTCCAGCATCCCTGTGACCTTCTGCCCCCAGCTCTGCCCCAGTGCTCGGGCACCCTGTGACCTTCTGTCCCCAGCTCTGCCCCAGTGCTCTGGCACCCTGTGACCTTCTGCCCCCAGCTCTGCCCCAGTGCTCGGGCACCCTGTGACCTTCTGCCCCCAGCTATGCCCCAGTGCTCTGGCACCCTGTCCCTCCAGAGCCTGCCTGGCTGGGGCAGAAATCCTCTGGCACCTTCCCTGTGCAAGGGCAGAAGAGCCTGGATGCACAACGGCCCAAGAGCTGGATCCCATCCTCAACACCCCCGAATTGTCCCTTCCCTTCCCTTCCCTTCCCTTCCCTTCCCTTCCCTTCCCTTCCCTTCCCTTCCCTTCCCTTCCCTTCCCTTCCCTTCCCTTCCCTTCCCTTCCCTTCCCTTCCCTTCCCTTCCCTTCCCTTCCCTTCCCTTCCCTTCCCTTCCCTTCCCTTCCCTTCCCTTCCCTTCCCTTCCCTTCCCTTCCCTTCCCTTCCCTTCCCTTCCCTTCCCGATGTGCCCCAGGAGCTGTTCCCCCCTCCAGGCCCCCAGGTGCCCTCAGCCTGGCTGCAGTGGCACCAGGAGCCCGTGGCAGTGGCACTGGATGCCCGTGGCAGTGGCACTGGATGCCCGTGGCAGTGGCACTGGATGCCCGTGGCAGAGGCACCAGGAGCCCGTGGCAGTGGCACTGGATGCCCGTGGCAGTGGCACGGGATGCCCGTGGCACTGGATGCCACCCCAGCCCCGCTGACCTGCCAGGATCTGGAAGACTCCGGTGATGTAGAAGCGGCCGCCCTTGGTGAGCGTGAAGAGCTGGCAGAAGAACAGGAACAGCGACAGCACGCTGAAGATGACGGAGAGGATCATCATGGCCTGGACAGACTGCAGCCATTCTGGGGACAGACAGACACACGGGCACCTCAGCGTGGGCACGTGGAGCCCCTGCTGTGCCCAGGGCCGTGCCACCAGCCCAGCCTGGCTCCCGTGGGGCCGTGCCCAGCCCGGGCACGCTGCTCCAGGGTTTCGGGTGCCACGGGGATGCCATGGATCAGCTGCTGGAACACAACAGATCACAGGCCTGGCACTGCCTCGGGAGTGTTTGCCACAAAACAGAGCAGAGACAGAACCCTGAGCTGCAGAGAGCAGACAGCTGCTCAGTGCCCAGCCCTGGCTGTGCTGCAAACACCAAACCATGGGCACTGAGCTCTGCTGTGCCTCAAACACCAAACCGTGGGCACCAGGCTCAGCTGTGCCTCAAACACCAAACCATGGGCACTGAGCTCTGCTCAGCTGTGCTGCAAACACCAAACCATGGGCACTGAGCTCTGTTGGACTGCAAACACCAAACCGTGGGCACCAGGTCTGCTCATCTGTGCCTCAAACACCAAACCGTGGGCACTGAGCTCTGTTGGACTGCAAACACCAAACCGTGGGCACCGAGCTCTGTTGGACTGCAAACACCAAACCGTGGGCACCAGGTCTGCTCATCTGTGCCTCAAACACCAAACCATGGGCACTGAGCTCTGCTGTGCTGCAAACACCAAACCGTGGGCACTGAGCTCTGCTCAGCTGTGCTGCAAACACCAAACCGTGGGCACTGAGCTCTGCTCAGCTGTAAACACCAAACCATGGGCACTGAGCTCTGCTGTGCCTCAAACACCAAACCATGGGCACTGAGCTCTGCTGTGCCTCAAACACCAAACCATGGGCACTGAGCTCTGCTGTGCCTCAAACACCAAACCATGGGCACTGAGCTCTGCTGTGCCTCAAACACCAAACCATGGGCACTGAGCTCTGTTCAGCTACAAACACCAAACCGTGGGCACTGAGCTCTGCTCAGCTGTGCTGCAAACACCAAACCATGGGCACTGAGCTCTGCTTAGCTGTGCCTCAAACACCAAACCGTGGGCACTGAGCTCTGCTGTGCTGCAAACACCAAACCATGGGCACTGAGCTCTGCTCAGCTCTCCTCAAACACCAAACCATGGGCACTGAGCTCTGCTGTGCTGCAAACACCAAACCATGGGCACTGAGCTCTGCTGTGCCTCAAACACCAAACCGTGGGCACTGAGCTCTGCTCAGCTGTGCTGCAAACACCAAACCGTGGGCACTGAGCTCTGCTGTGCCTCAAACACCAAACCATGGGCACTGAGCTCTGCTCAGCTGTGCTGCAAACACCAAACCGTGGGCACTGAGCTCTGCTGTGCCTCAAACACCAAACCGTGGGCACTGAGCTCTGCTGTGCCTCAAACACCAAACCATGGGCACTGAGCTCTGCTGTGCCTCAAACACCAAACCATGGGCACTGAGCTCTGCTGTGTCTCAAACACCAAACCATGGACACTGAGCTCTGCTCAGCTGTGCCTCAAACACCAAACCATGGGCACTGAGCTCTGCTCAGCTCTCCTCAAACACCACAGCCATGAGTTCTGGACACCACGCTGGCCGAGCTCCCAGGGCAAGCAAACACTCGGGAGGAAAACACCCTGAGCCCTGTGGAGCTGGACCTTCTGGAAGTCCTCCCCAGCTGCCAAGCGCAGCTGTGTCCCAGAGCAGAGCAGCTAAACCAGCCCGTGTGAGTCACTGCTCAGCTATTTCCAGCCTTAGTGGGTGTGTAAACCCCACGTAAAAAAAAATATAAATAAACAAGCAAAATGCAGCTCCATGCCCTGAGCTGCTGCAGCCTGACAGAAAGAGGCAGTGCTCCCACAAACCTCTGCCTTCCCCTTCCCTTCTAAGGTGTGAAATCAAAATGCAGGACCCTGTGCAGGTAAACTGAGGCACAAACCACCCCGTGAAAGGCAGAAAAATCCTGCTTGGGGCTGGATCTTCATTAGGCAGCACTGAAGCCTCAGGCTCAGCCCCATGTCCCTGCCACGCTTTTACTCCCACCAATTTCAGTTCCCTGCCTGCAGGATCGGCCCCCTGCAGCAAATGGCTGAAGTGGAAAAACTTCCAAACAAAGCTGTCCTTCGGCTCAGCCACCCCCGGGGCAGCAAACGGGGCCATCGGGACTGTCCAGGGCAAGGTCTGCCCCAGAAGTGACCACAGGTGCCCCCAAATCCCTGGGAGCTGTGCTCGGGGAGGGCAGAGCGGGGTCTGGACCCGAGCGGGAGGCACAGCCGTGGTGGCAGGGGTGACCATGGCAGGGGTGATCCTTGGCAGGGGTGACCATGGCAGGGGTGACCATGGCAGGGGTGAGCCATGGCAGGGGTGACCATGGCAGGGGTGTGCACCCAGTGACCCATGGCAGGGGTGACCATGGCAGGGGTGACCATGGCAGGGGTGTGCACCCAGTGACCCATGGCAGGGGTGACCATGGCAGGGGTGAGCACCCAGTGACCCATGGCAGGGGTGAGCCATGGCAGGGGTGAGCACCCAGTGACCCATGGCAGGGGTGACCATGGCAGGGGTGACCATGGCAGGGGTGAGCACCCAGTGACCCATGGCAGGGGTGAGCCATGGCAGGGGTGACCATGGCAGGGGTGAGCCATGGCAGGGGTGACCATGGCAGGGGTGACCATGGCAGGGGTGAGCCATGGCAGGGGTGACCTTGGCAGGGGTGACCATGGCAGGGGTGACCATGGCAGGGGTGAGCCATGGCACTGCCAGCAAAGCCAGGGCTGCAGGAGCACCCTGTGTCACTGAGCCAGGTCTGTGCCTGACTCTGGAGCAGGATTTCTGCCCCTGCTCTCTGCCTCTCGTCTCTGGGTGTTCAGGCGATGGAGCAGCCCCAGCCCCTGCTCCCAAAGCTCTGAACCCCCCAGAGCAGCCCCAGCTCCTCAAGCCAGCCTGCTCCTTCCCCCTGTGGCCCTCCCCATTTCCAGTGCTGCCCTTCCCTCACTCCAGCACAGCGGGTCCCTGTGCACAGGAAATCCAGCGTGGATTTCACTGCAGGGTGCACACACAGCATCCACTGGATTTCCTGTCTCAGGTACCTGGGCAGGGAACCCCCCTGCCTCAGCCCCACCTGCCCCTGCAGCTCTGGCTGTGCTCCACCAGTGGGAACGGGATGAGACAGCTCCAGCACCACCAAAATCATCCTAAATCCTTGCTGAGATCAGACCAGAGAAGTGCTTGGAGGATGTGCAGTGCTGAGCTGCACCTGCCTCCATTCCCCAGCACAGACAGGGCTCCCATCCCAGCCCAGGGAAGCCGAGCTCAGCTCTGGGCACAGACAGGGCTCCCATCCCAGCTCCGAGGGGAAGCTGAGCTCAGCTCTGGGCACAGACAGGGCTCCCATCCCAGCTCCGAGGGGAAGCCGAGCTCAGCTCTGGGCACAGACAGGGCTCCCATCCCAGCCCAGGGAAGCCGAGCTCAGCTCTGGGCACAGACAGGGCTCCCATCCCAGCCCAGGGAAGCCGAGCTCAGCTCTGGGCACAGACAGGGCTCCCATCCCAGCTCCGAGGGGAAGCTGAGCTCAGCTCTGGGCACAGACAGGGCTCCCATCCCAGCCCAGGGGGGAAGCTGAGCTCAGCTCTGGGCACAGACAGGGCTCCCATCCCAGCCCAGGGAAGCCGAGCTCAGCTCTGGGCACAGACAGGGCTCCCATCCCAGCCCAGGGAAACCGAGCTCAGCTCTGGGCACAGACAGGGCTCCCATCCCAGCCCAGGGAAGCTGAGCTCAGCTCTGGGCACAGACAGGGCTCCCAGCTCTGGGCACAGACAGGGCTCCCATCCCAGCCCAGGGAAGCTGAGCTCAGCTCTGGGCACAGACAGGGCTCCCATCCCAGCTCAGGGCTGAGCTCAGCTCTGGGCACAGACAGGGCTCCCATCCCAGCCCAGGGAAGCTGAGCTCAGCTCTGGGCACAGACAGGGCTCCCATCCCAGCTCCGAGGGGAAGCTGAGCTCCCCTCTCACCCTCTCCCAGCTCCAGACACCGGCTGAGCCTCAGCCAAGCCCTGCAGCTCCCTGCAGGAGCACAAAGCCGAGTCCTTTGTGATGCAAAGGCCACGGGATCCGGCCAGAGGAGCCTTTCTGCTCGAGGTGGATGCTCGCACCGCTGGTTATTTTAGGACAGGGCTGTCTAGACGGAAAGCTGAGCTGAGCTGAGCTGAGCTGAGCTGCCCTTTAATTGCATCCGCCTCCCCTGCCCGGTTTTTGCTTCTGAATGCAAATGATTTATGGGGGCTTTGCAGGATCCCATTGTAATAAAGAGCCCTGCCAGAGGCACAGAAAGGCAGCGTGAGGGGGGAGCCCACCGTGGCCAGAGGGTTTGGGCAGGCAGCCTGGGAGCAGGGAAAGCAGGAGATGATCCCAGAGCTCTGAGCTCACACCCAGCCCTCTGCTGACTTGTGCTGGCCTCTGTGAAAACAAGGGCAGGATCCCAGCCCAGGACTGAGAGCCACGAGCTCCAGAGCTCCATTAGCTCCACGCTCCAGCTGGATTAGGAGAGCTAATTGCCTCTAATACATTTAAAAGCACCCCTATAACTGCAGGTGGGGTTTCTGTGGGCTCAGCCCCACGAGCCTTTAACCCTTTGCTGTCGGTGCCGTGTCCAGCCCTCGGGATCTCAAACACAGCGAGTTTCCCAGAGCTGCAGCTGGGCTGTCAGCACTGTTTACTCCCAGGCTGTTATTTGTGGTTTCCCCTGGGCAGCGAGCTGGTTATCCCATTTTTTGCCCTGCATCTCTTCAGCTCTGTGTTTATATCTGCGTTCCTCAGGAGGAAGGAGGAAAGGAAGCAGCGTGGAAAGGACAGATAACAGCCTGTACACTGCTTCCGGAGCAGAGCCAGCAGGAGGGGCACAGCCCTGGCACAAAGGCAGCCAGACACACGGCAAGGAGTTCTTACAGAGCAAATTCGAATTTTCCTTGAAGTTCTGCAGGCCCTGGTGTGCTCACAGCACCACTTACAACAGCAGGGAGAAGACTTCAGCCCTGGGACGATAAAGACCATGTCTCACTGCCCTAGAACCCAGCAGGAAAGAAAGAAACCCAGGGCAGGAATTGGAGCCCAGGGCAGGAATTGCAGCTGAATGTCCCAGAGAGACAGCAGCCAGCCCAGCCCTGCTTGCAGGGAGGTTTTAGGGCAGTAAAAACGTGTCCTTGTCCAGGAGCAGGGGCCTTGAAGGACAGGCATCACCTCCCCAGGGTTTAATTCACACCCCCCATGCCCTCCCTGGCCCTGGCCAAGGAGGAAACCAAAGTGCACACTGAAGACACTTATGAGAGCTCAGCACTGCTGTAAGAGCTCCCTGAATGAGTGCTGGGCATTAAAACCCCTCCGTGCTGGGATCTGCAGCTGATGGGAACGTTCTGCAGATGGAGTTTTCCCTCTGCCAAGTGTGTACACTGTGCATTTGAAAAGCAACCACTTCTGGGGAGGAAAACATCCATTAAGGAGGTAACTGCAGCACATAACACAGCCAAAGCTGGAGGGAGGGAGGGCAATTCGTGCCCCAGCTGTAAAAGCTGCTGCTCCCATGCTGCAGGTTGAGTCTCAGCAGGGTCAGAACAGCGTGGGTACAAAGGCACCAGCCCAGGCTGCCAGGACAGGCCGGGGTTCCTGAGCAGAGTTTTTCCAGAGCACACTCTCGGGTGTCAAGGCAGGACCAAGATCCAGAGCCCAGCTCACATCCTCCTCTCTGAAGTGGCCAGGTTGCAGGCTGGGACTTGCAGTGGGTTTGATATTCAAACACCCCCAAGAGGCTGGGAAAGGCTGAACTGGAGATGCAGGAACAGCAGCTCAGCTGCAGCGCTCTGGGCTGCCCTTCAGACAGAGCCCCTCAGGACCCCCAGGGCCAGAGGAGCTCCAGTGCCTGTGGGGCTGCAGGAGGCAGGGACTGAACTCAGAGCTCCGAGTCCTCCAAGGCCTCCTGCTCCTCTCCTGAGCTTCTGCAGATGGAGATGAACCCCTCAAACCTCCGTCTTCTCCTCTGCTCCTCTTTTCCTCCTGGCTCTTCTCCCTTTCCTTCTCCTTGAAGCTCCATCCAAGCAGTCCATGAGGGCAGCAGACCCAGAGCTCTTCAGAGCTGCCACATCCCAGGGGAGCTCCCATCCTGCAGAGGCACTTCTGATGCAGCTGAGGCAGCAGAGAGCTGCTGGCACCATGAGAAACTCCTTCCAGCAGCTCCAAAGCCCAAGGCAGCTCCTCTCCCTCGCAGTGGTGGCTCTGACCTCCTGCTGGCCTGTGCTGAGGTGGCAGATCCATCACTCCAGATCCTCCCAGGGCTCCAGGGATGGCCAGTCCAGCAGCAGCAGTGGGCAGCAGTGGGGCCTTGTCCCACAGACCTGGGGCTGGGTCACTCAGCCTGAGCGCACAGGGACATCCAGGGGGCTCACCAAGGCCAGTAAAAGCAGGTTGAAGGGTTTTCCAGCACCACACTCTGCAGGGGACACCCCCAGCCTTTGTTCTGGCTTGGCAGTCATCCTCTGGCCACAGGCTGCCCTCTTCCTCCTGTTCCTCTGCGGGCCAGAGCACAAACCTGGCAGGGAAGGCTGTCTGAGCCCTCCTCTCACAGAAAAATGGAGCCAAAGACACCTGGGGCAGCTGAGAAAAACCCAGCAGCAGCTCCCAACCTCTCCTTAGCAGAGGCTCTTCGTAAGAAGAACAAGCAACAATAAAAAATTTGTTTTAAGAAGAGGAAATCTCTTTCTTATTGAAGATAAGAAAATTATGGCACAAACTGATCTTAAATATAAAATATTCTCTTGGAATAGGAGATTTTTAGATTTTAGGAGTAAATTCTTTACCCAGAGGGAGGCGAGGCCCTGGCACAGGGTGCCCAGAGCAGCTGTGGCTGTGCCCAGGGCCAGGCTGGACACTGGGGCTTGGAGCACCTGGGGCAGTGGGAGGTGTCCCTGGGACAGGGGAAGGTGTCCCTGCCATGGCAGGGCTGGCACTGGATGGGCTTTGATGTCCCTTCCAACCCAAACCATCTGGGATCCTGTGAGTGCCCCTCAGGTGATTTCAGAACACCAAGGGATGAGTTTCAGACCCCAGGGCTGGCAGAGAGGGCTCAGCCCTGCCCGAGTTGAGCTGCTGTCACCCATTATTAACAACATCAATAAAGTCTGTTCTGGGCAAGCACCTGGGCTTTGCTTGTGGCCAGCACATCAGCAAAGCAGCGTGGGCATCACAGAGCCCCCAGCGCCCCATGATCGGGCACTTCCCAAGGTTTAGGGGCTCCTTTTCCCTTTAACACAGCCCCAAAGCCCCAGCCTGCCTGTGGACAGGCCAGTCACAGGAGAGGCTGCCTTGGAACATGACCTGGAATAACAAAGCTACTCCCTACCCCCAACTGAAGCATTTACTAGTCCCAGTACAGGCGATAGAAAAGGCAACATTGGCGTGATAGAGACTGCGGACTGTAAGGGAAAGATGAAATAATAATGAGTAAACTCAGCTATAAAACAGCAGAGATCAACCCTTGTACCTTTTGCATCATGGTCTAGCAAGAAAACCAAGCAAAATGAATTTAAGTTTTTAAAAAGTGAATTTAGGGAAGAAGACAACAGGAAGGACAAACATCTCCTGGCCCTGCAGCAGGGTGGGGGATCCATCCCATGGCCGGCCCCGCGGCCTCCCCATTTCCAGCACTCCGCCACAACCAGAGAGAACACAGCAGAAAACAAATCTTCCTTCCTGCACAGAGCATCCAGCTGAGGGAAGAAAAGGCCATTTTTGGAGGAGGGACCATGGCAGCCGGGGACTCTGGGCTGGAATCTCCTGGAGAGCCCCGCCGGGCCGGGCTGGCACCAGGCCCTGCCGGCCCACAGGCCGCGCTCCGCTGGATTCCTCAGATAAGGCTCCTCCAGGAATGCCTGACAGCGCAAACCCAGCTAAGATTGCTACATTTTTTCCATAGTTTTCGGCCTCTTGAAGAAAAAAAAGCATTATCTAACAGCAGATGCAGAAATCAAAGCGACAAGGAGGCGTTGTATGAGGAGAGGGAGTGGGAATGTGCCCGGGGCTCCTGCGGGGATGGATCAGCCCTCACACACCGAGGGCCATGGGGAATTGGGGAGGTGGGAGCACTGCTCCATCCCCACGGGAAGGTCTGCAGGGTGAGGAGCACAGCCCAGAGCCTCCCCAGAAACACTGCAGCAAACCCTGCTGGCACCTGGATTTAATTGTCCGCTTCTTGTTGGGCATCCACACCAAGGTCACTAAGGAAAGGTGCGACAGGACAGGGGAGGGGGCTCAGCTGAGACCAAGGGGGCACCACAGCATCACCAGCCCCCAAAATCCCCATCCATGATGAGCACAGGTGACCCAGCACCATCTAATTCCCAAATTCCACTTGCTGAGTCCCACTGCCTTCTGAGAAGAGAAGAACAAATAACCAGACCCCAGAGGCCGCCGTGATGGCCACAGCAAAACCTGCTCTGTGTGAAGACTGGAATTCTGCCAGAATTCCCAACGAGGATTCCTTGCTGTTCCCCAGAGCACCTTGGCACTCCAGGATTAACCATTCAGTGCCATCCCAGGCACAGGGAAATGAATTCCTATGGCTCTCTGGAGCCCACTGCTCACAGCCCCTGTCCTGAGAGCTGTGACCGAGGATGGTTTGTGGGACTTGTATGGGATCATTCCTAATTTTGAAAATAAGCATATTCCTAGGAAAGGGGGGAGGATGAGGCAGGAGAAGCCTGAGCCTCAGAGGTGGCTCTGCCACAGTGTCCTTGCCCTGTGACCTCAGTGCTGCTCCAAAGAGTGGCTGGCAGCATCTCCTGCAAGGGTGACAGGGGAGGGAGGACCTGCTGGAAAGGAGACCACGCGGCATTTTGGTTGTTTTTACAAACAGACCTGAAAAGCCCCCCAGAAGCCCAGGAAATATCCTTTGGTTTCATGTTCCTGCAGCAGGGTGGGCTCTGGACCCTGCATGCAGGGTCCCACAAGGTGAGGGCAGGTCCTCAGCAGCACTGCTCCCACACCTGGCCGCAGGGTGAATGGGGCACGAGCTCTTGTCCAAGCAAAGCCCCCTTGTCCTGATGCCAGAGCAGAGCCTCTGGGTGAGTGAGAGCTGCCAGGGAGCACAGTGTCCTTCTGCTCACAGAGCAGCTCCCTGGGACACTTTATCCTGGAATCCCAGACTGGTTTGGGCTGGAAGGGACGTTACAGATGGGCTCATTCCACCCCACCTGCCACGGACCTGCCTCTGCATCAGGGCTGTCACCCCAGCTCAGCTGCCCAACTGCATTTTCAGCAGGATCATCGCGGCCATTGTCCCTTTAATGATGAACCGTCAGCGCTGGAAAGGCTCCAGAGGCTCTGGGAACGGCCAGAGGACACTCCCAGCCCGGCAGGACCGTCGGGTGTGCGGAAACCACCCAAGCACAGCTGGGACAGGGCTCTCTCAGCACTGACAGCCCCGCAGAGCGTCCTGTAAACATCCAGAAAGAGCCGCGCGGGCGTGAAAAGCCAAAAGAGATCTGGGGAGGCTTTAGAGCTCCGGGGCTGCTGGGGGCAGGCGCTGCCTTTCAGCACAATCAGGGCTCAGCACAACCAGGGCTCAGCACAGCCAGGGCTCAGCACAGCCAGGGCTCAGCACAATCAGGGCTCAGCACAACCAGGGCTCAGCACAGCCAGGGCTCAGCACAACCAGGGGCTCAGCACAGCCCGGGCTCAGCACAGCCCGGGCTCAGCACAACCAGGGCTCAGCACAGCCAGGGGCTCAGCACAGCCAGGGGCTCAGCACAGCCAGGGGCTCAGCACAGCCAGGGCTCAGCACAATCAGGGCTCAGCACAACCAGGGCTCAGCACAGCCAGGGGCTCAGCACAACCAGGGCTCAGCACAACCAGGGCTCAGCACAGCCAGGGGCTCAGCACAGCCCGGGCTCAGCACAGCCAGGGGCTCAGCACAGCCAGGGGCTCAGCACAGCCAGGGGCTCAGCACAGCCAGGGCTCAGCACAACCAGGGCTCAGCACAGCCAGGGGCTCAGCACAACCAGGGCTCAGCACAACCAGGGGCTCAGCACAGCCAGGGGCTCAGCACAACCAGGGGCTCAGCACTTTCGCAGCTCGCATGACTGCCCTGCAGCGGGGCTGCCGACGCGGCAATAGCCGGCCCGGCCGGCTGCTGATGCGGGCCCGGCTCCAGGGGCTCGGGACGCGATCCAGCCGCTCCCGGCTGGCCCGGACACCAGCAGGCGTCAGCAGAGACCTGTGCGGGACCGGGAGCTGCTGGGGAACCAGAGCGGGGACAGCGGGGACAGCGTGGGGACAGCGTGGGGACAGCAGGGCAGGTGCGCTCCCAAAGGATGCGGGGTCTGATGGGAACCTCCAAGAACCCTCCCACAGCCTCCCGTCACTGAGGGACCCTCTGGGAGCGTGGAATGCTCCCCGTGTGACTGTGACCCTCGCCAGGGCCACTTGGCATCGCTGTGCCCGTGCCCCAGTGATGGTGCTGGGATTCTGTCACTGGGGCCTGCGCTGGGACAATCTGTTCTCCCAGGAGAGCAAAACCGGGCTAACAAAACAAATGCTGGACCCAGCAGCACTGGTATTAGCTCTGTCTTCCAGGGAAACTGAGGCACGGGCTCGCCCAAGTCTCTGACAGGGATTTTGTGTTCCCGGTGCCGCTGGTCACCCTGGGAGCGGCGTGTCACGGTGTGTCAGCACACTGTCCTCCCTGCTGACCTCAGCAAACAGCTCGGGGGTGATGTCACCCGGTGTGACATCAGCCTTCACCAGCGGGGTCCCACCGTGGCCCTGCAGCCCCGGCTGTGCAGGTGCAGGGGACGGAGGGTCGGGGCACTCAGCTCAGCCCCCGCAGCAAACCCCGGGGCCAGGGCTGTGCCCAAAGCTCAGCCTGTGCCAGCACAAAACCAGGACAGATTTCCAGGTAGGGGACAGGTGTCCTCTGGATCAGGTGTCCTCAGGGCCCCGTGTGCATCCTTCAAACACCTCACAAGCAGAGCAAGAGGGAGCTGTGCCAAAAAGAGCCCCGCAGCCTCCAGCAGGGTGACAGGGCCCAGTGGCCTGCCACACGAAGGAACACCTCGTGTTTGTGCCATCACGAAGAAAAATGTGCTAATTACAGGAGACCCCCCAAAAGGGCTCGAGCCTCACTGCCAGTGTAGCTGAGCGTGTCACCCTGCCCTGGTGCTGCCAGGAGCTGCCCCTCAGCCCGAGGGCAGCCGGGCAGAGCCATGGCCAGCGGGTCCAGTTCTTGTCCTAACCCCCATCACAGCTTCAGGGGCTGGGAGGGGACGGGGAGCAATCCCCCACTGCCGGGCCAGCCCCGCGTCCCCGCACCGGGACACGGCAGAGCCGCGCTCCTCCAGCGGGGGACACAGCAGGGCAGGCAAGGGGATGGGGAAAGGAAAATCCAAGGAGGAATCCCAAACAACCCGTATGGGAAATCCCTCGTGAATCCATAGGCGCCGGGGGCAGAATGAACGCGGCGGGAGGGAGCAGCCCTGATCCATGGGGACACAGCCCTGATCCATGGGGACACAGCCCCGATCCATGGGGACACAGCCCCGATCCATGGGGACACAGCCCTGATCCATGGGGACACAGCCCCGATCCATGGGGACACAGCCCCGATCCCAGGGCACAGCCCCGATCCCAGGGCACAGCCCCGATCCATGGGGACACAGCCCCGATCTATGGGGACACAGTCCCGATCCATGGGGACACAGTCCCGATCCATGGGGACACAGCCCTGATCCATGGGGACACAGCCCCATCCCGAGGGGCACAGCCCCCATCCCGAGGGGCACAGTCCCCATCCCGGAGGGCACAGCCCCCATCCCGGGGGGCACAGTCCCCATCCCGGGGCACAGTCCCCATCCCGGGGGGCACAGTCCCCATCCCGGGGGACACAGCCCCGATCCCGAGGGGCACAGCCCCCATCCCGGAGGGCACAGTCCCCATCCCGGAGGGCACAGCCCCGATCCCGAGGGGCACAGCCCCCATCCCGAGGGGCACAGTCCCCATCCCGGGGGGCACAGCCCCCATCCCGAGGGGCACAGCCCCCATCCCGGGGGTCACAGCCCCCATCCCGGGGCACAGTCCCCATCCCGGGGGGCACAGCCCCCATCCCGGGGGGCACAGCCCCCATCCCGGGGCACAGTCCCCATCCCGGGGGGCACAGTCCCCATCCCGGGGGGCACAGCCCCCATCCCGGGGGACACAGCCCCCATCCCGGGGCACTCACCGTTGGAGGAGGATGCCACGCACTGGAAGTGGTTGCCGCTGGTGCAGTTCTGCCACAGGTCTGCCGCGTACTCGCCGTTCACCAGCCATTGCTGCGGGACAGACACAGCCCGTGAGCGGGTCCCGCACCCCCGGCCGTGTCCCCCCAGCGCCACCGCGCCCCCCAGGCCCCGGCACCGAGCAGCCGCAGCCCCGGCGTGCCTGCCCGGCCGGGCGCTCCCAGGGACGCGCTTTTCCGTCCAGAGGGGTTTGGAAAGCCAGTCCCGGTATTTGCTTTTAAGCGCTTCAGCCCCGCGGCGCAGGAACAGAAGCGCTTTATGCTCCTCGAGCGCGGAGCGAGTCCCGCGGGGCCGCGCTTCCCTCCCCTGGTCGGCCTCGCCCGCCGCCTGGCCGGGATATTTGAATGCTTCCACGTGATTCCTAACGGCTCGGAAGATTTTTGTAACGTTTTCCGTGACTGTTACCACAAAAAGAAAAAAAAAAAAAAAAAAAGGAAAAAAAAAAAAAACCGGGAAAGAAGCCCCTGGTGAAGCAAGCTTGGAAGCCACCAGCTCCGCAGAGCAGCTGCCTCAAAGCCAACCCCAGCCTCTCCCCAGCAGCTGACGTGTTCGCTGGGCTGCAGCCCCGGGACTGTGCTGGGAAGCCGCGGTGCTGCATCCAGCCCTCGCTCCTGCCGCTGCTCACACAGTCAGCCCTGCAAGCTGGGTTAGGAAAAGAGGCTGCGCCTCATTCCCAGCCCAGAGGAGGAGAGCAGGGGAGCAGGACGGCTGTGCTGAGGAGTCAGTGCCCAGCCAGCCCGTCCTGGGGCTCTGCTCGGCCTGGCTGTTCTGGTCCTGTGCCTGGGGCTCAGTAACAGGTGGAGCTCTCTTATGAAAGGGGAGAGCAGCAGCACCCCAAAGGAAGGGATTTGGAGTGCTCCGAGGCTGCTTCTCGATGTGAACCAGCCTGGGGAGGATGCGGAGATGGTTTCCAAGAGCCCTCGTGTCTCTGTACCAACGTGGATGCCCTGAGCACCACCACAGAGCACAGCCAAGCGTCCCACCAGCTTCCCCTGACAGCACAAACTCCCAGGCTCCCAAATCCCATCGCTACTGAGACCAGAGCCCAGCCCGCAAAGGCTTCCTGCGAGCAGCCAGGCTGTAAAAGCAGCCATAAACAAAAATAACCCCTCGTGCTCTTGCCCCGCCACGGCCGTGCCCGGTGTTGCCCGGAGCGGGGAAATCCCAACTCACGCTGACGATGGTGGAGACGAAGAGCAGCACCAGCACGGTGACGTGCAGCACGATGATCCCCAGCAGCAGGAGCAGCATCTTGGCGGTCTGGAGGCAGAGCTGCAGCGGGACAGGGATGATGCTGAGTGCGTGTGTCTGTCTGTCCGTGCGTCTTTCCGGGGCAGCGGGAACGCTCCGCTCTGCCCCGCCCGGCGCGGGGGATGCTGCTGGGGCAGTGCCCGGCGCTCGGGCTCTGTCCGCGGGCCCCACCGACGGAGAGGGGTCCGAGCCCTCTGCCCGCTCCCCGATATCCCCCGGGGCCCCCCGAGGCCTTCCCCCGAGCCTGCTCTCCCCGTCCCACCGCGGGGCCTCCTCCCAGTCCCCTCCCCGGGGACCTTCAAAGCGCAGCGGTCCCCAAGGGCTCCCCCAGCCCCTCTCCCGGGAGGGGTCCGGTCCCCCTCTCCCCCCAAGGGAATGTTCTCCCCGGTCCCGCCGGGCGGGAGGGCTCGGGCCCGGCTCATCGCCCCCGAGGGGCTGCCCGGGATCGGGCAGCGGGGAAAGGGGGCGAGGGTGCCTCGCCCACCCACTCATGCGAGCAGAGTGGGTGATTCTGCCGGGCCCCACCCCGGGGGGAATTCTACCGCGCTCATCAGCTCCCCTCTTCTCCGAGGGTGCTCTCAGCCCAACTCCCCTCGGCTCCCCCGGCAGAGCCTCTCCGGGACCCTGTCCCGAGCCTGGGGGACCTTCCCGAGCCCGTCTGCCCTCGGTGAAGAGGGGAGGGGGCCGCCCTGACCGCTCTCCTTGGAGAGCCCCAGAGAAGGGGTGCTGCCCTGTTCCCTCTCGGCTGTGGACCTCCGGCGGCTCTCCCCAGCCCCGTTCCCCCTGTGTCCGTTCCCCGGGGCTCTCCCCAGCCCCGTTCCCGCTGTGCCCGTTCCCCGGGGCTCTCCCCAGCCCCGTTGCCGCTGTGCCCGTTCCCCGGTGGGACGGGCGCTCCGTACTCACATCGCGGCGGAGCGGAGCGCGCTGGCGGCGGCGGAGCGGGCGCGGAGCGGAGCGGGCGGCGGCGCTGTCAAGTTTCTCCTTTAACCGGGGCCACCGCCCCGTTTGCGTCTGCGGCACGGGGAGGGCTCAGCCGCCGCCCGCCGCCCTCCTATAAACGGGACGGCGCCCGGCCCCGCCGCCTCCCCCCGGGAGCCGCTCCCGGAGCCTTCGCCGTCCCCGGACACGGCTCCCGAGCCGCTCCCGCCCCGCAGCGAGGGGATTTGAGGGGGACAAGAGAGGAGCAGCCCGCTGTCCTGAGCCCCCGCTGCCCGGGAAGGCGGGGGAGCGGTGGCCGTGCCCCTGTCTCCGAGCAGCCCCCGAGGGTGCGGCTGTCCCTGTCCTGCAGCAGCCCCGGGCGGTGTGAGCAGCACCCGAGGGTGCGGGTGTCACTGTCCTGCGGCAGCCCCGGGCTGTGAGCAGCACCCGAGGGTGCGGCTGTCCCTGTCCTGCAGCAGCCCCGGGCTGTGAGCAGCACCCGAGGGTGCGGCTGTCCCTGTCCTGCGGCAGCCCCGGGCGGTGTGAGCAGCACCCGAGGGTGCGGCTGTCCCTGTCCTGCAGCAGCCCCGGGCTGTGAGCAGCACCCGAGGGTGCGGGTGTCCCCGTCCCGCGGCGGCCCCGGGCTGTGAGCAGCACCGGCCGTGCCGGGCAGGACAGAGCTCTGCACATCGCGGGGGTTTGGGCAGCCCCGGCCGGGATCCGTGGCACAGGATTTGGGGAAGGAGCGACTGGCTGAGCTGAAGGGATTCTAGCACTTGGAGTCGACCTTTTTTAGCACTCCAGAGCAAAATTAGGTAGAACTGAGCAACTTTCACTAAACGGAGGGTGCGATTTTCCACAGCTCTGGAGAACACTCAGAGTTGGAGTTGTTCTGCCTGGGGAAGGCTCTGGGGAGAACTCAGAGCCCTTCCAGTACCTAAAGGGGCTCCAGGAGAGCTGGAGGGGGACCTGGGACATCGGCTGGAGGGACAGGACACTGTCCTGTGGCTTCCCACTGCCAGAGGACAGGGCTGGATGGGATATCGGGAATTAGGAATTGTCCCTTGTGAGGATGGGCAGCCCTGGCACAGCGTGCCCAAAGCAGCTGGGGCTGCCCCTGGATCCCTGGCAGTGCCCAAGGCCAGGCTGGACATCAGGGCTGGGAGCAGCCTGGGACAGTGGGAGGTGTCCCTGGGACAGGGGAAGGTGTCCCTGCCATGGCAGGGGTGGCACTGGAGGGGCTTTGAGGTCCCTTCCAACCCACACTATTCTGGGATTCTGTGACTCAGGTGCTCGGGAGGGAAGGGGTGGCTGCGCTGCCGCCCTCGCTCATTCCTCGAGCACATCCAATGTGTTCAAACATCCCCCACACACACAGAGTGCACCCCCAGCTCCCAAACAATCCCGCCAGGATCCTGCAGTCTCCTGAGCATTCACACCGACCCCCATCACCCCCTCTTCTGCACCAGCTCCAGACTCGTCCCGCATTGTTGCACGAACGAGGGAATTCGGCATCCAGCCACGGGGCTGTAAATGCCGGGAGAAGGGAGCTGGGGAAGCGTGCTTGGCTCCTCTCTCCTGGCAAGCACAGGCGTGTTCCCGCAGCTCGGGCTCCGCGCTCACGGACGGGGTCCCGGCATCGGCCAGCGAGCGGGAGCGGAGCTCCGAGCGGCTGAAACGACATTCCAAAGGATGTAATTCCCTTCCCCTCCAAAAAATCCCGCCGATTCCTCTGCTGCTCCCGTCCCTGTGCACCCTGTGACGCCTGTCAGGGCCGTCCAGAGGGCCCGAACCTCTGTGCCCCCATCAGAACGCTCCTGGCTAACGAGGCTGATGGGCGCTGTCCTGGGCCGGGTGCCTGGACGAGCTCCCAGGCTCAGGGCTGAGAGAAAGGTCCTGGGAAGGTCTCAGAAAGGTCTTGTCCCCAGGGCTGCCTCCAGGCTCTGGTACAGACCATTCTCTGACCTGGGGTTGTGGCTCTGAGGTCTCGGCTGCTGTTCCTGGACAGGAGACCCAGGCGGTTCCCTGGAGCAGAGCGGGATGCACGGCGGGGAAGGCACGGGGAGGCTCAGGGTCACAGACAGCTCCCGAGCCCCTCCGTGAGCCTGGCACAGCAAACAGCCCCTCCGTGAGCCTGGCACAGCAAACAGCCCCCGCTCTGCTTCTGAAAAAGGTGCCAAAAGCAGCTTCTTAGGCGTGGGGAGAAATATCTGACAATCAAACAGGAAAAAGAGCAGTCTGTGAGTAACAAAGCCAGTTTTGGCTGAGAGCTGTGGGTTGGAAACAGTGGAGAAAACCCAGAGAGAAGAGAAGAGAAGAGAAGAGAAGAGAAGAGAAGAGAAGAGAAGAGAAGAGAAGAGAAGAGAAGAGAAAAGAGCACATCACTCCCCTGCTCCTTGGACAGTTCTTTTGGGAAGGTGAACTGTTCAAACCGAGCAGGGCTTTGGACAAACATCAGCTGCTGCTGGGAGTGCTGTGACAGAGCTCTGGGCTGGGGCAAAGCTCCTCTCCACGCCTGCCACCAGCCCGAGGTGCTGGAGGGAGCCTGTCCAGGGAGGAGAGGAGGAGAGGGAGTGAGGATGGTCAGTGGAGCAGTGAGGGGAAGTGACGGTGGTCAGTGGAGTCCTCGGGAGAGTGAGGATGGTCACAGGGCAGTGAGGGACACCAAAGATGGTCACAGGGCAGTGAGGGGCACTGAGGATGGTCACAGAGCCCTTGGGGCAGTGAGGATGGTCACAGGGCAGTGAGGGACAGTGACGGTGGTCAGTGGAGCCCTCGGGAGAGTGAGGATGATCACAGGGCAGTGAGGGACACTGAAGATGGTCACAGAGCAGTGAGGGACAGTTAGGAGGGTCACAGGGCAGTGAGGAAAATTGAATTGGAAAAATGTTTTGTGTACAGCCAGGATTCACCACTGGCTGTGCTGGGAGCACTGGAAGATTGAGGAGTTGTATAAACTCCGTGTTAAAAATGTGGATTTCTCACTTTGAATCTATTCCATGGGACTACTCTCAATGTGATGCTTCAGCTTGAAATTCTCGAATAAAATTATAGGAATCCAGGAGGGAAAGTGGGGTTCCTATCCCCTTATGGGGCTCAGACGCTGATCTGACCAGGCAGGGATGGACTGAAAGGGATCTAAGGCTCATTTAGCTGTGACATCACCTGACCCAGCACTTCAGGGCTCTGCTCATCCCCTTCCTCGGGCCAGGTGAAGGAAACCCCTCTTACAACAAACCGCTTCCAACTGCACAAAAAGGCAACACTTCCTCTGCATGTCTTTGTGAGGATGAACTCGTTTAACCCCGCATTTTGCTCTCTCATCACAATTTTAGGGACGCGCTTCCTGTTCCCTACCCTGGTGATCACGACCATTCACGAGGAGGGTTTGAAATGCAAAGGACAGGGGCCGAAATCTGCGCTGCCATCAGCAAACCCCTCCCGGGGCTGGGGAGGGAACGGGGCGGGGAAAATCCTGTTTGCAAACGACTGTGCCACCAGGAAAAGGAGGAGAGCAAGATGTGGTTTGGCTGCACTTTGTGCAAGGTCTGTAGTGGTCCCTCAAAGAGCACACGTGCAGATGTGTACATATATATGTGCATATATATGTGTATATATATGTGTATATATGTATGTGTATATATATGTGTGTATATATGTGCATATATATGTGTATATATATGTGTGTGTATATATATGTGTATATATATGTGTGTATATATATGTGTGTATATATGTGTATATATATGTGTATATATGTGTATATATATGTGTGTATATATATGTGTATATATGTGTATATATATGTGTGTATATATGTGCATATATATGTGTATATATATGTGTATATATATGTGTGTATATATATGTGTGTATATATGTGTATATATGTGTGTATATATATGTGTGTATATATGTGTGTGTATATGTGTATATATATGTGTGTGTATATATGTGTGTATATATGTGTATATATATGTGTGTATATATATGTGTATATATGTGTGTATATATATGTGTGTATATATGTGTGTATATATATGTGTATATATATGTGTATATATATGTGTATATATATATGTGTATATATATGTGTATATATATGTGTATATATATGTGTGTGTATATATGTGTGTATATATGTGTATATATATGTGTGTATATATATGTGTATATATATGTGTGTATATATATGTGTATATATATGTGTGTGTATATGTGTATATATATGTGTGTATATATGTGTATATATATATGTGTGTATATATATGTGTATATATATGTGTGTATATATATGTGTATATATATGTGTATATATATATATGTATATATATGTGTATATATATGTGTATATATATATGTATATATATATGTATATATATGTGTGTATATATGTGTATATATGTGTGTATATATATGTGTGTATATATGTGTATATATATGTGTATATATATGTGTATATATATATGTGTGTGTATATATATGTCTGTGTCTGTGTGTGTGTGCGTATATATGCATATAGATGTATGTACGTATATGTAAATATATAAATACATTTATACAGGTGGAATTGGTATTGGGAAAAAATATTTCAACCAGAAAAAGACATAAAGGGAGACTTTATATTCAGCAGACTTCAATAAGAAAGGGTGTAATGTATCTTGGAGGCACTGACTTATTTTTCCCGATTTTTCTTCTACCAATTCAAGAAGAATTTATAAAGCACTTCAGTCCTGTCTGAATTCATGCCCCCAAACCAACTTCATCCAACTCTCTGCTTTCCACTCCCAGGCAGTGTCAGCACTGATAGAGCCAGGCTGAAATCACAGGAGGAAATCCCACTGACTTCAAGGATACCAACACTTACCCACTGACCCCCAAACCCTCAAAAAATCAGCTGAGCTCCCCAGCTGGGACTGGGAACATCCCCAGGTACTTTCTGAGCTGCTGCCTCGCGCTCCTCTCCTGCTTATCTATAAAATACAAATTATTTTATAAACAGCACAGAGCAGACCCTACAGAGGGCACAGGTCTAAAGCCACACCTTTGCCCAGAGTGCTGAGTTTTACACCTTTGGCCCCAGCAGGGCCAGGTGTGGCCCCTTTTCTGTGCCCTGCAGGGTCCCCAGAGGGGCCACGGCTGCCCTGGGCATCCCTGCTGAGGGACACAGCAGGAGCTGCTCCAAGAGAACTGGGACGAGAGCATGTGAAACAAATCCACTGGGGGATATTAAACCCAAGGACAGCCCTGGCGGCTCAGGAAGTCCTTGGGATTGCTGGAAGCTGGGAAAGTGGGCTGGGAGAATCTCACAGAGCTCCTGCTGCCTTCTGCTGCCTTTATCCCAGCATCTCCTGTTGGCTCTGGCAGGGGCTGCAGCAGAGGCTGCACTGTGGTCTGAGCCAGCACAAGCATTTCTGTGATCCTACACTGCCCAAATTTTCCTTTAGCATTTTGCCAAAGTTTTCTCCCTTTTTTTCCATAATAGCAATGAGTTTAGGGTCGGGTTTTTTTTCTGACTGCTGATGCTGTTTGGGGAATTCTCTCTCCCTTGAGCACAATAATCTGCACTAGTTATGCAATACATTGTTAACATGGGTTTTGGCAAGCTTTGATTTCACCCAAATTCATATCAGACCTTTCCAGGACATTCAATGATTTTTGTTTTTTTAAACAACAAAATCTCCATTCTGAGAAGTTCCTTGCTAGCCCTGCCTGGAGTGTTCACCTGGATCCTGGACTGACACAAAGCAACAGTGTCCTGGGTTTATTAATTTATTGTCTCTCCTCCAGTCAGTAAACAATTAATTTACACACCCAGCTCTGCAGCCGTGATGCAAATGGAATGATGCAGACGGGTGGGAATATGGCTGTAAGATGCAAAGGAAGTTCCACAGAGTAACTTTCTCAGCAACTTGGCTGATAGAGGCAGCAATAAACCAGCAATAAATAGCAATAAAAGCAGACACGTCGTTCTGGTGGAGAAAGGAGCCATCCCCTCAGTACAGAAAGGCAGATGATGGGCCTGGGCCGTGATTTAGAAATGATCTCTGAAAGGAAATCATTTAATGGCACAGCAGCAAAGGCAGCTCAGCCATCAGCAGGAGGAGGCAGGGCTGTTGTTTCATCTCCCCAGCACATCAAAGGCTGCTCAAATCCCAAAGCCAGCCCTGCAGGGATTACACGGAGCAGCTTCACTCAGCAGCAGCTCTGTCATGGAAAGCAAATCCTCCCTGTGCAGGAGAGCCTGGTGCTCACTGGAGCTGACCCAAAGCCGTCCCTGGACGCCCCTCTGGCAGGGCTGCGGGGCAGGGCAGGCTGCCCTCGGGGCCAGGAGAGGATTCACACCGAGACTCACACTGAGGGACACGTAGGATGCTCTGATCAACGTGTCGGGGGGCCGGGGGATATCAGCTGCCAGAAGAAGCAACATCAGTTCTGTCAACTTATGGAAAACTGGCGTGGAGAGAACGCAACCCCAGAGGGACCTGGGAATTCTCAAACGTCTGGGAAATTGCTGCAGGAAAGTGGAAAGTATTTGTGAAAGAAATTAGACGAGCTGAAGCTGAAATTCCTCTGGTCATGGCTCAAACAGAGGAAAGAAACTCCTTGGCAGTGCTGTGGAAAGGAGCATCGAGAGGCCAGGACAGCAAGAGAAAATGGAGTTGGGTAATTGCAGCACCACATAATTGCTGGCAGTTAGGAGAGAGCTCTGAAGGAGCTGGCCATGGGAAAGATCAGTGTTTGGGGAGCTCTGAAAGCAAAGTTGGAGAAAAGTGGAGACTGATCCTGGTGTGCCCTCACCGTAACACAGAGCCCAGATATTTCTGACATGACTCAAGGCAAAGGTGGAAGTGAAGCGAAGGCAAAGCTGTGGCTGGTGCCAGGACTTGGCTCCGGGTACTCCAAGGCTGGAGCCTTCCAGGAAAGGGCTGTGGGTGCCTCTGCTGCCCCACACTCAGCTGGGGACACCCTCCTGCGGCCCAAAGCCTGGCAGCTCTGCCTGAGAACATCTGGAGTGGGTCTGCAGACGAGGGAGCAGCCAAGATCACCGGGGCTGGGGACAGGAGCACAGGCAGGGAACAGCACAGGGCAGCCCGAGGCCAGAGGGGGCTGACAAAACCTGAGCTCGGCTGGCCCTGGCTCCTTTGGGAGGCAGGGGAGCGCAGACAGGGAGGGTGAGGTCAGCTGGGCTCTCTCTCCTGCTCACGGCTGTCTCTGTCCTTTGAAGGGAGGCTGCTGCCTCCGACGGACTCCGGCCCCGGGACACACACAAAGTGGAGGAAATCTATTTTTAGTCTCGACAAAAGTGCTAGCAAAGAAAAAAAAGCTTAGAAAGAGAATTGCTTCCTGTTTAGGGCTGGTGCTGGGAGGCAGATCCTGGCAGGATGGGGAGGCTGGGCCGGGCAGAGGGTCTGTGGGGTGAGGAGGAGCCCTGGGGTGGCACACAGGGAAAGGGCTCCCAGCTGCTGCGAGCCCCACGCTGGGCTGGGGGTCCCTGCCCTGGATTGCCAAGGGAGGGATGGACTCGAGCTTCTGCCCCTTTGGGATTCCTGGTGCCCACGGGCTTTAGGCTGAGCTCGGGCTTTAGGCTGAGCTCAACAGCTGAGGTTAAAAGACTCAAGAGTTGTGATAGCCTAAGGAGAGAAACTGCAACGTGACTTTCACACTCAGCCTCAGATTGATTGAAGACTTATCCCCCTGAAGATTCCAGTACTTGGTAAAATCAGGATTTACAGCAGGAGAGAAGGCTCTGTGCAGCCAGAGGGGCTTAAACAGCGATTAATCTCCTTATCTTCAAAGTGCTTTGGTGCTCCAGCCAAGGAACTACACGAGAGAGGTTAAACCAGGAACCCAAATTTAACCCACAGCATTTTCTTCAATGAACTTTCTCCAAGTCAAATCTACTTCCTGTGTTTAAGACCACAACACTGACATTTTTGATGGCATTTTACATTTTTCAAAAGCGAGACAATTATCATTAGAAATCAGCTTAAAATGCACATTTTTCTATTTTAGGAACAGCACAAACTGCAACTCTTTCCGGGACAGTTTGTATTTCTTCTGCTGCACCATTAAAAATCCATCCTGGATGTCAGCAGCTCATTATTCTGACAAGTGGCTTTACTTCCCCTTGTGCCTTCTCCACATCACACACACTCAAAAGGAGGAAGGCGCGACAGTTTTTCTCCTGAAAGCACAGACTGGAAGGGTAGGGATGGATCCCCGTGGGTGGCTTTGGTGACATACGGGATATTTTCAGCTCCTTCCTGGCACGCGGTGAAAGAGAAAACACAAAGGAAGAAAGAATCATCCTGGTAACCCAACAAACAAAACACTCGTTTCATTTCCACGCGGAGTTTACACCAGGAAATGAAACGCAAACAAAGTTGTGAAATTGCAACAATATTTTTATTTGCAAAGCAGCGGGGGGAAAGGGGGGCGGGTCGTGCCGTGGGCGCCGGGCGCGCAGGTGAGCTCAGGTGAGCTCAGGTGAGCCCGGCCGAGACGTAGCCCAGGATCTGCACGGTGCTGGGGTAGCTCTTGCGCATGCCCATGCAGCGCTCCTGGTCGATGAACAGAGAGTTGTTCTTGACCACCAGGTCGTGCTCCAGGACCCCCTTGGAGCGCACCAGCATCTGCAGCATGTCCTCGGAGGCGCGCAGGCACTGGTGCAGGTTCCGCAGCGTCTCGTTGATCTCGTTCACCTCCTGGACAAGGCTGGGGAGCAGCGGGAGCCGTCAGAGCCCCCGTGGGGTGGTGCCCACCCAGATGGGCTCTCTGGGCATGGGGTTCCCCCATCAGAGCCCCCGTGGGGTGGTGCCCACCCAGATGGGCCCTCTGGGCATGGGGATCCCCTATCAGAGCCCCCGTGGGGTGGTGCCCACCCAGATGGGCTCTCTGGGCATGGGGTTCCCCCATCAGCACACTCGGGTCATTCCCAGCCCCGTGCCCTGGTATGGGAGAGCCAAGGGCAGAGCTCCTCCCGACCGCCACGGGAAGGAGTGGGCAAGTTTGTTCCAAAGCTCTGGATGTGCTCAGCCACATCTGCCAGAGCAGCTCGTGCCACCGGGCCAGGGACAAGCAGCTCTGGTTTCCCATTTCTGTTTGGATTTGTGGCTTTGTTGGTTCACCCTCCTGGATTTCCCCGTGCAAGGGTCCTGCACAGGAGGCACACACAGCAGGATAGGATACTGGGAGAGGCTAAAAGGGAATGTGGAACCAGTGGAGGATGGAAAAACCTGCAGTGTGTGAGAGGCTGAACCAATTCCGGGGCTGGGTTTAAATCACTTTGAAAAGGGAACTGTGCTCAGAGGGCTCCCAGGAGGAGCTGTGAGCTCTGGGTGCCTCCCAGGGCTGCTGCTGGGCACTCCCTGGGCCGCAGTCCCAAAGTCCTTGAAAGGATTTCCAGGGTGCCCAGCGAGGGGAGGACAGCTCCACATGTGCGCCCTTGGGAGGACAGCTCCACATGTGCGCCCTTCCTTGGAGCTACCCAAAAGGAGGGGGCTGAGCATTCTGAATCTCAGCCTCAGAGAGCAGAATCACAGACCAGAATCCCAGAGTGGTTTGGGTTGGAAGGGAATCACAGACCAGAATCCCAGAGTGGTTTGGGTTGGAAGGGACCCTAAAGCCCCTCCAGTGCCACCCTGCCATGGCAGGGGCGCCTCCCACTGTCCCAGGCTGCTCCAGCCCCAGTGTCCAACCTGTCCTTGGGCACTGCCAGAGATCCAGGGGCAGCCACAGCTGCTCTGGGCACCTGTGCCAGGGCCTGCCCACCCTCTCAGAGAGAAATTCTTTCCCAATATCCCATCTGTCCCTGCCATCTCTGAGTTAAAAGCCACTGCCCCTTGCCCTGTCACTCTCTGCCTGTATAAAAACCCCTCTCCCTCCTTCTCCTAAGCCCCCTTAGGGTGCTGGGGGGGCACAGCGGGGAGAGCAAGAGGTTTATCCTCCAAAACGGAGCACAAGCAGCCCCCTGGGTGAGGCAGGAGAGGAGATGGCACCCGAGGGCTGGGACAACTGCTCAGTGCTTTAGGTTTGACCAGGGCACTTATGGAAGGAATATTTAGGGGAACAGCCATTTTGCCAGGCAGAGATGCTCCTGAGTGCCCCCGGGGCCCTGGCAGCCCGGCCTCACCGGATCTGGGCAGCGTCCCGGCACAGCTCCACGTTGGGTCTCCTCGAGCGCTCATCCAGCCGGGTCTGCGCCACCTTCAGCTGGACCTCCTTGTCCCTTATGGTCTTCTGGATGACTTGGATCTTGGTCTCGAGCTGGAAGATTTCCTGCCGTGTCTGGGGTGATACAAACACAGGAATCAATGAAAAGAGATCTTCTCAAGTGATCACATCATTCCCTCCTCTCCTGCAGGTGCAGGAAAAACCCAAGTTCAATAAACAGCCCCTGGGCTCAGGCACTGCTGCTCTGCCACATCAAGGACCAGATCCAGCAGAGTTTTCAGGGAAAATCTCTTTGCTCTCGCTGACACATCAGAGGAGAGCTAGGAGCAGAGGTGGTTCAGGAGCAGTGATGGATCTGTTGAATTACCAACTTCCCAAATTTGCTGCTTGTAAGAATGGATCATCCATCAGGGAAAGGTTTTAATGGCTCCTCATTTAAGGACGTGCCATCAGCCCCTAGTGCTGCAAACTTCACTGGCCTGAGCCCTTCCCAGGGAGCTTCCCACGGGTCCCACAGCTCCGAGCCAGGGCCCAGCACTGCTGTCCCCCTGCCAGCGGCACAGCAGGGCAGGGAGCGCAGGGCCAGCCGCCATCCCCGGGGAGGGCGGGGCCGGTACCTTGGCCAGGTGTGTCTGGATCTTGCTCTTGGCGTTGGCGATCTCGGTGATGCGGCTGGTGAAGGCGTCGTTGACCTTGCTGAACTGGCGCCACATCTCGTCGGCCGTGCCCATCAGGAGGCTCTCGGTGCTGGCGCGCAGCTTGGCCGAGGCCGCGCGCGCGCTCTGCGAGCGGAAGATGTTGTTGTCCGTGAACCTGGCCCACGTCTCGGGCACCGACACCCTGCAGGGAGAGCACAGCCCTTGGAACCCCGCTGCACACCCAGGCAAGGAAACCTGTGCTGGGAGCTAAACTACAGGGAACTGAAACATCTGGACCCCATCCGTTGGATGGTATTTATCAAACGAGGGCTGGACCCCGTTCATTTGATATTTATCAAATGAGAGCTGGACCCTGCTTGGTTGATGATATTTATCAAATGAGGGCTGTACCCCACTTGTTTGAATCAGGGCTGGCCCCTGTTTGTTTGATGATATTTATGAAATGCTCACAAAGATAACTTGTAGAAGTTCAGACAAACAAAAGATTCTCCCATAAAAAACAGAGATTCCAATCGGAACTCTATTTGCATCTTTGAGGCATTAAGTGCCAAGGATTCCCAGCCTCACAAGGACACACAGATCACACTTCAGTCAATTCCTTTTGCTCACAGCCCATCTCAGTGTCCCACTAAACCAAACGAGCTTTAGATCCCACTCCATTCCCTGTTGGTGCATTTGGGATGAAGTTCCTGCCTGTGCAGTAGTCCAGAACAAGATCAACAAAAGACTGAAATACCACATAAGCTCCATTTAAAACCTGCTGATTCTCGGCACATTTTACCCCCCTCTGAATTTCAGCCTCAATCCTCTGCAATCCATTTGTCTTTCTAAATATGTCTGAGCTCTGCTGTGAATAATTATTCACACTACTAGAAAAATTGCCTCAATCTGTGCCTCTCCATAAACTTCATGGGTTTGTGTGAGCAGATTTATTCTCTCAGCCCTTTGCCACTTGGGCATCTCTCTGTGCGTGCTGGGTTAGGTCACTGTTCATTAACTGCAAAGCCAAAGCTGAATTCCTGGCACCCAAAAGCAGCGGAACCCTGTCCCAGGACCACGCTCTCATTTCTTGATTTTCTGGGTCATTTCAGCTCCCTGCCAGGCCCTCCCCACACAGGGGTGAGCCCCCAGACTTCTCATCAGTGAGGAGCACTCAGGCAAGCACTGAGACATCTCTGAAAACATGCACGAACTTAATGAGCTGTGCAGAGGTGCTGGGCTGAATTCGTTTGCAGGCTGAGCTCTGAGCCCTGATCTAATGTTTAATTAGGTCGGGTTTGCTTTTGCCTGCCAGGTGTTCAGCACCCAGCTGAGAGCAGAGGGTTCCTCTCCCCTGGAGAGCCCAGAGGGCAAGCAGCCCTCGGGGTGGTGTCTCCAGGAGGGATGGATGTGCCCCCAGAGAGGGCTGGGCAGCCCCAGCTCCCTGCTCTGCGCCTGCCGGGCCCCGGAGCTCACGTGGCATCCGTCCTCTCCACGCCCTTGAAGAAGTGGATGCCTCTGGAGGTGTTCTTCAGCTGGTAGCACTTGTTGTCGATGTGGTGGCCCAGCTGCTTGTCAGCCAGGTCCTTCTCCAGCTCCTGCCGGGCCTCCTTGTTGCACCTGGAGCACACCAACAGCAGAACGGAGCTGTGGGATGGTTCTGTGCCCATCCTGTGCCCTCAGCCCCTCTGTGCTCTGGAGCATCCCAGAGCCTCCCCCAGAGCCTGCAGGGATTGAACCCGCAGGGCTCTGCTGGGGCACAGCTACAAACACACACCAGCCCTCCTTCCATGATCTTCACAGCTACAAACACACACCAGCCCTCCTTACACAACCTTCACAGCCACAAACACACACCAGCCCTCCTTACACAACCTTCACAGCCACAAACACACACCAGCCCTCCTTACACAACCTTCACAGCCACAAACACACACCAGCCCTCCTTCCATGATCTTCACAGCTACAAACACACACCAGCCCTCCTTACACAACCTTCACAGCTGCAAACACACACCAGCCCTCCTTACACAACCTTCACAGCCACAAACACACACCAACCCTCCTTACACAACCTTCACAGCCACACACACCAGCCCTCCTTCCATGATCTTCACAGCTACAAACACACACCAGCCCTCCTTCCATGATCTTCACAGCTACAAACACACACCAGCCCTCCTTACACGACCTTCACAGCTACAAACACACACCAACCCTCCTTACACAACCTTCACAGCCACACACACCAGCCCTCCTTCCATGATCTTCACAGCCACACACACACACCAGCCCTCCTTCCATGATCTTCACAGCCACACACACACACCAGCCCTCCTTCCATGATCTTCACAGCCACAAACACACACCAGCCCTCCTTCCATGATCTTCACAGCCACAAACACACACCAGCCCTCCTTCCATGATCTTCACAGCTACAAACACACATCAGCCCTCCTTCCATGATCTTCACAGCTACAAACACACACCAGCCCTCCTTACACGACCTTCACAGCTACAAACACACACCAACCCTCCTTCCATGATCTTCACAGCTACAAACACACACCAGCCCTCCTTCCATGATCTTCACAGCTACAAACACACACCAGCCCTCCTTCCATGATCTTCACAGCTACAAACACACACCAGCCCTCCTTCCATGATCTTCACAGCCACACACACACACCAGCCCTCCTTCCATGATCTTCACAGCCACACACACACACCAGCCCTCCTTCCATGATCTTCACAGCTACAAGCACACACCAGCCCTGCAGCACGGGCCCCCAGCCCTCCTTACATGATCTGGGCATTCACCGTGTCCAGGCACTGCTGCAGCCTCTCCCGGCAGGACCTGATGATCTTGATTTCCTGGGCAAAGGCAGAACAGCCCCATCAGCATCGTGCTCAGACATCCTGGGCACTCCTGCCCTGGGGGCACACAGCAGGAATTCCCCTTCCCCACAGCAAGCACGGGGCAGTGCCCTGGGCCAGCAGTGCCACACATCCCCATCCCCAGTCCCGGGGCATTTTCCTCCCCACAGGAAATCCCATCCATACGGGACAAGAGGACTTGGGTGTAAACCCGGTTTAGGGCTTTTCAGTTTTAGGGGTTTTCAGTTCTAGGCAGGGTTCAGCTCCCCTGGGGAAGGCTGAGCCTGTTGCACCCATGAGGGTTTCCAGACAGGTGATCAGTGCTCCAAACCCGGGGGTTTTCAATCCCTCCTGAATGCAGGAGCCAGCTGAAAGCACAGCCTAAATGCATCCCAAACATTAAAAAACCCAAATGGCATTACGGAGATACCAGCTCTGATAATTTTCCTAAAGGCCCATGAGCTTCAAACTAATCTTTTAATTTTTCAGGGCCTGACTCATAACAAAAGATCTTCTAAGAGAGCAGTGGCTTCACAGGCCCAGGGGCTGCAATTTCCTTCCCAGTTTCGTGAGGCTTTTGCAGTGATTATATTTCACTGTACCCTGCATTAGGATCCCATTTGCTGTGCCATGCTTGCTTTTAATTCATGATTTAAAGCAGCGTAGATAAAGGCAGGCAGGAGTGCAGGTTTTTATGATTCCTATCAAATCCATTGCCTGAGCACACAGTGACAATCCTGCTGCAGCCACTGTGCCCTGAGCAAAGCAGAGCTGGGCGAGTGCAGTGAGTATCTTTTATTAGCCCAACTAATATAGCTGGGGAAAGCAGACAAGCTGTCGGGCACACCCTGCCCTCTGTGTGTGCGTGTGTGTGTAATATACAGAATGTGCTGCAGATACAGAGATCACACAAACAAAGCGAGATCTGTGCAGGCAGGGCTCAGAAAGGCAGGGCCATCTCACAGGCTCCCCAGGGAGGGTCAGAGGACCCTGATGAGCCACCCAAACCTGGCTCCTTTCCAGCTCTTCCTTCCTGTCCCAGGGACACGCTGCTGGGTGGGAGCACCAGCCCCTGCCCAGCAGGTTTGGGGGTTGAAGGAGGTTGGGTTCTCTCAGCAGTGCTGAAGAGCCAGTGAGGGAACGGGGCTGCCAGACTTGTTCAGGGGAGCCTGGGTAGAACCAGCTGTGCCACAGGGTGGGTGTGCCACACTCACTGTGACCAGCTGTTTCTCCACGTCGTCGTTGACCAGGTCGATGCCCATCCTCTTCTCCCGATTGAGCAAACACTTGTGAGCGACCTGGTGGGGACAAGGGGTGGCATCAGGGCTGGCTGCAGGGACAGGGGCTCCCTGCAGGGACTGTGCCCGTGGCAGGGGATGCAGGAAAGGAAAGTGCTGGTGGGCACAGGATGGCAGCCTGCAGAAAGCTGCCCGAGGCAGCAGGGTTAGCTGACAGCAGCAGCCGAGTGTCACAGCTGCACAGAATCAAAGGGACAGAGCCCCCGTGTCCCCAGCCACCACAGCAAGTGCAGGGACCCCTGTCAGGCCCGGTGTGGACCTCCCCAGAGCCTCGTAGTTAGACACTGGCTTTTGTGTCCCAAGCCAGGATTTGGGATACAGAAATATCTGCTTAAACAAACACTGCAGTGATGTGCTCAGCACGTGCTGGAGGAGGATGCAGCAGATGCAGGGGATTTGTTTATCACTGACTCAACTAATGGGCTCTTCTTGAAACCTCTCCAACGTTACAGGGCTGGGATGGCCTTTCTGAGAGGTTTGAGTGGCTGCAGATGTGTGGGCTGGGGGTTGCAGGGGCCCTACCTGGAAGGGGCCCTCGGTGTCGGCCAGGGCTCTCTCCAGCCGTTTCTGCATGTCCATCAGGGAGTTGGTCTCCCTGATCATGGCGTCCAGCTCGATGCAGAGCTCGGACTTCCAGTACTCGATGTCATTGATGCGCTCGCCCAGGTTCTTGGTGCTCTCGCCCTGCGTCCTCTTGGCCTGCTGGTACACGTCCTTGATGGTGCGCGTCAGGTCGGCGCGCAGGCGCTCCGCGTTGTGCCGCGTGGTCTCCGACTCCTTGTAGTTGGTCATGTTGGACCTGTGCCAGTCGTCCAGCGTGTGCCGGGTGAAGACCCCGCCGGGTCTCTCAGAAATGAAGGGAATCATCTTGGTGGGGGGCAGCCCCGGGAAGCTCTCGGTGAGGGGAGACAAGGTGGGGTTGAGGGCAGCTGCTTTGTAGTAGGAGTTGGGCATCCATGGCGTGCTGAAGCTCTCGGAGGGGTTGTAGGGAATGCGGTTCTTGTAGCCAGCGGCCACGTTGGTGGCTGACAGGGCCTTGGGAGGGGGTGGCCGTGGCTGGTTAAACTTGGCTTTCAAGGGGTAGCCGTAGAGTTCCATCCTGGAATGCTGCTGGTGCGGGTCCTGCACAAAGGGGCAGAGGAAAACCTCGCTCAGAAAGTTCCTGTCCTTGTGGTACCTCTTACAGCAACACCCAACGTGTGATGGGACCAGCCCTGCCCAGGGCACCCACAGAGCCCCTAAATCTCCTGAATGCAAATCCCCTCTGACAGCATCCCGGGCATCTGGATAGGGAGGGATTTGAGACCAACTTTGCTGTGGGTATCTTGTGTCAGGTCTTGAAATGAGGAGAGAGACAAATCATGGCTGCTTAGGAGGATGACAGATTTATACCGTTTTTTTCCTTATTCCTTAATTCCTTATTTCCCATTATTCCTTCATTTTCCCTGTCAATCTAATGACCTCCCCTGTGAGGGTGGGCAGGCCCTGGCACAGGGTGCCCAGAGCAGCTGGGGCTGCCCCTGGATCCCTGGCAGTGCCCAAGGCCAGGCTGGACATTGGGGCTGGGAGCACCTGGGACAGTGGGAGGTGTCCCTGGGACAGTGGGAGGTGTCCCTGGGATGATGGAATGCGTCCCTGCCATGGCAGGGGTGGTCCCATCCAACCCAGGCCAGCGAGTCTGATCCCAGGATCCAGCCTGGCCAAAGGCTCTGGGATGGGCAGTGGGACACTCACGCCCCCAAATTCAGCACAAAACCTTTCCCAGGTGCACCTGGCTCCGAGTCACCTTGGCAGAACCGAGGAGGGGAGGTCTGTGCCCAGCTCCAGCAAAGCCCCCTGCGTGTGCTGCTGCCACAAACCAGTCCCTGCAGCCCCTTGTCCCTGCTGGGGACGGGCCACCGCCATTCCCTGCCTCTGTGCCACTTATTTACCCGGGGAGCAGCATTTGGACAGTGGGGGATGCTTTCCCTGGCTCCCACCCTGCCAGCAAATCCTCCCCCTTCAGACACCGACAGCCACGTGTTTGAGAGGGGAAAAGCCTTGGGGATGGCTGGATTGCTTTCCCAGCATTTCCAGCTGGAACGAACGCCCTTGCACACCCCTTGGGATGAACCGGGCTGGGATGCAGCCGCCAGGCTGGGATGGAGCCGCCAGGCTGGGATGGAGCCGCCAGCCCCCCTGGGCACGGGCACACGGGGTCTGGGGTCGGGGCTGGGTCAGTACCGGCCGTGCGGGGCCTCCCTCGGCGAGCACAGCTCCCCCTCAGGCCTGGGGGCGCCCAGGGGGGCTGCTGCTCATCTCTGCTCCGGGGTGGCGCTGGCACTGCCCGCCTCTGCGGCGCCGTTGCCATGGACGGGGTTCCGTGGCCAGGCCCGTGTTCTGGGCGGGTCTGTGACGCTGGCCGGGCTCTGTGACCTGTCCTGGCCATTGACCCGCCCCGGAATGGCCCGGCAAGCCTGGCTTGGCCCGGGAGCAGGGACAGGAGGGATGCGGGGTGAGCCCAGGCGCCCCAGCTCACCCAGGGGTCTCTGCCCAGCTTCTGGGAGCACCAGCTCTGCTGTGCAGCTCCCACACCTCACCTTCTCCACACGGATATCTTCATTTTCTTCATTGCCCAGCTGTGTCCACGGCTCATCGAGGACCCAGGCTGACGCTTCTGCCCTCTCCCAGCCTCAGTTTCTCCTGATTGCCCCAGCTCCCACAGCTGCAGACTGCGGTTTCCCAGGTCCTGGTGTCCCCTGGCCACCCCTCCTGAGCTGGCTCCCCATGGCAGCTCTGCCTCTGGCCAGAGAGTGACAGAAAACGGGACCCAGGGTGCTTGGTGTCCACAAAGGGCAGCACATCTTCATCTCACTGCAAACGCACGTCCTGCCTCAGCCCGGGCAGGAATCGGCTCCACCGACCTGAAACAAACCTCTCAGCCCATCAGTGCCTTTCTGCAGCCAAGGCAGAGAAACGATGGCAGTGAAGCGCTGCCAAGCCCGTCCCCAGCAGGACACCCACCCACCCACGCACCCACCCACCGACCCACGGCCCCAGCCTGGAGCAGCCCAGCTCCGCTCCCAGCCCAGCCCAGCCCGGCTCGCACGCCCTGCCCGTGGCTAATTCTGTTCAGATGAATCATGCCCGGCCAGGGACACCGCTGACTGTGGGAGGCAGCCCCGGGGCTCGGGAAGCATTTGCTAAATTAGGCAATAATCATTTGATAACGTTGTAAATGGCCCAGGGGTGCTCTGTGCAGCCGGGCAGGACCTTCCGGGGCAGCGCAGGGACAGCGGGGACATCACGGGGGCCAAGGTTGGTCCCAGCAGAATCACAGAATGTCCCGAGCTGGGAGGGACCCACGAGGATCCCTGGGGACCCCTGGCCCTGCCCAGACCCCCAACAACCTACCCTGGGCATCCCTGGCAGCTCCTGGAGCTCTGGCAGCCCCGGGGCCGTGCCCATTCCCTGGGCAGTGCCAGCACCTCTGGGGAGGAACCCGTTCCTAGAATCCGACCTAGAGCTCCTCTCACGCATCCTAAAAGCTGCAAAGAGAGGAGTTGGCACAGGTAGCACAGACAAATACCACAGTGACTCTGAAGCGGCTGCCAAGTGCAGTCTGTGATCCCAGAATCCCAGATCTCCGAGCACCCCAGGGAACTGGACAGGCTGTTTACACCACCACCATTTATTGAGTAATTAAACCTGGTTCCTTGGTTCTGACTACAACTCCAACAGCTGCAACATCACTAAAATTACACACGGTCCCCACCCAGTTGTGCTGGGGCACATCGAGGCTGGGTGGACACGTGAGGACACAGCTTGTGCTGAAACCTCGACCAGTTCAGCTCAGAATAAAAGAACAAATCCGGGCTGAGCCCGGGAAGCTGATGGGAAGCAGAGGTGGCAGTTCTCAGCACAGCAGCCCAGGCTGGCCAAACTGGAATGTCAAGGGATACATTTAGATACCTGAGGACAAAATCTGCTGCCACGAGCTGGGGATCCTTGTGTCACAGCTCTGCATTCTGCTGGCTATTAATACAGCATTACACGGGGCCAGAGCTGCCCTGCTGAAAATACCCAGCTGCAGATCCTTCATCCAGCCCTGTGAGCCTGCACGTACCCAGCAGAGCCCAGGCACTCCTTCACTGGAATATTCCCGTGGCTCCCTTCGCTCCCTGGAATATCCCCCTGGCTCCCTTCACTCACTGGAATATTCCCGTGGCTCCCTTCGCTCCCTGGAATATCCCCCTGGCTCCCAGGGGTGCTGCACCTGCCTGGAAGGGCTCAGCTGCTCATTCACAGAGCCCCAGAGCCCCAGAACCCAGCGTGGCTGGGCTGGACGGGGCTGGGAGCAGCCTGGGACAGGGGGGTGTCCCTGCCCATGGCAGGGCTGGGCTGGAATGGGCTTCAGGTCTCCTCCCAGCCCAAACCATTCCATGATTCCCTGAGATGATTTTCACCTCTGAACACGAGGCTCTTAGAGAGAAAGCAATAAAGAGATCAAAACTGAACCAAAAGTAGACTGGCAGCTGAATTATTCAGTCTAAGCAGAGCAGCATTTGACTGAGCTTTCCAAACAATAAATGTGGCATGAATAAATCATCACAAATCCCTCCCCGAGCTCTCGTGGTGAGTCACAACCACCAAACCACAGATGCTCAGGGCAGGCTCTGCTCATCCCAAGGTTAAGCCTGGGATCACTCCTGTAATTACAGCAGTGGTGGCCTCAGAAAATGTCATCATTTACTGGTGACGCTCTCAGCAGTGCCCAGGAACCACCAGGAATCAAACACTGAGCTCAGGGGGAGCCTCCCTGCAGCCCTTCAGTCCCTCTGGGCTGGGCGAGCTCCGGCTGTGCTGCCCGCCCCGGGGGCACTGCCACGTCCGGGGCACTGGGGACGGTGTGCCCTGCACTGTGCCAGGGCAATGGGGACGGTGTGCCCGGCACTGTGCCAGGGCACTGGGGACGGTGTGCCCTGCACTGTGCCAGGGCAATGGGGACGGTGTGCCCTGCACCATGCCAGGGCAGTGGGGACGGTGTGCCCGGCACTGTGCCAGGGCAATGGGGACGGTGTGCCCGGCACTGTGCCAGGGCAGTGGGGATGGTGTGCCCTGCACTGTGCCAGGGCAATGGGGACGGTGTGCCCGGCACTGTGCCAGGGCAATGGGGACGGTGTGCCCTGCACTGTGCCAGGCAGTGGGGACGGTGTGCCCGGCACTGTGCCAGGCAGTGGGGACGGTGTGCCCGGCACTGTGCCAGGCAGTGGGGACGGTGTGCCCAGCACCGTGCCAGGCAGTGGGGACGGTGTGCCCTGCACTGTGCCAGGGCAGTGGGGACGGTGTGCCCGGCACTGTGCCAGGGCTCGAGCCCCCCAGAGCCCCCCAGAGCCCCCCAGAACCCCCCAGCTCCAGCAGGGCACGGGGCTCTCACCGCCCAGAGCCCCCCAGAGCCCCCCAGCTGCTCCACCCAGCAGGTCTGGGGGCAGGAGGAGCCCCCTGAGCCACACCAGGGGCAGACCTGGCCTGAGAGGGGAAAGGAGCCCGAGCAGAGTGCAGGGACCCCCAGAGCTCTGCAGGATCCCCAACAGCTCCGCAGGGACCCCCAGAGCTCTGCAGGGACCCCCAGAGCTCCGCAGGGACCCCCAGAGCTCCGCAGAGACCCCCAGAGCTCCACAGGGACCCCCAGAGCTCTGCAGGATCCCCAACAGCTCCGAAGGGATCCCCCAGAGCTCCTCAGGGACCCCCAGAGCTCTGCAGGGACCCCCAGAGCTCCTCAGGGACCCCCAGCATCCCACCAAGCTCTCCCAGGCCGCAGGCTGGGCTCAGCCCTTGGCACTCAGAATCCATCTGGAGCCATCCCAGCCCTGTCCTGGCTGTGCCCACCCCTCTGCAGCCCTGGCTGGCACCCCTGGCACCCACCCTGGGGTGACTCCTTCCCAAGAGGGGCAGGCACAAACTGCTCCAGAAACTGATGGAGGGGAAAGGGAAACGAGCCCGGTCTCTCTCCATTTACCTTGAAATATCCCACCTGTGAAAGTGCTTGACCTTGTGCTGTTTATTAACATCAGCCCCATTATTTCAGGGCGGTTTGAACACAAAATTTAAACGTGAGCCCCCCATCTGAGGGCTCTGTGGAAGTGGATGGCTCTGGTGATTGATGCTCCACACATGCCTTAGTGCTCACTGCAGTGAGTTATTGGTGGCCTCTCCTTGCCTTGCACACTCCTCATTTCAGAGCCAGATGTGAAAGCAATTAACAACCGAGAGGACTCTCTAAGTCTGTGGGGCTTTTTATAGGTTACTGTTTATTTCTGGACCTCTTTTCTTGAGGTGAATTCTGGCAGACAGCTCCAGGGCTGGTTTATGTCATGACTGGCCATTGTTTAAAGTTTTTTATTGCTCTGGCAAAGGGCTTGCATTGGAGGGGGAGGCAGAGTTACTGGGTTTTGCCTGTCATCGTGCTCAGGCTGTGACTGCACAGACAGCAAAAGGATCAAAACATCTGCAGAGCTGACAGGAGCAGCCTCAGCTCCTGCCCCTCAGGAAACTGAGGGTGAACACAGCCCTGGAGTGGGAGGGCCCAGCAAGCTCATCCGGGCAAAAACCAAACCAGCATCCATGGAAATTGCTTTAAAAAATAAATAAATAAAAATCACAGAATGGTTTGGGATGGAAAGGGAAAATCCTTTAGTCCCAAGCCCCAAACGTCTCTCCTCACTTTCCAGCCCCCCTGAGCACTGCCAAGGGGCTGCCCCCACCCCAACAGCCCTCCCGGGCAGGGAGGGACAGGGGGCTGTGCCCTGCACTGTCCCCTGGCACAGCCAGGGGTGCCCCGAGCTGGGGGGGTTCCCTCTGGTGCCACCCAGGACGTGACCAGAGAGGAGCCTGTGCTGCAGGAGTGCCCTGAGCCCTGGCTGGGATCACGGGTACAGGAGCTGGGACAATCCCAAATTCATCCCTGCAGCCCCAGATGGGAGCACTGCAGCCCCAGATGGGAGCACTGCAGCCCAGCATGGTCCCTGCAGCCCCAGGATGGTCCCTGCAGCCCCAAATGGTCCCTGCAGCCCCAGATGGGAGCACTGCAGCCCCAAATGGTCCCTGCAGCCCCAAATGGTCCCTGCAGCCCCAAATGGTCCCTGCAGCCCCAGATGGGAGCACTGCAGCCCCTTCCAGTGCTGGATCCCTGCAGCCCCAGAATCGTCCCTGCAGCCCCAAATGGTCCCTGCAGCCCCACAATGGTCCCTGCAGCCCCAGGATGGTCCCTGCAGCCCAGGATGGTCCCTGCAGCCCCAAATGGGAGCACTGCAGCCCCAGGATGGTCCCTGCAGCCCAGGATGGTCCCTGCAGCCCCAGGATGGTCCCTGCAGCCCCAGATGGGAGCACTGCAGCCCCAGGATGGTCCCTGCAGCCCAGGATGGTCCCTGCAGCCCAGGATGGTCCCTGCAGCCCCAGGATGGTCCCTGCAGCCCCAGCATGGTCCCTGCAGCCCCTTCCACTGCTGGATCCCTGCAGCCCCAGGATGGTCCCTGCAGCCCAGGATGGTCCCTGCAGCCCCAGGATGGTCCCTGCAGCCCAGGATGGTCCCTGCAGCCCCAGAATGGTCCCTGCAGCCCCAGAATGGTCCCTGCAGCCCCAGGATGGTCCCTGCAGCCCAGGATGGTCCCTGCAGCCCCAGGATGGTCCCTGCAGCCCAGGATGGTCCCTGCAGCCCCTTCCAGCGCTGGATCCTCCATGGCCTGGGGGAACGGGGCTGGCTCTGCTCCCCAGCCCAGCCCTGAGCTCCAGCACGGATGTTTATGCTCCAGAACAAAGGGAACCATTCCCGTGCCCTGCTGAAATGTCATTCACACAGCTGCCAGCAGACCAGGCCCTGCAGATGGCCCGGGTCCTCTGTCGGGCTTTGCCACAGAAGGCAGATCACATTTCCCAATAACGGCCCTCCCTCCCTGCCAGGGCTGCTCTGTGCCCCTGCCCTCCCTGTGGCACAGGAGGAGAGCTCCTCTGTGCTCCTCTCTGCTCCTCTCTGCTCCTCTCTGCTCCCCTCTGCTCCTCTCTGCTCCTCTCTGCTCCTCTCTGCTCCTCTCTGCTCCCCTCTGCTCCCCTCTGCTCCTCTCTGCTCCCCTCTGCTCCTCTCTGCTCCTCTCTGCTCCTCTCTGCTCCCCTCTGCTCCTCTCTGCTCCTCTCTGCTCCTCTCTGCTCCTCTCTGCTCCTCTCTGCTCCTCTCTGCCCCTCTCTGCTCCTCTCTGCTCCTCTCTGCTCCTCTCTGCTCCTCTCTGCCCTGCCTGCCCAGCAGGGATCGTTAACATTTCATGACATGAATATTCTGCTGATGTTTCTCTCATGTTACACCACATTTCTGTCCCTGGGGCTGTGTCCAGGCTGAGCACACGGTGCTGCCCACGGAATGGCAAGCAGGCTGAGGCCATGGGCCTCTTCCCCTGGGAGTGACAAATATTGCCAAGGAGTTTAGGTAAATGATGTTTGGTGATTGTATCCCGAGCTGCCTGCAGGGGAAGGTGAATTCTGGCTTGTTTTGGACACATGGATGTCACTCAGAGGGGCAGGAAAGGATGGAAATCATTCAGGGCTCTCCTGCACAGAGCTTTGCTCCAGTTCCAGGGTTTGAGCTGGGATTCTGCATCCCCGACAGCCAGGCTCTCAGTTCCCCTCCATCTCCCATGCTTCCTTCCCAGTTTTGCCTCACACATGGATGGTCCAGGCACAACCACCTGCTCCAGGCTGTGGCACAGGGGCTGAGGAGCTCCAGGCTGGGCAAGGAGGGTCCTGCACCCCGAAATTCCTCACCCAGAGGAGCCAGGGTGGGCAGGGGGCCTGGTGCCCCTTGAGCCATGAGCTGGACAGAGCAGGACAACCACCCTGGCTGCACCGTGCAACAATGGGAGCAGATAAACCCAGATAAAGACAGCGCAGCAAATAATGACCAGAAGACATCTGCAATACATCACAAAAACAGGAAAAGCACGCCAGGAAATCTGCATTTCCCCACACTTCTCTGAGAAATTATTTCATGATCTGCCTGCCCTGCTCATCTGCAATCACCAACAGTTCTGGAATCATGGAATGGTTTGGAAGGGACCTGAAAGCCCCTCCAGTGCCACCCCTGCCATGGCAGGGACACCTCCACTGTCCCAGGGTCACCTCCCACTGTCCCAGGGACACCTCCACTGTCCCAGGGACCCCTCCACTGCCCCAGGGTCACCTCCCACTGTGCCAGGGACCCCTCCCACTGTCCCAGGGACACCTCCCACTGTCCCAGGGACACCTTCCCCTGTCCCAGGGACCCCTCCCACTGTCCCAGGGACACCTTCCCCTGTCCCAGGGTCACCTCCCACTGTCCCAGGGACCCCTCCCACTGTCCCAGGGACACCTCCCACTGTGCCAGGGACCCCTCCCACTGTCCCGGGGACACCTCCCACTGTCCCAGGTGCTCCATCCCCAGTGTCCAGCCTGGCCTTGGGCACTGCCAGGGATCCAAGGGCAGCCCCAGCTGTGCCAGGGCCTGCCCACCCTGCCAGGGAACAATTCCCAGCACCCAATATCCCATCCAGCCCTGCCCTGGGTCATTCTGAAGCCATTCCCTGGCTCCTGTCCCTCCATCCTTGTCCCCAGTCCCTGTCCAGCTCTCCTGGAGCCCCTCTGGGCCGTGGAAGGGCTCAGCACTCACAGAGGTGTGTTTGAGCCCTTATCCATGGGAAGTGTTTTTCCTCTCCTCTCTGAGGAGGGTTTATCCCTCAGCACCCAGCCCTTCCCACAGCCCTGCCCTCCTTGCCACAGACAAACCCCAGGAGGTTTCGGGTGTGCAGCCTGGTGGAACTCTCATTTTCCCACCTGATTGTTTCCCCTCTTTCCAGAGTGTGAGATTCAGCTGGACAGGGGTTGGGGGAGGCCTCTCTCAGATTTGGGGTTTGTGGTTTCATTACACCCATCTGGAGATTGATTTGAGGGGGCCCAAAGAACCAAGTGAGTAATTGGCCAAACCCAGTGGGCTTTGCCTGGTTTTACACCAACATTTTTCATCCCATCTGATATATAAATCATCTCAGCTGTAAAGCTGGGCTATAACACAGAGCCAGCTCATTTGCTTGCTTATACATTTAATATCATCATGGCAGGGGGTGATTCTGCCCCAAAATTTCCTCCTTCTGCCCCCTGAGAGCTGAGGGAGTCATCACAATCAGCTCCCGTGGGGACACCTTCCCTGCAGGCATGAACTGGGACAGATGGCACCCTCAAAATGCTGCTCCCAACCCAAGGATGCAGTCGGGTAAAGCCAAAGTCAGGATGTCTGAGGTCTGGCACGCACTCATACAAACCTTGGGCTGCTGTCACTGAGTGCTGAGCATCACCAGAGCACAGTGAGGGATCTGTGGGGAAGCTCAGCCCAGTGCACACTGAAGCTGCACAGAAAAGCCCCAAAGGCCCTGGGAGGGAGCAGGAGCAGGCACGAGCTGCAGGAGCTGGGGAGGTGCAGTGGAACCTGCAGGAGATGCTGAGCTCTGGCTGCTGAGGCTGTTTAGAACTTGGGAAATTGTGAGTGCACTGCCAGCCCCTGCAGGAAGGAAACGGGGTGAAGGAGCTGCCTGTGCTGGCAGCTTTTATTGTTTCACTGCACTCCCAGGGAAATTGGGGTTTTCTCAAAGCCACAATTCGGGGATGAAGCCGTTTGAGAAACTCATCTCAAAGCAGGACTCCTCTCTGAGGCTCCACCTGCTCAGAAAGGTGACCCCAGAAGGGGAACAGCCAAGTGGAAATGTTCAAACGCTGCAAAACTGCACTTTGCAGGGAATGGGGTGGGATGCAGACCCCGTCCCTCGGGTCTCCTGCTGAGCTCCACAGAGCCTGGGCTGCTCCAGCACGGGGCTGGTCAGGCTGGAAGGGATGGGAATGAGACTGGGAATGAGACTGGGAATGAGAGCCTTCCCTGGGCAGGGCAATCCCTGGAAGGGATGGGAATGAGACTGGGAATGAGACTGGGAATGAGAGCCTTCCCTGGGCAGGGCAATCCCTGGAAGGGATGGGAATGAGACTGGGAATGAGAGCCTTCCCTGGGCAGGGCAATCCCTGGAAGGGATGGGAATGAGACTGGGAATGAGAGCCTTCCCTGGGCAGGGCAATCCCTGGAAGGGATGGGAATGACACTGGGAATGACACTGGGAACGAGAGCCTTCCCTGGGCAGGGCAATCCCTGCGCAGCTCCTGACCCAGGAGAACTCCCCCTGCAAGCAGGGCCACGCTGCCCAGCCCCACCACTGCCAGGGATGCCTTTGCTTCTCCCCATGGGACAGACACAGAGCCTGGCTGGGGCACAGGAAGCCTTTGCCTTCTCCCCATGGGACAGACACAGAGCCTGGCTGGGGCATCCCCTCCCTGCCTGGAGCACGGCCCCACTGCCCCTGCTCAGGAGCCCCCAGCCCAGGGAGCTGCTCTGAGCTGTCCCTGAGGGGCTGGGTGCTCCAATCCCCTGAGTCAAAGCTGAACCCCATCCCTTCCCATCTCAGCACCCATCCCTCCCCAGTCCCAGAACCCCTCCCCAGCCCCAGCACCCATCCCTCCCCAGCCCCAGCACCCATCCCTTCCCAGCCCCAGCACCCATCCCTCCCCAGTCCCAGCCTGTCCAGGGACAGCATCCCTGGTTTCTCCCAGCCCAGGGAGTAGCTCTGAGCTGTCCCCATGGGGCTGGGTGCTCCAATGCCCCCAATGAACCCCATCCCTTCCCTATCCCAGCTCCCCATCCCTTTCCAGCCCCAGCACCCATCCCTCCCCAGCCTCATCCCCAGCTCCCCATCCCTCCCCAGCCCCATCTCCCCATCCCTCCCCAGCCCCATCTCCCCATCCCAGCCCCATGTCCCCATCCCTCCCCAGCCCCATCTCCCCATCCTTTCCCAGCCCATCTCCCCATCCCTCCCCAGCCCCAGCCATGCAGGGCCAGCACCCCTGGTTTCCCCCGACCCCTTTTCCTGCTGGCAGCATCCTGCCCTGCCATGGGGAAGGGCTATTCTTAGGGACGTCTATTTTGGGTTGGAATGCTGGAATTAAGATCCTTCCTTCCTTTAAAGAAAATACTCCTGATGATTTTTAAAAGCTTCGCCCCAGCTCGAGGCTCAGCCCTGGCTGCTGAGCCAAGCAGATTTATTTGTTGGTTTAACATTTACCCGGGGCTGGGATCTGGGATGAGCCCAGCCCCACCAGGACCACCCAAACACCCTCCAGGGGCCCTGGGACTCGGGGATATTCCCTTTAATGTGCCCGGAGCAGCCTCAGGGGCTTCGCTCCTTCCCTCTGTCTTGGCACAGCTCTGAATCAGTTGCAAACAGACTTAGTAAAATATTTTCCACCAAAACCCTTTTCGACAGAAAATGGCTTTTGGACACAATGGAAACTTTTGTGGAGAAGAAAAATGAAAATAAAGCCGGCTCAGCTGATGCTGGAGGCCCTTATTAGAAACAGAAAGTTGTTTTCCTCCTTGAAAGCTTTTTGGGAAGGTGCTGCTGCTGCTGCTGCTGTTTTTATCAAGGTGAACACAAGTTTGTCATGGAATGATCAGAGAAATTCTCATGGAGTTCTCATGGAATGATCAGAGAATTCTCATGGAGTTTTCATGGAATGATCAGAGCAGTTCTCATGGAGTTCTCATGGAATGATCAGAGCAGTTCTCATGGAGTTTTCATGGAATGATCAGAGAATTCTCATGGAGTTCTCATGGAATGATCAGAGCAGTTCTCATGGAGTTTTCATGGAATGATCAGAGAATTCTCATGGAGGTCTCATGGAATGATCAGAGAATTCTCATGGAGTTTTCATGGAATGATCAGAGAATTCCCATGGAGTTTTCATGGGATGATCAGAGAATTCTCATGGAGTTCTCATGGAATGATCAGAGAATTTTCATGGAGCTCTCATGGAATGATCAGAGCATTCTCATGGCGCTCCTGGAGCAGGGCTCACAGCCAGCCCAGGCCTGGGAGGAGCCCGGGGTGTGAATGGCTCCGGGCAGGGGCGTTCTCCAGCCTCCCTCAGTTATCTCCTGCTCCATCAGGCTCCAGGGAATGATTAACACCGACAGCATCCCGGCCGGGAGCTGCACTTCCACTGCCTGGGCAATCCTGCCCCGGAGGGAGCGCTGAGGCTCTGCCTCTGCTTCTGCACCGGAGCGGGGTCCCCGTGCGTGCCAGGGCAGGGCATTCCCGCAGCAGCAGCCCCGTGTGTGCCAGGGCAGGGCATTCCTGCAGCAGCAGCCCCGGGTGTGCCAGGGCAGGGCACTCCTGCAGCAGCATCCCCGTGCGTGCCAGGGCAGGGCATTCCTGCAGCAGCAGCCCCGGGCCGTGCCAGGGCAGGGCATTCCTGCAGCAGCAGCCCCAGGCGTGCCAGGGCAGGGCATTCCTGCAGCAGCAGCCCCGGGCCGTGCCAGGGCAGGGCATTCCTGCAGCAGCAGCCCCAGGCCGTGCCAGGGCAGGGCATTCCTGCAGCAGCAGCCCCGTGTGTGCCAGGGCAGGGCATTCCTACAGCAGCAGCCCCGTGCGTGCCAGGGCAGGGCATTCCTGCAGCAGCAGCCCCGGGCCGTGCCAGGGCAGGGCATTCCTGCAGCAGCAGCCCCGGGCCGTGCCAGGGCAGGGCATTCCTGCAGCAGCAGCCCCGGGTGTGCCAGGGCAGGGCATTCCTGCAGCAGCAGCCCCGGGTGTGCCAGGGCAGGGCATTCCTGCAGCAGCAGCCCCGGGCCGTGCCAGGGCAGGGCATTCCTGCAGCAGCAGCCCCGGGCCGTGCCAGGGCAGGGCATTCCTGCAGCAGCAGCCCCGGGCCGTGCCAGGGCAGGGCATTCCTGCAGCAGCAGCCCCGGGTGTGCCAGGGCAGGGCATTCCTGCAGCAGCAGCCCCGGGCCGTGCCAGGGCAGGGCATTCCTGCAGCAGCAGCCCCGGGCCGTGCCAGGGCAGGGCATTCCTGCAGCAGCAGCCCAGGGTGTGCCAGGGCAGGGCATTCCTGCAGCAGCAGCCCCGGGCCGTGCCAGGGCAGGGCATTCCTGCAGCAGCAGCCCCGGGTGGCTCCGCGCTCTGCCCGTGGTCCTCAATCACCGCATGGGCGAGAGTGACCCGATCCAGAGAGACAATAACATGAAAATTCACACTCTACATGACGTGAAATTACCTTAATTACCGGACAGAAACATTCTGCTTCTGCTGCAGCTTCTGTACTGTCCAAACAAAATATTTCCACTTTTTTTTTTCTTCTGCTGTAAATTTTGTTGGACTCAGCACATTTCTACTGCGTGGCTCAGGTTCAATTAACCTGCTGGTTCATAAGGAAAATTATCCTGAGAATAACTTTTTAGTGTCTTTAATATCTGAGATACTCCCATCCTACTCATCCCCACAACGCCCCCACCCATCTTTTATGTGCTGCAGTAAAAATGCTGTGCCACAGGTAATCAGCAAAGACAGAAGCTGAGACCGTGTTTTTCCAACTTCTTATTCCTGAAAGTTGGCACGAAAAAGGTTCAGAGCAATTCCATCCCCTTTTACTTCTCCTCATGATTAAATAAGCCTGGGCCTGGGATTTCAGCTGAGGGCACCGGGGTGTTCTGGTGGGGCCTTTATGCAACGCTCTGAAAACACCTTTAAAAAATCCCCATAGGTAAATGAGCAGGGAAAAAGAACCCTACAGAGATAAAGTAAAAATCGTGAACTTTCTTTTGACTTGACTCTACTTCACCTGCCTTCAAACAATTTTCATTAAAACACTTTCTAATGGAATAACAGTCACATTTAACTAGCTCAGATTTTTCTGCAATTAACAATGTCATTCTGAATGGCTGAATCGAGCTGTGGCAGTGTCACCCTGCCAGCACACAGCACCCATGGGATCAGTGCCCCAGAGCCGGGAGAACCCTCCCAGACAGAGCGGGGAGCAGTGACTGCAGCCTTATCTGTTGTTATCAGCCTTGCAGCAGTGATTGAGAGGGGTAATTGCAGTCAGAGTCTGGGCACGAGTCCCAGCCCCTCCTGTGTCAGCAGGACAGTGCTGCTGGCTGGTGACACTCCCAGCGTGGTGACACTCCCTGCGTGGTGACACTGCCTGCGTGGTGACACTCCCTGCGTGGTGACACTGCCTGCGTGGTGACACTCCCAGTGTGGTGACACTGCCTGCGTGGTGACACTCCTGGTGCCGTGACACCCCCGGTGCAGTGACACCCCCGGTGCAGTGACAGTGACACCCCCGGTGCAGTGACACCCCCAGTGCAGTGACAGTGACACCCCTGGTGCAGTGACAGTGACACCCCCAGTGCAGTGACACCCCCGGTGCAGTGACAGTGACACCCCCGGTGCAGTGACACCCCCAGTGCAGTGACAGTGACACCCCCGGTGCAGAGACAGTGACACCCCCAGTGCAGTGACACCCCCAGTGCAGTGACAGTGACACCCCCAGTGCAGTGACAGTGACACCCCCGGTGCAGTGACACCCCCGTCCCTGTCATCCCCAGCAGGGCTGGAGCACAGGAGATCTGGAATTCCAGAGAGGTTTGGCTTGGGAGGGACTTCAAAGCCCACGCAGTGGCACACACTGAGCCCATGGCACACCCAGAGCCGGGGGCACACACAGAACCAGTGGCACACACGGTGGCACACGCAGAGTCCCTCCAGTGGCACACACACAGTCCCTGCAGTGTCACACACACAGTCCATGCAGTGGCACACACGGTGTCACACACACAGTCCCCGCAGTGTCACACACACAGTCCCGGCAGTGTCACACAGTCCCTGCAGTGTCACACACACAGTCCCGGCAGTGTCACACAGTCCCCGCAGTGTCACTCACACAGTCCCCGCAGTGTCACTCACACAGTCCCTGCAGTGTCACACACACAGTCCCCGCAGTGTCACACACACAGTCCCTGCAGTGTCACACACACAGTCCCCGCAGTGTCACACAGTCCCCGCAGTGTCACACAGTCCCCGCAGTGTCACTCACACAGTCCCTGCAGTGTCACACACACAGTCCCGGCAGTGTCACTCACACAGTCCCTGCAGTGTCACTCACACAGTCCCCGCAGTGTCACTCACACAGTCCCTGCAGTGTCACACACACAGTCCCTGCAGTGTCACACAGTCCCTGCAGTGTCACTCACACAGTCCCTGCAGTGTCACACACACAGTCCCGGCAGTGTCACTCACACAGTCCCTGCACTGTCACACAGTCCCTCCAGTGTCACACACACAGTCCCTGCAGTGTCACTCACACAGTCCCTGCACTGTCACACAGTCCCTGCAGTGTCACACACACAGTCCCTGCAGTGTCACACACACAGTCCCTCCAGTGTCACACACACAGTCCCTGCAGTGTCACTCACACAGTCCCTGCACTGTCACACAGTCCCTGCAGTGTCACTCACACAGTCCCTGCACTGTCACTCACACAGTGTCACTCAGTCCCCGCAGTGTCACTCACACCTGCTGCCCGCGCTCCCCTCGGAAGGGGCCGGAGCATCCCCCGGCGGGGCCGGGGCTGTGCGGCCGCGGCTCCCTGGGCTGTGCACGGCCGCAGGCACAGCGAGCTCTGGAACGCGAGAAGGCCGCGCTGAGGCTGCCGGGGCCGCAGCAAATGCTGCCTCCGAGAGCAGCCGAGCTCAGAAACACCGCCCGGCCACCACCAGCCACGGTGACACCGGGGACACGGTGCCATGGCCCCGGGGAAGGACTGGGGCTGCCACTGATGCCTCCTCCATGTGCCAGGGAGGGTCAGCCCCGTTCATGTGCCACGGAGGGTCAGCTTGGTTCATGTACCAGTGAGGGTCTCCCTGGTTCATGTGCCAGGGAGAACAGCCCCGTTCATGTGTTCATGTGCCAGGGACGGTCAGCTTGGTTCATGTACCAGTGAGGGTCTCCCTGGTTCATGTGCCAGGGAGAACAGCCCCGTTCATGTGCCAGGGAGGGTCTCCCTCATTAATGTGCCAGGGAGGGTCAGCTTGGTTCATGTACCAGTGAGGATTAGCCCTGTTCATGTGCCAGGGAGGGTCAGCCCCGTTCATGTGTTCATGTGCCAGGGAGGGTCTCCCTGGTTCATGTGCTGCTCCCCAGGGGCCCCGTGCCCAGTTCTGGTGGGCAGCAGTGCCCGGGCAGGCCCTGGCGTGGCTGCTCCCCAGTGCCAGGCAGGGCTCGGGGGCTGCTCCTTCACTTCCACACCACAAAGCTCTTGGAAGGAGCTGCTGGCTCCGTGGCTCTTTACCTTGGATTGCAGAGAGCATATTTGTGCTTGAGTCAATAGCAAACTGATTGTTTGGGCAAGGAAGGAATTCAGACCCCAGATTCTGTTCCCCTCGATGCGAGGAAACTTCGGGGGGAAAAAAGCTTGGAAAAAAGATTTATCCGAGTTGGTTGGAATCTCCAAGAAAGCTGTGGAGACACGAGAGCAAAACCCAAAGTGAGAAAGGGACTGGTTGGATTGTGTGAGCTGTCTGAGCAGCTGGGAATGGCTCTGCTGAGGGGCTGCAGGGGGCTCCAGGGTGTGTGTGCAGCCCAGCCCGGCCTCCCTCCCTTTCCAAAGTGCTCGTTCCCAAATCCTGCCCAAAGTGCAGGACATGCAGGGCACCTCTGGGCACCAAAGGCCCAGAAAGCCCCAAAGGAAACAGGAAAAGCAGCGAGGCCTGAGGGGAGCCTGACTCCAGCAGCACCTCCCGCCACCCACGGGCCCTCTGGGATGTGCCTGGAGCCCCCCGGGATCATGAACCACCCCCAGCCTCAGTGACCAGCAGGACAGCCCTGGTGTGCCCCGAAGGACAGGAGCAGGTGACACAGCCCCGTGTGAGGTGGCCTCAGCCAGATGGTGGGAGAAGCCACCCTCGGTGACCCCAGGCTGTCACCAGGCACGGGAGCACAGGGACAGCCCCACCGAGGGGAGGGTGGGGGCTGGCAGGGGGTCCCAGAGCCCCAGGAGATCCCCAGAGCTGTGCCAGGGAGGGATGGGGAGGGGACAGGAGGGGACAGGCACACCTGGCATTCAGGCAATGTGGCCCTTGGCACTGGGGAGCTGTGCTGCTCCAGGGAGGGGGGAGGAGGAGTTTTCCAGGGCAAAAGTGCTTATTCATCACCAGAACTCTTCTGGAAATTGTCCAAAACGCGGCTGTTTGAAGAACTGAAGCCTCTCCTCAGCACGTCCCCACCGTGACACAGCCCTGGGGAAGGTTTCTCCTCCCTGCAGGAGGTGGGACAGGGCAGAGGCTCCCCAGGGATGTCCCCCCAGGCAGGGCTCACCCTTGGCTCTGCAAACCCGCGCCAGTCCCAGCCTGGCAGCTGCAGGGAGAGAAGCTGAGCTGGTGGGGAAGTCTGTTCCTCCAGGCCCTGTCCTGGGGTGCAGAGCCCAGCACGTGGGACAGGTCAGAGCTGTCCCAGGCTGCTCCAGGCCGTCCCCAGCTCCTGCAGCCCCCCAGGAACACGAGCACCCCCGCGGGCAGGGCTGGGGGCTCTGCATGGAAACCAGGCTGGGATGCCTCTGATCCCAGAGGAGCCTCTGGTGGAGCACAGCAGCTGGAATGTCTGCCAGCAGCCTGAGAGGCTGGAACAAAGCCAGGGCAGCCAGGAAAGCCATTTCCACTTTCTGTTTCACCATAATTGATCTGCCTCATTTGCAGCGCTGCAGGCGAAGGGCCTGGCCAGAATTTGCAGGGAAGTTCAGCTCCGGGTGAAGTCTCACTCTGCCTCCTCGGAAATGCCACCCTCAGTCCCGGTGTGGAGGAGCAGCAGGAGCCTCTGCTCAGTCCTGGGGCAGAGCAGGGGCTGCACCTGACCCTGGGGGTCCCCAGAGCTTGGGAAATGGAGCAGTTTAGGGTTAAAGCCAGCACAGAGCGAGGGACACTGGAGCTGCTCTGCCTGGCCACACAGGAATGGCACCAGAACGGTCCTGGCCATGCAGGCAGGAGTGTCCCTCTGAGCTTTGGTTTAACTCAGCTGATTCATTTCTCCCCCATAATCCAACCCTGGAGCTGGGGCTGTGCCCACACCCAACAGGGCAGGGCAGGAGCAGCCAGGCTCCCAACCCCACTGCTGTGACCCCAAAACATCCTTCTGGGGTGGGAAGCACTTCGAGGGGTCAGTGAGGGCCTCAGCTGCCCGACTGCACGGCTGCAGGGACAGCTGGACAAGCCAAACTCTGGAATCCCCCAGTCCCAGTGGCCAGGAGCTCTCAGGGACCCCTCGGAGCAGCCTGCCCAAGCAGGAGGTGTTTGTCCAAGGCAAAGCCCATCCAAAGCCGTCCCACAGTGGATTCTCCAAACCTTTCCCAGCAGGAGCCTTCCTCTGCCTTTGCCTTGCTGGGGCTGTGCAGAGGGCAGAGCACCACAGCAGCTCTCACCTGGCTCCAGGGGCAGAACCAGGGCACTGCCAGGGCTCAGACTGGGCACTGCCAGGGCTCAGACTGGGCACAGTCAGGGCACAGCCAGGGCACACCTGGGCACAGCCAGGGCACATCCAGGGCACAGCTGGGCACAGCCAGGGCACAGATTGGGCACAACGTGGGCATAGCCAGGGCACAGCCAGTGCATAACAGGGTACATCCAGGGCACAGCCAGGGCACACCTGGGCTCCCGCAGCTCCTGCCCCGCCCAGAGTTACAGCCCGGCCCGTCGTTCCCCGCCCCGGGGCTCTGCAGGGACGAGAGCCCCGCTGGAAGCGCTGACTCGTGTCTGCGGAGCCCCACGCCCGGCGGGCAGGGCAGCGCCGGTCCGTGCCCACCCCGGGCACCGGGCAGGGGCAGAGCAGGGGCAGAGCAGGGGCAGGGCAGGGGCAGGGCAGGGGCAGAGCATCCTCCAGGGGTGAATCCCAGCCCTGGGGCCGGCTGGCTGCCTGCAGCTCCCGCTGCACAGCACGGAGCTCCTGGGGCCGGCCTTTGCCATGACTGCAGCCCGAGGAGCCCGTCCGGCCGCCAGAGCCGCCCTGGCCGCCGCTGGGAGCTCCTGCTGCCCCGGGTCTGTCCCGGTTTGCAGCTGCCCCGGTTCTGTCCGGGTTTGCGGCTGCCCCGGTTCTGTCCCGGTTTCCAGCTGCCCCGGGTCTGTCCCGGTTTGCAGCTCCCCCGAGCCTCCCGCAGCCCCGGCTCTCAGCTCAGCCACTCCCAGCTCCAGCCATCGATCGAGGCTGATTTAATCGCCGCAGCATCTTCCAGGAAATGCGCTGGGGCTGCGGCTGCAGGCACGCGTGGGCAGGGGGAAGGCGCAGCAGGGACCCGCAGGGCAGGGCAGGGCTGGCCGGGGCTGCCGTCCCGCGTGGAGCCCCCAAAGCCACGCACACAGTCCTGGGGGAGAGAGCAGAGTGGGCAGGAGACTGAGGAGGGGATGGTGACCCCGTGCCCCTGAGCTCAGGTGAGACCTCACCTGCACTGACCCCACCCCACCTGCACTGACCCCACCCCACCTGCACTGACCCCACCTACACTGACCTCACCTGCACTGACCTGACCTGCACTGACTCCACCTCCACTGACCCCACCTGCACTGACCCCACCTACACTGACCCCACCTGCACTGACCCCACCTGTACTGACCGCACCTGCACTGACCCCACCCCACCTACTCTGATCCTACCTGCACTGACCCCACCTGCACTGACCCCACCCGCAGAGCTGCCCCAGCTCAGGCAGGAGCTGGAGCTGCTGCAGAGCCCAGGGAGGCTCCAGGGTGATGCCAGGGATGGAGCAGCTCTGCTGGGAGGAGAGGTTGGCACAGCTGGCATTGCCCACCTGGGCAGGAGGAGCTTTGGGGTGAGCTCAGGGTGGCCTCAGAGAGGCTGGCACAGCTGGCATTGCTCACCTGGACAGGAGGAGCTTTGGGGTGAGCTCAGGGTGGCCTCAGAGAGGCTGGCACAGCTGGCATTGCCCACCTGGACAGGAGGAGCTTTGGGGTGAGCTCAGTGTGATCTTTCAGGACCTGGAAGGATCTACAGGAAATGTGGAGAGAGAGAATTGCCAGGGGCTGGGGACAGGAGCCAGGGAATGGCCTCAGACTGACCCAGGGCAGGGCTGGATGGGATATTGGGAGTTGGGAATTGTGCCCTGGCAGGGTGGGCAGCCCTGGCACAGCTGTGGCTGCCCCTGGATCCCTGGCAGTGCCCAAGGCCAGGCTGGACACTGGCACAGTGGGAGGTGTCCCTGCCATGGCAGGGGCTGGAATTGATGCTCCTGAAGATCCTTTCCAGCCCAGCCCGTTCTGTGGCTCTCTGCCTCTTTGATCTGCGTTTTCCAGAGGAGGAGTCACTGCTTCTCAGTGCCATTGTTCCTCAGCTGCCCTTTGTGGCTGCTGCCAGTGCAGGGGAGGATCCAAATGCCAGTGCTGAGGCAGCAGGGGCCGCTGGAGCCGGGCAGGGACGGCAGCAGGGAGGGCTGGAGCCTGCAGCAGCGTGGGGAGCTGGGGGCTGGCCCGGGGCTGGGCTCTGTGGGGACATTGTCCTGCTCCAGCAGCCTGGGGACAGCCCAGGGCTCAGCCCAGGGCTCGGGGCAAAGCGCTCTGGGCTGAGATGGAGATTTCTGGGCACGGTCTGGAGCCCCCCTCGGAGCCAGGCTGTAACCCAGCGCTCTCCGGGGTTATTCCTGCTGCCCTTGGCGTGCCAGAGTCAAATCCCCCAGAGCAGTGACCCTGCAGGGCCCTGAGCCCCCCTTGCAGCATTATCAGCCCCACCCTTCTGCCCACGGGGCTTTTCCCATCACAACCGGGGGCAGTTCTGCCCCCACACGAGTCAGGGCCACCCCTCTGTTAGCTGCTCTCAAGGTGTCCCAGAACCCCAAACTGGGGTTCCCAAGGCAGCCCCAGCAGCACAGGGGCAGCAGAGCAGGGCCAGACCCAGGCAGCAGCTGTGGCCAGGGGCAGCAGCACAGCCCCGGTGAGAGAACAGCCCCAGAGCTCCTCCAGGGCCTTGGAACCCCCTCACCTGCCTGAGAACAGCCCCAGAGCTCCTCCAGGGCCTTGGAACCTCCTCACCTGCCTGAGAACAGCCCCCAGAGCTCCCCCTGACCTTTGGAACCCCCTCACCTGCCTGAGAACAGCCCCAGAGCTCCTCCAGGGCTTTGGAACCCCCTCACCTGCCTGAGAACAGCCCCAGAGCTCCTCCAGGGCCTTAGAACCCCCTCACCTGCCTGAGAACAGCCCCCAGAGCTCCTCCAGGGCCTTAGAACCCCCTCACCTGCCTGAGAACAGCCCCACAGCTCCTCCAGGGCTTTGGAACCCCCTCACCTGCCTGAGAACAGCCCCAGAGCTCCTCCAGGGCCTTAGAACCCCCTCACCTGCCTGAGAACAGCCCCAGAGCTCCTCCAGGGCCATGGAACCCCCTCACCTGCCTGAGAACAGCCCCAGAGCTCCCCCAGGGCTTTGGAACCCCCTCACCTGCCTGAAAACAGCCCCCAGAGCTCCTCCAGGGCCTTGGAACCCCCTCACCTGCCTGAGAACAGCCCCCAGAGCTCCCCCTGACCTTTGGAACCCCCTCACCTGCCTGAGAACAGCCCCAGAGCTCCCCCTGACCTTTGGAACCCCCTCACCTGCCTGAGAACAGCTCCCACAGCTCCTCCAGGGCTTTGGAACCCCCTCACCTGCCTGAGAACAGCCCCCAGAGCTCCCCCTGACCTTTGGAACCCCCTCACCTGCCTGAGAACAGCCCCAGAGCTCCCCCAGGGCTCTGCAGAGCCACCCTGACCTTTGGAACCCCCTCACCTGCACCCACACCTGAGCTGCCCTTCCTGCTGAGGGGAGAGCAGGACCTGGGGAGCCCCAGCTGGTGAGAGCAGCCCCAGAGCTCCCAGAGCAGGATCAGAGCCTGAGAGGTGCTGGGGTGAAACAGCGCCCTGAGAGAGGCTCCCAGCACCTCAGAATGTGCTGAACCCTTCACCAAAACCCCACAGTGAAACGCAGTGACCTGGGCTTCCACAGCCTGCAAGGAGGGACCTGAGGAGACCTTCCTCAGCACCCTCCTCATCATCAGGGACCTTCCTCAGCACCCTCCTCATCATCAGAGACCTTCCTCAGCACCCTCCTCATCATCATCAGAGACCTTCCTCACCACCCTCCTCATCATCAGGGACCTTCCTCACCACCCTCCTCATCATCAGAGACCTTCCTCACCACCCTCCTCATCATACTCCAGAGCCCCAGAAATGCAGGGTCAGACCCCAGGGTGCTGCAGCCTGGCCTGGCATGAGCAGGGCACTGTGTGCCAGGGGATGCAGGGTGCCAGGTCCCTGTGCAGGGGTCCCTGCCCGCCCTGGGGGATGCAGGGTGCCAGGTCCCTGTGCAGGGGTCCCTGCCTGTCCTGGGGGATGCAGGGTGCCAGGGGATGCAGGGTGCCAGGTCCCTGTGCAGGGATGAGCAGGGCACTGTGTGCCAGGTCCCTGTGCAGGGGTCCCTGCAGCACACCCAGAGGCTCCCCCGCCCCGAGCCAGGCCCCGAGCTGCCCGCACACACCCCGAGGGTCCAGGGGCCTGTGCTGGGCTGCAAGTGGAAGCAGATTCACAAAGAGAGCCTGTGTTCAGGCACCGAGCTATAAATATTCATTTCTGAAAAGGCAGAACTGGAAAAATGTCTAAATGTCTATTTCTGCCTCCTCTGCTTCACCCACTCCAAACATTGACATCATACCAAGCTCCTACAGGGCCCGAGCCCCTGCGAGAGCTGGAGCAGCTCAGCAGCTCCCAGGACGGTGCTGGGCCAGGCAAAGGCACCTTTGTGTGCCGGGGATGGAGCAGGGGCTGGGCGGGCACAGTCAGCCTCCAGCCGGGCACAGTCAGCCTCCAGCCGGGCACAGTCAGCCTCCAGCCCTGCAGGAACCGCGGCTGCCCGTGCCCCTGCCCTGCCCCTGCCCCTGCCCCTGCCCCTGCCCTGCCCTGCCCCTGCCCCTGTCCCTGCCCCTGCCCCTGCCCTGCCCCTGTCCCTGCCCCTGCCCCTGCCCTGCCCCTGCCCTGCCCCTGTCCCTGTCCCTGCCCCTGCCCCTGCCCCTGCCCCTGTCCTGCCCCTGTCCTGCCCTGCCCTGCCCCTGTCCCTGCCCCTGCCCCTGCCCCTGCCCCGCGCTGCCCCTGCCCCTGCCCCTGCCCCTGCCCCTGCCCCTGCCCCGCGCTGCCCCTGCCCCTGCCCCTGCCCCTGCCCCTGTCCCTGCCCCTGTCTCTGCCCCTGCCCCTGTCCCTGCCCCTGTCCCTGCCCCTGCCCCTGCCCCTGTCCCTGCCCCTGCCCCTGCCCCTGCCCCTGTCCCTGCCCCTGTCTCTGCCCCTGCCCCTGTCCCATCCCTGCCCCTGCCCCTGCCCCTGCCCCTGCCCCTGCCCCGCGCTGCCCCGCAGTGACTCAGCACAGCCCGGGCGGGGCCGGGGCTCCTGCAGGAGGGCTGGGGACAGCCCCTGGGCCACACGTGAACGGCTTCTCTCCAGCAGAACCCCCAGCAATGTTTGGGCTGAAGGGACCCTCAAAGCTCCAACCCCTCTGCGATGGGCAGGGAAAATCCCCTCAATTCCACCCACCCCAAAGCCAGGACCCCCTGTCTGTGGGACAATCCCAATTCCCCAAAATCCCAGAGCCCCCTGAGCTCCCCAAAGCCAGGACCCCCTGTCTGTGGGACAATTGCAATTCCACCCCACCCCAGAGCCCCCCAGGCTGGGACAGGACCCCCTGTCTGTGGGACAATCCCCCCTCAATTCCACCCTCCCCAGAGCCCCCCAAACTGGGACAGGACCTGTGGGATTATCTGTGGGATAATCCCAATTCCCCAAAATCCCAGAGCCCCCTGAGCCCCCCTAGGGCAGGACCACCTGTCTGTGGGACAATCCCCCCTCAATTCCACCCACCCCAAAGCCTCCTGAGCCCCCCTAGGGCAGGACCCCCTGTCTGTGGGACAATCCCCCCTCGATTCCACCCGCTCCAAAGCCCCCCGAGCTGGGACAGGACCTCCTGTCTGTGGGACAATCCCAATTCCCCAAAATCCCAGAGCCCCCCGAGCCCCCCTAGGGCAGGACCCCCTGTCTGTGGGGCCGGGCAGTGTGAGCTGCAGGGCCCCCAGCACGGGCACAGCTTTGGGAGGGCTGGGAGGAGGCACAGCAGCAGCAGCAGCAGCAGCAGCTCCATCACTGCCCGTCCCTGCTGGGAGGGGCAGCTGGGCAGGGCCTGCCCTGGGCTTGGCACAGCCCCTCCTGCAGCAGCCCTGGCACCCGGCCTGGCAGTGCCAGCAGCAGGGCAGGGATGCTCCATCCTGGCAGTGCCAGCAGCAGGGCAGGGATGCTCGGGCCTGGCAGTGCCAGCAGCAGGGCAGGGATGCTCCATCCTGGCAGTGCCAGCAGCAGGGCAGGGATGCTCCAGCCTGGCAGCACCAGCAGCAGGGCAGGGATGCTCCAGCCTGGCAGTGCCAGCAGCAGGGCAGGGATGCTCCATCCTGGCAGTGCCAGCAGCAGGGCAGGGATGCTCAGGCCTGGCAGTGTTGGCAGCAGGGCAGGGATGCTCAGGCCTGGCAGTGTTGGCAGCAGGGCAGGGATGCTCCATCCTGGCAGTGCCAGCAGCAGGGCAGGGAGGCTCCATCCTGGCAGTGCCAGCAGCAGGGCAGGGATGCTCTGGCCTGGCAGTGCCAGCAGCAGGGCAGGGAGGCTCCATCCTGGCAGTGCCAGCAGCAGGGCAGGGATGCTCCATCCTGGCAGTGTTGGCAGCAGGGCAGGGATGCTCCATCCTGGCAGTGTTGGCAGCAGGGCAGGGATGCTCTGTCCTGGCAGTGCTGGCAGCAGGGCAGGGATGCTCCAGCCTGGCAGTGCCAGCAGCAGGGCAGGGATGCTCCATCCTGGCAGTGCCAGCAGCAGGGCAGGGATGCTCCAGCCTGGCAGTGCCAGCAGCAGGGCAGGGATGCTCTGTCCTGGCAGTGCCAGCAGCAGGGCAGGGATGCTCCATCCTGGCAGTGTTGGCAGCAGGGCAGGGATGCTCCAGCCTGGCAGTGCTGGCAGCAGGGCAGGGATGCTCTGGCCTGGCAGTGCCAGCAGCAGGGCAGGGATGCTCCATCCTGGCAGTGCCAGCAGCAGGGCAGGGATGCTCCATCCTGGCAGTGCTGGCAGCAGGGCAGGGATGCTCGGGCCTGGCAGTGCCAGCAGCAGGGCAGGGATGCTCCAGCCTGGAGCTGCTGCTGCCAGGGCTGGGGGCAATCCCAGCCCAGCCCCAGCCCCTGCTGCCCTCGGAGCCCCCGGGTTCTGTGCCCCAATCACCCTCCCTGCCCAGCTGGCCCCAAGGACACCTCTGGGGTGTTTTGGGGGCTCAGCCTGCCTGAACACAGAGCTGAGCTGTGTGAGGAGCCCCATGGCACCCCCAGAGCCCCCCAGCCCCTCGTGGCAGCCCGGGGAGCTCAGGGAATGTTCCAGAGCAGCGCCCCAGAGGACTGCACTGGTGTGCAAGGGCACGAGTGACACACTCAGCACGCTGCCATCTGCCCCTCTGGGCACCCCCTTTCACCCTCAGTGACAGCAGAGCAGCCAGCATTTCCCATAAAGTGGAGTTACTGAAAAACTCATTCTGGGAACGGCCAAAGCCAGCAAGTCTGGGGTTTGTTGGGGGTTTGGGGTTTGTTGGGGGTTTGGGGTTTGGGTTTTTCTCTCTTCTGCCTTCATTGTGGGTTTCCCCCTTTGTTCCCACAAGTGCTCTTCAGAACACTCGGTTCTGCCTGTTTCCATTTCGCTCTAATTTGTCCTGGAGAAGCAAAGCTTCGGCCTCCACTAAGGACATAATGCATTTCCAGCTGCTTTTGATGAGAACATCACTCCCTGCCTGGGACCCTTCAGAGCCCCAGCCTGTTGCAGCTCCTCAGTTCAGCTGCACTGCCAGAACATTTCCAAGGCAGCTGCAGGGATGACCCTGCTGCTCACAACCGACCCTGCTGCAGGGAAAACCAGACCAGAATCTGCTCCTGGGAGGAAGAGGAGAGCGAGGAGCAGCCCGTGGCACCTCCATCAGCCCTGGAGCTGCCAGGACAGGGCTCCCACCCGCAGGGAACTGTCACAGTGTCCTGGACACCTTCCCACAGCTCCAGCAAACCCTTCCACACGCCCAAGAAAAACGGGAATGTTCTCTCAGCCACCTCGGCTCCCGTTCCTGGCTCTCCAGGGATGATTCCAACCTTTTCCTCCACCGTTTCCTGCCACAGAAGTGCCTGTAAATAGCTCTGGCCATCCAGCTGAGGCTGAGGAGGAGCAGAGTGGGGATGGTTCAACACCAAAACAGAGCCTGGAAAAGCCTCTGAGCAGGGCAGGAGAGGGGCTGGTTGCCTTCCCCATCCCTCAGCAAGAACAAACTGCTCCCAGCTGCTCCAGCAGCCTCTGCACGGGCAGGGAGGAATGGGGAATTTAGGGAATTTGGGGAATGGGGAAATGGGGAATTGCGGGGATGGGGAATTGGGGAAATAATGCGGGAATTGGGGAAATGGGGAACTGGGGAATTTGGGGAATTGGGGAAATGAGGAATTGGGGTAATGGGGTAATGGGGAATTGGGGAAATGGGGAATTGCAGGGATGGGGAATTGGGGAAATGGGGAACTGGGGAATTTGGGGAATTGGGGAAATGAGGAAATGGGGTAATGGGGGATTGGGGAAATGGGGTAATGGGGAATTGCGGGGATGGGGAATTGGGGAAATGGGGAACTGGGGAATTTGGGGAATTGGGGGAATGAGGAATTGGGGAAATGGGGAAATTGGGGCCTTCTCTCTCCCTGGGAACAGGGGCTGGAGCAGCAAACCCCCGAGCCCTGGCCAGGGGCTCCATGCCATCACCCTGCACACCCCGGGGCTCAGGGGTGCCTCAGCCCCCAGCCCTGTCCCCAGGGGTGACCGTGACCCCATCACAGCCACACACAGCCCCTGGAGCCCCCGGCTCTGCCCCCACCCTCAGCAGGGAGGCAGCCCTTGGCCACGTCCCTTTCCAGGATCCCCCAGACAAAGCCCCGGGGAAGGGCTGGAAAGGGAGCTCCATTTATTTATTTACTGATTTCTTGACTTTTGTTTGTTCCCAGCTCCGTGACCAGCCCTGAGGGCTGGCAGGGCCTCTCCTGAGCTCGGGGCTCGTGACGTGCTGCAGGCACAGTGAGAGGAACCCGGCTCAAAATAGGACAGGGAACAAATTTATTTATCCAGCCCAGAAAGTGGTAACTTCTCTCTCGATTTTTTTTTTTTTTTTTGCCACATTTTCTCATTCTTCACATTCTTTCCCTGCAGAAGCCAAACACCCTTTCCCAAAGCACTCAGCAGCCAAGTGGCACCGGTCCCACAGCAGCCAAACTCCCAGGAGCTGCACAGCAGGAGCCACACGCTGGATGCAGCAGAAAATACTCAGGATTATCAGAGAAGTTGTTTATAACTCCAGCAGAGTTTTCCAGTACAAACGGCTTCCTCTAGCAAATGTAATTTTGACAGCAAAAAAGGGTCATTTTTTTTTTCCCCACCATCACAAGTTAAATATTTTATTTCAAATGCAGAGCTGTGGTTTGCTCCAGACCTGTGAGCAGAGATCAGGATGCAAATTTAATTTTGAGAGCAAAAAAAGGGTCAATTTTTTTTCCCCATCATCACAAGTTAAATATTTTATTTCAAATGCAGTGCTGTGGTTTGCTCCAGACCTGCAAGCAGAGCCCAGGATGCATTTCCACCCCCTTCTGCTTCCATTCCAATCAGCCTTTTAGGAAAAGACTCCAAGAGCTCAATGCTGTTTGTAGGGAGGTTTAATGTCTGGAGAGGGCTCAGGAGCACACTCATAAACTCAGGAGCATCTTCCTCCTGTCCTTGGCTTCATCTGTGCAGATCACTCCCTGTGGCTGGGGCAGGCGGGGCTGCTCAGGGGCAGGAGGCTCCGGGGAGGTTTCCTGGCAAAGAGGATCCTGTGCAGGTTTTCTGGATAGATGGTCATGTGGAGGTTTTCTGGATAGATGGTCATGTGGAGGTTTTCTGGATAGATGGTCATGTGTTGGTTTTCTGGATAGATGGTCATGTGGAGGTTTTCTGGATAGATGGTCATGTGTTGGTTTTCTGGATAGATGGTCATGTGTTGGTTTTCTGGATAGATGGTCATGTGTTGGTTTTCTGGATAGATGGTCATGTGGAGGTTTTCTGGATAGATGGTCATGTGGAGGTTTTCTGGATAGATGGTCATGTGGAGGTTTTCTGGCACAGATGATCATTTGGAGGTCTCCTGGCAGAGAGGATCACTGCAGGTTTCCTGGCGAAGATGGTCATGTGGAGGTTTTCTGGATAGATGATCCTGTGGCGTTTTTCTGGCAGAGATGATCATTTAGAGGTTTCCTGGCAGAGAGGATCCTGAGGAGGTTTTCTGGCAAGGATGATCATGTGGAGGTTTTCTGGATAGATGGTGATGTGGATGGTTTCTGGCACAGATGATCCTGTGGCGGTTTCCTGGCAGAGATGATCATTTGGAGGTCTCCTGGCAGAGAGGATCCTGTGTGGGTTTCCTGGCAAAGATGATCATGGGGAGGTTTCCTGGCACAGATGGTCATGTGAAGGTTTTCTGGCAAGGATGATCATGTGGAGGTTTTCTGGATAGATGATGATGTATTGGTTTTCTGGCAAGGATGATCATTTGGAGGTTTTGTGGATAGATGATCCTGTGGAGGTTTTCTGGCAAGGATGATCATGGGGAGGTTTTCTGGCAGAGATGATCATTTGGAGGTTTCCTGGCAGAGATGATTCTGTGGCAGTTTTGGTTTTCTGGCAGAGAGGATCATTTGGAGGTTTTCTGGCAGAGAGGATCATTTGGAGGTTTCAAGGCAGAGAGGATCATTTGGAGGTCTCCGGGCAGAGAGGATCATTCGGAGGTCTCTGGGCAGAGAGGATCATTCGGAGGTCTCCGGGCAGAGAGGATCATTCGGAGGTCTCCGGGCAGAGAGGATCGTTTGGAGGTTTTCTGGCAAGGATGGTCATTTGAAGGTTTCAAGGCAGAGAGGATCATTCGGAGGTCTCCGGGCAGAGAGGATCGTTTGGAGGTTTCAAGGCAGAGAGGATCATTCGGAGGTCTCCGGGCAGAGAGGATCATTCGGAGGTCTCCGGGCAGAGAGGATCATTTGGAGGTTTTCTGGCAGAGAGGATCATTTGGAGGTCTCCGGGCAGAGAGGATCATTCGGAGGTCTCCGGGCAGAGAGGATCATTTGGAGGTCTCCGGGCAGAGAGGATCGTTTGGAGGTTTCCTGGCAGAGAGGATCATTTGGAGGTCTCCGGGCAGAGAGGATCATTTGGAGGTTTCAAGGCAGAGAGGATCGTTTGGAGGTTTTCTGGCAAGGATGATCATTTGGAGGTCTCCGGGCAGAGAGGATCATTTGGAGGTCTCCGGGCAGAGAGGATCATTCGGAGGTCTCCGGGCACAGCGGATCCCGTGCGGGTCTCCTGGCGAAGATGATGGTGTGGCACAGCCCGGGCGGTGCCGGGGCGCGCCGTGCCCGGGGCGGTGCCGGGGGATGCTCGGGGCCCGGAACGGGGCCGGGGGCGGCGCTGGGCTCGGAGCGGGGCCCGGAGCGGGGCCCGGAGCGGGGCTCGGAGCGGAGCCGGGGCCGGTGCGGGTCCGGGTCCGGGGGCGGGGGCGGCTCCGGGGCAGCCCGGCCCGGCCCCTCCTGCTGCCGCAGCCACCGCACCAGCGGCCCCGTGTGGGTCACGTAGGCGGGCCCGGGCGGCTCCCGGGGGATCAGAGCGCTGGGCAGCCCCACGTTGGGCGAGGGCAGCACATACTCTGCGGGAAGAACCCGAAACCACGGCCTGAGGCACAGCCGGGCACTGCCCGCCCTGCCAGGGGCACCGAGGAGCCCAAGAACCCACCCAGGCACAGACCCAGAAAGGCACAGAGCGGGCACACCGAGGGCACAGGGATGGACAGGGACAGGGACAGACAGACAGGGACAGACAGACAGGGACAGGGATAGGGACAGAGAGACAGGGACAGGGACAGACAGGGACAGGGACAGAGAGACAGGGACAGGGACAGACAGGGACAGGGACAGGGACAGAGAGACAGGGACAGACAGACAGGGACAGGGACAGGGACAGGGACAGGGACAGGGATGGACAGACAGGGACAGGGGCAGGGACAGGGATAGGGACAGAGAGACAGGGGCAGGGACGGACAGACAGGGGCAGGGGCAGGGACGGACAGACAGGGACAGGGACAGACAGACAGGGGCAGGGATGGACAGACAGGGACAGGGACAGACAGACAGGGGCAGGGACGGACAGACAGACAGGGACAGACAGACAGGGGCAGGGACGGACAGACAGACAGGGACAGACAGACAGGGGCTCGGCTCTGGGACGCGGGGCCAGCCCGCTCCTCCGAGCACAGTTCTCCTTGGAACTGTCACATCCCTGCACCACAGCAGATGTCCCAGCTCCGGGGTGAGGAAGCTGGCTGGGCTCGCAGGTCCAGGACAGCAGGACATGAGCAGGACAGCAGGACATGAGCAGGACAGCAGGACACGAGCAGGACAGCAGGACACGTGTGGGCAGCAGGAAGGGGCACTGTGCTATTTAGTCCTGGATAAACACTGACACTCAGGATATTCCCGGGGTTTCCAGAGGGCCTCGGGCTCAGCTGCAGAGCCCAATTGTCACAGCATCACCTCACAGGGCAGTAAAGGGGTTTAGGAGCACTTTCCTAAATGGTAATAAAGCAATGGGATGGAGAACATCCCCAGGCTGGATTTTTGATTGGTGTGGGAATTTTGGTGTAAGGGAAAGTTTGGATAGCAGCAGCTGAATTTTTCTGCATGTTTCTGAGTGCAGGGCCACAAGATCTCCCAAAGTTCCCACGCTGGACACCTGAGACAGGCTGATGCAAATCCCAGACATTTCTCCTCTGACCTTCCCTCTAACCCTGCCCAAAGCAGAAATGCTGAAGGAGCCCCAGGGGAGGACACCCAGACATTCCCTGCCTGCAGGGACGGGCCCAGCAGCTCTCCCTGTGTCCCATCCCTGGGGACTCCCCACAGGAGCGACTCCTTCACACCTCAGCGTGACAGGAGAGCCCCGGGAGCAGGGTGGGAATGCAGAGCACTGCAGAGAGGATGCCAGGGGAAGCCCAGAGCTGACAACACCCCGGAGCACAGGGAGCTGGGCTCGTCAGCCACTCTCGGTTATTTACAGCCTGTGCTTGGCTACCAGCCTGGAACTGACTCCAGAGGCCGGGGAGAAAGGGCCCAGGACATCCCTGGGAATGCTCTGAGCTCTCCCTGCAGCACCTGCAGGCAGAGCTGGCCCTGCTCCCCTCCTGATGCAGGTACAGGATGGCTGCTGGCCCTGCCCTGCCCTGGGGGAAACGCTCCTGTCCCAGCCCAGCCCTCACTGGGCTCTGCCTGAGGCACGGGGGGCACAGGGGGCACTGGGTGTCCCCCCCAAGGCCATGGGGCCCTGGGTGTCCCCCCAGGCTGTGACACCTGAGATGAGCCCGGCCCCCACAGCACACAGACACCCCAGAAATGCCATTGCTGGTTCTGATCCTCACTCAGGAGCTGCTCCAGGGGCTCTGGGGGGCACCGTGCAGTGGATTCCCTCTGCAGGACTCAGGATATAAACAGAGCTGCAGCCAGGCTGCTGCGGGGCTGTGGGAGCCCCCAGCCTGGGCAGGCAGCAGAGCTCAGGCTGGGATGTGCCTCAGGGGCTGCAGCAGAGCTCAGGGTGGGATGTGCTCACAGCTCAGGGATGGGATGTGCTCACAGCAGAGCTCAGGGTGGGATGTGCCTCAGAGCAGAGCTCAGGGTGGGATGTGCTCACAGCTCAGGGATGGGATGTGCTCACAGCAGAGCTCAGGGTGGGATGTGCTCACAGCTCAGGACAGGATGTGCCTCAGAGCAGAGCTCAGGCTGGGATGTGCTCACAGCAGAGCTCAGGCTGGGATGTGCTCACAGCAGAGCTCAGGGTGGGATGTGCTCACAGCAGAGATCAGGGTGGGATGTGCTCACAGCTCAGGCTGGGATGTGCTCACAGCAGAGCTCAGGGTGGGATGTGCTCACAGCAGAGATCAGGGTGGGATGTGCTCACAGCAGAGATCAGGGTGGGATGTGCTCACAGCTCAGGCTGGGATGTGCCTCAGAGCAGAGCTCAGGGTGGGATGTGCTCACAGCTCAGGGTGGGATGTGCTCACAGCTCAGGGTGGGATGTGCCTCACAGCAGAGCTCAGGGTGGGATGTGCCTCAGAGCAGAGCTCAGGCTGGGATGTGCTCACAGCAGAGCTCAGGGTGGGATGTGCCTCAGAGCAGAGATCAGGGTGGGATGTGCCTCAGAGCAGAGCTCAGGGTGGGATGTGCTCACAGCAGAGCTCAGGGTGGGATGTGTCACAGCAGAGCTCAGACTGGGATGTGCCTCAGAGCAGAGCTCAGGCTGGGATGTGCCTCAGGGGCTGCCCAGCAGCCCAGAGCAGCCCTGGGCGCTCCCAGCCCTGCAGCACCTTTGGTCACCGGGTGTCCCTTCCTCCAGGCTGGGCAGGGCTGGCAGCACCCTGGGCCACGGCAGGGGTGGACAGGGTGAGCTTTAAGGTCCCTTCCAACCCAAACCAGTCTGAGATTCTCTGCCCCAGCCCAGAGCTGAAGCAGAAAGGCTCCTTTGTGCTGCCCCCTGCATCCAGCTGTGCTCAGAGCAGAGCCAGGCGTCCCCAGCTGCTCCCCCTGCCCTGGCACAGCCCAGCCCAGCTCAGCCCAGCCAGGCTGTAAATCAGCCCCAGGCTGGGGGGACCCACAGGAGCCCCCTTTGCAGGGCAGGGCGTGAGGAGCCCGTGCTCAAACAACGGCCCTTTGTGATGCTGAAAATGGGCAAACCCAGCGTTTCATAGCTCGTGATGGAATTATGGGAGAGGGGGGACACACGGGGCCACTTTAAATCCAAATTAATGCTGCTACAAGACATTGACAGGCAGAGTCCACATTGTTTCAACACCATCCAGAAAGGCACCACCAAGGACAGGAGCAGACAGACACACAGAAATACCATCACAGAGAGCACAGAGCCTGCCCTGCCCTGCATCCATCACCCAGAGCAGGGCACAGAGGGCACAGAGCCTGCCCTGCTGCCATCACCCAGAGCAGGGCACAGAGGGCACAGAGCCTGCCCTGCATCCATCACCCAGAGCAGGGCACAGAGGGCACAGAGCCTGCCCTGCCCTGCTGCCATCACCCAGAGCAGGGCACACAGAGCACAGAGCCCCTGCCCTGCATCCATCACCCAGAGCAGGGCACAGAGGGCACAGAGCCTGCCCTGCCCTGCTGCCATCACCCAGAGCAGGGCACACAGAGCACAGAGCCTGCCCTGCTGCCATCACCCAGAGCAGGGCACAGAGGGCACAGAGCCTGCCCTGCTGCCATCACCCAGAGCAGGGCACAGAGGGCACAGAGCCTGCCCTGCCCTGCATCCATCACCCAGAGCAGGGCACAGAGGGCACAGAGCCCCTGCCCTGCCCTGCATCCATCACCCAGAGCAGGGCACAGAGGGCACAGAGCCTGCCCTGCTGCCATCACCCAGAGCAGGGCACACAGAGCCCCTGCCCTGCTGCCATCACCCAGAGCAGGGCACAGAGAGCACAGAGCCTGCCCTGCTGCCATCACCCAGAGCAGGGCACAGAGGGCACAGAGCCTGCCCTGCATCCATCACCCAGAGCAGGGCACAGAGGGCACAGAGCCTGCCCTGCATCCATCACCCAGAGCAGGGCACAGAGGGCACAGAGCCTGCCCTGCATCCATCACCCAGAGCAGGGCACACAGAGCACAGAGCACAGAGCCTGCCCTGCTGCCATCACCCAGAGCAGGGCACAGAGGGCACAGAGCCTGCCCTGCCCTGCTGCCATCACCCAGAGCAGGGCACAGAGGGCACAGAGCCCTGCCCTGCCCTGCATCCATCACCCAGAGCAGGGCACACAGAGCACAGAGCCCCTGCCCTGCATCCATCACCCAGAGCAGGGCACAGAGGGCACAGAGCCTGCCCTGCTGCCATCACCCAGAGCAGGGCACACAGAGCACAGAGCCTGCCCTGCCCTGCATCCATCACCCAGAGCAGGGCACAGAGGGCACAGAGCCCCTGCCCTGCTGCCATCACCCAGAGCAGGGCACACAGAGCACAGAGCCTGCCCTGCCCTGCATCCATCACCCAGAGCAGGGCACAGAGGGCACAGAGCCTGCCCTGCTGCCATCACCCAGAGCAGGGCACACAGAGCACAGAGCCCCTGCCCTGCATCCATCACCCAGAGCAGCCCCAGGGGAATCTCTGCCCAGGGAAGGAGGGAGGGAGGCTTTGCTGAGAGCCACAAGCACCCAGCCCTGTCCCTGTCCCAGCCCTGTGCCTGTCCCAGCCCTGTCCCTCTCCCAGCCCTGTCCCAGTCCCTGTCCCTCTCCCTGTCCCTCTCCCAGCCCTGTCCCAGCCCTGTCCCTCTCCCTGTCCCTGTCCCAGCCCTGTCCCTGTCCCTGTCCCTCTCCCTGTGCCTCTCCCCGAGCCTCTCCCTGGGCCCCCCGCTGCAGCTCAGGGGCTCAGGCTCAGAGCTGCTGGCCCTGGGACAGGTTTCACACCCTTATATTTAGAGAGCCCTGCCTGACAAACAGCCAGAGCTGTCGCCTGTAAATCAGGGGGCTCTGACAGGGCCAGGGCAAGCACTGAAAGCAAATGGGGGAAATGAAATTACAGCCTGCAGAGGGACCTCTGCAAAGAACAGGCTTTTATTTTCTGCTCCTAAAGCTCAAAATCATTACAAATATTTTTCCCTCGGTTCTTTCATTTGTTTTTAGGGCAGCCCCTGCTGTCAGGCCCTGGGCCCCCTCAGCTTCCCACATTCCTGGCTGGGCTGGCCTGGCCTGCAGGAGCTGACACATCCAGGCTGGGCAGGGGATTCCACCGGGGCTCCCCATGGCCAGGGGGGCTGGAGCAGCCTGGGCACCCACAGGGTCCCTGGAGCAGCCTGGGCACCCACAGGGTCCCTGGAGCAGCCTGGGCACCCACAGGGTCCCTGGAGCAGCCTGGACACCCACAGGGTCCCTGGAGCAGCCTGGGCACCCACAGGGTCCCTGGAGCAGCCTGGGCACCCACAGGGTCCCTGGAGCAGCCTGGGCACACACAGGGTCCCTGGAGCAGCCTGGGCACGCACAGGGTCCCTGGAGCAGCCTGGGCACCCACAGGGTCCCTGGAGCAGCCTGGGCACACACAGGGTCCCTGGAGCAGCCTGGGCATGCACAGGTCCCTGCAGCCCCCCAAGTTTAAAGACGGGGTCCCTGCAGCCCCCCCAGGTTTAGGGACAGGGTCCCTGCAGCCACTCCAGGGACAAGCACAGGGTCCCTGCAGCCCCCCCAGGTTTAGGGACGGGGTCCCTGCAGCCCCCTCAGGTTTAGGGACAGGGTCCTGCAGCCCCCCCAGGTTTAGGGACAGGGTCCCTGCAGCCCCTCCAGGTTTAGGGATGGGGTCCCTGCAGCCCCCCCAGGTTTAGGGACAGGGTCCCTGCAGCCCCCAGGTTTAGGGACAGGGCCCTGCAGCCCCCCCCAGGTTTAGGGACAGGGTCCTGCAGCCCCCCCAGGTTTAGTGACAGGGTCCCTGCAGCCCCTCCAGGTTTAGGGATGGGGTCCCTGCAGCCCCCCCAGGTTTAGGGACAGGGTCCCTGCAGCCCCCAGGTTTAGGGACAGGGTCCTGCAGCCCCCCCAGGTTTAGGGACAGGGTCCTGCAGCCCCCCCAGGTTTAGGGACGGGGTCCCTGCAGCCCCCCCAGGTTTAGGGACGGGGTCCCTGCAGCCCCCCCAGCCCCAGGGTCCTGCCTGGGGTGCAGACCCCAGCACCCAGAGCCCTGGTGGGGGTGGCTCTGTGGATCCGTGGCTGGAGCCAGCCCCAAAGGCCTTTCCAGCATTCCTGGCCCTGCAGTCTCCACTGCCTCGGGGTTTGCACTCACACTGACACGTCTCCTTCCCCTACAAACCAGCAGCACAGAAACCCTGGAGCGCCCTGGGAAGGAGCAGCAGCTGATGTTCCTCTGCCCCAAAGCCTGGGGGCCAGGAAGGCACCTGGGGAACATCCTCGTGCTGCATTTCACCTGCTGAGCCTGCGGGACTGAGCCTGAGCACAGAATTCCTGCCCCAAGGCTCCATCCAAGGGCTCTCCAGCCTCTGAGCACGGCACAATGAGCAGAACCAAGCGCTCCTCTGGCAGGAGCAGAGTTCAGCCCCTCCCTGTCCTGTACAACCCCACGGCACTCTGCTCCCATCCCCGGCAGGATTTTCATTTGACCCTCAGCACAAAGATGGAACAGCAATTGCAAAACCAACTGCTGGGAACCGAATCAAGCCGATGAAAGGATAAGAGCAACAAAAATGCCCTTTATTCATTCATCGGGTTGTACTGTTTGAAGCTGTCCACGAGCAGCTCCGAGCCAAGCTCCTCCCCGTGTGTGAGGGAGGTGCAGAGAGCGGATCAGGCTCCGGCAGGGGAGCAGCAGCAGGAGCAGGGGCAGGGGCAGGGGCAGGGGCAGGGGCAGGGGCAGGGCGGCACGGGAGGCTGCAGGGCAGACTGGGGAAGGCAGGATCCCGTGACAGATTCCAGGGAAGGTGAAAAACCTTGTCTAGGTGCTGGGGCCACGGTGAAAAGCCAGCAGGAGGAACAAAGAGCTCAACGAGTGTTCTGTTCTGTTCATCCCAGCGTGGGTTGATCCAGCACCGCGGGGAGAGGACAGGGGCCCATCCAGGGCCCTCAGGGGCTTTGGACCCGCCGGGCACCGAGCCAGGGGCTCACTGGGGGATGATTGGCCACAGTGCCACCCCGGCCAGGGGCACCACATCCCAAACACTTCCCAAGAGGTGGGAACGAGTCCCTGGGGATCACTGCCCGGGGCATGGCAGGGGATGCCCGGGGCAGGACGGGCAGGGGATGCCCGGGGCAGGGGATGCCCGGGGCAGGGCAGGGGATGCCCGGGACAGGGGATGCCCGGGGAAGGATGGGCAGGGGATGCCCAGGACAGGGCAGGGGATGCCCGGGGCAGGGCAGGGGATGCCCGGGGCAGGGCGGGCAGGGGATGCCCGGGGCAGGGCAGGGGATGCCCGGGGTAGGACAAGCAGGGGATGCCCGGGGTAGGATGGGCAGGGGATGCCCAGGGCAGGGCGGGCAGGGGATGCCCTGGGCAGGATGGGCAGGGGATGCCCGGGGCAGGGCGGGCGGGGGATGCCCGGGGGAAGGACGGGCAGGGGATGCCCGGGGCAGGGCAGGGGATGCCCGGGGCAGGACAAGCAGGGGATGCCCGGGGTAGGACGGGCAGGGGATGCCCGGGGCAGGATGGGCAGGGGATGCCCAGGGCAGGGCAGGGGATGCCCGGGGCAGGACGGGCAGGGGATGCCCGGGGCAGGATGGGCAGGGGATGCCCGGGGCAGGACGGGCAGGGGATGCCCGGGGAAGGACGGGCAGGGGATGCCCGGGGCAGGGGATGCCCGGGGCAGGGCAGGGGATGCCCGGGGGAAGGACGGAGATGCCCCGGCTGGAGCAGAGGCAGCCCCTGGGCCAGGCCGGTGTGAGCAGGGGCACTCACCAGGCTCTGCTGCCTCAGCCAGCCCAGACCTGTGAGCAAGAGCTCGTCCCTGCTGGCAGCCAAGCAGCAGAGGCTGGAATTAAACCCTGCTCTCTGCTCCCTGCTCCCCAAGCCCAGCTTTGGTCACCCCTCCTGTGCTCCCTGGCTGGGACACGGGCAGCAGGGACGTGTCCATCCCCCAGGAGCCACCAGGCAGGGAGCCCCGGGCTGGGGGAGCCCCCAGAGCCCCGCAGAAAGTGCTTGTTTGTGAGAAAGCACAAGGAGGCAAATAGTTGACATTAAGCTTTTGGGGAGGCTGTGGGACTGGGCTGTTCCTTTCAGCCCTCACACAAAGGGCCCCTTTTTGTCTGGCTGTAAAACAGAAACCATATTGAAGGGTCTGTGGAATTTCTGGGCATTTTTCCCCCGGGGAGACACAGTGCCCTGCACTGCAATGCAGATGAGGCAGGATGCAAAGGGCAAGATGCTCAGAATGGCTCCACATCCACCTCCTGCCACCCCAAACCTGCCCCCCAAAGCCTCGGAGCTCCAGCAGGCTCAGGGCAGAGCCTGGAGGGGCCCCCAGAGCTGGAGATGCTGCAGGGAGCCCGGGCTGAGCCCCAGGGACAGGAGCCCTTTGGAAAGGGGCAGCAGCTCCCACTGAGCGAGCTCAGCCTGCAGCCGACCCTGAGAGCCTGGGACTGCCCCTGCCGGGTCCCGGCTGTCCCCAGGGGTGACCCCACCCTCAGCCCCTCCCTGGCCAGCACGGACCAGGCTGTGCTGCTGCTCCAGCAGGGCCGGGGAGCCCTCCCAGCCTCACTGGGGCCATTCCACAGCACAGCTCTGCCCCAGAGCTGTTCCAGGGCTGCTCCGAGCCCTGCGGGGCAGGAAACTGCCCGGGACCCCCATCCCCGGGGCAGGATTCCTCCTGAAGGAGCTCAGAGGATCCAGGTCTTGCTAACACCAGGGCTGCTGCTGCTGCTGCTGCTGTGTGCAGAGGCTTCCCCTCCTCAGCACCAGGGGACAAACAGCGCCTTACCTTACATTACCTTACCCCTTTCCATTTCCTTTCCATTTCCTTTCCATTTCCTTTCCTTTCCTTTCCTTTCCTTTCCTTTCCTTTCCTTTCCTTTCCTTTCCTTTCCTTTCCTTTCCTTTCCTTTCCTTTCCTTTCCTTTCCTTTCCTTTCCTTTCCTTTCCTTTCCTTTCCTTTCCTTTCCTTTCCTTTCCTTTCCTTTCCTTTCCTTTCCTTTCCTTTCCCTTCCCCTGGAGCCCCAGTCCTGCTCCAGGGTTCAGGCCAGTCCCGGTACCAGGGCTGCTGACACAGGATGCAAAGGGGACACAGAGGGACACAAGGGGGACACAAGGGGGACACAGAGCCCTCCCCTGTGCCCCCGAGCTGTGCCACCAGCCGCAGCTCCGGGCAGCGAGGGCAGCACGGGAATGTCCCCATGGTGAGAGCCGAGGCACTCCGGGGGAGGCCGAGGAGCCCAGAGCACATCCACAGCTCCATCTGATGGAAACCTCTGGAAAGCAGCCGGGCCCAGCCGGCTGGGGCTGCCCGGGGCAGGGGGAGCAACCTCGGCCACCCACGGCAGGGGCTGGGCTGGGACCACAGCCAGGGACCCCCAGCACCACCCAGTGCAGCCCCCGGCCCTGCCCAGACCCCAACAACCCCACCCTGGGCATCTCTGGCTGTCCAAAGGCTGGGAACCACAGCCAGGGACCCCCAGGATCACCCAGTGCAGCCCCCGGCCCTGCCCAGACCCCCAACAACCCCACCCAGTCCATCCCTGGGTGCCCAAAGGAGCTCTGGCAGCCTCGGGGCCGTGCCCATTCCCTGCAGTGCCCAGCAGGTTTTCAATAACAAAGTGGAGACTCTTCTGCTTTACGGTTTTTCCTACTTTCACTAAAATCCTGCTCCCCAATATGGGAAAAGGGTTTCTGTGTGAAGGCTCTCAGAGGAGGGGACATCCAACCCCAGCAGCTGAAGTGAGTGGAGCTGGCTGAAAAGGAGCTGGGAAGAAAAAGCTCCAGGCTGAAAGGATTTTGCTGGAATAAATCTGCTTCTGAGAGCTGCTGACTTTTTGACAAGATGAAAACCTGGAAAACATCCACTCTGCATCAAAAACGTGTTCAGGCAAGAGAACAGAAAATCTCACTTTTCAGCGAAAACAATCCCTCCGAATGGAAAACTCGCCCTGTTTGTTCTCACCCTGCCGTGAAATCCCCCTCAGCACGGGGAACATTCCCGGCAGCGCCAGCAGCACGCGGGTGACAGGAGCAGGGACAGGACAAGTGACACCGGGACACCGCAGGGCAGGGCAGGGCTGGGCTGTCCCTCCCGGCCGGGCCCTGCCGGGCTCAGCCCCTGCAGCTGCGGCCAGGAGATGTCACTGCCCGAGCATCCCCGGCCCGGGCCAGCAGCACCGCTCCAGGGCAGAGCCCCCTGCTCCAGGGCAGCTCCAGGGCACAGCTCCCTGCTCCGGGGCACAGCTCCCTGCTCCAGGGCAGAGCTCCAGGGCAGAGCTCCCTGCTCCAGGGCAGCGCTCCCTGCTCCAGGGCAGAGCTCCCTGCTCCAGGACAGAGCTCCCTGCTCCAGGGCAGAGCCCCCTGCTCCAGGCAGCTCCAGGCAGCTCCAGCTCCTGGCTCTGCTGCACTCAGCGCTTCAAACCCCAGCCCTGGCCCTCTGAAACCAAAGATTCACAGAATTCAGCTGGAAAAGCCCCAAGACCGCCGGGTCCAGCCATTCCCTCAGCACTGCCAAGGCCACCCCCACGCCCTGTCCCCAAGTGTCACATCCAGAGCTTCTAAACCCGAGGGATGGGGACAGCACCCGGCCTGGGCAGGCTGATCATGGGGCACAGAGGATGGACAGGGCCATGCCCAGCACCCAGCCCTTGTCCATGGGCACAGAGGAGGGACAGGGCCATGCCCAGCACCCAGCCCTTGATCATGGGGCAGGACAGGAGGGACAGGGCCATGCCCAGCACCCAGCCCTTGATCACGGGGCACAGAGGAGGGACAGGGCCATGCCCAGCACAGGGCCATGCCCAGCACAGGGCCATGCCCAGCACCCAGCCCTTGTTCATGGGCAGGACAGGAGGGACAGGGCCATGCCCAGCACCCAGCCCTTGATCACGGGGCACAGAGGAGGGACAGGGCCATGCCCAGCACCCAGCCCTGCCCCACCCCACGTTCCCGGGAGGGGCCTGTGGGCACAAACTGTGCTGGACACCCCGGGCAGGGCTGGGACAGCAGCTGCTCTGAGCAGGGAGATGCTGCAGGGCTGGGACACGTCCCTGCCACGCCAGAAATGTGAGACTGGAACATTCAGTGTCCAAGCAGCTCCGTCCCTGTTTGTGCAATTCCCCTGCCCTGGCCAGGAGCCTCCCCCTGCCCAGCCCCTCATTCCTGCCCAGCAAACTCGAGGGCAGGAAAGGAAACCCTGCCCAGACCCACCACCAAATATAGCCCAGGCAGGGCCGGGGCACACGAGCCTGGCCTGCACATGGGTTATCCCTGGGGCTGTCACGTTCATGGCTTCATTAAATGCCCTTCTGCAGTGCTGCAGCTGCCCCAGTTCCTCCTTTCTGTTGTGTTTTCTACCTGTACCCCAGCACAGATCCCCCCCAGCCCCGAGGTGTCCAGAGCAGCAGCTTAAATGAGGATAAAAATAAAATTTACAAAAATTTTTTTGTAAAAATAGTATTTACAATAAGTTTTTTGCAAAAAATTATTTTTATCCTCGTGTGCAGCAGCTGCTCATGAGGATAAAAATAAAATTGACACATCCAGGGAAGAAATTCCCTGCAGGAGTTGTGGTTGCTGAGTTCTGGTGGGGGCTGTGTGTTTTTGGGAGCCTCCCTGAATGACCTGAGTGATCTGAGGCCGGGGTGACATCACTTCCCTACTCCCTGTCCCTGTGGGTGTCACACACCCCAGACCCATCCATTCATCTCAGAGAGGGAAGGACGGGCCTGGATTGCTCTGGGAATGTCCCAGGGCAGCAGAGCCCAGTGCCAGGGCAGCAGAGCCCCGTGCCTGGGCAGCAGAGCCCCGTGCCAGGGCAGCAGAGCCCCGTGCCAGGGCAGCAGAGCCCTGTCCTGGGCAGCAGAGCCCCGTGCCCGGGCAGCAGAGCCCCGTGCCCGGGCAGCAGAGCCCTGTCCTGGGCAGCAGAGCCCTGTCCTGGGCAACAGAGCCCCGTGCCTGGGCAGCAGAGCCCTGTCCTGGGCAGCAGAGCCCCGTGCCCGGGCAGCAGAGCCCTGTCCTGGGCACCCTGCCCTGGCCCAGCCTCTGCCCTGCCCTGGCCCAGCCTCTGCCCTGCCATGCCCAGCTGGGAGGGCGCTGTGCCCAGCTCTGCCATCGGGCAGCACTCCGAGCACTCTGTCACCTCTTGTGTCACCACTCTGTGACCTTCCTGTCTCTGCCACCAGCAGCAGCTTTCTGCCAGCCCCAGCCCCACGCAGCACAGGAAACTCTCCTGTGCCCAGCTCAGCTCTCCTCTGCCCAGCTCAGCTCTCCTCTGCCCAGCTCAGCTCTCCTGTGCCCAGCTCAGCTCTCCTGTGCCCAGCTCAGCTCTCCTCTGCCCAGCTCAGCTCTCCTCTGCCCAGCTCAGCTCTCCTCTGCCCAGCTCAGCTCTCCTGTGCCCAGCTCAGCTCCCTCTGCCCAGCTCAGCTCTCCTGTGCCCAGCTCAGCTCTCCTGTGCCCAGCTCAGCCCTCCTGTGCCCAGCTCAGCTCTCCTGTGCCCAGCTCAGCTCTCCTGTGCCCAGCTCAGCTCTCCTGTGCCCAGCTCAGCTCCCTCTGCCCAGCTCAGCTCTCCTCTGCCCAGCTCAGCTCTCCTGTGCCCAGCTCAGCTCTCCTGTGCCCAGCTCAGCTCTCCTCTGCCCAGCTCAGCTCTCCTCTGCCCAGCTCAGCTCTCCTGTGCCCAGCTCAGCTCTCCTGTGCCCAGCTCAGCTCTCCTCTGCCCAGCTCAGCTCTCCTGTGCCCAGCTCAGCTCTCCTCTGCCCAGCTCAGCTCTCCTGTGCCCAGCTCAGCTCTCCTGTGCCCAGCTCAGCTCTCCTGTGCCCAGCTCTGCCTTCTCTCCATTGCACGGGACACAAAGTGGGAATCAGAACAATCTCCCCGGGGGTAAGGAAGGCAAAGCCCAGGCACAGTCACACTGAGTGCCCCCCTGCCCACCCTGCCCACCCTGAGCTGTAGGAAAGGGATGTCTCGGATTAACACTCCATAAAGATTCCATAAAGAATCCCAAAACCAGAGGCACCCTCAAATGAAAGCACAGAGCACGACGTCCAGCAGCATCCAGAGATTTCCCTGCCAGCAGTGACACGCCCTTGGCAGGAGTTTCCTCAGTGTAAGGTTAATCCCCTCCGAGTGCTGCTTTTCTTTTCCAGAGAAAAGTCCTGCCCGAGCCACCAGGCACAGCCAGGCCCTCACCTGGGGGACCCAGCCCCACACAAGAGCCGTGTAACCCCAAACACCCATCGGGTCCCAGATACTGCCCAGCCAGGGCAGCCAGATCAGGGCATTTGGATCCAATTAATTTCCCCAATCTGCCCTGAAAGCCGGCCAGGCCTGGGGCTGCTCCAGCTGCACACATGGCCTGGAGCAGGAGAGGCACAAGTCCCCCAGAACATCCTCTCCAGCGTGGATTTCCCAACAGTGCTGCTCCTCACTCCAAGAGAAAAATCACTGCACTGAAGTTTTCCTGCTCAGCAAAACTGATCCCCCCTCCCTGCAGCAACCTCTGTCTGCTCTCTCAGCCCTGAACCACCAAACCCCTTTGGAAATCCTCAAGCAGAGCCTACGGGCGAGACAGAATAAAATTCCTATAAAATTCCTGATGTTCTTTTTTTTCTGCTGCTGAGAGCAGAGAAACCCCAACTGCAGAAAGGCTTCCAGCTCCCCCAGACACCTCCTGTGCTGCAGGAACTGCTCCTGTGCCACATCCCAGCTGCAGGAGCCAGGGAATGTCTGCAGAGCCTTGGACTGGGCTCCCTTTCCTGGTGCAGACACACCAAGCACGAGGTGACGCAGCAAAGGGCAAAGGAGAAGTGGGAGCATCCCCTCTGCCCGGCTGGTGGGATCAGGGAGGTTTGTGCAGCCAGCGGGGTCTTTCTTTGGGAAGGGATGCGAGGCTCTGCCCAAACCCGTGGGGAAGGGTCCAGATCCCCAGAGCTGCCCCAGAGGAGGAGCAGGGCTGGTCTGGGTGGGCAGGGCTGGTCTGGGTGGGCAGGGTGCAGGAGCAGGGCTGGTCTGGGCGGGCAGGGCTGGTCTGGGTGGGCAGGGCTGGTCTGGGCGGGCAGGGCTGGTCTGGGTGGGCAGAGAGGGGGAGCAGGGCTGGTCTGGGTGGGCAGAGGGGGGGAGCAGGGCTGGTCTGGGTGGGCAGGGCTGGTCTGGGTGGGCAGGGTGCAGGAGCAGGGCTGGTCTGGGTGGAGGAGCAGGGCTGGTCTGGGCGGGCAGGGCTGGTCTGGGTGGGCAGGGCGGACTCTGACGGGGGGTCCCACACCCAGCTGCCTGCAGCGGCCACCCCGGGAACACAGAGCAGCTCCAGGCTGCCCTGGGAACAGGGAACAGCAATGGGAGCACCTCAGCTCCTGATGGTGCCTCAGCCCTCGTGTAACGGGACTCCTGGCTGTCCCTGTGCTCTGTGAACACCACGAGAGCAGAGAGCAGGCATTGCCCTGGTCAGGGCTGAGCAGAACCCACCAGAGCACACATCCATTCACCAGGGCTGCACTGAACCCACCAGAGCACACACCCCCTCACCAGGGCCGAGCAGAACCCACCAGAGCACACATCCCCCTCACCAGAGCACACATCCCCTCACCAGAGCACACATCCCCTCACCAGAGCACACATCCCCCCCAGCCCAGGCTGCTCTGAACCCACCAGAGCACACATCCCCTCACCAGGGCTGAGCAGAACCCACCAGAGCACACATCCCCTCACCAGGGCTGCTCTGAACCCACCAGGGCACACATCCCCTCACCAGAGCACACATCCCCCTCACCAGAGCACACATCCCCTCACCAGAGCACACATCCCCTCACCAGAGCACACATCCCCCCTCAGCCCAGGCTGCTCTGAACCCACCAGGGCACACATCCCCTCACCAGAGCACACATCCCCTCACCAGAGCACACATCTCCCCCAGCCCAGGCTGCTCCGAGCCCCGCCGAGCCCCCGGCCCCAGCCCTGGCCACACAGGCACGGGGGGAAATGAGGCCCCGGGGCTTCTCCAGCAGGTCCCAGCCCAACATCTGCTTTCCATGTTCCCCTGGCAGGGCTCCAGGAGCGCGCAGCACGCTGCTGTCTGTCTGTCTGTCTGTCTGCACACAGCAGGGCCCTCTGTCTGCTCCAGCACCGTTGCCCACGGACCCGCAAACCTGGGAGGGGGCACAGAGCAGCTCCCCGAGGGACACACACCCATCCCCTGGGGCACCCGAGGGGACAGAACGGCTGCTGTGAGCAGGAGAGACTCCTGCCATGGGGGCTGGGAGCAGCCCAAACCCCACAGCAACAGCCCAGCATGGTCACACAGGGCTGGGAACAGCCCAAACCCCACAGGAACAGCCCAAACCCCACAGGTACAGCCCTGCAGGGCTGGGAGCAGCCCAAACCCCACAGGAACAGCCCAAACCCCACAGGTACAGCCCAAACCCCACAGGAACGGCACAAACCCCACAGGAACAGCCCAAACCCCACAGGAACAGCCCAAACCCCACAGGTACAGCCCAGCATGGTCACACAGGGCTGGGAACAGCCCAAACCCCACAGGAACAGCCCAAACCCCACAGGAACGGCCCAAACCCCACAGGTACAGCCCAAACCCCACAGGAACAGCCCAAACCCCACAGGAACAGCCCAAACATCACAGGTACAGCCCAAACCCCACAGAAACAGCCCAAACCCCACAGCAACAGCCCAAACCCCACAGGAACGGCCCAAACCCCACAGGAACAGCCCAAACCCCACAGGAACAGCCCTGCAGGGGCACCCGGACCCTCCTGGGCACGCAGGGGTCGCGGCCCCTGCACCGGGCACGGTCGGGCCGGGGGAGCCGCGGCTGCACGGAGATCCATGTCACACTTTGGGGTGTCTGGGCAGGAGATCCATGGCACATTTTGGGGTGTTTGGGCAGGGGATCCATGGCACACTTTGGGGTGTCTGGGCAGGGGATCCACGGCACATTTTGGGGTGTTTGGGCAGGGGATCCATGGCACATTTTGGGGTGTCTTTGGGGTGTCTGGGCAGGGGATCCACGGCACGTTTTGGGGTGTCTGGGCAGGGGATCCACGGCACATTTTGGGGTGTTTGGGCAGGGGATCCATGGCACACTTTGGGGTGTCTGGGCAGGGGATCCACGGCACACTTTGGGGTGTCTTTGGGGTGTCTGGGCAGGGGATCCACGGCACACTTTGGGGTGTCTTTGGGGTGTCTGGCAGGGCTGCACCCCGCAGTTGGTGGGGCGGCTCCTCCGCCCAGCCCTGGGGTGGCCAGAGGCACATCCAGATGCAGGGAATTCAAACCGCACAGGATTAAATCCCAGGTTCCGTGATCCTCACTGTGCCCCGGACTCGCCCCCACGCGAGGGAAGGCACCGCGCCCCCACGGACCGGCTCCGATGGCTCTGCAGAGGATGCTCCGCACGCAAAATTCAATGTTCGCCATTGAAACACCCCGGAAATCATTTCGGGTTCACCCGGTGCGAACACAAACTCCCGGCCCGAGCCGCCGAGACAAACGAGGCGCTAATGGCTGCAATTAGACACTAATTAATATCAATTACCCGCAATCAGGAGGGGAAAGTTGCACCTAGGGCAGCGAACTGCCTCAGGAACTTAGAAGTGAGGATTACTTTAGTGGTGCGCTGCATGAAACGAAATCCGAGTGCGTCCCGATATTCCAGGAACGTGCCCCACATTCACCAAAATCCTGACTGCCCCGGGAGCCGCGGAACTCCCGACGGCCCGAGAGCTTCCCGCGGTGCTGGAGACACGCAGGGCAGCAGAACCAAGGCAAACACCGAGCCCTCAGCCTGGCACGGGCAAAGCATCCCCACCTGCGGCCAGGAGCGGAGATCCAGCCCGGGGAGATGCAGGATTATCACTGAGAACCTCCCAGAGTTTATCAGGGAAGCAGCGAGAGGGGAATTCCCGGGCTGGGGAGGCTCTGCGGTCACCCTGCCCATCTCCCGTGCCCATCTCCCGTGCCCATCTCCCGTGCCCATCGCCGCCCTCACCTGGCTTCAGCCCCTCGAAGATGCTGAGGCGAGGCTTTTCCATCCACGTCAAGTGGTCAAACGCATCCTCCTCGGACGGCTCCAGGATTTTCTTTAAGAAACTCGCCATGAGTCTCACCGAGTCTGCGGTGGGGCACAGAACAGACGGGTCAGTGTTGGGCTGTGCGGCCACGAGGTTTTCCCTTTGCTCTCCCTCAGGGACAGGTCAGGAGTGTGTGAAAAATCGCGCCGTGAAAGGCCAATGTCCAGAGAGGAGATGGAGGGGTCTGCAGCTTTACTGGAATCAAGGGAGAGTCCACTGGGCCCCACTTCGTGAGGCTTTGGGGGTGCAGCCTCCTTCTATCCCCAGTTCCCGGCCATGTGTTGCTCTCTTCTTTTCCCCTCAGCACCAGGAAGGTGCGGCCCTCCCAAACCGTCCATCCCACCCCACCCCACATCCCCCTGGGCTGCAGCCCTCCCAAACCGCCCATCCCACATCCCCCTGGACTGCAAACCGCCCATCCCACCCCATATCCCCCTGGGCTGCAGCCCTCCCAAACCACCCATCCCACCCCACCCCACATCCCCCCTTGGGCACGTGTGGACAGCTCCCCCAAAGCTGGGGAGCCCGGGCTGCCTGGGCTGTGCAGTGCCTCTGCACGGAGCCCTCTGTCCCTTCCCCTGGAGTTCAGGAGGTCAAACTCGCTGGGTCTGTGAGCAGCCCTGGCAGTGAGGCCAGCAGGGACACCAGGACCATCCCAGGGACACCAGGACCCGTCCCAGGGACACCAGGACCCGTCCCGGGGACACCAGGGCCCATCCCAGGGACACCGGGGCCCGTCCCAGGGACACCGGGGCCCGTCCCGGGGACACCAAGGGCCATTTCTCCCAAAGAGCCCTGGAGCAGTGCAGAAGCAGCACCAGCCGTGTTCTCACTGCCTGGCTCGGGAGCGCAGCTGAGCCCAAGGAAAGCCCGGGAGCCTCCCGTGGGCATCGGATGCTGCACTCAGAGCTCAGGGCTCCAGAAAGCACAGCCAGGTGGCAAAGTCACCTCTCTGAAGAAAAGCCAGGCTTGGAGCTGGTGAGGGACATTTCAGCCCCGCCCTCCTTAAACCCAGGCTGTGAAGGGAAATTCCGTCTGTCCAGTCAGGAGCGGCGCTGGGAGCCACAGTCCCACCCAGCCTGGTTACAGTGGAGTGTGAGATGCTGCTGGGCACGGCACAGCTGGGCTGGGAGCTGGGCAGGGGCCGCGGGCCGGGCTGCAGACGCTCCCTGGGGCTCCCTGCTCGTGCCCGCTCTGTCTCTGCCCGGGCTCGGCTCCCCGCTCCGTTCTCCGGGTGCCAGCCCGTGCCAGCCTCCCCCGGCCCGTGCCAGCCTCCCCCGGCCCCATTCGAGCCCCGGTACCTGGATGCCGCAGCCAAACTCGGGGCCGGGCAGCGGCCGCTGGAACCCGGGGCACGCCCAGGAACGCGGCCGGTGCCGGGCGCCGGTGACCGCACAAAGCGCCCCCAGCCCCGTTAGAGGGGGGGGACACCAGCCCAGCCACCCCCAGAGCCGCCCCTCAGTCAGTGCCAGCTGTGCCCCAGCCATGCCCACACACCCCAAAGGGGTTTGTAAGGGTTCGCTCTCCTTTGCTGGGCCCCAGCCGGGTCAGCCCGGTGCTCTGGGGGCTCCCCGCTCATTTCCTTCGGAAAGCGGCCCAAAGCCAGCCTGGCTGTCCCTGCTGTCCTGGGCCAGCCCCGGTACAGCCTCCTCTGGCTCTCCAAGTGTTTCTGTCCCTCTCCACCAGGATCTGCCTTTTCCCGGGCTGCTGACACAAACCCTGCAGGAATCCCCGGTGCCGGTGCCGTGTCCTGGGTCCTACAAAAGCTGCTCCCTGGTCCTAACCATGAAAACCAGCCCCGGTGCTGCTGCCAGCCTGGCTCTGAGCCCATGCCCGGGGCAGGGGCGCTGTCCCTGCAGAGGGGGCAGAGCAGCACTGGCACAGCCGCGGGCACTGCCCTGGTCAGTGCTGCTCGTGTGTCACCTCACAGGCCCTTCTGAACATTCTGCTTTTATCTCCTCGTGCTGTAAAAACCTCCAGCCCAGCCCCAGGAGCTGCAGCTGGATTCAGGGCAGATCCCTCCCTGCACAGAAGATCCACACGGGGAGAGGTTTCGCAAGAGCAGGGATGGGGTGACCTCATGGAGGCTTTCTGCACAAAGCCTTGGGGAACTTGTGATCCCTCCCAGAGCTTCCCGTTTGCTTTTTACAACAAAAACTGGAGTTTGTGATCCCTCCCAGAGCTTCCAGTTTGCTTTTTACAACAAAAACTGGAGTTTGTGATCCCTCCCAAAGCTTCCAGTTTGCTCCTCAGGAGGAATGGCAGGAGCAGCCCGGTCACCATGGGATTCCTGATTTCATCCTGTCCCTGATCCTCCTTCTGCAGGGTTCGCTGTGCTCTGCCCGGGGTGCCGTGCTCGCCCTCCTGGTGCCCGTGTGGGGCACAGGAGGGGGCAGCAGGGGACCAGCTCTCCCTGCAGCCCCGTCTGTGCCGTCCCTGCAGGCACAGGACAGAGCTTTCCCGCTGAAACCCTCGCGGCAGGAGCGGAATTTCACCTGCAGCAGGTGCCGAGGGCTCCCCGCGGGCCCGGCTGAAATTCCTGCTCCGCTCGGATGGGATTTGGCCGCCGGCGGTGTCTGCGCTGAGTAACGGCTCTGGCAGCGAGCAGCGAGCCTGGGGAGTGTGTAATGGAGCTGCTGTGCCACGAGAGCCTCCCTCGGGGGTGCCTGGGGCAGGGAGGGACGGCCGGACCACCCAGGCACTGCCCGGGACAGCTCTGGCACTGCCCAGAGCGCTGGCACTGCCCGGAGCGGTGGCACTGCCCACCCCGGGGACAGGCTGTGACCCCCGAGCCCGGGGACAGCGCTGGCACTGCCCAGAGCGGTGGCACTGCCCAGAGCGGTGGCACTGCCCGGAGGGCTGGCACTGCCCAGAGCGGTGTCATTGCTCAGAGCACTGGCACTGCCCAGAGCGGTGGCACTGCCCGGAGGGCTGGCACTCCCCAGAGCGGTGTCACCCCGCGGGCACAGGCTGTGACCCCGCCGTGTCCCCAGGAGGGAGGCGGACCCGCACACGGAGGAGGCACAGCGCATCTTTATCGGATTTCGGGGCGGATTTTCACAATCGCAATCCTGAGCGCTGCAGTCAGAGAGCAGGAGGGGCCGGCAGGGGCAGAGGGTGGAGCTGGAATGGGCCGAGGTGGGACAACATGGGAGGATGCTCCCGAAAAAGCAGCGGGAGGAACCAACAGATGCGACCGAGCCGAGGAGCTCCACCCAAAGCAGCGCCGGGAGCGGCGCCGATCCGTGCCCAGGGCAGCCCCAGCACGGGTGGGCAGAGCTGGGGGGTCACACGAGCTGCCACCATCTCCATCCCATCGCTGGCAGCCCCTGGCACCTCCATCCCTCTGTCCGGGGATGCTCCTGCACAGAGCCCTGCTCGGGGACAGCCTGCACAGAGCCCTGCTCGGGGACAGCCTGCACAGAGCCCCGGGGCAGTGACAGCCCGCACAGAGCCCCGGGGCAGGGACAGCCTGCACAGAGCCCTGCTCGGGGACAGCCTGCACAGAGCCCCGGGGCAGGGACAGCCCGCACAGAGCCCTGCTCGGGGACAGCCTGCACAGAGCCCCGGGGCAGGGACAGCCTGCACAGAGCCCCGGGGCAGTGACAGCCCGCACAGAGCCCTGCTCGGGGACAGCTCGCACAGAGCCCTGCTCGGGGACAGCTCGCACAGAGCCCCGGGGCAGGGACAGCCTGCACAGAGCCCCGGGGCAGTGACAGCCTGCACAGAGCCCCGCTCGGTGACAGCCTGCACAGAGCCCCGTTGGTGAAGGAGCTTTGGCTCCCGCTCCTGCCGGGCCAGTGGCTCCGGCTGGGCTCCCTCCTGTCCCGGCCCCAGCGTGTCCCCGCCCGGAGCTGGAGCTGGGAATGAGGGTTGGGGGTGCAGCTGGGCTCCTCCAGCTTGGGGACCAGGGGAGAAGAGGGGTCAGAGCTGAGCATGAGGTTGTTCCCTCTGGAAAACTGCAGGATTCCTGCCCAGGGGATGCTGCAGGCCTGGCCCAGGGGGATGAGAGCAGCAGGGGCTGAAAGGAGCAGCTCCCAAGGTCCCAAAGAGCCCCCGAGGCTGTGCTGATGAGGGCAGGGGCTGCAGGTTCAGAACAAGCAAAGGGAGGGGTTTGGTTTGTGGTTTCTCTGTGACAGGCTGGGACACAGATCCTGTGCTTGTCAGGGAGCTCGGGGAAGAGGCTGCCATGGGGATGAGGTACCTGCACTCCGGGAAACAGCCCTGGCTCCAACAAACACATCCAGCACTGAGGAGCATTCCAGGAGCTCGGGGAGGATATTTCCGTGGGCATGAGGTACCTGCACTCATAGAAACAGCCCTGGCTCCAACAGCCCCAAAGTGAAACACATCCAGCCCTGAGGAGCATTCCAGGAGCTCCCAGTGCATCAAGCATTCCTGGAAATGATTAATCCCTTCCTCGGGGAGCCCCCGGCCCTGGGAAGAGCCTTGCAGGACAGGGAGCCAAGGGCGCTCCTGGTGTGACAGGAATCCGGCCGGGCTGGGCCAAGCTCTGTGTCACTTGCACAAAGCGCTGTCCCCCAGAGCCGGGCACTCAGCACGGCCCTGCCCGGGGCTGGGCTCACATCCAGGTGCCTTTGGGGTGTGCAGGGAGAGCGGAGCCCCGGGACAGCTCCCGCCGCTGCGGGGTGGCTCAGATTTCCCGGAGATGCTCTTATCTCCTTATCTCCTTATCTCCTTATCCCCTCCTGCCCTCTGCCCGTCCCCGTGCTGGGCTGTCCTGTGCATCCCACGGAGCCGGGACAGCCCAGGGAGGGCTGGGGCCGGGGCTGGGGCAGGGCTGTGCCCCCAGCTCGGCTCTCCTGCGAGGAAACGTCACCGTAGGACACGGGAGAACACAAGCACACACCGCTGCTCTCAAGGTGAACAAAAAAAAGAACTTTATTTTCTGACTCCAACATTTATAGTTCTCCAAAAGTGGCAGTGGATTGGAGGGTGACAGTGCCACCTCTCCAATGACACTGGACAAACCAACAGTCCATCAACTTTCTCCTCTGCCATAAAAGAATGCAAAACAATGAGTTATTTACAGAAAGTGCGTGAGAAAGTTTGTTACAAGAACATAAACATCAGAAGGCTCAGAAAATCTTAAAAAATCAGAGCGACAAGGAAAGGCCAGGTGGAGCTGGGCATGGCTGAGCAATCCCACCCAAGAGCCCTGGGAGCCCCCAGAGCTCAGCCCAGCCCTGAGGGTCCCTTCAGCAGGCACAGGGGAGGAATGTGCACCACGCTGCACGGAAAGGGAACTTCTGGGACTCTGGGGAGACCTCTTGGATGTGATCCCGGGAAGGAATGACTCGGAGGTGGCTCCACAGGCATTTCCCTCTCAGAACGTCAGTGAGTGACACACTTCAGCTCCCAGCAAATACAGGGCAGGAATGGCAGTGAATTTCCATAAACTGCACATCTCAGTGTCCCGGCAGTGCTCCCACAGCCTGGATCCGTGCCCATGCTTCCAATTCCCTCCAGACTGTGAGACTGTCACCGTTTCCCCTCGCAGCTGTGACTCCTGCACACTTCCAAGGTCCCAGCCCTTCTTTATTCATTCTTTATTCCCTTTCCTTGAAGGCCCCGGCTCATCCCCGGGACCGGCGGCTCGGGCTGGACGCCTTGGGCGTTGCTCAATCACATTTTAGGAAAACAGCTCAGAGCGTCCCCGGCGGGCCCAGCGCCTGCCAGGGCTGCGAGCCGCAGCCAGAGTTTGGCTCTTTCCTCGGAATGACACAGGAAAGACGGAATGTCTCCCCTCCGACCCCGGCAGGGGTCACGCAGATGGCGCCCAGCCCCGGCGCACGGGATGGTTCCCGTGCACACGAGCGGCGCCGCTTCCTCTTGTGTAATGCAGCATTTGTGCAGCTGCAAGGCAGAGTCCTGCGGCTCAAACCACGAGAGCAGAGCCGAGAGCTCTGCCAAGAGGGGCCAGGGCTGGAATTTCCTCCTGGTACATGATTAGAGCAGGAGAGACCTGAGCTGTGGGTTCACATCTGGGGCTGTGGATGCTCCCGGCCAGAGGAGGGGGCAGAGCTGGGAGTTATTCCCTGAGGGAATTGCAAGGCTCCCGCTGCTTCCACACCCTGGGTGGTGTTGAGCCTAGGTTAAGCAACCACTGAAGGTCAAAAATGCATGTAATCCATCCCAAATCTGCCCACGGATCAGCCCATGGATCAATTCATGGATCAGCCCAGGGAACATCTCACGGATCAGCCCATGGATCAGTTCATGGATCAGCCCAGGGAACAGCTCACGGATCAGCTCATGGATCAGCCCATGGATTACCCCATGGATCAGCCCAGGGAACAGCTCATGGATCAGCCCATGGATCAGTTCATGGATCAGCCTAGGGAACAGCTCATGGATCAGCCCATGGATCAATTCATGGATCAGCCCAGGGAACAGCTCACGGATCAGCCCATGGATCAGCCCAGGGAACAGGCCATAGATCAGCCCATTCCCACCCACTCCTATTTGTCATTCCCTGCTTGGACTTTCTCTTTTTTTTGCAGAAATCCTTGCAGGATGACAGCTCTTCCTACAAATGCCTGTATTTGCTTGCAGACTTGGATGCAGATGGAAAATCCTCCTTTGGCCATTTGGACTCTGATTTTTAATTTCCACCTGAGGCCCTGGGCTGAATCCTTTCCCAGGGAGCATTTATTGAATCACAGCTCATTCCCCCAAACCGGGGCGGGCCCGAGGGCTGTTGGAGCAGCCAGCCCAGGCAGCCGGTCCCACACACACAGAGCTGGCAGCAAATTCACTTTCTGCTGCCTTTTTCCAGCTGCAGGGCTGCTCCCACCCCTGTGAGCAGAGCAGTGAATCATGTTCCCGTTACATCCCTCACATCCCGCTCTGTCCCTGCCCGGCCCCCTCTTTGTCACCCCTGTTTGTCACGGGAGGAGCGGGGAGGTGGCACCGTGCCAGGGCAGTGCCACGGCCGCAGGTGGCTCTGGCGCCGCTCAGGGCTCAGAATTGATCCCGGGACTCGTTCCCAACAGCCCGGCCTGGAAACGTTCTCGGCTCGGCTTTAAATCTTTATTTATTGAATTGTTCTTTAAAGCACAGCCTAAGGGCTCCCTCTGCTGCCGTGCGGGGCTGGAGAGGAGAGGCTGGGGGAGAGCAGGGTCCGAGCCCCGGGGGCTCCAGATGTTCACCGTGCAGCTCCAGATGTTCCCTGCTGCTGCTGCTGCCCTGACAGCAGGGCCCTGATGCCCCTGATGTCCCTGATGTCCCCGATGTCCCTGATGTCCCCCAAATGGCCCTGATGTCCCTGATGTCCCCCACATGTCCCTGATATCCCTGATGTCCCTGATGTCCCTGATATCCCTGATGTCCCCGATGTCCCTGATGTCCCTGATGTCCCCGATGTCCCTGATGTCCCTGATGTCCCCGATGTCCCCTGAGCTGCCCAGCCGGGTCACAGCCCCGGGGGTGCCGCCCTCCCCATCCTGCTGCAAACCAGAGGAAAACGCCCCAGGGCGTTCCCGGTCCTGCCTTTTCTCACCGTGCCGGGGTCGGGGCTGTCCCGGGTGCGGCGGCTGCCCAGGGGCAGGGGGAGGCCGGGCTGATCCCCACGGGTGCCTGGGGGCGCCTGGGGGTGCCTGGGGGTGCCTGGGGGTGCCTGGGGGTGCCTGGTGAGGCTCCGACCCCAGAGCTCCACCTGCACCCAGATGGAGCAGGACCCAGCAAAGTCCCTGTCCCTGTCCCTGTCCCTGTCCCCATCTCCATCCAGTCCCGTCCTAACTAAACCACGCTTTTGGGCACAGCCCTGCAACTTAGAACACAAGAAATCAAGGGCCCACAAAAGGCCAGGGAATCGTTTTTTCCTCATCCAAGGAGATTTTAGGTGAGGGTTTGGGTTGGCACCTCTGCCCACAGCTGGACCAGAGGGCTCTCAGGTGCTGGGAAGGACGTGTGGAAGTTCCCAAGAGCAGAGCTGACACGAATTCCTTCCACAACAGGGTCTGGGTGTGAGGGAGGGCTCCACCAAGAACAAAACATAATCCAGGTACTGGTGGAAGAAATTGAGTTTAAGCCTCGGAGGAGAGGGGACAGGTGACACACACAAAGGTCCCGCTGGGGCAGTGACACCAGCCATAAACCAGGGCCGGGCCAGCAGGGATGGGTGAGTCAGAGCCGGGCCCTCCCTGCCCTGGTCACACACAGCAGCGGTGACTCAGGGCCCGGGTAACCATGGAGCTGTTTGCACTCTGCTCGGGACTGAGGAGAAAAGGAGGAGAAAACTACAGAGATCACCCAAAGTGAACTGAATGGAAAGAGCTTGGTGACACAGAGAGGGAAAACCCCGAGGAACGACTGCACGGGCCCGGGGGTCCCCAGGAGGGGTCCGGGGGGCTCGGGGATGAACTCAGGGGAATGAATCCCCAGACTGATGGCTCTGCCCGTGCCGGACAGGTGGGACGAGGCAAGCGTGGTCCTGGTGGGTTTTGAGGATCCTTGGAGGAATGTGAGGAACAACAGAGCAGAAAGTCCAACCCCATGTGAGCAAACTGTTGGGATGTGCACAGAGCAGGGTTCAGGGAGAGAACAGTCAGCTGAAGAACCTCAGCGTGGCTGTGGCAAATATTCTGGGGAATATCACAGCTCCCAGCTGTGCTGGCACCATCCCAGCCAGATCTCACTACTTCAGAGCAAAGAGGACTTTAATATTATTACTACTATTATTATTATTATTATTATTATCACTACTACTACTACTACTACTGGAGTATTTCTGCCCTCCAAACCCTCCAGGCTCAGCCCCACCCAGGTGTGAGGTGGGGCAGCATTAATTGCCCAGCTGATGCTGGAGAAGCTGGCTCCCTCCGTGTGCAGTCCTGGGGCTTGTGGAAAAAAGCACATTCAGAGAATTTCTCTGCTCTGAGGCAACTCCCACTTCCTGCTCCCCAGGAAACCCCAGCACTCGTGAGTGAGAATCGAACCAGACTCACACCCAGCTGCAGCACAGATAAGAAATTTGGTTCTGATCCACGACAGGAATGCAATGAACTGCCAGTTTCTCAGAAGCCAAAGGCCTGAATGTTTGCCAAGAGCTAAAAATAAGCCAAAGAAGGCTCTATTTAAAGGCACCTACTAAGAAATGCCTCTGTCCTTGGTTAAATAAACTGCAACTTCCAGAAAAGCCCTGTTTTCCAGGAGTCTGGGGGGAGCTTTGGCAGCAGGTGAATAAACACTGGGTCCAAAGCTTTTAACACATTTTAGAAGCAGCAGCTCGTGGCTGGAGCTGGGCCAGCAGCAAGCAGGGGCTGGCTGGGCTGGAGCAGGAGGGATTCCCACTCCTCCCTGCAGGACCTGCTGAAGGTCTCCTTGGGGGTTGGACTGAACTTGGCCTCCTCACATTGATTCCCTAAAAATGCCTGATCCCTGGGATGGAAACGGGCACTGGAGTGCCTCTGGTGTGTGTGGCACTGAGCAAGGGGCACCTCTGAGTGCCCTCCAAAGGAGAGCAGCCCTGGGGAGACACTTCAGCTCTGTGTGCTGACAGAAAACTGCAGAGCCCTGGCTGACAGAACTGTGCCAGAGCTGGGGAACAGTTTAAATCAACAATAAACTCCTGCTAAAGGTGCCTGACAAGGACACGGGGCAGAAATGAAGCTGAGCCATGAACCACAGGAGGGATGTCTGGGCTGGTTAAACAAAGCAGTATTTTAATTTCAAGATTTTATAAATAGGTATTTACAAAAGGAAGGTATCAATCAGAGTTAAACAAAGGTACAGCTGCCAGAACTGCAGAGCACAGGGACAGGAACCAGGGTCATGCAGCCCCACAATTCACAGCACACAGGAGTCAGAAAGAAACCACCATGGAAATTGCTCAGCCACAATCCTGACCCAGGGGCTCAGCAGCTGCTGCTGGGCAAGCACAGGCTCAGGGCAGAGCCCAGAGGGAGCTGAGCTGGTCCCTGTGCAGGGATGAGCTCAGACACAGCCCAGGGACAGCACCCAGTGCTCTGCAGGAGGGTGACACTGCCAGTGCCACCCTGTGCCACAACTCCCATCCCCACACCCTGCTGGCCTGAGGAACAGCCCCATGGCCCCCTCCAGGACACCCCACAGCCTCAGGGGGACAGGCCAGGCACACAGGGCTGCTCTCACAGCCCTGGAAACTCTTCTGCCTTCCCTGGAAACTCTTCTGCTCTTCCACTCTCCAGACAGGCCCAGCCCTGCAGGGATCCCACAGCTCCAGGGCTCTGGGATGCTCTCCAGGTCAGTGAAGGTTCAGAAACCAGGGCCAGCTCCCAGGTCACCTTCTGCAGCTGCCATGGGACCTCAGGGATCTTCCAGCAGCTCCACTTCCTTCAGATGCTCCTCACTGCAGCCACTCAGAGCCATTCCAGGGATGCAGGGCCAAAATTCACTCCTTAAACTGCAGCAACAACCTCCAAGAGCCAAACCTGAGAGCTGACAGCACCCAGGCACCAGGTGCTGAAGGAGCAGGAGAGCTCCCCAGGCTTGGCTTGTACATGGCTTTTCTGAAGAAGCTCCAGCAAATTTTTTTAAACTCATCCAGTAGCTCTAAACCTCTATGAAACCCACTCAGGCTATCTTTTAATTTAAAGATTAAGCAAATCAATTCTTGTTAATCAAACTAAAGAGAAAACTTAAACACAAACTGCTAGAATATGGAAAATGGAATATAAGTTGCCAGGAGTGTTAACCTCAAGTCTTGCACAATTTATTTACTTCTTTTGATTCACACCTTGTGTGCAGCTCCCAAATTGGTCAGAGCAAGTTCTCAGTTGGTCACTGCTGGGAATGCAGCCTGGCTGGAGGCTCCCACCACACTCAGGATGCTGCTTGGTCCTCTGTAGCCATGGTCTGCAGGAGTGAGATCAAAGAGGGCAGGAGAACTCTGTGAGCCACTGCTGGGATTTTGGGATAAAACCATTCATTTCTGCCAGAGCCTGAGACTGGCCTGGGCACCTGGGTGAGCCCTGCCAGGGTACAGGAACTCAGGAGAAACCAAGAAGGGGATGGGCCCAGCACAGAGTGCCAAGAAAGGTCACCAGTGCTTGAGCTTCTGACCACACTGATGGCAGCAATTCCAGCAAATATCTGTGAACCCATGACAGCCAAAACACCTCTGCCAGGGTCACCAATGCAGCCAGAACAGGGGGGGCTGCTCCTGCTGGAACATTTGCTCCCTTTCCTGCAAGGAGCAAACCCAGAGCTGGGGAGAGCAGGAGCTGCTGGAAGAGCTGGGTGTGGGTGGGAGGGAGCACAGAGGGCAGGGGCAGCCCTTTCAGCCTGGTGTTACTCCAGGCACATTCCAGTAATGCCATGGCAGGACCCATGGCACCAGCCAACACCCAGCAATCAGCAGTGCTCTGAGCCCTCATGAACGGGGCAGGGTCCCACTGCACAGCTCAGAACACCCACCAGCCCCTCGTGCTGTCCCCAGGGATCCCAGAGCCCCGGAGGCCTCACCTGCCGCAGGAACTGCTTGCCCAGGTAGCTGGTGGCCATGCTGGTCAGGTTCTTCCTGCTGCCAACTTTGCACCTGATGTAGCCATAGAGGTTGGCTCCCTGCAGCACCACCCCCATCACCACCACTGCCTGTGACAGGGAGAGGCATCAGCAGCTGGCAGCCCCTGGCTCACACAGGGCAGAGCCAGAGGGCAGCTCGGGGGGCACTCACCAACCACTTCACTTTGAAAGAGAAGAGAGCACTGAAGGCAAAGATCACCCAGATCATGGGGCAGGTGATCAGGCCTAGCCAGAAAATTCGGGACTCTGCTTCAGATGAGGTCTTACCCCCTTGTGCTGGCACCTGAAACAGAAGGGAAATGGCAGTGACCAGGCTGCTCCACCCTGCAGATCCCATGTCCTTAAATCCAGGGCAGAATCCCCCCACTCCCTGGGAATTCCCTCCACACAGCAGCACTGGGTGCTTCCAGGACTGATTTCCACATCACACAGAGACATCTCTGCAACAGGAAGTGTTTCCATTTAAGGGAATCTTTGCAGTTTTGTCTCAGAATCACTGGAGGCAGCAGCATCAAAACCTCTTGGAATGCTTGGGGCTGGAAGGGTAATTTGGGAAAAATGACATTTCCTGCAAGGTTCAGTTACAAAGTTTAGAAACAGCCAAAGGAGTCATTTCTTATCTCCAAAACCCACAGACTTGCAGTACTTACATTAGTATATATCAATACATCATGAGAACTCAACAATTAGTATATATCAATACATCATGAGAACTTTCTAATAACTCAACAATCAAAAGGTCATCCCCCAAAGCAGCCTGCACAGCTCTGTGGCTGCCAGCAGATGTTCCCTGTGCAATCCCCCCTCTCCAGCAGCACCACCAGGGGTTCACAAAGCAGACAGGAGGACAAGAACCCAATCACCAACCTTCCTGGCCTCAAACACCCAGTGACTCCTGCCATCATCATCCACCTGGTTCCACCAGCGCAGGCCAACCATGAGGCGCCCCGTGACGTTCTGGAAGAGAGCAGAACCCTGAGCTCTGGCTCCTCTGCAAAGAGCCCTCCTGCCACAGCTCAGGGCCAGGCTGCTGCTTTCCATGGTGCCCAGCTGCCTCACACTGGCACAATGAGCCACAAGGAGCCATCCCTCAGAGACCCAGCAGGTCTGGGGTGCCTCTGAGCTGGTAACACAGCCTGTGCTGCCTCAGGGAGCCTGACAAATGCTCTCCCCTGGACTTTCCAAAGGGAGCAAGTGCACAGAGATGTCAGAGTTTATTTCATAAAGCTCTGCAATCCCCTCCAGCACTTGAGGGTGTTTTGGGGGTACCATTTTGTGGGAGAGGCACAAATAAATGACTTGTCTGAGACATGAGCATCACTGTCAATTATTTTTACACAGCGAGGCAAGGACAACAAAAAGCACAAAGGGAACTCACCTTTACAGCCCAGAAGTCACAGGACAGGAGGAGGATAATGCTCACCATGCAGGCAATGAAGCTGCTGGTTAAGAGCTCACAGAGCAGATAAACAACGATGGCACTGACTCGGAAGAATAAGTGGAAAAATGATGCCACTGGGTGCCTGGAATGAAGGACAGGACAGTCACAGCTCCTGCAGACAAGTGACATTGCCAGGGGTGAGGGTCAGCATTGTAACATGAACCCAGTGTTCTGGAAATATGGGAAATAACTGCCTGGAAGCTGACACAAGGCAGAGACATTCCAGAAACTCCCTCTGTCACCACCAACCTTATTTTTGACTTTTTGGATCTCCTGGACACATCATCATCTGCATCAAAGAGAGACACATCTTCAATGTCATCACTGCTGTCCTGAGGGGGGAGCAGAGGCAAAGGGTTACAGGAGAAAAATGAAACCTGATGTCTTCAACATCAGCCTGGGACAGTGTTCATCACCCAGAAAACCACAGAGGCACCTCAGGATCAGAGTTCATTTGGGAAGAAGGTGAAGATTTAACCACACACAAGCCTACAGTGTGATCTCAGAAATGATCAGCAGGGCTCAGGTTGGTGAGCTGCAGCTGGGCTGATCACAAACCCCGCTGCTCCCAGGTGTGGAAAGAGCACACCCGGCTCTGGCACACCTGGCTCTGGCACACCTGGCTCTGGCACACAGCCTCCAACGCGTGCCTTCCTTGCCCGGTAACTCCAGCCGGGGCAGTGGTTTTGTTCCTGAGCCTCCAGGACAGTCACTGCCCGGGACTGCCAGGACGGAGAACTGAGAGAAGCTGCTCTGCTGTGAGCCCCGGTGGTGCGAAGAGAGCCCCGAGCTGCGGGTGCCAGCAGCTCTGCCCGTGTCACACACCACACTGCCCGTGTCACACACCACACTGGTCGTGTCACACACCACACTGGTCGTGTCACACACTGCCAGGCACGGCCGTGTCACACAGCGCACTGTCCGTGTCACACACTGCACTGTCCGTGTCACACACCACACTGCCTGTGTCACACACCACACTGCCCGTGTCACACACTGCCAGGCACGGCCGTGTCACACAGCGCACTGTCCGTGTCACACAGTGCACTGTCCGTGTCACACACTGCCAGGCACGGCCGTGTCACACACCACACTGCCCGTGTCACACACCACACTGCCCGTGTCACACACTGCCAGGCACTGGCCGTGTCACACACCGCACTGCCCGTGTCACACACCGCACTGTCCGTGTCACACACCGCACTGCCCGTGTCACACACCGCACTGTCCGTGTCACACACCGCACTGCCCGTGTCACACACCGCACTGTCCGTGTCACACACCACACTGCCCGTGTCACACACTGCCAGGCACTGGCCGTGTCACACACCGCACTGCCCGTGTCACACACCGCACTGTCCGTGTCACACACCACACTGCCCGTGTCACACACCGCACTGTCCGTGTCACACACCGCACTGCCCGTGGCACACACTGCCAGGCACGGCCGTGTCACACACCGCACTGCCCGTGTCACACACCACACTGCCCGTGGCACACACTGCCAGGCACGGCCGTGTCACACACCGCACTGCCCGTGTCACACACCGCACTGCCCGTGTCACACACTGCCAGGCACGGCCGTGTCACACACCACACTGCCCGTGTCACACACTGCCAGGCACGGCCGTGTCACACACCACACTGCCCGTGTCACACACTGCCAGGCACCGGCCGTGTCACACACCGCACTGCCCGTGTCACACACTGCCAGGCACGGCCGTGTCACACACCTCCGGGCACCGGCCGTGTCACACAGCGCCGGGCACCGGCCGTGGAGCCCCGCGGGGCCCTTGGTACGGACGGGCGGGCCTGTCACGGCAGGAAGCGCCCCCGAGCCCCGCAGCTCGCCCGGGGCCTGTGGGAAGGGAGTCCCGTCCGGGATCCTGCGATCCGTGCCCAGGCCCCTGCTCCGGCCCCGGTCTCGAGATCCCGGTCCCGTGTCCCATGGCCAAGCCCCGGATCCCGGGCCCGTGTCCCATGGCCAAGCCCCTGATGCCGGTTCCGAATGCCGGTCCCGGTCCCGGTCCCGTATCCCATGGCCAAGCCCGTGTCCCGTGTCCCATGGCCAAGCCCCCGGTCCCGTACCATGGTCGGAGCCGCCACTTCCGCCCCGCCGCTCGCGTCACGGCCGCGGACCAATCGCGGCGCGTCCCGTGACCCCGCTCGGCCGCTCCGCCCCCCGCGCGTGCGCGCTAGCGCGAGCCGGGCGCGAGACGTGGCCGGGGCTGCTCCCGCCAATGGCCCTGAGGGCAGCGGGGGGAACCGGGGGGACCCTGAGGAGCAGGCACCGGCTGAGGGGAGCGGGGGGACCCTGAGGAGCAGGCACCGGCTGAGGGGAGCGGGGGGACCCTGAGGGACCAGCACCGGCTGAGGGGAGCGGGGGGACCCTGAGGAGCAGGCACCGGCTGAGGGGAGCGGGGGGACCATGAGGAGCAGGCACCGGCTGAGGGGAGCGGGGGGATCCTGAGGAGCAGGCACCGGCTGAGGGGAGCGGGGGGATCCTGAGGAGCAGGCACCGCCTGGAGGGAGCGGGGGGATCCTGAGGGACCAGCACCGCCTGAAGGGAGCGGGGGGATCCTGAGGGACCAGCACCGCCTGAAGGGAGCGGGGGGATCCTGAGGGACCAGCACCGCCTGAGGGGAGCGGGGGGATCCGGGGTGCTGGCCCCTGAGCGCTCACAGCTTCAGGGAGCTGCTGATTTACGGACTCCAAGTTGAACACAACCCTGTGATCCTCCTCACTTCGTCATGGCCAGTAAAGAACCAGCCTTCACCATGGTGTTTTCCCACCGGGCTTTATTGAGCAGCGTTCCCCGCCGGCTGTGGCACGGTGCCTTGGCCGCAGCCGGGCGGGTTTATCCCCATTCTCCGGGAGGAGCTGCCGTCGTGTGGCGGAGCTGCCGTCGTGTGGCGGAGCTGCCTCGTCCCTCGCTCCGTCCTGCCCGGCACGGCCGCCCCGCGGCTCGGTGCCTGTGCCGCGCCAGCTGCAGCCTCCCCGCGGTCACTGGCACCGGCTTCATCCCAGCGTGTGCGAGTCCAAGATGGCATTGAATTGAACAAACCAACGCTAATCACAGCTCCGCTGTGAGGAGAGTTTCACAGAGTTTAATTTCAAACCAGAACAGCTGCTGAAAGCCCCTTGGCATGACCATGGGCAGAACTGGCCTCTCTCAAACCTCTGATACAACAGATATTCGGTACGCCAGCCCAGACACTCAAAGCTAGATAAATAGCGTTTTTCAAACACTAGAAAGGCTTTTGTCACCCTGTTAAGTTCTCAGCATTATTGGAAACCACAAAATGACAGAGTAGTTGGGGTTGCCTTAAAGACCATGCAGTTCCATCCCCCTGCCATGGACAGGAAACCTTCCGCAGTCAAGTGCAAGTAGGCATTTATCCACAGAATTGGGGAGATTGAATCCCTCAGCCTGTTTTGCATTTCATAGAAATGAAGTCTAAGCTGCTTTCCACAGCTCCTGGGGCTGGGGCAGCTCCTCCCCAGGGCAGCGCTGGAGCCTCCCTGCTGGACCTCCCCAGGGCTCCCTCAGCTCTGTCCAGCCTGGCCGGGTCCCTCGGGATGGCAGCACCTCTCTGGGGCACCCTGCCCACGGTCCGGGGCATTAATTAATGGTGATGTTAAGATCAGACCCAGCACCAACCCCCAGTTACCAGCCTCCAAGCAGACTTTGTGTCACCAATCCATCGGATTTCAGTCCACACATCTTCAGCTTCTACACCCTAATCAATCCACAGAAGCTCTGATAAGAAGTTTTTATTTTTATTCTCCCAGGACTGAGCCCATCCTGAGCTGTGTTGGTGTCAGACAGTGCCATGTTGGTAACAACAGCAGGTTTAGGGAGCTAAATCAGGAGGGAGTTCAGTCCATTCACTGCCTTGACAAATAGCTGAATGTGCCAACAGTATTTCTTAGGAAAACTTACAGTGGGGCAGTGTTTTATACTTAGAACCACAGGGAGTATACTTAAATAAACTAAACATACCTAAATATATATAAATTAATATATCTGTATTTTATACTTAAAGCCACATGGCAGACTCAGCTGGACACCAGAACCCCAGGCCGTGGCTGTTGGCTAGACCTGGGGATCACCTCAGATAAATGTGTTATGCCCAAGTTCTGGTGCAGGTGTTTTGCTCTCCCCAGTGAAAGAATCCACAGGTAGGCCTTTCATTTTCCTCAGCCAGGCTTTCCTTCTGGCTCTGTCTTTATCCTCCGTGGGCTTTGCCTGCTGTGCCTGACGCTGAGCTGCCCCAGCTGCCTCACGCAGCTCCTGCTGTGCTGTCAGGAGCCTGAACCCACTGTCCCTGCGGGAGGTGTAGGCACAGGAGGGCTTTATTCCCCTGGGGGCTCCGTTCCTCATCTCTGCAGCCCTGCCAGGCACCGGTTGGGTCAGCTCTGAAGAGCCTGTGCAGAGATCGATGAGCTGATGCCCACCTTTGGGACCAGGAGTGTCTTTCCCGTGGCCGCTGGGAGTTTTCCTTTCTCCCGGCGAGCCGCGGAGCTTGGGCCGTACAAGGCAGGGGGCAGGGATGGAGGATTTCACAGCGGGGCTGTGCAGGGAGTTCTCCAGCCTGAGCCGCAGCATTTTGGTTTCAAAGGGAGTTGAGATTTTTGCCACGGCCAGCGAATGGCTGTGCAGCCTGGCACGGCGGAGCTGGGCTGCCCGCTCCTCCTGGGCCGTCCTGGGCACGGGCAGCTCCCCCGGGTGCTGCTGCTGGGCTGCCCTGGCCCTGGCACACAGCGGGCTGGGGCTGCGGCTGCCCGCGCCGGCCTTGCAGGAGCTCTGCAGCGCCCCGATGGTCAGCAGGAACTTGTCAGGGGACATGGGGCTCCTGGGGTCTCGCTGGGGCAGCTCGTGCTCCAAGGTGGGCTCTGCCTGCTCAGCTGCAGGGGAAGCAGAGCCATGCTCAGCTTCATCACCTGTAGCCAGAAACAAGGAAACACATTTGGGGTTGAGAGGCTTTCCCACAAGTGCGGAGCACAGCCAGAGAATCACAGAATAACTGAGCTGGGAGGGACCCACAGGGATCACCCAGTGCAGCCCCTGGCCCTGCCCAGCAATCCCACCCTGGGCACCCCTGGCAGCGCTGTCCAAAGGCTCCTGGAGCTCTGGCAGCCTCAGGGCTGTGCCCATTCCCTGGGGAGCCCGGGCAGTGCCAGCACCCTCTGGGGGAAGAACCTTGCCCTGATCTCAGCCTGACCTCCCTGGCCCATTCCCTGGCTCCTGCCTTTTACCAAGCAGAGCATCAGCTGGCATCTGCTGGCCTGGGCAGCAGGAACCTTCTCCCAGCCCATCACTTTATCTGCAGTACTCAGTTTGTGGCTGGAGGATTTGTCATCACACTGCATTGAATAGCTCTGACTAAAAACAATATAACAGCACTGAGTTACAATTGAAAAGGTGCCTGTTTCTGGGCAGTTGCCTTTCCCAGTAATGCAGATCCTGAATGTAGGTGTTCTCTCACTTTCTCGGGTGTTTGCAATGAATAATTCAAGCCCTGAATCAGCAGCGTGTTTCCAAGCCCACCAGCTGTGCGAATATGAATACTACTACTGATTTCTGTCTTACTCAGTTGGAAAATGACAGTGCCTGTCTTGAAAAATGTGTTGAAGTTACACCAAACCCTTGTAAAAAGGCAGAAAGGTTTCACAGAAGCCTAGAAAATGACAGAACCATTGAAATGGAACAGCACATCTGCTCTTGACAACAGCAGAGTCTGAATATTGGCTGGGCTGGCGGCAGCGGCTGCTTGGTTTGTAACTCGGTTTAGAAAAGCCAGAAAAGAAGAGGCTCAGTGTGATACCTTTGGGTCTTCCACGGCTCTTCGGTCCCTGCCGGGATTTTGGGGACTTGTCCGGAGCTCGCTGCTGCTCTGCACCGGTGCCCGGGCGCTTCCCCTTCTGGGAGCGCCTGTCCTGCCTCGGCAGCTCCCTGTCCGCGGGCAGGGAATAGTCCCAGGGCAGCTCCTGGAACTGCAGCAGCAGCAGCCTGCTCGGGGAGTTGGTCACCACCCTGCGGGAGGGAGGGGAGAGCCATGAAAATGCAGCAATCACAGACACAGCAGGGCCTGCCTGAGGGGCAGCACAAACCCCGGGGCCTCCAACAGATCTGAGGTTATCATCTCTCCTGGAAGGAGCAGCAGCGATTGACCCCATCAGTCACACACTGCACATTTTAACTTGTGCTCTGTGCGACTCTCTGGTGCTCTTTTCATTCAGCTCCATGGCAAAATTAATTTAAAAATAATTAGGATGAAAATTTCCAGCAGTGGACAGAGCTAGATCAGAGCAGTGCTGAAGGATGGAAGTACCCAACTACAAACACCACATTGTCAGGGATGTTCAAGTGTGGATTGAAGGGCTGTGCTGGTCTGGTTGGAGTGGCATTAATTTCTTCATAGCTCCCCATTTACTGCTGTGTTTTAGAGTGTGGCCAACGCAGCCCTCAAACCACAGCAATGTTTTACCCATTGCTTCCACAGAAGCTGGGAGCCACCTTTAGTTAGAGGTGCAAAAGTGAATGAAGCTGGAAGGATTTCTCATTATTGGCCTTTACAAAGAGGCTGTAGGTCAGGGAACAGGCAGAGACTGTCAGGTATTGGCTTGATTCTCCAACCTCCTAAGAATTTCTGAGTTCAGCTTTACAGTTGGCTCTGTATCTTCAGCTGTAGAGAAACAGGAAACTGTACATTGCTAAAGAGACTAAGGAAATCTCTTCAGCCATTGTGAACTAAACCAGGTTAATGAAACAATTAATAAATAGTGGAGTCCTTTAAAAATTATTTGTGAGAAGGAAAAACACAGAGTTCCCTAAATTTCAGTGTAATCTACCAAATCTGGGCCAGAGCCTGCTGGCAGCTGCTGTCCCCACCTGTTTCCTGAGACACAGAGAGCAGCCACGGGGTCCCCGCTGCCGCTGGGCTGCAGCACTCGGAGGCAGGAGCCAGTCAGGAAGTTGAATATCCGAATGCAGCCATCAGCACAGCCACTGACCACTCTGAGGTACAGGAACTCCAGGGACAGCACCTCCCTGCAAACACACCAGGCCAGTTGGCACTTCCATGGTGCTTGCCCAGGGAGAAATGGTCGGTGAGCTCCTTTAGAGAGCTCTGGCTGCAGCAGGGCCTGGCCTGAGGAGCTGATCAGGACACTGCAAAGGTCTGACAGAGACCTCTCAGATCCCTCCATGCCCAGACCAACAGCCCCGTGCATCCTCCACTGGAAGGTGTCCCTGCCCGTGGCAGGGGGTTGGAATGAGGTGATCTTTAAGGTCCCTTCCAACCCCAACCTTCCTGGGATTCTGTGATTCCGTGCTCCCCATAGCAACCATATGCTCCTGGCCATCTGCTGCATTTGAATTTCAGTTTTATGTCCAGGAAAATCAATGAAAACCATATGATTCCCCAGCTTTCACAGTTCTAGGTACAATCTAAGTCTGAGAGGATGGTGTAACACAGTTGGTCAGCATGAAACTGGGCCACCTGTGTTCCTGCCCAGGTGATGTGACACCCTGTGGCACACAGCAGGGATCCTTGCAGTGCTGGGCTGTGCTGTGTCTGCCTGTAGTCATGCCTGCTTGTGATAAAGGGCTGTGGGTTTGCATTTCAGCTTGTTCCAGGTCCTAACTGAAAATGCTGCTTGAGACTGCAGGGTGCCTGCAGAGCCTTTGAGATAAGGATTGGTGTGAGTGGGGATATTGCAAATCCTCAGACTGGGAATTGAGGCATTTTCTGGTCCTGTAAGGGGCACTTTTTCTTTACAGTTTCAGTCCACTGTTGAACACAGCTTGAAACACATCTGATTCCTACTTGGGATGGAAGAAAGCGATCAGGCATCTCCTAAATTTTCCCAACATGCTCCATCCCAGGGCATATCCATCACTGCTCCCTGTGACGAGGTGCCACTGGTCAAAGGACAGGCAGAGAACTGGGCCCTGGTGCCTCTCCAACGTCTGCAAAGTAAAACAAGAAGGTGCAACACAATCAGTAACCTGGATGTAAACCTGTCTGAGGTGTCCATGGCTTTCAGGACACCAGCCTGACATGGTTTTATGGTGCTATGGTACCAGTGCTCCCCATGGATAACTGTGATTGTTTTATAGTCACTGAAATGTTCTGGGCTTGGTGCTGCTGCTGAGCTCCTGGCATGGAATTACATCCCTTTGCCATCTTTATTACATGGGATTAATTTCTTTTTTAGAAAGTCTTTGGCAAATGCAAAAAACTGTGGTGAACTAGCAGAGAGTGGTGACCATTTAGCACAGAATTATCCAGCCCAGAGGAAGCTCACCTTGATCAGAGCCCCTGTGTCAGCACTCCAGACCTTCACCAGCCCTCGCTGGCCCCCACTGACCACGTGGGTGCCGTCCATCCTCACTGCCCCCACCGGGCTGCTGTGCATCAGGGTCCTGAGGCACTGCCCACTCTGCAGGCTCCACACTGCAAGGAGGAGAATGAAAACTGCATCTGCCCCAGTGATGAGATTTGGGAGTACCACACACATTAAAAATACAATTGGATTACAGTCACACCTTGTACCTGCAGCTCTGGGAGGAGCTGAGTGCTGGCTTAAAAAGCATAATTGCATGGCAAACAATTTAAATGTGAAGTCCAGAAAAGGCACATCTTTTTCACCCTTATTCTGTAAGGAAACATCTGGCAAAGCTGAAAGTTTTTGCCACTTGCCCAAGAGTTGGGATGGCATTACAGCCACAAAGCCATTAATTCTGAATAAAAGCAGAAATAATGAGAATTTAGTCCCTGACCCAATCAAAGACTGTGTGTGCAGATGTCCCCAGCTGGGACTCACAGCCTTCCCCCTGTGTGCAGCTTCCCCCAGTCCCCTGCCCATGGTTCTGCAGTGATTCCCTGTGGCTGGGGGCTCCCAGTGCTCCTGTGTCACCTTTCACTGTGCCATCCCCAGCTCCTGTCTCACCTTTCACTGTGCCATCCCCAGCTCCTGTGTCACCTTTCACTGTGCCATCCCCAGCTCCTGTCTCACCTTTCCCAATGCCATCCCCAGCTCCTGTGTCACCTTTCACTGTGCCATCCCCAGCTCCTGTGTCACCTTTCCCAATGCCATCCCCAGCTCCTGTCCCTCACCTTTCACTGTGCCATCCCCAGCTCCTGTCTCACCTTTCACTGTGCCATCCCCAGCTCCTGTGTCACCTTTCACTGTGCCATCCCCAGCTCCTGTCTCACCTTTCACTGTGCCATCCCCAGCTCCTGTCTCACCTTTCACTGTGCCATCCCCAGCTCCCAGTGCTTTCACCTTTCACTGTGCCATCCCCAGCTCCTGTCTCACCTTTCACTGTGCCATCCCCAGCTCCTGTGTCACCTTTCACTGTGCCATCCCCAGCTCCTGTGTCACCTTTCACTGTGCCATCCCCAGCTCCTGTCCCTCACCTTTCACTGTGCCATCCCCAGCTCCTGTCTCACCTTTCACTGTGCCATCCCCAGCTCCTGTGTCACCTTTCACTGTGCCATCCCCAGCTCCTGTCCCTCACCTTTCACTGTGCCATCCCCAGCTCCTGTCTCACCTTTCACTGTGCCATCCCCAGCTCCTGTCTCACCTTTCACTGTGCCATCCCCAGCTCCTGTCTCACCTTTCCCTGTGCCATCCCCAGCTCCTGTCTCACCTTTCACTGTGCCATCCCCAGCTCCTGTCTCACCTTTCACTGTGCCATCCCCAGCTCCTGTGTCACCTTTCACTGTGCCATCCCCAGCTCCCAGTGCTCCTGTCTCACCTTTCACTGTGCCATCCCCAGCTCCCAGTGCTCCTGTCTCACCTTTCACTGTGCCATCCCCAGCTCCTGTCTCACCTTTCACTGTGCCATCCCCAGCTCCTGTCTCACCTTTCCCCATGCCATCCCCAGCTCCCAGAGCTCTCACCTTTCACCATGCCATCCCCAGCTCCTGTCTCACCTTTCACCATGCCATCCCCAGCTCCTGACACCAGGTGCTCCTGGTGGGAATGCAGGCAGGTGATGGTCGCATAGTGACCCGTGAAGGTTCTCACACAGGCCCCACTGTGAATATTCCAGCACCTGCAGAGAGGAGAACTTCACGTTGCTTCCATGTTATTCCATTATTATTTCCTATTTAAAGTGCCCAACTCTGCTCCCCACACCAGGTTACAATCAGAGCTGTTCTGCTGAGGTGTCACAGCAGTTGCAGCAGTCAGCTCAGGCTCAGCATTAACGTTTGCCCCGTCCCTCCCTCTCCCGTCACTGTGGCAGCCTGGGTGTCCTGGCCCAGCCCCAGCTCACCTGATGCTGAGCTCCAGGCTGGGTGTCCTGGCCCAGCCCCAGCTCACCTGATGCTGAGCTCCAGGCTGGGTGTCCTGGCACAGCCCCAGCTCACCTGATGCTGAGCTCCAGGCTGGGTGTCCTGGCCCAGCCCCAGCTCACCTGATGCTGAGCTCCAGGCTGGGTGTCCTGGCACAGCCCCAGCTCACCTGATGCTGAGCTGATCCTGGGGCTGTCACTCCTGTGCCCATCCCCTGGGGCTGTCCTGTGAGCAGGAGCCCTCAGCTCACCTGATGCTGAGCTCCAGGCTGGCACTGCCCAGCAGGATGCCCCTGTCCTGGCTCACCTGATGCTGAGCTCCAGGCTGGCACTGCCCAGCAGGATGGATGCCCCTGTCCCATCTCACCTGATGCTGGGCTCCAGGCTGGGTGTCCTGGCACAGCCCCAGCTCACCTGATGCTGGGCTCCAGGCTGGCACTGCCCAGCAGGATGCCCGTGTCCTGGCTCACCTGATGCTGGGCTCCAGGCTGGCACTGCCCAGCAGGATGCCCCTGTCCCCTCTCACCTGATGCTGAGCTCCAGGCTGGCACTGCCCAGCAGGATGGATGCCCCTGTCCCCTCTCACCTGATGCTGAGCTCCAGGCTGGCACTGCCCAGCAGGATGCCCCTGTCCCCTCTCACCTGATGCTGAGCTCCAGGCTGGCACTGCCCAGCAGGATGCCCCTGTCCTCACGGAGGCACAGGGCTGTGATGGCCCCGCTGTGGCCGTGCAGCAGCAGCTCCTCCTTCCCTCCCGGCACACGGAGCAGCCTCAGCCTCCTGCTGCCAGCGGCCACCCAGTCCCCACCGCTGTAGTGGGCTGTCCTTGTCCTGTCAGACCTGCCGGGGACAGTGCCTGGTTGAGCTTTAGGCAGCTGCAGGCCCGGCTCAGCCCTGCCCTGCCTTCAGCTGGGCACGGAGGGCAGAGCTCCGCTGGTGAATCCTTTGCAGGGCACCACCACAGCCCCTCAATCTGCACATCCCCTTGTAGCAGGGTGGGCAGAGCGGGCAGGGCTCCTCCCAGCCCCATATCCCTTGGGATACACCATGGATCACCAACCCTTATTCCTTTGAGAACACCTTATCTTGGCACCTTTCCTTAAAAAATGGAGATTTCTTAATACTGACACTGAAGGACCCTTCCCAGCCATCCAGGGGGATCACAGGGAATGGAACAGCTTTCCTAGAGCTGCTCTTGGCCCCACAGCTGGGCACTCTACTCACTGCTCCATGAGGACACAGGTCCTGTAGGGGCCACAGAAGACATTCCTCTCCTCCAGCTCGATCCTGTCAGTTTTCAGTTCCCGATAGGCTTCCTGCAGACCCAAATCCTCTGTCTGATGGCACGAGAAATAAGGAAAAGTAACTCAGAGAGGCAGGAATGCAGCATTATTCCACAGTATTGAACCTATCAGCTCTAGGGATGAGCCCAGAGTAAGGAAAACCAGAGGGCAGCAAGACCCTGCTTAGCCCAGGGCTGTTCCCAGGCCGTGTTCTGTGGTATAAATGGAAGCCCTGAGAGCTGCACCCTTTGATCTGAGGGAAGAAGGCCCCTGGCCCCAGGATTGTGCCATGACTGGGGACACGTGGGAGTGAGGCAGAAATCTGGGAATGCCTCCCAAGCTCCCTCCCATGTGGGAAGGAAGGTGCTGAGCAAGCCCTGTCCCTATGAACTGCTCAGGATGGGGCAATCCAAAGGCAGGAGTGGGAAAGAACGAAGCCATCCCAAATTCACTGTGCTGTCTCCCACTCCTGTCCTCTCTCCTCCCCAAACGCTGACATGCAGCATCCAACAAACCTTGGATTTACGCCTCTTCTTCTGCTCCTTGTCCTTCACTTCAGTGACCTCACCCTCGTCGTTTAACTGGGGAATTTGCACATCGACTCTTTTAGCATAGTTTGGCATGGTTTTTCTAGGACACAGCTCCTGGAATGAGCCAACAGAGGCAGGAGTGAGTGCAGAGCCCACGCTGGCAGGGCGTGCTGCTCCTGTCCTGGGGTGCTGGGGCTCCCTGCAAGGCTGAGCTGCACACTCTGCATTCCCACTGAGACCTGCCTTGCATTTAGCACTCTATCTACCCCAGCTTTAACTTCTGGTGAAAAATAATTGCTTTTTATTGTTTTTTCCAAACTCTAGTCTTAAGGTTTTAATAGGCAGCAAAATTTTGAGCTCATCTCATCTTTGGCAGGCACTCCGTTGATTCAGAATCCAAACCCACTGAGATGGGAGGCTCTCAAAACACCTCAGTCAACACCCGAGATTCATTTTTAGCCTGTGAAACCATCCCTGAAGCCTTTTCTGAAGGCCAGCACAGAGCTGAGTCCAGACTGTCTCCTGGGGAGGCTCCTTCACCTCGCCCTGTGGCAGGTCCTGCTGCCAGGCCAGGCCTGTCCCAGCAGTTCTGCATTCCCGAGTTCCAGCCACTGCCCCAGCTCCTCATGGACCCCTGGCATTTCCCTTGCCCTGTGTGGAGCGAGTGGAGCTCGTTCCTGAGCTGCCCTGGGAGCTGTTGTAGCTCTGCCCAACCTCCACCACCTCTGGAAATTTTCATTGCGACCAAAGTCGGCTTTCCTGAAGAATGTTTGGATGCATTCTTCGAGTCTCAGGCTCTCTAAAGGAGTCTAAAAGCTGTTCTTGTGACAGTGTGAAATGTCACCTGGCTTTGCTCTGGAGGTGGAAGGGCCATGGCAGAGTTGGGGGCAGCCTCTGGAACGGGAATTCCCATTTAGCAGCTTGGGCAGCAGCAAAGCCCCTGGTTTTAAAGTGCACATTAAAGGCAGGAGCCCAGGTGTCCCACCTGCAGCTGCAGGAGGTTCTTGTGGACTGTGCTCTGACACTCCCTGTCCCCCCGGAGCCGCCGGACCAGGAACTCCCAGCGGCCATTCACAGCAGAGCAGGCATCCAGGGATTTCTGATCCAGACGCCCTGGGAAGTTCAAGGACAGGTTGGCCGATCCCCTCTGGAAATCATTCCTTCCCCTCGGGGGAACCCCTGGAAAGCAGAGCAGCTGTACCCAGGATGGCCATGGACAGCTGGGACGGCAGGACACGGGTGAAGTCCTTGGGCTGGGGGCCATCAGCGCCCGGCGGGAGCGACGCAGGAGCCATGGTGACATCTGCACCCGCTGGGGACAAAGGCGAGCTGTGCCTGCATCGGGACCTTCCTGGCAGGGCACTCAGTGCGCCGGGGCCCAAGGCACGTTCTGGTGCTCGGGCACCTGGAAAACAGCGAATTTCCTGTCCTGAAGTGCTCGAGGTTTGGTGGCACGGGCTGCCAGCAGGGCCCTGGAAGGGCTGGGTGGTTTTAACTCTTCACTTTGGCCTGTGCAAGTCACAGGAACGCGCCGGGAGCGCTCCTGCTCTGCAGGACAGCTGGCACTGAGGGACAGGCTGGCATCTCTTCCCCCTCCGCCCTGCCCTGGGTGGGGGTGAGGGCTCCTCCCTTATGGAAACAGCACGGGATGGGCACGGAGGTGACAGCCCAGGAGGTGACAGCCTCAGGGATGGGCACGGGAGGTGACAGCCCTAGGGATGGGCACGGGAGGTGACAGCCCAGGAGGTGACAGCCTCAGGGGATGGGCACGGGAAGGTGACAGCCTCAGGGACGGGCACGGGAGGTGACAGCCTCAGGGGATGGGCACGGGAGGTGACAGCCTCAGGGGATGGGCACGGGAAGGTGACAGCCTCAGGGGATGGGCACGGGAGGTGACAGCCTCAGGGGATGGGCACGGGAAGGTGACAGCCCCAGGGGATGGGCACGGAGGTGACAGCCCCAGGGATGGGCACGGGAGGTGACAGCCCCGGGCTCCAAGGGGCACAGCAGGGTCACTCGTGCCAAGGGCATGGCCCCGCTTTGCTGAGGGCAGGGCAAAGCCTCTGCCTTCGGCCGCTGCATTTCCCGCAGCACGAGTGCGGCCGGGGCTGTGACATTCAGAAGGGAAGGAAGGGAGCCGCTCACCTGCCCGGGGCTCCCCGCCACCGCCTCGACAGTTACCGTCACCCCCAACCGCCCGTGGTGCTGCCGGGAGCCCGCGGGCACAGCCCCGCAGCCGGCGGCGCCGGGCACGGGCGGGGACGGGGCACGTCGAGGGGTGGGGGCTGCCAGGGGATGTCGGGGTGATGGGGGATGTTGAGGGATGTTGGGGTAAAGGGGGATGTTGAGGGATAGTGGGGTGCCAGGGGATGTTGGGGTGATGGCAGGTGCCAAGGGATATTAGGGGATGTTGGGGGATGTCGGGGTGATGGGGGATGTCAGAGTGCCAGGGGATGTCGGGGTGATGGCAGGTGCCAGGGAATATCGGGGTTCCAGGGGATATCGGAGGATGTTGGGGGATATTGAGGGATACTGGGGGATATTGAGGGACACTGGGGGATATTGGGGTGCCAGGGGATATTGGGGGGTGTTGGGGGGATGTCAGAGTGCCAGGGAATGCCAGCACCCCCCCCGGGATGGGCACCCGCAGTCAGGGCAGGGCACCATGCCAGCCCCGAGCACAGCTGGGCTGGGCAGTGACACACATGGCCTGGAACACCCCGGGAAGCAGAGCACGGGTGGCCTTTGGACGCCTGTTTGGTCCCAAAGCCGTGTTTGGTTTTACACACAGGAGCACAGAGGTCGCACAGGCCCAGTGCTGAGCCAGGGCTCCGGGCAGAGGTTGGGCAAAGGCTCTGCTCACACACACTTTTGGCAGGTGGCTCTGCCTGCCTGAGCTTCCCCAGATGAAGAAAGGAGCTGATTTAGTCACCTGAAGGTCACAAATGCACTCAGAGGCAGAGCAAAGGCTGGTTTGTGCATCATCTGGGACAAGGCACCCCGGGATTAACCAGGTCCTGATGTCACCTCCCTCCAGCAGGGCACAGCCACCTCCCCCGGGACAGAGTCCCTGCTGTCCCCCTGTCCATGCTTGCAGGAGCACCCCAGCAAGGCAAACCCCACCAAAACCAGCCCTGAGAGCCCTGGGGAGCCCCCGTGTTCCCCACACCCTGAAATCCCAGGCTTTGCAGGGTCCCCAAGCCCCAGCGCTGACACAACACCTCGGCAGCACCCTCAGCCCAGGCAGGAGGGCTGGGAGCACCCTGGGAGCACCCACCCTGCCAGCTCCCCTCGGGACCGCCAGGGTGACTCCAGCAGCTGCACTCAGGGCTGGACAGGCTCCCGAGGGCAATTCCTGGAGTTAAATGTTGGTGTGGAGGAATCAGAGAAACAATGAGATAGCAAGTGTGTGGTTTTGGAAGGTGAGAATTGGAATTGTTCAGCCTGGAGAAGAGACTCCGGGGAGACCTTAGAGCCCTCTCCAGAACCTGAAGGGGCTCCAAGAGAGCTGAGAGGGACTTGGGATAAGGGCCTGAAGTGACAGGTCAAACGGAGTGACTTCCAACGGCTGCAGGGCAGGGTTAGATGGCACACTGGGCAGAAATTCCTCTGTCAGGGTGCCCAGAGCAGCTGGGCTGCCTCTGGATCCCTGGCAGTGCCCAAGGCCAGGTTGGGCACTGGGGCTGGGAGCAGCCTGGGACAGTGGGAGGTGTCCCTGGGGGAGTTGCAGGGGTCCCTGGGACAGTGGGAGGGGTCCCTGGGGCAGTGGGAGGGGTCCCTGGGGCAGTGGGAGGGGTCCCTGGAGCAGTGGGAGGGGTCCCTGGGGCAGTGGGAGGTGTTCCTGGGGCAGTGGGAGGGGTCCCTGGGACAGTGGGAGGGGTCCCTGGGGCAGTGGGAGGGGTCCCTGGGGCAGTGGGAGGGGTCCCTGGAGCAGTGGGAGGGGTCCCTGGGACAGTGGGGGTGTCCCTGGGGCAGTGGCAGGTGTTCCTGGGGCAGTGGGAGGTGTTCCTGGGGCAGTGGGAGGGGTCCCTGGGACAGTGGGAGGTGTCCCTGGGGCAGTGGGAGGGGTCCCTGGGGCAGTGGGAGGTGTCCCTGGGGCAGTGGAGGTGTCCCTGCCATGGCAGGGGTGGCTCTGGGTTGATGCCTGGGTGATTTCCTGGCTCGAGCTGTGCTGGGAAAGGTGAAGGCACCCCAGGAGGAGCCATGGAGCTGAAATCCTGTGTGTGGGAGGCTTGCACTGGGAAGAAATGGATGCAAGAGGCGCCACAAGTGTTCCTATAAACACCAGCATCCTGTTGTGATGGTTGTTTTAATTGTTGTGAATCCTTCACCAAACTGAGGGAGCCCCTGCCCAGCCAGGAGCCCCAGGCAGCCCTGCCACGAGGAGCTCGAGCAGGGACATGGGAATGGGATGGATGGGATGGGATGGGATGGGATGGGATGGGATGGGATGGGATGGGATGGGATGGGATGGGGATGGGATGGGGATGGGATGGATGGGATGGGGATGGGATGGGATGGGATGGGGATGGGATGGGATGGGGATGGGGATGGGGATGGGATGGGATGGGGATGGGATGGGATGGGGATGGGATGGGATGGGATGGGATGGGATGGGATGGGGATGGGATGGGATGGGGATGGGATGGGATGGGGATGGGATGGGATGGGATGGGATGGGATGGGATGGGATGGGATGGGATGGGATGGGATGGGATGGGGATGGGATGGGGATGGGATGGGATGGGATGAGATGGGATGGGATGGGATGGGGATGGGGATGGGATGGGATGGGATGGGGATGGGATGGGGAAGGAGAATCACTGCTGCCTTCCTTGTGTTCCTGGCATGGGGAGGCAAGGGCTGGGAGCAGGCTGCTCATGGCGCTGGTGGCACAGGTGCCAAACAGTTCTCACAGGAGAAGCTCTGAGCCTGAAGTGTGCCTTGGGGATGCTCCAAGCTCCACCTGCTGTGGTGGCTGTGTCCTCGTGTCCATAGGGCTTGCTCTGGGACAGGGGTGGAGGCACCTGGAAGCTTTTCCTTGTCCTGCTCTCCCAGCTTAGGAGGACGCCGTGCGTGGGAGAGCGAAGAACTTGCCCGGGATCGCCCTCCTCTCGATCTCGAGCCACAGGGAGAAGAAATCCAGCTCCCCGTGCTCCGTGGCCAGCTGGAAGGTGAAGCTCTGCAGCAGCGTGGTGAGGAACAGGAAGAGCTCGATGCGGGCCAGCGCCTCCCCCGGGCACATCCGCTTGCCTGGGCACGAGAGAGGGGTGACCCGGGGGAACCAGGGGACAGCAGGGTGGGCAGGCAGCCCGGGGGGAACCAGGGGACAGCAGGGTGGGCAGGCAGCCCGGGGGGACTGTGGTGCCACTGGGTGCCCGTGCTGGCACTCCTGGGCACAGAGCTGGCAGGGTGGGGCAGTGCTGACCTGCTGAGAATGCCATGAAGGCCTCGCGCTTCCTGAACTCGCCCTTCTCATCCAGGAAGTGTGTGGGGTCCACTTTTTTGGGGTTCTCCCACTGGGTTGGATCCGAATGCACAGAGGAAAGGACCGGAATGACAGGAGTGCCCTGTGGGAGAGGGATGGGGCAGGGGGGGCAGAGGGACATCAGTGCCACACCTGGGCAGTGCTGGGGTGGGTTAGTCAGGGGAGAGCACCCGGGGGACGTGGGGCAGGCTGGGTGTGCACCCCAATACCGAGCAGGTTCCCATGGGGAGGCAGCTGGGATTGGTGGCTCTGTGCCACTGGGACAAATGAAGTGGTGCTCAGTGTCCCCATGGTCTGCCAGCCTCTGTGCAGCTCATGGGACACAAATTGCTGAGTTATTCCTGTGGATTTCTGTTAAAGCCCCTCTCAGTGCCCCAAACCGAAGGCAGGAGATGTTCCCTCAGGGTGGGTTTTGTGCACAGTGCTCATGGTCAGACAGGAGGGGTGGCTGTCCCCACATCTGCCGAGGGCTGGGGGGTCTGGCCTATCCCCTCCCCAGGCTGGGCTCCTGCTCCAGCCCTGCAGCCCTGCACGGCTCCATGAGGAGGGGAAGAGCTGTTCTCCAGGATGGGCAAGGAAGGGCCCTGGGCTGTGGGCAGGACAGACAGACAGACACTCATGGGCTCTGCTCCCCTCTGAAAGGTCATTGCTACCGGGGATTGGGAAACACCCGGGGCCTCCAGCCGTGAGCAAACAGTCCAAGGACACAGGGACACGGCCCTGAAGCCCCGCTGCCACCTCTCAGGCCCCAGGCCCCCCGCAGTACCTTGGGGATGGTGTAGCCCCTGAACTGGACGTCCTGCGTGGTCATGCGCGGGAAGTTCTCGATGCGGGTCTTGTGGAAGCGCTGCAGCTCGTGGATCACGGCGTTGGTGTAGGGCATCCGCAGCTTGTCCTCCGTGCTGGGGGCACGGCCGGTGCCCACCACGGCGTCGATCTCCTCCTGCACCTTGGCTGGGGACAGCAGCGGGGCTGGGTGCCTGCTCTGCTGCCTCCCCAGAGCTCCTTACTGGCCTCCACGGGCACTTACCCTAAACCCAGGGCTGGGCTAGAGGGGGAGCAACCGGCCCTAATCCCCCCTAAAGCCGAAAACAGTCCCTGCCCCCATCCCTCCCTACATCAGAGCATCTCCCACAGCCTGTCCAGGGCCATCATCTGCAGGGGCAGGGATGGAGCACAGGGAGGAGCACCCGGATCCCCCTGGCCTGTGGGAACCAGCTCCCACCCTCGGGTGACCCCGCAGGATGATTTGGGTCTGCCCCCAAACGGGACCCTCCAGGGCTGGGACCCTCTGCCCCATGAGCACCCCGGGCACAGGAGCAGCTGTGTTTTGCTGCTGTACCTTGGATGTGGGGGTGCTTTGCCAGCATCAGCAGGAAGAACACCAGGGTGTTGCTGGTTGTCACCGTCCCGGCCCCGAAGAGGTTGAACACTGACATGATCAGGTCCTCGTGGCTGTACATGGTCTCTGGGCTGCCCTTCTCCTGCAAGATGGTGTGGTGGGGAGGGGCAGGGTTGTCTGGGTGATCCTGCAGGCTGCAGCCAGGCTGGAGGGCAGCCCCCCCTCTACCTTCTCTGCTCTGATCAGGAAACAGTCGATGTAGTCCCGGGGGCAGCTGGAGTCCAGAGTCAGCTGGTGGAACTGCACCTTCTCCTGGATGTGGTCCTTCAGCTTCTGGCAGTCGGCCAGGACCTTCTTGTGCGGCCCTGGGAGCCGGTCCATGATGCTGGGGAAGGTGTTGTACACCTATGGGCACAGGGAGGGGGCTCAGGTTCCTGGGCAGAGCCTTCCCTCCCAGCCACGCTGTCCCCCAAGGGTCCATGACGCTGGGGAAGGAGTTGTACACCTGTGGGCACAGGAGGGGGCATGGGGGGGCTCAGATTCCCCACCCCTCCTTCACAGCCACGCTGTCCCCCAAGGGTCCATGATGCTGGGGAAGGTGTTGTACACCTGTGGCACAGCAGGGCTCAGGTTCCCCACCTGTCCCTCACAGCCACACTGGGTCCATGATGCTGGGGAAGGTGTTGTACACCTGTGGCACAGCGGGGCTCAGGTTCCCCACCCGTCCCTCCCAGCCACGCTGTCCCCCCAGGGCAGGGAGCCTCCTCAGCCCCCTGGGGCCGCAGGCAGAGGCTGCTGAGCACTGCAGGCTCCCACCTTGGCCACGGGGGACAGGAAGAAGCTGACGTAGTTCCCCACGGCGTTGAGCAGCTCCAGGAACGCCGCGTCGCTGTAGCTGTAGCGGCTCCCGAACACCACGGAGCAGATCACGTTGGACACGGCGTGTCTGAACATGATCATGGGCTCAAAGGCATTGCCTGCAGCCACCAGCGGTGAGAAAAGCACCAAAAAGTCACCAGTTATTCATCTGCTTCAAGACAGAAAACAGCTCTTCCCCACACTCCAAGCCCCTGGATTTGGACCCTGGCTGATCTGTGGGGTCTGGCAGCCACAGCAAAGAGCCCTCCTGAGCTGGGGCTCCTCCATCCACCTCCCTGGCATGGCTTGGGCTGAGGGCAGCACAGGCACCTGCAGGAGCCCCAGGAGATGTGTTGGCAGGAGCTGGGTATTGCTGGAGAGAGGAAATCACCCTGATACACCCGAGTCACAGGGCAGTGTCCTAGCTGACCATTCCCAGGCCCACACAGTTTTGTTCCCTTTTCCTGTTCTTCCAGCAGGGAATGCTCCTCGGTTGTGTCCATCCCTGCACCAGTTCAGAGCAGGATCTCCCTCCTGGCTTTCAGCTGTGCCTGTAGCACATCCCTGCAGCTCCTGTGTGGGATGGGGCTGGATCTCAGCCCTTCCCTGCAGGGTCACCCACACCGGGCTCTGCAAACAGCCTGGGGCCACGCATGTCCCATGGGGCTCTTGTGTGTCCTCTGCCTGCCACAGGGCCAGCAGGGACAGCAGCCACGTCACCTTTGAGCTTTGCCAGCAGCTCCACCAGGTGCTGAGCCTCCTGCTGCACCTTCTGGGACATGGAGCTCTTGCCCATGCCAAAGTCCCGCAGGGTGCTGAGCGTGAACCTCCGCAGCTCCCGCCACTTCTTCTCATTGTCCGAGACAAATCCTGGGGGGACACAGAGGAGATCAGGAGATCAGCCCCTGCCCACCCTGCTGCTCCCCAGGAGTGGGAACCCTGAGCTGAGGAGCAGCAGAGCAGTAAGCCAGGGGACGATGCAGGTGTGCAGAGGGTCCATGAAAGGATGAGGATCTCTACAGCGGCTCAGAACAGAGCTGGAACTGTCCAGCTGGAGTTGATACTGTCCTTGCCCTTGTCGTAGGAATTTAAGGGTCTTGTGGAGCAGGAAATGGGTGTTTGAGCTCTTGGGTGCTGGGCCCTTCCCTTGGCTCGAGGTGTGGCCATCCACTCACCCGATGGATCCAGGAGAGGTCCAGGCACTCACCGTAGTTTTTGGAGAGCTGCATCAGGAGGGGGATGGAGGGTCTGCCCCCAAACTCCTCGGAGTGTCCCACCAGGGCATCCTTCACCACCTCATACCCGCAGAGCACCACCATTGGCTTCAGCCCCAGCCACACGGTGAAGATGGGGCCGTAGGTGCTGCTGAGCTGGGGATGGGCAGCTCTGTCAGCCAGGGTCCCACACCAGTTCATTGACTTCATTTCAAACTGAGACTCGAGCCCACAGCACTGCTGAATGCCCAGCAGGGAGGGGAAATGCCTCCCTCAAAGCTGTGACCTCTTCCCACTCCCAGCCCAGTCCTGTCCCTGTCCCTGTCCCTGTCCCTGTCCCTGTCCCTGTCCTGTCCCTGTGGGTTTTCTCCCTGTGCCCCTTTGGGGGTTCAAATCATCATCTCCAGGAGCAGCACTGGGACCCTGGAGGGGCATTGTCACCACGTGGGTGCCTTACAGGAGAATGGCTTTGATAACAGGGCTGATTCTGCCCCCAGCAGAAGGGATTTAGGCAATTCTGGTAGAGCAAGAGATGAGGGAGGAAAGAAGAGAAAAGAAAGGTAGGAAGAGTCACCCGTGGGATTCCCCTCTTATTTTGGGACGGGAATTTCCTGCTGTCTGTCCTGCTGTGCTGTGGATGGGTCCAGCACGGCCCCTTGTCCCTTGTCCCTTGTCCCTTGTCCCTTGTCCCTTGTCCCTCGTCCCTTACCTTCTCGTAATGCCTGTAGAGGGGCAGCACGTCCTTCTGCCACAGGTTGCCCAGGATGGGCCACGGGGCTGGGCCAGGAGGCAGCCGGCTCCCCTTGGGGTCACCCCTCCGGACCAGGAGCCACAGGACGGGCAGGAGGAGGAGGAGGAGCAGAGTGAGGAGCAGCCCGGCGTCCATCCTCACCGTGCGGCCGAGCGGGTAAAGAAACAAAGGAATTCCAGGGAGGAAAGTGCCCAGAGAGCAGAGCAGAGGCTGCTGCGTGCGCCCTCCCTGCTCGGTGCCCCACGGCCGAGCTCCAGCGCTCGGGGCTGCTCGGGGGCCAGCGGCGCTGCCTTGTCCCCGCCGGGCCGCGCCTGTCCCCGCCGTGGGCAGAGGCTCGGACCGTCCCGAGCACCGGGAGCTCCGTGACCCCGCGGAGCCTCCGGAGGCGGTGGCTGTCCCTGCCCCTGCTGCTGTCACCTTTGCTCGCTGCTCCCGTGCTGTGGCACGCGGCAGGAGAAGATGTCACTGTCACTGTCCTGGCCGAGCCTTTCATGTCCCTCCAGTCGCTGTCCCGTGGGTCACTGCCCTGCTCACCGGGGCAATGACCCAGAGAGGCTGTTCTGGTAAACAGAGTGGCAGAGGGGACGCTGTGCCTGGCCACACGCCTGGGGGTACAATGTCCCACCAAACTCCTTTCTGGTGGAAAATGGATCAGAAAATAGAATCAACACTTTTTCCTGATACCTTTTGGGGCTCCTCTTGGGCTTTGGAGGAACATCAGCCCAAGGTGGTGTGGCTGTTAGAGGGGTGGGTTAACTCCTCCCTGTGCATTGCTCCTGCCATGTGCTCTGAGCACCTGCACATCTGGCTGCACATGAGCACATCTGGCACAGGCACAGTCACACACCTCTGGGCTGAGCGAGCTGGGCACAGGGCAGCTCCCAGGAGGGGATGGCGTTACTGCTGGGGAGCAGAGGGAGGAGGTTCGGGTCCATGCTGGTCCCTGCCGAGGCAGGGCCCCCTCAGCAGAGGGAATTCGTGGTGCTGGCACAGAGGAGCCTGACCTGGGGCACTCCCCTGGGGCAGCCGGGCTCAGCGGTGACACTGACACCGAGGCAGGGGATGCTGTCCTAGTGCCACTGTCCCACGGGCACCCCCAACCCTCCGAGGTGCTCTGCTCGCCCCTGAGGGGTGGAGGGAGTGTGAACACCCCTGCAGCACATCCCGGGCTGTCCCCTCTGCCAGCCCAGGCTGAGGCAGCCCTGCAGCCGCTCCCCACGAGGCACAGACCCCTAAATGACTGAGCTGGGAGTATTTTTGGTTGCTCTCAATAATGCAGCAGCACTGGCTGAGCAGAGCCTGGCTGTAATTACAGGGCCAGTGTCATTTGTCATCAGTGTCACCCTGCTGGCTGCCAGGGAGCTGCAGGGCAGCGTGATGCCAGCGCCCCTGTCACAGCCCTGGGGCTGTCAGCCCCTTGGTGTGCCAGCTCTGGTGACAGCCCTGGGCACTCAGCGGGGCTCTGGTACCTGCGGGTCCAGCCCTGCGCCCTCTGGGGCTCAGCACAGCAGCGCTGTCCCTTCCTTCCTCCATCTCCACGTTCAGCTAAACCAGCACATTTCTCCTGGTTCATGAAACATCCCAAGGGTCTCTGGGAGTCCTGTGGGACACCAGGGGTGGGACCTGCTGTGGGTATGAGGCAGCCAGGAGGTTCTGTGTCCGCTCTTCCCAAGCAGGAAGACATAATTCAAGAGGAAGATGAAGCAATCCTCACTTTCCCTCAATAAATATCATCAAACACCTGCTGCTGCTTTTAACTGTGATGGAGCAGCAGCAGCAGCGATCTGTACAGGGGTGGCACAGCACAGCAGAGCACAGTCCTGGCACTGGGAGCAGGCGTGGGAGGGGTAATGGTTAATCAGGGACAGGCAGCCTTCATTTGGATCCTGCCGTGGCTGGAACCACGAGAGCGAGAGGCTCTGCCCGAGCAGAGTCTGCACAGAGGCAGAGGAGCCGCTCTGTGCACAGTGCCTGCAGGATCTCCCCCCACCCCAGTTCCTGTGGGATCTCTCCCCAGTTCCTGCAGGATCCCTCCCCAGTTCCTGTGGGATCCCTCCCCAGTTCCTGCAGGATCTCTCCCCAGTTCCTGCAGGATCCCTCCCCAGTTCCTGTGGGATCCCTCCCCAGTTCCTGCAGGATCTCTCCCCAGTTCCTGTGGGATCCCTCCCCAGTTCCTGCAGGATCTCTCCCCAGTTCCTGCAGGATCTCTCCCCAGCTCCTGCAGGATCTCTCCCTGGTGCCTGCGGGATCTCTCCCCAGTTCCTGCAGGATCTCTCCCCAGTTCCTGCAGGATCTCTCCCCAGCTCCTGCAGGATCTCTCCCTGGTGCCTGCGGGATCTCTCCCCTCCCCATTTCCTGCGGGATCTCTCCCCAGTTCCTGCGGGATCTCTCCCCAGTTCCTGTGGGATCTCTCCCCATTTCCTGCGGGATCTCTCCCCAGCTCCTGCAGGATCTCTCCCCAGCTCCTGCAGGATCTCTCCCCAGTTCCTGCGGGATCTCTCCCCAGTTCGTGTGGGATCCCTCCCCAGTCCCTGAAGGATCTCTCCCCACTCCCTGCAGGATCTCTCCCCTCCAGGGCCGTGCCCACCAAGGCAGGATGCCCGGGGTCACTGACGCTGTGTGAGGCCAGCGGGATGCCAGGGATGCCCTCACACCTGGGAGTGCCCCGCTGGAGCGGGTGGTGCCCGCGGGCACAGCCCCGCTGCCCCCCGGGCAGAAATCCAGCCCGGGCAGCTGGATCCATCCCCGTCACCGTGCCCGGGATGACAAATGATGAAGAGATAATTGAACTTTCCAACAGCATTTTAATTTCCGATCCCCGCCCGCTTCCCCTGCTGCCCATCCAAGGGGTGATGGGTGTGAGGAGGGAAGGGCGGCTCTGGGAGCTTCGCAGCTGCGCCAGGCACTGCCCATAGAGCCTGCAGTAATTAATTGCTTAATTAACCAGCATCCATCCGTTTATCCCTGCTGTAATTCCCCGGAGAGCGAGGCTGGCTGCAGCAGGGGGCTTCGGTGGGTCTGGATCATGGGTGCAATTCCAGGACAGGAGCCTGCAGCTCTCCCTGAGCCCTCGCTCCTCACAGGGCCCGGGCCCTGCTCCCGCTCCTCCATGAACACGGCTCTGTTCCTAAGCCGTGTTTGGAGGGGAAAATCTTGCCCCGTGCTCATGGCAATGAGCCGAGCCTTGCCACGCTCCCGTGTCCCTGGGGGTGGGATGGATCCCAGCCGGGCGTCAGGGAGCTGCTGGGAAAATCACCAAAGGACGTGGAACACAGGGGATTCCTTAGAGCAGCTGCACTGCCCTGAAACCTTCCCGTGCTGCTGCTCACCTTCCTGCAATGGTTACAGAGAGGAGAAGAAATCCCCCCTTCCCCTCTGCTGCCCGGCCAACACCCCAGGGCCTCACCCGGGACACGGGGCTGTGCTGCTCCCCGTTTGTGTATTCATCACATCCATAAACCTCATTCCAATGCGTTCATTCAGTGAAGGGAAAGCAGCCCTCCCCGCAGGGGGTGATGCTCACACCCTCCCGAGAGCTCCGGGAGAGCCGGGCTGGGCACCGGGCTGGGCACCGGGCTGGGCACCGGGCACGGCCCCGCGTCCCTGCCGGTGGCACCGGGAGCTGCTCCAGGGCCGGGAATGCCGGCAGCTTCCTCATTTCTGTGCCCGGTGCCAGCTCTGGGGACTGGGCCGGGAGCCCCAGAGGGCAGGGTGGGGCTCGGTGTGCCCTGTGCGACCCCACAAACCACCCGCGGGACTGAGGGGGGGGCTCGGTGTGCACCATGCGACCCCACAAACCCACGGGACTGCGGGGGGGGGGGGGGCTCGGTGTGCCCTGTGCGACCCCACAAACCCACAGGACTGCGGGGGGGGCTCGGTGTGCCCTGTGCGACCCCACAAACCCACAGGACTGCGGGGGGGGCTCGGTGTGCCCTGTGCGACCCCACAAACCACCCGCAGGACTGCGGGGGGAGCTCGGTGTGCCCTGTGCGACCCCACAAACCACCCGCGGGACTGCGGGGACACGAGAGGCTGTGCCGGCTCTGCCGCTGCTCTCACGGGCCAGGTCCGAGGATGGACAGGGGAGCCCTGGGACAGGGCAGGAGCGGGCACAGCCCCGGGCCGAGCCGGGCAGCTCCGGTGCCATCTGTCACCGGTGCCACGGGCACGGCCGGGCCAGGTGGCAGATGGCAGGGGGAGCGGGGCTGCTCCTGCCGGTGGCACAGCCCGAGCCAGGCACAGCCAGAGCCAGGCACAGCCCGAGCCAGGCACAGCGGGCAGCTCCAGCCGGGAGAGGGGAGCACAGGGATGCTGCAGCACCGGCAGAGAGCCCGGCTGCCGGGGAATTCAGTCCTGCCCGGTGCGGGGTAACTCAGAGTGCACAGGGACTGAAACACGGAGTGCACAGCCTGGTGCCTCTTGGGATGGGATGGGTTTGATGGGACGGGATGGGATGGGATGGGATGGGATGGGATGGGATGGGATGGGATGGGATGGGGATGGGGATGGGATGGGATGGGATGGGATGGGGATGGGATGGGGATGGAGATGGGATGGGGATGGGGATGGGATCCATGTGATGGGACAGATTTGATGAGATGGGATGGGATCCATGGGATGGGATGCATGGGATGAGATGGAATGGGATCCATGTGATGGGACAGGTTTGATGAGATGGGATGGGATCCATGGGATGGGATGCATGGGATGGGATGGAATGGGATCCATGTGATGGGACAGGTTTGATGAGATGGGATGGGATCCTGCAGAGGTTGAAGGCTCATGCTCCAGCCCGGCTCAGCCAGGACAGAGCAGGGGTTTGGTGGTGGTCTCTTGTCCCCAGCAGCCCAGGGATAACAGGTGGGAGCAGCTCCCCAGCTGCACCCCCTGCTCCCCTCCTCCCTTTCCCTGTTTTCCTGCTGCGGGCATTGCACAGACACCGCTCCCATCCCACCTTCATTATCTCTGTCTCCCGGAGCAGCAAACAGCGAAATGTGATTAAAGCCTCTCTCAGGGAGCTTATCAGCCTGTGGAAGGCCGTGAGCTCCCTTGTGCCGGGAGAGCACCCCTGGGCTGCCGGGGTGCCAGCACAGCAGCACGGCCGGGCTGGGGCTCCTGCTGCCTGCACCCCACGGTGCCCAGCAGGGCCCGAGGAGAGCCCGGGGGGCTGGGACAGCTGCTGGTGGCGTCCGGGGAGCAGGAGGGGCAGGAGGGGTAGGAGGGACAGGAGGAGCAGGAGGGACAGGAGGGACACGAGGAGCAGGAGGGACAGGAGGGGCAGGAGGGGCAGGAGGGACAGGAGGGACGGGGGGACAGGAGGGGCAGGAGGGACAGGAGGGACAGGAGGGACAGGAGGGGCAGGAGGGGCAGGAGGGACAGGAGGGACAGGAGGGACGGGGGGGGCAGGAGGGGCAGGAGGGGTAGGAGGGACAGGGGGGGCAGGAGGGACAGGAGGGACAGGAGGGACAGGAGGGGCAGGAGGGACAGGAGGGACAGGAGGGACAGGAGGGACGGGGGGGGCAGGAGGGGCAGGAGGGGTAGGAGGGACAGGGGGGGCAGGAGGGACAGGAGGGACAGGAGGGGCAGGGGGGACAGGAGGGGCAGGAGGGACAGGAGGGACAGGGGGGACAGGAGGGGCACGCAGGGCAGGAGGGGCAGGAGGGGCAGGAGGGACAGGAGGGGCAGGAGGGACAGGAGGGACAGGAGGGGCAGGGGGGACAGGAGGGACAGGAGGGACAGGGGGGCAGGAGGGGCAGGAGGGACAGGAGGGACAGGAGGGGCAGGAGGGGCAGGGGGGGCAGGAGGGGCAGGAAGGACAGGAGGGGCAGGAGGGGCAGGGGGGGCAGGAGGGGCAGGAAGGGCAGGAGGGGCAGGGGGGACAGGAGGGACAGGAGGGACAGGAGGGGCAGGAGGGGCAGGAGGGACAGGAGGGACAGGAGGGACGGGGGGGGCAGGAGGGGCAGGAGGGGTAGGAGGGACAGGGGGGGCAGGAGGGACAGGAGGGACAGGAGGGACAGGAGGGACAGGAGGGGCAGGGGGGACAGGAGGGACAGGAGGGACAGGGGGGACAGGAGGGGCAGGGGGGACAGGGGGGACAGGAGGGACAGGGGGGCAGGAGGGGCAGGAGGGACAGGAGGGACAGGAGGGGCAGGAGGGGCAGGGGGGGCAGGAGGGGCAGGAAGGACAGGAGGGGCAGGGGGGACAGGAGGGACGGTGAGGGACAGGAGGGACAGGAGGGGCGCGCAGGGCAGGAGGAGCCTGTGCTTCCCCCGCGGCTGGGGCCAGCGCTGCCCGCTCCGGCGCTGCTCTGTCACACGCTTTGCGCTGAAATTCGCTGCCCTGACGTTAATTGGCTTTGACCCATCTGGGCCGCCGCGATCGCATCTTGGAGGTTCAGCGGCCCCGAGATGCCGGGATGGACGGGAGGGGACAGCCCTGTCACCGTGTGAGGGAGGGAGGGCTGCACCAGAGGCTCTCGGACTGACCTCCTTGGCAGCGCGGCGCTGCTGAGGGCGGGGAGGATCCGCCCTGACGGGGATTTGGAGCTGCCGCTGGGCCAGGCAGAGCTGGGCAGCGTTACCGTGCCCTACAGGGATTTGCTCGGTGCCGCCCGTGAGTGCCACCCTTCCTGTGCCCGTGGAAGGAACATCTCATCTTGCTAGCACCGTGCTGGGACCCACGGCTCCGAGCCCTGTGCTCCCCGTCCCTCTTCAAAGCAGCCAGAACTCCCTTCCCACCCCCGGACACCATAAAATATCTGCCTTTTCCATCCCGCAGTCATGGTGCAATTTAGAGTGGAAATCGGGGAGAGGAAGTGCTGAGCCTGCAGCAGCTGATGCCAGGGGAGATGCCAGGAGCTGCCTGGCTCTAAAACACCCCCAGATCCTGAGAGAGGCGTGTGGGGCAGCAGCATCCCGGGGAGGAAAGGGCCCGCGCTGGGCACAGCAGAGGCTTTGGGCTCCGTGCAGCAGGAGCCCGGCTCCCCCAGCCCCATCTTTCTGCACAGGGGTCCCCGGGCTGGGACGGGCTCCTGCTGCCCTGCCCGCGGCTCCTGGGCTGCCCTGCCCCGGGCCCTCCAAACCCGCCCCAGGGCCGAGGGTGCGAGCCAGGGGCTGGGACAGCAGGGATGGGGCTGCGGGGCGGGAGCGGGGGCTGCAAGGGCTGCCCGAGGGTGCCAGGGGATTCCGGGGGCTGCGGGGGCTGCCCGAGGATGCCAGGGGATTCCGGGGGCTACAGGGGCCGCGGGAATTCGGGGAACTGCCCGGGGAGGTGCCGGGGGATGCGGGGCCGTGCCGGGGCACGCCGAGGTGATGTCGGGCGGATGCCGGGGATGCTGGAGCGGCGCTGGGGCCGCGTCACGGGACCCGAGGGGATGCCAGGTGACGCTGGGCGTGCCAGGGGGATGCCGGGGCCACGCCAGGTGAGGCCGAGGCCATGTCGGGGGAGGCCGAGGGATGCCGGGGGATGCCGGGACCACGCCCAGGGATGCCGGGGGGAAGTCGGGGGATGCCGGGGGGGATGCCCGGCTCCAGGCTCGCTCCGAGACCCCCCCCCGGCCCGGAGAGCCCGCCGGGGCGGGCGGCCCCGGACTACATTTCCCATGTCCGCCGCGGCCGGGGGCGGTGCGGGGCGGCGCGGGGGGCGCGGAGCGCAGGCGGAGGCGCGGAGAGGCGCAGGGGCGGCGGGGCCCGCTCGGCCCGGCTCGGCTCGGCTCGGCCCGGCCCGGCTCGGCGCCGGGCGGGGATGCGGGAGGGGCGGCCCGCTGCCCCCGGCCCCGCTGCCCGCCCGCACCGCCCGCACCGCCGCCACCATGAAGAAGCAATTCAACCGCATGCGCCAGCTCGCCAACCAGACCGTGGGCAGGTGGGGACGGGATGGGATGGGATGGGATGGGATGGGATGGGATGGGATGGGATGGGATGGGATGGGATGGGGACGGACCCAGCCCTGCCCACAGCCCCATCCCGCGCCCTGCCTGCTCCCGCCCGCCCCGCCGCACCCGCACCTGCCCGTTCCCAGCTCCTGCCCGCTCCGTGCTGGCCCCACCGCCCCGATCCCATGTGTCCTGCCTGCCCCAGTGCCCTGATTCTGCCCCCTCCCTGCCGGCCCCACTGTTCCTACTCCCTGCCTGCACTCTGGCAGTCTCACTGTGCTCATCCCACACTCATCCCACTCCCTGCTTGCCCCTCCGCCCCTCCTCCCCTCCTGCCCCAGTGCCCTGATGCTGCACCTGTGCCACTGCCCCAGTGCCTGCCCCTCTGCTCCCGCTCTGTGCCTGAGCCCTGCTTGCCCCGCTGCCCCAATCCCACTCCCTGCCTGCTCCCTGCCTACCCCGCGGCCTTCCTGCTCCCTGTGTGGCCCTTGCCCTGCTCCCTCTCTGACACCCTCTGTCCTCACTGTGCCCCACTCCCTGCCCCTGGCCCTGCTCCCTGTCCCTCTGTCTGTCCCACTCCCTGCTCTCTGCCTGCCCCACTGCCTCCGTTCCCACCCCTTACGCCCTTCTTTCCCATTCCCTGCCTGCCCCCCTGCCAGTTAACCCCTGCCTGCCCGCCTACACCCGTCCTGCCCCACTCCGTGCCCCCTTTACCCACTGCTCCCTGCCTGTCCCGCTGTCCTGCCGTCCCCTCTGTCCCAGGGCTGCGGGGACACAGCCCCGATGCTGTGGGGTGCCCCACTGTCCTGCCCCCCCAGCACCCCAGGGCGGCCCTGCTGGCCGTGGGGCTGGGGGCACTGTGGGGCTCTCGAGCCGAGCCGTGCTGGCGGGAATGCCCCAGGGAATGCCCACGATAGTGCCCACGGGAATGCCGTGTGTGCCATGCACGGCCAGGCCTGGGTTTGGCGGTGGCTGTTGTGTAATTCCCGGAGATTTTGTACCGGAGTGGGGGGGGCGGGAAGAGGATTTATTTATCTCCCTTCCCGTGGCGGCACTGGGGCAGTGGCACAGCTGGAGCGGCGGCTCCGCATCCCCTCGGCATCGCCAGGGCTCCGGCTGGCACCGCCCGTGCTCCCGTGTGCCCCTCGGCATCGCCAGGGCTCCGGCTGGCACCGCCCGTGCCCCCGTGTGCCCCTCGGCATCGCCAGGGCTCCGGCTGGCACCGCCCGTGCTCCCGTGTGCCCCTCGGCATCGCCAGGGCTCCGGCTGGTACTGCCCGTGCCCCCGTGTGCCCCTCGGCATCGCCAGGGCTCCGGCTGGCACCGCCCGTGCCCCCGTGTGCCCCTCGGCACCGGCGGCGCTGCCCCGCGGCCTGGAGCTGGCAGCGGCTCCGGCCCGGGGCTGTGGGAATGCCGGGCAGGTGCGGGAGTGCCGGACAGGTGCGGGAGTGCCGGGCAGGTGCGGGAGTGCCGGGCAGGTGCAGGAGTGCCGGGCAGGTGCGGGAGTGCCGGGCAGGTGTGTGAATGTGAGCAGGTGCGGGAGTGTGAGCAGGTGCGGGAGTGCCGGGCAGGTGTGTGAATGTGAGCAGGTGCGGGAGTGTGAGCAGGTGCGGGAGTGCCGGGCAGGAAGTGCCGCTCGGGAGCTCCGGGGATCCGGCGCGGGGGTGCTGTGGGGATGCCGTGCGGGTGCACAGTGTGGGAGTGTGGAACGGGAATGGGCAGTGGGAATGTGGACTGGGAGCATGGGGGGTGTGTGGGGCAGCGTGCTGTGGGAGCGTGGCACAGGGAGCATGGCACTGGGAGCATGGCACAGGGAGCATGGCACAGGGAATGTGTCGCTGGGAATGTGGCACAGCGAATGTGGCACAGGGAGCATGGCACAGGGAAGGTGGCACTGGGAGCATGGCACAGGGAAGGTGGCACAGGGAATGTGCCACTGGGATCATGGCACAGGGAATGTGCCGCTGGGATCGTGGCACAGGGAATGTGGCACTGGGAGCATGGCACAGGGCATGTGCCATTGGGAATGTGGCACTGGGATCGTGGCACAGGGAACGTGGCGCTGGGATCGTGCTGTGGAACCGTGGTACCGGGAGCACCGGGAGCCCGGCGGTGCCTCCGGTGGCGAGGGCCAGGGGGAGGCTGCTCCGTGTCCCGGCTCCAGCTGGGGGCTGGGAGCCAGCACGGAGCCCGCGTTCCCGCTGGGGAGAGCAGCAACTCCACAGGAGCTGGAGAGGGACACTGGAGCCTCTGCTGGGCCCTGAGTGTGGCGTTTATTTTATTGTATTTTGGTTTGTTTTACATTTATTTATTTTATTTATTTTGGATTTGGGTGTTTCCTTGTCATTTCACTTGATAGAAAGAATTGGGGATGCTCAGCCCAGCCCAGCCCCACGCCTGGTACCCAGCCTTGGGAAGAGTTCCTGTGCCAGTCTGGGAGGGGCAGGGATATTTATCTCCGTGATGTGGAAAAGGGAAGAGAAACCAAAGAGTGTCTGTAGGGCATTCTGAGGATGTTTCCTGCAAAGTGCTTTTATCTGTCTTTGTGTTTGTCCATCCCGTTGGGACAGTGGCACCAGGATGTCACCTCAGTCACTCCAACCGCCCTGGGAATTTCCCAGGACGGGCTCCGTGGGGATTTTTCCCCATGGGGATTAAATCGGGCGCCTGCAGAGCGGCACGCTGGGCTCCCCGGCGGCACCGAGGGGATGCAGCTCCCCGGGAATGGTGGCGGAAGCTCGGAGGGGTTGGGTTTTTCCTCCTCGACCTTTCTGAGCACCCCACGCTGTGTCCCCCAGCCCGGGGGCAGTGGTGGCCGTTGGGGCTGGGTGTCACCTCGCTGGCCCGCAGGGAGATGCTTCTCCAGCCTCCAGGCAAAGCCTTTAAACACCGCGGGTTTATTCCTGAATGCCCGGCCAGAAGGAAGGACATTTTCTGCTTGCACGGAATAAGGGCAGAGTGAATAAAAGCACCGCCTGGGATTTTCCCAGCGGGGTTTGCAGGAGGGAACGGCACCCTGTAAATAGCCGGGCTCCCCATCTGCACCTCGGGGTGCCGGTGACTGCTGCCAGCACAACCCCCTGGGCTTTCGGCTCCGGAGCCGGCGGATCCCGGCAGCCCCGGGGATATTTTTATCCTCCTCGCAAAGAGACAGCGCTGGCAGCCTGGAATATTCATGGAGCGAGCGGGCTGAGGGTTCTGTCCCTGCTCCAGCTGCCTCGGGGCCCTGTGCCCTGCAAGGGCTTCTCCGGGGCTGCTAAATCGGGATGGAAGCGAGCTGGGGATGCGACCCCGGGGAGGGAAGCGCCGGGAGCGGAGAGCCCCGAACATCCCGTGCCAGAGCGATGCCAGCACCGAGCTGGCCGGGAAGGCAGCGGGAGATGAGGACAAGAGTCTGCCTTGCAGAATCTGTCTCCCATTTTGCTTTGCTTCCCTCGCTTTGCCCAGCTGTGGGCAGGATGGAGGGAAGCGGCTGCAGCCCTCCCTGCCTGCTCCTCCTGCTGCTGCAGCCTGGCAGAGCCCGGCCCTGGCCCTGGGTGGGCAGCGCTCCCCGGGCTGTGCCCCCCGGCTGTGTCCCCCGGCTGTGATCATCGGGCTGTGATCACCAGGCTGTCCCCCGGGCTGTGCCCCCGGCTGTGATCATCGGGCTGTGGCCCTCGGCTGTGCCCCCCGGGCTGTGTCCCCGGGCTGTCGCACCGTGTCCCCCGGCCGTGATCATCGGGCTGTGCCCCCCGGCTGTGTCCCCCGGCTGTGTCCTAGGCTGTGTCCCCCGGCTGTGCCCCCCGGCTGTGATCATTGGGCTGTGTCCCCCGGCTGTGCCCTCCGGCTGTGTCCCCCGGCTGTGTCCCCGGGCTGTCGCACCGTGTCCCCCGGTTGTGTCCCCGGCTGTGTCCCCGGGCTGTCGCCCCGTGTCCCCCGGCTGTGATCATCGGGCTGTGCCCCCGGCTGTGTCCCCGGCTGTGTCCCCGGGCTGTCGCACCGTGTCCCCCGGCTGTGTCCCCGGCCGTGTCCCCGGGCTGTCGCACCGTGTCCCCCGGCTGTGTCCCCGGCTGTGTCCCCGGGCTGTCGCACCGTGTCACCGCGGCCGGGAGGCGCCGGTGGGGCCGCGTCCCCGCGTCGCGCTGGATGTTGCAGTCGGAGCCGTTTCCCGCGGGAGCTGAGCAGCGATTTGAGGATATCAATATTTGATGTTTTGCTTCTTGCCTGCTGAAAAGGCACCGGCAGAAATCCGCGGCTCCGCCGGGGCTGAGCGGGTGCCGGGCTGAGCCGGATCTGTGTCCCCGGGAGGCGGCGGCCGCAAGAGCTCAGGTGGCGGCAGAAGGTGGGGACAGCGCGGCCTCGGGGCAGATCCAGCCTGGATGAGGAGCCCGGCGCTCCAGGGCTGGGGCTGACACCGAGGGGCTCCCTCCTCCCTCTGGCAAACGCAGAGGATGCCCCGTGCCTTCCCCAGGGGCCGTGGATGAACCTCACTCCAGCCTCCCCTCTGGGCTGCGGGGACTCCAGCGCCTGGAATTTTCTCACAGGCACCGGAGGGAGATGGGGCAGGAGGGGATGGAGCCGGGCCTGTCCCCGTGTCCGTGTGGGACGGGAGGGGATGGAGCCAGACCTGTCCCTGTGTCCGTGTGGGACAGGAGGGGATGGAGCCGGGCCTGTCCCTGTGTCCAGGGTGTGGGACAGGAGGGGATGGAGCCAGGCCTGTCCCTGTGTCCGTGTGGGATGTAGGACAGGAGGGGATGGAGTCAGACCTGTCCCTGTGTCCGTGTGGGACAGGAGAGGATGGAGCCAGACCTGTCCCTGTGTCCGTGTGGGACAGGAGGGGATGGAGCCGGGCCTGTCCCTGTGTCCAGGGTGTGGGACAGGAGGGGATGGAGCCAGGCCTGTCCCTGTGTCCGTGTGGGATGTAGGACAGGAGGGGATGGAGTCAGACCTGTCCCTGTGTCCGTGTGGGACAGGAGAGGATGGAGCCAGACCTGTCCCCGTGTCCGTGTGGGATGTGGGACAGGAGGGGATGGAGCCGGGCCTGTCCCTGTGTCCGTGTGGGGCAGGAGGGGATGGAGCCGGACCTGTCCCTGTGTCCATGTGGGATGTGGGACAGGAGGGGATGGAGCCGGACCTGTCCCTGTGTCCATGTGGGATGTGGGACAGGAGGGGATGGAGCCAGGCCTGTCCCTGTGTCCAGGGTGTGGGACAGGAGGGGATGGAGCCAGGCCTGTCCCTGTGTCCAGGGTGTGGGACAGGAGGGGATGGAGCCAGGCCTGTCCCCTTGTCCAGGGTGTGGGACAGGAGGGGATGGAGCCAGGCCTGTCCCCGTGTCCAGGATGTGGGACAGGAGGGGATGGAGCCAGGCCTGTCCCCGTGTCCAGGATGTGGGACAGGAGGGGATGGAGCCAGGCCTGTCCCCGTGTCCGTGTGGGATGTGGGACAGGAGGGGATGGAGCCGGGCCTGTCCCTGTGTCTGTGTGGGATGTGGGGCAGGAGGGGATGGAGCCGGGCCTGTCCCTGTGTCCGTGTGGGATGTGGGACAGGAGGGGATGGAGCCAGGCCTGTCCCCGTGTCCAGGATGTGGGACAGGAGGAGATGGAGCTGGGGATGGAGCCGGGCCTGTCCCTGTGTCCAGGGTGTGGGACAGGAGGGGATGGAGCCAGACCTGTCCCTGTGTCCGTGTGGGATGTGGGGCAGGAGGGGATGGAGCCGGGCCTGTCCCCGTGTCCGTGTGGGATGTGGGGCAGGAGGGGATGGAGCCGGGCCTGTCCCCGTGTCCGTGTGGGATGTGGGACAGACCCGGCCCTGGGAATCAGCACAGCACTGCCTCAGCTGGGTGTTTGTGCCTCCTCTCCACCGTGGAGTTATTTTTAGGCTAGAGCAAGGAGAAATCAGGGAATCAGTGTTGGTAATTAAATAGTGATTAAATATTTCTGGGCAGGCTGCAGCGAGGGGTGGCTGGGGCTGGGGCCAAAGGGCTGTTTGGGCAGGACCTGGGGGTGAGGGGCTTTGTGGGGACCATGGACATGCTCTGGCAATGGAGATGGTTCATCCCTGCTCCTGCTGTCCCCACACCAGGGGTGATGCTTTCCCATTCAGAGACGAATTGCCATGAAATCCTCGCCGTGCTCAGAGTTTTGCAGGCTCAGGGTCAAATCCAAGGCTGGCAGCTCCCTGTCGTGGGTGGCTGAGGCACCAGAGGGGACGTGGCAGGGGACAGTGCTGGGGGGTCCAGCCAGGGAGGTGGCTGGCACCAGGAGATGCTCCAGGGAAGCACGTCTGCAGGCCAAGGCTTTGGAAACTCATGTGTTTATTTGGGAATCAATGTAATTTGCTTGATTTGGGTTGATTCCTGCTGGCAGCAGTGAACTTGTGCAGCAGCAAAGCCCAAGCACGCTGTGGCTGTGTCCCTGGCTTTGGCTCCCCATGGTCACTGTCCCTTTCCCCAGCTGCCTGCAGGGACTGGGCCCGGGTTTGGGCTGGGAAAAATGGCTCGGGTGGAAAGCTGGAGGGGAGGAGCAGGATTTTGTTTGCCAAAAGGAAAGAGGAAAAGCGTTGGGAGCTGGGAATGCTGGTGTGTCCCTCGGGGTGTGTGTAACTCATATGCAATGAAGTTTTGGGGAATTAGGGACCAGACAGGGAACTAGGGGGTCCCTGCCCCTCTCTCTTGGGAGGCACAGGGACCTCACTCGTCCTTAAGTGGGATTGATTGGAGCCCCTTGCTGTCCCAGCCCATAAACGCTGCAGCCTGGCTGTTCAAAGCCCAGCTCCTCCCTGGCAGGGAGCAGGGCTGTGCAGGGCTGGCCCAGGGGATGCTCTCCCGTGAAACCACCGGGGTTTCTCACACTGAGGATGTGCTTTAAAACACTTCAAGGCCAGCTTTTTGTTATTCTCTTTGAAATGTTGTTCTCTGCTGCCCAAACACACCTCAGGGCATAGCACGGGTTGGGATGTGGCTGCTGGCAGAGAGAGCTGGGACCTGGGATGTGCAAATCCCACCCACCTCCTGCCTGGGAGAGGAGAAAACACAGGAAAAAATCCCTTCTTCTGCTCAAGGGAGGAAGTGATTCCTGGGCAGCGAGCAGCAGGGATGTGCCAGCGGTGCCTCACTCCCTGCCACCTCCCACTCCTTCAGGAGGCTAAAAATATCCCGAGCTGGGGACGGACGGTGTGGCTGTGCCCGTGGGTATTTGCTGCTTTTTTCCCTGTTTGTGCTAATTCTGTGTCACTTCCAATCCTGTCTAAATGAGAGTGAAGGTGATCCCAGAGGAGGAGAAGCTGCTCAGTTCTTTCTCCCGGGTGGGCAGTGCTCCTTAGAGAGGATCTATTCTGTTCATTTCAACAACTAATCTTTAAAATTAACATAAACAGGGTTCAATTTAATTTGTTTTTAAACCACCTTAAATCAGGTGCTGGGACATCTTTCATGCCCAAAGCACATTTAATGCAGTTGGTTTGGGCAGGCCCTGGCACAGGTGCCCAGAGCAGCTGGGGCTGCCCCTGGATCCCTGGCAGTGCCCAAGGCCAGGCTGGACAGGGCCTGGAGCAGCTGGGACAGGGGAAGGTGTCCCTGCCATGGCAGGGGTGGCACTGGGTGGGTTTGAGATCCCTTCCAACCCAAACCACTCTGTGATTCTGTGATTTGCTCTTTCTGCAAGGCTTAGGGTGAGATGGATCTGTGTGTGAGCCTCTCCCATGTTGTGCTCACTGCCTAACCCTTTCTCTGTGTTTGCTCCCTATTCCACTGCTCCAACATTCCCTCCCTGTCTCCAAGCTGAGAATCCAGCTCGGAGGGCAGGAAGGGACCAGGCTCGGGAAATGAAGGTTCTGTTTGCAGGATGGCAGCACCAAGCTCTGGCTGTCCCTGAGGAACCTTTGGGGACTGGCTGAGTGACAGCTCTGCCCCAGCTCAAACTGGCTGAGCTCGTTTTTCCAAGTGAAAGGATGCACTGAAGTTGTTAAAAACCCTGGGAAAAAGAGCAAATGATCCGGGTGTGATGGTTTAACCGAGCCCGAGCAGCTGTGGTGCGGGTCCCGGGGCTGTGGTTGCTGCGGGTCCGGGGCCGAGGACGGCGCGTTTGTGTGTCCCGCATCCCGGCGCTCCTCCTCGGGAAGGCAGCGGCTGCCGCGGGCTCTGGAGCGGTAAATCCGTCTGCAGTGAGCAGCGAAGGGCTCTGGCGGGCCCCGGGCAGCAGCTGCCGCCTCCGTTCCGTGGCTGCCCCCGTGTGTGGAGGCTCAGCCGGGCGCGCTCGGGCTCGGTGGGAGCGCAGCCACAGCGGAGCCTCTCCCGGAGCGCCGCCCGCTTCCCCCCGGGAACCCGCACCCCTGCCTTCCCGGCAACAACGGGAAAACAAGGCGGAGATGGGAGGCAGGCCCTGGCAATAACGGGAAAACAAGGCAGACATGGGAGGCAGGCCCTGGGCTGGTGTGGTGCCCGGCAGTGGCCGTGGAGATGCTCCATCGGGTCCGCCCTCAGGGGATGAGGCATGGCTGGAGGGAGCAGAGAGCCTTAAATCCCCCCTGCATCCCAAAGGAGAAGCACATCCCGGGCTCCGTGGCGTGCAGGGGGTGCTGCTGTGTGTCCCACACCCCTCACCGATGGCTCCTCTCCTCTCTTGTCCTGCAGAGCCGAGAAGACCGAGGTGTTGAGCGAGGATCTGCTGCAGGTGAGGCTCCCTCGGAGCCATCCCGGGGTGTCCATGGGTGCCTGGGCACCTCCTGGAGTGGGGGGCTGCAACCCCTCAGCAGCTCCCTGGTGGTGCCGCAGCGTCCCAACCACCCCAGGGATGGGATTCTGGGGTGATGGGATTCTGGGGTGATGGGATTCTGAGGTGATGGGATTCTGGGGTGATGGGATTCTGGGGTGATGGGATTCTGGGGTGATGGGATTCTGAGGTGATGGGATTCTGGGGTGATGGGATTCTGGGGTGATGAGATCCCGGGGCTATGGGATCCTGGGGTTATGGGATCCCTGGCTGATGGGATCCCCAGTGATGGGATACTCCAGTGGTGGGATCACCGGTGATGAGTGATGGGATACTCTAGTGATGGGATCCTGGGGTGATGGGTGATGGGATACTCCAGTGATGGGATCCCTGGTGATGGGTGATGGAATCCCTGGGTGTTGGGATCCCTGGGTGCTGCGATCCCTGGGTGATGGGATCCCTGGGTGGTGGGATCCCTGGGTGATGGGATCCCAGGGTGGTGGGATCCCCAGTGATGGGTGTTGGGACCCCTGGGTGATGGGATCCCTGGGTGTTGGGATCCCTGGGTGATGGGATCCCAGGTGATGGGATCCCTGGGTGCTGGGATCCCTGGGTGCTGGGATCCCCAGTGTTGGGATCCCCGGTGATGGGCTCTGTCACTCCCGCAGGTGGAGAAGCGGCTGGAGCTGGTGAAGCAGGTGTCCCACAGCACCCACAAGAAGCTGACAGCCTGTCTGCAGGGCCAGCAGGGCCTGGACGCCGACAAGCGCTCGGTGAGGGCAGCGGGACCCGGGGATCTGGGGGATCCTGGGGGATCTGGGGATCCAGGGGGATCCAGGAATCTGGGGGATCTGGGGGACCCGGGAATCCAGGGGGATCCGGGGATCCAGTGGGAACACAGCCCCTCTCTCTCTCTGCAGAAGAAGCTGCCGCTGACGACGCTGGCGCAGTGTCTGATGGAGGGATCGGCCGTGCTGGGGGATGACTCCCTGCTGGGGTAAGGGGGGCTGGGGCTGCAGCGGGTCCTGCACTGCCCTGGGATGTGCTGGGAGCGTCCCCAGCCGTGCCTGTCCCTGCAGGAAGATGCTGCGGCTGTGCGGGGAGGCCGAGGACAAGCTGGCACAGGAGCTGATCCACTTCGAGCTGCAGGTGGAGCGGGACGTCATCGAGCCGCTCTTCGTGCTGGCTGAGGTGAGCCTGGGGTCCCTGGGTGCCCTTCGTGCTGGCTGAGGTGAGCCTGGGGTCCCTGGGTGCCCTTTGTGGTGGCTGAGGTGAGCCTGGGGTGCCCTTCGTGCTGGCTGAGGTGAGCTATGGGACCCCAGAGTGCCCTTCATGCCCAGAGCCCTTCCTGCCCTCCCCAGCCCCCAGGAGGTTTGGGTGCCCCAGGGCTGCTCCCCTGAGCCTCTGGAGCTGGGGCTGGGCTGGGCTCATTCCGGGTAGGACACACAGAGGGATCAGCTGGGAGCTGTCCCTGAGGATGTCACGTCCTCAGGGATGTCACCCTGGGAGCTGCATCCACCCAGCCCGGAGCCCCGGGGTGTGACTGTCCCTGGACACCTCTCCAGGGCTGTCACCTCCTCCTGTTCCCTGTGCTGCCGCAGGTGGAAATCCCAAATATCCAAAAGCAGAGGAAGCACTTGGCCAAGCTCGTGCTGGACATGGACTCCTCCAGGACGAGGTAGGAGCTGCCTTCGAGGGTTTTATACGAAACAAACATTCCCAGGGCATGGGTGGCTCCAGGAGAGCAGCTCCTGGGCCCTGGCACTGCAGTTCCCTGGGACAGGGAGCCCTGGCTGTGCCTCTGGGGGCTCGAGCCCAGCTCTGCAATGAGCTCAACCATTTCTGCTCCTGTCTGCAGAACCCATGGGTTCCTTTTCCTTGCCTCCCTCTGCAGCACAAGTGTATTTTTTTCTGGCAGAAAGGGTTATTTTGTACTTTTTCCTCCGTCTTGGTGAGCTCTGATGCAGAGCTGGGTGCTCCTGTCCCTGCAGTGGCACTGAGGGGAGCAGGGATGACTCAGGATTGTCCCAGGGCACTCCTGAGTCATCCGAGCTCCCACTGCAGCGTGTCCTGGGAGAGGGCTGGGAGCTGTCCACAGTGCCAGCATCGCGCCCAGGCTCTCCCATCCCCTTGCCCTCTCTTCCCACCTGGATGTGGCTCCTTATCCTGCTGAAAGGGGCTCCTTCCCTGCAGCGTGCAGGGCCGCGGGGCTGGGGCTGGGAGCGGGGCTCAGTCCCGGCGGGACCGGGATCGCTCCGTGCTGCTCGGCCCTGGGGACCGCGGTGCCCTGCAGGGCCCTGGGGCGCGGTCAGGTCCCGACTGTCGCTGTCCCTCCCGCAGGTGGCAGCAGTCGGTGAAGTCCTCGGGTCTGGCCAGCAACCTGCAGCCCTCGGGGGCCAAGGCCGACGCGCTCAGGGAGGAGATGGAGGAGGCGGCCAACAGAGTGGAGATCTGCAGGGTAGGGGCTGCCCTGGCCCGGGGGTCTGCGGGCTCCCAGGCCCTGGGGGCGGCTGCGGCCTCTCCTCCCAGCCCGCTCTGCCCCTTCCTTCCCCTGCCTGTGCTGCCCCTCCTCTGGCCGGGCCCCAAACGCAGCTCAGTGCCTGGGGGTGATGCTCCCCGGCCAGGCAGGGCATCCCCACTGCCCCATCCCACCCTCCACATCCCCTGAGCTACAGGGGCTCCCACTCCCTGGGAACCCACCTGGCACAGCTCAGCCCTGGGCACATCCACCCTGGCACAGCTCAGCCCTGGGCACATCCACCCTGGCACAGCTCAGCCCTGGGCACATCCACCCTGGCACAGCTCAGCACTGGGCACATCTACCCTGGCACAGCTCAGCCCTGGGCACATCCACCCTGGCACAGCTCAGCACTGGGCACATCCACCCTGGCACAGCTCAGCACTGGGTACATCCAGCCCTGGCACAGCTCAGCCCTGGGCACATCCGCCCTGGCAGAGCTCAGCACTGGGTACATCCACCCTGGCACAGCTCAGCACTGGGTACATCCACCCTGGCAGAGCTCAGCACTGGGCACATCCGCCCTGGCAGAGCTCAGCACTGGGCACATCCACCCTGGCACAGCTCAGCCCTGGGCACATCCGCCCTGGCAGAGCTCAGCACTGGGCACATCCACCCTGGCAGAGCTCAGTACTGGGTACATCTACCCTGGCAGAGCTCAGTACTGGGTACATCCACCCTGGCACAGCTCAGCACTGGGCACATCCACCCTGGCAGAGCTCAGCACTGGGCACATCCACCCTGGCACAGCTCAGCCCTGGGCACATCCGCCCTGGCACTGGCAGAGATGTTTCTCCACCTTCTCTGTGCTGAGCCATTGATCTCTGCCATTTTCAGGCACTAAGAGGGACTTTCACCCTTTCCCTGGGATAACAGGAGTCCAATCTCCCCTCCTTGTGCACTCTGGGGGGAGCTGGGCCCTGCTCAGGCTGCAGTGGGGGAGCTGAGCTCCCCTGAGCCCCCATGACACACCAGCCTTAGCCCCCCTGGCTCCCCTGACACACCAGCCTTAGCCCTGTGCCCCCCTGGCTCCTGCTGGACCCAGCTGCTCCCTGGGGCTGGCTGGGGAAGGGCCCTGGTGGTGGCACCAGGGCAGCAGGCAGGGACACTGACATGACCTCTGCCCCACAGGACCAGCTCTCGGCTGACATGTACAATTTCGTGGCCAAAGAAGTCGACTATGCAAACTATTTTCAAACTGTAAGTGCCACCCCCGGGCTGTCCCTGTCCCTGTCCCTGTCCCAGCAGTGCAGTGACCCCGGTGCTGTGTCCCCGCAGCTGATCGAGGTGCAGGCCGAGTACCACCGCAAATCCCTGGCGCTCCTGCAGAACTTCCTGCCACAGATCAAAGCCCAGCAGGGTGAGTGCCCGCAGGTCTGTCCCTGCCCGTGGCACCGAGGGGCTGTGACAGGGTCTGCGACCCTGCAGGGACAGCTGAGCACCCTCCCTTTGCTCATCATGCCTGCATCCCCTGTCCTGGAGCTGGCAGGGGATCTCATCCCATCCCATCCCATCCCATCCCATCCCATCCCATCCCATCCCATCCCATCCCATTCCATTCCATCCCATCCCATCCCATCCCATCCCATCCCATCCCATCCCATCCCATCCCATCCCCATCCCATCCCATCCCATCTCCATCCCCATCCCATCCCATCCCATCCCATCCCATCCCATCCCATCCCATCCCATCCCATCCCATCCCATCCCAAGGGCCTTTTGGGGAGGGGCTGCTGGATGCGGCCCCACCCTCCCTGTCCTGTGCCCCCTGTGCCCGTCACAGAGGCGTGGATGGAGAAGCCCTCCTTTGGGAAGCCCCTGGAGGAGCACCTGGCTGTCAGCGGGAGGGAGATCGCCTTCCCTGTGGAGGCCTGCGTGACCATGCTGCTGGAATGTGGCATGCAGGAGGAGGTGGGTGGTCATGGGATGGGGGATGCAGGAGGAGGTGGGTGCTGCTGGAATGTGGCATGCAGGAGGAGGTGGGTGCTGCTGGATTTGGGGATGCAGGAGGAGGTGGGTGCTGCTGGAATGTGGCATGCAGGAGGAGGTGGGTGCTGCTGGGATGGGGGATGCAGGAGGAGGTGGGTGCTCATGGGATGGGGATGCAGGAGGAGGTGGGTGGTCATGGGATGGGGATGCAGGAGGAGGTGGGTGGTCATGGGATGGGGATGCAGGAGGAGGTGGGTGCTGCTGGGATGGGGGATGCAGGAGGAGGTGGGTGCTGCTGGGATGGGGATGCAGGAGGAGGTGGGTGCTCATGGGATGGGGATGCGGTGGGAGGTGGGTGCTGCTGGATTTGGGGATGCAGGAGGAGGTGGGTGCTCATGGGATGGGGATGCAGGAGGAGGTGGGTGCTGCTGGATTTGGGGATGCAGGAGGAGGTGGGTGCCGCTGGATTTGGGGATGCAGGAGGACGTGGGTGCTCATGGGATGGGGATGCAGGAGGAGGTGGGTGCTGCTGGGATGGGGATGCAGGAGGAGGTGGGTCCCATGTCCATCCCTTGCTGGGCACAGTGGGAGGGGTCACAGGTGTCCCCAGGACCAGGGTGAGGAACTGGGGGGCTCCAGGACATGCCCAGCCCCAAGCCCTGTCCAACACTCTCCTCTGGCCAGGGTCTCTTCCGAGTGGCTCCCTCGGCCTCCAAGCTGAAGAAGCTGAAGGCTGCCCTGGACTGCTGCGTGGTGGACGTGCAGGAGTACTCAGCAGACCCCCATGCCATCGCAGGTGGGGCTCCTCGGGGCGGGGTGGCCCCTCCAGGCACCCCCAAGGGCACCCTGAGGGGGATCAGTGGCACCAAGAGCAGCCGGAGACCAGGAGCCAGTGGTGCTGTCCAGGGGCTGATGTTGGCTCTGATTTTGTTCAATTAATTTTGTCATTAATTAATGGCCTGGCTAGTGGGGCAGGGTGTCCCCTCAGTGAGCGGGCAGGTGACACAAACTGGGACAGTGGCTGCCCCAGAGAGGTGCTGCCAGGCAGAGGGAAGGTGCTCGGAGGGGCTGCAGGGTGGCAGGGTGGGCACTGGGTCGGGGGTGCCACAGGCTGCCCCAAGTTGGGGACACCAGTGGGTGCTCAGAGGGTGCTCAGAGGTTGTTTGAGGGGAAGGCAGGGGGGATGTGGGTCCAGGTGCCAGGAGCAAAACCCCTTGGTGCCCAACAGCCGGTGCCACCTGCAGTGCCAATGCCTGTGTCCCCTGTGTGCCACAGGAGCCCTCAAGTCCTACCTGCGGGAGCTGCCCGAGCCCCTGATGACCTTCGAGCTGTACGAGGAGTGGATCCAGGCCTCCAAGTGAGTCTGGGATGCCCCTCACTCCTCAGTGGCACGGGCAGGGACAGCCTGGGTCCCCAGGGATGCTCTGGGCTTTTTCTGGCACCGTTCACAGCATTTGGGGTGTTTCCTCTGGGCTCTGGGAGCCATGGAGTGCTGAGAGGAAATCCAAAGGGATTCCTTCTCCCTGGGACAGGTTTTGGGACTTTATTTACTTCCATAATGTCGGTGGCAGCCTGGGGGTCTCACAGGGTCCCCAGGGGTGGGTCTGGCAGGGTCCTCAGCCCCAGGGCAGGGTGGGGATGGGGGATAACCCCCCCTACCCTCCCCGCAGCATCCCAGAGCAGGAGAAACGGCTGCAGGCTCTCTGGAACGCCTGTGAGAAGCTGCCCAAAGCCAACTACAACAACATCAGGTGAGCTTGTGCCAGCAGGACACGGGGAGGGGACACAGAGGGTGTGACCCTTGCACTGACCCCTTTGGGATCTGCTCTCCAGGTACGTGATTAAATTCCTGGCCAAGCTGACCGAGTACCAGGATATCAACAAAATGACCCCGAGCAACGTGGCCATCGTGCTGGGACCCAACCTGCTGTGGCCACAGGCCGAGGGGGTGAGCGCTGGGGGAGGGCTGGGGGCAGATCCTGCTGGGAACACTGCTGGGAAAACTGCTGGGAATCCTGATGGGAAAACTGCTGGGAATCCTGCTGGGAAAACTGCTGGGTGAGGGCTGAGGGCAGATCCTGCTGGGAACACTGCTGGGAATCCTGATGGGAAAACTGCTGGGAATCCTGATGGGAAAACTGCTGGGTGAGGGCTGGGGGCAGATCCTGCTGGGAACACTGCTGGGAAAACTGCTGGGAATCCTGCTGGGAATCATGCTGGGAAAACTGCTGGGTGAGGGCTGAGGGCAGATCCTACTGGGAACACTGCTGGGAAAACTGCTGGGAAAACTACTGGGAATCATGCTGGGAAAACTGCTGGGAAAACAACTGCTAGGTGAGGGCTGAGGGGCAGATCCTGCTGGGAACACTGCTGGGAAAACTACTGGGAATCATGCTGGGAATCCCACTGGGTGAGGTCTGAGGGGCAGATCTCACTGGGAATCCTGCCAGGAAAACTCCTGGGAATCCTGCTGGGAACCCTGCTGGAAAAACTGCTGGGTGAGGGCTGAGGGGCAGATCCTGCTGGGAACACTGCTGGGAAAACTCCTGGGAATCCTGCTGGGAACCCTGCTGGGAAAACTGCTGGGTGAGGGCTGAGGGGCAGATCCTGCTGGGAACGCTGCTGGGAATCCTTCTGAGGATCCTGCTGGGAAATCTGCTGGGAGCCCTGCTGGGTGAGGGCTGAGGGGCAGATCCCGCTGGGAATCCCGCTGGGACCCTGCTGGGAATCCTGCTGGGAATCCCGCTGGGACCCTGTTGGGAATCCTGCTGGGAATCCCGCTTGGACCCTGCTGGGAATCCTGCTGGGAATCCTGCTGGGAATCCCGCTGGGACCCTGCTGGGAATCCTGCTGGGGCCCTCCTGTCCTGGGGGGTTGCTGAGCTGCCGTCCCCTCTCCCCCTGCAGGAACATGACGGAGATGATGACGACGCTGTCGCTGCAGATCGTGGGCATCATCGAGCCGCTCATCCAGCACGCAGACTGGTTCTTCCCGGGAGGTAGGGCGTGCCTGGGCACAGCCGGCCTTCCTGGCACTCCTGGGGAGGGGCTCCGAGCCCCCAGGTTTGGTTTGCCAGCCCCCTCTGCTGCTGGAGCTCAGGCCCGGCTCTGGCACAGCACCGAGCCCGTCCCTGCAGTGCCAGCACCGCCAGTCCCTCCCCTCCCTGAGCACCCCCTCCCACCACCCTCTGTGCCCCCCAGAGATCGAGTTCAACGTGACGGGCAACTACGGCAGCCCCCTGCACGTGAACCACAACGCCAACTACAGCTCCATGCCCTCGCCCGACATGGAGCACGGCGAGCGCCGGCAGCACGAGACCGCGCGGCGCCCGCTCAGCGTGGCCACCGACAACATGATGCTGGAGTTCTGCAAGAAGGACGGGTAGGACAGACAGCAGGACGCGGGGTTGGGTAGGACAGACAGCAGGACATGGGGTTGGATAGGACAGACAGCAGGACACGGGGTTGGATAGGACAGACAGCAGGATGTGGGGTTGGGTAGGACAGACAGCAGGACACGGGGTTGGATAGGACAGACAGCAGGATGTGGGGTTGGGTAGGACAGACAGCAGGATGTGGGGTTGGGTAGGACAGACAGCAGGACGCGGGGTTGGGTAGGACAGACAGCGTGATGCTGGGGTTGGGTAGGACAGACAGCGTGATGCTGGGGTTGGGTAGGACAGACAGCGTGATGCTGGGGTTCTGCAAGCAGGACGGATAGGGACACTGGGGACAGGATGGGATGGCTCTGACACCACCCCAGAGGCAGCAGCAGAGGATGCTCAGCATCACCTTGGGGTGGGTGGCACTGAGCTGGTGGAGGTTGGGTGGTCCCAGGGTGGAGAGACCCCCTGATTTCCATGCCAGGCCCTTGCGGGGGCTCAGGTGAACCCAGGGCTCCTCATGGCTGCCCCCAGCCCACTGCAGATGGGAGTGGGGTGGCCCACGGGGTGACACTGGGGCTGTGCCATGCCAGAGACAGGTCCTGGTGTCCTCGAGGTCTGCAGCATTTGCTCCAGGGGAAAGCTGCCCACTCCCAGCCTGTGCATGTCCCCCCTCCATCACACCTCACAGGGACCTCAAACAGTTGAGTGGGCTCCAGAAAACGCCCCAGGACTCTGCCCATCCCAAAATGTCCCCATTTCCAGAAGGTACCCGCAGCTGTCCCACCACTGGCACAGCCTGGTCCCTTCTGAGCCCCCCTGCCCCCTCTCCTGAAGCCCCTCAGCCTCACAGCCCCTTTGCCCAGCTGCGACCTCTGTCCCTGTGCAGTTTTAGGGGGTTTTCACATTAATAATCTCTTGTTTCTGCCCACGCAGCCTTAGGAAAATCCAAAGGTACCGTATCCTCTGCAGGGTGCTGGGAGGGTGCTGGGTGGATGCTGGCAGGGAGCTGGGTGGGTGCTGGTGCCTGCTGGCTCTCGGGGAAGGGAGAGGTGGCCGGGGGCTGACACAAACCCATCCCTCGCTGCCCGCCCTGCCCCATTGCCCTGTAGTTTCATTCCCGGTGGAAGAGGCGTTTTAGGGACCCCGAAGGAGTGGCGGCGGTGTGCTGGCGGTGCCCTCCCGCCGGACAGGCGCTGACCCCCGTGTCTGTGTCCCCAGCATGGGCGTCAGGGTGATGGACACCTCGTGGGTGGCTCGCCGGGGCACCTCCGCGGGGCGCAAGGCGAGCTCGGCGCCCCCGGCCGCGCAGCCCCCGGCGCCGCCCGCCGAGCTGCCGCCCACGCCCCACTCGCCCATTCCCGAGCAGTCCCCGGAGACTTCAGCAGCGCCCTCCCCGCCTCCCACCAGCTTCGGCTTCCCCCCGGCAGCCGAGCGGACAAGGTAAGGACACCTAAGGCCAGCGGCACCGCCTCCTGTCCCCGAGCCGGGCATCGTCCCGCGAGTGAGGCCAGCAGGAGACAACCTCAGCAGGGGAGGATGCTCTTCATGTCCGGGAGAGGAGCAGAGTCCCGGGACAGGACAGGACAGGACAGGACAGGATGCTCAGCATCCCCAGAGAGGAGCAGAGTCCCGGGACAGGACAGGACAGGACAGGACAGGACAGGACAGGACAGGACAGGATGCTCCGCATCCCTGGAGAGGAGCAGAGTCCCGGGACAGGACAGGATGCTCAGCATCCCCAGAGAGGAGCAGGATCAGCAACCCCGGGAGGGGAGCAGAATCCTGAGCACAGCAGGAGAGGATGCTCAGCATCCCCAGAGAGGAGCAGAGTCCCGGAACAGGACAGGACAGGACAGGACAGGACAGGACAGGATGCTCAGCATCCCTGGGAGAGGAGCAGAGTCCCAGGACAGGACAGGATGCTCAGCATCCCCAAGGAGGAGCAGAGTCCGAGGACAGGACAGGATGCTCAGCATCCCTGGGAGAGGAGCAGAGTCCCAGGACAGGACAGGATGCTCAGCATCCCTGCAGCCACCACCGCATCCCCATCCTGCCATTCCCGTGAGAACCACGCTGCCTTCAGGGGTTTTCCTGAGGGTCCCTTGCCCGGTGTCACTGGGCTCTAGTGGAATTCGGGCTGGAGGTGCTGCAGAAGGTGCAGAAAGCCCTCGGGGAGCCCAGCGCCCTCTGAGGCCTCATCCGCCCAGGGCCTGAGCCCGAGTTTAGCCTGCACAGCCCACGCGAGAGAAAGCGCCTAAACCGCACTTTCCTGCCCCAAAAGGGAAGCCGAGCCGGGCCGGGGTGCTCACACCTGGGGAGGGACAGCCCCGGGAGGGTCGTGCCGTGGGACGAGCGGGGGGCTCGGCACCGCGAGAGCTCTGGCACGGCTCCCCCGCGCCCACCAAGGCTTCTGCTCGTTTATGAATTCCCCCTCGCTTTGGTGTCATTTCTGCCGGTTTTTACGGTGCTTCTGTACCTTTGCAGCGGGGCTGGCCCCCCGAGCCCCCGGGCGCGCTGCCCGCCCTGGGCGCTGCCGCTGGGGCCGGGCTGTGGCCGCAGCCCCCCCGCGCCCGCCCCGCTCTGCTCCCTGCGCTGTCCCCTCCTGTCCCCCTGGCCCTGTGCCCCCTGTCCCCGTGTCATTGTCCCCCCCTGTCACCTGTCACTGTCCCCCGCTGTCCCCGTGTCACTGTCCCCCGCTGTCCCCGTGTCACTGTCCCCCGCTGTCCCCGTGTCATTGTCCCCCCCTGTCACCTGTCATTGTTCCCCGCTGTCCCCGTGTCACTGTGCCCCCCTGTCCCCGTGTCACTGTCCCCCCCCTGTCCCCCTGTCACTGTCCCCCGCTGTCCCCGTGTCACTGTCCCCCTCTGGCCCCGTGTCACTGTCCCCCCCTGGCCCCCTGTCACTGTCCCCCCCTGTCCCCGTGTCACTATCCCCCCCCTGTCCCCGTGTCATTGTCCCCCCCCTGTCCCCGTGTCATTGTCCCCCCCTGTCCCCGTGTCACTATCCCCCCCTGTCCCCGTGTCATTGTCCCCCCCTGTCCCCGTGTCACTGTCCCCCCCTGTCCCCGTGTCACTGTCCCCCGCTGTCCCCGTGTCACTGTCCCCCGCTGTCCCCGTGTCACTGTCCCCCCCTGTCCCCGTGTCACTGTCCCCCCCTGTCCCCCTGTCACTGTCCCCCGCTGTCCCCGTGTCACTGTCCCCCTCTGGCCCCGTGTCACTGTCCCCCCCCTGGCCCCCTGTCACTGTCCCCCCCTGTCACCTGTCACTATCCCCCCCTGTCCCCGTGTCATTGTCCCCCCCTGTCCCCGTGTCATTGTCCCCCGCTGTCCCCGTGTCACTGTCCCCCCCTGGCCCCCTGTCACTGTCCCCCGCTGTCCCCCTGTCACTGTCCCCCTCTGGCCCCGTGTCACTGTCCCCCGCTGTCCCCGTGTCACTGTCCCCCCCCTGTCCCCGTGTCATTGTCCCCCCCCTGTCCCCGTGTCACTGTCCCCCGCTGTCCCCCTGTCACTGTCCCCCTCTGGCCCCGTGTCACTGTCCCCCCGCTGTCCCCGTGTCACTATCCCCCCCCTGTCCCCCTGTCACTGTCCCCCCCTGTCCCCCTGTCACTGTCCCCCCCTGTCCCCGTGTCACTGTCCCCCGCTGTCCCCCTGTCACTGTCCCCCGCTGTCCCCGCGGCTCTGCCTGCGCCCCGCGCCCCCCCCTGCCCCGGGGCAGCCGCCCGCCCGGCCCCGCCGCCGGCCCCGGCCCCCCGAGGTAACCGTGGGGCCCTGGGGGGGCTGGGGGTGTCACCGCCGCCCGGGGGGACCCTGGGCCCGGTGGGGAGGGGGGACAAAAGCGCCGGGGGCTGAGGAACCCGGGGGGCGGGAGGGGGACAGCGGGTGTGGAGCGCTGGGTGCGGGAAGGAGCTCACGGCTCTCCCTCTTCTTCTTCTTGTTCTTATTCTTCCGCTGTTTATTTTCAATTTTATTTTTTTATTCATATGGCGCATTTTTACCTTCTTCTTTTATTTGATTTTTGGCTTTATTTTTCTTTTATTTTTTAATAATATTTCTCACGATTTTTGAGTTTTCTTTATTTTGTTAACTTTTCCACTTAACTTTATCATTTAATTCTCTTGCATGTTTTGGTTTTAATTTATTTTGCAATTCTTTGAATGTTTAATCTTTATTTTCCATTGTTTTAATTATACTTTTCATTTATTTTTATTTAATTTAATTTTTAATTTTGCTTTTTATTCTTTGCCTTTATATGCTTGAAAACATTCCTTTCCTTTCCTTTCCTTTCCTTTCCTTTCCTTTCCTTTCCTTTCCTTTCCTTTCCTTTCCTTTCCTTTCCTTTCCTTTCCTTTCCTTTCCTTTCCTTTCCTTTCCTTTCCTTTCCTTTCCTTTCCTTTCCTTTCCTTTCCTTTCCTTTCCTTTCCTTTCCTTTCCTTTCCTTTCCTTTCCTTTCCCCTTCCCCTTCCCCTTCCCCTTCCCCTTCCCCTTCCCCTTCCCCTTCCCCTTCCCCTTCCCCTTCCCCTGTTTTTGTGGGTTTTTTTCCCTTCTTCTTCCTTTTTCTTCCATTTATTTTTCTCCTTTTCTTTCCCTTTCTCTATTTCCTTTTTCCCATTTTGCGAGGTGTTTTTCTCTGTTTTCCCCCCTTTTCCCTCCATCTCTCTTCTCGCTGTTCTTTCCCTTTCCCGTTCTTTGTCTCTCCCCCCGTGCCCATCCCGTGCCCGTGCCCGCCCCAGCACTTTCAGGCCCCCGGAGCTGTCCCCGGGGCCGCCCCCCGAGCAGAGCCCGCACTCGCTGCGCAAAGGTAGGACCGGGGGGCTCCGGGGGGCGCGGGGTGCCCGCGGTGGCGCGGCCCTGACGCGTCGCTGTCGCTGTGTCTGTCCCGCAGGGGCCAAGAAGCTGGCGCCCATCCCGTCCCCGGCCAGCCTGTCCCCGACGCCCCCCAGCACCCCGTCCCCGTACGGCCCCCCCGGAGCCCCCCCGGGCGCGGGGCCGCCCCCGCTGCTGCCGTCCCCCGCCGCCGCCGCCGCCGCCCCCCCGCGCCCGGGCCGCCCCCAAGGCGCGGCCGCGCCCCGCGCTGCCCCCCCCCGCCGCAGCCGCCCCCGGCCGCCCCCGCGCCCCCCCCAGCCCCCGGAGCCGCCCCGCACGGACACCGCGGGGCCCGGGGACGGCGCCATCGCAGGTAACCCTGGGGGAGGCTGCCGGGGGGGTGGCGGAGACCCCCGGCACGGGGACAGTGGCCCTGAGGAGGCGGCAGTGCGCCCTGGAAGGTGGGGATGTCCCCAGGGAGGTGGCACCCTCCCCGCAGAGGTGGAACTGGAAAGGCAGAAATGTGCCCGGGAAGGTGGCGGTGCTCCCCAGGAAGGTGACAGTGTCTCTGGAAAGCCAGAACCGTCCCCAGGAAGGTGGTGATGTCCCCGGGAAGGTGACAATAGCGATGTACTCAGCAAGGTGGTGATGTCCCCGGGAAGGTGACAATAGCGATGTACTCAGCAAGGTGGTGATGTCCCCAGGAAGGTGGCACCCTCCCCGCAGAGGTGGAAGTGTCCCTGCAAAGGCAGAACTATTCCCGGGAAGGTGACAGTGCTCCCCAGGAAGGTGACAGTGTCTCTGGAAAGGCAGAACTGTCCCCAGGACGGTGGTGATGAGCCCAGGGAGGTGCCAAGGCATCGGGAAGCTGGCTGTGTCCCCTGGGAGGTGGCAGTGTCACCAGGAATGTGGCATCCCCAGAGCTGTGCTGCTGTCCCTGCTGCTCTGCCCGCCCTGGCCCTGGGCTCTGGTGGTGCCGTGTCCCCCCGGGGTCCCTGCGCTGCTGCAGGGGACAGCCAGGGGGTGTTTGGCAAGTGCAGGTGGCATTGGGGACCACGGAGGACACCGAGGCTGGGGGTGTCCCAGTGTCCCTTCTGCGGGATCCGGCAGGACTCAGGGCTCTGTCCCTGTGTGCCTGTCCTGCCTGTGAGGGGTGATCACTGTGTCCCCAGGGGCTGCCACCTGCCTTTGGATGGCACTGGCATCAGTGTGGCTCTGCCAAGGCGTTGCTGTGGGCCTGGCAGGGCACCTTGGCATGGATGCAGCCCTGACATCGCACCTGGCATCACCCCTGGCTCGGGTGCAGCTCCCCTGTGCCACCGTGGGACAAGATCCCTGAGCCATATCCTGAGCAACACCCCTGAGAAACATCCCTGAAAAACATCCCCGAGCAATGTCCCGAGAAATATCCCTGAGAAATGTCCCTGAGAAATGTCCCTTGGGCAATGTCCCTGAGAAATATCCCTGAGAAATGTCCCTTGGGCAATGTCCCTGAGAAATGTCCCTTGGGCAACGTCCCTGAGCTGGGCAGGAGTGGCAGAGCTGCTTCTTCTGCCCAGAGGGTTGCTCTGCTCTCAGCAAGGGACCCGGTGACACTGCCTGCCTGTGGCTGCGGTCACCCTGTCACTTCACACGTGCAGCCTCACCCTGGGTCCCCTGGGAGAGGGGACAGCAGTGTCACCTGCCCTTGGTGGCAGTGGGGACAGTGCCCCCACACGGGCAGTGTGTGGGGACAGCAGTGTCACCTGCCCTCGGTGGGACACGGGCAGTGTGTGGGGACAGCAGTGTCACCTGCCCTCGGTGGGACACGGGCAGTGTGTGGGGACAGCGGTGTCACCTGCCCTCGGTGGGACACGGGCAGTGTGTGGGGACAGCGGTGTCACCGCCCTGGCTCGGGAGGGATCCGCAGAGCACAGGGCGGTGGTGCCACCCCTGGCGGTGGCCGTGGCACGGTGCCAGCCCTGTGGGTGTCCCCATCTCTGTGCCCTCCCGCAGGTCTGCTCCGTTTTGAGGTCCCCTCCCTCCACGTGTCCCCGGACGCCGCCCTGTGCCGGGACCCGCCCGAGGCAGCTCAGAGACTCTCGGGGCCGAGCCTGACCCCGCGGCAGGAGGAGGAGGAGGAGGAATCGGAGAGCACAGCCCTATGACAGTGTCCCTGTCCCCAAGCTCATCCGTGCGGCACCCGGGGCCAGCACGGCCACCGGCACCCAGGGCCGCGGGGGCATTTTGGGTGGCAAAGCGCCCGGTTCGGGGCCGGCCGCCGTTCTTTAGTTCATTTTTGTTCGCCTTATCCAGACTTTGCCTTGGAACCGGGTGCCTGCCCCCCCGCCCCGCAGCACCCACGACCCTGGGGCGGTGCCACCACGTCCCCCGTGCCCCGAGGCGGGTGCCACCGGGTGCCGGCCAGGTGACAAGGAGCTCGCCGGCGCTTTGCAGTGGCATTTCCTTTCTTCGGCTTCTTCCCCCTCCGCTTGTTTGGGAGCAGGATGGGACCTGACCAGCAATAACCTGGGGATGCAGGATGTGCCCCCCCGGCTCTCGGGGTGCTGGCGGGGGAGGCGCACGTCCCTCGGCACCCGCTGTCCCCGGGGGTTGGTGGCTTTGGTCGTGCATGCACAGACAAATTAACCTTTATCCTTTCCAGAGAGAGAAGAGCTGTATATATATATCGGCAGAGATATATATATATTCTATATTTGTACAGAGAGAGAGAAACTATAGAGAGATTTGTTTTATGTGGAGCCATTCCCGCCCGGCCGGGGCGAGAGGGAGGATGGAAACGGCAGCGCTTCGCCCCCGCCCCGCTCGCGCCGTGCCCCCCGCCCCAGGTGGGCACCGGGGGGCACCAGCACCCCAAAGCAATCAATAAATCCAATAAATCCGTGTGCCACTCGCTGAGAACCGCCCGGCGGCGCTGGCCTTTCCTTCCTGCTCCCGCCTTGGGGGGAGGACTGGGAGGCGGAGAGCGTTGGGGTGGTAAAATGGTGGTTTGGTGTTTTATAGGGAACGTTATAGGTCTGGTGCCATGGGATGGGCACGGTCCCCCTCCCCCAGAAACAGCCACCCCACATGGCAGGGTCCAGCCAGGACTGACCCCTGATCCCGGGCTGATCCCCCCTGCAGGACCAGGAGCAGTCCCAAGGGACTCAGAGCCCTTTTCCCCCGGGATGGACACTGGGTTTGTTTCACGTGTCTTTAATAGAAACCGCCGGCGGTGGGGCAGAGCCCCGTACAAAAGCTGGCTGCAGGAATCGGGGATTGCATAGACCGAGGTGCGGGGGACCCCCCACCCTCAAATAGTCGCCTTTTAGAAAACAAAAAGCGTCTCTGAATAAAACTCTCCTGGTACAATAAATACTCTGGTGCTGCAGAGCTGGGGACCACGCACCCGCCTGCCCTGTTTGGGATGGCCCCGTGCTGGGAGACCCCCGGGTTCAGAGCCGCCACTTTGGGGTGAGCCCAGGTCTGAACCCCCAGCCAGGGATGGTCCTGCTTTGGAATGCTCCTGGATCGGGGTCTGGGGTGCCCTGGGTCAGGCAGGAGCCCCCATGTCAGGGCTCCATTTGGGAGCCTCTGGGTCAGGGTAGCCTGGTTTGGTTTTCCCCGGCTCAGAAGTCCCCGGGCTGGGAGCCCCCAGGTCGGGACACCCCCGGTCGGGACGTTCCCGGTTTGGGATCCCCGGTTCAGGCACCCTTGCGGTGGGACACCCCACACTGGGGAGCTCCCCGATCCGTTCAGGACCTGCTGTACAGCTGCTGGGGGTGGTGCCCCCATCCATGGCTCAGAAGCTGGACTCGGGCACGGCCGAGGGGCGCAGGGGCCCGGGGGGCTGCCGGCCCCTCTGCAGGGTGGTCCCGGGGGGACCGCGGGCGGCCAGGGGCGGCCCCGGCGCGGCCCTGCCCAGCGAGGCGGATCTGCGCAGCGCCCCCTCGGCCCGGGGGGGCAGGCTGGCCGAGCTCCGCGACCGCCCCAGCGCCGAGGGGCCGGGGGGGCAGCGGCCCGGGGGGACACCCGCGTCCCTGTGCGGCCCCGCGGCCCCGGGGCTGCTGCCGGCACCCGGGGGCGGCCGGCGCGGGGTCCCCTCGGCGCTGGCGGCCCGGCGGAGCCGGCGGGGGGCTCGGGGGGGGCCCGGCTCTCCCTGTCCCGGGGGTCCGGCGGGGGCGGTCCGGACGCTGAGGCTGCGACCGTGCAGCCCCTGCAGACCCCGCACCGGCGGCCGCGCCTCGAAGCCGCCTGCGGGGAAAGCACGGTCAGGGCGGGCGGGGGGCGCGGCGGGCACCGGGGGCCGGGCATCCTGAGCCTCACCGTTCTCCGGGGCGGCGACGGAGCCCGAGCGGTCGGGGTCGGTGCGGGGGTCGGCGCGGGGCTCGGAGGCGGCCAGGCGGAACACCCAGTGCCCCGCGGCGGCGGCGGAGCCTGCGGGGAGCGGCGGGCGTGGGCCGGGGGCACCGACCGGGGGCACCCAGCGCGGAGAGCGGGGCGTGGGACAGGGTGGGACAGGGTGGGCTGGGGGAGATGGCACAGCAAGTCTGTGTGCACACGTGTGCAGGGGGCAGAGGCAGGCGTGTGCGCACGGGTGTGGGTCACAGCTGGGGCTGTGTGTGAGCGCACGGCAGTGCCGGGGTGCGGGATCGGGGATCTGGGGCTCACCCGTGCCGGAGCCGGCGGCGCGGCGGCGCTGGTAGAACAGGATGTAGGCGCTGCGGGTGCTCACCTCGGCCTCGCGCACCCACTCCACCCGGCTGTCGTCGTAGCTGTACCAGCGCCCGTCCAGGGCGTTGCAGCAGAACGCTGGGGGCGAGGGGGCACGGGGTGAGCGGGGACGGGGGCTCTGTCCCGGGATGCCCCCAGCCCCGGGGTGCAGGGGGGAACCGGGAGCCCAATGGTGCAGGGAAACACCAGGGGAGTGAGATGGTGCTGGGGGACACATCCCGGTGCTCTGGGGTGGCTGCAATGCCATCATGCATGTCCCCTGCCCCACGGCTCCTCTCTGCCCCACGGCACCCCCATTATACCCCCCGTCCCCAGTGTCCCCGCTCACCGGTGTAGTGGCCGCCCTGCATGCTGCCGTGGTGGTTGCAGACGGCGTACAGGTCGTACAGGTGGTCGCGGGGGCAGCCCGGGGGCAGGCGCAGGGGGGGCTGCCAGGGCGCCCAGCGCCCCAGGAGCTGCCCCCCGGGCTGGCCCCGCTGTGCCACGTGCGGGGCCATGTCCAGCCCCCGCAGCGGGAACCTCACCAGCGTGGTGAGCTTGTGCCGCTGCTCGGCCACCTGCCGGAAGCGCTTCAGGTGGATGATGAGGATGTCGGGCAGCGTCCACAGGCTGAGCTTCACCGTGCCCTGCTGGGGCACCTTGCAGTGCGGGCAGCGCCAGGCATCGTCCGGGGCCAGCTGGGGACACCACACCATGGCCACCTCCCTCCCTGTCACCCCCGGCAGCTCCACAGCCACCCCCAGCACTGCAGCCCGCAGCCCCTGTGCCAGGGTGGGCAGGGCGTGGGCCTGCCGAGGTGCCCTTACCTGCTCCTCCTTGGTGTAGAGCTGGAAGCACTCGTCCAGGGTGCAGCTGTGCTGCTGCCCGTGCGCCTGCTGCTGCTGCCGCACGCTCTCTGCATCCTGCACCACCTCCTCCTGGATGCTCCCAAACAGCCTGGGGGGGACGTGGCACCAGTGAGGGTGACCCCAATGCCAGGGTGTCCCCCCAGCCCGGGCACAGGGGACTCACCGCTCTTTGGTGCTCGTGTCCCACTCCACCGTCAGCCTCACGTGGGGAGGGCCCCCGGCCCCGCACAGCTGCAGGGCCCTGAGGGGAGGACAGGGTGAGATGTTCCCATGGGGACACCTCCTTGCCAGCCCGTGGTGGCAGGCAGGGACAGCCACCACTCCCCACAGTGGGAATGCTGGGCCAGGGACCCAGTGCTGGGGCAGCAGAGTGACCACCACTGTGGTGACACCAAGGTGTCATTGCTGGCCACCCATGGCGACAACACAGCCATACACAGGGACACTGTGCCCACTCATGGTGATGCCACTAACCACCCCCAGGGGTTGAGGGGACGTCCTGGGGACAGTCCTGTCCCTGCAGCCCTTTACCTGTCGATGGCAGGGTGGCAGAGAGGACGGGGATCCTGAGGGGACAGGTAGGTGCAGGGGGCCGAGCCCCCAGCCAGGCGGATCCGGAAAAGGGCTCCCGTGCCCTGTGAGGGGAGAGGGGGCTGTGGGGTCACCAGGGGACAGGGATCCCCTGCCCAGCAGCACCCGGCCAAACCAGGCCTTGGGACGCGGGGCAAAACCAGCCCCCAGATTCTGATGGCTTTGAGGGCACAGGGCTGTTCCCTGGGCTCACCTGTGGCCGGACCTCTCCCCGCAGGACCCCCCTCAGCTGGGCCAGGATGTTCTGCTGCAGCTGCTCCCAGGAGACGCCGCGCTCCTCCCGCAGCACCAGCGGCGGCCCGAACCTGGGCACAGGCAGCAGGGACACGGGGCTGGGTGTCACACGGGCGGGGAGTGGGCAGGACAGGGTGACGGGCAGGTGGCAGGTGGGTGGCAGGACAGGGTGACAGGCAGGTGGCAGGCGGGTGGCAGGACAGGGTGACAGGCAGGTGGCAGACGGGTGGCAGGCGGGTGGCAGGCGGGTGGCAGGACAGGGTGACAGGCAGGTGGCAGGCGGGTGGCAGGCGGGTGGCAGGACAGGGTGACAGGCGGGTGGCAGGCGGGTGACAGGACAGGGTGGCAGGCGGGTGACAGGACAGGGTGACAGGAGGGTGGCAGGCGGGTGACAGGACAGGGTGGCAGGCGGGTGGCAGGCGGGTGACAGGACAGGGTGACAGGCAGGTGGCAGGACAGGGTGACAGGCAGGTGACAGGCAGGTGGCAGGTGGCAGGCGGGTGGCAGGCGGGTGGCAGGCGGGTGGCAGGACAGGGTGGCAGGCGGGTGGCAGGCGGGTGGCAGGCGGGTGGCAGGCGGGTGGCAGGCGAGTGGCAGGACAGGGTGACAGGACAGGGTGACAGGACAGGGTGACAGGTGGGTGGCAGGCGGGGGGCAGTACCTGGCGAGCTGCGGCCCCGTGCCCGCCGTGTTGCAGAGCAGCAGCAGGATGCGGCCGCCGGGCGCGCGGTGCAGGCAGTCGGAGGAGCGGGCGGCGCTGGGCAGCAGGCGAGGCCCCTCCGGCCGCGGCACCGCGGGGGACGTGGGGAGACTGCGGGGGCACCCTGCAGAATGAGGGAAATGAGGGGTTCTCATTAACGCTGGGTTAATTAGTGCCATGGCCCTGCCCACCACCACCGGTCCCACCAATCCCAGCCGAAACTGCCTCCCTTATTCCCAGTGGGGTGCAGCTGCCTCTGACCAATCACAGCAGGGAGGACCCACTGCTCCAATGAAGGGATCCACCACCTCCCACCAATCACAGTGAGGGATCACTGCCCCACCAATCCCAATGAAGGGATCCACTCCCTCCCACCAATCACAATAAGGGATCCACGGCCTCCCGCCAATCACGGGGCCGTTCCCGCCCCCCCGCCCAGCGCCAATCCCAGCACAGCCCGGGAGCTGTCAGCCAATCGGCGCGGGGCGGGCCGGCAGCCGCAGCCAATCGGCGGCGCGGGGCGGTACCTGCGCGGCGGGCGGGCGGCGGCTGGAAGGCGTAGACGGGCGCGGCCTCGCCGGCCGCCCGCAGCGCCTCGGGGTCGGACAGCGAGCGCAGGAGGCCCCGCGGGGACACCTCGGCCAGGATCACCTGCGGGACGGGCGCTCATCAGCACCGCGCGGGCCGGCCCCGCTCCCCGCTCCGCTCCCTAATCCCCTCTCCTCGCTCCCGCCCGCCCCGTTACCTGCTCGGCGGGGACGCGGCCCTCCCGCGCCACCATCTCCCGCAGGTCGGCCACGGTGCCCAGCAGCGGCACGGCCAGGCCCACCCGCACGAAGCGCCAGCGCTCGCACTGCAGCACCAGAGTGACGTTCAGAGCCCTGGGGACACGGCGGGGACACGGCGGGGACACGGCTCAGCACCGCCGGGGCAGCCCCGCACGGCGCACACCCACCGGGCACCGCCGCCGCCTCCGCGTTCGTTATTTACCCCAACAAATGCAAATTGCTCTGCTCGGAGCTGCCGTCCCCCGGGCTCACCTGGTCTGGCGCAGCGGGATGGGCAGCGAGATGCACAGGAAGGGGTCGAAGGTGTTGCTCTGCTTCAGGCAGTGAGGGCACGTCAGGGAGGACCTGGCAGATGGATGGGCAGCGTCAGCACAGCGGGCACGGCGCCCGACAGCCCACCCTGGGGCTGATCCCAGGTACCACAGCCCAAATCCAGCATCGCAGGTACCACATCCCAAATCCAGCATCCCAGGTACCACACCCCAAACTCATTATATCAAGTACCACATCCCAAATCCATCATATCAGGTACTGCACCCCAATCCATCATCCCAGGTACCACAGCCCAAATTCATCATATCAGGTACCGCATCCCAAATCCACCATCCCAGGTACCACAGCCCAAATCCAGCATCCCAGGTACCACAGCCCAAATCCAGCATCCCAGGTACCACACCCCAAACTCATTATATCAAGTACCACATCCCAAATCCATCATATCAGGTACCACAGCTCAAATCCACCATCACAGGTACCACAGCCCAAATCCATCATATCAGGTAGTGCATCCCAAATCCATCATATCAGGTACCGCATCCCAAATCCACCATCCCAGGTACCACAGCCCAAATCCATCGTCCCAGACACCACATCCCAAATTCATCATGCCAGATACCAACAGTCACTGACTGCTGATTCTTCTTAATTCTGGCTTTTTGGGGGGAAAATTGGTTGGGTTTTTTTTGTTTTGTGTTTTTTGGGGTTTTTGGAGGGGGTTAAATTATTTTCCCCTACCTTTTTTGTTCAACAAAAAGGGGGGAAATTAATTAAAATCCAAAGCAAAATCCCAAGTCCTCGTTATTTGTCACCTTGAAGAGCCACTGAGCTCCCTGGGAAACAGCCACAGGAATTAATAATCCTTTAGCGCACAGACGGCTCTGGCACGTGGAACAGGGATAATTAAAGTGCCTTTTGCATATATAGGACGAGGGATTAATTGAGAGAGGAGGCAGGGCTTGTGATGCCAGATGTGTCCCCTGCTGCCTGCGGTGCTGTGGCTTGGGGACAGGGTGGCCTGAGCATCCCACGAGTGCCGGGCAGGTGAAAGTGTGGAAAGGGGCACTGCTGTGGGCAGGGACAGCACCATGGGCAGGGGACACCACCATGGGCAGGGGACACTGCCACCGGAGCAGGTCACTCCAGCCCTGTCCAACATGGCCTTGGACAACTTTCAACTGTTTGTAGAGGAAAGAGCTGCCGTGGCTGGGGTGGATGGGATGGATGGATGATGGATGGATGATGGATGGATGGATGGATGGATGGATGGAGGGATGGATGGAGGGATGGATGGATGGAGGGATGGATGGATGGATGGAGGGATGGATGGATGGATGGATGGATGGATGGATGGATGGATGGATGGATGGATGATGGATGGATGATGGATGGATGGATGGATGGATGGATGATGGATGGATGATGGATGGATGGATGGATGGATGGATGGATGGATGGATGGATGATGGATGGATGGATGATGGATGGATGGATGATGGATGGATGATGGATGGATGGATGGATGGATGATGGATGGATGGATGATGGATGATGGATGGATGGATGGATGGATGGATGGATGGATGGATGGAGGGATGGATGGATGGATGGATGGATGATGGATGGATGATGGATGGATGGATGGATGATGGATGGATGGATGGATGGATGATGGATGGATGATGGATGGATGGATGGATGGATGGATGGATGGATGGATGATGGATGGATGGATGGATGGATGGATGGATGGATGGATGGATGATGGATGATGGATGATGGATGGATGATGGATGGAGGGATGGATGATGGATGGATGATGGATGGAGGGATGGATGATGGATGGATGGATGATGGATGGATGGATGGATGGATGGATGATGGATGGATGGATGGATGGATGGATGGATGGATGGATGATGGATGGATGGATGATGGATGGATGGATGATGGATGGATGGATGGATGGATGGATGGATGGATGGATGGATGATGGATGGATGGATGATGGATGGATGGATGGATGATGGATGATGGATGGATGGATGGATGGATGGATGGATGGATGGATGATGGATGGATGGATGGATGGATGATGGATGGATGGATGGATGATGGATGGAGGGATGGATGGATGGATGGATGGAGGGATGGATGCATGGATGGATGATGGATGCATGGATGGATGGATGGATGATGGATGAAGATCCTCCCCATTTCGTCCCTTCCTGGGTCTCACAGTGCCCACCCAGGGCTCACAGAAGGCCAAAGCCCCCTGTGGCAGGGTCTGTGCCCCACTGACCTGTACTGGGCCTGGAAGTGGCTCTGCACGAAGCTCTGCCCACGGGGGTGCTGGGTGCCAGGGGGGGACCTGCTGGCACTGCTGCTTCCATCCTTACCAGGCTGCAGGGGCAAGAGACAAGTGGTGAGTGAGGTGACGGGGTGGGGGACAGTCCTTCAGGGGGCCAGGGACACGTCCTAGGGAGCCAAGCCCAGCTTTGGTGTCCCTATGTCACGAGGATGGGCTGAAGGTGATGCCAAAGAGACTCTGGCAACCTGCCTGCCTGGCACTGCTGTGCCCTCCAGGCAGTGTCAGTAAAAATCCTGGGCTGTTCTGGGGTAAGACAGGGACTTTCTGGTGTCTCGATGAGTAAGATTGAAAATCACTGAGGATTTTGGCCGAGAGGTGGATTTTCCTCAATGCCATCTGCTGGCACCGGGTCCTGCTGAGCCTGACGTGTCCTGACGGTCTGCCTGGCACTGGGGTCCATCTGGTGTGGCTGAGAGGGGACCTGGATGGTGTCTGTGCCCTACAGGGCCCCCAGAATTCCCCAGAAACCCAAGGGGTGCCTCCTCCTCCCGCCCTCCTGGCAGCCAAGCCTTGGTGCCCACTTTGGTCCCCCCTCACCCCAGACATTTATTGGGGGTCCCACCCCTGCCGGGCACCCCTCCCCAAGGACAGGGGCACTTGGGTGGCACCACCAAAAGGAGCCAAAACTGGGGGGTACCAGGCAAAACCGTGGGTGCTGAGGGACACACCAAGGGTCCCCTCCCCAGAGCCAGGTGACACAGACTCCAGGTGACACAGCCTGCAGGTGGCACAGCCATTGTCACACCGCAGCTCATGGCACACGTGGGCACTGACATTTAATGGGAACTGCCGGTCTCTCCCAAAAATCCTGGGGCATCCAAATATCCCAGGGGAGGTGGCAGGGCTGAGGACAGCTCAGGGCAGGGCAGGGATGGCTGCAGGGCCCTGGCCAGGCAGTGCAGCCTCTCCAGAGGTGCTGGGGATGGGCACCACAGCCAGGCTGTCCCTGAGTGACAGAGCTGTGCTGGAGGCTGGGCTGGGTGTCACCCCAAAGCAGGGACAGCTCAGTGCTGGGCCGGGTGTCACCCCCAGCGTGGGGACAGTCCAGTGCCTGGCCGGGTGTCACCCCAAAGGAGGGACAGCTCAGTGCTGGGCCAGGTGTCACCCCAAAGCAAGGACAGCCCAGTGCCTGGCCGGGTGACACCCCCAAAGCAGGGACAGCCCAGTGCCTGGCCGGGTGTCACCCCAAAGCAAGGACAGCCCAGTGCCTGGCCGGGTGTCACCCCAAAGCAGGGACAGCTCAGTGCTGGGCTGGGTGTCACCCCAAAGCAGAGACAGCTCAGTGCTGGGCCAGGTGTCACCCCAAAGCAGGGACAGCTCAGTCCTGGGCCGGGTGACACCCCCAGCGTGGGGACAGTCCCGTGCCTGGCCAGGTGTCACCCCAAAGCAGGGACAGCACGCTGCTGAGCTGAGCTCATGGGTCAAACAGCAACAGCTCAAATCCATCTCCTGCAACAGGCGGTGCCCGGTGGGCAGCAGCAGGTGGGGAAGGAGCGGGGAAAGAGCCGGGAAGGAGCCGGCAGGAGGAGGCAGGAGGAGGCAGGAGGAGGCAGGGAGGACCAGGGCCAGGGCCAGGGCAATGCCTGAGCGCAGATGGATTGAAGAAGACTTAATTACTCATTTTGCCAGCAGCAAAGCCGCCGAGCTGTAATTACAGCGGGTTTAGCTGGAGGCAGGGAGAGACGGGGGGGCTGCCTCTCCTCCTCATCCAAGGACCAGGATGCTCCCAGAGCCGGGATGCTCAGCTGGATGGGCTCCTGCCCACACCCCCACTCTCCCAGCACTCCGACCCCTGCCGGCCCCGCGGCACTCGGCTCCCACCGCGAACCGCAGCATCCCCATCCCCTCCGGGGCGGGGCCCGGCTCCATCCAGCGCCTGGCACCGCATCCCGCTGTCCCTGGCCCCAAAGCTGGCCCGAACGCCCCTCCCGAGCCAGGGGCACCCACCTGCGCGGGGCCGCGGCTCTGCTGGGCCGGGGAGGCGGCGCCCAGGTCCTCGTGCATTCGGTCCAGCAGCCAGAGCAGGAACTCGAGCGCGTCGTGCTGAGCATTGCCCCGGAACTGCGAGCTGTGCTTGGAGACGATGTTCTGCAAGACACGGGCGGGGCGGGCGCTGATCAACGGGTTCGTGCTCAGCACCCACCCCAAAACCACCCCTGCTCCATCCCTGCAACAGCCTCTGCCCTGTCCTGCCTCTGCAGGGACATCACGGCCACCCCGGGGCCAGCAGAGCAGTGGGGACAGAGACAGAGGCTCTGTGGTGTCCCAGCTTCCAGCGGCCAGGAGGGGACACAGGGAAAACCGCAATGAGGTCCAGATGGGCAGGTCCAGCCATGGGGACCCTCGGGTCCCACCTACCCCGAGGGCTCCGGCGGCACCAACCCCGTGTAGCCCATCCCAGAGCGGGGCTCGGCTGCCCGGGAGCTCCCCCGGGCACTTTGCAAAGTTCAGTTTCTTGGCAGCACCGAGGAAATGTCACTCGGGCAGGGGACACGTGTCCCAGAGCGCGGGGAGCTGCGATGCCAGGCTGGCCATGCTGCGGTGCCCCTGGCACACTGGCAGAGGTGTGACACACTCAGGGACAGAGCCTGAGGCCACTGAATTTGGCCCCTGGGACAACATCCTGCCTTCCCCGTGATCCCGGCCGGCTCCAGCCCAGCCTCAGGCTCTGGGCACGGCCGGGCTGGCAGCTCACCCACCCCGGGGGCTCCGGGGACAGGGGCCAGGCCAGAGGGAGGTGACAGCAACAGGGCTGGGGGTGTCCGGCAGGGCAGGGTCCACGGGGAGGGTGAGGCAGGGGAGCAGGTGATGTGAGCTGGGAGGGGTGGCAGGGGGTTGCGGGGGGGCTGGGAAGGGTTCTGAGGGGGTTAGGAAGGGTGTCAGGGGGTTCGGGGCGTTAGAAATAGTGTCAGGGGGTTCGAGGGGTTAGAAATGGTGTCAGTGCGTTGTGAGGGGCTGGAGGGAGCTGTAAGCCGGGTGTGCCGGTGCTGTGAGCGGGGTGTGCCGGTGCTGTGAGCGGGCTGTGCCGGTGCTGTAAGCCGGGTGTGCCGGTGCTGTGCCGGTGCTGTGCCGGTGCTGTGCCGGTGCTGTGCCGGTGCTGTGAGCGGGCTGTGCCGGTGCCGCTGGGGATGCCGCTGGGGCCGGGGTGAGCCGGGGCCGCGGGGCGGGGGCCGCTCGGTACCTTGAACTCGGCGGAGAGCTGCGGGGTGTACTCGCGGGTCCAGAGCGCGCGGACCAGGGCCGCCAGCCGCTGCGTGACCTCTCCGCGGGCGCGGTACCGGCCCAGCGCCAGGCGCTCGGCCAGCGGCGCCGTGTTGCTCAGGCACTGCACCACGGCGTTCATGAAGCAGGTGTTGCCGTGGTTCCGCAGCCCCTGCGCGCCCGGCGGCCGCTCCCCGCCGCCCGCTCCCGCCTCGCCCGATCCCGCATCGCCCCCCGGGGCCGCCGCCGGGGCCGCCCCGCCGAGCCGCCGCCGCGACCCCCCCCGGAACCCGCCCTCGTCATCCTCGGGGGCGGCGCGGCGGCCCCCGCGGCCCCCGGCCAGGCGCGCCCAGGTGCGGAGCAGCCGCCCGGCCAGGCTGCCCAGCGAGCGCAGCGCCCGCCGCCGCCGCCCGCCCCCCGCCCGCGGCCGCCCCGCCGGGCTCGCCCCGCCGCCCCCCGCCCGCCGCCGCCGCCCGGGGCCGCCGCCCTGCCCCGGCCCCGGCCCCGCCGCGCTCATGGCCGCGGGCGGCCGCCGCCCTGCCCCGGCCCCGCCGGCCCCGGCCCCGCCGCGGCGCGCATGGCCCCGGGCGGGCGCTGGGCGCCGCCGGTGCCGGTGCCGTGCGGGGCCCGGAGGGGCCGGGCGGGAGGTTTTGTGCGCGGCCGGCTCCTCCCCCGGCCGGGCTGGCTCGGGAGAGGGAGACGGGAGGAGGAGGAGGAGGAGGGAGCGGAGCGGAGGCGGGGGGAGCGGGGAGGTGCCGCCGGCGGCACGGGCGGCCGTGCCCCGCCTGCCCCGGTGTCCCCAGCGTCACCCCGGCACCGCCCGGCTGAGGCAGCGGGGTGAGCCGTCCCTCCGTCCCCTCCGCGGCTTTCCGGCAGTCCCGTCCCCGCTGCCCTCAGCGTCGCCTCGGGATGTCACAGCGGCTCTCGGGGATGCCCCAGTTCTGCCTCCTCTGGGCGCTCTGAGCTGAGACAGCGGCTCGATGGTCACCTCCGCACCCTCCGCACTGAGCCTTGGGGACACGGTGACAGTTCCTGCACACAGAGTCACAAAACGGGGGTTTCCAACCCAGGGCTGGCAGAGTCCAGAGCCTTTGGCCGCCTCCTGCCTCCCCGCACAGCCTGGCACCACACCCTGGTGTCTGTTTGGAGTTCGGGAGGTGGAGCAGGGTGGCGGAGGAAGGGTCAGGAGGTGCTGTTGGGTGTCGCGGTCCCTCCTCCCCTCAGGGCAGGTGTCCCTGGGCCGGGCTGTGAGCTCGGGGGTGGTGACAGGACGGTGACCTCCCAGGGGGATGCCAGGCTGGCAGCCAGCGGTGTGGCGGGCACGGATCGGGCACAGGGCCGTGCGCTGCCCCTGCAGTGATCTCAGGCTAAATCCCGCTGCCGATGCCGAGCAGATGGAGCGGGATCAGCCGCCCGTGGATCCCCAGGGACGGCTCTGCCGCGAGTGGCGCCGGGCTCAGGAGCTGCTGATGCAGGCAGGAGAGAGGATTGAGCCCGGCTGAAGTTTCCTGCCGGCCGCAGCCAGCCCTGATTGGCACGGGATGTCAATTGGCACCCTGAGAACCGGGCTGGGGTCAGCCCTGCCCCCTGCCAGCCCCCCGAGGCAGCAGCCGCCTTGCAGGGACTGCAGCTCCCACCCGGGGCCACCCCGGGCACTCAGCCTTTCCTCCTGGGCAGGTGGGAATGGCGATGGATCAGCCCTGCCGGGGGTGCTCCCTGTGCCCGGGGAGCTGCTCTGGGCCGGGGGATGCAGGGCAGGGGCTCGGGGCAGCCCCTGGCCCCCGGAGCCCCTCCAGCACCGTGGGGGCTCCCGGGCTGCCCGAGGAAAGCTGCTGGCACTGCCGGGGCTCTCGCTGGGCCGGGCACTCTGGGCTGAGCTGAATCCCAGCTACAAACCCCCCCAGGCTCAGAGGTTTGACTCCTGGCCTGACTCTGCATCCGCTGCTGGAGTTCATTTCTCAGCATCCTCCTGGCCAGAGCTGTGAAATCCATCATTACAAAGCCAATGGATAAAATGTTCCTTTGGGAAAAACATCCTTAATATCAGGCTGCCCGCTCCTCTGCGAAGGTGACAATCCATGCACAGAGTGTTCCCTGGGACGCCTGGCAGGCTCCTGGCCCTGCTCCAGCACCTCCCACTGCAAACCCCGCTGCAGACCCCAGGAGATGGGAACCGGGATGTGCCAGAGCGCTCGTGGGGCTGCGGGGCCTTTCCTGGCTGCATTCTCTAACAAGGGCAGGTTGTGCCTCATGCAGCGTGGGAAGAATGGGTTTATCTAGAGCAGCTCCCGGCTCACGGAGGAGAAAAGCACTTGTTGTTTCTCTCTGGCCGCTTTTGGCTGCACGCTCGAGCCCCGAGCATCCCACGCGAGCCAGAGCCGCCGTGCAGGGAGGAGAGGGAGCCCGGGCACGGCTCCTGCTGAGCTCAGGGCAGCCAGAAACACAAAGAAACTCCTCAAGGAAAGCGAGGAAAGGCCTGAAAAGGAGCGAGGGGAGGGGAGAGTCCAGAGGCAGGAGCCGAACTCAGGTTGGGTCAGAACCTGGTGTTTGATAGAGGGGAGGGATGGGAAGGGAGAGCTGACAAAAAAAGGGAAATGGCTTTAAAATGAGAGAGTGAACTCAGTCACGCCAAAAACCCCAGTCCTGCCAGGATTGGGAAGTACTGGGTAGTGAAAGCATTTATCCCGGGATCCTGTCAGCTCCCCCAGCTGTGATGTCAGTGCAGGAATTCTGACAGCACACGTCAGCCAATGACTGAAAACTGAATCAGGGCCTTTCCAAGGCCAGGCAGAGGCATCCCGTGGCTGTCAGCGCCTCCCTCGCAGCCTGGAGCAGGCGGAGGTGCCTTTCTCACAGGTAACTGCAGTGCATTCCGATTCAAGGCAGTCTGCACACGGCAGTGAATGCTCACCGTGTGAATCTGCCTTTCAGTGGCACTGTAGTTGTCATCTTCCCTCTTTTTCAGGTCATTCTGAACGTGATGCCTTCCTATTCAGGCTAAATCAAATATTTATCAACGCTGCAGCATCCGGCCCTGCTGGGTTGCGTCAGCACTTTCTCCCTAAAATGCCTTTTTTGGGATCTCCCGGCTCTCTCCAGCTCCTGCCTCTCCAGCTGCCATTTCCTGCTTCGGCTTCAGAGCAAACGTGGGGTGGGCAAAACCCGAGTGTCAAACACCAGGAAAGGATGGAAACGCTCGGTCCATGTGCTGGAAAATTCCTTGTTGTTATGGCATGAAGTGCCCGGGACAGCAGACAGCCAGGATGGGTATGAAAACAGGAGGGTTGGGTTGGATTAGGGAGACACGGGGACAGGACAGCCCTGGGCATGGACAGGAGTCCCTGTGCCAGGGAGGCACTCGGATTTCAGGATCAAATCCTGAATAGGTCTGAACTGAACTGACTCAGGTCCCACAGAAATCCATTTCCACACTGCCAAATCATCGTGATAATAATAACAGCAAAAAAAAGGAGAGAAACCTTCCTCCCTGCTCGCCGTGCTCTGCCCTGGGACAATGTTTGCTTTCTTTGAGCCTCTCCCACTCTCTTGGCACGGGCTGGGAACATCTGTGCTGTGGAGTGGAAATGTGCTTTCAACAGCCCCGGCCTGGGGGCAGCTGGGGGAGCCCGGCTGGGGCTGGGAGAGCGGCCTGGGCTGGCACTGCCCCTTCCTGCCCCTTCTCTGCCCCTTCCTGCCCCTTCTCTGCCCCTTCTCTGCCCCTTCCCTGCCCCTCTCTGCCCCTCTCTGCCCCTTCTCTGCCCCTCTCTGCCCCTTCCTGCCCCTTCTCTGCCCCTTCTCTGCCCCTCTCTGCCCCTCCCTGCCCCTCCCTGCCCCTCTCTGCCCCTCTCTGCCCCTTCCTGCCCCTCCCTGCCCCTTCTCTGCCCCTTCCCTGCCCCTCTCTGCCCCTTCTCTGCCCCTTCTCTGCCCCTTCCTGCCCCTTCTCTGCCCCTTCCTGCCCCTTCTCTGCCCCTTCCTGCCCCTTCCCTGCCCCTCCCTGCCCCTTCCCTGCCCCTCTCTGCCCCTCCCTGCCCCTTCTCTGCCCCTTCCTGCCCCTTCTCTGCCCCTTCCTGCCCCTTCTCTGCCCCTTCCTGCCCCTTCTCTGCCCCTCCCTGCCCCTCCCTGCCCCTCCCTGCCCCTCCCTGCCCCTCTCTGCCCCTTCTCTGCCCCTCTCTGCCCCTCTCTGCCCCTCCCTGCCCCTTCTCTGCCCCTCCCTGCCCCTCTCTGCCCCTCCCTGCCCCTCCCTGCCCCTCTCTGCCCCTCCCTGCCCCTCTCTGCCCCTCCCTGCCCCTCCCTGCCCCTTCTCTGCCCCTCCCTGACCCTCTCTGCCCCTCCCTGCCCCTTCCTGCCCCTTCTCTGCCCCTCTCTGCCCCTTCCTGCCCCTCCCTGCCCCTCCCTGCCCCTCTCTTCCCCTCCCTGCCCCTTCTCTGCCCCTCCCTGCCCCTCTCTGCCCCTCCCTGCCCCTCCCTGCCCCTCTCTGCCCCTCCCTGCCCCTTCTCTGCCCCTCTCTGCCCCTTCCTGCCCCTCCCTGCCCCTTCCTGCCCCTTCTCTGCCCCTTCTCTGCCCCTCCCTGCCCCTCCCTGCCCCTCCCTGCCCCCTCCCTGCCTGCAGCCGCTTTTGGGCTCCAGGCAGAGAAATCTCCCCCCTTGGAACCCCTCCCTCCTCAGCCTCTGCAGCTCGGATTGAATTCTAGATAGCAGAGTGAGTTATTTCGTGCCCCATGAAAGATGCATGGGGCCTGCCTTTTTTGGGAGTCTCTTTGAGGAGGGCCAGCATCGAGGCAGGGAAATTCAGCTTGTGCAGGGCTCAGGCTGGTGAATGGAGCTGGCCATGCTCCGCTGGTTGGCAGTGAAAGCTGCAGATAACCCCGAGTGCAGAACTCCTGCACTTTGTTCACAGCCATTCCCCTCGGGTTTAATGCATCTGCTCCATCCCTGGTGCTTCACTGAGCAGGGGTCTCCAGGCTCTCTCCAGCCATTATCCTGCGAGCTGGGACTGTGATCCTGCAGCAGGAGCTGAGCTGGGATCCAGCAGAGCTGAGCTGGGACTGTGATCCTGCAGCAGGAGCTGGGCCAGGATCCAGCAGAGCTGAGCTGGGACTGTGCCTGGACACGGCCCCGGGCTCTGGGGGGCTCAGCGGGGCTGGGGGAGCTCAGAAACCCCACCCCAGAGGTGTCCCAGGGGTAAATGAGCACCGTGCAGAGGTGTGGGCAGTGGGGGGGCTGTGCTGGGGGGGACAGGGATGTGATGAGAGGGACAGGGATGTGATGAGAGGGACAGGGATGAGATGGGAGTGACAGGGATGTGATAAGAGGGACAGGGATGTGCCAGGAGGGACAGGGATGTGCAGCAAGGGACAGGGGTGTCCTGGGAGGGACAGGGATGTGATGAGAGGGACAGGGATGTGCCAGGAGGGACGGGGATGTGCCCACATGGAGGTGCCCACAGGGATGTGATGGGAGGGACAGGGATGTGCTGGGGAACAGGTCCTGCGGAGCTGAGCACAGCCTGAAAGGTGACAGTGGCACCCAGAGCCGCAGCCTGGGAGGGAATGGCCTCTGTTTCCTGTGGGAATGTGGCTCTGGGAGCAGCCACACCAACACGGGACTCCGGCTCTCCTGTGGGTCCTCCCCCTCCTGCAGTGACAGGTTTGGGGTGACCCGTGGGGACAGAGTGGCTCTGCTGAGGCCGGGCAGAGCCCCGATCTCCAAACCTGCCCCACTCCGGCAGTGCCAGAGCTCCTGGCACCCCGGGTGGCTCTCACAGCCCCCTGCACAGAGGTTTCCCCGCCCGTGCCACATTCAGGGCTGGCCCTGGATCCCCTGCCTGCTGCAGAGCCTGTGGAACCGGCTGGAGGGTTCGTGGCTCACAGCACCAGGGGCTCCAAAGGAGGGGAGGGCTCTGACTGGATTCCCAGGCTGAAGGCTCCGTCAGTGGGAGCAGGGTTCAGGCAGGAGGAAGAGGAGTTGTGCAGTGTTTGATGACAGCACAGGGGCACAGGCCGAGAGGATCCCCCTGTGCTGTGAGCAGGAAACGCCTCCAGTGGCACGTGAGGAAGAACAAACCACGACACCTTTAAATGCCAGTCCCCAGTGCCTTCCAGAGCTGCCAGGGCAGGTGTGGAGACAAATCATCTCCATTAACCGGAACATCTGAGATCCTCAGCGTTAAGGGCTGCAGCGTTCTGTTCTGCTGCATTTTAATTGATGACAGGATTCTCCCAGGTCTCCAATGCCTGCAAGAGAAATCCTTCCCTTGCATCGCTTCCCAGGCTGCTGCCTGCACTGATCTTTACACAAACAGCACTTGAGAGCTGCTGCTTTTAATCCTAGATGTGATACTGAGTTAGTAACCAGCACTTCTGTGTGGAAATCTGGAGCCTGTTTGAGGAATCTGAGTGTGCCAGGCTGGAAACACCCAGGCATTTCTAGCAGTGGCTGCACTCTCCAGAGCCAGGTCCCTGAGGGAGCTTTAAACTGGACACTGCAAAGAGGCAGCCCCAGCATCCCTGAGTGCCTTTGGGAACGTGGGGTTAAAAACTTGGCTTGAGAGAACTTCCCAGTGAATGCCAGGAGTTGGAGCTGAATTTTTTCCTTAATCAGGAGCAGACAAATTAAAATAAACACAGAAGACTGAATTTACACAACAAGTCATTCATTAAAGGCAGGGCAGAAGGGGGGAGGGAAAAGAGAGGGAGTGGAAGAGAGAGGGAGTGAAAGCGAGATATCATCCAAAAGGGAGCAGAGCCTCAAACAGGGAGCAGAGCCTCAAAAGGGAGCAGAGCCTGCAAAATGGAACAGATCCCTCAAACAGGGAGCAGAGCCTCAAACAGGGACAAGAGCCTCCAAAATGGAACAGATCCCCCAAAAGGGAGCAGATCCTCAAACAGGGAACAGATCCTGCAAAATGGAGCAGAGCCTCCAAAATGGAACAGATCCTGCAAAAGGGAGGAGATCCCCCAACAGGGAGCAGAGCCCCCAAAAGGGAGCAGATCCCCCAAAAGGGAGCAGATCCTCAAACAGGGAACAGAGCCTCAAACAGGGAGCAGAGCCCCCAAAAGGGAGCAGAGCCCCCAAAAGGGAGCAGAGCCCCCAAAAGGGAGCAGAGCCCCCAAAAGGGAGCAGATCGCAGCCAGGCTGTGCCAGGAGCCTCTGGGAAAGGTGGCAGTGACAGCACAGAAGTGTTGTAACAGCAGCCAAGGTGATTCTCAGCAGTGGGGAACCCTTCACACCAATCTGAAAGGAACACAAGCCCCTGCTCCCCCTGGACCAGTCAGACCCATTTGTTCAGCGCTGTGGGGGCTCTTGGTGGGGATCTGGTAAATGCATGACAAGAACTACAAAAATAGGTTCTTTTCCAACTGTAAAGTGCTTTAAAGTTGTCTCAGCTGTAAGGGAAAGGATCTCCTGGGAGGCTGAGGAAGCAGCAGCCGCACAGCTCCTGCTCCAGCTGCTTGTGCAAACCTGGGGAATTCCGGACCAGGCTGGCAGCACCTGGAATCTGAGAATCCCACAATGGTTTGGGTTGGAAATTACCTCAGAGCTCATGCAGAGCCACCCTGCCGTGGCAGGGACACCTTGCAGTGTCCCAGGCTGCTCCCAGCCCTGTCCAGCCTGGCCTGGGACATTTACAGGGATGGAGAGTCCACAGCCTCCCTGTGCCATGGCCTCCTCAGTGAAATATTTCTTCCTAATTTCTCATCTAAACCTCCCGTCCTCTGCCTAGGGCTGTTCCTGCTTTCCCCGCAGGCAGGGAGCACTCAGACATCGCTTTGATTTCGGCAGGGTGGGACGATCACTGCCGCAATTGGGACAATTGCTCCTTTTCAGCTGAGGCACAGCCGGTGCCCAGCGCAGTGCAGGGCCTGCAGCAGCTCCGGGGGAGCTGTGCCCAGAAATGGGGCCAGGAGCACAAAGGGCCTTCAAAGGGCTCTGAACCAACATCCCTTCCCCTGGGGAAGGTAAAAGAGCCGCAGCAAATCCCCGGATTGAGCTGCAGGCAATGCCCACCGTGATGGCACAGCTCCCTGCGGAGCTCCCAGAGATGGCACACGAGTGGCACACGAGTGCCCAAGGAGATGGCACACAGGTAACACCATGAGAGCCCAAGGAGATGGCACACAGGTAACACCATGAGAGCCCATGGAGATGGCACACAGGTAACACCATGAGAGCCCAAGGAGATGGCACACAGGTAACACCATGAGAGCCCATGGAGATGGCACACAGGTGGCACCATGAGAGCCCAAGGAGATGGCACACAGGTGGCACCATGAGAGCCCAAGGAGATGGCACACAGGTGGCACCATGAGAGCCCATGGAGATGACACACAGGTAACACCATGAGTGCCCATGGAGATGGCACACAGATGGCACACAGGTAACACCATGAGAGCCCATGGAGATGGCACACAGATGGCACCATGAGAGCCCAAGGAGATGGCACACAGGTGGCACACAGGGGGTACCATGAGAGCCCAAGGAGATGGCACACAGGTGGCACCATGAGAGCCCATGGAGATGGCACACAGATGGCACACAGGGGGCACCATGAGAGCCCAAGGAGATGGCACACAGATGGCACCATGAGAGCCCATGGAGATGGCACACAGGTGGCACACAGGGGGCACCATGAGAGCCCGGGGCTGGCTGCAGCCTGCAGGCGTTGGAGCCTGCCAGGGCCCTGGGGGAGGTACCTGGACACAGCCCTGAGTGCAGGAGAGCAGAGCTAAACCAGGAGAAGGGCAGGGGGAAGATGGTTCCCTGTGATCCCTGTGCCCCCTGTGCCCCCTGTGTCCTCTGTGTCCCCTGGGTTCCATGTTCCCTGTGCCCCCTGTGCCCCCTGTGTCCTCTGTGTCCCCTGTGCCCCTGTGCCTCTGTGCCCTGCATTCCCTGTGTCCCCTCTGTTCCCTGCGTCCCCTGCATTCCCTGTGTCCCCTGCATTCCCTGTGTCCCCTGTGTCCCCTGTTCCCCTGGGTTCCATGTTCCCTGTGTCCCCTCTGTTCCCTGTGTCCCCTCTGTTCCCTGTGTCCCCTGCATTCCCTGTATCCCCTGTGTCCTCTGTGATCCCCTGGGTTCCATGTTCCCTGTGTCCCCTCTGTCCCCTGTGTCCCCTGCATTCCCTGTGTCCCCTCTGTTCCCTGTGTCCCCTGCATTCCCTGTGTCCCCTCTGTTCCCTGCATTCCCTGTGTCCCCTGTGTCCCCTCTGTTTCCCAAGCTCCTCCTGGAGCCCCTTCAGGTCCTGCCAGGGCTCTGAGCTCTCCCTGGGACCCTCCCTCCTCCAGGGGAGCACCCCCAGCTCTCCCAGCCCGGTTCCTCAGCGCTCCCCAGGGTTTGATTCCCACTTTAACCCCATCACTGTCCCTCTGTCCTGCCCAGGCTGTGCTCTGGGTCCCCTGGTGCAAACGGGGACCTTTGGGTGGCTCTCGTGCCCCAGCAGCCTGGCAGCCCCATCAGGGCTCTGTCTGCTGCCATCCTCTCATGGATGAAACCCAGAGGCTGTGTAGGAGGTTAAAAATATCTCCATTCATTATTTACTCCTTGCAGCAAGAGCCCGCTGCTTTGAAGTGTGATTACAAATACAAACAGCATCAGAAACCCCGCCTGCCCACCCTTCCCCTGCAGGAATATTTGCTCTTTGTCCTGCTCTGCTCTCCTGTGAACTCTTCCAGCTCACCTCCTTTAAATACATATTTGAATTTCCTTTGAGTGCAAATCAGCCCTTTCTGGAAATGCATTTCCAGGGGTGCATCCTCCCCCTTTGCCCCGACAGCCTGGGAGCTGCTCAGCTGTGATGGGGACCAAAACCAATCCTGCTGTTTATCCCAGTATTTATAGAGCTCACAGAAATGGGGACCAAACCCAGTCCTGCTGTTTATCCCAGTATTTATAGAGCTCACAGAAATGGGGACCAAACCCAATCCTGCTGTTTATCCCAGTATTTATAGAGCTCACAGAAATGGGGACCAAAACCAATCCTGCTGTTTATCCCAGTATTTATAGAGCTCACAGAAATGCACGTACAGATAATCCCACGCAGGTGGAAAACAAGGAGCATCATCATCACCCACTGAAGTGTTCTGCCACTCCTTCTCAAAACAGAAACAAAGGATCTTCAGATCAGCCCGAGGGAATAAACACGTTCTCCTCTATCTGAAGGCAGAGTTCCTTTAAGGTTGACCCGAGTTATTTTTCAATAAACATCTTTCCCTCCCCCGGCAGATCTAAACCCTTTCTTTAGAGATAAACTCCCCTCGGGGGGGCTGTGCATTCCAGATTTGGAGTTTCATGGGGAGCCAGGAGCCCTTAATTCCCAGTGTGAGCAAGGTTTTGGGGGTAAAGGGTGATGTTTGTTCACTAGAACACATCTTGGAACATCCACAGCTTGGACGTTTGCTGGCTAAAACACAAGTTTGGAATGCCCCATCCCTGGCAGGTTGGACCCTGGGGCTTGGAGCAGCCTGGGACAGTGGGAGGTGTCCCTGGAACAGGGGAAGGTGTCCCTGGGGCAGGGGAAGGTGTCCCTGGAACAGGGGAAGGTGTCCCTGGAACAGGGGAAGGTGTCCCTGGGCAGGGGAAGGTGTCCCTGGAACAGGGGAAGGTGTCCCTGGGCAGGGGAAGGTGTCCCTGGGGCAGGGGAAGGTGTCCCTGGGACAGGGGAAAGTGTCCCTGGGGCAGGGGAAGGTGTCCCTGGGACAGGGGAAGGTGTCCCTGGGACAGGGGAAGGTGTCCCTGGGACAGTGGGAGGTGTCCCTGGGCAGGGGAAGGTGTCCCTGCCATGGCAGGGGTGGCACTGGGTGGGCTTTGATGTCCCCTCCAGCCCAAACCATTCTGGGATTGTATTTTTCAGATTACAACAAAGTGCTGAAAGCAATCCCCAGGGAGAGAGGGACAGTCCCACTGGGGTCTGCACGGCCCAGCTCCCCTCCAGGGAGGGGAAATTCCCTCTTGGGAGGGCAGAGCCCATCCCCAGCCCCCTCTGGAGCAGCCAGGCCCTGCTGAGCCCAGGGCAGCTCTGCTCTGCAGGCACCAGAGGGGGATTTTCCATTTCCAAAGAAAAGTCCAGGGATGTCTTGAGGAATCACCCAGCTCTGCAGGGGGGAAACAAAACCAGCCCTTGGCCCAGGGTTAGCAATTCCAGGGACTAAATTGTGTGGAAACAGGGATGGAAACACGTTTGTTTTGACAAACGCTCTGGGTTTGACTGGAGGAAAACATCTGCAAAACCCCTGCTGTGGCACTGAAGGCTCTGCTCCAGCTGGAAATTTCTGCCGTGGGACATTAAAGGCGGTTCCACGAGCTGCTGGTGGCAGTGCAGTGACAGGGAATTGTTTGTGTGTGCAGCAGGTGGGCGGGAGGGGAGGGAAATCACTGCACGGGGCTGGGAGAGGGAAATGGGGAGGATGCAAATGGATCAGACAGAGGTGGGAGATAAAAACACACCGGGACCTTCTCCCCAGCTGCAAGGACAGGAGGGCCCCTGGATTTCCCATTTCAAGGCTCTGGAAGCTGCATTTGGTGAGAGTGAGGGAAGAGGGCAGGGAGGAAAGAAGGAGAGGAGAAGGAGGGAAAGGTGAGGGTCTGTGTGCTCCAGAACCCTGGCTTGGAACAGAAATGTCTGCTCTGGGCAGCAGCAGGAGGAGGAGGCTGGAGGCGCCGCCTGTCCCTCCCACCCCACACAGCTCCTCTTCACCCCAAACCATCAGTGGGCATTCCTCTGCCGAGACAGCCCCGTGGGAGTCACTTCTGGGGTGGCACAGGGACACTTTGGGCAGTTTCTGTCACAGTGTAACTGCACAGGGAGCACACGCAGCCCCTCGGCGCTGCCCCCGTCCTGTGCCAGTGTGGGAACTGCCGAGCCCGGGAGGAGCAGGGCATCCCCAGCCCCTGATCTGCAGGGAAATCAGCTCCGAGCACCACAAAATGTGCTTCTTGTAGCCATTTGTGGAACTGCCGAGCCCGGGAGGAGCAGGGCATCCACAGCCCCTGATCTGCAGGGAAATCAGCTCCGAGCACCACAAAATGTGCTTCTTGTAGCCATTTGTGGAATTGCCGAGCCCGTCCCTCCAGAGGAGCAGGGCATCCTCACGCCCAGATCTCCCCAGCCTCACAAAATGTGCTTTTTGTAGCCATTTGTGGAATTGCCGAGCCCGGGAGGAGCAGGGCATCCACAACCCCCAGATCTCCCGGGAAATGAGCTCCGAGCCTCACAAAATGTGCTTTTTGTAGCCATTTGTGGCACAAGGCAGTGGCCAATTGTCCCTCGGCTCTGGGGGAGCAGGGGATGACCCAGACCTGCAGCATGGGGTTGTCCCTTCGTTATTTCCCATTGTTCAGAGCCATCCCGGGCTGCTCTTTTTGTGCCAAGGCTGGCAGGAGCCCAGAATGCAGCTCAGGGGGCAGAGGTGAGCCAGGCAGGTCCCCGTGCTGCTCTGAGACACTTCTGTGGGGACAAGGAGCAGAAACGCCCCGAAGGAATGAGCTGATGGATATTCCAGCTCCTTGCAGAGCACACGGGGGCTGCAGTTTCCTTGGGTTTCAGTAAAGACCCAAAGTCAAGGGAAATGGGCAGGGGGTGGCAGGGATGGGCTGCCCTGGGGCTGCAGGGTGAGGGGCTGGGGAGGCCCTGGGGCTGTAGGGTGAGGGGCTGGGGAGCTGTGGGGCCATGGGGTGAGGGGCTGGGGAGCTGTGGGGCCATGGGGTGAGGGGCTGGGGAGCTGTGGGGCCATGGGGTGAGAGGCTGGGGAGCTGTGGGGCCATGGGCTGAGGGACTGGGGAGCTGTGGGGCCATGGGGTGAGGGGCTGGGGTGCTGTGGGGCCATGGGGTGAGGGGCTGGGGAGCTGTGGGGCCATGGGGTGAGAGGCTGGGGTGCTGTGGGGCCATGGGGTGAGGGATTGGAGAGCTCTGGGGCCATGGGCTGAGGGACTGGGGAGCTGTGGGGCCATGGGTGAGGGGTTGGGGCGCTGTGGGGCCATGGGGTGAGGGGCTGGAGTGCTGTGGGGCCATGGGGTGAGGGACTGGGGGGCCCTGGGACTGTGGGGTGAGGGGTTGGGGTGCTGACCCTCTCCAGGGAAGTGAGAGCAGGTCCCAGATCTCTTTATTCCCCATCACACATCCCCTCTGCCTCCCGGCCCCGCTGCTCCCCCACTGTGTCTTTGTGCTGGAATTCTTTGGAATTCTCCAAGAGTTTGGAACTTTATTCAGCAATGGAATAAGGGGCAAGAAGGAAGGAGCCCTTTCAGGGTCCCTTTCAGCACAGCAAAGGCTCGGCAGAGCTCGGGCACCCCCCAAACCCCAGGCAGGGCTTTGCCATCCCCGGCAGCGCTTCCAGCCAGGGACAGGGAGAGTCTCTGCCGGCGCTGGAGGGTCCTGGGCAGTCCTGGATCCCCACGGAGGCTGCGGAACCCCCCGGGTGCCTGAGGGGCTGTGCTGGGCTCGGGGCTGGGAGGGAAGCGGATCTGAGAGAGTTTCTGGTGAGCTCTGGAGCTCGATGTTGGAGCCTGGCCTCAGAATTCCCACAAGATCTGCTCGTGCTGTTCCTGTTGGCCCTCCCCAGGCCAGGGAGGTGTGAGAATCCAGCCTGGCTGCCCTCCCCTCCAGCACCCGAAACTGGGCCAGACTGGGCGGAGTGGCTGGGTCTAACCTGCGGGAGGGGACCTCGAATGTCCCCAAGGGCAGCTCGAATGTCCCCAGGGGCAGCGCCCGCAGTCCCAGTCCTGGCACTGCCTCGGCCTCTCTCCGCAGCACCACGAGGGCTGATCTGGTCCGGTCTGGTCCAATCTGATCCATTCTGCTCTGATCCAGTCTGATCCGTTCTGCTCTGGTTCATCCATTCTGCTCTGGTTGATCCATTCTGCTCTGCTGTGCTCCATTCTGCTCTGGTTCATCCATTCTGCTCTGGTTAATCCGTTCTGCTCTGCTCCGCTCCGTTCTGCCCATGGAGGGGCCCACGGGACCGGAGCAGCCGCCCCGGTGGCCCCAGCCCGGCCGGGGGTGCCAGCGCAGGGAGGGTCCCGGTGCCCGTGCCCGTGCCCGCGGGTGGCACTCGGGGTGTCCCCAGGGCCCCTAGGCACTCTGGAAGCCCCACACCTCCAGGAGCTGCACCTGGAAGTTGTCCCGGCAGAGCGGGGGGTTGTCGAAGGTCTCGCAGCGCTCCGTGTGTCCCCGCAGCAGGCTGGCGTCCAGGGACAGCGCTTGGCCTCCCCCTCCGCCTGCAAGGGCAGCGCGGGCTGGGCTCGGGCCGGGCCTGCCGGGCTGGGGCCGCCCCCGGAGCCGGGGAAGGGCTGGGCAGGGCCGCCCCGGGCCCGGGCAGCGAACCCCGGCGGGGTTGGGGCTCTGGGGTCCCCCTGGGGCTCTCGGGAGGAGCTCCCGGGCTGGGGAAGGGGCGCTGCCCTCGCCTGCCCGGACTTTAACCCGATATCCCCAACCGGAGCTCCGGGGAGCCGATAGGGATCCCCCGCTTATTGACAGAGACCCCCCCCCACACTGATAGGGATCGCTCCTTATCGATAGGGATCCCCTCTTACTGATAGCGATCCCCCCTTATCGATAGAGATCTCCCCTCACTGATAGGGATCCCTCCTTATCGATAGGGATTAACCTCACTGACAGGAATCCCCCCTTACTGATAGGGACCCCCCTCTCATTGATAGGGATCCCCCCTTATCGATAGGGATCCCCCCTCACTGATAGCGATCCCGCCCTTACCGATATCGACCCCCCCTTACCGATATTGATCCCTTTACTGATAGGGATCCCCCCTTATCCATATCAATCCCCCTTATCAAAAACGATCCCCCTTACCGATATCAATCCCCCCTTACCGATATCAACCCCCCCATACCGATATTGACCCCCCATACCGATATCATCCCCCCATACCGATATCAATCCCCCCTTACCGATACCGACCCCCCCTTACCGATAACGACCCCCCATACCGATATCATCCCCCCATACCGATATCAATCCCCCCTTACCGATACCGACCCCCCCTTACCGATATTGACCCCCCATACCGATATCATCCCCCCATACCGATAACGACCCCCCCTTACCGATAACGATGCCGTCCCGGGAGCCGGACATGAACATGGAGGCAGTTTTGGAGGGCAGCAGGAAGTGCCGGGTGGCCAGGAACGGGGACAGGCGGCCTCTGCCCGGCGCCGAGGGCACGGCCAGGTGCTTGGGGCTGGAGCTGTCCCGGGAGGAGCCGAGCGGGGATGCGGGAGCGGGGGAGGGCGAGCGCTGCCGGGAGCGCGGCACGGCCTTGGCCAGCTCCGGCTTCTGGATGAGCACCCACTCGTACCTCTCTGCCTCGGGGCGCACCTGGGCACGGGACACACCTGGTGAGCCCGGGGGAAGCTGCTGCTGCTGCTCCGGGTGGGGCCCGGGCAGGGAAGGGACGGCGCGTCCTGGCAGGACAGCGATGAGGGGACAGAGACACAAACCGTGACTTACAGTGAACACAAAGCACTCCCCCGTCCCGAAAAAGCCCGAGGCGGCTCCGCTCTTCTTCCTCTCGGCCCAGTCGGAGGAGAGAAAGGCCCCACACACCTGGGAGAGAGCACAGGGAGCTCAGGGCGTGGATCACTCTCACCCGCGGCCTCTCTGCCCTCACCCTCTCCTCCCGGTTCCCCCGGCTGAGCTGTGTCCTGGTGGCACAGGGGCAGTTTGCTCTGCCCTGGGAGCTGGGGCAGACCCGGGCCGGGGCAGCACAGGGAGCACACAGCCCGTGGGGGCTCCCAGCAGTGCCAGGGGGGTCACCCAGCTTGTCCCCTTCCCCAGTCCTGCCTGGCAACGCTCACCTCCGCCTCGGTGGTTTTGATGAGCAGCACCGTGGGTTCGTAGCCTTCACAGCACGTGTAGAACCTGCAGGGATGGACAAGGGTGGGCTGGGGGCAGCTGGAGCCCCGGGCAGGGTGTGCTGGCTGTCCCCGGGCAGGGTGTGCAGGCTGTCCCTGGGCAGGGTGTGCAGGCTGTCCCTGGGCAGGGTGTGCTGGCTGTCCATGGGCAGGGTGTGCAGGCTGTCCATGGGCAGGGTGTGCAGGCTGTCCCCGGGCAGGGTGTGCTGGCTGTCCCCGGGCAGGGTGTGCAGGCTGTCCCCGGGCAGGGTGTGCAGGCTGTCCCCGGGCAGGGTGTGCTGGCTGTCCCTGGGCAGGGTGTGCAGGCTGTCCATGGGCAGGGTGTGCAGGCTGTCCCTGGGCAGGGTGTGCAGGCTGTGCCCGGGCAGGGTGTGCAGGCTGTCCCCAAATCGAGCCCAGGAGGGTCCCCAGCAGCCCCAGAGGTGCCCAGGTCACTCGTGCTGCTCCTCCCTCCAGCACCAAGCCCTGCCCACGTTCCCCCGTGCCCGCCCGGCCCCGGGGCAGGGGAGGCTTCACCTCTGCAGGCTGCAGCCGTCCTGGGAGGTGGAGAAGAGCAGCAGCGGGGGGAAGAGCGAGAAGCGCTCGGGGAGCCAGGACCAGACGAGGCGCATCTCCTGCGCCGTGACCGTGCTGGAGCTGAACTTCTGCATGTCCACGGCCAGGTGGAAGGACGGCCTGGGGGGGACGGACATCAGGGGGCTGGGGGCCTCTGCTTTAGGGGCACAGCCCCTGCAGCAGGTTCTGCCCTGCCCTGAGCACCGTGAGCTCCCTGCCAACACTCCCAGCTCTGCTGAGCCCTGACAGGGTCCCCGGCTCTGGCTGTGCCGTGTCCCCTGACAGGGTCCCCGGCTCTGGCTGTGCTGTGTCCCCTGACAGGGTCCCCAGCTCTGGCTGTGCCGTGTCCCCTGACAGGATCCCCAGCTCTGGCTGTGCCGTGTCCCCTGACAGGTCCCCGGCTCTGGCTGTGCTGTGTCCCCCGACAGGGTCCCCAGCTCTGGCTGTGCCGTGTGCCCTGACAGGTCCCCGGCTCTGGCTGTGCCGTGTCCCCCGACAGGGTCCCCAGCTCTGGCTGTGCCGTGTCCCCTGACAGGGTCCCTGGCTCTGGCTGTGCCGTGTCCCCTGACAGGGTCCCCCAGGGACTGCGAGGGCCCAGCACAGCCACAGCTGCGGGAGGTTCCTGCAGCTCCCCCGGAGCTCTCCACAGGAGCTCCCATTCTGCCGGCTCAGCCCCAGAGCTGGGAGCGCAGAGCTCTCCTCACCTCCTCTGCACCACGGTGATGCCCCTCTCCACCAAGGCCTTCCTGTTGGCCATGTGCAGCAGCCAGATCTCCTTGCGGGAGAAGAGGCGGATGCCGAAGGCTCTCTCCAGCAGTTTGTCCACGCTGACGTGCTGGGCGATGTTCCTGACGAAAGCCCGCAGCTCGGCCTTGATGTCGGAGCCCTGCGGCCCGGCCGGGGCCGCCGAGAGCCTGAACTGCTTCAGCAGGGCCAGGCCGATGCGGTACAGCACCTTCTGGCCCTCCAGCAGGAACACGTCCAGCACGCGCACGGCGTAGGCCAAGGGCAGCCCGGGGAAGAGCCACGACAGCCACTCCGAGTAGACCTCGAGCACGTTGTCGGCGGCGCCGGCGATGAGCTTGTGAGCCGCGGGGCAGTGCTTGCTGGCCAGGTCCCCGAAGGTCATGCAGGAGGCCTGGTGCGCCAGGAAGGACTGGTCGATGTAGGCGGCGTGGGGAGCGTTGCTGGCGATGAGGCGCGAGAGGCTCTCGAAGCACTGCGCCTCGTCCTCGCTGTAGTGCAGCAGCAGCGCCGCCAGCGCCGGCAGCAGCGGGCTGTGCGTGATGTCGGGGAACAGGGCGCCCACGCAGATGAGGATCTTCTTCAGGGCCGCGACCCCGTGCGGGCCGAGGCAGTAGGTGGGCACGGGGCAGCCCTCCAGGAACTCGGGCAGGGGGTGCGAGCTGACGCTGCGCTTCCCGAAGAGCCGGCCGGCCACGTCCCGGTACGCGAGCGCGTCGGGGGTGACGAGGCGGCAGGAGACGCGCTGGATGAGCCGCGGGTAGAGCCGGGCCCGGCCCGCGTGGCTCCCGGCCCAGCAGCCTTCCCTCGCCAGCCGCTTCAGCTCCTTCGGGGGCCGGCCCAGCACGTCCCGCGGGATCCGCGCCGGGCCCTGCGCCTCCGGCATCTTGGCCCAGTCCACGAAGGGCCCGCAGCCCCGGCCCGGGGAGGTGTCGATGTCCCAGGTGTCGGCCTCGGACGTGACCACGATGGTGACCGGGGATGAGCCCGGCGCCTCTGCGGGACAAGGAGCTTTTATTGATCGCCTCTCCCGCCCCACCAGCGGCCTTCCACCCCGGCTCAGGGCGCTCTCAAGTCTCACAGCCGCGTCCTGCATTTCTTTGCTCTCCCCGCAAAGGGAAGCGTTTCAGGCTTTGCCCTCTCCCGCTCCCATCAGCTCCGGACCCCGGAGAAGCGTGGAGCCAGATCCCAGCTGGGTGTCAGGGCTGCTTCTCGCACCGTGAGGGACTTTTGCCTCCTCCCAAAGCTCCCGGCCCCGGTCAGGGCTGCTTCTCGCACCGTGAGGGGCTTTTCCCCCCTCCCAGAGCTCCCGGCTCTGGCTCTCGCTCTCCAGCTCAGTTTGGCTCCTGCCCAAGGCCAGCGGGAGCAGCGGGTCGGGCTCAGCCTGGTTCAGGGCAGGAGCTGCTGCATCCGGAGCCGCTCGGGCCGGCTCCTGTTCCGGACACAGCCTGAGCCCGCACAGTCACGGGGGCTCCTGGCCACAGAAACCAGGCTGAGACATCACCGGGGGGCGATCAGGGGCTGCTTGCACCCCAAATTCCTCTCTCAGGGCGCTGCCCTGCCCGGGTACCGAGGAGCATCAGCCCGAGCCCGCCCGACCGCCGGTGCCCCGGGTGCTGAACGGAGGCTGCGGCTGTGCCCGGCCCGGGACGAGCGGGGGCTCGGGGCAGGACCCGGCTGTGCCCCAGCCCTTGCGCTCCCGCTCGGTCCCGCACTCCCCCGGCCCCGTGCCCGGCACGGGCGGGTCCCGCTCGGTCCCGCACTCACCCGGCCCCGTGCCCGGCACGGGCGGGTCCCGCTCGGTCCCGCACTCACCCGGGCCCGTTCCCGGCTCCTCGCCCGCCGCCGGCTCGGCCATGGGGAAGGCGGCGGCCGCGCCCCCGGGGCAGCGGGGCAGGCTGAGCCCCAGCTGCAGCATCTGCCAGCTCGGCCACCCCTGCCGGGTCCGCTCTGCCCCGCACCTGCCCGCGCTTTTAAGGTGCGGGCCGACCCCGGCCCCGCGGTTTATTTGGGGTAAACACAGCGAGGGGTGGAGCGGCTCCCGCCCGCATCGCTCCTTCCTGCCCCAGCTCCGCGCCGGGCCCGGCCGGGGGCTGTAAACACCCCGCGGGCCGAGATAGCATCGAACGGCAACACGGGCACTAAATGAACCCTTGATTTTCCCGAGGATAACCTTCGTGCTCCGCTCGGGCTGCGGCTGCTGCGGCCCGGCCGCGGGGCTCCGGCGTTCCCCCGGTGTGCCCCGGGAAATGCTCGGTACCGATCGGTCCCAGCCCCAGAACGCGCTGCAGAGCTGCAGAATGAGGGGGAGATGCTCGGTACCGACCGGTCCCAGCCCCAGAACGCGCTGCAGAGCAGAATGAGCGCTGTGCCCACGAACAGAAGGGCTGGGCTGGAGGAAAAGCGGCCTCCAGCAGCTGGAGAGCTCCCGGGACACCGCCCCGGTCCCACAGCGCTGCTCTCAGCTCGGGCTGCACTTAGCGGGCACTTTTATAGGCATCCTAACCTTTTAAAGGATCTTTATTTGCCTTTAAAAGCGGATTGTTTCTGCTGTGATAACAGAAGCTGCAGGTTGTTCCTGGCCAGGTCCGGCTGCGCCTGCAGCGCCTCCCTGAGCATCTCCTGGCCCCGCGGCGCCTCCCGAGCACGGCTCCCTGCTCCTCGCCTTCCCCTCACCTTCCCCGTGCGGTGCCGAATCCCCCGGGAGCAGCTCGGCTGTCCCGTCACCCTCTCTGCCTTTGCCCCTGACGAGCGGGGAGCGCCGGGAGGGTCAGCAAAGGCCCCCGGGCTGTGCCGGGTGCCAGGGGGGCGAGGGGGTCTCCCAGTGGGGTTGTCCTTATCCTCATCTCCCTCTCCCGATCCTCCCCAGAGCCTGTCCGGGCTCCTGACGGGCGGTTCTGCTCCACCGGCTGCTCCCAAAGGGGCAGTGCCGGCCCCAGCCCCACTCCCGGGGGTCCCCGCGCTGTCCCCGGTGCTGAGGGGCCGCTGGTTCCCTCTGCAGCCCCGGCCCTGCCCAGCTCCGGCAGCAGCGGCTCCCTCCCGCCGCCTGCCCCGGGCCCTGGGGCCGCCTTGTCCCCGTTCGCCTTTCCCGGGACAGCGGCCGCCCCTCCTGCGAGCCCCCCGCAGCTCTGACAGTTCCGGCAGCCGCTCCGGAGATGGAGATGGAAGTGAATTAGGGACAGGACGAGAGGAAGTGTCGCTTCATGCCTTTTTAATGGTGAAATATGAAATATGTAGAGGCCGCGGGGCTCGGGCTGAGCAGCGCAGCCCAAGGCCATGAATGTTTGATGGCCGCGGCTGCGGGAGCGTCCCCGGCTGTGCGGAGAGCCGGGCCAGGGCACGGAGCCCACCCCGTTATCAGCATCGTTATCACCATTGCTGTCATCGTGCCCCGGGCAGGGAGGGGTTCAGCGCGGTTTGGGGCTGAGGTTTTGGATGGGGAGGGTCTCAGAAACCCCAAATAAATGGGGTTTGAGCAGTATTTTCTCTGCCTTTGGAGAGTTTGGAGGTGCAGATTAAATTCCTGCTTTCGGCATGGTGAAGTGTCAGAACTGCACAGAGACACCTCAACAACAGCAGAGCAATAAAAAGATTGCTGCTCAATGTGTCTGTATTTATAGAGGGCAAAGTTCTCCCCTGCCATCAGTGCCACCCCTGAGGAGCCCAAAGCCCAGGGGAACGTGGGGCTGGCGCTGTTTGGAGCCTTTGTGGGGCTGGAACTCTCAGGGTTGTGTTTTATGGAAACATTGCAGGGGTGGCTGACTTCTCATAAAATCATTTGTCCCGTGCCCTGTGTTTTCCAGCTTCCTTTAATCCATTAACAGGTAAAGGGGAATATTTGGCAGGGTTTGATTCTACTCCAAACAAGGTTCCCACAAGGAGAGAGGTGTTTCCATAACAGAAATGCCTGTTGAGAAACCCACGGCTGAGCAGTCGCGTGCCCTGAGCCTGCTGAGTGCTGAAATGCAGGGAAATGTCTTTGTACAGGACTGGCCTTTCAGGGAGAGTGTAAACAGGCTTTTATTTTTGTAGTATTTTGCAATTAGCACGGCTGAAAAATTTCTTGCTTGTTGCTGAGCCAAAAATAGAGCACAAAATCTAAAATAGAATAAAAAGACCTGTAGGGTAAGATTAGAATCCAGCTCTTGCCGTCAGTGAACTCTGCTCCATTGAGCTGATCTCAAAGCTTCCACTGGATTCTATTATTTTTTTTTTTTTTTGAAATGGAAATGGAACTCTTTTGTCCTGCCCTGCAGCCAGCAGGGGGGTCTGTGCTCAGTGACTTTCCGGGCTGTGTCCCCTTTGTGCTGTTCTGGGTCAGTTCAAGGCAGTGCTCTCCACGTGTTTGGGATTGGTGGGAGCCGCACGGGCTCTGCGTCCATAACGCACAAACCACGCTGGGCACAGCCTTGGAACAATTCTCTTTTTCCTTCCACGAGTTTAAAGCACCCAATGAGAGAATTCCTGGAGTAGAGAGAGGATGAAAGAGATAATAAACCCAGCCTTGTTGCTCAGCTGGTAGCCAGCTATGGACAGCAAAGCGACTCTGCCGTTTCCTCCTGCAGGGTGAATTCCCACCCTTCCCCAATGTCCCTGTGGCTCTGGTCTTCAGGGGTACAGGCAGAGAAACCTCAGGGCCTGGATCTTGTGCCAGGAAATCCAACTTTGCTCTCTTTGCTGAGCCTGGGCTGGGAGTGGGACTGTAGGGAAGAGGCTTGGAGAGAGCTTAGAGGGATTCTTGAAAGGATCTTGGAAGGACTTTGGAGGCATCTCAGAAGGATCTTGGAGGGATCTTGGAAGGATCTTGGAGGGATCTCAGAAGGATCTTGGGGGGATCTCAGAAGGATCTTGGGTGGATCTCAGAAGGATCTTGGAGGGATCTTGGGGGGATCTTAGAAGGATCTTGGGGGTATCTCAGAAGGATCCTGGGTGGATCTCAGAAGGATCTTGGGTGGATCTCAGAAGGATCTTGGAGGGATCTTGGGGGGATCTCAGAAGGATCCTGGGTGGATCTCAGAAGGATCCTGGATGGATCTCAGAAGGATCTTGGAGGGATCTTGGGTGGATCTCAGAAGGATCTTGGAGGGATCTTGGGGGGATCTCAGAAGGATCCTGGGTGGATCTCAGAAGGATCCTGGGTGGATCTCATCCTGGCAGGTGCTGGCAGGAGCTGGTGCCAGGCACGGAGCCCCCAGGCTCTGCAGGGCTCAGCTGCCGTTCCCAGCTCGGGGTCCCTCTGCAATCCCGGCAGATCCTGGCCCAGCTTTGGGAGCCTGGGGGTGGCAGAGCCCCCCTGGAATGTGCCTGGGGCTGACACTCAGCTTTGCCCTGCATTAGAACAATCAGCACCTGGGGTTTGATGGAGCTGAGCACTGACACTTGCCTGGCTGCTGCTGCTTTTCCAGATCTAATCCAGGCCTGATGTGACAGCCCGCGGTGCCCAGGCCCTGCTCTTGCCAGCAGCCCTTCCTTTCATTAACCTTCCTGCACCACTGATCACATGTTGGCTGCCCAGGGCCTGGGGCTGGAGCTTTGCCCTGGAATTAAGCTGCTTTACTCTGCTCAGCACTCAGCGAGCTCCACATCCTGTGAAAGCTGCTCTGAAGCTGTTCCTGGGCTGCAGGGCTGGGCTTTAATGCTCCCAGGGCTGATCCCAAGTGACAACTGCTGCAGGACTCTCCCTGGCTGGGGACAGCATTCCTGCCCCTCCAGCCCTCATTAAGGAGCCCCTGGAATTGCCAGGGCCAGGCTGGGCTGTTTGTGTGCCCCCCTCGAGCAGGGCCAGCTCCGTTTCCTTTAGTGGGGATTTAATGACAATTTCGGTGCCTTCTGCCCCTGTTTCTCCCTGGGAGGATCCGTGCAGGCTGCTGGAGCAGGGGCTGCAGCGGGGCAGGATTCCCAGGGTGTCACTGCATTGCCAAGGCAGGAGTGGGGAGAGCAGCCAGGAATGGGGACTGTCTGGGGGCCACTCTCATCTGTGGGGAATCTTGCCCAGAAACAGGGAGAGGCGTGGGGAGAGGAGCCCGGTGTTTGACAGAAGGGAAAATCACCTGGAAATCTGAGTGTGGGCTGTGTGTTGAAGGGGTGAAGAGGAAAGTCAGACTTGAAATGAAATGAAATGAAATGAAATAATGAAATTAAATTAAATGTGTCCTGGAGCAGCAGGTGGCCTCTGCTTTGGTGCTCAGGGTGGTTAAGGGACATGTTGTGATTAAAAACAAGCGGGATTTAGTCACTTTTAGCAAAAAATGGGTTTTTTTCCTTATTTTTCTTTCAGACAAGTCCTCTGGAGCCGGAGCGCAGGGCAGAGGAGCTGCGGGCTCTGCTCGGGGAGATTCTCCAGCAGCGCTGCTCCATCCCACGGCCAGGAGATGTCCCCAGCTGCCCGGGATTGCTGCGGGAGCCCCGGGATGGCTGCGGGAGCCCCGGGATGGCTGCAGGAGCCCCAGCCGGGCCGGGCTGGGCTCGGAGCCCTTCATTGCCAGCGGGGCCCGGAGCTCCCAGTGCCCCCCAGTGCCCCCTGGGCAGGGCAGTGCTCAGCCCTCCCTGAGCTCCAGCTGGGCTCTGGGACAGGGGCAGGGGCTGCCAGGGCCCTGAGAGACCCCCAGGGCAGCACAGGGCACAAGGGCCAAATCTGGGCAGAGGGAGAAGCAGAGAAGATGAGTGAAGAGGAGAAGGGAATGAAAAAATTCCAGGTCCTGGACACAGTGATCAGTCCTCCTGATTCACAGGAGCTGTCACAGTGCTGGGAGCAGCAATGGAGCTGTCACAAAGGGTGCAGGAGCCCCGTGAGCTGTCACAGTGCTGTGATGAGCCCCTGGAGATGTCACAAAGGGTGCAGGAGCCCCTGGAGATGTCACAGTGCTGTGATGAGCCCCTGGAGATGTCACAAAGGGTGCAGCAGCCCCGGGAGATGTCACAGTGCTGTGAGGAGCCCCTGGAGATGTCACAAAGGGTGCAGGTGCCCCTGGAGATGTCACAAAGGGCGCAGCAGCCCCGGGAGCTGTCACAGTGCTGTGAGGAGCCCCTGGAGCTGTCACAGTGCTGTGAGGAGCCCCTGGAGCTGTCACAAAGGGTGCAGGAGCCCCTGGAGCTGTCACAAAGGGCGCAGCAGCCCCGGGAGCTGTCACAGTGCCCACAGCAGCACTGGAGCTGTCACAAAGGGTGCAGGAGCCCCAGCGGCTCTCTCTGGCACTGAGTAGCCCCCGGGTTGTTCCGGTGCCCTGCAGCAGCCGCGGGGCTCGAGCAGGGCACAGCAGCCCCCGAGGCCGGGCCCGGAGCAGGAGCAGCAGCACCGGGACGTGCAGCCATGGCCCACGAGAACCTGAGCTATTACCGGGGGCAGTACAAGGACAGGCTCCTGTCCCTGCTCAGGTCAGGGCTCCTCCAGCCTCCCCCCGTGCCTGCATGGCTCCTTCCCTGCCGTGCCAAGGTCCTGTCCCTCACCTGCTCCATCCCTCACCTGCTCCATTCCTCACCTGCTCCATCCCTCACCTGCTCCATCCCTCACCTGCTCCATTCCTCACCTGCTCCATTCCTCACCTGCTCCATCCCTCACCTGCTCCATCCCTCACCTGCTCCATCCCTCCCCTGCTCCATCCCTCACCTGCTCCTGTCCCTGTTCCCATCCCTCACCTGCTCCATCCCTCACCTGCTCCATCCCTCACCTGCTCCTGTCCCTGTTCCCATCCCTCACCTGCTCCATCCCTCACCTGCTCCCATCCCTCACCTGCTCCATCCCTCACCTGCTCCCATCCCTCACCTGCTCCTGTCCCTGTTCCCATCCCTCACCTGCTCCATCCCTCACCTGCTCCATCCCTCACCTGCTCCTGTCCCTGCTCCTGTCCCTGTCCCGTCACCCCCTGCCCTGCCCCGGCTGTGCTGGGGGGTCCCTGCAGGGGAGGGTTGGGGTTCCGAGGTGGGGCTGGGGTCCTGGCCGCCCCTGGGACACAGCCCGGCTCCAGAGCGCCCTGCCAGGCTGCCCTGTGAGCTGGGGCCGTGCGTGGCAGGGAGCTGCAGGCGGCGGAGGAGGACTCCACCAACTCCTTCATCTGCGTGCTGAAGAAGATGAAGGAGGTGCGGCTGATGGAGAAGGTTGTGGAGGAGACAGAGGAGGTGAGGAGGCCGGGACACGGCTGGGACGTGCCTGGGGGGCTTTGCAGGGTGGCAGGGGGTGGCTCTGGCTGGGGCAGCCGTGCCACCCCAGCTCTGGTGCTGCCAGGCCTTCGCGGAGAGGATGGAGACCCTCGCTGAGCAGTGGAGGGACCTGCACAACAGGAGGGCACAGCTGAAAGCCCACGTGGTGACATCTGGGAGCACTGTGAAGGTACAGCTGGCACACCTGGCACCCCTGGCACCCCTGATACACCTCATACACCTGGCAACCCCTGGCACACCTCATACCACTGGCACACCTGGCACAACTGGCACACCTGGCACTCCTGATACACCTGGTACCCCTGGCACACCTGATACACCTGGCACATCTGGCACACCTGCCACTCCTGATACACCTGGCATATCTCATACACTTGGCACACCTGGCACACCTCATAGACCTGGATCATGCAGCACACCTGGCACACCTGCACATCTGGCACACCTGATACACCTGGTACCCCTGGACCATCTGGAACATCTGGAACACCTCATACAGCTGGCACCCCTGGAACATCTGGAACACGTAGCACACCTGATACACCTCATACACTGGGCACATCTCATACACTGGGCACACCTGGCACACCTCATACTCCTGGCAACCCCTGGCACCCCTGGCACACCTCATGCATCTTGGAACAACTGGTACACCTGGTGCCCCTGGCACACCTGGCACAGCCGGTACCCCTGGTACCCCTGGCACACCTGGCACCCCTGGCACACCTGGCACCCCTGGCACACCTGGCCCACTGCCCCTGCTCACCAGCTCCTCTCCCCTGGGAGTACCCTTGGCTCAGCACCCCCAGCCAGGGCTCCCCTGAGGCCGGGGCTGTGGGAAGCAGGGATTGGTGCCCTGCTGGGGCAGGGATTGTCTGGAAGGCGCAGCCCAGCCCAGGAGCTGCCCCAGCCAAAGGGACAGTGCCAGGGGGTGGCCCGGGCACAGGGAGGGGAGTGGTGCCGAGTGCTGGGCTCTCCTCCCTGGAGGCTCTCAGGGGTGACCCAGCTCCTCCTTCCCGTGCCTCCCGCCCCCTCTGGCTGTGGGTGCTGCTCCCCAGGAGAATGAAAGGCTGAGAACCCACGCTCTGAAGAAAGCCAAAGAAGAGAAGGAGGAGAATTTGAAAAAGGAGAGTGAGCTCTTGAGGGCGAGGAGTGAACTGGATGCCCTGAGAAAAAAACACCAGAAACTCTCCAAAAAACTGCTGAAGTACTCCCTGTTCAAGAAGTACCTGGAGGATGTGGTGGAGAATTCACAGGTGAGCTTGGACCTGGCTCAGGGAGGGTTTGAACAGGAGGGACGAGGCAAGGCCAGGGAAATCAAACCCTGACCAAAGCCAGAGACTCCAGGTGGGCTGGGAGGGGCTCCTGGAAACCAAGGGAGCAGGGTCAGGAGAGGAGAACCAGCACAGGTGAAGGCAGGGCAGGGTGTCCCTGACCCCAGGGCAGGACAGGACAGGACAGGGCAGGGCAGGGAAGGATGTCCCTGACCCCAGGGATGGAAGGACAGGGTGTCCCTGACACCAGGACAGACAGGGTGTTCCTGACCCCAGGGATGGAAGGACAGGGTGTCTCTGACCCTAGGGATGGAAGGACAGGGTGTCCCTGACACCAGGGCAGGACAGGACAGGGTGTCTCTGACCCCAGGGATGGAAGGACAGGGTGTCCCTGACCCCAGGGGTGGAAGGACAGGGGGCCCCTGACCCCAGGGATGGAAGGACAGGGTGACCCTGACCCCAGGGATGGAAGGACAGGGTGTTCCTGACCCCAGGGATGGAAGGACAGGGTGCCCCTGACCCCAGGGATGGAAAGACAGGGTATCCCTGACCCCAGGGATGGAAGGACAGGGTATCCCTGACCCCAGGGATGGAAGGACAGGGTGCCCCTGACCCCAGGGATGGAAGGACAGGGTGCCCCTGACCCCAGGGATGGAAGGACAGGCTGTCCCTGACCCCAGGACCTGTGCTGCAGTTCCGTGACATCGATGACCTCATCAGCTACTACAAGGCCCTGCTGAGGACCCGCAAGGACCTGCTGCAGTCCCAGTGGTGGCACCGGCAGCTGCTGGAGCAGGGCAAGGGCCTGCAGCAGCAGCTCCGGGCAGACAAGGAGGCTGAGATGCTCCAGTGCAGGAACGACCTGGTGCAGCTCAAGGAATCCTTTGACCAGGCTCAGAGTGACATCCAGCAGTGGGTAAGGAGCTGAGGGGGGCCCAGGGTGGGTCTGAGGGGCAGGACTGGCTCCTCCTGCAGCCAGGGACTGTGGCAGGGCCAGCAGCAGTTTGGGGTGGGAGGAGGTGCCCCATCCCCATCCCATCCCATCCTCAATCCCAATCCCATCCCATCCCCATCCCCATGCCATCCCCATCCCATCCATCCCAGAGCTGCAGGAGCAGTGAGAGCTCGGGTGTGGGGCAGGTTTGTCACCAAGGGAGGTGGCAGTGGCAGCGCTGCAGGGCAGGCAGGGAGGGCGTGCCAGGGTGGGCACTGCAGGGTGGGCAGCACAGCCGGGCTCTGCTCTGCTCCCAGCCCACCGGCTCCTTCCCAGCCCAGATGAGGCTGGATTTGGGGTCCCCAGTGGGGTCCCGGGGCTGAAGCAGCCCTGCTGGGACGTGTCTCATGTCCCCAGGAGGATCGCTGGGCCCAGGTGCAGGACAGGCAGAGCAGGAAGGCCGTGGAGCTGAGGTCCCTCACCATGGCCATCCACGGGCTGTTCCACACCGCCAGCACGCGGCTGCAGCCCCAGGGCAGGGTGGCAGCTGGGGACAGCCACCGGCAGCTGGACATGGTAACGTGGCACAGCCCCAGGGGCAGCCTGGGCACAGTCTGGGCATAGCCTGGGCACAGCCCCGTCCTGGCCAGGACACGCAGCAGGAATGGCTCCCCCAGGACGAGGGGAGCCCCCAGCCCCAGCACAGGCGCCCTCCTGCCCTGGGGACCCTGGCTGGGGACGGTGGGGACAGCGGGCAAACCTGTCCCTCTGAGCAGTGGGGAGCGGGGGCAGCAGGGGAGGGTCAGGCACGGACAGGGGGTGCAGGGGTGCAGGGAGATGGGGTGCAGAGATATGGGGGTTCAGGGGTGCAAAGGTTTGGGGATGCAGGAGTGCGGGGATGTGGGGATCCAGGGACAGGATGCCGAGATAGGGGGATGTAGGGGTTCAGGGGTGCAGGGATGTGGTGGTGCAGGGTTTTGGGGGGGCAAGGATGCAGGGATGTGAGGATATGGGTTTCAGGGTTGCAGGGATAGAGGGATGCAGGGATGCAGGTACAGGGGATGCAGGAATGCAGGGATGTGGAGATACAGGGGTGCAGGGGTTCAGGGGTGCAGGGGTTCAGGGTTCAGGGTTCAGGGGCGCAAGGATGCAGGGATATAGGGATGCAGGGTTTGGGGGTGCAGGGATATGGGATGCAGGGTTTGGGGATGCAGAGGTTCAGGGGTGCAAGGATTTGGGGGTGCAGAGTTTGGGGGTGCAGGGATACGGGGGTGCAGGCTTTCAGGGTGCAGGGATATGGGGGTGCAGAGGTTCGGAGATGCAGAGTTTTGGGGTGCAGGGTTGTGAAGATGCAGGAGTGCAGGGATATGGGGGTGCAGGGGTTCAGGGATGCAAGGGTTTGGGGATGCAGCGGTTTGGGGTGCAGGGGTTCAGGGGTGCAAGGGTTTGTGGGTGCAGGGTTTGGGGGTGCAGGGATATGGGATGCAGGGTTTGGGGATGCAGGGGTTCAGGGGTGCAAGGATTTGGGGGTGCAGGGTTTGGGGATGCAGGGTTTTGGGGTGCAGGGATGCAGAGATACGGAGATGCAGAGATATGGGGATGCAGGGTTTGGGGAGGCAGGGGTTCAGGGGTGCAGGATTTGGGGGTACAGGGTTTTGGGGTGCAGGGATGCAGGTCCAGCCATGGCCAGGGTTTGGTTCCGTTCCCCCACACAGGCACACTGTGGTGCTTTCCTGTCCTGTCACTCAGCTCAGGGACACCATCTGCCCTGCAGGAGGGACAGGCTCCCCTCTGCCCCCTGCCCCCACTGCTGCCTGACCCTGCCCTGTCCCTGTCCCTGTCCCACCCCAGATCCGCCAGTTCATCCACGACCTCCAGGACTTCACGGAGGACATGAAGGAGCGTGGCCGAGCTCCGTGAGAGCCTGCCCTGCCAGCGAGGCAGCAGCAGGGCGGGCAGGGAGAGGAGAGGACGGGAGAACCCTGCAGATATTGCAGACTAAAAAAAATTAGCAAATATTTTAAGGCATCTCTTCGTTTCCTGCTGATCTTCCCTGCTCTTCTGTGAGCCCAGATACTCAGCAGCAGAAGAGAGAAAAGCAGGAGGGAGTGAGCCCTGCGTGGCTCTCTGGGTCCCAGCGGCCTCACAGACACTGGCAGTGCCACCAGGAGCTGCTCCTGCTCTGGAAAATCAGCTCCTGACTCATCCCGGAGCACAGAGCATGCGGGGCCTTTGTGCCCCTGCAGCTCATCTCAGCTGTGACATTTCCAGAGGGACAGGGCCATCCACAGCCCTCCTGAGAGGTGACTCAGCTGTCCCCAGCCATGGCCGCTCTGTCACCCACCCGGTGATGGCAGGAGTTCATGGGACAGGAGCAGCTCTGCCCTGTGAGGGATGGATGGGGACACAGCTGTCTCTGCCCTGTGAGGGATGGATGGATGGATGGATGGATGGATGGATGGATGGATGGATGCATGGATGGATGGATGGATGGATGATGGATGGATGGATGGATGGATGGATGGATGGATGGATGGATGGATGCATGGATGGATGGATGGATGGATGGATGGATGGATGATGGATGGATGCATGGATGGATGGATGGATGGATGGATGGATGGATGGGGACAGGGCTGTCCCTGCCCTGCGAGGGATGGATGGGGACAGGGCTGTCCCTGCCCTGTGAGGGATGGATGGGGACAGGGCTGTCCCCTGCTCTGAGGGATGGATGGGGACAGGGCTGTCCCTGCCCTGCGAGGGATGGATGGGGACACAGCTGTCCCTGCCCTGTGAGGGATGGATGGATGGATGGATGGATGGATGGATGGATGGATGGATGGATGGGGACAGGGCTGTCCCTGCCCTGCGAGGGATGGATGGGGACAGGGCTGTCACCTGCTCTGAGGGATGGATGGATGGATGGATGGATGCATGGATGGATGCATGGATGGATGGATGGATGGATGGATGGATGGATGGATGGATGGGGACACAGCTGTCTCTGCCCTGTGAGGGATGGATGTGGACACGGCTGTCCCCAGGGGCTGGTGAGGACACTGAGGAACCAAAAGTGAAGTGTGGGTCAGAGCCAGCAATGGTAGAATTGGGCTCTTGCTGCTCTGGGCATTCCCGGAGCTCCCAAGGGCAGCCCGAGTGTTCAGGGTCAGGTTTGCTCCTCTCTGCCCACCCTGCTGGGCACAGACCCCTTGCCCACCCTGCTGGGCACAGCTGAGCCACCTCCTGAGGCGGTGCCAGGAGGGAAAACACCCACAGAGCTTCCAGCAGACGTTTATTGGTTGGGGTTGAGGTGAAGCTGTGTCCCTCCCGTGGGCTGGGCTCCTCTCCCAGCCCTGCCAGGTGTTCTGTGTGCCCGGGGAGCAGCTTCAGGGGGACACACAGACAGACCCTGCCCATCCTCAGGGGGACACACAGACAGACCCTGCCCGTCCCCAGAGGGACACACAGACAGACCCTGCCCATCCCCAGGGGGACACACAGACAGACCCTGCCCATCCCTGGGGGGACACACAGACAGACCCTGCCCATCCTCAGGGGGACACACAGACAGACCCTGCCCGTCCCCAGAGGGACACACAGACAGACCCTGTCCATCCCCAGAGGGACACACAGACAGACCCTGCCCATCCTCAGGGGGACACACAGACAGACCCTGCCCATCCCCAGGGGGACACACAGACAGAGCCTGCCCATCCTCAGGGGGACACACAGACAGACCCTGCCCATCCTCGGGGGGACACACAGACAGACCCTGCCCATCCCCAGGGGGACTCACAGACAGACCCTGCCCATCCTCAGGGGGACACACGGACAGACCCTGCCCATCCTCCAGCACTGCCCCCAGCCCAGGCTGCCTCCAGAGGGGCAGGTTTGGAACCCAGGGCTCTCTCGGCCTCTGGGTCACTCACTGCCCCAGTGAGGCCCTGGGAGGGCAGGACAGACAGGAGCCTGTGGTGTGTGTGGAACAAAGCAAATCCCTGTGGGCCAAGCACAGCAGCCCTGGAGAGTCTCTGGAGCAGCCCAGGATGGGATTGGCTCCAGGCTGGGATCAGCCCCAGGACAGGATCAGCTCCAGGCTGGGATCAGCTCTAGGCTGGGATCAGCCCCAGGACAGGATCAGCCCCAGGACAGGATCAGCTCCAGGACACGATCAGCTCCAAGGAAGGACCAGCTCCAAGCAAGCCCCTCCTGCCCGTCCCATGTCCCCAGGACGTGCCCCTACCACGGCCGTGTCCTGTGCCAGGCGCTGGCAGTGCCCTACATGATGGAGCAGGTGAAGCCACAGCACCCCCTGAGCAGGGCCAGGCCCGTCTTGGTCACGTAGGGAGCCGAGGTTTGCTGTCCCCTCGATGTCATCTTCTTCTCTGGGACAGGAGCTGCGGGAACAGGAACCCAGCTGTGGTGGGGACAGGGACAGGGACGGGGACTGGGACAGGGACTGGGACAGGGACGGGGACAGAGACAGGGACTGGGACAGGGACAGGGACAGGGACTGGGACAGGGACTGGGACAGGGACAGGGATAGAGACAGGGACTGGGACAGGGACAGTGACAGAGACAGGGACGGGGACAGGGACTGGGACAGGGACTGGGACAGGGACAGTGACAGAGACAGGGACTGGGACTGGGACTGGGACAAAGACAGGGACTGGGACAAAGACAGGGACAGGGACAGCAATGAACACGCCAGCACCCACTTGCTCTCTGGAGGCAGCTTCTGGAGAGCTTGCTCTGCAGGAACTCGGCCATTTCCTTGTCCTCTTCCCTTTCCCTGTGGCGAAGAACTCGGTTACTGCTGGGAAAGGAGCAGCAGGGCCCCAGGAGCCCTGGGAAGGCAGGACCCGGCTCAGGGGATGGATTGCAGTGTCCCCAGCACGAGCAGAGGTGACAGCGGCTACCTGAGCCTCTCAAACTCCACGTCATCCACCAGGAAATCCCGCGTCTCCACCAGCTTGTGGATCTGCTGCACCAGCTCCTCTTCCCTCTGCTTCTCCTCGTTGGATTTCTGGTTCTCTGCAGCACGGGGAGCACATTCACAGCCACGGGGAGCACATCTCACACCCCACAGGAGCACATTTCACACCCCACAGGAGCCATCCCGCCCGCCAGGGCCAGTCCTGCTCTGCTCAGCTCTGAGCGTGGGGGTGAAGCACAGGGCGCAGCTGGATCCACGCTCGGGCTGCTCAGCGAGAGGAATCTCGTCCCAGCTGCCCTGGCTGGAGGTGACAGCTCCCCCTGAGCTCTCCTGGGCTCTCCTGGGGCTCTCCTGGGGCTCTCCTGGGCTCTCCTGGGGCTCTCCTGGGCTCTCCTGGGCTCTCCTGGGGCTCTCCCACCGCCCGAATCAGTGCAGAGTCACCCGGGCACTGTCTCTGAGCATCCCGCACCTGCCGGCTGGGACAGGGCTGCCCCCAGGCATCGGGCTGTGCCCAAGCACTGCCATTTGGGGTTCAGTAACAGCGGCTATTTGTGTTCATTAACACCGTTATTTGGGGTTCAGTTACACCGGTATTTGGGGTCACTAACACCAGCTATTTGGGGTTCATTAACATCGCTATTTGGGGGTCATCAACACCGGTATTTGGGGTTCATTACACCGCTATTTGGGGTTCATTAACACCGTTATTTGGGGTTCAGTTACACCGGTATTTGGGGTCACTAACACCAGCTATTTGGGGTTCATTAACATCGCTATTTGGGGGTCATCAACACCGGTATTTGGGGTTCATTACACCGCTATTTGGGGTTCATTAACACCGGTATTTGGGGTTCATTAACACCGGTATTTGGGGTTCATTAACACCGCTATTTTGGGGTTCATTAACACAGGTATTTGGAGTTCATTAACACCACTATCTGGGGTTCATTAACACCCGTTATTTGGGGTTCATTAACACCAGCATTTGGGGTTCATTAACACCAGTGTTTGGGTTCATTAACACCAGTGTTTGGGTTCATTAACACCAGTGTTTGGGTTCATTAACACCACTATCTGGGGTTCATTAACACCCGCTATTTGGAGTTCATTAACAACGCTATCTGGGGTTCATTAACAGCCACGAGGCAGAGCCTGTCAGGGTTAAGGTCCCCCCGGACAGACGCTGCCCCTTCCCGCTGCTGGCAGAGCCCATCACGGTGACATCTGAGTCACTGAAGGCGCCGTGGCCGGGGCCGTTTGGAGCCGCAGCCCTGAGCAGCACTGACGAGTTTATCCCTCCAAAGCCGAGGCTGCCGGGGCTGGCTCACCGGAACAGGCATGTGCAGCTTTTTCCAGCACAGACTGCTCTGAGTCAGCTCATAAAGACAACAAAAAGCAGAATTTCTGCTCTCAGCTGAGTCTGGGAGCGCTGAAAAGGCAAGAAATGAAAGCCCGAAGCAGATGAAGGAAAGCCAGGCTCATTGCTCCGGGAGCAGAAAAAACCAATTTATCTCTGCTCTGAGCCGTGGTTTAGGGAAAGGCTTGGTTTAGAGACTGGAAGGAGTTGGGATTAAAGCCCCCATGAGATCTGGAGCAAGGAGCTCCTGTTTTTCTGGCAGGATGCTCCCCTCCCCACTGAGCCCCCATCCACACCCCGAGCCAGGTTTACTGGAGGGAGCAGCACCTGAATCTTGGGCAGCACCTGGGCTGTGCCTGTGTGCACTCTGTGGCTGCCAGGCACAGCCAGCACCGTGCCACCGTGGCACCTGGCAGGGCCACCCCGGCCTCTGGGGTGTGCTGGGCATGGCACAGGTGCCTGGGGACACAGCTGGGCACAGCTGGGCCCTGCCTGCGCCCATCACCCCTGTAACATCTGCCCTGGGCTGGGGAGTGCAGCACTGTCAGGGATCCCATCATTGTCAGGGATCCCAGTACCCTGGGGTGAGCAGCATCCTCAGGGATCCCAGCACCCTGGGGATCCCAGCACTGTCAGAGATCCCAACACTGTCAGGGATCCCAGCACTCCCAGTGATCCCATCACCTTCAGGGATCCCATCACCCTGGGGAGAGCAGCATCCTCAGGGATCCCAGCACCCTGGGGATCACATCATTGTCAGGGATCCCATCACCCTGGGGAGAGCAGCATCCCCAGCGATCCCAGCACTGTCAGGGATCCCATCACCCTCAGGGATCCCAGCACCCCCAGGGATCCCAGCACCCTCAGGGTCCCTCCCCACAGCCTCACCTGGCAGGGCCAGCAGTTTCTGGAGCTCTGTTTTCAGCCGGCTGATCTCCTGGCACAGCTGGATGTCGTCCATCCTGCAGGGACACAAACGGGACCTCTGAGGGGGAAAGCTGGGACAGGAGGGGCTCAAACCCCCAGAGCAGCGCCCAGGCAGTGCCCGTGGTGGGATCCCACATTTCCCCGCCTTCCCATGGGAAATCCAGCCCCCTTCACCCCAGAGTTTTGTTGGGGTGCAGGGTGTTAGCAGAGAGAAAGTTTAATTATGTTAATGATAACAAATCCTTATCAAAACCTGGCCCATCCATCAGGCAAGGGCTACTGGGTTTCTCCTGGTCCCAGAAAATAATCCCCAAAGAGCAAAATCCAAAAAGAAGTGGAAGCTGCTGCCACGGAAAAAGATCTTTTTTATCCCACCCTCCTGCAGAATTAAATAAAGGCAGAAACATGAAACATAACAGTAAGGGTGTGCAGAGCACCAGGGGGCCACAGGGACAGCAGAGATTGCTGGGGACACACTGATTGAAATGAAAATTACAGTCAGATGAGAGCTGGGTGATCGTTGCATTTAAATGGAAATTAATTCTGGAAACACTGATAGGGAGAATAAAAGATAATAAATTCTCTTTTCAATTAAAATGAGGAGGGGTTGCAGGGACGAGCACCCAGGAGGCTCCTGTGGGGCTGGCATTGCTTCCAGCCCTGCTGGTGACGCCTGTGGCAGCCTCAGCCAGAGCCAGGTGTCCCCAGGTGTCCCCAGGGAGCCTCAGGGACCAGGGGAGCTGCAGCTCCCACAGAATCCCAGCCCTTTCCCTCTGCCCTGTGGAGGAGAAGTGCCTGGTGCCCCGTTGTTCCCAGAGCAGGGACACCCCAGGAGCGCTGGCACGGCTGATCTGAATTGCCCACAAGAGCAAACCCTGGTTTTTATGGGGGTCCTGCCCTGTTCAGCTGCTCACCCCGGGTGTTCTCCATCTCCCTGAGCCCTGCAGTCCATCCACCCGCCCTGAGCATCACCTTCTGCCCCACCGGGGGATCAGAAAGGGCCTTGCAGCCCCTGCGTCCCACCCCTCTGAGGCTGCGCTGCAGAGCCCAGCTCGGGGCTCCCCCTCTCCAGCAGCAGCACCCCCGGAACTCCTCAGCCTTCCCCGGCTCACTCCTGGGCCCTGCAGAGCTGAGCCTGAGCTCCCCCAGCTCCCCCAGCTCCCCCAGCTCCCCCAGCTCTCCCAGCTCTCCCAGCCCCCCCAACTCCCCCAGCTCCCTCAGCCCCCCCATGTCCCCCAGCCCCCCGAACGCTCCCAGCCCCCTGAGCTCCCCCAGCCCCCCCCAGCTCCCCGAACTCCCCCAGCCCCCCCAGCTCCCCCAGCCCCCCCAGCCCCCCCAGCCCCCCGAACTCTCCCAGCTCCCCCAGCTCCCCCAGCTCCCCGAACTCCCCCAACTCCCCCAGATCCCCCAGATCCCCCAGCGCCCCCAGCCCCCCGAACTCCCCCAGCTCCCCCAGCCCCCCGAACTCCCCCAGCCCCCCCAGCCCCCCCAGCTCCCCCAGCTCCCCGAACTCCCCCATCTCCCCCAGCCCCTCCAGCCCCCCGAACTCCCCCAGATCCCCCAGTCCCCCGAACTCCCCCATCTCCCCCAGCTCCCCCAGTCCCCCGAACTCCCCCAGATCCCCCAGATCCCCCAGCGCCCCCAGCCCCCCGAACTCCCCCAGCTCCCCCAGCCCCCCGAACTCCCCCATCTCCCCCAGCTCCCCCAGCCCCCCGAACTCCCCCAGATCCCCCAGATCCCCCAGCGCCCCCAGCCCCCCGAACTCCCCCATCTCCCCCAGATCCCCCAGTCCTCCGAACTCCCCCATCTCCCCCAGCTCCCCCAGCCCCACGAACTCCCGCAGCTCCCAGGGCTCCCCCAGCTCCCCCAGCCCCCAGCCAGGCACTCCATCCTGTCCCAGCCCCACAGGTTCACCATGGCAGCCAAGCCCACCAGGAGGATTCTGCAGGAGATTTCCCTTTGTTTTCCAAGGGACGAACCAAACCAAGGGTTAAGGAAACACCAGGGCTGGAGCTTTGGCAGCACCTGAGAGCATCAGGTGCTGTTGCCATGGAAAGCCTTTAGGAGCTACACTTGTGATGGTTTCCAAAACTCCTTTTCAAATTGGAGTTCAGGGGCACTGTGCCCCAAAGGGGCTCCAAATCCGAGCCTCAAAGCAGCTCAAAGCTTCCACTCCCCAGACTGACCAGGCATTCACATGTGGCACAGAGGGACAGACACACAGCACAGAGGGACAGACACACAGGGACAGACACACAGCACACAGGGACAGACACAGCACACAGAGGGACAGACACTCACATGTAGCACAGATGGACAGACACACAGCACACAGGGACAGACACTCACATGTAGCACACACATGGACAGACACTCACATGTAGCACACACATGGACAGACACACGGCACACAGGGATAGACACACAGCACACAGAGGGACAGACACACACATGTAGCACACACAGGGACAGACGCACAGCACAGATGGACAGACACACAGCACACAGGGACAGACACACAGCACACAGGGACAGACACACAGCACACAGATGGACAGACACACAGCACACACATGGACAGACACACAGCACACAGAGGGACAGACACACAGCACACACAGGGACAGACACACAGCACACATGGACAGACACACAGCACACAGGGACAGACATACAGCACACACATGGACAGACACACAGCACACAGGGACAGACACTCACATGTAGCATGCAGGGACAGACACACAGCACACAGGGACAGACACTCACATGTAGCACGCAGGGACAGACACACAGCACACAGGGACAGACACTCACATGTAGCACGCAGGGACAGACACTCACATGTAGCACGCAGGGACAGACACACAGCACACAGGGACAGACACTCACATGTAGCACGCAGGGACAGACACACAGCACACAGGGACAGACACTCACATGTAGCACGCAGGGACAGACACACAGCACACAGGGACAGACACACAGCACAGAGGGACAGACACTCACATGTAGCACGCAGGGACAGACACACAGCACACAGGGACAGACACACAGCACACAGGGACAGACACTCACATGTAGCACGCAGGGACAGACACTCACATGTAGCACGCAGGGACAGACACACAGCACACATGGACAGACACTCACATGTAGCGCAGCTCCGACTCCCGGCGCACCAGGATCTCCCGGATCCGCTCGATCCTGAAGAGCTCCCCCTCGATGTCATCCATGGTGGTGGTGGAGTCGGCCATGGACACGATCTCGTCCTCTGGACAAGGAGCAAGAAACAGGAGCGGCCTGAGGCAGCGGGAGAGCAGCAGGGCCTGGGGCAGCCCCGGGAGCAGCAGGGCCTGGGGCAGCCTCGGGAGCAGCAGCAGCAGCAGCAGCAGTTCCCTGCTCCCAGCCCGTGTCAGGATCTGTGCTGGGACAGAGCCCCACATTCCCCCGAGCAGCAGCAGTGCTTCCCCTGGATCTGTGCTGGGACAGAGCCCCACATTCCCCCGAGCAGCAGCAGTGCTTCCCCTGGATCTGTGCTGGGACAGAGCTCCACATTCCCTGGGGCAGCAGCAGTGCTTCCCCTGGATCTGTGCTGGGACAGAGCTCCACATTCCCCCGAGCAGCAGCAGTGCTTCCCCTGGATCTGTGCTGGGACAGAGCCCCACATTCCCCCGAGCAGCAGCAGCCCACGGGAGATGTAAACTGCTGGAAGGGAGGGCAGGAATGTCCCTTTCCTTTTCCAGAGGCGCAGAAACCTCCAGCACATCCAGCACAGAGAGCTGAGCCTGCCCTGCACCCTCCTGCTGCAAGAGCAGGAGCAAACCCGGGCACACAAAGCCCAGAGCTTCACCCCCCCAGTCAGGGGGTGAATTCCTGCTGCTGCTCCCCCTCCATCACTGGGGGGCTGGATGAGCACCCCCATCCTTCCCAGCCACCGGGGTGAGCCCCCGTTCAGCTCCCCCACCCTGTGCAGGGCTGAGCTCACATCCAGCCCCACATGGGGAAACTGAGGCAGGAAAGGGGGGCTCACCTGCTCAGGGTGAGGCAGGAGCTTCACAGCAAAACGTGGGGTAAAGGGGCTGTGATTTGTGCTTGAGGGGAGGCACAGGAGGAAAGCCCATCCAGCTCTGGCCGTGGCTCTGACCAGCAGCTCTGCCTCCCCCGCTGTGACTCACACACAAATCCCACTCACTGCTCCTGCCTGGCCCATGGATTCCTCTGGATGCTCTGTGGGTCCCACAGGGACTCCCAGCCGGGTTTGGGGAACAGCTGAGGGTTTGGGAATAGCTGAGGATTTGGGAATAGCTGAGGGTTTGGGAATAGCTGAGGATTTGCTGCAGGCCAGCTCCCGGCCTGGGCTGGCTCGGACACGACTCTGAGCCTGTCACCTGAGCCTGTCACCTGAGCCTGTCACCAGCGCCAGCAGCAGCTCCTTCACCACATCCCAGCCAACCCCACATTCCCGGGGGTGCTGGGGACTGGGGCAGAGCCAGGCTGGGGGGCAGCATTCCAAACAACATTCCAAACACTCCTGCAGGGACTGGCTCTGCTTCCTCTGACCCTTACAGGACACAGCTCCGCTCTGAGGCTCTGCCTTCCTGCAGCCCTGGGGCTTTCCCCGTGCAGGAAGAGAGGAAAGCTCAGAAAATACAACTGCTCCAGGAAGAGGGGAAAGCTCAGAAAATACAACTGCTCCAGGAAGAAGGGAAGGCACAGAAAATACAACTGCTCCAGGAAGAGGGGAAAGCTCAGAAAATACAACTGCTCCAGGAAGAGGGGAAAGCACAGAAGGTGCAGCTGCTCCAGGAGCAGGATTGCCCAGGCAGGGATGCTGGGAGATGCCAGGGTGTGTGCTCTGGGCATCCCAAGCAGGAGCCAGGCCAGTGCTGAGGGTTACAGGGCATATACAGGTTACAGGGCAGGAAGAGACAAACCCCAAGGCACAGGAGCGAACACTGTGCACTCCCTGTCTTCTCCCCATCATGAGACACAGCTCAGGAAATCATTCCCAGAGTGGGACATATATCCAAGACTTCCAGCAGGGAAGGTTTATTGTAGAAATCTGATGGTTTGGATCCATGTGAGTGATTTGGGGAAGAATTTTCTGCTATTTCTGGCTTGGGAACTTATGAGGGTTCTCAGAGGTTGTGTCCCTGCCTCAGGCAGGAAGGGCAGGCTCAGCTGATGCCAGGGTGTGACCTCCCCTCGGTCCCTGTTGGGGCTCAGGGTGAGGCTGGATGAGCCCCCAGCAGCTCCTGTTGGGGCTCAGGGCAGGGTGAGGCTGGATGAGCCCCCAGCAGCTGGATGAGCCCCCAGCAGCTCCTGTTGGGGTTCAGGGGCAGGGTGAGGCTGGATGAGCCCCCAGCAGCTCCTGTTGGGGCAGGGTGAGGCTGGATGAGCCCCCAGCAGCTCCTGCCCAGGCTCAGGGTGAGGTGGATCAACCCCAGCAGCTCCTGTTGGGGTTCAGGGGCAGGGTGAGGCTGGATGAGCCCCCAGCAGCTCCTGTTGGGACAGGGTGAGGCTGGATGAGCCCCCAGCAGCTCCTGCCCAGGCTCAGGGTGAGATGGATCAACCCCAGCAGCTCCTGCCCAGCTCTGCTCTCCCTCTGCCTCCTTCCTGACGGTTGCCAAGGGACCGGCCTGTGCCTGCTACAGCATCACCGTGCGGTTGCTAAGGGACCAGAGTGCGGTTGCTAGGGGACCGGGATGCTGAGGTCCTTCATCCCGAGCGCTCTGGGGCTCTGCTACCCCACAGCCCCTCTGGCCTGGGATGTTTTGCTGCGGCTGCACCCAGCTGAGAGCTGGGGATGGCTCCAGGGCCTGTGGCAGATGCAGCCAGATGTGCAGGGACCAGCACAGCTGCAGGGGCAGGTGGCACAGCTGGCACCAAAAGCTGAGCTGCTGTGTCCCCTCTGTGCCAATAAACAGAGACACAAACCCGGGGTTCCTGCAGCCTCTGTGTCCAGGGACACAGCAGGGACACAGCAGGGACACCCCAGGGACACCCCAGGGACACCCCAGCCTGCCCGGGGGCACAGGGCAGGGCTGGGGACAGGGATGTTCCCTCCTGGCCTGGGAATTACCCGGGACGTTCTGATCCCTGCTGGAACAATCACTGCCCTGATGTTCCCAGTAGGAATTTCCCGGGGGCAGCGCCAGGGCTGGAGCAGCTCCAGAATCCCAGAATGGCATCGGCACAGCTGTGCCAGCTGCGAGAGGGGAACCCTCGGCAGGAGAGGCAAAGGGAGGAGGCGGCTGGGACGGGAGGAGGTGACAGAGTTGGGACAGGAGGAGGTGACAATGCTGGAACAAGAAGAGGTGACAATGCTGGGACAGGAGGAGGCGGCAGGGCTGGGACAGGAGGAGGTGACAGTGCTGGGATAGGAGGAAGGGGCAGGGCTGAGCTGCTTTCCCCCACCTGCAGCAGGAGGCTGGGATGTAATTCCAGCCCCTGGGCAGAGCCCACAAGGGCAGGAAAGCTCCTGGCTCGGCTCTGGGATGGTTCCCATCGGGCGGGGCTGGCACCACCGGGCGGGGCTGGCACCACCCTGCCCTCCCACGCTGCTCCCATCACCGTTCTGCTGGGCACTGAGCAGGTCAGGAGTGTCCTGTGACATGGGGACAGTGGGAAGGTCGCAGCATAGCCCAGCCAGGGCTGTAGGGCTCAGCTGGAGCATGCCAGGCCTTGGCTGAGCCCTCAGGAGCTGTGGTCAGTCCTGGCACTCTGCAGCCTTCAGGAATTCCAAGGAGCTGCTCCCCAAGCAGGCGGTGCTGGACAAGAAGCTCTGACAGGACTTTTGTGCCCCTGGAGCTGCTGAATTCGGGACAGAAGCAGAGGGAGAGCAGTGCCAGGAGAGAAATGATGGAAAATTAACCCACAAACCCTGGGATGGAGCTCGTGGAGAAGGGGACACCCAGGGCAGGGTGTTCACTAGAGCTGGGAGTAAGCCCACAATGCAGATCCCCCTTTGGGGACAGACAGGGATGGCCCCAAGTGTGGCCACGCTGCCCAGGGGTCCCTGTGCTCCCACAGCTCTCCCAGAGCAGCACAGCCACACCCAGAAAACCCTACACAAACCCTACACACAGAAACCCCCAGTGCCCGAGCCAAGGGGATCCTGCCTGGCACCATTTCAGCCTGGCAGAGCAAGCACAGAAATTTGGAGATGCTCTGATCATCCCAGCCAGCCCAGGGAGGGGCCTCAGCAAAGAGGAGTGTAACAACCAGAGCCTTCCATTCCAGATGGTTTGGGGACAGCGTTTGGGCAGCCAGCAGCCAGCTGGGATGAGTCACAGCCAACAGTGCAGGGGGGGATTCGGGCAATTCTCTTCAGGATTAAAGTTGCGAAATCGATTGTCAGCCCCTGTGCAGGGGTCAGAGCCCTTCAGGGGGGCACCATCCCGAGAAGCCTCAACTCAGCCGCGTGCTTTCCTCTGCTCCTGCCAGCAGAGGGGACAAGGGACACTCAGCCTGTCCCAGCCAGGCCCTGCTCCTGCCAGCAGAGGGGACAGGGGACACTCAGCCTGTCCCAGCCAGGCCCTGCTCCTGCCAGCAGAGGGGACAGGGGACACTCAGCCTGTCCCAGCCAGGCCCTGCTCCTGCCAGCAGAGGGGACAAGGGACACTCAGCCTGTCCCAGCCAGGCCCTGCTCCTGCCAGCAGAGGGGACAGGGGACACTCAGCCTGTCCCAGCCAGGCCCTGCTCCTGCCAGCAGAGGGGACAGGGGACACTCAGCCTGAACTCCAGCAGCACGAGAGGCTCCAGGGCTCAGTGCTGCACAGGCTCGGTCTGAGCTGTCCTGGTGGGGAGGAAGCAGCAGAGCAGCACCTGCACAGCAGACAGGGATTGCTGCTCTTACCTGTCCCAAGGCTCTCACCCACCCCAAGGTGCCCAGGAGCTGGGAGCTCACAGAATGCTCTGAACCAGCAGAATCACAGCCACCACAGCCCTGCTCACAGGCACCCTTGGGGGAGGTCCTGCCCACAGCCAGCACCCTGAGTCGGGTCCCTGGCCCACCCCGGGGTCACCCTGAGTCGGGTCCCTGGCCCACCCCGGGGTCACCCTGAGTCGGGTCCCTGGCCCACCCCGGGGTCACCCTGCTGCTGGAGCAGAGGACGGGGTGCTGAAGGTTCTCAGAGCCCCACGGGAGCTGTAGGGGAGGACACACACTGCCAGGAAAGGCACAAAGGGAAAGGACCCAAACTTCCCACGGCTCCCCCGGGAGCTGAGCAGCTTCACGGGCCCCTCACAGCCCCCAGGCAGTACCAGCAGCAGGCTGGAGCTGGTGATCCCTCCTGCCCTGCCTCTCCAGCTGTCTGTCCGTGCCCGCTGGGTGCAGGGGGCTGAGGGGAGCAGAGAGGGACAGGGAAGGGCAGGGCTCGGGGGGCGGCCCAGCAGAGGGACCGCAGGCGCCTCCCTCGGCCCAGCCCAGCGCTGCGACCCTTCCTCCCAGCCCAAGGTCGAGAGCTCTGCTCAAGGCGATTCCCCCGCTTGGCGTCCCCGCTCTCCTCACCTCGGTCCTGCAGCACGAACCGGTCTGAGAGGGGCAAAGGCGGTGAAGGACAGGGCGAGCCCCCTGTGCCCGCGCACAGCCGTGCCCAGGGCCGCGCACGCAGCGAGATGTGACCGTGCTGCCCCGGTGTGTCCCTGCACCCACCCTTCCTCCCCTCCAGCCCCCCTTCCTCCCGTCCTTAGTGTCCCCCAGGCACTCCGTCCATCCATCCATCCATCCACCCATCCATCCATCCATCCATCCATCCATCCATCCATCCATCCATCCACATCCATCCATCCGTCCCCACTCCCGATGGCCGCTCGGGGACCCGGGCCGGGCTCCGTTTGGTGGGTGCAGCCGCCAAATCGGGTGCCCGGATTGTCCCGGAGCCCGGTGCCGGGGGAAGTTGGGTTCGGGCGGTGCCGGTGCCGCGGCGCTCACCTGGCCCCGCTCCGGCCGGCGGCCAGCGGGTGGATTCCATGGATCCGTAGCGGGGAGAAGCGCGGCTGCCCTCCATCCGTTGCCACCGCGCTGCGCTCCGCCGGGCCGGGGGCTCTCGCTGTTCCGCTCCCAGCCCTCCGCTCCCTCCGCTCCCTCCGCTGCCGCTGCTCCTCTCCCTCCTCTCTGCGCTCTCCGCTCCCGCTGCTCCGCTCCCGCAGCTCCTCTCCCTCCTCTCTGCGCTCTCCGCTCCGCTCCCTCCGCTCTGCTCCACCGGGGCGGGGGCTCCCGCCGCTCCCGCTGCTTCCACCGCTCCCTCCTCTCCCTCCGCTGCTCCCTCCGCTCCGCCGGGGCGGGGGCTCCCGCCGCTCCCTCCCCTCCGAGCCCCCCCGCCTGCCGCCCCCGGCCCCCGCAGCTTCACCCGGGCCGTGCCCCGGGGCTCGTCCCGGCCCCTTTCGCCCCCAAAGGCGCAGCACCGGCACCGACCGAGCGGGGCCCGGGCACTGGGGGCGCCCAGGCTGCGGGGGGCACGGGGGTGGGACACGGGGTGGGACACGGGGGTGGGACACGGGAGTGGGACACTGGATGGGACACGGGGGTGAGACACGGGATGGGGCACGGAGTGGGACACGGGGTGGGACACTGGATGGGACACGGGGGTGGGACACGGGAGTGGGACACGGGGGTGGGACACGGGGGTGGGACACGGGGGTGGGATACGGGAGTGGGACACTGGATGGGACACGGGGGTGGGACACGGGGTGGGACACGGGAGTGGGACACTGGATGGGACACGGGGGTGAGACACGGGGGTGGGACACGGGAGAGGGACACGGGAGTGGGACACGGGGGTGGGACACGGGGGTGGGATACGGGGTGGGACACGGGGGTGGGATACGGGGGTGGGACACGGGAGTGGGACACGGGGGTGGGATACGGGGGTGGGACACGGGGGTCGGACACGGGATGGGACACGGGGGTGGGACACGGGGGTGGGACACGGGGGTGAGGCTCAGCACCCAACAGCTCCCCCAAAACCCGCTGAGCCAGGGCAGCCGTGCTTTCTGGTAGAAGCAACTTTTCCCCTTGGAGAAACCCAGCAGTGAGAGTTTGAGCCAAGCCCCAAGGGCTGGAGGGCAGCAGGCGCCTCAGCAGGACCCTGGGGCTCCCTCCTGTCTCGGCCAGGACAGCAATGCCCGGGGGCACTGCCCTGAGGCTGGGCACAGCAAACGGGCACGGGGGCTGGGTGTGGGGGCAAACCCCCCTCTGACAGGGGTTTGTGCTCCCAGGGGAGTCACAGCTCTGCAGGGACACACCTCAGCACCCCCTCCCCAAAACACACGGAGGGCACACAGAGTGCTCTGCTGGGACAGCTCTCGGCCAGGACGCGCCTGTGGGTGACACTGCTGTCCCCATGCACAGCTCCAAGGGCTCAGGGACAGCCCAGCTCGGCAAGGTGGCTCAGGGACATTTTGAGAAGTGCCCCTGGCTGGAGAGCAGGGGCACGGTGACACTGGGGGGGTCTGGGGGATCAGAACCAGCCCATGGGCTCTGATCACAGCAGCCACAGTTCCAGACAGTGAAACACAAACCTGAGCACAATCCTGGAATTCCCACCTGCAGCAGCCAAAGAGGAGCTCCCGGCTCTTGATCCAGCCAAAGCATTTGAAGCCGAACACGTGCCAGAGGGATGGTGCTTCATCCTTTGAGGGTAACTGTGCCATACAAACACAACGAGGCAAAAATTGGGTCTCTGTCTAAAAACAGGTGAAAAGGATGTGGGAGCTGCTGCTCTGGGATGGAAATGCAGCAGCAGCACCTCTGGAAACGCAGGAGCGCTCTCCCAGGAGCAGCACAAAGCCAGGAGGCCACAGAGATGGGCTGGGAGCTGGAAGGGTGACCCTTGACAAACTGGGAGCTCCAGCATTCCAGGGAATGGCTCAGGAATGCCCTGGGGTTGTAAGGAACTGCCGGCTCCCAGCGAGGGACAGGGCTGCTTTGGGGGTTCGGGTGTGCAGGGGCTGCTTTGGGGGTTCAGGGGCTGCTTTGGGGGTTCGGGTGTGCAGGGGCTGGGTTGGAATTTCAGGGGCTGCTTTGGGGGTTCAGGTGTGCAGGGAAGGAGAGCCATGAAGCTGCTGCCTCTCAGCCGATGAAAGGATCAGCGCCCCCAGCCCTGGAGCCAGCGGGGCTGCGGTGACTCACCTTGTTTTGGTCGCTCCGAAGCGCAGAGAAAATGAACCTGTAAATATTTTAATCAGTTCTTCAGGCAAGCACTCTCCAGGATGACTTTCACTGCGAGCAGCCAGATCTGCTGGGGGCTGAACTGGAGTTTAATGCATTTTATACACTCAATTTATCGGGAGTAAATCAGGCTGCCCAGAGTCACCCAGAGCCAGGGTACAATCCATCACTGGAGCTGCTGGATTGGGTGGAATCCTCGGGGCAGAGGGAGGTGCACATCAGGCACCGGAGCAGTCTGGGCTTCTTCCCTCGCCCAGGTCCTGGAATTCTGAAGCTGAGGAGTTTCAATGGGACCTTCCCTGCTCCTCCTCAGGGAGATGTGCTCGTGCTGTGGACAGGCAGGATTTAAGGGAATGCCCAAAGTCAGTGTGATAATCGTGCACTATAAGGGTTTTTTAAAGACCATTAATCCATTAAACACATCCGGTGCAGACCCAGGGGAGTCACCCCTCTGCACAGCTCCAGGATGGACAGGCTCCTGTCACTGCAAGGCTTCTCCCCGTGAATCTGGAATCCAGCAGCTGCTGCTGCGCTGAGAATGATGAAAAGGGCACGGCTCACCCAGGTAACCGGCTTCTAACGAGGGCAGCCGAAGCAGCAGCTGCATTTCAAAGCGTTCCAGCTCTTTCTGTGCCGCTCACAAAGGCTCAGGATGCGCTGCGTGCAGGGATGAGGCTGACTGCAGGCAGATCCCCCATTAACACGCTTTGTTCCTCAGCTATTACACGACAATAACACCGGGAGAAATTCTTGACATCAAAATTGCTCCGCTCGTGTTTGAATTCCTGGGAGAAGATAACGTCTCAATAAAAAGTTCCAGCTATTCTCGGCACGGGGACAGCTCTATCTATGGAGCCACTCCAGCGGAGCATTGTGCTGGCACAGAGAGGGATCGCTGCCAGGAGAGAGGGAGCTAATTACCCTGAAAACATCTGATGTGCACATAATGTGGGATCGATGCCTACAGAGGGAGGAATTCTCGCCCGGAGTCCTTTCCTTGTCTCCAGCGCTTCCTGCCGAGCCCGCAGCGCGGCAGGGTGACACACTGCCGGGCCATTTGCATATGCCACGCTAAATGCGCATTTCCATAAATATTCTGCTTTCTGCAGCTGCCTGTCTCGGGGCTTGTGAGCCGCTCAGGCAGATGTTACTGAAATCCACCCCTGGGCACGGGAATGATGCGATTTCCGGACCGAGGAATACCTGGTAGCTGACAGCAGCTTTTGCTGTGCCTGAAGGGACTGCAAGGCTCATTTAAGGGGCTCACTTAAACCCCATTTAAGGTCTTCTGATGACACCAAAACACCGATTTTCCATTGAGAAGCTGAACTTACCTCCTGGAGAGGGGCTGAAATCGGTGCCTTGGAGGTGAAGGCAGGGCAGGTGAGGGGGCTTAACCCAGGAAAGGGTTAGAAGAGGAAGGTTGGGAACCAGTGACTTCCAGCTGGGAATAACCCGGGATAACTCAGGGTGAAGGAAATCCTCTGGCATGGACCGAGTGCTGCTCGCTGTGTGCACCTGTGCCCAGGTGTTGCTGTGTTAGCGAGCGTTAATAAGGGACATCAATTCCCCTTCTCTTTCTGGGCTTGTGCTGTCCCTGCCTGGCTGTTTCAGCAGCCGGACGAGCCCTGCTCAGGATGCAGCTGAGCCAGGGCAGGTGTCCCATCCCGCCCCCGGAAATGCCAGCCCGGGAGCCCAGGCCGCTCCCTGCCACCTGGAACGCCGGGCACTCCTTAAATCAGCACCAGGAAGTGCCCAGGAGGGCCGGGCCAGCCGCGGGCTCCGGGCACACCTGGAGGGCTCTCCCGGCAGATTCCCAGCAGGACACGCCGAAATCACCAAGCACGACACGGCTGGCGGTCTGTGGAAAAACCTCTTACAAATGAACAGGGGTTTTATTCACATCCCTTACAAAGTGCAGAGAGTTCACAGCCGCCCCGGAAGGGTTCTCCGTGCTGTCAGCGTGCCAATAATTTCCATTTGGTGGTGTCACAACTGTCACTCAGTCTCAGCAGCAGCTCTGGCAGCAACAATCCAAGTTTGGTTTTGACTAAAACCTTAGTTACATTCATTTACCCAATGTATACCTGAAATATCCTTTTGGGATTTTGGAAGCAAAATCATCAAGTTAAAAAGGAAAAATCACAAAAATTTAGAATGCTATAAAGTAAAAAAAAAATTTATAGTTGTTTTTTTTAAATAGAAATCTCTCCTGTCAGATATAGCAGTATATATTAAGCAGTTTAGAACTGATGGTGATTTGTGAACATTATCATTACCCCAGGTTCCCACTCCACCCCACAGATTTAGGTACAGACTAGTTGATCCCATGCTGCTGTATCCAATTCCTGTTAAAGCTCTCATCCTTCATAGCCTTCACCAGCCAGTCCTTCTCGCTCTCCTCCTCGGAGTCACTCATTTCACTGGAATCAGCAGCCAGCAGCCGGGAATAATTAATCTTTCTCTGCCGGGGCAATCTGGATCGGACAATTAGGAAGAAGATGATCCAGATCCCGAGCCCCACGCAGCTGGCCTGGAGCAGCACGGGCAGCCCGAGGCGCTGCACCGCAAACCCTGCCCCGAGGCTGCCCAGGCCGGCCCCAGCCGTGCCCAGTGCCCGCAGCAGGGCGAGCAGGGCGCGCTCCGTGCCCGGCGTGGCCACGTCCCGCACCGTCCCCTGCATGTGGCACCGCAGGGCCCCGCCGCCCAGGCCGGACAGCGCCTGCAGGGGCAGCGCTGCCCAGGGCACCCGGAGCAGGGAATAGCTCAGGAGCTGCGCTGCCAGCGCGCCCAGGCCCAGCGCCTCCATCCCGCCGTCCGGCAGCGCCCGCAGCAGCCGCGGCCCGAGCGGGTGAAGCGCCAGCTCTGCCAGCGGCCCCAGGGCCACCCAGAGCCCCACGAGCAGCTCGCTGCTGCCCTGGTCCTGCAGCTGCCACGGGAGGAAGTTGTGGCTGGCAGAGCCGGCGGCGCCCACGAGGAACAGGGTGCCCGCGAGGAGCAGCGCCCGGCCGTGCCCCCGCAGCAGGGACAGCGCCTTGGGCAGCCCGGGAGCGCGGGCGCTCCGCCCGGGAGCGTGGCTGGGGAAGGAGACGCTGACCGTCAGGGACAGCACCGCCAGGACAGCGTAGGCGTACAAGTGCACGGCCAGGCGGGGGATGGAGCCGCCGAGGGAGCAGGGCAGCCGATCCACCAGCGCGGACACCCCGCACGCCCCGGCGGCCGCGCCCACGCAGCCCCACGGCCACAGCCCCCCGTGCCTGTCCGCGGCGTCCACGAAGTCCAGGTACTCGTAGACACTCTCATCCATGGCCCATTCCAGGGACGTGGCCAGCAGCTCCCAAAGCACCACAGCGCCCAGGACCATGAGAAAAACCCGGTACTCTGTGTCCTGGGAGATGCTCTGCGCTGCCTCCAATGCATCTCGAGAGTCCGAAAGGTTTTCAGGCACGTGGGCATCTCCAACAGCGGGAAGAGCTGTTTCAAACGAAGCTGGCTCATGCCTCTCAGTAGCATTTAGGCTTTCCTCAGCATTATCAGCAAGATCAGTGGTGGCAGAGCCCGGAGTTTCCGCCCGGAGCCCAGCGGAGGAAGGTCCATAGGATGCCGGCCCTCCTGGTTCCGGTGTGTGCTGATCGATGCCTTTCACTGTCCGGCCAGAGGGACCATCCGAGGAGCCCTTTCCCTTTGGATCACCTTCCCCAGCCCCTCTGCCGCGGTCCTGAAGCGCAGCTGCTGTGCCCAACAGCCCCTGGGAGGCTGAACTGCCCAGAGCGGGCTCCCTGCTCGCTGCCACCACGTCAGCAGCCGTTGTCCCCGCTCGCCCTGGCACAGCTCTGGTGTGCGGCAGAGCAGCGCTCGGGTTCAGCGCTCTGTCAGTGCTTCTGCCGGGGCTGGGCACCGGGCTGGGCACCGGGCTGGGCACCAGGCTGGGCACTGCGGTGGGCACCGGGCCGGGCACTGCGGTGGGCACCGGGCTGGGCAGAGCGGAGGGGAGCACGGAGGGGAGCTCGGAGGGCAGCGGGGCGGGCAGGGAGCCGGGCAGGCCGAGCTGCCGGCTGCAGCCCGTGTGCCCCGCGTCCCCCGCGGGCGGGATGAGCGTGAGCGCCAGGCCGGCCCCGGCCGAGCCCAGCGCCGAGCCCAGCAGCAGCAGGAGCCGCCCGGCGCGGCCCCGCGGGCAGCACAGCGGCACGGCCAGCGCCGCCAGCAGCCGGGCCCCGGCCGCCGCCCCCACCAGCGGCGCGGACAGCCCGAGCAGCCGCAGGTAGAGCGGCAGGAAGGGCTCGACGCAGCCCCGGCCCGCGCCCTGCAGCCCCCGGAACAGCGCGGCCAGCGCCAGGGCCCGGCCCACGTCCCAGCGCTCGCTCATGGCCCGCTCCGCACGGGCTCACCGCCGCCAGCGCCGCCGCTCCCCGCCCGCCCCGCTCCGGGCAGGGCGGAGCCGCCGCACCTGCGGCACCGGGGCGGCACCGGCCCGGCCGCACCTGCCCCGTCACGGCACCGGCGGGGGCGCAGCGCCGTGTGCGGGCCGGACCGGGAATGGCCCGGGACCGGAACGGGAACGGCCCGGGACCGACACCGGAATGGCCCGGGGCCGGAACAGCCCGGGACCGGCACGGGAACGGCCCGGGACCGACACCGGAATGGCCCGGGACCGGAACGGGAACGGCCCGGGACCGACACCGGAATGGCCCGGGACCGGAACGTCCCCGGACCAGCAGGGGAATGGCCCGAGACCAGAACGGACCGGCACCGGCACGGGAATGGCCCGGCACCGGCGCGGAAACGGTCCGGGACAAACACCAGAATGGCCTGAGACCAGAACGGCCCAGGACCGGCATAGGAATGGCCCGGGACCGGCACGGACCAGCACCGGGACGAGAATGGCTTAGGATCGGCATGGGAACAGTCCGGGACTGACACCGGAATGGCTCAACACGGGAATGGCCCCATACTGACACAGGGATGTCCCGGTACCGGCACGGGGATGTCCCGGCGTCCCCTCCCTCAGGATCCCGGGATGCTCATCGGGCCCCACCGCCCCGCACAGGCCGGGGAGCGGCAGCCGCTGTTCCTCTGGGCTCGGAGGGGCCCTGCCCGGGGCTCGGAGGGGCCCTGCCCGGGGCTTGCCCTCCTCCCGGCCCGCCGGGGCGCGGGGGACACGGACGGGAGCCACAGGGAACGGGATGGTGTCCAGGCGGGTGTGGAATATCCCCGGTGAGGGATGCTCCTCTCTGGACAATCTGTTCAGGGGTTACTGCACAGGGAAGAACCGAACCTCAGTTCAGGTGGAGCTCCTGAGCATCCCAGCCACGTGCAAACACACAACAACCACCAACAACAGCTTCAGCTGGGGTTTGTCTTCATTTCTTTCAGTTGGCACTAAAGGGATTGCACCCTCCGGTACAAGTCATCCATGACACCTATACAAATAATTTATCATCCATCTACATAATTTACAGCTGTACAGAACAAACTCTGGGCTCCAGCCCACACCCCAGCCCAACTCCAAGGCTTTTGGCTTTTTGAGCCTTTTCTGTGTGGGTGCAAACCCCACAGGGAAGTCCCAAAGAGGCAGAGGGGTGCAGAGGGGTCACCCCTTAAAACCCACATGATTCCAAAAGCAGCTGCTCGTGCAGGGTTTCCTGAGGTGCCCGAGAGCTCCTGCTGCTCCCCAGCTTCTTCAGGGGCACAATGTTTGCTGCCCCAGGCTGGCACAGGGCAGCACCAACAGCGTTTGGCCTGTGAGGTGAAAATCTGAGCCCTGCTGGGCTGTGAGACATCTCCAAAGGGAACACTGCTGCTGCCAGCTGCCCTGGGCTCCCCAGCTGGCAGTGCCACCTCCACGGATCTGCCTTGTTCTTCCTGAATGGAGAGCTCAAAGCTTTTCCCTGCCCTGTGCAAAAGGCAGGTGCAAGCTCAGTCCTGGAGCAGGGCTGTGCCCTTGGCAGGGGCATGGGGCCATTGTCACAGTGTCACACATGTCACAGGGCATGGCTGTGCCCTTGGCAGGGGCATGGAGCCATTGTCACAGTGTCACAGGGCAGGGCTGTGCCCTTGGCAGGGGCATGGGGCCATTGTCACAGTGTCACACATGTCACAGGGCATGGCTGTGCCCTTGGCAGGGGTTGTCAGCAATTGTCACACTGTCACAGGGCAGGGCTGTGCCCCCTGAGCCCATTCACCTCTGCTGTCCCCACCATTGCCATGTAAAGTCCCCACTGGTGGCTTTCAGAGTTTTCTCTCCCCGTGTGCTCTGTGCTGGCCCCACGTTGTAACCCACAGCACCTTTTCCCGTCTCCTTCACGGGATGACTCCTGCGAAAGTGTTGATGGGCAGCAGCAGAGACTTGGGCAGGTATTTCACCAGCCCCACGTCTCCTGTTTCCTCAGGGCTGCATTTCGTGCTCCTCGTCCTCTGCAGGCAGTAGCTGGGCTCGAGGCAGGGAGACACCTCCAGGCTGGAAGGGCACAGAGCACATTTCCCGGGATGTGATCTCAGTGCAGCCACAGCTGCGTTTGTGCTTTCTGCAGCTGGGTCTGGCTGCAGGGATGAGCTGCTGGGTGTCAGTGCTGGACACACCCCGAGCTCCTGAGCTCAGTGAGGCTCAGGAATTCCCCGTTTGTGTTGGCTGGGCCTTGAGCCCTCAGCACATCCCGTGTCCCTGCAGCTCCCCAGGCACATCAGCCCCGGCCATGCCCACAGGGCTGGGTGCTCGCCCCCACCTGCCCCTGCTGGAGAGCCCGGGGAGGGATGCGGGCAGTGCAGGGAGCATCAGCATCCTGGTACATTCATAACTCAGGGGATCTAAGCTCTGCTTGCCCCTGGAGGTGCCTGCTTTTCTGCTTTTCTCCTGCCTCAACGACAGCACCTTTTGTGCAAAGAACAATCTTATTCCTCACACCACCTCCCAAAACACAAATGTAGGAGAGCCCCCGTGTCCCTGCAGTCCCTGGAGAAGGAACTGGGCTTTGTCAGGGATGAGGACCAGGGCTCCCTGACCGAGGGGAGGCAGCAATGTGCAGAGCCAGGGTTCTCACCCGATCACGTCCCTGTAGGTTCTCCTGCTGTCCTTGTCCAGCCGCACTGTGAAGGGTCTCTGCTCGGAGCTCCTGACCTTGATGCTGCGAGTTCTGAACCTGTGTGCCACAGCCTGCATGGGGAGGGCAGGGACAGCCTGTGAGGGTGCTCCTGCCCTCCCTGGGCTGTGGGCTGGGTGTGACAGGGACAGACAAGGGCATTGCTCTGGCTTTCCTCTTTAACCTCAGATGTGACACAAAGAGAATCCTTCCTCTGTATTCAGAACCTGGCACTGACCAGCAGGGAGAGCAGTGACCAGCAGGGATCAGATTGACCAGCAGGGATCAGAGTGACCAGCAGGGATGGCAGTGACCAGCAGGGATCAGAGTGACCAGCAGGGAGGGCAGTGACCAGCAGGGATCAGATTGACCAGCAGGGATCAGAGTGACCAGCAGGGATGAGAGTGACCAGCAGGGATCAGAGTGACCAGCAGGTGTGGCAGTGACCAGCAGGGATGAGAGTGGCCAGCAGGGATCAGATTGACCAGCAGGGATGAGAGTGACCAGCAGGGATCAGAGTGACCAGCAGGGATCAGAGTGACCAGCAGGGATGGCAGTGACCAGCAGGGATCAGAGTTACCAGCAGGGATGGTAGTGACCAGCAGGGATGAGAGTGACCAGCAGGGATAAGAGTGACCAGCAGGGATGGCAGTGACCAGCAGGGATGGCAGTGACCAGCAGGTGTGGCAGTGACCAGCAGGGATGGCAGTGACCAGCATGGATGAGAGTGACCAGCAGGGATCAGAGTGACCAGCATGGATGGCAGTGACCAGCAGGGATGGCAAACATCCGGGGTGTCTGGGGCTTTGGCTCAAACATCCAGGCTTTTCCACAGAAAATAATTACGGGGTGGCCCCAAATCCCTCTCCCCCCCCTTTCCCTGCTGTGGAGGGGATTCTGGCCCCCAGGATCCCACGGGTACTCACTGAGAACGAGCGTCCTGCCAAGTTGCTGGTCCTGATGATTTCAGTGATGGTCACCGTGAGGCAGCCCAGGCCTGGGGCAGAGGCAGAGGTTGGGTTTGGGCCAGGGCACAGCCTCAGCTCAGCTCAGCTCTTGGGGACCCTGCCCACATTTGGGTGCACTATGGACACACAGGACTCCAGCAGGCTTCCAGGGCACAGGAACTGTGTGGGATCGTGCCCAGGGTGCAAAGCTCACAGGCTGTGCTAAGGGGCAGCTGGAAGAGGAAGGCTGGAGCCAAGGGAAGATGCTGGAATCCTGTCTGAGCCTCAGACACGTCATTCCTGAGAAAACCCCAACCAGACCGTGGGGACACCGATGTTCCTGTCGCTGGTTCCACCCCCAGAGCCCAGACACAGCTGGCACCGAGGGCCGTGGGCAGATTCACTGCCCTGGGCACCAGGAACCCCAGGAAGGAGGAAGAACCCACCTGCAGCCTCCTCTGCAGGGATGGCTTTCATCAGCAGGCCCGTGGAGCGCAGGGACAGCGCCAGCTCCTTCTGCCGCTCACTGAGCACAACCTGCGGGCGAGGGGAGAGTCCTGGCAGCGCCCTGGCAGTGCCCTGGCAATCAATGCCCTGGCAGTGCCCTGGCGGTGCCCTAAAAATGCCCTGACAATGCCCTGGAACTGTCCTGGCAGTGCCCTGACAATCAATGCCCTGGCAGTGTCCTGGAACTGTCCTGGCAGTGTCCTGGAAATGCTCTGGAAATGCCCTGGCAGTGCCCTGGCACTGTCCTGGCAGTGCCCCGGAACTGTCCTGGCAGTGCCCTAGCGGTACCCTGGCAATCAATGCCCTGGCAGTGCCCTGGCAGTGCCCTGGCAATCAATGCCCTGGTAGTGCCCTGGCAATCAATGCCCTGGCAGTGCCCTGGCAATCAATGCCCTGGTAGTGCCCTGGCAATCAATGCCTTGGCAGTGCCCTGGCAGTGCCCTGGCGGTGCCCTAAAAATGCCCTGACAATGCCCTGGAACTGTCCTGGCAGTGCCCTGACAATCAATGCCCTGCTAATGCCCTGGCTGTGCCCTGGAAGTGCTCTAGCAGTGCCCTGGCAGGGCTGGGCACAGCTTGTCACAAGCACAGGGGAGCTAACAGGTTCAGCACAGCCCCCTGTCCCTGCCTGGGCAGCAGTTCCAGAGCAAGGAGGGAGGGTCAGTGCCCTTTTAGGAGATGTGTGCCCTGCTGGGGCAGACATTCAGGGTGCAGGGGCCCCACTCACCCTGCTGTAGGTCACTGTGAGGTCCATGCCAGGCCCATCCAGGGTGCTTTTCCTCTTGGTCGTGCTCAGCTCTGCCAGGAGAGAACCAGGCTGGGTTGGATCTCCCTCCTCGCACCTGTCTGTGCTCAGCAGAGAGGGATCCCCCCTTGGGCTGAGCCCCCCCGTGTCCCACCATGGCCTCCTGTCACACTTTGTCCCTTCTGTCCCTCTCTTGGCAGCTGGGGCTCTGTGCCAGCGGGACAGACCCACTGCGGGCTCTGTGCCAGCCTCAGTGACAAACATCCCCTGGACTGGGCACCAGAGTGCACTGACAGAGGAGCTGGGTGGCACTGCTGGAACAGCCTCCAAGCGCTCCTGCTCCATCCCTGGCGGCTCGAGGAGCTGAATTTCTACCAGGAAAACATCTGGCTGTGAGGCTCAGCTTGTTCCCTCGGCTAAATCAGGGTTCAGGCTCAGCTCCTGAGCGTCCTGGAGCCGACCAAAGGCTCAGAGTGCAACTCTGGCTGGGCCAGGAGCCAGCGGCCACCGGGGCTCACATCAGCCTGATCTCCTGGAGGTGGTCAGGCCGGTCTGGCCAGGAACAGGGAGTGCTGCCCATGGCAGGAGCCCTGTCCGGGCTGGTGGGACACACACACCTCTGTGAGAGGGGCTGTCCTGCACCTGGGTCAGCAGCTCCGTCAGGAACACGTCCTCAGCTGGGTCCTGGGCTGGGTCCTGGAACAGGACCTGGAAGAGAGGGACAGCCCTGAGAGACAGAGCCCTGAGAGACACAGCCCTGAGAGGAACAGCCCTGGGAGGGACAGCCCTGAGAGACAGAGCACTGAGAGGAACAGCCCTGAGAGACACAGCCCCGAGAGACAGAGCCCTGAGAGACACAGCCCTGAGAGGAACAGCCCTGAGAGGAACAGCCCTGAGAGACACAGCCCCGAGAGACACAGCCCTGAGAGGGACAGCCCTGAGAGACAGAGCCCTGAGAGACACAGCCCTGAGAGAGACAGAGCCCTGAGAGAGACAGCCCTGAGAGGGACAGCCCTGAGAGACACAGCCCTGAGAGAGACAGCCCTGAGAGACACAGCCCTGAGAGACACAGCCCTGGGAGACACAGCCCTGGGAGACAGAGCACTGACATGAACATCCCTGGGAGACACAGCCCTGACAGGATCACCCCTGACAGGATGACCCCTGAGGACATCTCCTCTGTCACCCGAGGTGTCACACGAGGTTTGTACCCTGGACAGCCTCTCCAGAGCAGCCGCGGGGGCTGGGAGCTGACCCTGGCTCTCAGGGTTCCTGTGGGGTGGGGGAGCTGCCCCGGCTCCGTTTCCTGAGCTCCAGGAGGGTGGGGAGCCTTGCCAGAACGCGGGGCCCTGGCCAGCCGGGCCGCGGGCAGTGTCCCCTGCCACTGGATGTCACTGTGCTCTCGGAGATGAGTCACTCCCATTCCCCAGGCCAGGCTGAGCCGCTGCTGAGCTTCAGGGGACGCTGTTCCTCTCTGACCCAACCTCAGTGCCAGCTCACCCCAGCCCTGGGGATTATTTCCTTTTCAAGAGCCTGAGCTGGGCAGGATGTGCAGAGCAGATCATGGAGATCCTGTCCCAGCCACTCTGCAATAGGTGCCACAGTGGCTGTGAGCAGATAAAAGGAGCTCTGTGCATCAGCCTGAGCTTTGGAGGGGCTGCCAGAGGAGCAGGGAGGGAAGGGTTAATGCTGTATGCCCGAATTTAGCCCTTCTTTGCTCTCCTATCAAATGCCAGCCCTCGCTGTGGTAGCACCTCAGAGCAAAGCTGGCAGGAAATGCATCAAAGGGTGCTGCAGGAAGCCCTGCAGAGCCCCTGCAGGTACAGGGGGCTCTGGCACAGCACAGCCCTGCAGGTACAGGGGGGCTCGGGCACTCTGCTCAGCCAAGCCCCTGCAGGTACAGGGGGCTCTGGCACGGCACAGCCCTGCAGGTACAGGGGGGCTCTGTCACTCTGCTCAGCCAAGCCCCTGCAGGTACAGGGGGTTCAGGCACAGCAGAACCCTGCAGGTACAGGGGGTTCAGGCACAGCAGAACCCTGCAGGTACAGGGGGCTCTGGCACAGCAGAGCCCTGCAGGTACAGGGGGCTCTGGCACAGCACAGCCCTGCAGGTACAGGGGGGCTCGGGCACTCTGCTCAGCCAAGCCCCTGCAAGTACAGGGGAGGTTCTGGCACAGCACAGCCCTGCAGGTACAGGGGGCTCTGGCACAGCACAGCCCTGCAGGTACAGGGGGGCTCGGGCACTCTGCTCAGCCAAGCCCCTGCAAGTACAGGGGAGGTTCTGGCACGGCACAGCCCTGCAGGTACAGGGGGCTCTGGCACAGCACAGCCCTGCAGGTACAGGGGGCTCTGGCACAGCACAGCCCTGCAGGTACAGGGGGCTCTGGCACAGCACAGCCCTGCAGGTACAGGGGGGCTCGGGCACTCTGCTCAGCCAAGCCCCTGCAAGTACAGGGGAGGTTCTGGCACGGCACAGCCCTGCAGGTACAGGGGGCTCTGGCACAGCACAGCCCTGCAGGTACAGGGGGGCTCGGGCACTCTGCTCAGCCAAGCCCCTGCAAGTACAGGGGAGGTTCTGGCACGGCACAGCCCTGCAGGTACAGGGGGCTCTGGCACAGCACAGCCCTGCAGGTACAGGGGGCTCTGGCACAGCACAGCCCTGCAGGTACAGGGGGCTCTGGCACAGCACAGCCCTGCTCACCCCAGCACCCAGAGCAGCAGAACAAGGCTCCTGAGCACCCCGAGCCCGGCAGGGCAGGACACCCCTGGCCCTGTGGGGGATTTCAAGGCTCCCCTTGCTGGGCTGAGATCCCCAAATGTCCCTGCCAGGGGCACTGGCCCAGCTGAGCTGAGCTCCAGAATCACAGCCTGGGGGAATGGGGATCCAGGCTGGGATCTGCTGGGAGCTCCCTTTGGCTGTGCCCAGCTCTGCCAGCCCCTGCAGGGCTGCTGGAGGCCCGGCTGTGCCAGCTGTGCCACCCACCTTGACAGAGTGCACCTGGAAGCGGACGGGCTGCGTGCCCATGCGGGCGTAGTAGGCGATGACGTCGGTGAGGAACAGGTCGGTCACCAGGGCCCTGCTGGGCTGGGGGACAAACCACAGGTTCAGCCCTTCCTTCTCAGAAACCCTGCCACGAGGTCTCACACCTTCCTGGGCACCGAGCGAGGGATGAGCTGTCCTCTGGCCCTGCCACTCACAGGGAGCGGGAGCTGAGCCCCCCTTGCAGCCCTTTCTGTGTGGGCTGGCAGTGGTGGCTCAAGCTGCCGGGAAATGACAGCTGGGGGGATTTCAGCACAAGTTTTCTTTCTTGAAATCTGTCATTTCCTGTCCCCTGGTCAAAAAACCCCACCACAGCAAATGGCTTTTGTGGGCTGGGGCAGTGTCAGACACGGGCACCCATGGGGAGGGTTTGGAGGGGAAATCTCTGCCTGGGATGGAGAGCCCTGCAGGGCCTGGGGAGGGTTTGGAAAATTGTCCAGGGATGGAGAGCCCTGCAGGGCCTGGGGAGGGTTTGGAGGGAAATGTCTGGGGATGGAGAGCCCTGCAGGGCCTGGAGAGGGTTTGGAGGGAAATCTCTCTGGGGATGGAGAGCCCTGCAGGGCCAGGGGAGGGTTTGAAAGGGGAATCTCTCTGGGGATGGAGAGCCCTGCAGGGCACAGAACCCTCCCCAGGGGCTGCAGGAGTTTTCGGGACGTGGGAAGGTTTTCCTCCTACCATGGTGGCCAGCTTGGGGATCATGTGGCACAGGGTGTTGATGTTGCTCTCGTACCAGGGGTCAGCCCTGCCCAGGTACCCGGCCACCTCGCACAGCTCCTCGGGGCCAGCGTGCTCCTGCAGGGAAACGCAGCTCACAGCCACAGCTCACAGCCACAGCTCACAGCCACAGCTCACAGCCACAGCCGGGGGACTGCTGGCTTTTCCTGGGCTTGTATTGAGCAAAACGTGAGGAGAAAATCCTGGAGAGCCCCTACCAGCCACTTCCAGCCCTAAATCCAGCTCCTCTGGGACTTGGCTCACACTCAGGAATTCCCGATCCCCCGCTCTCCCCAGCTCCCATCCCCGGACAGACAGGAATTCCCGATCCCCTGCTCTCCCCATCCCCAGACAGACAGGAATTCCCGATCCCATCCCCGGACACACAGGAATTCCCGATCCCCTGCTCTCCCCAGCACTCACAGCAGCCGCCGAGGGCTGGGGCTGCCCCGGCACCACGGGGATGTGGTAGAACTGCAGGTCCAGCCTGGGCGTCAGGAACACTCGGCGGGCTTCTCGCTTCCTGAAACGCGATCGGAGATGTCCCGAGGGCAGGGGCAGAAGATGGCAGCCCCAGCCCCGGCCCGCCCCCAGCCCAGCCCCAGTCCCAGCCCCGTTCCCCCGAGCCCGGCCGGCCGCAGTACCTGAGCGAGTGGAAGGCTTGTGCCAGGCGGCCCAGGACGCGATCGTCGCCCAGCAGCACCACGCGGGCGGTGTGCAGCCTCTGCAGCGGGGCCGCGGGCTCGGGGGGCATCCCCGCCCTCCCGGGGTTCTTCCCGGGGGCCTGCCCGCCGCCGGCCTGCAGCAGGGCCACGCTGTCCAGCGGGGACGGCTTCTTCTTGATGCCGCCCTTCCTGTGCAGCCGGGAGCGCTCGCACGGCTCCTCGGGCGCGGGCAGGTCCCGCTCGATGCCGCTGTCCGTGGACAGCACCGAGAAGCGGCTCTGGCCGCAGCAGCCGCAGCCCGGGAGCGGGTCCGGCATCTCCGCGGGCTCCAGCTCCTGCCCCAGGCCCTCGGGCTCGCAGCTCTGCGACAGCGGCCGCAGGAACAGCACCAGCTCCTTCCCTGCGGGCACAAAGCGCCTGAGCGGGGACAGGGGCGCAGCCGGGCACAGCCGGGCACAGCCGGGCACAGCCGGGCACAGCCTGCTCCTGCCCGAGCTCCTCTCCCCTCAGGGAACCCGCAGAGATGACAGCAGGAACAGCCCCAGCTCCTTCCCTGAGAGTCTGAGCGGGAACAGGGGCACAGAGGGGCTCAGCCTGCTCCTGCCCGAGCTGCCCTCCCCTCAGGGACCCGCAGAGCTGAGAGCTCCGAGGGCAGCCAGTCCTCAGCCCCAGTGGCCACTGAGAGAGCTCGGTGCTGCTCCAGCCCCAGAACCCCTGAGTGGTTCAGACTGGGGGGACCTTGAGCATCATCCTCATTGCCAGCCCTGCCATGGGGACACCTTCCACCAGAGCAGGCTGCCCACAGCTCCATCCAGCCTGGCCTTGGGCACTGCCAGGGGCACCCCCAGGTGCTCTGGGCACTGCCAGGGGCACCCCCAGGTGCTCTGGGCACGTCCTGCTGCAGCCCCAGCTCCTTCCCCCTCCTCCTCACCAGGAAGGAGGCCTGGGGCAGTCAGCACCAATCTCCACGAGCTTGGCCCTGGGACAGTGGTCCCCAACTCCCTGCCCGAGGGTCAGTGACCCCTCTGGGACAGGACCCCCAGGCTCAGACCCCCCCTAGCACCCCCGGGGCACTCACAGAGCTGCTCATCCTCTGTCCACAGGTGGAAGCTGATGTTGGGGCTGGGCAGAGGGGTGCCCTGCAGCCCTTCCTGGGGAGCATTCCCTGGGGAAACAAGGGTGCTTGGGGCATTTCCCCTCACAGGAGCTCGAGCCCCAGCACTGGGCGCTGGCTGGGGCAGCCCTGGGGCTCTCCCAGCCCAGAGCTCCTGGGGTGAGGCCCGATGTGAGGCTGGGGGGCCCCTGCTCTCACAGAGCCATCACCGAGAGTCTGCAGCACTGCGGGCAGGGAGAAATGGAAGGGGGGAACTGGGCCAGGGGCAGGAGTGACACAGGGACACGGGGACACCAGGGCTCCCTGTCCCATGGGAATGTCTGCCTGGGCTCACCTGCGGGCGAGGAGCCCAGGAGGCCGTGGTAGATCCTCTCCAGCCGCGCCGTGTGCTGGCCCCGGTCCGAGCCCCCCTCGCTGCCCTCCACGGCTGCCACCACCTGCTGGAACCAGTGCTGCAGGTCCCCCGGGGGCAGGGCCTGCGGGGACAGGGCTGTGAGCACCGGGAAACGGGGACGGTCCTCGGCCAGGGCAGAGAGAGGGGCAGGGAGAGCAAATGGGTCCTGCAGAAAATGATCCCTGCAGGGAGAGCAAGTGGGTCCTGCAGAAAATGATCCCTGCAGGGAGAGCATTTGGGTCCTGCAGGAAGTGATTCCCGGGGGACACCGATGTCCTCCTGTCCCTGGGGCATCCCCAGCAGTGCTGGCACTTGGGGTGACCCTCGGGACATGGGGACAGCAGGCACAGGAAGGTGACCTGGGGTGGGAATTGCTGAGAGCCCCTGCAGTTTCTGAGGCAGACTTTTGTGCCACTGCGACCCCACAGCTCCTTCCAGGAGGGTTTGGGGAAACCTGACTGAAACCTTTCCCCTGAGAGGTTCCTGCAGTGCCCAGGGGCTCCCAGAGGAGCTGACAGAGGCTCTGCTGGGCAAAACCAGCACTGAGAGTGAAGGTTCCACCTCTGGCTCTGCTGTTTTCCATCTGAAGGGTGTCTGAGCTCAGCTCTGGGGCTGCCAGCAGCACTGAGGAGCTCGGGGGTTTCTCCACTTCCCAAAGCACCTTTTGGTTCCCCAGGGTGTCCAGAGCAGGGGGAGCAGGGGAGGGGCTGCTGCAGTACCTGGAGGCGGGCCCTGAGGCCGGGGGTGTCGCAGGTGTCGCCCAGGGCCGCCTGCAGCGCGTGGGTGACCACGCAGCTCATGCAGCCCCGTGGGCTCTGGGACACCTGGGCAGCCTCGGTGTCCCTGGCCAGAGCCCTGCAGATGGCTTCGGGCAGCAGCTCGGGGTCAGCAAAGATGAAAATCCTGCGGGGGAAAGGGGGAGATGCAGCCCCACATCCGAGACCCCGGGGCTGGCAGGAGCAGCTCCCGTCTCACTTCTTCCATTGCTGCTGTTGCTGTTCCCCTTCTCCGCCCCGTGTGCCCCCGAGGGCAGCTCCCTGCGCCCCAGAATATTGGGACACAGCAGGATGTGCCCTCCCCATGCCATCCCAGTGAGGTACTGCTGTCACCCCGCCGTGTCCCCAAGGCCACGAGGCTCAGGCTCCCAAGAGTGCTGGGAAAGGACAGGATTCCCTGAGAGACCCCAAAATGACAGCACAGCCCTCCCGAGGGCAGCACTCACCTGTCCTGGCACAGGAAGGGGCACAGCCCCACTCACCTGTCCTGGCAGGGAGGGGCACAGCCCCACTCACCTGTCCTGGCACAGGGAAGGGCACAGCCCCACTCACCTGTCCTGGCAGGGAAGGGCACAGCCCCACTCACCTGTCCTGGCACAGGGAAGGGCACAGCCCCACTCACCTGTCCTGGCACAGGGAAGGGCACAGCCCCACTCACCTGTCCTGGCAGGGAAGGGCACAGCCCCACTCACCTGTCCTGGCAGGGGAAGGGGCACAGCCCCACTCACCTGTCCTGGCAGGGGAAGGGCACAGCCCCATTCACCTGTCCTGGCACAGGGAAGGGCACAGCCCCACTCACCTGTCCTGGCAGGGAGGGGCACAGCCCCACTCACCTGTCCTGGCACAGCCCCACTCACCTGTCCTGGCACAGGGAAGGGGCACAGCCCCACTCACCTGTCCTGGCACAGGGAAGGGCACAGCCCCACTCACCTGTCCTGGCAGGGGAAGGGGGCACAGCCCCACTCACCTGTCCTGGCAGGGGCAGGGCACAGCCCCACTCACCTGTCCTGGCAGGGAAGGGCACAGCCCCACTCACCTGTCCTGGCAGGGGAAGGGCACAGCCCCACTCACCTGTCCTGGCAGGGGAAGGGCACAGCCCCACTCACCTGTCCTGGCAGGGGAAGGGGCACAGCCCCACTCACCTGTCCTGGCACAGGGAAAGGGCACAGCCCCACTCACCTGTCCTGGCAGGGGAAGGGCACAGCCCCACTCACCTCTCCTGGCACAGGGAAGGGGAAGGGCACAGCCCCACTCACCTGTCCTGGCACAGGGAAGGGCACAGCCCCACTCACCTGTCCTGGCAGGGGAAGGCGGCGCTGTGCAGGCTCTGCTCGGAGATGACCATCCTTTGGTACAGGGTCCCTGCGAGGGCACAGACACACCCGGTAGGAGCAGAGCAGCCCTGGGGCAGCCCGGGAGGCTCCGCAGCCTGAGGAGGCTCTGCCAAGGCGGGGAACACCCGCTGAGCTCGGCTTAAACAGCCAAGAGCTGGGCCAGAGCTAAAAACAGCCCAGGACAAAGATAGCCCGGGCTCCAGAAAAAGAAACCCCCGTGTGTTCCGGGTGATTTCCTGTGTTTCCCTTCCTTTGTTTGGGCATTAGGAGCAGCGGAGGTGCAGACAGGAGGGAGAGCTCTGTCCCCAGGGCCACGTGGGGACGGTGTTTGGGGACATCTGAGGAGCTCCAGGGTCTCTGGATCAGGAGAGAGGCCCTGCCCCTGCCCCGGATCAGGGACAATCCCCTCGTGCTGCCCCAGGGGAGCCCTGCTGGAGACCCCCTCCGTGCCCCCTGAGCCGCCCCTGCACCCGAGCTCGGGGGACACAAAGCAGCCAAAGCAGCGCTGGGGAGGAGAGCCTGGGCTGCAGGGCCGGGCTGAGGCTCCCCAGAACGGCACCAAAACTCCCCAGCGGGGTTCCCCTGCTTCCCTGCCCATCGCAGGCTGTCTGCACCTTGCTCTGCTCTAAAGGATTGTTTGAAAGGCTCCTATCACAGAAAACTTGAACTGGAGGAGCTTTAATGAGAGCAGAGAAAAAGAACACAGAGAAAAAGAAACCAGGAGTTCCCTGCAGCCCCGCTGACACCTCGGTGCCCACGGGGCTGCTTCAGAGCTGATCAGCCCTGGCAGCCCCCCTTACCTGGGGCTGCCCTCTCCAGCTGCAGCCTGCTGGCATAGTCCAGCCCGATGGTGCAGAAGGGCTTGGGCAGGGTCAGCAGCCTCTTGCAGAAGTCATAAACCCTGGCACAGAGCTCGTCGGGGATGCAGGGAGCCTGCAGGGGCACAGGGAGGTGACAGGGAGGTGACAGGGAGGTGACAGGGAGGTGACAGGCAGTGACCCCTGAATCTGCCCCAACACAGCCCCCAGGCTGGGAGGGCACCAAATCCACTGCACCGAATTCACTCTGGGTTTAAATGTAAAACATGGGGCAGAATCAGGCCCTGCAGGGGTTTGGGAGCCTCCAACACATTTGTTTTGCCAGGTTGTGGCTTCCTGCAGGTACTGAAAGGCAGGACCTGGCACTCTGTGTGCCACAGGGACATGGCAGTCCCCTCCCTGTGCCTCAGGGACATGAGAGATGCCCCGCTGAGCCCACTCAGGGCTGTCCCAGGGCTCTGCTGGCTCTGAGTGGCTGCTCCGGGTTCTGAGTGGCTCCAGGTGGCCTCTCCTGTGCCCTGCTGTCCCCGGGTGCTGCCCCAGGCCGCTGTGCCCAGGTGCCCCCTCACCTGGATCAAGGTGTACATCAGCGTGTGCAGCAGGGGGATGATGTAGTGCCGCAGGTCCCCTCGCTCTGCCTGTGGGAGCAGGGACAGGGAGGGCACAGTCAGCTCCTGGCAGGACCCTGCGCTGGGCAGAGCAGCCCCAGAGCCACCAGCGTGGGCCAGGCTCTCTGGGGTGGCACTGTCCCCTCCCCGAGTGGCACTGTCCCCTCCCTGGGGTGGCACTGTCCCCTCCCCGAGTGGCACTGTCCCCTCTCCGGGGTGGCACTGTCCCCTCCCCGGGTGGCACTCACCCTCTCCAGCTCCTTCACCAGGATGCTGACCAGGACACAGCTGGTCCTGGGGTTCTGGTCCATTCTCTTGTGCAGGGTCCAGCGCAGCATTCCTGAGGGGGGACAGCAGGGGTGGCACTGCAGGGGTGACAGTCACCCAGGGTGACACAGGGTGACAGAGGCTGCTGTGCACGGGGTGCCACACAGGGTATCCCCAGGGTGACAATGCTGGGGCTGTGCAGGGGTGTCACATAGGGTGTCACACAGGGTGTCACACAGCGTGTCCCCAGGGTGACAGACCCTGCTGGGGCTGTGCAGGGGTGTCACACAGGGTGTCACACAGGGTGACAATGCTGGGGCTGTGCAGAGGTGTCACACAGGGTGTCACACAGGGTGTCACACAGGGTGACAATGCTGGGGCTGTGCAGGGGTGTCACACAGGGTGTCACACAGGGTGTCACACAGGGTGTCACACAGGGTGTCCCCACGGTGACAGACGCTGCTGGGGCACGGGTGCAGCTGATGAAGGATTTGTCCCCTCCCGCAGAGGGTTCGGCAGGGCGGGTGAGGGGAGCCCCCAGGTCCCCGCGGGCAGCGGGAGGAGCGGGGCCGGGGCAGGCGGGGCCGGGGCAGGCGGTGCCCGCGGTGCCCGCGGTGCCCGGGCAGGGGCAGTCGCTCACCTCGGTCGCTCTGGCAGGACGGGTGGTGCCCGTCCAGCTCCCGCAGCAGCGCCCGCACCCGCCGCAGGATGTCCGACTCCAGCTCTGCAGGGGACAGCGACACCTGAGGCGGGACAGCACCTCCGGGGTGGGGACAGCCCGGACAGAGCCCCAGGGACAGCTCGGACAGAGCCCGGACAGAGCCGGGACAGAGCTCGGACAGAGCCCGGACAGAGCTCGAACAGAGCCGGGACAGAGCTCGGACAGAGCCGGACAGAGCCCTCCCCACGGTGTCAGAGCCCTCCGAGCCCTCAGAGCTGTGATGGAAACTGCAGAGCTGTGCCAAGGGCTGCTGGAGCGGGTTGGGAGGTGCCACTGAGTGCCACAGAGCGACCCAGAGTGACACAGAATGGCACAGAGTGCCACGGAGTGCCACGGAGTGCCACAGAACCCCAGAAATGCCCCCCAGCCTGGGAGGCTCTGCCTGCCTGGAGCTGCTGGCCCCAGCCTGTCTCACTCCAGCCTGTCTCACCCCAGCCTGTCTCACCCCAGCCTGTCTCACCCCAGCCTGTCTCACCCCAGCCTGTCTCACTCTCTGCCTTCCAGAGCTTCTCCTGGCAGCCCGCTCCTCTTTTCATGTTTGCAGAGGATAAAAAGCTGAACTTTCTCTTCATTATATCACTTAAAGGTGATGTCATTGCCTTGGGCATGTGGTTAATGGACTAACTGACTTCTTAACCCCTTCTTGTGAGCAAGCACAGGTCCAGCCTGCAGCTCCCAGCCAGGCTGGCTGTGCTAAACTCGATACCCCAAATGCCTGCAGGGTCTCTGATAGATCCCTCAGCCATCTCTCTAAGCAGAGAGTTAAACATTTGGCCAAAATCTGACTTTTGGCACGCAGGTAAGTGTGAACTGTTCATAAATGCCCGTTTGGACCCCGGCTCTGCTGCCTTTCCAGCACGGGTGACTCTGGGAGTGACTTTGGAGCTGTGCTGGAGCAGCCCCAGGCTCGGGGCCAGCAGCGCTGCCCTGCCCAGGGTCCGGCGTGCCCAGGGAGCCCCGGCCCTGCCGCAGCACCCGAACATCCCCAGGGCTCTGCGTGCGTCTCGTTCAGGAGCTGTCATTGCAGAAATGTCTCAGAATCTCCTCTTTCCTCACCCCTGGTTTCCCTCAGGGATTTTGGGAAGCTCCCCGATGTCCCTCTGCTGTTTATTGGGAATTCTGCCTCAAAGGATTGTTTGAAATGTGCTGCCCTTTTCCTCTGGGAGTGTTTGTAAGCAGGGGAGGCTTTTCCTGAGCGCTGCTCTCAGTCCTGGCCTCTCCTGCTCATCAAAGCAGCCCCAGCGCTGAGGGTCCCTCACGGGGCAGAGCAAAGAGTCCGACCCAGCACGAACAAGAGGCACTTTGATCTAAAAACAGCGAAAAATAAACCCAGCAACAAAGAGCAGGGGCTTGGAAATGGAATAAAACCTTTCGGCAATGACATCCTGACCCTGGGAGACCAACAGCACCTCTGAAACAGCGTGAAAATGAAACATGGGGGGAATGGACCGGAATACACACACAAAAAATAATAATACTAAAATATACTGCTATAAAATAAAAAAACCTAAAATACACTACTATAAAATTAAATAATAATAATAATAATAATAATAAAATCTGCTACTATAAAATAAAAAAACCTTAAATATACTACTATAAAATTTAATAATAATAATAATAAAATCTACTACTTTAAAATCTACTACTGTAAAATAAAAAATAAATAATAATAAAATATATGACTATAAAATAAAAAAGAAGAATAACAAAATCTACTACTATAAAATAAAAATAATAAAATCCACTGCTATAAAATTTAAAATATATAATAATAAAATATACTACTATAAAACATAAAATAAAAATCATAATAAAATATACTACTATAAAATAAAAAATGACTACTATAAAAAAAATAAAATTAAATATACTACTAAAGAATGAACTACTTTAAAACTGAAATGTTTTGTCAGCTGTGAGCGCCCCTGCACTGCTCTGTGCTCATTTTCCCTCTTCCAGCAGCAGCCGGCAGCACCTTGGGCAGCACGCAGGCGTTTGAACGGAGGACAGGGGGTGGAAGGGGGGGCTGAGGGGGAATTCCCCGGCTCCCCCTCCCCTCCCCGGGGCTCAGCATCACCCACCTGAGCCGTCCATGGCCGGGCCGGGCTGCAGCTCCTGGGGCACCAGCACGGGGCTGCTCACGGCGCTGGGGCATGGCCCTGCAGGGAACGGGAACGGGGGGCTCAGGTGAGCTGCAGAGCGGGCTCAGGGTCAGCCGGGGGAGCACGAAGGGGCCGGGACCCCCGGGACCCCCAGGGACCCTCTGGGACCAGGACAGAGCCCCGGGGGGAGCACGGGCGGTGTTTGGGGCAGAATCCGCAGCTCGGGGCTGCCGGCACTGCCAGTCCCGGGGCTGGAGCTGCTGCTGGGCGGGCTCGGAGACCCCCGGAGCTGGGAGACCCCCGGAGCTGGGAGACCCCCGGAGCTGGGAGATCCCCGGAGCTCAGAGACCCCCGGAGCTGGGAGACCCCCGGAGCTGGGAGACCCCCGGAGCTGGGAGACCCCCGGAGCTCAGAGACCCCCGGAACTGGGAGACCCCCGGAGCTGGGACACCCCCGGAGCTGGGACACCCCCGGAGCTCAGAGACCCCCGCCCCTTGGACACCCCCGGAGCTGGGAGCCCCCCGGAGCTGGGAGACCCCCGGAGCTCGGCTCTCCCCCCAGAGCTCGGACACCCCCGGAGCTTGGAGATCCCAGGAGCTCAGAGACCCCAGGAGCTGGGAGACCCCCGGAGAACGGACACCCTGGAGCTTGGAGATCCCAGGAGCTGGGACACCCCGGAGCCCGGAGACCCCCGGAGCTGGGACCTCCCCGTGGCCTGGACACGCCCGGAGCTCGGAGAACCCCGAAGTTCAGAGACCCCCAGAGCTCGGACACCCCCGGAGCACGGACACCCCCGGAGCACGGACACCCCCGGAGCACGGACACCCCCGGAGCTCGGACACCCCGGAGCCCCCCGGAGCTCAGAGACCCCCGGAGCTTGGAGCCCCCCCGGAGCTCAGAGACCCCCGGAGCTGGGACACCCCCGGAGCCCCCCGGAGCACGGACACCCCCGGAGCCCGCAGCCCCCGGCCCGGCCCGGCTCCTCTCGGCGCTGCCGGAGGAAGCTGCCGCCGCTCGCAGAGTGCGGCCGAAGGTGTCGGCGGCTCCCCACATCCGCATCCTCCTGGCGCTGCGGGGGCGGGCGCTGCCGGCCTCCCACAGCTTCCAAATTTAGCCGAGAGCAACGTGAGCCCGAGAAACTCCGCTCCCCGCTTCACCTGCCCGCTCCGAAGCGCTCCTTCTGCTCCCGGGCTGCGGAGAGCAGCTGAGGCTGAGCCCACAGAGCGCGGTTTGCTCCCTGGGCTTGGGTCCCCCGGGAAAATCCAACAGAAAGGGGCCAAACAGGGCCCCAGCAGGCTCAGAACCAGTCCCGCTGCCCAGGGGGACAGGCAGGAGGTGTGGGAGGGGAGGATGAGAGGACAGGCACAGAACGGGCTCTGAGGAGCTCTGGGGTCAGGCAGGGTCCTGCCGGCTGCAGCCTCTGCTCCTCCCTGGCCAGGAGCAGCGCAGGAACACAAACGAGCAGAAATTCCCCCTTTTCATGGGAATGTTCCTGACCAGCACAGGGACCCAAATGAACAGAAATTCCCACTTTACCCTGGGAATGTTTCTGAGCAGCACAGGAACCCAAACGATCAGAAATTTCCCCTTTTCATGGGAATGTTCCTGACCAACACAGGAACCCAAACAAGCAGAAATTCCCACTTTTCATGGGGATGTTCCTGACCAGCACAGGAACCCAAACGATCAGAAATTCCCCCTTTTCATGGGAATGTTTCTGACCAGCAGAAGAACCCAAATGATCAGAAATTCCCTCCTTTCCCTGGGAATGTTTCTGACCAGCAGAAGAACCCAAACGATCAGAAATTCCCCTTTTTCATGGGAATGTTTCTGACCAGCAGAAGAGCCCAAATTTACAGAAATTCCCCCTTTTCCCGGGATGTTCTCTGCCTGCTGCACTCCCCAGGGTGAGGGCACAGTCCCTCCGCCCTGCTGTGCCCATCCCAGACCCAGCAGGGCAGCAGGGATGATGCCAGCCCACAGGAAGGGTTCTGGGCACCTGAGCCCCCTCCAGGCAGCCCCTCTGTATGCCACAGCCCTCCTGAGAGCATCCCTGACCCCAGGAACAGGAGCTGTCCCCATCTCTGGGCATGGACCCTGCGCTGGTCTCAGCCCCTTTCCCTGGAGCCCCTCCCTGCTCCAGGAAGGCTGGGAAGGTTCCCTGCCCACACCAGGAGGGCTCTGTGCCCTCTGTCCCCCTCTGTCCCCCTCGTCCCCCTCACGCCCTGCAGCAGGCACGAGGCACAGCTCATCCATCCCTGGCTGCTCTGCCAGCTCAGCAAGAGCAGAGCCTTCTCTGCATTCATCCCGCTTCTTTGCAGAGCTGCAAATCTCCGCTTCCTCCCTGCGATTCTTAAAATACCCATGGCATCAGCTGGATTTTATTCCTTTTGCAGGCAAAAAAAATGAGAAAGGAAGGGCAAGAAGAAGAAGAAGAGTCGCAATTCTCCCTTCAGGTTTCAATAATCCTGAGATTCATAGGACAAAACCCCAAATTACCCCAAAACCGCCTTCCCCAAGAGTTTGGGGCAGTTTTGGGGAGCACCTGGCTCTATTCTTAAAAATGCAGGACATGGCAGTGAAAGTGCAGCTCACCCTGGACCCTGGCAGATGAATTCACGGGTTAAAGGGAATTGCAGGGTTAAAGGGAACCCTCCTGTTCCCAACTGCAGGTGCTGGAGACAGCGAGAGCAGGAGCTGGCTGAGCACGGGGCGCTGAGCACCCCACAAAGCCTCCTCAGCCCCTCCTCTGCAGGGCAGCAGCCCAGGGTTAGAGCAGTTTGTACCAGAGCTCCAGCTCAGCCCAGCTAATCCTGGGTAAAGCTCTGTCCCAGTTTGGGATTCTCCAGCCTCTGCTCCTGTCACCTCTTCATCCTCCCCCTGCTCATCCCACTGAACCTCCTTCCTCCTGAGCAGGGATCCCATTTACCGGGGCCCAGCGGTGCACAAGGAAATTGTCACCTCCCTCCAGGGTTGTCCCTTCCCTAATCCTTACAGGCGGGGGGAACACTGGGGACACCACTCCTAATGCTGGGAACACCATCTCGAGCACTGGGGACACCACTCCTAATGCTGGGGACACCACCCCCTGAGCTGGGGACATCCCCCCAGTGCTGGGGACACCATCTCGAGCACTGGGGACAGCATTCTGAGTGCTGGGGACATCCCCCCAGTGCTGGGGACACCACCCCCAGTGCTGGGGACACCACCCCTGTGCTGGGGACACCCCCCAGCTGCCTCTCCCTTCTCTTGGGCAGATCACGAGCACCAAAGGCGCTGTCACCAGGTGGGTTCCACAGCTCAAACATCGCCCTGGTGGTCTTTGGGTGTGTCTGGGGGGTCCTGGGCAGCAGCAGGGACAGCCAGCAGGTCCCTGTCCCCACGGGGCCATCTGTCCCCACACAGAGCCCAGGCTGGGCTGCTCCGTGTCCTGCAGGGAGGAGGATCCACATCCACCCAGCCCTCGGCTCATCCCTGCAGGAGAGCACAGCCCTGACCCACGAAGGGACATCTCCAGCCATGGCAGGGGCTGCAGCTCAGCCTTGGGGAGCCCTCGGGGTGGGACTGAAACCCCCCAGGGATGGGGACGTGCCCATGCAGGGGAGCCGCTCCAGCCCCACCGTGTGACTCAGGCTGCCCCTTGGAAATGTGGGGTGGCTCCCCAGAAACCTCCTGCTCTGTGTCACCATCAGCACTCGGAAATCGCTAAACCCCAACCACCCCCGACCAGGTGAAACACAGAAATAGCTGAAGAGAGGCAGAAATAGCTGAAGAGAGGCAGAAATAGCTGAAGCCACGGAAGAAAACCCAAGCCCAAACCCTTGGGTGGTGAGAGCTGGGCCGGCAGTAACGAGGCTGCCCTGGGAAGCTCCGGCACGTCCGGGATCCTCTCCCTGCCCCCGGCACACCCCAGGTGCCGTACCTGGAGCCGGGCCGGTCCCTGTCCCCCTCCCCGCCTGCCCGGGGCCAGCGCAGCCCCAGCGGGACGCGGAGCGCACCCCGAGCTCTCTCCGCTCTATTTATCCGCTCCAAAGGCGCCTCCCCACGCCGCCTGCAGCCCGCGCTCAGTTACAAACTCACCGCCCGGGCACGCTGAGCTTTTATCCCGGGGCTGTTTGTCAGCGCAGGGGCAGGGACAGAGAAAGCGGCGCCTGGCAGGGGCACGGAGCGGCTCTGCCCCTTCTGAGCCCACCTCAGCCCCCTCCCGGCACACCTCAGCCCCTTTCCAGCCCACTTCAGCCCCTTCTGAGCCCACCTCAGTCCCCTCCCGGCACGCCTCAGCCCCTTTCCAGGGCACTTCAGCCCCTTCTGAGCCCACATCAGCCCCTTCCCAGCCCACCTCAGCCCTCCCCGGCACACCTCAGCCTCCTCCCAGGGCACTTCAGCCCCTTCCCAGCGCACTTCAGCCCCTTTCCAGCCCATCTCAGCCCCCTCCCGGCACACCTCAGCCCCTTTCCAGCGCACCTCAGCCCCTTCTGAGCCCACATCAGCCCCTTCCCAACCCGCCTCAGCCCTTCCCAGCCCTCCCACCCCTCCACACCGCCCCGACCCCAGCGAGGGGGGATCGCTCCGGTACCATCGGCAGCGGCTCCAGCGCCGGCGCGTCCTGCGGGAGCCGCGGGCAGCGCTCAGCCCGGCCGGCCGGACCCGCATGGGCTCGGTGGCGTCACGGCACGGCCGCTGGCCTGGGGACAGCCCCGGCCCGCCCCCCGCGCCGCCCTCCCCGCGCTCCTGCGGGCGGGTCTGGCTCTGAGAGCGGCGGCAGAGCCTGGCACGGCCCCGGTACCGCCCAGCCCGGGCGGACTGCGGGAACCGGCACGGCTGGAGCGGGGTGGGATGGGATGGGGATGGGATGGGATGGGATGGGATGGGATGGGGATGGGATGGGATGGGATGGGATGGGATGGGATGGGATGGGATGGGATGGGATGGGATGGGATGGGATGGGAGCAGGATGGGGATGGGATGGGGATAGGATGGGAGCAGGATGGGGATGTGGCAGCTGAAGGGCCGTGTCCCCCAAGCCCCTCTGGGGATCTGACATTGCATCCTCTGGGCTGCCCCAAGTGCAGCTGGCAGCTCCCGAATGCTGAGAAACGGCTCCAGCAGCATCCCTAGACCCTTAAAGCCCTACACTCCTTAATCCCCTACACCCCTTAACCCCTTACATCCCTCACACCCTCAGCCCTGGAGCTGCAGGGACCCCAGCAGAGGCAGATGCTGTGTCCCGTTTGTCCCCTCTCAAAGCCTGTCTGTCTGTCCGTGCAGCATTTTCTGCTTCTGGGCAAAACTTTGGCTACAGGACCCAAAGCCCACAGGAAGATGCCCTGGCCCCTTGCTGGCCCCTTTGGGCTCGCTGCTGGAGCGGACAGGGCTGCAGGACAGCTGGCAGTGCCACACTGGGGCACTGGGGCTCACCCTGAGCCCCTCCTGCTCTCATTTCCAGATTTAACCACGGCCCTGGCAGGGCTCTGCTCCCACCAGCTCGGAGATGGAAGCAGATGCTCTCCCTCGGGCTCTCACTGCCAAGGAAGAGAATCTGGAGCCCAGACTCGGCTTCCAGCACCTCCTTGAGGCTCCATTTGCCCACTCAGCCCTGCCAGGAGGGTCCTGCCCGTGCAGGGGGGGCACTGGTGGCTCCTGGGGCCAGTCCAGGGATGAAACAGCTTCAGCGGCCCTGCAGTGAGAGCTCACCAGCCCCAGCTCTGCACGAGCCCCCAGCCTTTGCTGGAGCTGTGGAAGTCCAGCAGCTTCCTGGACACCAGCGGCTGTTTGGAGACTTCCTTGCCAACGTCACATTTCATTCTTCCCAAGGAAAGGAAAGAGTTTTCCGGAACAGCAGCTTTTTAGATTTAACATCTCTTTCCATCCCCGGAGCCGACTTTGGAAAAACAATGACAGGGAAAAAATAGGTGTGATCTGAGAGCCACTGCCAGGACTGTGCTCACAAACAGCCCAGGCAAGCACCTGAGGGGGAATAAAAACAGGGAGGGCTCAGGGTACCGAACGTGCCCACCTGGGAGGGGCCAGGCTGCTTTCCTGGGCTGGGAGGGGCTGTGGGTGGCACAGCTGATCCCTGCCTCCCTCAGAGCCATTCCCTCCTTGGACAGGGCTGTCACCAGCCCCGGGACCTCCCTGCCCTGTCACACATGTCTGTGCCATGTCCCTGCCCTGTCACACATCTCTGTGTCGTGTCCCTGCCCTGTCACACATCTCTGTGCCGTGTCCCTGCCCTGTCACACATCTCTGTGCCATGTCCCTGCCCTGTCGCACATCTCTGTGCCATGTCCCAGTGCCCGGCTCCGTGCAGGGTCACAGCGCTGCCCTCTCCATTCCCCAGCCCCTGCTGGCAGCTGCCCTCAGGTGGCCACGGTGGAGGTGACCTGGGAGGGCACAGAGGAACCACCTGGGGTGACAGGAGGAGGGTGACCAGAGTGTCCCCACACGCTGCGTGTGGCACCCAGCCCCGTGTGCCCGGCCTGGGGGGGCTCTCCTGGCACCCTGGGGGCACAGAGAGCGGTGACAGCTGCGGGCAGGGAGGGCACAGAGGAGCCCTTGGCAAGGAAGGGATGAGGGTTTAGGGCTGCACCAGGACAACGAGGTCAAAAATGGGGATTTAATTACAGGGCACGGGCACCAACACCCCCTCTGCTTTCAGTGAGCTCCCCAAAACTCCAGTGTGGCCTGAAGAACCACAGCACCCTTCCCTGCAATCACACCCGGCTCAGCACAGATCCTGCAGCAGCTCCCTGCCCCTCAATCCCACCCAGCCCCTCGATTACCCCCTGCCCCTCAATCCCACCCAGCCCCTCGATTACCCCCTGCCCCTCAATCCCACCCTGCCCCTCGATCACCCCTGCCCATCACAGATCCTGCAGCAGCTCCCTGCCCCTCAATCCCACCCAGCCCCTCGATCACCCCCAGCCCATCACAGATCCTGCAGCCTCTCCCTGCCTGCAGAGCTCCCGTGGAAAGGAGCAGCGTCCCGAGCAGGTGAATGGTGACAGGAGCTGGCTCTGAGCAGCCCGGGGATGCCGAGGGGAGCACTCAGGGCAGAGCACAAAGCCCTGCGTGCTGCAGAGTTGGCTCACGTGCGTTTGCTCGCAGCTCGGCCCGAGCCTGCAGATTTTTTTGCTTCCTTTCTGGCCGGGGCCGCGCTCTGCGCTCGTTATCGCCGCTGCCATCGCTCTTTATTGCCCTGGCACCGCTGCTCGGCCCCAGGGGACAGCCGAGGCCCCGGGCCAGGGCCAGGGCAGCCACGGGGCTGAGCACACAGCCAGCGCCAGCATGGGCATCGTCCCCGGCCGTGCCAACACCGCCAGCGCGGCCCCCGGGCACGAGCAGCGGGCACGGGGAGCCCGGGGGTGGCACTGGGCAGGCGACCGTCCCTTACAGAACAGAACAAAGCTGAGCAGCGCGGGCTGGTGCCAGAGCAGCCCCGGCATAGGGTGGAGCTCACTGACACACTCACTGACACACTGACACACTCACTGACACATTCACTCACACACACACACAATCACACACACACACACACACACAATCACACACTCACACACACACACAGACACACACACTCACACACACACACTCACTGACACACTCACTCACACACTGACACACACACTCTCACGCACACACACTCACACTCACACACACACTCACACACTGACACACTCACTGACACACTGACACACTCACTGACACACTCACTGACACACTCACTCTCACGCACACACACTCACACACTGACACACTCACTCACACACACACTCACACACACACAATCACACACTCACACACACACTCACTGACACACACACACACACACACACACACTCACTCACACACTCACACACACAATCACACACTCACCCAGCCGGGCCGTGCGGGGCTGTCCCAGGCTGGAGCAGCGATCCCAAACCAAACCTGCCCAGTGCCCGCTCCGGGCCAAGGGCAGCAAAGCCCCCGCGCTCCTGCCCGGGACAGGCTCCAGGGCCAGCCCGTGCCCGGCAGGATGCCACCGGCTGGCAGGGCAGCTGGCACTCCTGTGCCTCCAGCAGCACCGCCCTCATCTCCCGCAGCACCGCGGCTCCCTCCCGAGAAATGGAATGGATCTGCCCCAGCCGTGCCCTCCCGGCTCTGTCAGCCCTGGCATCCAGCACTGAGTGCCAGTCCCAGACACCCAGCACTGAGTGCCAGTCCCAGACACCCAGCACTGAGTGCCAGTCCCAGACACCCAGTGCTGGGTGCCAGTCCCCAAACACCCAGCGCTGGTGCCAGTCCCACACAAAGCCCTCGGCAGTGCCAGAGCAGCCCCGAGCGCAGCGGGGCACGGCCGAGGCTGAGCCCCAGCGTTCCCCACGGCCCCGCGCCCTCCCTCCGGGGCTCTTACCTTGCTCAGGCCGGGCTCGGAGGGCGCACGGAGCCGCAGCCCCCCCTCAATCCAGGGCGGGGGGCACAGCGGGGTCCCGCGGGGGACATCGGGCAGGGGCGCGGGTGGCGGCGGAGCCCCGGCGGCTCCCGGGCTCGGCAGCCGCTTCAAAGCGAGCGGGCCAGAAGGGGAAGCGCCGAGTTATTTCGAGACAACTTCCTCTGCGGCGGAGCGCTGCCGCGGTGACAGAGCCGTCCCCGTGCGCCTCTCGCTGCCCCGGCGCTCCCCGGGCCCAGCCCTGCCCTGGGCGCGGTCCCCTCTAAGCAGGTCGGGCTGCCCGGGGATGAGTCTGCGAGCCTGGCACCGCCCCTGGCAGCGGCCCCGGCCTGGCACAGCCCCCGCTGTGCTGCCAGCCGGCCCAGACGGGGACAGTCCCGGCGCTGCTGCCGCTCAGGGAGGCAGGGAGAGCCTGGATGCTCGCAGCTCCCAACAAACAGCGTCGCCCCGGGACACCGGCAGCGCCTCCAAGGACTGCCCGTTCCAGGCACGGTGTTTGTGCCCCGGGCAGCGCCTCCCGCCCGCAGCATCTCCACATCTGCTTTTGCTCAGAGCCCGCTGCCAGCTCGGGCCGCAGCCTGGGCAGGGCCGGCCCCTCTGGAACGCGCTCCCGGAGCAGCCTGACTGCCCTGGCCGAGCCTGGAGCGGTCTGTGCTCAGCACGGCGTCATTGTCACCGCGATGGCACTCAGGGGCAGCAGGGCAGGGCTGAGCCCCGGGCTCAGGTGAGGCTGCCCAGGGCTGCGGTCTCTGGCAGTGCCCTGGCCGTGCGGGATCTGTTTGCAGGCTGGCACCGCCCCGGGCTGGCACACGGGACACGGCAGGGCTGTGGGGACACGGCAGGGCTGCAGGGACACGGCAGGGCTGCAGGGACACGGCAGGGCCGAGGGGACACGGCAGGGCTGTGGGGACAGGGCAGGGCCGAGGGGACACGGCAGGGCTGTGGGGACAGGGCAGGGCTGTGGGGACAGGGCAGGGCTGCAGGGACACGGCAGGGCCGAGGGGACACGGCAGGGCTGCAGGGACACGGCAGGGCTGCGGGGACACGGCAGGGCTGCGGGGACACGGCAGGGCTGCGGGGACAGGGCAGGGCTGTGGGGACACGGCAGGGCCGAGGGGACACGGCAGGGCTGTGGGGACAGGGCAGGGCTGCGGGGACAGGGCAGGGCTGTGGGGACAGGGCAGGGCTGCGGGGACACGGCAGGGCTGTGGGGACAGGGCAGGGCTGTGGGGACAGGGCAGGGCTGCGGGGACAGGGCAGGGCTGTGGGGACACGGCAGACCCGGCCCAAACACGGGCAATAGCGCTGCTCCCCGTGACATGCGGGGCAGGGCGGGGTGAGCCCCCAGCTGTACCTAGAGCAGGGTCTGAGGTACCCAGCTCTGCTGGAGAAGTGGTTTGGGGAAGAAAATCCTTCTGGAGGGAGCGTGGGAGCAGCAGCTGATGCTGCATCACTTCCCACTCCTCTGCACGAGGAAAAGCCTCAGGTACCGCTCCGAACCGCCCTGCTGGGACCCTGGGGCCTCACCCCGCCCCTTCCCCTCCTGCCTTTCCATCTCTGTCACAGCACCCCGAGCCCTCCTCCTGCTGTGGGGCCCATCCTCGTGGCAGCCCATGGAAGGGGCACCAAGAGCTTGGTTCCCCCCGTTTTCTGATGTCAATAAACACCAAAACACAGCAGACAGAAACCCTCAGAGCAGCACAGGGAACTGCCAAGTTCCCCCAGATAACGTCAGCTCCCGGCCACAGGGAGAGGAAGGGCCAGGTGTGACCCTGCTCACACAAAGCCCTCAGTCAGAGGACTGGGGAAAAAGGGAAGAACCCAAGTGAGGCAGAGAAAGAACCTCTTGTGTGGCAGTCGAGGGACAAAGCAGCCCTTTGTCCCTGTGGGCTGGGGCTGTGCTCTGGGATTTACAGGTATTTTGGAGCCCTACCTGGTCACTTCTGTGCGTGGGTGGGGTGCAGGGAAGTTGTGGAGCAGCTGGAATCTTCCTCACATGGAAAAACTCTGCCTCCTGAAGGGATCTCCTGATACCCCGAGGGCTGGAGCCCCTCTGGAGCCAGGCTGGGAGAGCTGGGGGTGTTCACCTGGGGAGGAGCAGCTCCAGGGAGAGCTCAGAGCCCTTCCAGGGCCTGGAGGGGCTCCAGGAGAGCTGGAGAGGGGCTGGGGACAAGGGATGGAGGGACAGGACACAGGGAATGGCTTCAGAAAGACACAGGGCAGGGATGGATGGGATATTGGGAATTGGGAATTGTTCCCTGGGAGGGTGGGCAGGCCCTGGCACAGGGTGCCCGGAGCAGCTGGGGCAGTGCCAGGGGGGCAGCGAGCAGGGCCAGCAGGGCCAGGGCAATTCCTCCAGCCCCAGCCCCAGCCCCAGCCCCAACCCCATTCCCAGCCCCAGCCCCGGGGGATTTCCGTGCACTTTGGAAGGAACAGGTCACAAACCAAACACTTCTGATGCTGTGGCTCTATTTTCTACCCTGGCCTTCAGCCCAGTTCTATTTCTAGTCCAGCTCCAGCAAATATAGAAGGTGAGGGGATCTGGGGAGAGGGAAAGCCAAGCTGGCAGAGTGGTGGCACTGAGGCTGCCATTTCATTTCTGTAAACTGAGTCATCTCCAGTACTTCTCTCTCTCTCTCTTTTTTTTTTCTTTTTTTTTTTTTTTTGTCTTGAAAAAATTCATACTAAGGAGATAAAAAGATGATAATAATGAACCATGGAGTATTCATGTCTGGGCAGCATCTCAGGCTGTCCTGTGAGGGTGGAAAACACCATTTAGCTGATAAAGACTGTGCAGGCTCTACCTGCAGGTTAATCCCAGCTCACTCACCTGTGAGCAGGAACCTTTGGAGCACCTGAAGGACAAACCCTGGCGCTGTGCTGGGTCCTGGGTTGTCTCTGCCAATGGCTCTCTGAGCCTTTTCCTGTCCCAGGTCAGCTCCTCGGGGGAGTTTGGAGCCTCCTCCCCTGCCTCCCTCCCACCCAGGAACTCCTTGACCCAAATACTGCTCCTGCACTGGAAATAAATCAACTTTTAATATTTTACAATTACTTTAAAACTTCTCTGCACAGTATTTTACAGGTCAGTACAGACTTTACACAGATTTGCTGGGGCTACACAAATGTACAAAAACCACCCCAAAGAGCCCTGGAATTCTCTCATTTCCAGAAGGCATCAGAGGTCAGAACCTTCACCGGGTTTATGAATCCCTGGAGTGTGGGCTTGGTTTTCTGGATGGGATGGGCATTGTCCTGTCCAGGACTGCTGTAGGGCCAGCTGAGCCCCGAGGATTTGTGTCCTGGCACGGATCCATGGCACGGAATGGGCCACGGATGCCAATGAGCAGAGTCTGACAGGACAGGGCGCTGGTTTAAAGCCCAGAACAAGAACAGCCCCCTGCCAAATTCCAGCCCCACCAGAGAGAACACACCCCAAACTGCCTGGGGAAGGCAAAGGCAGAGAGAAAACCCTCTGGGCACCTCGGTGCCCAGCCCTGGGCCAGGCCAGGCTGTCCCAGCAATGGAGCAGAAGGTGTCCAGCAGCCAGCAGAGCTGGGAGCAGAGCTGGGAGCAGGGCCAGGGCACAGGAGGGTCCCAGCAGGGCTGGGGGAGTCCAGCAGACACACCTGACCCCTCTCCTCGGAGCCCCAAGAACTCGGGCCCCTTCTCTGTCAGGCTGAGCCCCAGGTGACGCTGCTGCTGCTGCTGCTGTGCCACCAGGCTTGGGGACAGCGCCAGGAGCTGCCCAGGTCCTGCCTCCTGCAGGATGCCCTGCACTGAGCCCACCGTGGCTGAGCCCTGCAGCCCCCAGCAGGGCCAGGGGTCCCTTCCAGACACATCCAGGGGACACAGGACACTGCCATCAGCTCCTTGGAGCCTGCAGCCAACACTGCTTGTGCTGCCAGCACTGCTACAATCCCCAAAACCCACCCAGGAACAGAACATTGGGATCAGCTCCTTGGAGCCTGCAGCCAGCACCGCTACAATCCCCAAAACCCACCCAGAAACAGCCCGAGGCTTTTCCAGTCTTATTTCTTCACTCACAGGGTCAGGTTACCCCTAAATGTCCTCAAATATTGCACCTTTCTGTACCTACAGCCTCGCAGAGAGGGGGAAGAGGTTGGAATGTGTGTGGGGAAGGAGGATCTCAGGTCCTGCTGTCACTTGCAGGTGTCACTCGGAGGGTTTGGAGCTGGGTCCCCTCCAGCACAGGTCACTCTGCAGCGGCCCCAAGGCAATCCTGGTGCTTTCCCCTGTCCTTCCCTCCCTGCTGGGAGTCCAGCACAGATCCTGATGGATTTCCAGCAGCTGCTGAGGGTTCAGCCCTGGGCTGGCTCTGGCACACAGGGCTGGGAGCAGGATGCCCGAGCAGGGGAGTGCAGCTCAGCGCTGGGACCCTGCAGAACCTGGGAATTCCTGTCCTGGCACACAGGGCTGGGAGCAGGGTGCACAACCAGGGGAGTGCAGCTCAGTGCTGGGACCCTGCAGGAACTGGGAATTCCTCTCCTGGCACACAGGGCTGGGAGCAGGATGCACAACCAGGGGAGTGCAGCTCAGCGCTGGGACCCTGCAGAACCTGGGAATTCCTCTCCTGGCACACAGGGCTGGGAGCAGGATGCCCGAGCACGGGAGTGCAGCTCAGCGCTGGAACCCTGCAGGAACTGGGAATTCCTGTCCTGGGTGCACAGGAAATACCTGGATCCACCAGCAGCTGTGGATCCCTGGCCTGTTGCACTCAGTTCCCTGGGATCCCACACTGCAGGATCCCTGCTCTGCGTCCCTGCAGGACACCCCCACCTCCAGAGGGGAAGGGAAACCTTGAGAAACCTGTCCCCATCCCAGAGAGCTGCCCTGAGCATCCTCACCGTGTGACAGGTGAAACACCAGCAGGACAGGGGTTATCTCACCAATACCAGGCTCTGGAACTGCCCTGCACTGACACCCAACACCACTGAGCCAAGGACGTTCCTTTCCCCAAATATCCCCATGAGCTCAGCCTTCCCCACCCGGCAGGGAACATCCCTGTCCTTGCCCTGCCCTCCCACCGGGTGCTGCATCTGCTGACCCACAGGAACCTCCTGAGGAGCCCCAGGGACAGCAGAGCACAAGGGCTGATCCCATTTCCCGAGCAGGGGCTGAGCCTGGAGCAGCAGCTCAGCCCCACAGCGACACCACGGTGACTCTGCAGCTGCAGGAGCTCGGGGACAGCGGGGCTGGGGGTCCTCTCCCTTCTCCCGAGCCTGGACTGGCACAGTCTGCTCTGCAGGGACGCGGCTCCTCTAGGGCAGTGCCCCGCTGAAGGTGGCAATGGGCAAACACAGCAGGGACTGGAACTCGGAGGGGTCCTGGGGAGCCACGGGGGAGCCCCTCGGTGCCAGGGGGTCACAGTCCCGGGGCTTGTAGCACACGGAGATCTCACACCTGCAGGGCAACAGCGGGAAACCAACCCTGGGTGAGAGGGGGATGAGAAACACTCAGGGGGCAGCGGGAATGGGGCTGGGAACCCAGCGGGAATGGGACTGAGAACTGAGCAGGAATGGGGCTGAGAAACACTCAGGGGACAGCGGGAATGGGGCTGGGAACTGAGCAGGAATGGGGCTGAGAAACACTCAGGGGACAGCGGGAGTGGGGCTGGGAACCCAGGGGGAATGGGGCTGAGAACTGAGCAGAAATGGGGCTGAAAAGGAACTCAGCAGGAATGGGAATGGGGCTGAGAACCCAATGGGAATGGAAATGGGGCTGAGAGCCCAGCGGGAATGGGAATGGGGCTGAGAAACATCAAGGGCAGTGGGATGGGGCTGAGAACTGAGCAGGAATGGGGCTGAGAGCCCAGTGGGAATGGGAATGGGGCTGAGAACACTCAAGGGCAGTGGGAATGAAGCTGAGAACCCAGTGGGAATTGGAAAGGGGCTGAGAACCCAGTGGGAACGAGGCTGAGAACCCTCAGAGTCAGCAGGAATGGGAATAGGGCTGAGAGCCCAGTGGGAATGGGAATGGGGCTGGGAACCCAGCAGGAACAGGGCTGAGAACCAGACAGGAATGGGGCTGAGAGCCCAGCAGGAATGGGAACGGGGCTGGGAGCCCAGAGGGAATGGGGCTGGGAGCTCAGAGGGAATGGGGCTGAGAACACAGCAGGAATGGGAATGGGGCTGGGAGCCCAGCAGGAACAGGGCTGAGAACCAGACAGGAATGGGGCTGAGAGCCCAGCAGGAATGGGAACGGGGCTGGGAGCCCAGCAGGAGCAGGAACAGGGCTGAGAGCCCGACAGGAGTGGGGCTGAGAGCCCAGAGGAAATGGGGCTGGGAACCCAGCAGGAATGGGGCTGAGAGCCCAGAGGGAATGGGGCTGCTGGGATCTGAGCAGGATCCTCCATCCCAGTGGAGCTCAGAGCCCGGGGCTCCCATGGGTGGGTCAGGCTGTCCCCTGCCAGCAGCTCTGGCTGCAGCTCCCACCTGGTGACGCTCTGCAGGATCTTCTGCTCGTCCTGGTCCAGGCACACGGCGAAGGACGACTGGACCCCGATGATCTGGGCCTTGTCCACTTTGATCTGGGACACGCTGATCTGCTGAGAGCAAAGGCTGGAGTGAGGGAAACGCTGCCTCAGCCCCAAGAGCTGCTCCCTCCAGCCCTGCTCCCCTCCCATCTCCCCAGTGTGAAAGCTGCGGGGTTGCAGTTACCTGATTGAAACTCTTCTTGGATTTGGAGTTCTGCCTCTTGACCACCTCGGTCACGGTGAGGTTGAGACATTCTGTCTTGGAGGCTGCAACAGAAGGAAGCTGCCATGGCCTGGGGCTCTGCTGGGACACAAGAGGTCCCTGCACCTCCCAGAGCATCCCAGAACTGGAGCTCCAGCAGGACCCCAGTGCTGGGGAATGCAGAGCAGCCCCAGCCTTCCTCCCCTGCTGCTGAATGTGCTCTGCAATCCCAGCTGCTTCCCAAACACAGCAGGACAGAACATTCAACCCCCCTGGGCTGCAAACAGGAGGAAATCCATTGCCCATGGCTGTGAGGAAAGGCTGACTCTCCCCCCATGGCCTCTCCTGAGCCCATCCAGAAATAAATCAAAATTTTTGAGAAAGATTCTTCTTTTGAATGTGGATGAAAATATTTAGATGTAATGCAGAAGTCCACAGTTTTAATATCTCCAGTTAGACATCTATATTTTAATATATTTATAGACATCTATATTTTAATATATTTATAGACATCTATAGTTTAATATATTCATGCTGTAAGGTGATTTTATGAGTACCTAACCCTTGTTATTTCTTCTTGAAATAATTTAAGTGCCTTTAGGATTTTTGAATGTATTAGAAATGTTCTTAAAGAAGATGTTTCAGTACAGGTGTAGTTTAAACAATTACAACCACATTCCTGTTTCTTTAACAAGCTGCTCGAGGCGGGCAGGGGCAGCTGCTCCGGGCGGGCTGCAGCAGCTCCCGGTGCCTGGGGTGACGGTGACATCCCGTGGCCAAACTGCGGAACGGGAGAGCCACGGGGCCGGGGGATCGGGCTCCTCTTGGAGTGATGGAGATTCACAGAGAGGGCTCTCCAGAGAGGAGCTGAGGAGCTGAGCCCTGGTGCCAGCCCTGAGCTGGAGCAGGAACATCCAACTCAGCATCCACAGGGGGTGAGAAACCCATTCCTGGTGCTTTTCTCCCAGGATTGGCTGCAGGGATGGGCAGGGGCAGGAGGGACAGTGGGGAGCTCCATGGAACATCAGGGATGTCTCCTGGTTGGTACAACACCCTGGTTATCCTGCAGATAAACACCTGCCAGGCACAGGCACACAAGGAAAAGGGACCTAAACCCCCTCAGCTGTCTCAGATGGCCAAGGCAGCAGCTCTTAAAATAGAGCAAACCAAATACACCATGGACCCAGAGCCCTGGAGCTTTCAAATTGATTCACTGGAAACCTGATTATTACAAAGGTTCTGAGGCCAGGCCAGGTGGCTGGGAGCTGAGTGTGAGCTGCAGGAAGGGCAGCAGGCTGCAGAGCAGCTCAGCAAGGCGTGCTGAACCAGGCTGCTGTGGATGCAGGATGAGCACCCGGGCCTGGTCCTGCTTCACCTGAGGAGTTCTACCTGCTGCTCCTCCTTGCTAAGTCAGTGCTGTTCTGGAGAGCACCACTGCCCAGTGACAGCCTGTGTTTGAGCCACCCCAGGGGATGCTTTTCCAGCTGGAAGCTTTGGGACAGTGGCACAGGACGTGTCCTTTGTCCCTGAGGTGGGGCTGAGGACTGGCACCCACCCAAGCACTCCAGCACAGCTGAGGGAACACCAGGGACTCCCAGGTGTCTCCTGCATTCCCACCTCCCTCCTTTTCCACCCAGGAGATCCACAGGATTCCCTGGCCCCCAGTGCCCCCAGCCCCCCCTGGCACTGCCACCCCGTACCCACCGAGCTCCTCGTGCCTCCTGCAGGCCTTGCTGAGGTTGACAGACGTGCAGACCTTCTCCACATCGTTCCAGTGACTCCTGCCACTGGCAGCTGTCTGCAGGGAGCAGCCAGAGCCCAGCAGAGAGAAGCACACAGCTCTTCAGCTTGGAAAAGGCTTTTCAGGTCACATCCAACCCCAAATCTAACCCTGCCATGTCCTCAAGCACCAACCCCACGTCTTCTGAACATCCCCAGGGATGGTGACTCCACCACTGCCCTGCATAGCACTAGAAAGCCCTTTCAGTGAAGAAATATTCTCTAATATCCAATATAAACCCCCTGAGGTGCAGCTTGAGGCCATTCCCTCTCCTCCTGTCCCTGTTCCCTGGGAGCACAGCCTGGCACCCCCTCCCCAGCTGTCCCCTCCTGGCAGGAGCTGTGCAGAGCCACAAGGGCCCCCTGAGCCTCCTTTTCTCCAGGCTGAGCCCCTTCCCAGCTCCCTCAGCCCCTCCTGGGGCTCCAGCCCCTTCCCCAGCCCCGTTCCCTTCCCTGGGCATGCTCTAGCCTCTTTCCCAGCCCTGTTCCCTTCCCTGGACACGCTCCAGCCCCTCCATGTCCCTGCCATGAGTGTCCCAGGGCTGTCCCCAGCTCTGGAGCTGCCCCGGCAGTGCCAGCACTGACCTTGCTGTATGCAATCTGTAGTGTTAGTGGGATTGCTTCCCTGTCTCCATCTATTCCCAGCCTTTTGCTGCCCGGACCTGCAGGAACAAGGAGCAAACATCACACGGGGGCTTTCACCCCTTCCAGGACTGCAGGAAGGGGAAAAGGGCTTGCTGAGCACAGCTGTGGGCCAAAAGGGCAAAACAGAGAAAAGGAGGCTGAAAAGCTGCAGAAAGCACAGAATCCAGGGAGGAATTACAGCACCAAACCACTCAGCAGAACTGAAAGTGGCTCCGGCTGAGCCGGTGCAGAGGGGTCAGAGCTCAGGGAAAACTCAGAGCAGCAAAGGCCACAGAGCTGTCCCTGCTCCTGTTTGCTCAGGCAGCTCTGTGCCCACGTTACATTAGCCTGAAGCACTGGGCTGACACTTCCTAACTGCCCTTTTCCCCCTGGATAAGTTTTGGCAGCTCTGAAGCGGTGCCAGACAAGCCAAGGGGACACATCAGAGTCAGCACTGGTGGCGTTTCATGGCTTGGGGGGAAGAGCTCTTTGCCCCAGCCTGGTTTAGGGGGCGCACGCCGCATAGGGGGGTTCTATGGGCTCTGCTTTGAAGGACAAGCCGAGCTCACGCCAAACCAGCCGGGCAAAGCCCCGCGGAACGCGCTCGGGCGCAGTGCTGGGGCTGGCCGGGAGGGGTCCGTGTGAGCTGCGCTTCAGCGGAGCATCCCCAGCAGCCAGGTGTCCCCGCCGTGCTTCTGCTCTTTAACAGCACCAACGTTACAAATCTGCGACATAAAAGCACAAAACACGACACCCGGCAGGCTCCAAGCGCACCAAACCTGGCTTTGCCAGTAAAACGGGGAGATGAAAAGAGGGATTTTATCAGTGACACTTCTGGACAGAGCACAGAGAGCAAACAGCAACAAGGAAAGATAAGGAGCTGCATTTGGCAGGTGTTGAGGAGAGGAAGGAAATGGTCTTGGAGGTGTTTTATTGTAAATCCATTCCAGAGTTCAGAGCAGCACAAACAATCAGGCATTGCCATGGTTTCACTCCTGGAGGGAATACAAACTGGGATGTTTCTCCCCCAAACCAGTAAAGAGCTGTCTGGATCCTCGCTCAGCCTGGCTCAAACAGCTCCTGCAGCCCAGGCTTCCCTTCCCTTCCCTTCCCTTCCCTTCCCTTCCCTTCCCTTCCCTTCCCTTCCCTTCCCTTCCCAGCCCTGCTTTCAGCCCCCAGGGCAGCCGGGGGTGCTGGAGCAGTTACAGACCTGAGGCCTTGATGGCCCTGGTGGCTGCTGAGTGCCCCAGCTCCAGGGAGTGGATGAAGACCTCGGTTCTCTTCTCGCCCCCGATGAAGGTGAGCTGCCAGGGGACAAGAGGGGACACGTGGGGGTGAGGGGACCCAGCCTGGCCAGGCAGCCCTCACCCCTCTCAGTCCTTAGGAAATGGGTCACTTTGGGAAAATCCTTCCATGTTCTCAATGCACCAGCCTGGGGTGGTGCCTGCCTTCAGCTGGACCCCAAAACAACCCAAACCCCTCATTTACACTTAAAACTCCACTGGGAAAAACCCCAGTGAGCCAACAGCAGGGTCTGGGAGCTGCTCTGGGAGCACAAATCCCGTGTGGCTCTGCTCTCCAAGCCCTGTTTGGTTGCAGGCACAGCCCCAAAGCAGGGGCTGCACCCCAAATTCAGCCTTCCCCAGGCACATAACGGGGTGGGGAACAGTTGCCTCAGGGAGGGGCTTGCTCTGGGAAGCAGAGCCCTGGAGAGATTCCAGCGACCTGGAAAAGCTGGCAGCAGTGCCAGGCACTGCTTTGTGCATGGGGAAACGTGCTGGGGTGGAAAACTGCTCGGGGTCAGGGCAGGAGCTGCTCTCAGTCCTGAGCCAGGAGCACCAGCCAGGGCAGCAGGGACACCAGGGGACCAGAGGGGACCGAGCTCCGCCTCAGCAGCACGTGGTGGCTGTGCCACACCCCCGGAGCTCCACGGGCAGCTCCTGGCCTGTGGCACAGCCAGAGCCCCCCTCCTCTCCCCGTGCCCACCTCGGTGGCACAGGCAGAGCCCCCCTCCTGTCCCCGTGCCCACCTCGGTCTGGTAGAGCTGCAGCAGCACGGGCCGCGAGGCGAAGCGGCAGTAGTAGAGGATCATGTCTGCCAGGATGGGCAGCTGCTCCTGGGCATCCTCCTGGGGCTCGGCCTCGGGCTTGGCACACTGGGGTGGCACAACGGGTCAGAGACGGGATGGGGCAGGTGGCACAAAGGGTGATGAGGTAGGTGGCACAAAGGGTCAGAGGGGTGATGGGGTAGGTGGGACAATGGGTCAGAGAGGGGATGGGGCAGGTGGCACAAGGGGTCAGAGAGGTGGTGGGGTAGGTGGCACAAAGGGTCAGAGGGGTGATGGGGCAGGTGGCACCTCCAGCCACACCTGCCCACCCACCCTGCTGGGGATGGGAACCTCCTGCTGATCACCAGGAGCTCCAGCTCCATCCCGTGGCTGCGTGGCACAGCAGAAAGTTCTCCAAACAGCTCCCCAGCTCCCTGGGGAAGGGGCACACCCCGCCCCGCCCCTGGCACACCCCGCCCCGCCCCTGGCACAGACGCACCTGGCACAGGACGCCCATGGGCAGGCTCATCAGCCCCAGCACGTTGCGCTCGTACCAGGGGTCCAGCAGGCCGAGGTAGTGGGAGATGTCGTTGGTGCTGCTCTCTGTCCCGGCCGGGGAGGGGTCCTGGAACCGACACCGGGGTCACCCCGAGGGTCCCCAGCCTGCCCCAGCTCCCACAGCACCCTGGGGACACCGGGCAGGGCACACCCACCTGTGCCCGGGGCGGGGACTCCCCCGGGGCTGCCGAGGGGTGGTGATGAGGATGAGGATGATGAGGATGATGCATCTGCGGGGTGGATGGAGCCACGCAGCTCCTCTTGACGGGCACGTAGAAGAACTGCAGCCTGAAGTACCGTGTGAGGGAGGGGCAGGAGCTCTCCTGGAGCCTGGCGGGGAGCAGGGGCTGGGCTGAGCCCAGGGGCCGGGCAGGGCAGGGTGGGCACCGCGGCCCCCCGGCTCACCTGGGGCTCACCTCGGGGGGCTCACCTGAGGCGGGCTCACCTGAAGCACACCTGGGGGTCTCACCTGGCGGGGGGGCTCACCTGAGGCGGCTGTAGGCGCGGGCCACCTTGCCCGAGATGCGGTCCGAGCCGAACACCACCACGCGCAGCGTGCCCGCCTTGTTCTCCTCCTCGTCGCAGCTGAGGAAGGGGCGGCGGGGCAGCCCCAGGGGCCGGGGGGCGAGCGGGGCGGGGCCGTGCCGGGCCGGGCCGTGCTGCGGCAGCGAGAGCGCGCGGCGGGAGCGCGCGGGGACGCGCGGCTGCGCGGGGGGCGCGCACAGGCTCTCGGCGCGGCGCAGCGGGAGCGAGCACGGCCCCGGGCAGTCCCGGCGCTGCACCAGCTGCTGGCCCTTGCTCTTGAGCAGCCTGTAGAGCCGGTTGGTCAGCGACTGCCGCTGCTTGGGCAGCTCGGGCCGGCCCGCCGCGTCCACCGAGCTCTCGTCGCTGTCCTCGGCGTAGCCGCTGTCCATGCAGTCCTTGAGGCTGGACACGAAGGACTTGAGGGACTTCCTGGAGACCACGGTCAGCTCCGAGATGGACTCCTTGGAGGAGGCGAACAGGGACACCCGCGGGGGCCTGGAGCCCTCCTCGGCCAGCACGGAGTACACGGGGTCACCGGGGAGGGCACAGAGCGGGACCAGCAGCGAGTCCCGCCCGGGGGAGCCGCCGTCCGTCTCCACATCCTCCTCCTCCTCCTCTTCCTCCTCATCCTCCTCCTCGTTGTCCGAGGCCAGGGGCTCGGCAGTGCTGCACTCCTTGCTGAGGACATCGTTGAGGATGTCTGGAAGCGACCGGAGGGAGGAGGTGTCTGCCGCGGGCTCCAGCAGAGCCGCTGCAAACGTGGTGACCCCGGACACCGCTGCCGCCCCCCCTGGCCAAAGCTCTCCTCCACCCTGGTGTCAGGCAAGGAGCTGGAAACCTCCTCCCCAGTAGTTTTACATTTCCAGTAAAGGCTCGGGTGCAATGCAAAGAAAATTGTGTCTCTCTCCTCGAGGTTCTGGCTGGGTTCTCAAAAGACAAACTCCAGTCTGGCTTTTGCTTCCTTCCCACCCAACTTCACCCCATCCTCACGCCTGAGCCAGGTTTAATGGCAGCAAAGCCAAGCCTTTGGCTGATCAAACCCCCCCGACCCACCCTGGCTCCCTGTCAGGGCTGGCCCAGAGCTCAGCTCCTGCTCCCTGGGGCCAGCAGGGAAGGGCACAGAGCCTTCCCAAGAACAGACACGGTCCTTCCAGGAATGGGGAAGCACCAGCTCCGCACAAGGGGAACCTTCTACTTCTCCAAAAGTGCCCCGGGGCCCAGCTGAGAGCTGGGCCAGGGCCCTGACTCACCGAAGTTGTCCTGGTCCCAGCTGTAGGTGTAGCAGCGGGCAGGGGGGATGGGGAAGGGCTGCAGCTTGCGGGGCTGGGCCTCGCCTGCGGAGACAGGAGGGACAGCAGCTGGTTGGCAGCATCCCCCAGGGCCAGCCCTGCCAGCTGTCCTGGCCTGGAGTTGCCATCCACCCACCCCTCGTGTGTTTTGGGCTGCCCAGGACACGCTGCTGTCATTAGCTCAGGACATGGGGACACTTCACACCTCCACGGCCACCAGATGTCACAGCCAGCATTGGTTTCTGATTTAATGCTCTCATCTCACCCCTCAATGTTCAAAGGCTGGACAACTCATTTGGTTGCTGTTTAAATGACACCATTTGTGGCTCAGGTGTGGTTATTAAACAGGACCTGAGGCGGTGCTTTTCTATCGCGGTCCTTGCACTTGGCTGAGACTCTGCAAAACCCCTCCCGGCTGCTGCTGCAGGGGCTGAGCCGGCAGAAAGCCCCGGGACGGGGCAGGGCCGGGGATGCTCACCTACGATGGGCGGGGCAGGGCCGGGGACGCTCACCTGCGATGGGCGGGGCGGGGCCGGGGATGCTCACCTGCGATGGACGGGGCGGGGCAGGGCTGGGGATGCTCACCTGCGATGGGCGGGGCGGGGCTGGGGATGCTCACCTGCGATGGGCGGGGCGGGGCTGGGGATGCTCACCTGCGATGGGCGGGGCGGGGCTGGGGATGCTCACCTGCGATGGGCGGGGCAGGGCCGGGGATGCTCACCTGCGATGGGTGGGGCGGGGCGGGGCAGGGCCGGGGATGCTCACCTGCGATGGGCGGGAGCGAGGCGGCCCCGGCGATGTCTCGCAGCACGGCCTGGAGCCGCTCTCGGGCCAGCGCGGGGTCGGGGCTGGCGGCCGCCGCCTCCTGAGCATCGGCAGCGCTGGCGTAGAGCTCCGAGAGCTCCTCCAGGGGCTTGGACTGCGGAGCAGAGCCGGGGGACACAGTCAGGGGGTCCCTCCAGCGAGCAGCATCACTAATGGGGGCTCCCCCCCTCCACTAGCCCCGCCTCCCAAACTTTTCCAATCAAAATAAAAATAACTTCGAAGACACCCCAGGGGTTTCCTTCATGGTTTTTTTTTCCTCTCCCCCAAGTGTTTCTCTGGTCAAACAAACATTTTTGCGGATGTTCAAATCTGGGGCCCTTCCTCTGTCCACTGTGTGATGGGAAAGGAGTGGCAGGGTCAAAGGGCAGAGAGCCCTCTGCACACACCTCACAGAACACCTCAGACCTCAGGTCTAACCTGAGAAGGGGAAAACATACATTTTCCCTCCAAGAAGTGATACCCAAACTCTTTTCCTTTGCCAAGCCAGTGGTGCTTTGGGTAGGAAATGAATGCAGCAGCCCCTGCACGGAGCTGCTCCTGCAGCAGCCCAGGGTGGGCACTGCCCCTGCCCACCTTGAGCAGCTGCCCCTGCCCACCTTGAGCAGCTGGCCCAGCCCGTCCAGGTCGCAGCGGGTGCCGAAGGTGGCCTGGTAGAGGTGCTGGAGCAGCAGCAGCAGCGTGGAGTGCTGGGCGGGCTCGCTGGAGCTCAGCCTGCGGGCGATGGACAGGAACTCGCTCTGCACCTCCGAGCGGTTCAGCAGCAGCACCGTCCTGGGGACAGGGACACGGCTCAGGCCAGGGCACAGCGCACAGACAGCCCTGGAGCCCGGCCCAGCCCAGCCCAGCCCGGTCCAGCTCAGCCCAGCCCGGCCCAGACAGCCCTGGAACCCAGCCCAGCCCATCCAGCCCGGCCCTGGACCCCAGCCCAGCCCAGCCCAGCCCAGCCCAGCCCAGCAGCCCCACGGGACACGAGGGAGCCCGGAGCATCTCCCTCCTGAAGCTGCAGCTCTGAGGAGAAGCTCTAAGGGCAGCCCAGGTCCATTCCAGCCTCATTTCCCTCCTTGCAGATGAGGGTGGCAGGGAAAGGCTCAGCCCCGAATGAGGAGCAGAGTCTGCCTGCTCAGGGCTGCAGGGCTGGGAGAGGCTCCCTCTGGCTCCTCTGGGGGCGGTGGCTCCCAAATCACGGATCACAGCACGTCCCACTGCTCTCCCTAGGGAGGGGACTCTGCCATCCCCACATCTGCAGGGTCCCTGGCACGGGGAGCTCACAGACCCTGTCCCAGCCTCTGGAAACGCCCCAGGCGCTCTCCTCACCCTTCCCACGGCTCAGCCCAGATACTGCAGCAGTGCCAGCCCCAGGGGATGCCCCAGGGAGCCCCAGCCGTGCCCCTGGCCACACTTACACCGTGGAGCTCTGGTAGTTCTTGACAGGCAGCCCCTGCTCCGTCCTCACCAGCCTCTGGAAGGTGATCCCTGGGGAGGGAGCGGAGCAGTGAGGCACAGAACCCCCGCAGGATGCCCTGCCCAGCAGCACAGAGCTGCCTCTGCCCCCCGGGCACTGCTGAGCTGGCAGAGCCCCTGCCTGGAGCAGGAGCAGCAGCACCGAGAACCCTCGTGGGGACAAGGCACAGCCACTGTGCGAGGGACCAGTGCAGGGACAAGGGAACCCAGGGTGTGAAGGGTGAAACCCAGAGAGATGGGAGATCACCCACAGGATGGGGCAGGAGAGCTGCTCCAGCCCCAGCCCCTGCTGCCCCGCTGCCCCTTGGGATGGGGACTCCAGGGTGGCATTTGCCAGCTGCTCCCTCCTGCCCCAGCCCCCAGGCTGTCACACAGGGCCAGCAGTCACTGTCACCTCCCCTCCTGCAGGGACTGAGGCTGCTGTGGGCAGCCACAGCCTGGGGACACCCCAGGACTGTCCCCAGGACACCGGGTGACATCAGCAGAGCCCTGTCACCCCTCAGCAGGACAGGAACCCCTATGGCATCAGCAGGATCCAGCCCTTATCCCTGCAGGGAGCCCCATCCCCAGCCCAGCAGCCACGGGGGGCACCCTGACCCCCACAGGCCCCACAGCCCTGACCCCCCTGCAGGGCCATCAGCCCCAGGGTGAGATCAAAGCCCCTGTGCTCCTGGCCAATATTGACAGAGGCTCATTCTCTGTTAATCTTTGCCCTCATCACAATAAAGAGCTTTGGCCTCAGCCCCCATTGGGTCAGGGGGATGTGAGGCAAGGCTGGAAGAGCCTGGAAGGTCCTGGCAGCTGGGCAGGGGGGCACACTCCTCACTGAGGGCTCCCAGGGCAGCCCTGGCACACAGCACCCCTGGCAGGGAGCAAACCCACCCTGCGGGGAGGGGAAAGCTTCGGGGCCAAGGTGCCCACTCACGGCACTGGGGGTGGCACTGGAACGGGGGCAGCAGCCCCCCCTGGCACCAGAGCCCTCCTGAGGTGGGCAAAGCTCAGCCCTGACCAGGGCACAGCCCCACAGGTGTCCCCATGTCCCTGCAGCTCTGAGATGAGGCTGGAACAGCCAGGCCCTGCCTGGTGGCCATGGCCAGCTGTGCTGGGGGGAAAGCAGCCAGTCCAGAGCTCGGGTTGGGATTGTTTCCCATATTTTTCTTCCTTTGGAAGCACCTTCCATCCCCTCCCCAAGTTCCCATCTCACAGGAACTGCTGCCCTGACAGAGACCCTGCATTTCCCATGCCCAGGGCCCCCCAAGCACTGTCCCAGTTTGAGGGGGTGGGAGCTCCCCCAGCCACAGGCACATCCCCTGCCAGGCCCCCCAAAGCCTGCCCAGGATTAAACCCGGGCTGCAATGTGCTCCGTGTGATAACAGCCCTTCAAAAGCCCCCAGAGGGCAGGGAGATCAGGCAAGAAGGCTTTGAGAAATAATTGGAAGAGCTGCTCCACTGGGAACCGCAGGACATCCACAAGGAGCCCTTAATTAAGAGGAGCAGCGGCGCTGCCCGTGCCTGTGCCCAGAGCTGGGTCACAAGGGGTGTCTGGGCAGGAAAGAACAATCCAGGGAGTGCCTCAGCCCTGTGCAAATCCCCGTGGAAGGGCAGCCCCGGAGGCCCCAGCCACCCTGCATGGCCCTGCTGCTGTCCCTGCTGTCCCTCACACAAAGGGAGGGCTGGGGGAGCAGCCAGCACCGGCTCTGGGGGAAAGGACCCTCCAGGCTGAAAGCCAGCCAGGAAATCGTTAGCCATGTGGCTAATTGCCTGTGAGGCACAGCTGGGGGAGCCTGCCGTGCTCCTTGCACACACCAAGACCAGCAGCCTGCCCTGCTCCTCCAGAGGAACCAGGCCCACCTTGTGCTGGACCACCTGTGAACACCATCCTGAGGGGGAGCAGGGTCCTGAGCCCTGGAAAAGCTGAGCTTTGGGATGGACTGTGTGCTCCCAGGCCCAGGAGGCAAGGGGGGAGTGGGGCAGGAGCAGCAGGGGACAAACCCTGGGGCAGGGCTGGGGTTGGGGCTGGGGCAGGGCTGGGGCAGGGCTGGGTTTGGAGCTGGGTTTGGTGCTGAGTTCAGGGCCGGGTTTGGAGCTGCCAGGGCTGGGATTGGGGCTGGCAGAGCCTGAGCAGGGCTGGGTTTGGTGCCAGGGCTGGAGATGTCAGAGCTGGGTTTGGTGCTGGCAAAGCCCAGGGCAGGGCTGGGTTCTGGGCTGGGGTTGGAGCTGGGGCAGGGCTGGGGTTGGTGCTGGATTTGGAGCTGGGTTTGGTGCTGAATTTGGTGCTGGGTTCAGGTCTGGGTTCAGGTCTGGGTTCAGGGCTGGGTTCAGAGCTGCCAGGGCTGGGTTTGGAGCTGGGGCAGGGCTGGGTTTGGTGCCGGGTTTGGTGCTGGCAGGGCCCAGGGCAGGGCTGGGTTTGGTGCCAGGTTTGAAGCTGGCAAACCCTGGGGCAGGGCGGGGCGGGGCAGGGCAGGGCTGGGCGGGGCAGGGTGGGGCAGGGCAGGGTGGGGTGGGGCGGGGCGGGGGGGGCAGGGCGGGGCAGGGCGGGGCAGGGCGGGGCAGGGCGGGGTAGGGTGGAGCAGGGCAGGGTGGGGCAGGGCGGGGCAGGGCGGGGTAGGGTGGAGCAGGGCGGGGCGGGGCAGGGCGGGGCAGGGCAGGGCGGGGCAGGGCAGGGCGGGGCAGGGTGGGGCGGGGCAGGACGGGGCGCTCACCTGGCGCCTTGAGCTCGTTGCTGATGAAGGTGAGCAGCTCCCGGGAGGTGTCGCAGTAGGGCACGGGCCAGGTCAGGAAGCCGTGGTAGACGCTGGCAGCTTTCAGCAGCAGCTCAGAGCCGGGGGGGAGGTGAGGAGCCTGCGGGGACAGGGACAGGACAGGGGTGAGGGCACAGAGACCCCGAGTGCTGCTTGGAGCCCCAGGGTTGGGCTGGCAGTGCCAGGAGGAGAAGCAAAGCAGAGAGAGCCCCTGTGCCACCCCATCCCCTCCCAAGGATGGGCACAGGATGCCCCGGGCACAGCCCCAAGGAGCCCCTTCCCCACCTCCCCGAGCGGGGCTCACGTGCCCAAGCCTAAATAGAAATTCCTTTTTAAGCCCCTGAAGCCGCACAGATGAATTCCACACAGGCTGTGCTTGTGCGGGACCTGGCAGCAATGACTTCCTTGGGATAATGATGCATTGTGCTGGGAATAATAATCATAAAAAAAAGTATTTCCTGGGAAGGCTCTGCTCCTTTTCATTCACGGTGCCCGTGTGTTTTGCCCAGCTATAATGGGTAAAGAAAAGAATTCCCCTTTATTGTCCATCTCCCTTTCTGATTAGCCCAGCCTTAAAATAAAACCAGCTCCCAAAGCCCTGAAGCTCATTTTCTTTGTCTCTCAGCTTGTGCAATGGTTGCTCGATCCCGATCCCTCTGGATTCATACAGAACCTTTCTTTTTGGGATGAACTGATGATGGCAGGCTGGGAAGGTCCAGCCAAAGCCCCCCCTGATTTCGGAGCCTGCCCCGGGCTGGGATGGGTGCAGCAGCCTCAGCACTTACATAGAGCACGGCCGAGTAGAAGAGCAGGGCCAGGGGCGTCACCAGGTCGTAGTCACACCTGTCCTGCACCTGTGGGAACAGCCCGAGGGCACAGGGATGAGCTGTGGCCGCCAGCACCGCCAAAATATCCCTGAAGGTGCTGGGAGACCTCAGCCCCACCATCCCATCACCACACCCAGGAGACTCCCTCATCCCTATGGGAAAATCACCCCCAAAACCCCAGAAACCAGGGTGGGACAGGCAGAGCCTCCTGCTCTGTCTTCTCCTGGCCAGGCACCCAACCCTCTGGGGCTCCTGGTGCCTGAAATTCCATGGAGGTGGCTCTGAGCAGGGAGCCCAGGCACTGCAGGCAGCCTGGGGAGCTGGGCAGGACAGAGGAATCCGGGGGTGGAATCCAGGGTGGAATCCGGGGGTGAAATCTGGGGTGGGATCAATCCAGGGGTGGAATCCGGGGATGGGATCAATCCAGGGGTGGAATCCATCCAGCAGTGATGCCCAACAATCTCTGATGACCCCAGTCCCCAGGCAGCTTTGCCCAAGCCCATCCTGAGCAAGCCACGGAGCTGCCGGAGCCCCAGAGCCCTCAGCTCCCCACCAGCCCCCCTCACCTCCTGGGTCTTGGCCAGGATCTTCTCCACCAGGATGAGGGAGTTACCGGCGTCCCGGCTCACCAGCTCCTGCAGGCTCCAGCAGTTCAGGCACAGCCCGGCTGTGGGGACAGAGGCGCGGTCACTCACAGAGGCACGGTCACTCAGAGAGCCATGGTCACTCACAGAGCCATGGTCACTCACAGAGGCACGGTCACTCAGAGAGCCATGGTCACTCAGAGAGCCATGGTCACTCACAGAGCCATGGTCACTCACAGAGCCATGGTCACTCACAGAGGCACGGTCACTCACAGAGCCATGGTCACTCACAGAGCCATGGTCACTCAGAGAGCCATGGTCACTCACAGAGGCACGGTCACTCAGAGAGCCATGGTCACTCACAGAGCCATGGTCACTCCCAGAGCCATGGTCACTCACAGAGCCATGGTCACTCACAGAGCCATGGTCACTCACAGAGCCATGGTCAATCACAGCCCGGCTGTGGGGACAGAGGCACAGACACTCATGGCCCCATGGTCACTCATGGCCCCATGATCACTCACGAGGCACACAGCAGCACCAAGAGTGGGCATGGCACACAGCAATGCCGAGAGTGGGAACGGCACATGGCACATGGCAATGCCAAGAGGCACACAGCAATGCCATGAGCAGGCATGGCACACGGCAGTGCCAAGAGTGGGCACGGCACATGGCACTGCCAAAAATGGGCACATGGCAATACCCAGAGCGGGCACAGCGCACGGCAGTGCCAAGAGCAGGCACAGCACACAGCAGTGCCAGAGGTACACAGCAGTGTCAAGAGCGGGCACAGCACATGGCAGCACCAAGAGCGGTCATAGCACACAGCAGTGCCAAGAGTGGGCACATGGCAATGCCCAGAGCGGGCACAGCACACGGCAATGCCAGAGGTACACAGCAGTGCCAAGAGCGGGCACAGCACACGGCAATGCCAGAGGTACACAGCAGTGCCAAGAGCGGGCACAGCACACAGCAGTGCCAGAGGTACACAGCAGTGCCAAGAGCGGGCACAGCACACGGCAATGCCAGAGGTAAGCAGCAGTGCCCAGAGCGGGCACAGCGCATGGCAATGCCAGAGGTACACAGCAGTGCCAAGAGCGGGCACAGCACACAGCAGTGCCAGAGGTACACAGCAGTGCCAAGAGCGGGCACAGCACACGGCAATGCCAGAGGTACACAGCAGTGCCCAGAGCGGGCACAGCGCACGGCAGCACCGTGGGCGGCTCGGAAGGATGAGGCTTTGCCATTGCTTTTCTGAGAAGTGCCCCAAGTGCCCTCTTCCTCCTCCGCCTCCCCGAGCAGCTCCTTCCTGGCCTCGGGGGCGGTGTTTCCCCTCAGAGTGGGCACCGGGCAGAAATCCAGAAGCACCGAAGCAGAAACGGCACCCCCATGCTGCCCTTGCCCACGGCGCTGGGCACGGGCCCTGGTGCCATCAGAGGTGACACCCACGGTGTGGGGGGAAAGCAGAAGGTTCAGTTTCCTCCTCCCCCAGAGCCCCTGGCACCATCTCCTCACCAGGGGCAGGCGGTTTCTCCTGGGGACTGCCCAAGGAAGGGCCAGCTCGGGGCAGCTGGCTCAGGGAGGTGCCCAAGGACTGGCACAGCCCCAGCACCCCTTGGGGAGGGCAGCAAGGCAGCCTGCAGCTGCTGAGACACCGGAGGTGGACGTGGATGTCCAGCACAGGGCACATCCTGGCACTGCCACCCACCCTGGGCAGAGATTTCCACAGGAAAGCCCAGCACAAAGCAGGAGAAATCACCAAAGGGGAAAATCTGCCAGGTCCCCAGAACCACCGGAGCCAAGCCCAGGGCTCTGCTTCACCAAAAACTCCTTTTTTTAGTTTTTTCTGCTCACCAACAAGCAATCAAACATTTTTCTTGCTTTTCACACTCTAATTTGACCATGGTGTCTCTCCTGCAGCACAAAGCAAGGCCAGCCCTGAAGAGGCTCCTCCACAAGGAAAAGGTTTTCCTCCCAAGCACTTCTCTAACGGGGATTTTCATGAGTCACACACAATTCATTTTGATTTGGTTTCTGCAGTAAGTTCTACAGAAAGATCTTCAGTTTACATCCACCACGGGCTCATCCAGGCTGCAAATCTGGGATGGCCAAAGCCTCACAACTCCTCCTTGCTGACCTCACAGCCCTCAGCTCCTCATCCCTTACTCAGGGGGAACAACGTGTTGGAAACGATTACTCACCCTCTCTGGAGCAACCTTGTGTGAAAGTTAGCACAGAAAAATAAAGCTTTATGTGATTTACAAAATTCAGCAAGATCTCAGCCAAAAAGCTGTGACATCATGTGTGTTATTTTAGTGTATGGAAAGGGTAAAAAAGGGGGGAAAGCACAGGAAGTGGGAAATAGAAGTGAGAAATGAGGAAGGTGAAGGTTCCAGCCCAGCCAAGAGCAAGATGAAAGGATTCACTGACTTGTGAGGATCAACCCTGCCCCAAACTGCAGCCTGGACAGGACAGCAATAATGAAACTGTCATCTGCAGCTTGGGGAAGGATGTGACAGCATCTCTGCCCTGGCTCTGGAAGGCAGCAGGGGACAGCTCCGAGGGCTCTGCTCTCTGCTTGCCCTGAACCCTTCCTGCCAGCAGGGACCAAACCCTGCGGCCCTGCCCGCTGGGATGGGACAGCAGCTCCGAGGAGGCAGCAGGGACACGGAGGGACAGCCCCAGGAGGGCTCTGGGGGTCCCCAGCAGGGACAGGGAGGGACAGCCCCAGGAGGGCTCTGGGGGTCCTGGGGGTCCCCAGCAGGGACACGGAGGGACAGCCCCAGGAGGGCTCTGGGGGTCCCCAGCAGGGACACGGAGGGACAGCCCCAGGAGGGCTCTGGGGGTCCCCAGCAGGGACAGGGAGGGACAGCCCAGGAGGGCTCTGGGGGTCCCCAGCAGGGACAGGGAGGGACAGCTCCAGAAGGGCTCTGGGGGTCCTGGGGGTCCCCAGCAGCAGCAGCAGCAGGGCTGGGGCACAGCAGATTCACCAATGCCCACCCAGGGCATGCTGCAGAGCCCTGGCAGAGCAGGAATGATGAGAGGAAGATTTCCGAGGTGCAAAATGCCTGAAATTCTCCCAGGAATGTCAGCTCCTTCTGCAAAGGCCAGGAGAGCCACAGGAAGGGTCTGGAGCCAGGGGACATCACTGGGGTGGGATTCACGGGGGGTCAGCACAGCCCCCAGCCCCAATCCCTGCCCTGCACACCCCAATCTTTGCTGATGAGCTGCAGAAATGATGGAGCTGTGGTTTAAAGCCCCCCAGCCCAAGGAGCAGCACTGAGAGCTGGGGCTGGAGCTGTGAGTGACACAGGAACTGATGGATGTAATTACAGCAGAGGTGGGCTCTGGGCACTGCCCTGCTCCATGGGCACACACTGCCCTGCTCTGGGGGCACACACTGCCCTGCTCCATGGGCACAGAGGGCACACAGGGCTGCCCCGGCCATGCTCTGTCACCGTGCCAAGCACGAGGCTGCGCTTCCAGGAACCAGCAATGTGGGTCACACTGCAGGGCTGCCTCCCAGAGCAGGGGAAAGGCAAGGACACGGGAATCTGCCCCAATCCAGCCCCCAGGTGATGCTGCAGCAGGGAAATGGCAAGGCCCCAGCGGCTGTGAGGGGTGGCAAAGGGAATCCTCTGGGAGCTGGCAGCAGGTAGGATCCTGTCTGCAGCTCTTTGTGGGTCTTGTAGGGGAAAAGAAAAGCAGAAAGGCTCAAAAGAACTGCACAGACAAGAGGGAACCAGAATCTGACAGCCCCCAGATTTCATCCACAAGAGGGTTTGGCAGTGATTTTATCACAGCTCACAGACAGCTACGAGGCAGAAAGGTCAGAATGACATTCAGGAATTATTTCTGCTCGTTGCTGCTCTGCCTTCACCACGCCAGCCCCAATCCCTTCACAGCCCCCTGAGCAAGGCTCAGCTCTTCATGGCCACCACCACCACGGTATCTGAGCCAGGGCTGTGCTGATAACAACATCCCTGTGCTGATAACAACATCCCTGTGCTGTGTGTGACAATGCAGGGATCACAGCCCTGCCTTGGGGCAACAAGCACTGCAGGGCTCTGGCTGATTGCACAGAGGAGCTCTCCTGGGCTGGACAAAGCCCTGTCCTCTGCCCAGCTCGCTCAGGGACAGCTGACACTCCACACCACTGCCCGGCTGATCCTTACACAGGCCAGACCTGTTCAGGGTCCTGGAACACCCTCCTGTCCCAGCAAAATGCCCAGGAGCCCTGGCCAGGCTGGATGCCACCTCTGACTGAGCCCTGGATGGGGAAAGGCCTCCAGCAGCACCAGCAGCTCCCCTAACCCAGAGAGAGCCCTGGGTGAGACACCCCAGCAGGGACAGCACCAGCAACTCCCTGTGACCCAGAGTCCATGGTGAGACACCCCAGCAGGGACAGCACCAGCAGCTCCCTGTGACCCAGAGTCCTGGGTGAGACACCCCAGCAGGGACAGCACCAGCAGCTCCTCTAACCCAGAGCCCCGGGTGAGACACCCTATCAGGAGCCCAGGGGACCCCAGAGAGAGAAGGCCATGGTTGAGGTCACCTACCAGCCCATCTGCTGGCCACAGCGTCCCTGCCCAGCCCGTGCAGGCACCGCTCCAGCGCGTGGTGGATCCTGTCCTCCGTGCACGTGGTGTGCTGCATTTTAACTCATCTCCTGCATTGGAGGGGAAAGGAGGAGGAGAGTTAATGAAGGGTTGCCCTTGGTGGCTCCAGTGTTCACTGGCCATGGTCACAAACCCACCCCAAGTGGCGGGGAAGGCTGCAGAGCTGTCCCCTTGCTGTCACACAGCTGCTGTGAAGGAAATTCCACGTGTCCTTGTGGCAATGTGGGAAACACCGAGGGGAGGTGAGCCCAGCACAGGAGGATGTTGTGAAATTGTGCCTGCAGCCCTGCCACATCCCGCTCTGCTCCAGGGCCCAGGCTGCCCCCTGAGCCTTGGCTGGCAGAGCCCGTGCTGCCCAGGAGGGTTTTATCCCACATCATGTCTGGGACACCAGGAGCAGTAACGGGGATGTTCTGACCTGAGCCATCAGAGGTGCCCAGGTGGCCATTCCCTCCTCCCCTGGGCAGGTGTTCCCCTCTCCCAAGGCACAGAGATGGGTTCAGCTCACACATTCTCTGCCTCTTGTTTAGAAGCAACACAAACACACAATAATAACCGAGTAAGAAGAAATAAAAGGTGCCAGTGCTACAAAACCACCCACAGGGCAGCCCTTGCTTTCAGCCTGGACAGTACCCATGCCACACAGCCACGTCACTCCCAGAGATCCTAAACCACCCAGTTCTCTGCCCACTTGGCCAGGATTTGGGGCCAGCACCCAGCAGTGGCCGTGCCCATCACAGCCTCACCCACCCTGCCCCAGAGTCACTGTGACCTGGCAGAGGCTCCAGAGCCCTCCCTGCCCCGTGTCCCCAGCAGGGCCACCTCCACCCAGCCTGCACTGCCAGCAGCTCCCTGGAAGGGCTCAGGAGAGCTGAGCCTGGTGCTGGAGCTCCCTGGGAGCACAGGGAGCCACCTCCAGCCCTGCCCCAGCCAGGAGCCACCAGCAGCTCCCTGGAGGTGACAGCAAACACCCCGAGCACCACTGACCTGCCCAGTGCCCTCATCTGCTCACCCCAGAGGGGCTCCTGGGCTCCTCCTCACTGCCAGAGGCTGAACTGGGCCGGCAGCAGAACCTTGACCTGTGCCCGGTGCCAGGAGCACCAAAGAGCACCAAGGAGATCCAAGGAGCACCAAGGAGAACCGAGGAGAACCAAGGAGCACCGAGGAGCACTGAGGAGCACCGAGGAGCACCAAGGAGCACCAAGGAGCACACGAGGAGCACCAAGGAGCACCGAGGAAAGCCAAAGAGCACCAAGGAGCACCGAGGAGAACCAAGGAGCACCGAGGAGATCCAAGGAGCACCAAGGAGCACCAAGGAGCACCGAGGAGCACCGAGAAGAACCAAGGAGCACCAAGGAGCACTGAGGAGCACCGAGGAGCACTAAGGAGCACCGAGGAGCACCGAGGAGCACCAAGGAGCACTGAGGAGCACCGAGAAGAACCAAGGAGCACCGAGGAGAACCAAGGAGCACCAAGGAGCACTGAGGAGCACTGAGGAGCACCAAGGAGCACTGAGGAGCACCGAGGAGAACCAAGGAGCACCGAGGAGCACCGAGGAGCACCAAGGAGCACTGAGGAGCACTGAGGAGCACCAAGGAGCACTGAGGAGCACCGAGGAGATCCAAGGAGCACTGAGGAGCACCAAGGAGCACCGAGGAGCACCGAGGAGCACCAAGGAGCACTGAGGAGCACTAAGGAGCACCGAGGAGAACCAAGGAGCACCGAGGAGCACTGGGGAGCACCAAGGAGCACCAAGGAGCACTGAGGAGCACTAAGGAGCACCGAGGAGAACCAAGGAGCACCAAGGAGCACCAAGGAGCACCAAGGAGCACCAAGGAGCACCGAGGAGCACTAAGGAGCACCAAGGAGAACCGAGGAGCACCAAGCAGATCCAAGGAGCACCGAGGAGCATCGAGGAGCATCGAGGAGCACTGGGGAGCACCAAGGAGCACCAAGGAGCACTGAGGAGCACTAAGGAGCACCGAGGAGAACCAAGGAGCACCAAGGAGCACCAAGGAGCACCAAGGAGCACCAAGGAGCACCGAGGAGCACTAAGGAGCACCAAGGAGAACCGAGGAGCACCAAGCAGATCCAAGGAGCACCGAGGAGCATCGAGGAGCATCGAGGAGCACCGAGGGAGCGCAGAAACCAAGCCCAGCCTCGGCCAGGCTGGAGGCAGGAGAAAGGCAGTGAGTAAGAGCCCGGGGTGACTCACAGACACCCCTGCAACAGCCAGCTCACAAACCAGCTCAGTCCTCGGGGGGAGCAGGCTCCTCACCCCGCACCAACCCCAGCATCCCTTCCTGCCTGCCTTGGCACACAGCGGGAGGGAATGTGAAATGAACCCCCCCGACATTGCTGTCACTGTCAAACCACAGAACACCCTCTTCCTGCTGTGCCATGGCCCACACAGCAGCCTGAGCCTCCTCTCCAGGGCAGTGCTGATGGAAGCATTTCCCGTGGGAAAGGCCTGGCTTCGGCCACCACAACGGAGCAGAAACTTTGCTGCTGTCCCCTCCTCGCCACCCACGCTGAGCACGGGGACAGGGGACAGCTCTGGAGAGCCCAATCTGACCTTCAGGAGCCCTGTTAAGCATCTTGAGAACATCCAGAAAAGCAAGTGCTGAGGTCAAGGCTTTGGAAAATGCTTTGCTGTTTGTGAGGGGGTTGAGCAACTCCACGTGGCACCACCCAGTGATGGCCCAGCCCTCTCCACACAGCAGGGACAGTGCCCGGGCTTAGGAGCCCCAAGTCCCCAGAGAAACCCACCCGCCCCAAGGCTTTGGCCTGTTTTCAACAGATGCCCAACAATTCCCAACATCAGGGCTCAGGGCAAGGTTGAACCCATCCCCTCTGAAGGTGTCAGTGCCCAAAAGGGCAATTTATAACAATGAATTATTATAAATTATTTATTTTTAAAATTATTTAGTATTAATTATCATCATAAATTTCTAACCAATTATTTTCTTAAAAGCCACTGATTAAAGTGAGTGAGGGAAGGCCCAGCTTGGGAAGTATCCCAGGATTATCTGTGAAGCTGTCCTTGCATGGGTGCCAGACCCTTGGGGAATTTCCAGCCAGGATTGCTTAGCTAAGAGGCTTCATTCATCTCTGTGGGACACAAAGGTGAGCAGACAAATTAAATATTTCTGTTAATTAACACCAACCTAGTAAACATTTACCCTGTGGTGGGAAGTGGGAACCTGCTGACCTACTGGTTTTAGAATTTCCCTTGTCCTGCTTGAGGCAAAAAAGCAGGACAGTTTGTAAAAACGAAAAAAATAATAGTTTTGAAACAGTATGAAAAAGAATTATCAACAAAACCCATCTTTTGCTGCCGAGCTGTGAAGCCACCAGAGGTCACGGGAAAGCCTTGGGGCATCACAGCTCCCTGACGAGGACTTTCCACTCAGCTGGGACCCGCTGGGGTTCCCCCTTCCCTCCGTGCCCTGGGACCTTTCCCTGCCAGGGCTTTGCTGCTGCCCAGGATCTGCTCCATGCCCAGGAGCAGAGGGTCCCTCGGGAGCCCAGGTGACAGCAGCAGCTCTGCAGGGCCGGGACGGGGCACGGAGCTGCCTTTCCAGCAGGGACAATCCCTTCTCTTGGGCTGAGATCCACCCAAGCCCCATCTCCAACACCCAGGGCACTCCGCTGAGCTCCCCCTGCAGTGGTGGAGCCCAGGACCAGAGGGGAGAGCTCAAAGAACCAAAATGAAGCAGTGGAGAGGATCAGACCCCCCTGCAGGACCCCTCTCACCGCCCAGCAGAGCAATCCCCGGAGCCTGGGGGCTCCACCAGCCCCAGGAAAGGTTCCAAGGGCAGGAGAGCCCGGCCAGGCAGACACGGAGCGAGCCGAGATCTCCCTTCCCATGGCCAAGCCCAGCAACATCTCCTGGGAATGGAAAGGAGCTGCCAAGGAGCTGCCAAGGACCTTCCAGAGGGGATCCCGCAGCTCCACCGGCACCTGGAAACCCGCGGGTACCCTCGGGCCGGGGAAAACGCCCTTTCCTGCCCCGATTGTTCTGGGGCTGAGCATCCTGGGCAGGAAACAGGAGAGGAAAAACAAAGCCCTGGGCCCGCGGGAGCAGCTCTGAATGCGCTGCCAGGTTTAGGACAGTGGCAGTGGCTGCAGGGACATGGATGCCTCGCCGGGGTTGGTGCCAGGACAGGGCTCAGCACCCGGAGGGGTTTGGGGACTGGGGGAACCAGGAGAAGGAGCCCAATGAGGCTGAAAGAAGCAGGAACTTGGGCTGATGCTGCAGAAGAAAATTCATTTGGTCTAAAGCAAAGGGTTCCTAGCCAGAGCTGTCTTCAAGGTGAGATCCCCAGAAAGGAGGATCACCAGATCCTCTGAGCTCCACCTCAGCTCTCTGCCTCCCCAGCTCATCCTGGAGGGGCAGGACAGGAGCTCTGGGAGATCCTCACTGCAGAGGAAGGGCTGGACATGGAGATGTGCCCTGGACATGGAGCTGTGTCTGGACACCGAGCTGTGCCCTGGACACCGAGCTGGGCCTGGACACCGAGCTGTGCCCTGGACATGGAGCTGGGCCCTGGACACCGAGCTGTGCCCTGGACACCGAGCTGTGCCTGGACACCGAGCCAGGCCCCGGACATGGAGATGTGCCCTGGACACTGAGCTGTGCCCTGGACACCGAGCTGGGCCCTGGACACTGAGCTGTGCCCTGGACATGGAGATGTGCCCTGGACACCGAGCTGTGCCCTGGACACCGAGCTGGGCCCTGGACACCGAGCTGTGCCCTGGACATGGAGCTGTGCCTGGACACCGAGCTGTGCCCTGGACACCGAGCTGGGCCTGGACACCGAGCTGGGCCTGGACACCGAGCCAGGCCCCGGACATGGAGATGTGCCCTGGACACTGAGCTGTGCCCTGGACATGGAGATGTGCCCTGGACACCGAGCTGGGCCTGGACATGGAGCTGGGCCTGGACACCGAGCTGTGCCCTGGACACCGAGCTGTGCCCTGGACACCGAGCTGGGCCTGGACATGGAGCTGGGCCATGGACACTGAGCCGGGCCCAGCAATGCAGCAGCACGTGCCTGGTGCCTGCTCCTCCGGTGAAACTGTTTTTCTTAGATTACAGAAGAAAACCTTGGGTTTCAGCTGTTTGTTTGCACAATTTTGCTGCCTCCCCTCCACCTCGCAGAGGAGCCGAAGATAGAAAGCCGGAGCGAGGGAGGGAGGGAGCAGCTGGAGGAAGCCTTTGTGGGGCACGGGGCAGTGCGGGGAGAAAGCTGCGATTTTCAAGAAAAACTTCACCTCGGTGTTTGTCAGCGAGCGAGAGCTCTGCACGCAGCAGGAGATGGGGCTGATAAGATGTTCACTCAAACCACAGCAAGGCAGGGTACCAGGGGATCCGGGAGGCAACTGGGGTGACAAACATCCTCCCAGGGCGTCTGCAGAGGAGGCTGTGCCAGCCAAAGCCCGGCTCAAACAGGGCCGGGGCACAGGCTGCTGTGACACTGAGGGTGAGCACACACAGCAGGGACCTGAGGGACATTCACTGTTGGGCTGTGAACCCTAACTCCAGAGAGTCCCCACTCCCCGAGCCAACGGGGGAAGAGGCAGCAGAGGAGGAACACAGAGAATCGCTCCCCAAGAGCGCCTGAGGCAGTGATTTCATCTCAAAGCAGAAGATAAAACTCCTGACACAAGAAGAAAATCTACCTGTGGAATAACGAGAGTGCCTGTGCCTGCAGGATAACGGTGCTGAGGGGCAGGAACGACACGGGACATCCCACTGCTCACAGGAGGAAACAAATCCTGAGTTAGGAGTGGGAAATGGTGGTTTGGGAAGAGGAGAGGTACCAGCCTTGGGAGAAAGGCTGCCTGGGTAGGGTTTGCTCCTGTTCTTTCTGAACTGCAGCGCCTCATTTACACCAGAAATGTGAGAACTGGGGAGCCCTCAAAGAGCCCCAGCTGCAGAGCTGCCCCAGAGCCAGAGAGCAGCGCCTGCTCTGGCTGTGTCTGAGAGCTGGGCTGCAGGAGAGGCTCCCACCGCGGGCCAGGGAAAGCACCTAACGTGCAGAGAGGTTTCGGAGTGCTCCGAGTGTCAAACAGCACCTACAGAGCGAGTGCCAAACAGCAGCTACAGAGCGAGTGCCAAACAGCACCTACAGAGCGAGTGCCAAACAGCAGCTACAGAACATGACACAACAGGGGCACAGCAGCACTGGTGTCACACCCAGGGGTGGCTGGCTGCTCCCCCTGTGCCCGCAGCACCAATATTACACCCAGGGCTGGCTGCCCGCTCCCCCTGTGCCAGCAGCACCAATATTACACCCAGGGCTGCCTGCCTGCTCCCCCGTACCCAGCATGGTTTAACCCCGAGCAAGGGCACCCAGCAAGCCCAGATGCCCATCAGGGCAGGGCTGACCCTGCTGTGGGACCCGCAGAGGGCACAGGAGGGGCTCAGGCCCAGCTGAGCCCGCAGAGGCAGCGCTGTGCCCGCTCAGCACCCGCGGTTTCATCGCCGGCACCTCCCGGCCCCGGGATCGGAGCAGGAAACCCACAGGGGGCTCAGAACAGCCTAAGACGAGTCAGCCCCACTCAGAGCCCTCCATCCCAGCCCCGGGTGTCGCTGCCAAGGGGTTATTCAATGGGATTTCCCAAATCCCAGCACCAGGATTACCTGCGTTAGCAGCCGCGGCTTAAGGCTGGGCTCGGGAGGTGAAGGATCTGTGAGCGCCAAAAAATAAACCCGAGAGTGCAAACAAACAACAACGGCTCCAAAGTGCAACCGCCTTTGTTGGGGAGATTTGGAGATAAAGGTTCCACTGAAAGAAAGGAAAAAATCCAAAATATCGGGAGCAGGGTCCCAGCACTGCCCACCCCAGCTGCCCTCGGCTCTGGGATGTGCTGTCCCCCGGCTGATAAAGGCACAGAGAGGCTGCTGCAGCATCAGGAGCAGGACCCACAGCACCCCCAGGGTGAAACAAGCCCGTGGGGGCTCCCGACATCACAAACCACCTGCCAAGGGGGCACCTCGGCCCCATCCCTCCAGAGGAGCAGCCCTGGTGATAACGGAGATGTGTGACCCCAAATTTAGGACTGAGCTGTCCCAAGGGTGTGCAACCAAAGCTGCAAACTGAACCACAGGAGGAGCAAAACCAGGGCTGCAAGAGACTCAGCAAAAAGAACAAAATAATCCATGAAACTGTTCTGAGTTGAGGGAATTCCTCAGTGAATGGAGAGGTTGCCAAAGAAATCAATCTGCCCAGAGAATGCACAAGGAGAGACTCAAAGAGTCAGAACAAAACCTTGCAAATCATCATTTCAAAACAGCGTTTGCCCTCATCTGCCTGTGATTCAAAAAGCAAAAATCGAGCCAGAAAAAATGAAACTTCTTGCTCCTGATCAACAGAGACGTTTTGCTCCACACACCAGTTTAGATTCACACAGCAAAGAGCAGACCCCCAGCAGGGCAGCCCTCCCTGTGAGCAGTGGGACCCACCCAGGTGTTTCACCTGCCCTCAGCGAGGGTTCCTGTGCTGCTTTGCCCTCCTGCAGCATCCCTGAGACATCCCAAACCTGGAGCTCCAACTGCTCCTGTGTCTCCAGAGCTCCCAGTCACTCAGTTCCACTCCCAGTGGAGACGCTGGTGGTTTCCAGGGACCAGGGACGGCTTTAATCCCGTGTGAGGGCAGGTGAAACACCTGGCTCAGAGTGGGGAACCCCAGCAAGCCCTGCACAGGAGGCAGAGCTCCTGCCCTGGGCAGAGACCTGACAGGGGCTGGGGCCTCCTCCCTGGGGTATTCCAGAGGGGCCTGGGCACAGCCCTGAGCTCTGGCCCTGCTGGAGATGAGCCCCTGGGAGCCCTTCCAGCCTGGCCCACCCTGGGATTCTGGGATCTGAGGGCACTTTAAACCCCGAGCTGCCATAAAATCCATCACCAGAACAATCCCGTGCTTGTCTCAGCTTCTCCACTTTCTCTATTTTAACCACAGCACTCACAGCTCAGGTCTCACCTGGGCATTGGGGATGGCTCTGTGAGGTGCCTGGATGAACTTTTTAAAATATTTCATTATTTTTAAATAGAAACAGCCCAGGCTGAGCTGAGGGAGGTCCCTGCCAGCCCAGAGGGGGCTCAGGGCACATCCCAACCTCCCACCTCAGCACTGCCGGGCTGGCAGCAGCTCATTCCCCTTCTCACTCACCTCCGGGGAGACAGCGCATTATTTCTGGGCTTTTAAACCTCAAAACACTGACTTAAAGCTGCTGCAGGGTTATTGTACCGGAGCTCAGGCCGTGGGTTATTGTACCGGAGCTCAGGTTGGTGGGTTATTGCACCGGAGCTCAGGCCGTGGGTTATTTAGAAGAGCTCAGGCCATGGGTTATTGCACAGGAGCTCAGGCCGTGGGTTATTTTAGAAGAGCTCAGGCCGTGGGTTATTGTACCAAAGCTCAGGCCAGTGGGTTATTGTACCGGAGCTCAGGCTGTGGGTTATTTTAGAAGAGTTCAGGCTGGTGGGTTATTGCACCAGAGCTCAGGCTGGTGGGTTATTGCACCGGAGCTCAGGCCATGGGTTATTGTACCGGAGCTCAGGCCGTGGGTTATTGTACTGGGGCTCAGGCCATGGGTTATTGTACCAGAGCTCAGGCCATGGGTTATTGTACCGGAGCTCAGGCCGTGGGTTATTGTACTGGGGCTCAGGTTAGCGGGCTATTGTACCGGAGCTCAGGCCGTGGGTTATTGTACCAGAGCTCAGGTTGGTGGGTTATTGCACCGGAGCTCAGGCCATGGGTTATTGTACCGGAGCTCAGGCCATGGGTTATTGTACTGGAGCTCAGGCCGTGGGTTATTGTACCGGAGCTCAGGCCGTGGGTTATTGTACTGGGGCTCAGGTTGGTGGGTTATTGTACCGGAGCTCAGGCCATGGGTTATTGTACCGGAGCTCAGGCCGTGGGTTATTGTACCGGAGCTCAGGCCGTGGGTTATTGTACCGGAGCTCAGGCCATGGGTTATTGTACCGGAGCTCAGGCCGTGGGTTATTGTACCGGAGCTCAGGCCATGGGTTATTGTACCGGAGCTCAGGCTGTGGGTTATTGTACTGGAGCTCAGGCCGTGGGTTATTGTACCGGAGCTCAGGCCATGGGTTATTGTACCGGAGCTCAGGCCGTGGGTTATTGTACCGGAGCTCAGGCCGTGAGTTATTGTACTGGAGCTCAGGCCGTGGGTTATTGTACCGGAGCTCAGGCCATGGGTTATTGTACCGGAGCTCAGGCCAGTGGTTCCAGCCGCAGCTCCCGGCTGGGATCAAAGGACACCGGAGCTGAGGGGGGTCCCGGCTCCCTCGGGAATGTCCCGCACTCTCCAAATTAACACGGGAGGTGTAAGGACACGGCTAATTAACCAGCCTGGCCCCTGCACGATTAGGGGCAGCCAATTAGCGGCAATTCGCTGTCCTGGCGCTGGATGAGCACTCGCTGCTGCTCTGGAGGGCAGGTCCCACAGGGAGAAGGGCAAAGTGCCCTCGGTCCCTGCTCTGGCACACCTCCCGGTGTTTGTGCTTTCCTCCCCAGCTCTGACACCTCACTGGTGTTCTGTTCTCCTCCCCAGCTCTGGGACACCTCACCGGTATTCCTGCTGTCCTTCCCAGAGGAGAGCAGAAAATATTTCTCTCTGTGCCCCCAAATCTCATTCCTGGAGCTGCTGCAGCTCTCTCAGCACACCGCGGGCAGCGTTGGAGCTCCTCCTGTGCCGGGCACGTCTCTCCTCGGCACAAACATCCAAAACTGAAATGAGTGACCTGCCCGTGGTGTTCTGGGGGTGAGGAGCACTCCCAGCATGAGGGGCACCCTAAAGCTCCGTGTTTCAATGAGTTGTTGGGTTTTTCCCTGTCCAGCTCCATCTGTGACTCAGCAGCACCCAGAGCATCCCCCAGGCTCCCCGGGTGTCCCAGGGCCCAACAAGGGGGGACAAGGACCCAGCACCCGTCACCTCCCAGGCTGCTCACCCCTAAAGGAATACAACACAGGCTGCTGCTGTCCAGAGCTCCCAGAGGGACCCACAGGTCCACGAGCAAAGCCCAGAGCTGGGTGAGATCTCTCTGTGCCTCAGTTTCCCCTCCAGCAGGAGTGGCCAAGGATCCTGCTCAGCAAAGTCCCTCAGCTGCAAAGGTGAAGCAGAACTTTCTTACATCCTCTCACTTTTATCCCCTACTGTAACCTCCCCAATCCCACTTATAAACCCGGCAGAGCAGGACATGCCAAAAAAGCATTTTTATAATAAAACGTCCTAATTCTCCACCGAGGTTATTTCTAACCCGCAAGAACCACTTGCCTTAACCAAGACATCCTGCCACGGGCACCCAGCCTCCCATGCTCGAAGTCTCTGAGCAGCAAAGCAATGACACACAGCCAGAAGTGCCCATGCAGCAGCAAATTGCAGAAATAAAGATGCACACGAGAACACCACGTGTTCCCAGCAGTGCTGCAAGCAGGGGAGCTGTGGATTTGACCACTGGGACCAGAACTGCCCTGGAACTGCTTTGTTTTGTTTTGTTGTTTTTTTTAAATCCCAAATTTCTCAGAAACAAAATACAGAACTGCCTTGTCCAGAGCCCTGCTGCTGCAGCAAGCGCTCAGCTCAGTAAATCTAATTAATGAGCCAGGAAAAGTGTCACTCGTTTGCTAACTACTGCACCCGGGGCTGCCAAACAGACAGATAAAGGATTTAACTGGGGCCCATTCCAGCCAAAGGAGCTGGGAACCTGGCAGGGAGAGCAGGAGATTAGAGGGGGCTGAAAAGAAAAGGAGAGGAGGGGGAAAGGAAAAAACATCCCGCTAGATTAGCACTTTGCAAATGCAGGCATGTAAATCAGCTTAGGCTGGCCATAATGCCACCCTTGTGAGCATCTGGGCACAGCAGCGGGCAGGGCCTGCCCTGAGTGGGGCTCAGGGTCCCAGAGAGGAGTTCTATCACAAACAGCAGCTCCCCCAGAAAACAGCAGATCCACCACAAACAGCAGCTCCATCACAAACAGCAGCTCCATCACAACCAGCAGCCCCCTCTCAGAACCAGCAGCCCCCTCTCACGACCAGCAGCCCCCTCTCAGAACCAGCAGCCCCCTCTCACAACCAGCAGCCCCCTCTCAGAACCAGCAGCTCCCTCTCAGAACCAGCAGGTCCCTCTCAGAACCAGCAGGTCCCTCTCACAACCAGCAGCCCCCTCTCACAAGCAGCAGCCCCCTCTCAGAACCAGCAGCCCCCTCTCAGAACCAGCAGCCCCCTCTCAGAACCAGCAGCCCCCTCTCAGAGCTCAGCCCTGCTCCCACCAGCTCTCAAGTTTGCACAGGAAGCCAATTAGGGCAGACCTGGGAACAGAGGAAGATTCATAATTGCAATTAAGGCTTCAAAGGGCTGGTCCCAAGCACGGCCGTTGCAGATGGAGCTGGGGGAGGGAAAATCCCAACAAACTCTTGGAAACACGGGGTTTTAGGATCCCCACAAGCTGGAAGAGCTCCTCACCCCCAGAACAAGGCATCACTTGGCAGAGAAGGACTCAGCCCCGAGGGGTCCAACAGAACCAAGAGATTTGGGGTTAAATCTGCATCAAAGGGATCCAACATTTGTGCCTTATTGCTGCTGACCCTGATCCTCCATCCCATCCCATCCTATCCCATCACATCCCACCCCATCCCATCCCATCCCATCCCATCCCATCCCATCCCCAGATGTGCTCGTGGCTCTGGCCCAGCCATGGATCTGCTGCTCCCCTGTGCCTCTGGCAGGAGAAAGGGCTGAGACGAGCCAAGAGAAAAGGAAACTCACCCGAGGTGCCAGGGCCACCCCTGGGGATGTGGGCAGAGCACAGAGGGGCTGCAGCAGCGGCTCTTGTGCCCCTCAGGATGGCTCCACTGTGCCCGTGCCCGCTGCCAGCCCTCACTGGCACTTCCCTGTGCTGGCACCTCCTCTCCTCACACACTCCCAGCTTCCCTGCAGCCCCTCCCAGCACCTCTGGGCAGCTGGAGAACACCTGGCAGGGGCTGGGGCAGAGCTGGGGCTGGAGCAGAGCTGGGTGCTCGGGCTGCTCCCCTCACTGGGGATCCTCCTTTTCCTTTTGTCCAGGTCCCCAGAACAGCCCAGGCTCAGGGAATTGCTGCTCTGGAACCCCGGAGCCCACAGGGACAAGGTGACCCCCCCAGTCATCCACAGCATGTCCCAAAGTGCTGCTGCTCTCCCCCACAGGTCCAACTCCTCCTTCTCATCCCCCCTCAGCTGCCCTGGGGAGCTGTTCCCAGGCTCAGAATCTGTGGTGTGACCTTGGAAAGTCCTTTGTGTCTCTGGAAATTCTCTGGCTCTGGGTGTTTTTGCATAAGCTCCTTTCCCTGGGATGTTTTGCCCTGGTGCTGAGCACGTAGGGCTGGGTAACCAAATGAGGTCAAAGAAAATTCCAGCCAAAAGCCCGGCAGCCTCCGTGGGAGCGGCCAAGAGCATCCCCAGGAGCACAGGCTGAGGGCTGAGCAGCACCAGACAATCACCCCAAGGTGGGAATATCCCTGTGGAAACCAGCAGCATTGCACGAGATCCAAAACAACCCACGGGTGAGCAGGGACAGGGATGGTCCCTCCCAGGGTGGGAAAACAGGAGAAGGGAACTCCCCAGAGCCTGCAAAGCCTGCAGCCCCCATGCTGGGGTCTCCTGCCATTGCTACACTGCCCAGCTGAGGAGGAAACCCCGGGCCAGGAGCTGGATCCCAGATCCATCCCACACACATCCCAAATCCATCCCCACACAGATCCCAAATCCATCCCCACACAGATCCCAAATCCACCCCACACAGATCCCAAATCCATCCCCACACAGATCCCAAATCCATCCCCACCCAAATCCATCCCCACACAGATCCCAAATCCATCCCACACAGATCCCAAATCCATCCCCACACAGACCCCAAATCCATCCCCACACAGACCCCAAATCCATCCCCACACAGATCCCAAATCCATCCCCACACAAACCCCAAATCCATCCCCACCCAGATTCCAAATCCATCACACACAGATCCCAAATCCATCCCACCCAGATCCCAAATCCATCCTCACACAGACCCCAAATCCATCCCCACCCAGATCCCAAATCCATCCCCACTCAGATCCCAAATCCATCCCACCCAGATCCCCCTCCCCAGCCATGGCTGACACCGTTTCCAAGGACAACCCTCACTTCTGCAATTTCAGAGATCTTCTTTCCCCACCTTCCGTGTGCTGCCCCAAAAAGAGAAGTGCTCGGGGCCAGGGGGAAGTTGTGGTGCCCTTTCCTATCCTGGAGAGGATTTCAGGCTCCTGCCACATCCGAGGGGCAGCTCTGGCCACGCTGCAGGGCTGGCACTGCACAGGGCCCTGCTCTGGGGTGAGCAGTTCCAGGAACATCAACAGTCCAGAGCAAGAAAACCCAGACACAAATGATGGGGCAGAAACGACCAGGCTGCCCCTGAAATAAAGCCCAGACACAAATGATGGGGCAGAAACGACCAGGCTGCCCCTGAAATAAAGCCCAGACAGAAATGATGGGGCAGAAATGACCAGGCTGCCCCTGGCACCCACCAGGTACCCCAGCAGGGCACATGGGCACACAGGGCTGGGCAGGGAGGGGCAGGAAAGCAGCTCCAGGGCCAAGCCAGGACTTTGGGCTCCCCCAAAGGATGGCACAGGTGGGCAAGCTGGGCTTAGGCAATCCTGAGCCTTCCCCCCTGGTTTGAGGGGTCAGCTCCCCCCAGGCAGCAGCAGCAGAGCCAAGAGAGCCCCCCCTACTCCCCTGCGTGTGCCCACCTGGGCTGAAGGAACAGCTCCATCCTCAGCAGCTGCTGCCACATCCCAGGAGAAGGCTCTTCCCACCATCATCACCAGAGCCTGCTCCCTTTGCTCAGCACGAGGGCTCTGCCCTCCACTCTGAGGGGACTCAGTCAGTCATCACTGCTGTCCTGCTCTCCACTCTGAGGGGACTCAGTCATCACTCCTGTCCTGCTCTCCACTCTGAGGGGACTCAGCCTCACTCCTGTGCTGCTCTCCACTCTGGAGGAGTTTCAGTCATCACTCCTGTCCTGCTCTCCACTCTGGAGGAGTTTCAGTCATCACTCCTGTCCTGCTCTCCACTCTGGAGGAGTTTCAGTCATCACTCCTGTCCCTGCAGCCACCAAGGCCTGGATTTCTGCTGCCATGATGGAAATTCCATCCCCGTGTGGAGGGAAAGGTCTCCCACATCCCTTCCCCAGGGGGTCAAGCCCCGTTAGCAGGAGCTTTCTCCAGCACACCCAGGAGTGGCTCAGGCCCCATTCACTCTTTACAAATTCCTTCTGGAGCTCATCCCCAGAGAGGTGATTTCAGAGGGACTGTCCTGGGCACTGCAATTACGGAGCATTAATTAGCACGGAGAGCAGCCCAGCAGCCACAGGGTGAGAACACAACGCCCAGAATTCACACCTCGTGGGAGTCACTGGGGGAGCAGCACACAAGATCTGCCACTGCAAGGGCTCCCATCCCCCTGAACGAGGGGGAAATGGAATTTCTCAGAGGGACCAGGTCCTCGGGGCTTGCAGAGGAGGGCATTCAGCAGGAAAACCCAGTTCCCCTCCAAAAACCCCCCAGAGCACAGCTGCTCAGAGGGAGAAACCACTGGGGGATTAAAGTCCTCACTCAGCACCAGCTGAAGAGGGAAACTGCCCTTGCTGCCCCACAGAACATTGATCTCCACAGGGATGGAGCTGAACGAGGCTGTCAGAGCTGCCTGGGGCTGCCCAGGTGCTCCCTGAGTTCATTCATGGTTGGGGCTGGCAGGGACCCTCTCCAGCCTGAAATCCTTGTGAACTTTGTGAACACTCCTGGTGTCCTGTTCCTTACAGCTCCAGAAACTCCAGGGTTATCATCCTGAGCCCCAAAAACAACGGAGTCCAAGCAAGAGGAACACCAATAAACCATGCAGTGACTTTGGAGCGCCCCATCATCTCTCTGCTCTGCTGGGGGGCCCTGTGGGGACCCTGGGTCTGTCCAGGAACAGGAGCCATTGCCTCCAACAGCCAGCCTGGATGGGGATGGAGAGACCACCCAGGGCATCAGCACCCCAGCCTGTGGGGGATGGAGAGACCACCCAGGGCATCAGCACCCCAGCCTGTGGGGGATGGAGAGACCACCCAGGGCATCAGCACCCAGCCTGGATGGGGATGGAGAGACCACCCAGGGCATCACCACCCCAGCCTGGATGGGCATGGAGAGACCACGCAAGACATCAGCACCCCCAGCCTGGATGGGGATGGAGAGACCACCCAGGACATCAGCACCCCAGCCTGGATGGGGATGGAGAGACCACCCAGGACATCAGCACCCCAGCCTGGGGGGGATGGAGAGATCACCCAGGGCATCAGCACCCCAGCATGGATGGGCATGGAGAGACCACCCAGGGCATCAGCACCCCCAGCCTGGGGGGGGATGGAGAGACCACCCAGGGCATCAGCACCCCAGCCTCAGGGGGATGGAGAGACCACCCAGGGCATCAGCACCCCAGCCTGGATGGGGATGGAGAGACCACCCAGGGCATCAGCACCCCAGCCTGGATGGGGATGGAGAGACCACCCAGGGCATCAGCACCCCAGCCTGAGTGGGGATGGGGATGGAGGGGCCACCCAGGGCATCACCACCCCAGCCTGGATGGGCATGGAGAGACCACCCAGGACATCAGCACCCCAGCCTGGATGGGCATGGGGATGGGGATGGAGGGGCCACCCAGGGCATCACCACCCCAGCCTGGATGGGGATGGGGATGGAGGGGCCACCCATGGCATCAGCACCCCAGCCTGGGGGGAGATGGAGAGACCACCCAGGGCATCAGCACCCCATCCCCAGCCCTGCCCCCTCACGGGGCTCTGGGAGGTTGGCAGAACTCAGCCAGCTCTGTTCTCCTCCTCAAAAACCCCAAGGCCAACAGAAATGACACAGATCTGATGTGAGTAAGAGCTGCCCAGTTTTATAGCTCGGTTTTCAGAGAGGAAATGCTCTTGTTCCTGGCAGCAATTCTGAAAACCCCTGGCCACATGATGCAAGAGTTAATTTTAGCCTCTAGCAGTCATTGTCAGCGCAGGGGAGGCTGAAGTTCCATCCCACATCGCAGGCAGTGCTGGCTCCAGGTGGGATCCCAGGAGAGAGGCTGGGGACAGCCTGGAGTGGGCACAGCCTGGCAGGAGCTGGGGTACCCAGCAGGGTGGGGTGGGAGCCCCAGGGGAGGTGGGAGCTCAGCACAGGAGTTCCTGTGTGTCACAGGGGGAAAGACAAAAAATTCAGCGAGTGCATCATTCAGAGAGGGAAATAAAGGTTTTTCCCAAAGTGCAGCAGCCCGAGCTGCCCGTGCTGAGGAGGAGCTGAAGGACCCAGCAGTGGCCAGTGACCCCTCCCAGCACCCCCAGGGACAGACACAAGGGCACATCCCTGCTGGGGGGATCCATGCCCACTCACGGGGCAGAGCTGGTGAAACCCCGGCTGTGTCCAGGCTCAGCAGGAGAAACTCCCAAAAGCCTGGGAACCCCTCCTGCTGTGGGACCCCTGGGTCCATGGGCACACGGAGCTGGCACTGAGCTCCTCCCATGGGCTCCTGCAGGTGCCCCAAGGATGGGCTGGGATCAGGAGGGTCCCAGCACAGTCCCCACAGCAGCTGCCCCACACAGGGCCCTTCTCTGGCCATGCCTGGGAAAATCCCTTCTCATGTGCAAGGTCACGTGTGGGTGGCACTGTCACCTCCAGAGCGCAGGGAAACACCAACGCTGCCACACCAGGAGAGCTGCTCCTCACCCTCCTGTGCTCCCTGAGCCAGCCCTGCCCCTCCAAACCCTTCCCAGGGCTCCTGTCCCATCCTGTGTTCTCCTGACCCTGCCCCTCCAAACCCTTCCCAGGGCTCCTGTCCCATCCTGTGTCCCCTGTCCTGCCTCTCCAAACCCTTCCCAGGGTTCCTGTCCCATCCTGTGTCCCCTGTCCTGCCTCTCCAAACCCTTCCCAGGGTTCCTGTGTCCCCTGTCCTGCCTCTCCAAACCCTTCCCAGGGTTCCTGTCCCATCCTGTGTCCCCTGTCCTGCCTCTCCAAACCCTTCCCAGGGTTCCTGTCCCCACAAATGTCCCTGTGGCTCCTTGCTCTGCTCCCCTGGCTCACAGGATGGGGTAGGGTTGGGTCTGGTGGTTTTTTTCTATAGAATAAACATCTCCCAGCCTGGACGGGGCCAGGGACCATCCCAGGTGGCACAGGTGTCCCTCCCAGAGGGGACCCCAATCTCTGCCCCACTGCCTTCCCCTCGCAGCTCCCTCCTGTGCAGGAGCTGATCCCAGTTCCTCCTGGCCATTTGGAAAAACAAGTTTACACGTGAGGTTTCAATTGGCTCTGGCTCTGCTGAACTCCTCCAGCTGTGACACAAAGTGAGTGAGAGACAAACCTACAAACAAGCAGCGTGACCATTTCTGAGGGCTTTCTGTGAGCTCTAACGCCAAACCCACTAAACAGATTAACTTAAAGCATAAACAAGCGAGTAAATCTTTCCCCCAAGGCCCTGTGGAGCCAAAGGAAGCTTTAGAAGTTGCTTCCTGCCATTGTGGAGGCCCTGCTGGGAACCCAGGAGCCTTTTCAGTCCCTGGCTTGGTTGCCCAAACCCTGCAGATTGCTCCCAGCACCACTGGCTGCAGCACCACGAGCACGGATGGTGGCAGGGATGGTTTTGTACCCATCGCCCTCAGGACAGGGGCAAGAGGGGCTGGAAGTCACAGATGATGGCAGGGATGGTTCTGTCCCCATCACCCTCAGGACAGGGGCAAGAGGGGCTGGAAGTCACAGATGATGGCAGGGATGGTTCTGTCCCCATCACCCTCAGTACAGACCCAGGCAGGGCTGGATGTCACAGATGATGGCAGGGATGTTTTTGTGCCCATCACCCTCAGTACAGACCCAGGCAGGGCTGGATGTCACAGATGATGGCAGGGAGTTTCTGTCCCCATCGCCCTCAGGACAGGGGCAGGCAGGGCTGGATGTCACAGACCTGCCAGGAGGGTGTGAGCCCCACCTGGGGGGTACAGCCACAGCTCCCCCGTGCCAACCAGGGCAAGGAAGGGAGGAAGGAGATCTCCAGAGGGGGCACAGCCCAAGGACAGGGGCACCCATGCAGCAGTGGCCAAGGCCAGCAGGCTTCACCTCCTCAAACAGCCGGGGCAGCATCCACCCCTCCCTGGGAGGGAGAGCAGCAAACCCAGAGCCTGAGACCTTCCCAAAGCCACGTTCACCCTGGGGGCTGCAGGCTCAGCCCTGGAGGCCATTGCTGTGTCCCAGAGGTGCAGGGGACAGCACTCACAGGGAAGGGGCTGGCACTGGGGACCTCGGGGCAGCCCCACCATGGTGAGCTGGCCATGCCCAAGGGCAGGGCCCCAAGCTGGACCATCCTTTGGGCTGGCCTTGTACAGCCACAGCTGCATCCCAGGCAGCCCAAAAATCCTGCTCTCACCTGGAGCAGGTGGGACCATGGTTAATGCTCACCTGGAGCAGGTGGGACCATGTTTAACCCTCACCTGGAGCAGGTGGGATGGTGTTTAACCCTCACCTGGAGCAGGTGGGACCATGGTTAATGCTCACCTGGAGCAGGTGGGACCATGTTTAACTCTCACCTGGAGCAGGTGGGACCGTGTTTAACCCTCACCTGGAGCAGGTGGGATGGGGTCTAACACTCAATATCCTCCATCACTTCTAAACCAGCACCAGGATCTGGCAGCTCAGGGAGTTCCCAGGCTCTGGGCCATAAAAGTGGGTTTTGGGTTTGCAACCATTGCTCCACACCCTGGAATTCCCTAAGGGAATTGTCCCTGGCATGGAGCCTGGGGACAATTCCCAGTCAGTGGGCAGCCCTCGGGGAACATGGACCTTGTTGGCTTTGATTGCAAGCCAGCTAATTGATCCAGGGAGGTCTCAGCAGGACCCCACAGCTGGATGAGGAGTAGCAGGGATCTCCCACAGCTGGATGAGGAGCAGCAGGGATCTCCCACAGCTAGAAGAGGAGCAGCAGGGATCTCCCACAGCTGGATAAGGAGCAGCAGGGATCTCTCCTGGGCTGGAATTCCCTCATTCCCAAAACCCCAGGCTGGAATTCCCTCATTCCCACCACAAATCCCCCACACCTGAGAGATGCTGTGAGTTCCCCAGGCAGCTGCATGCCATGTGTACACGTTTAGGAGCTCTATCGACACAAAGACACCGAGAATGAAGAAACATTGGCGGGGTTTCACATGCACAGACTGCCAGAAACAATGAGAAAAGGGAAATGCCACCTGAAAGGATGGGAGCTTGTTTGCCGAGAAGCCTCTGGGCTGAGGGTTTAAATAGACACAGAGCACGGGGGAAGCAGCTGAAAGGGGAAGCGTTTCATCCTAATTTGAGACAACAAAGAATAGGCCTTTGTGGAAGGATGAAAACACTTCTGCAGGCCCGGGGTAAGGCGCCTTTCCCGAAGCAGCAGCAGCAGCAGCAGCAGCAGCAGCAGCCGTGCCCCATCCGCACTGCCCGGCCTGGAACGGGCAAACACGGCAGGGAAAGCGCCCGGAGAGGCCACACAGACCCTGCGGCAGAGCTCAGCCACGGCAAATCCCTCCCCCGGCAGCCCTGGGGCAGTCACAGGACCGGGCTGAGCCGAGCCCTTCCTGCTCAGACACAGCAGCTGCCAGCGGCGTGACCGGGACCGGGACCGTGCCCTGTGTGCTGGCACCCCTCGCACGGGCTGTTTGTGCCAGCTCGGCTCACTTCTGCTTCAGCCCACCCCAAACCATCACCTGCAGTAGGACTGTGCCCGTGCCCTCTGTGCTGGCACCCCTCGCACGGGCTGTTTGTGCCAGCTCGGCTCACTTCTGCTTCAGCCCACCCCAAAACCAGCACCTGAAGGGTTTGGGGGGTACCCAAGCTGCTCCCAGCCCAAGCACTGCGGGGATTTTGAGCAATGAAACAGAGCATTCGAGGGGGAGCCAAGGGCCAGCCCCATCTCAAGTACAAATACAGAGAGAGCCCCTGCAGCACCCAGTCATTGACAATTGTCACCGAGAATTGTCACCAAGAATTGTCACTGAGAATTGTCACTGATCACAGTCCCAGCGCCACGGCAGCGCCCCAGCCAGCCAGGGAGCGCTCTCCTATTCCCTCCTCGCCCTGCCAGCAGCTCCCATCTGCCGGGCACAGCCACCTGCGAGCCCTTCCCCAGCTGGCACAGGTGGGGAGGCTGCCCCGGGCACCCCGAGGGCTCCAGCCCCGTTCCGGGAAGGAGCAGCCCAGGTGGGAGCGCTCAGCCACAGCTGCCCGGGCAGGTCCGGCCTCCAGGCTCGGCTTTACCAAGCCAGAGACTGAGTCTGGGTGAGCTCTCAGGCGCTGCAGGTTCAACAGAACTGAAGTAAAACCAGCCCAGCCGCGGGCTCCAAACCCTGCCAGGCTCCCTGAGCATCGCTGTGCTGCGGCTGCACGGCCCCAGCCTGCCCCAGGCTCCCTGAGCATCGCTGTGCTGCGGCTGCACAGCCCCAGCTCCGGGCTCCAAACCCTGCCAGGCTCCCTGAGCATCGCTGTGCTGCGGCTGCACAGCCCCAGCTCCCGTCCAGCCGCACATCCCCGCCGGCCCTTCCCGCTGCACCAGCCGCCGGGAGCCCAGCAGCCGCAAGCTGGAGTTGCTTTATTTTTCTTTTCTTTTCTTTTTTTTTTTTTTTTTTTTTTTTTTTTTTTTTTTTTTTTTTTTTTTTTCTTTTCCCAGTGGCAGAGCTTGAAATCAGAGATGAACAAGTCTGAAGGAGCTCCCGCCTGGCCTCTCATGTATTCCAGATGCACATGCTCCAATCGCCGCTTGCCAAACAGGATACGAGGCGCAAGGAAATAAAGCATTTTATCTCCAAGCTTTTCCAAGAGGGTATTAGAAACAATGGGGAGGAAATACAAAATTAACACTAGAGAAGAGCAATTGGCAGTGCCCTCGCGAGGCTGTTCTTCATCACAAGGCTGCCTATTCAGCGGCTTTCATTAGGAAAATCACATCGCAGAGCCATTCCCAACAGTGTCCCTATTTCCTAATTAGGCTTCGCCAAAGAGCTGCATCTCTCAGTTCCCGCCCGGCGCACAATCACAACAATTACCATTTCACTGCACCCGGCCGCCGAAAACACCGCAATTAAAGCATCTGAGGAGTCACACGGGCGCGTCAGCAGGGAGACAAGTTCTCACGTCGTGCTAATTGGCGGCCAGAGAGGATCAGAAGGACGGGAACGGCGGGGTTGGGTCTCCGTGCTGGGAAAGGCGCTCGGGAGCTGCGGCCGCTCCCCCGCAGGAGCCGCGGACGGGGCTCGGTGCCAGCGGGGAGCGCCGGGGACAGCTCCTGTCCCAGTCCGGGCTGCGGCACCGGGAGATGCTCTCCGGACCCCCGAGAATGCCCTTGGGTCACACCCCGTCACCAAAGAGCCCTGACCCGGCCCCGCGTGACGCAGCCCTGCGTGGGCTGCAGATGTCACCTGGAGCCCCCGGTGATGGCTTTGGGTAGGTGGGACCTGTCCTCACACCGGACATGAGGGACGGGACAGGGATGGGGAGTCCTGAGCGGAGCAAAGGAGAGGGAAGGGAAGGAGCTGCAGGGCCTGGATTGCACCCACAGCTCCCGTTTGCCCAGGCAGCGACATTTCCAGCCAGAACTGCAATGTGGGCAGCAGTGCAATGCCCAGGGAGCTGGGGGGCAGTTCCCATATAAACCACATCCTCCCTCCCCATCCTCTCACCTGGAAGCTCAAATCGCTGCTGGGAGCAGAGCTCGGACACAAAAGGAGCTTCTCGCTGCTCAAAAGCACCTGGGCCACTCACCTGAGCGGCAGCCTCAGGCACAGTTTTCCCCTTGCAGAATAAAAATGCAAAATTGGGCAGCCCCGCTGCTCAGCGGGCACCCAAGAAAGAGAAGTGGAAACTGCTCCAGGGTGAGCAGCAGCATGGCAACGTCCCCGTGCCGAGCTGGGCTGTCCCTGGTGCCCAGCAGAGGCAGAGCTCTGATGCTGGCAGCCCTCAGCCCCGGGGCTGCTGCAGCACGGGCAGCTCGCCCTGCCAGAGCAGCTCATCCCGCTGGAGCAGCCGCTGCTCCTCTCTGCCAGCACTTCCCACTGCTCTCAGTTCTTCTTTCTCGGCGCTAAACCCACATCTTCATTTCCACATTCAGCAAGAAGGCACTCGGGGCCACTTCTGGTTGTTTTGTGTCCCTGCTGGATGCCCTGATCTCCATGGAGGAGGGAGAAGCCAGCGGCACCATCCCACGGCGCCAGGTGTGGGGCTGCCCCTCACCCGGCCCAGGCACAGCAAACTCCTCTCGCTCCCTCCAGCGCATCTCATGCCCTTTCCTCTGCCCTGAGCAGCTGCAGAGCTGTGGCAGCAGGACAGGGGTGCCCAGGGAAGGCAGAGCGCTGAGCCCACATCCAGCTCCCACCGCAGCACACCTGGAAAGCCGCAGAGCACCCCCGGCATCACCTGAACCCTTGGGCCTCACAGAGTCCCCGTGACTGAGGGACAGAACCGCTGTCACCACCACAGCCCGGCTCTGCCTCTTTATCTTCTCACCTTTCTATGTTTGAGCTCTAATCTGAGCAGCACCCAGCGCTCCAAACCGCTTTGCAACCGGGTTTCGGAAACACTTCACAACTCCATCCGAGGGTGTGCTTTGAACGAGAGAAAAACCCAAACACCAAACCAAGAGACCTTTCTGACAGCAGGAAAACCAAAGCCTTGACATCCTGCATAATCCCTGGAGTTTGCAGCGGACGGAGATTTAGAAAACTGACCTGAATGGGAAACAAAGCAAATTGCAGCTGTGCAGCATCAGGGCAGCAGCAGGAGCAGCCCCAGCCTGCAGCTGCCTGAGCAGTTTCACCGCCCCGGGAGCAGCACGGCCCGAAACCAGCCCTGAGCACAGCGATCGGTGCTGGGGACAGCAGCCAGCTTGTCACAAACATCAAAACAAAGCGCCGAAAGCTCTTTTCTCCCGCTTTCGTTAGTATTTGAATCAGCAGAGCCTCCTTCTCTCTCAGGGCTCACATCTCCAAAGCAGCTCTGGGGGAGCCGGGCCGGGCACTGCCCTGGTGGCACTGGTGGCACTGGGAGGCCGCAGGAGCAGCACCTGTGGGAGACGCTCTCTGCAGGCACCGCGAGCAGCACGGGCTGCTGCGGGAGGCAGCGCGGCACGGCGCGGGGCTGGCGCGTCTCCAGCCCCCGATGCTGGGGGGTGACGCTGCTGAGCCGCTCACATCCCAAACCAGACCCTGCTGCCAAAGCAGAGCCTTCCCTGGGCTACACCTCATCCCCTGGGCTACACCTCATCCCCTGGGGCTGCTCCTCAGCCCCTCGGGCTGCCCGGACCCGGCTGAGGCAGCGGTCGGTGACCTTTGGGTCCCTTCAGGGCAGGGCTCCTCCCGCAGCGCCCGGGTGAGTCACCGCCTGCAGCCCGGCCGAAGCCCCGGGCGGGGAGCGGAGAGCCCCCGGCATTTCCCGGGGACCCCGCCGCGGCACGAGGGTCCCCTGGGGCGGGCAGGGCCCCACACCTGGCCCCGAGCGGCAGCTCCGTGGGGCCACGCGCAGGAAAACAAACACAGAGTCCCGAAATGAGTCACAGCAGCCGGGCCGTCCCCACCCGGGCTGACACCGGCTCCTCCTGGCCAGGGGTGACACCGGCTCCTCCTGGCCAGGGGTGACACCGGCTCCTCCTGGCCAGGCACGGGCAGCAGGGGCTGCAGGGGCACCCGAGGGACACGCGCTGCGGGCAGCCCCCTCCAGAGGTGCCGGAGAAACCCCAGCCCGGGCGGTGACGCCCCGCTGGGGGGTTTGAGAGGTGCCCCCAGCTACACGCGAGCCCCGCACGCCGCCGCTTTCTGTCCCCCTCCTGTCCCCCCATTTACAGCGAGCCCCCGCCAGCGGCACTGCCCCCTCCGGGCACGGCGGTGCCCAGCGCACCAAACCCCAACCCGCGGCTTTCCCGGACACCCAGGAACAGAAGGGAGCCCTTCCTCCACGTACACGGGGGGTACGGAGCCCCCCGCCCCGGTCACCCCGGGCGCGGTGCGTGCAGTTCCCCCGCCCCGGTCACAGGGACAGCCCGGGCTCGGTGCTGCAGTTCCCCCGCCCCGATTCCCCTGTCCCGGTCACAGGGACACCTCGGGCTCGGTGCGCGCAGTTCCCCCCGCCCCGGTTCGCCCCGGCTCTCCCACCTGCAGGGCGGCTGCCGCCGGGGCTCCGTGCCCATCCTCGGCCGGCCCCGCCGGGCTCTCGCCGGGCTCCGCTCCGCGCCGGGCGGCACCGGCGGCACCGGGGCGGGCGGGGCTGGCGGCGGGTCCGCCCCGCACATGTGCGCGCCCGCCCCGCCCCGGCCCTGGGCACCTGCCCCCCGCCCTCCGCTTCCTCCGCCCGCCCAGCCCTCCGTGCTTCCCTCCCTCCCTCCGTCCAGCCACCCCTCAGCTCCTGCCTCGCTGCCAACTCTCTGCCATTCACCCATCCCGTCATCCATGGATCCCCTCATCCATCCATGGATCCCCTCATCCATTCATCCACGGATCCCCTCGTCCGTCCATCCATGGATCCTCTCATCCATCCATCCATGGATCCTCTCATCCATCCATCCATGGATCCTCTCATCCATCCACCCATGGATCCCCTCGTCCATCCATTCATGGACCCATCTATTGTGGCACCATCACCACTTTCCCGTCCGCCCTTCACTCTTCCCTTCATCCACCCCTCCTTCCATCCCTTGCTCCTGCCATTCTGCCCCTCATCCATCTGTGCCATCCATCCACCATCCTGCTATTTATCTGTCTGTTCTTCCCTCCATCAATCTCTCCTTCTTTCCGTCCATACATCCCTGCACCTTTCCTACCCTTCACCTGCCACTCCATCCATCCATCCATCCATCCTTCCATCATCCATCCATCCATCCATCCATCCATCCATCCATCCATCATCCACCCATCCATCATCCATCCATCATCCATCCATCCATCATCCATCCATCAATCCAGTCATCCATCCATCCATCCATCATCCATCCATCCATCATCCATCCATCCATCCATCATCCATCCATCCATCATCCATCCATCCATCCATCCATCATCCCTCCATCCATCCATCCATCCATCCATCCATCCATCCATCCATCATCCATCCATCCATCCATCATCCCTCCATCCATCCATCCATCCATCCATCCATCATCCATCCATCCATCCATCCATCCATCATCCCTCCATCCATCCATCCATCCATCATCCATCCATCCATCCATCCATCCATCCATCCATCCATCATCCCTCCATCCATCCATCCATCATCCATCCATCCATCCATCCATCCATCCATCCATCCATCATCCATCATCCATCCATCCTTCCATTCATCATCCATCTATCCGTCCATCCTGTGTCTGCTGTTTTCCTTCCCTTCTGCACTGTCCTATGTCACCTTTGCAGGACAAGCCCCCAGCTCCTCCGCGCCAGTGCCAACCCCGGGCTGGTGACACCAACCTGGGGACGTGATGCTCCGGTGGCACCTGGGAATGGCTTTTTCCTGTTGCCCTGGTGGCTGCTCCTGAGCAAAGGCCGGTCCCAGCCTGATTTCTGGCCCCATAGGGCTGGTCCCAGCCTGATTTCTGGCCCCATAGGGCTGGTGCCAGCCTGGTTTCTGGCCCTGCACCTGTCCCTTGTCCCCTGTCCCCTGTCCCTGTCCCACCCGGCCGGTGCTGAGGCAGGAACCCGAGCGGTTCCTCTGTGGATTTCGATTTGTTGAAGAGAGTGACCGCTGCCTCTGCTGCTCCGAGAGTCGAAACCTGCTCGGGGGCCAAAATAGCTGTGGGTTCAGCAGTGAAATTCCAGTGAATTTTAAAAAAAGCAAGCGCAGTCAGAGCCGAAATCCCCTTTCGTTGGTGGCCCACGGAAGCAAACGCCGCCGTGCAAGGCACACACACGCAGTGCCTGCGTCACCTGCGCCAGGTGAAACCCCAGGGAGGGACAGGGGCTCGGCCTGGGCCAGCTGAGCGGCCAGCAGCAGTTCCGAAGAAATCCTGGGGCAGCAAAAATAGCGGGACAGGGAAGGTCAGGTGGCAATGTCACGATGTCACAATGTCACGGTGCCACCTGCCCCAGGGCGCTGACCGGGGAAACAGCCAAGGGCTCCGGCAGAGCTCTGTGTCCCAGCTCCTCCTGCCTGGAGCTCTTCACCGGGTGCCAGTCTGGGATGCCACTCTGACCTTTCCCACCCCTCCTGCCCATTCCCACCTCCTCATTTCAGACCCAGCTGCTCAGGCTGAGAACTGAACTCATCCCTGAACCGAGGAGCTGCGAGGTGCCTGAAGGGCCAAAGCTGCAGAGGCCACACTGCTCTGGCTGCTGGGGCCGCAGCGGGTCCCCTCCTGTCCCTGCCCTCCCACCTGAGGCACTGGCAGCTCCTTGTTTTGCTCCTGGGGGCCCGGGGCAGCTGAGGAAGTTACCAAACATGGGCTGGGGGGGCTCGTGGCAGCGGAAGGAAGCGGAGGAGGGCAGGGAGGGGCCGTGCCAGGGCTGCAGCGGTGACAAACAGCGCGTGGGGCCGCCAGGCTGACACAGCCAGCTCGGGGAAAGGGCTCTGCAGCAGGGCCACCTCCAGGACATGTCAGCATCAGCACGTTCCTGGGAGCTGCTGGAGCAGGGAGCTGTGTTCCTCATTATTGCTGGCTGGTCCGAGTTCAGGGGAATCTGGGGGTGCTGGTGCCTCAGGAAGTGACCCCAGGTGGATTTTGGGGTCACACAGGGAGCAGGAATGGCATCCCCAGTGGGTGCCCCCAGGAGGAAGGGTAGCACTGAGTGTGGCAGTGGTGGCACCAACAATGATGAAGCTGTTGGAGCTCCAGCCAGAGCAGGCCATTGAGCACAGGCAGCTCCAGCACATCCCAGCTCAGCTCCTGCCCCTGGAGCTGCCACCCAGCCCCAGCAGGAGAAGGAAGCTGAGGCTGTGCTCTGATGAGCTCATTTAGGCCTCTGGGTTCTCTGGGAACACCCCAGAGACAAAGAATGGGCTGGGTTGGAGAGGACCTTAAAGGTTCTCTTGTCCCAAACCACCAGCAGGTGAGGGGACACCTTGAACTGGACCAGGTGCTCCAAGTCCCATCCAACCTGGCCTTGGACACCAGAGCTCACCTTACACTGAAGCTCAGTTCATCACAGCCTTGTTCCCATTCCTCTCTGCTCCACACCCAGACACACTCCCTGAAACAGCACCTCCACCCCAGCCCCACACTGGGAATGGAGCATTTAATCCTCCCAAAAATGCCATGAAGCCACCAGCTCTACACTCAGGCCGAGCTCTGCACACTGCAGCCAGCACAGCTCCCCGGGGTGCTGCTGGTGCCCGGGACAGGGAATTCCAGCAGCTCTGGGATGCTGAGCTGTCCTTACACAGCCCCGAGGTGCTGCTGGTGCCCGGGGCAGGGAATTCCAGCAGCTCTGGGATGCTGAGCTGTCCTTACACAGCCCCGAGGTGCTGCTGGTGCCCAGAGCAGGGATTTCCATCAGCTCTGGGATGCTGAGCTGTCCTTACACAGCCCCGAGGTGCTGCTGGTGCCCGGGGCAGGGAATTCCAGCAGCTCTGGGATGCTGAGCTGTCCTTACACAGCCCCGGGGCTGCTGGGGCTGCACAGGCTCCAGGTGAGCCCGCTGCTCCCCAGTCCCTGAGCTCCCCAGGAATGGGATCCCAGCCCTGCAGAGCCGCTCTCAGCCTCCTCCTCCTCCTCCTGTCCTTGGAGGGAAGGGGAAGCAGCGTCACTGAAAAGGGAACCTTCTTGTCTCTGGTTTTCCCCACAACTTGTGTTTTTCATTTCTCAGAGCGCACTCAGAGGATCCTGACAGACTCTTCCGCAGCCCTTGAGAAATGAAACTGGGGCAGAGCCCTCGCTGTGGGCAGATCTGACCCCAGACCTTCCCCTTCCACCTGCCACGGAGGAGGAGGCAGCAGAACTTTACATGACCCAGTCTGCTGAGGTGTGGAAGGGTTTGTGGCCAGTTCGGGGCCGGGAGGGCTCCAGAGCTGCCCCACTTTGGGCGGCTGAGTCTGATCTGCGCTGCTCTGGGGCTGCCGGCGCTCCCAGCTCTGCGCTCAGCCCGGATCCTCCTTCGCGCGGCGTTCAGCCGAGGCTGGAGCGCTCTGCTCGCTGCTCAGCGGGGCATTCCTGCCCGGGTTCCTGCCCGGATCCGTGTCCGGGGCCAGGCGGGGCGCAGGCAGCCCGGGCAAGGGGCAGAGCGCTGGGAAAGCCGGGCCGGCAGCGGCGCTCCCGCGGGCTGAGGTTTCCACCCCGTGTCCTGCCGGAGAACTGCACGGATGGAGCGGGCTCAGCATCCCCCGGGGGCAGCTCAGCCGGCCCTGCGCACCCAGCTGGGCACTGAATCCCTGGAAAACACCGGCCAGGAGTGCTCTGCCTCTGGCATCACCTCCGGGTCAGCCCAGGGACGATGTGAGCGCTGAAATTCCGTGGGTGCTGCGCTGTCTGTGGCTGTGGTGACCCTCAGACCCCTCCAGAGCTGGCAGCACCTTCGCTTCCCAAAGCAGCAGAGCTCCTGTGAGCTCCTCAGCAATCCAACCGGCCACCGGGAGCTCGCTCTGGGCACTGCCAGCTCGGCTGTGCCCACAGGAGCTCAGTCTGGGCACTGCCAGCTCAGCTGTGCCCACAGGAGCTCAGTCTGGGCACTGCCAGCTCGGCTGTGCCCACAGGAGCTCAGTCTGGGCACTGCCAGCTCGGCTGTGCCCACAGGAGCTCAGTCTGGGCACTGCCAGCTCGGCTGTGCCCATAGGAGCCTGCTCTGGGCACTGCCAGCTCAGCTGTGCCCACAGGAGCTCAGTCTGGGCACTGCCAGCTCGGCTGTGCCCACACCAGGACTCGCTCTAGCTCCTGATGGCACTGAACAAAGCTGGGCAAAAAGGAATAAACCTGGGCAAAAAGGAATAAACCTGGGCAAAAAGGAATATACCTGGGCAATTCCTGGAGCTCCTGGGCCGCCCCCAGGCCTGGGGACAGCTGGACACATGCCCGGGCAGCCCCACACGCCCAGAGGTGGAGCTGGCAGCGTTCAGGGCTGTGAGGCCAGAGCAGTTTGCTGTCCTTCCCCTGTCACAGCCCTGTCACCCAGCAGAGCCACCAGGGCACCGAGGCAGCACCGCCCAGCCGTGTCCCACCCCTCACTGCCACCGCCCCTTCGCTTTTGATGGCCACATTTTATGACGGCCAAGGTGTAAACCAGGTGTAAAGCTGAAATTCTGAGCAGAAACCTGAGTCTTGCACCCCTCAGGGGCTGGAATACTTCAGCAAGGGACATCCCAGAGGAGCAAGGGACAGCCACGATCCTCAGCTGGGACACTTGGGGCCGTTTGGGGTTTTGCTCCCAAATGGGGCCGCAGCGGGAGAGGGCCAGGGCCACAAAAACAAGGACGAGGATCCCGTCCCCTTCCCCTTCCCCTTCCTGGAGGGTCCCTGTCCCGGACAGGCCCCGTCCCGTCCCCATCCCGGCCCGGCGCGGGGACCCCAGCAGATGGCAGCAGGGCCTCGGGCTGAGCTCCTCTGGATCGCTTCTCGCCGCGAATTTCCTTTTTCCCGGCTCGCTTTAAGCGAGAGTAATCGCCCCGTGCAAATGCACCGCAGATGCTCCCTGGGATAAGCTGGGCCGGGAGAGGGACGTTTTACCTTGGCCAGGTGACAAACTCGGCGTCCTCTGCGGGCACCCGAATGCTGTGCCCGCATCAGCCGTGAGGAGAACACGGCGTTTGTGGACTGGTTTTATCTCACTCTCGGGTAAATGGGAAAAATGGGAGAAAGTCTCGCCCAAGACAAGAAAAAGAGGCTGGAAGCAGGAGAGAGCCGGGCTGGAAGCAGGACAGAACCAGGCTGGAAGCAGGACAGAACCAGGCTGGAAGCAGGACAGAGCCGGGCTGGAGCGGCCCGTCCTCAATCCTGCTGTGGGGACAGCAGGGCGGGCAGGACACGGGGAGGTGCCCAGGTGGGCACTGGTGGGACCTGCAGCCGCCCCGGCTGAAGCTCGGAGCTGCCTTTCCTGCCTCATGAGCTTTCCCAGGCCGCGAGCGGCGCTCTCTGCTCCATGTGCGGGGAAACTGAGGCTGACCCGGAGCGCTCCGTCCGCTCCATTCTCCCACCCCCCTCCATCCCCGTCCCTTCGCGATTCCCGTGCGCTCTGCTCCGGCATTCCGGGGCCTCGGGCACGCCGGGATCGGCTTCCAGGCAGGCGGCGGTGCCGCTGAGCGGCAGGGGACAGCGAGGAATTCCGCCGGGGAACCAGCGCTGCCCAGGGCTCCAGCCAGCCCCGAGCAGCCGCGGGGCCGGGCCGGAGCGGGTCGGGGGTCCCGGCCGGGCTGGGGGCGGTGCGGGGCCCGGGTACAAAGGGGATGGGCCGGGGCTTTGGGCTCTGCTCGCCCAGGTCCAGCCGTGCCCCCTGGCCTGGCATGGGCACCGCGCCGGTTAAAGAATGGCACCGGTGACGCCTGGAAGGACGGACAGAACCGGGACAGAACCGCGGAGCTCGGCCCAGCACCGGCGGGGGTGGCTCTGAGTGAGTTCAGCACAGGCAGGAGTGGCTCTGAGTGAGCCCCGCACTGACATGGGAGGCTCTCAGTGAGCCCAGCACCGGCGGGGGTGGCTCTGAGTGAGCCCCGCACTGACATGGGAGGCTCTCAGTGAGCTCAGCACCGGCGGGGGTGGCTCTGAGTGAGCCCAGCCCTGGCACGGGCCGGGATGGGGGCTCCATGTCCCAGGAGGGGGCACGGGAAGGTTCCCCCATGGAACTGCGGCCCCGTCCCCAAACCCGGCCGGAGCTGCTCCCGCCGCCTCTCCCCGAGCTCCTTTAGAGGGTTGGAGCCACTCGAGGGCCACTTCATCCCCGCTTAATGCATCCTTCATTATAATTAGGTTAGGATGGCTGCCAAAAGGAGCCCGAACGCCGCGCAGCGCCCTGCGGAAGGTCCTGGAAAGATGGCAGGGCTCTGTCCAGGGCTGGGCCAGGGCTCGCTCCCAGCACCCTGATTTTGGGGTGCCAGGAAGGCCCCAGCACTCACCGTGCCCTGTCTGATTCCAGCGGACGCTTCCCTTAAGAGAGATGCAAACCCAAAGCCTGGATGGGGTTTCCCCTTTGCCCTCCCCAGCTCTGCTGGCTCAAGCCCTGTAAATCCCCACTCCTTCTCTCAGGGAATAGGATACTTTCTGGAATATATTTCTTTTTATTACTTCTAAACAAAGAAAGCAACAAAACGGCCCCTTCATCTGCAATGCTGAGGCAGAGCCTGCCCGGGACTGCCCCAGCTGCAGAGCCCACTTGTCCCTGCGGAGGGAATGCTGGAGAGGAGTTAATTGTCTGGCGAAGGGAATTCCCGAGAGCTGGCCATCCAGAGGCTCTGGGGATCCGTGTTTCAGTAATCCTGCTCCTTAGGCAGCTGAAATCCACCCAGCCCTGCCTGCCCTGGCCTCAGCCTCTGCCACACTCCCTCCCTCCCTCTCCCCTGGAAGCCCAGCCCAGGTTCCACCTTTACCTCACACCAGCTTAAGGAGATCGAATTCCTTCTCACAGGGAGGAACATTCCCGCTGAGAGCAGGGTCTCAGCTGCGCAACCTTCCGCGAGTCTCACATAAAACTGTGATCGAGACAGAAAATCTCTGCTTGGGCCACTTTCTTGTGCCAGAGCCAAAAATCTCCCACATGGAGTGACACCAGTGGGCACAACTGGGCAGCAGAGCCAGGCAGGTGCTTTGATAATCTAAAAATATGATCTGCAGAGAGGCACCAAAAACTCAGTGAAGTCTCTCTGAATTAAACATTTTACTGAATAAATTGGATGTCCCCATCCCCTCCTCTCCACACAGATTCCCGGCAATACTTATACAGAAATCTGCCTTCTCCAACCCCAAACCTGTTTCCTTCACCCCACTTCTCCCACACCTCAGCCTGGCAGCAGAGCCCTGCAGATCCCTGAAACTGGGGCTGCAGAAACACGCGGGGATGTTCCCTCCAGCAGCGCAGGGGGTCCCCCAGGCCTCCATCAGTTCAGAGCAGGGAGGTTTCTCCAGCTGTGCCGGGGCATTCCCAGTGCCCGAGCTCCCCGTTCGTTCGGGTATTTCTTTCCCCTGGAGCTCAGGACGTTGTTGTGAGGTCACCAAGCCCCTCTTGTCCCATCTCTGTCATGTATTGCTCAGAACAGTGATTTGGACTTGGAAACAGCTTCCAAATGTAGGAGCCTGTTTTAAAAGCCAAATGGCTTCGGGTGCCCTTGATCGGGGGGCAGGAGGAGCTGGGGTCTGGGGGGTCTGCTCTGGTCCTGGACCCGCTTTTCCCTGGGTGAGCCCCCGGCAGCGTTTCCCAGCCTAAGCTGCCTGGTTTGTGTTGTGCTCCATCTGCACCCACCCAAACGAAGCCGTTGTTTCTGTAGGGAAGCGCACAAATAAAACAAAGGGTTTGACAGCGCTGCCACCCAGGATCGCCCCTGTTTTCCTGGAATATCTGGGAGCCGCAGTGCTGCAGCGGCTGGATCCACCTGCGAGCTGCCGGCAGTGCCTCAGCCGCTCCGGACAATCCTGGCTCCTCCTGGGGCCAGCCGGGAGCTCTCCTGGCTGCTGGGTGTCCCGCAGCTCCGCTGAAAATAAATCAAATATTGCTCACTGAGCTTCCCAGCCCGCCCGCCCTAAAGAAAACATTTTGCAAGAGGAAATATAGTATTCCGGAGGCTTATCTCACTTGGTGGCAATTGTGGGTGTATAATTGAAAACCGAGTTGATCATTAGAGGTTCACAGAGATGCTGAATAGCCCAGTGTTCAGTGGTCTCCGCCAGCCACGGCCAATTTACATTAAAGGCTTGATTCCTTCTCCAGCCCACTTCTCAGCCCCTGGGAAATCTCCTCGGTGCTTATTCCTCGTTTGCAGGGACTGTCTAGTGCGAGGAAAGTCTTGCCTGGCTCTGCTGCCCAGGCTGAGCCGGGATGTGCCTCGCTGACCGTGAGCATTTGCAGAGGATTCAGCATCAGCCCCATGTCCAAAACTGAGTCAGGCTCGACCCGCCGTTTCCTAAACGGTTACTTTTTAATGAAAAATTCCTTCCATTCTCTTTTTTTTTTTTCCTCCCCATGAATGAGAGGAGCCAGAGGTGTGGTCTCCGGGGAACTGAAGGGAAAACTGGATTAGGGGCCAAGGGGCTACAAAGCGATCGGGGAAATTACACTTGTTTGGGAGCAAAGCGTAAATATTAGAGCGACAATAATAACAATAACTGCCTGCCGGGAGCCACAGAGCTTTAGGGTAGAGGATTAAATGTCATGTGCAAATGTTGTCATCTGTGCTGGCAGAGAAACATCAGTCCGGGAAGAGCCAGCGGTGCCTTTTTCCCTAATTCCCTCGGAACCTTTCTCCCCTTTCTCCGCGGCGTTTCTGTGACCCTCCAAGCCAAGCAACGCGAACCGAGTTACGGATCAGCATCCCTGCGCAATCCCTCGCCCTTCCCTTCCCTCTCTCATGGCAAAGACGCCACCGGCTGATCATTCCCGCATCCCCGAGGGGACCCTTCGGAGCTGCGGGAATTCGGGGATGCGCCGGGCTGGCTCTGCGGCGGCTCAGCTGCCGATAAACCTCTGCAAACGGGTCTGGGACAGCGGGGCCGCTGCTCCCTGCGCTGCGGGACCGGCGCGGGGGTGACGGAGAGTCCACGGGATGGGGAGCGGGGAGAGCCGGAGGGGCCGCCGGAGCCGTGAGCGGCACAAGCGGCCTCGACCCCGGTTCAGCCCCGGTTCAGCCCCGGTTCAGCCCCACGCGGAGCCCGCCGGAGCTGAGGGATGGGGCAGCGCTGCCGGAGCCGGGCCAGGGGAACCGGAGCGGGACCCGCGGCCTCTCCTCGGTCGCTCCTCCCGGCTCCGGCCGCCGCTGCCCCCGAGCGAAGTTTGGGGGGTTCGAGGCGAGCAGCCCGGGCCGCCCGCCGTGCCCGTGTTTAAAAGATCGCGGAGATATTTTCACACCTCAAACCGCCGCCCCCCTCTCCCCTCCAGCCCCCATCGCCTTGATTTAGCCCTTGGTAATTAATTTGGCATTTCAGAATAGCTACTGGGCTGGATAATGGCCTCATTCATCTCCCCAGCCTAATCTGAACAGAATCTGGAAGAAAAGCTTTCAGAAAGACAGAAACTGCCATTCGGCAACTGCTCAAAAGAACTGTCACTCCAGGGGAATAAATCGCTCCTGATTATTTCAACCCGGGTCTTCTCTGCTTTTCCAGCCGCTCCCGGTCCCGCCGGGGAACGGCCCCCCGAGAGCCGCGGAGCAGAGGAGCCGCTCGGGCTCCCCCTCCCTTCTCCGAGCCCGGGCGGTGCAGGGGGAGGTGGGCGAGCAGCAGCGCATTGTTCCCGGCGAGGAGGACGAGCTCCGGCGCCCGAAGCCATTTGACTTTTAAAACAGGCTCCGAGCGCCGGGGCCGCCTTCCCCGCTGTCCCCGGGGCGGCTGGAATCAAACCCTTCCCGGTTCTCCATCCCCGGGGTTCTCCCGGGCCAAACGGGGACGCTCCACTCTGTCCCGGCCCGGCCGCTCAGGCCCCGGGCCCGCACCTGGGGCCGGCCGCGCTCCGGGGCAGGGACCGGAGATGATGCCCCGGGGTGGTCCCAGCGGTGTTTCGTTCCCGGTGTAGGCGCCGGAGATGCTCCGGTGCTGGTCCCAGCAGTCTGGTACTCCTCGGTGCTGGTACCAGCAGTGTTCCTGCCCCGGTGCTGGTACCGGAGATGCTTCAGCATCTCACCGGGGCTGACCTGGGCAAGGATCCGTCCCCTCCCGAGGCAGGACAGGGCTGGGACTGGCTGGTGCTTCATGATAGGAAAATCAAATTCGAGCTGGGGGGCGATCCGTGAAGGGCACGGCCTGGTTCTCCGAGCATCCCCCGTTCCATCCTCCCGGGACAGCCCCGGGGCCCGGCCCCGAAGGACCCGGCAGAGTCGGGCCCGACAGCCTCGGTCCCCGCCGAGCTGCTTACATGCATTTAATAGCTCGAGGGCGAGGTAATTAGAGGAGAAAGCCTCAGTAAATCACGTTAATGACCGCAAGAGCCATTACAAACCCCGGGGGTTGAGAAACGCCGAATAAACCCAGCGAGAAGGGCAGGAGGGAGGCGAGAGCCGCAGCCCCGGGAGCGCCGGCGGGCAGCGCGGAACCCCGCGCTCGGCAGCGCCGGGAGGTTGTTAAATTAACACCCTGCTAATGGGATTAGGCAGCACCTCGGCTTTGCGGGGCAGTTCCGCGGGGCCAGCTTTCCTTACATTCACCCCAATTTTTGCTGTGAGGCGGTGAAGGACCGTGAAGGTTTTCAGGAGCGGCCGGGCGACCTTTAGAAACCCTCGCGGATTTTAAAGAAACGCTGAGATTTCAGCCCTGCCCTGCGCCCTGGGGGCATTCCCGGCCCGCGGCCGGCCCGGCGAGAGGGTCCGGGAGCGTCCGGAGCGAGCGGAGCCAAACCCGCACCGAGGGTCCCGGCAGCGGCACCTGCTGCGTCCCGAGCGGGCCCCGCGAGTCCCTCCGGGCACAGGAGCTGTCCCCTGTCCCTGTCCCGCCCCGGCACAGCCCGGACACGGCCGGACAGGGAACCCGCGGCGGCCGCTGCTCCCGGACACGCGGGGCCGGAGGAAAAGCGCCGGGCCGGTAAAGCGGGGGATAGCAAACACCAAGAGAGATGCTGATGGCTGGCACCTGCAGGGTCTGTGGGCCCGAACCTGCAGCTCCGGGCTGCGGATTCCCGTCCCTGGTGTCTCCCGGCCGCCCGCACGGCCGGAGATGTCCCGGGGCTTCCCCGGGCCTCTGTCCCGGCCTGGCCCCCACGGCCCGGGACAAATTAGCCCAAATTATCCCCCTCCCTCCTTGAGGTGCCCTTCCAGAGCTGGACGGGAGCACACACCCCCATCCCAATTCTGCAACCAGGGCCGCGGTTCAGGAGTGAGGTTAAAGCTTTCTCCGGGGCTGGGGGATCCCGGGACCGTCCGTGAGTGTCCCGTGTGTGCCGGACTGCGGCCGAGTCCCTGGGGGGGACCGGGGGGGTCCAGAGGGACCGGACCTCCCCCAGCCCTGGCCCGGCCGCATCCCCATCCCCACCCGCACACACCTCTCCTCTTCCCCCAGCGATGGAGGGCGCCGGGAGCGGGACGGAGGGGCCGTTTCCCGGGGAAGAGTTAACAAATCCCGGGAGCGGCGGGGCTGGGGGGGCGGCTGGGGGGGTCCGGGGGGAGCGATGGGGGCAGGGAGGCTGCGGAGCCCCGCTGCCCTGCAGGGAAGGCGGTTGCATTGCCAAAGACGCCCCGCTGGGCTAGCAGGCCCGGGAGCAGATTAATCAGGCACTAATTCAATTTACAACAACCACTTTTATTCAGCTCGGTGGCAAGGAATTCAAAGAGGGAGAGGGGCGGGCGGAGGGGAGGGGGCGGAGGCCGGCCCGGGGCTCGCCGCTGCCCGGACAGCCCCCGGCCCCTCGGGCCGCCCCGCCGCCGCTCTCCGGGGAGGGAACCGCGCCGCCGTGCCAGGGCCCGGCCGCTTGAGTGACACGGCGTGGGCAGCGCTCCGAGAGAGGGCACCTCCGTTGGAAAAATAAAAGTGCCCTTTTAATCAAAGAGGGAGGGAAGGGGGGCGAGCACGGCGGCCCGGGAGCCGAGGCGGGGAAGCTCCGCTCCGTCCCGGGGCTCTCTCGGGGTGTCGGTACCGTCCCTCGGGCTGTGCTCCCGGCCGGGGTCACAGCGGAGCCCGAGCGGGTCCGGGGGCAGCGGCCGTCGGGGGCGGCCCCTCGGCACCGGGGGTCCGGGTGGGTGGGAAGGGGAGAGCGGGGCTGGGCTGGGCCCGGCGCGGGACAAGTGCCGCCCTTTAACCCCTTCCTCGCCTCAACGGGGGAGCCGACAGACTGCAGAGCGAGGTGGGGGCGGCAAGAGGCGCCAGGCAGCCCCTTGTGCCCGCTCTATCCCGGGACTGTGATAGAGAGCCTGCCCCTCTTTCTCGGGACCAGCCCCCTAAAACCACCTGCCGGGGGTCGCCAGGCCCAGCAGTTCCCGTGCTGTGCTCCCCCCGTTAAACTTCCCCGGCTTTCCTGTCCCAGGGCTGCGGGAGCCCGCTCGGGCCGGTGTCCCTTCCGATCCAGCTCAGGGGCCATTCCCGGCTGGCCCGGGGGACAGGGGAGGCCAGCAGGGACCGGGTGGGACACGTCCCCGTCCCGATCCCCCCGGCTTCCCCACAGGTGGGCGCGGGGCTCCTCCGGGCCGCTTCCCCCCTTCCCGCTCCACGCCCCCGGAGCATCCCCAGCTGCAGGGCGCGGGCGGCCCCGGCTCCCCCAGCCCCGTCGGGGGCACGGGGGCCGGGGGGAGCGCAAGGACCCTCGCCCGGCTCCTCGGGGCGGCTCGGGAGCCCCGCGCCCATCTCCGCGGTGTCGAGGCGGGCTCCGTCCCACTCCCATCCCCCCCGCCCTCCCCGAGGCCTGCGCGCGTCTCTGGCTGAGCCGCCAGTGGATGTCGTTGTTCTGTTCCTTGAGCGCGATGTCACTCCTTTAGCATGACCTCAAACGCGGCGGGGGCTGGGACCGCCAGTCATTCTCCGTGCGAGGGCCGGGGCGGGAGGCAGGCGGGACCCAGCCCCGCCGCCAGCCCCACTTTTGTGGTGCCGCCGCCGTCGCGGTCTCCCCTTTCTCCGCGGGGCTGGCCGCGGGGCGGGCGATGCTCCGGGCTCCCTGAGCCGCCGCACCGCGTCCCCGGCCGAGGTGCCCCGCGGAGCGGCGCGGTCGAGCGGCGGCTCCCGGCGCGCCCCGTGTCCCCCGGCCCGCCGTGCCCGCGCCGCGCGGAGGTCGCGCAGGATGGCGCGGAGGGGAGCGGAGGCGCCGCTGGCCCTGCTGCTGGCGGCGGCGTGGCTGGCGCAGCCCCTGCGCGGCGGCTACCACGGCGTGAGCATGTTCGCCGTGCAGAGCGCCCAGCCCGACCCCTGCTACGACGAGCACGGGCTGCCCCGCCGCTGCATCCCCGACTTCGTCAACTCGGCCTTCGGGAAGGAGGTGAAGGTGTCCAGCACCTGCGGGAAGCCGCCGTCGCGGTACTGCGTGGTGACGGAGAAGGGCGAGGAGCAGGTCCGCACCTGCCACCTCTGCAACGCCTCCGACCCCAAGCGCGCCCACCCGCCCTCCTTCCTCACCGACCTCAACAACCCGCACAACCTGACCTGCTGGCAGTCCGACAGCTACGTCCAGTATCCCCACAACGTCACCCTCACCCTGTCCCTCGGCAAGAAATTCGAGGTGACCTACGTCAGCCTGCAGTTCTGCTCGCCGCGCCCCGAGTCCATGGCCATCCACAAGTCCATGGACTACGGCAAGACCTGGGTGCCTTTCCAGTTCTACTCCACGCAGTGCCGCAAGATGTACAACAAGCCGAGCCGCGCCGCCATCACGAAGCAGAACGAGCAGGAGGCGGTGTGCACCGACTCGCACACCGACGTGCGGCCCCTCTCCGGCGGCCTCATCGCCTTCAGCACCCTGGACGGCCGCCCCACCGCCCACGACTTCGACAACTCGCCCGTGCTGCAGGACTGGGTGACGGCCACCGACATCAGGGTGACCTTCAGCCGCCTGCACACCTTCGGCGACGAGAGCGAGGACGACTCCGAGCTGGCCCGCGACTCCTACTTCTACGCCGTGTCCGACCTGCAGGTCGGCGGGCGCTGCAAGTGCAACGGGCACGCGTCGCGCTGCGTCCGGGACCGCGACGACAGCTTGGTGTGCGACTGCAAGCACAACACGGCCGGCCCCGAGTGCGACCGCTGCAAACCCTTCCACTACGACCGGCCCTGGCAGCGAGCGACGGCCCGGGAGGCCAACGAGTGCGTGGGTGAGTCCCGGCCGCGGGCGCGGACGCGGCGGGAGGAGGACGGGGACGGGGCGCGGAGGTCCCCGGAGGGGAGGCGGAGGGAGGGCAGAGCGAAGGAGCCGCGGGGGACGGCAGAGAAAAGCACGGGGACATCCAGGGACACGCCGAGCAGCGCGGGGACGAGCAGGGACACGGATAACGGGAGAGGAGGAGGACACTGAGGTACCGGAGAGCGTAGGGGTGAGGCCGGGACACCGAGGGCACTCGGAGCACGGAGCGGGGATGTGGAGGCACTGGGGAACGCAGGGCACGGGACACTGAGGCGCCCGGCAGCTCAAGGCAGGGGACACTGAGGTATTCGGGAGCCCGCTGGTGACAACACCGAGGGACCCTTCCGGTGAGAAACGGCGGGCACGGGGAGCCTGAGACCACCGGGCAAGGCACAGGGATTTGGGGCAGGGGATACCGAGAGCCGCGGGGCCGTGGGACGGGGACACCGGAGGCGCCCGGCGGCGCAGGACGGGGTTAGCAGGGGACTCCGATGAGCAGAGCAAGGGGAAGCTCGGAAACGCGAGGCAGGAAAAACCAAGGAGCTCAGGAGAGGGGATAAGGAGCGTTCAGGATTCCGGGAAAACTCCGTGGGTGTCCGGAGGAGCGGGAAGGGGCCCTGGCTGGCCGGGCAGGGGCTCCCGCCCGCGCAGGTCCCGGCCGGGGGGCCCGCAGCGCCCGGCCCGGCTCCGGTCCGGGGATCCCGGAGCTCGCAGCAGCCCCGCTCTCCTCGCCGGGACACGGGCTCGGAGCCGCCTCCAGCCCGAGAGGCTCCGCGTCCGGGCGGGACCGGCACCGGCACCGGGACGGGCTCTGGCCCTTTCCGGAGAGCGAAGGCGGCCGGGAGCAGGGCAGGGAAGCCGGGCAAAGCCCGCAGCTCCGGTCCCGCCATCCTCGGGAGGTGCGGGCGGCCCTGGGAGGCGGCGGCGGGGACTTGAAGGAGCCCCAGGGCCAAATGAGAACCGGGCAGCAGCCGGTTCGTTCCATCTGGAGCGAGAAATGCGCCGTGCCGGCTGTCCCGGGCGGATACGGAGTTTCCCTCGCCTGTGCCGAGGTGCACAAGGGTTAAGGGCTTGGGCAGTTCTTCCCCGAGAGTCCCGCACATCCCGCCGAACGTTCCCTCCGATCTTCCACCCCCGCTTCCCAGCGGGATCCCCGCGCGCTGCCGCTCCTCTCCTCGCGGTTTCGGGGCCGGTGCTCAGCCGTGTGCCCGTGGGGACCCGGCCCCGGGTCGGGATGGTCCGGCCTGGGCTCCGCTGCCCGCGCCGGGACCCCCCGGGCCCGCGGAGCGCAGCCCCGGCCCCGCCGCCGCCGCCGCCGCCTTGTTTACACGGAAAACACGGCCCCGTCTTCCAAAATATTTGCAGCTCCGACTATAGGAAAAATCCCTCGCCGAGCGGCCGGGGTTGGCCGCCTTTTTTTTCTTTCTTTTTTTTTTTTTTTTCTCCTTTTTTTTTTTTTTGTTTTCTTTCCCTTCTTTTCATTTTTTATTTTTTTTTTCCCCCAAATCACAATCAGATGTGTGCCTTGCAGAGAGCGCAATTTCTTCGCCGGCGTCTTCAGCAGGAAGGCACGGCCGAGCCGGGTTATCTGGCGGGGAGGGGGGCCCGGTGGCACCGGGGCACACGCGGGGGCGGCTCCGGGGTCCCGGCAGCCTCGGGGCGATGCTCGGATCCCGTCGGGACGGGAGAAGCGGCCGGGAGGGGCTCCGATGTTACCGGGTTCAGCTCCGGGTTCGCTTTTCCGCCGTCCCGCGGGTCCCGCTGCCCGGCAGCGCTCGGGGACGGAGCTCCGCGTCCCGCTTCCATCCCAGCGCTTTCTCCTGCCCAGCAGCGAGGCCGGGGGGCAGGAGGGGTCCGGCTGTCCCAGCCTCAGCCCCGCTCCCTGCCTGCAGAGCCACCGCTATCAGCGGTGCCGTAAATCTCAGCGCGGTCTCGAGGTGCTATCGGACCCCCGGTCTCCTCTGCAGGATTCCCAAATTCTCCTGAAAACGCTTCTATTCAGTTATTCTGCTGGCGCCGTGCTTCCACCATCCTTCTCGCTTCCAATGTATTTCCAATAAAAGGGAAGCAAGTTCCCAGTTTCCAGTAAAAAATGTCACTTTTATGCCAGGCTTTGCATTTCAGACCATGTGCGCTCCTGGCCGCGTCAGACTTCTGCAAACGAAAATCGCTCTGTTTTTTCCTTTTCCACCGGCTTTTCTGGGAAGTGAATGTTTTGCAAGGATGAAGCTACCGTAAAACAATTTTCCGCAGCCCGGTCCCGCCGCTCCTTCCCTGGGGCCGCACCTATCAGTCTGTAAAACCGGGCACGGCCAAAACCCCGCGCTGCCCTGCCAAGCCCACACCGCCTGGAATAATCCCCCCAGATAAAGATCACAATAACCCCATTCAACTCCCACCCACTCGCTCATGACCGTCGGCCCACCCTGGTTTCTCTCCCAAATCCCGGGAGAAAGTCAGGCCCGGGTCAGGGAGCCGCCTGCGGGGCAGGGCCGGGGGAACGAGCGGGAGCTGCTGCCGGAGCCGCCGCTCGCCCGAGGCTCCTTCCTGGCTGCTCAGGGCACCAGAGCGGCCGTGCTGGGCGAAAGGGGCATCAGCCAAATCAGCTGAGTTTGCATCGAGGAGCGCTGGGAGAACTGGTTGCGGTTTTTGGGTTTTGGTTTGGTTTTTTTTTTCGCTGAATTTACTTTTTTCCTTTCTGGAAAATCGTTGGGAGTTTTATTTTTCTCTTTCTTTTCATCCAAAGAGGAAAATGATAGAATGTGTCTGCTTTGCTTAAAAATTTGGGAGTTTTCTTTGGTAAGCCCATTCCCCCTGCCAAAACTGAATCTTTGTTCCTATTCATGCTTATTTGGGGCCGAGACAGAAATGCTCTGGAGTTTCTGACAGAAAGTCAAAATTTCCCATGGGAACCCTTTTCGCCAGCCAGATCGAATTTTTCTGTAGAGCTCCTTGCGAGATCCCAGCACTGCACGTGGAGAGTTCAGGGCTTGTCCCAAGGGGATGTTCTCCAGGGATCTGCTCCTGCAGAGCTTCCACAGCCTCAGGTTCCCATCAGCTTTACCTGGCAAGTAACTGCTCCACGTAGAGCTCGGCCTTGCGGTCCGGCTTTGGCCGGGCGCCTGCGAGGGCTCCAGGGAGGACTGGGCTTGGAGAAGAGCTCGGAGGTCTGTTCTCCATCCTGCCTCTCCCCAGCGCCCCTGCGCTGCCTCTTTGCTCAGCGCTGCTCCAGCCCAAACCCCCTTCTCCAGCCCAGCTCGTCCTGATGCAGCTTCCAGCTCCCCCAGGAGAGGAATTGCAGCTGGGAAAGGTCTGAAGTGAAACGCTGTCAGAGCTCAGCTGCTGGTGAGCTCGTGTGGACGCAGGGAAACGCAGGCAGGGTCTTTGACCAGATTTAACATCACCAAAATACAACGTGCACCATTCCAGAAATAAACACCACTAAAATACAACGTGCACCATTCCACAATTTCTCCAGAGCCACGGTGTGGTTCAGAGCGCTGGGAATGAGCCGGACCACACTCTCCCTTCGCTTTGCACCTTTGCCTCTGCCTGGACAAGGCGCTGCTGGCCGAGCCCGGGCTGCATCCCGCTGACAGGCGCTCGGAGAGCTCCAGACCCCGTTCCTGCGCGGCTCTGGAGCCCCAGCCCCGTTCCCCACGGAGCCCGGGGATGCTCCCGGCGCCTGCAGGTGTTCCTGACGTCAGCCTGGCTGCAGGTGCCGGGCTTTGGCCCTCGGCGCTGCCTCGAGAGCGTTTAACAAAGCCGGGAGCGAGCGCAGGGCGAGAAAGGAAACACATTGTGCTCCCAGATAGGGGATTTGGCACGGGCAGCACCGGGAGCCTGGCGCTGGGCGGGCTCTGCCGCGCTGCCCGAGGGTTCCCAGGCTGGGATGTGTCTCATGTCACAGCGATTTCCCAGCGAGTTCTTATTCAGCGGAAAGGAAACTTCACCTCCGACAAGGAGCTGACCAGGGACGCTGAGAGGAGCGCCCATCAAACACTCCCAGTGCAAAACTTCCTCCAGCCAAACCTGGGCGCTTGGCACCTCCGTGGTGCTGCAGGGAGGCATCTGCAGGGCGGTGATTGCTGAAATAGAAAACGGGGCCCCTCCACCCTGAGCACAGCCAGGGAAATCAGATCCTCCCACACAGCCCTGCTCCCTCAGAGGGACGGGAGGGGTTTCATGCAGGGAGTTCCTGGTGTCCCTTTTTAAATTCAGGTTATCCCTTTCCTTTACCCTGCATTAATCACCTCCACCTCCAAAGCTCTCCCAGTTCCCATCCTGTCTGTGACCATTTTCCCCAGGCTGGCACAGGGGGGTACTGGGGAGCCTCATGAGTGGATTCCATTCCCTCCCATTCTCCTTGGTCTCCAAGTGGAAGAAGGAGCCTTGGTGGTGGCTTTGGCTCTGTCCCACTGACCAGGCCCTGCAGGAATCGCTTGTGAGGCAGAGCCTGTGTGCGGGGTCCAGGCACCCCCGAGTGGGCAGAGCAGGGGGCCAGGGCCAGGCCTGGGCCACCAGGGGCTCCCAGTGGCTCCCAGTGGACAGGAAGGGCTGGGCTGGTGGGAGATGTCCTTTCTGCCTGCTCCTCTCCCGTGCTGATTCAGGGCTTTGCCAATGGTTTATCCTGAGGGGGAGAGAGAGACAGGACAGAGGGACAGGTGGACAGATGGACAGATGGACAGATGGACAGAGACTCTGGCCGCAGCACTGGGAAGGGGAGTGTGGGTGGGACTGGCAGAGCTGGCAGGGACCTGGTGACACAAGGACACATCCACTGCTCCTCCTGTTCCCTGGTGGGATGGGTCAGACAGAGGAACAAAGTGGCTTTGCAGACCCCTCTGTGAGGAGAAAGGGAGTCTGAGTGTCCCCGTGCCCACCCTGCTCATGGCCATGGCTGCTCCAGAGGGATGGGAAGGTTGCAAACATCCACCCTTCATGCTTGGAGAGACAGGCACACTTCCAACCTGGGCAGAGGGCTCTGAGCAGGACCCCAGGCTGCACCTGCAGGGTCCCCAGGGTCCTACAGAGGATCCCAGGGTCCCACAGAGGGTCCCCAGGGTCCTACAGAGGATCCCAGGGTCCCACAGAGGGTCCCCACAGTGTAACCTCCTTTGTCCACCTGAGGCAGGTGCTGGTGCCTGGATCTGGCAGCACAACCCAGCTCTGCCTGTGGCTGGATCCAGCCAGGATTCCCAGCTGGTTCTAAGGGTTCTCAGGATTCCCAGCTGGTTCTCAGGGTTCTTGGGCGCATTCTGGAGCTGCTCTGTGCTGGTGCTGCCCGTTACCTGCTGATGATAACAGGAATGATCATAATTTCTGATATCCAGGTTTGCCTTGGGCCTCAATTTCCCCATGTAAAGGGAGCCAAGGGAGGCTCTGTAAAACCCTTTGGATTTGGGTTGAGAAGGACACGAAGCATTACTGCAGCATCCTTGTGCTCAGGAGACGGCAGCTGGGGCAGCTCCAGCAGCAGCTGGAGCAGACCCTGGCAAGGCTGGGCTCCTCGTGGCTCCAGGTGCCATCCAGGGAGCCCCAGGCCCTTTCCAGCCCCGCCTGGGGCAGCTCCCATGGATTGTGCTGCGTGGGGAAGCACAGAGCAGGGGTGGCTGTATTGCTGGGCAGATGGGTGCTGTAGCCATAGAAATCCGGGCCCAGGAGCTGCTGAGGCTCCCATTGTAGCCTCCCAAGGGAGCCTCGCATGGGCAGAGCTTTCTCACAGGCTTTTATTCTCAGGAAGCTTAAAGTTAAACTGATTTCCAACAGAAAGGTTTTTACACCAACAAACAAACAAACAAAAAAGCGCAGTTAAGGCTAAAACAAAACCAGGCTTGGCACTCCGGGTTGGACACTTGCCTTCCCTTGAGCTTGTCCACGGCTAATCTCTGCCCTCCTCTTTCTGGGCCAAATCTTGTCATCCTTATTCAGCCTCCGCTGTCCTCGCCTCGCAAACCCCCTGTGCCTGCCCGGGGGGACGTGCTGCTCTCCAGGGATGGAGCAAAAAGCACCCGAGGGCTCTGGAATCCCCAGTGCCTGTAAAAGCACTCCCGGGATTCTGGGATTTCTGTCTGGGAGCAGTCGGGAACAGAAATTTGTCTCGATATTCTTGATTTGTCTCCCCTTCAAGCTCAGGGATGGGAGATGGATTTTTGTGGCCACAGAGGGTTGATGCCTTTTTGGCCCTTGGTCTCTCCTGCCTCCCTTTTGTGACACCCAGCTTTTTGGCAGTGGTTTTGGAGGTTCTTGTGCTTTTTATGGGACTGCAGGATTTAATTCCAGGGAGTTCCTGGTGTCTCTTATTAAATTTAGGTGATTTCTTTTCTCTACTCCGATTGATCACCCACCTCAAGCACCTTCACAGCTCCCATCCTGTCCGTGACCCTTTTGTGGTTGGGCTGTGCAAGAAGAGTTTTATTGAGGGATTCCTGGAGCATTTCAGGGCTCTGTATTGAGTTTTTCCCCACCAGTTTTGTCCTGGGGGACATCCAGGGCAGAGGGGATCCTGGGTGAGGATGGCTGGAGCAGCCTGGGTGCCTGCCTGGCATCGCAGGGGCTGTGGAGCATTTGGCCACTTGTTGCTGTCAAACAGCAAAAAAACCCCAAAGCAGCCCCAGGACCCATCAAAGCCAACATCCACCTTTTCCTGGAGAGCTGTGGCCCAGGAGCCCAGGCCGGGCTGCGTCCCCAGCACAGCGGGTTCACAGGATGGTTTATCTGCAGCACGTTCATGGTGGCACCGAACAGATCCCCCCGTTTCTGAGGGGCCAAGGGAGGGATTCGCTGCAGGATCAGCCGGTGCGAGGGCTCAGGGCCGGGCTGGGCGGTGGCACGGCCACATCTGCTCTGTCCCCAGGGCGCCTCCGGGGCCGCGGCTGCCGCTTGGCCTCTGCCGCTGCGAGCAGCAGGGAGCGTTGGCTCTGCATGGGCCGAGCTCCCGGCCGAGCGTCCCTGCCAGATCCCCGCTGCTCCCCACGGAGCGGGCACGGCCCGGGCTGGCACAGAGCGGGCATGGCCCGGGCTGCACAGAGTGGGCACGGCCCGGGCTGCACAGAGCGGGCACGGCTCGGTCTGGCACAGAGCGGGCACGGCTCGGGCTGGCACAGAGCGGGCACGGCCCGGGCTGGCTCTGCTGCCCGGCGGGACAGGGACAGGCGCCGTGTCTGAGCAGGGATCAGGGTTAGGGACAGGGGACAGGGACAGGGACGGGAGAAGGAGAGGGACGTGGACAGGGACAGGGACAGGGGACAGGACAGGGACAGGGACAGGGACACGGACACGGACACGGAGGGGACAGGGACACGGACAGGGACACGGACATAGACAGGGACAGGGACAGGGGACAGGACAGGGACAGGGACAGGGACAGGGACACGGACACAGACACGGACACAGACACGGACACGGACACGGACACGGACACGGACACGGACACGGACACGGAGTGGACAGGGACAGGGACACGGACAGGGACACGGACATAGACAGGGACAGGGACACAGATAGGGACAGGGACACGGACACGGACACGGACACAGACACGGACACGGACACGGACACGGAGTGGACAGGGACACAGACACGGACAGGGACACGGACAGGGACAGGCCGCGTCCGCAGCCGGGGCAATCCCGGCTCTGCCCGCCGCAGGCTCATCCCCGCTGACCACGCTCCAGAGAGCCCGGAGAGCCGGGACGGGGCTGGCTGGAGTGACAGGCGGGCTTTTAAAGAGATATCTGTGTAATGGATTGCGTTTATAAGGGGATTAGGATGCCCTGGGGACTGATAAGGAGACGGGGAGGCTTTTCCTGCTCTCAGCCAGGGCAGCGCGGAGCTCTGGGAGGGAACGGAACGGGGACTCCGCTCCCGATCCACCCCAGGCAGCTGCAGAGGGACCGGTGGCACGGAGGGGCTCAACCCCACAGTGTGAGAGTTTGATTTAGGCTCAGCAGAAACCAGGGAATCAATGGTGGGGAGGGGAAAATCCTGTGATCTTTTGGGAGATACCAAATAAACATTCTGACCTGGGAATGGAGGAGACACAGCTCTGCTGGGATGTGACTTTATGGGAGTGTTTTGTGCACCGCTGGTTTCAGTGCAGACTGGAGTTTAGAAACTGATGGAGGGATTGGGCAGAGAGATGATTTTGTTCTGGGGCCCAGCTGGCACGGGGGGCACTGACAGCACAAACTGGGCACAGAACTGCTGCCCACCACAGGCACCTCCTGCACCGCTGGGATGGCAGAGGGAGAGGAACAGGCAGGGAAAGAGCCTGGGTTCATGTCCCACACACGGCTCTGAGACCGTGGGAGAAATCTCCCTGGGCAGACGTTTCCACAGGCAGAAATTTTCCTTTCCAACCCTTTCAAAGTGTCTCGTGAGTGACGGGAGGGCTGAAAATCGCATCTGCATCCCCCACCTGGACAGAGGGTTGGAGAGCAGGGAAGGAGCAAACCTTTATTTCACTCTCTCTAGAAGTACAGGGGGTTTCTAGTGCTCCACAGAAGGGCTGGAAGGGGCCTCTGGCTTTGCCCAAGGCCTGTTGTCACCCAGGCTGTGGTTGGAGAGGAGTCCCCCTGGGCTGAGGCAGGACGTGGGGGGCTGCACTGCAATCCCAGCCCCCAGGCCGAGTCCTGCTCCCCTGGGGATGGAGGGGCTGCTAAAGGATGAGCCCAGCAGCCCTTGGCCCTCTTCTGCCAAAAATAACCAGCAAAAAGGATTGTGTGGGCAGGTGAGTGGGAATTCCAGCACAGACAGGGGGGAGCAACCTTGGAAACCTCTGCTTGAGGATGAAAGCTGCTGCAAATCCTGTTCGGGGAGAGGATGGAGAGCCCAAGCCCAGACCCAGCACCCCAAATTTCCCCTGGGAAAGGGCAAAAATGCCATGAGGGGCAGGAGCGGCAGTGCAGTGACACAGGCTGGGAGCAGCCCGGCTCTGTGGGGTTTTTTACAGCAGATTTATCCTTTTTGACGTGCTGGGGTGGGAAACTCTCTGTGCCAGCGAGAAATAGGCCCGGGTTTATTGATGGTGCCTCGTGGAGAGGGGACAGCACTCCCAGTTTGTGATGGCACGGGGAAGGGAGGGACGGGAGGGTCCTCCCGTGTCCCAGGTGGGAATTGGAGGCGGAGCACGGCGGGAATGCCGCTGGCTCAGCCGGCCCCGGCCCCGGGCTCGCTGCCACGTCCGTGCGGGCTCCGTGCGCTCCCGGCCCAGCTGCTCCCCCCGAGCCGGGCCCATCCTCGCAGCCGGTGCGCTCCGAGCTCGGGCCCGGCATGGAAAGATGGATGAGGCGTCCACGTCACCCTCCCTGCGGCACTTCGGGGCCATCCATCACCCCGATCCCTGCCAGGCTGCGCTGGGTGGATCCCTGCGATCCGTGCTTAGCTTTGACCAAGGCAGCAGTCCTCACTGGAATTATCATTAATTATCCTACGGGAACAATTAACGCCCTTTAACGGCGGCTCTGTGGGGATTTAGGGCGCAGGCTCAGGCAGTCCGAGCACGGTGGGTGAGGGGAGAATGGACAGCACGTCTGATTGGAAAAGGGAATTTGAACAGTCACTGGGGTCTTCCCCAGCACTCGCTTTGCTCTCACAGCCCCAAAAACACATCCCTTCAGGATTTAGAGTGTAGTTCCTGCCTGGTCAGGAGATGCCCTGGGGAGATCTGAGCCCTGCGTGCAGGGAGGGGAAGGAGGGGCAGTGCAGGCTGGTGAGACCTAAATCCCCCTGTCCGCAGCCTCCTCTCCATGAAAGCCTTCCCAGAGGGCTGGGCCTGGCTCTCCTGCCCGCTGGCCGCCCCTGCAGGTAGCAATGCCCGAGCAGAAGGAGCAGTTCCAGCCGAAGAGAGCCCTGGCAGAGGCACCAGGACGCTGGAAATGGAGCGGGGAGGACGGGAAAGGCCGCGGGCAGGAGGAAAATGTCTGGGTGTAAAAATCAGGGTTTGTGGAGCCCCGAAGAGCATCCTCGGGTGGGTAAAGCCGCTCCCTCCTGTTGCTGCCTGTTGTTTCCAGCCCCATCTGATAAGCGGCGCAGAACCAGCCCCGCGTTCTGCCTTCCTCCATCAGCGCGGCCCGTCCTGAGCCGCGGCTGTTCGCTGCCTCATCCTCCCCCTTGTGCGAGAGGGAGTCAGCTCTGGTTAATGTTGGAGATCGGAACGTGATTACCGAAAGCCTCATGAAATTAAATCCCTTCTCTTCAAAGCGGCCGGGGAGGGAGGGAGGGAGGGGAGCGTCCCTCCGGCCGCGGCGGTGGCCGGGCGGATATTGAGAGCAGCCCGGTGGCCACAGTCGGGCTCTGACAGAGGCACGGCTCATACAAACAGCAGCTTGTGTTTGCACACAAAGGCGCCGTGCCCCGCCATCCCCGGCCCGGGCTCTGCACCCTCGGCTCTTGGGCAGAAAGTCCTGGGCGGGTTGGAGGGAGGGAGGGAGGGAAAGGCGCTGAATATTCAGGGATGAATTGAAGTGTGCAAAGAGCCTTTGGGAAGCTCGCGGTGCAGCGCCTTGGATCAGCTGCCCGCCGGGGCTGGAACGCAACCGCTGCGCTTGAAAGGGCGACTTTCACGCTGAAGCAAAACGGGACAAAGGAAGATAAATGAAACGGGCTCCCGGCAGGGTTTGGTTTGTTTGTTTTTGTAACTCGGCTAATATTCCCGCATTGTTCAGCCCAGCGGCCCAGTGTCTGTCCTTCACACGCTGCTCGTAAATCGGGGCTGGGCGGGCGGCGCAGGCAGCGGGCGGTGCGGGAGGGATCAGCGGGACGGGGATGTGACCAGCGGGACAGGAACGGGACCAGCGGGACAGGGATGGGACCGGCGGGACGGGGATGTGACCAGAGGGACAGGGATGGGACCAGCGGGACAGGGATGGGACCAGCGGGACAGGAACGGGACCAGCGGGACAGGAACGGGACCAGCGGGACAGGGATGGGACCGGCGGGACGGGGATGTGACCAGAGGGACAGGGATGGGACCAGCGGGACAGGGATGAGACCAGCGGGACAGGGGCAGGACCAGCGGGACAGGGATGGGACCAGTGCGATAGGGACAGGGACAGGATGCACGGACAGGGATGGGACCAGTGCGACAGGGATGGGACCAGCGGGACAGGAACGGGACCAGCGGGACGGGGATGTGACCAGAGGGACAAGGATGGGACCAGCGGGACGAGGATGGGACCAGCGGGACAGGGACAGGGACAGGATGCACGGACAGGGATGGGACGAGCGGGACAGGAGCAGAGCTGTGTCAGGGGGTCTGTGCACCAGCAGAGCTCTGCTGTCAGTTCATTCCTCAGCTGAGAGGGGCATGTCCTGATGATTTTTCACGGAGCTGGCAGCAAATCTGCCGGGATTTGTCCAAAAGTGGGGACACCCCGGGCAAACGGTGGGTACCAGCGCTGATGTGGTAGCCCTCTCCATGCCATCCCATCCCATCCCATCCCATCCCATCCCATCCCATCCCATCCCATCCCATCCATCCCATCCCATCCCATCCCATCCCATCCCATCCCATCCCATCCCATCCCATCCCAAGGAGCAGCCCTCATCCCCGCCGTGCCGGTGATGGATCCCTGCAGAGCTCAGAGCCTGCCCAGGGCTGATCCCGGGGGATGGATCCCGATGTGAATTCGGGATTAGGGATCACAGGGTGGACACAGCCAGGTTGATACAGGCGCTCGTTTGATTGTAAGGATTAGAAGATCCTCGGTGTAAGCCTCTTGAAAATTCCCTTTCCCTCCGGATTTTAGGCAAAGCAGGTTTAACACCGCAACATTTCTCTAGTGTGAGCTGAGTAAGCAAAATTTAATATTCAGCTGCATGATAGTTTAGCTCAAATCAAAGAGCAAGAGCAGCGTCGCCTTTAAAACATTTGAATAACATTTAATATCCTCTGTAGCATTTACTTTTCACAAGCCTCTGCAAAACCACCAAATGCTCACAGAAATTTGGCCAACTGACTTCTGCACAAATCCAGCCCCCCAGATGAGCCGTTTCTTAGTCTCCACAAAGTTTCACCCAATCAACAACAACAAAAAAAAATCCCAACAAAACCCCAGACAGCGCCTCACGTGCTGGGGGCACCAAAGAAATCCCCTGGTTTGGGTGACCAATGAATGTCCCCAGCAATGAAAAGAGAACAATTTGTCGGCAGCCCCTGCACTTGAAAACGAATGATCCAAATTATTCAGCGAGTCTCCCTGGATAGTGAATCCATTCAAAGGGGATCGAGACAGAGTCATAAATTATTCATTACCCCGAAGAGAATGAAATGCATATAATCATAACAATAATAATAACAACAACAATCGTTACACTAATAATAGCAACCAGAGCCCGGGCAGCTCTGCCCGGAGAGCCAGGGAGCCATGAAGCCTCCCAGAATTTATTTTCCATTTATCCCAGTCCCTGTTTAGAGCGGCTGTGTTAAATAAAGGAATGTAAAGTGGGTGGACATTTGGAATAAATGTATTTATCGCCGATAATTGGACTCGCTCGCCTTGGCTGGGGATGATGGACTCTGTGCTCGGGTCCGTGGCAGGGAGCAGCTCCATGAACTCCCGCTCATCCCTGGTAACTGCTCCATGGAACGGATTGCTCCGTGCCCGGGCTGCTTTAAAGGAGCCTTTGGCAGAGGCACGTCCTGTCCCCGCGTCCCTGGGAAATTTATCGGTGTCCGCGGGCTGAAAGGGAAGCGGGAAGTGCTGGCCTGAGACTCATCCCTGGGCTCTGACTGCTCCTGGCCTCGATGGGACCGGGATTGCGGGGCCATTGAGCGGGGAGGCCGCGGCTCTTGTCACCCAGCCCGGGCTCCCGGCTGTCGCTGCCCCGCCGGGGTCCGGAGCCTTTCAGCCCCCGGCAATTCCCGCAGTTCCGCCGCCCTGGGCAGCCGGGGCTCCCTCTGGGCATCTCTGACCTGGGAGCTCCTTCCAGCAGCCCCCGGGGGGATTTTCTGCCCGGGGAGCTCTGCCGGGCCATATGGAACACTCGAACGCATTTCCATGCCTGCACGGCGGTGGAAGGAGCCCGGCTACCCCTCTGGCATGCAAATGAAGCCGGGCCGCTCGCAGCGCGGGGGCTCGGCCGTGGCACCGGGCCATGCCCGAGTTTCCCACAGGTCACAAGGAGGGCTCGGAGGGGCCCGAGGATCCTTCCTGAGGCTGCCTCGGAGCTCCCTCCACCTGCTGCTCTCCGGGAGGACAGGGGAGGGCTTAAAAATGACATTTTTAAAACTGGGGAGCAGCAGGCTGGGCCGGGAAGGGTTAAAGCGATGGTGGGTCCGGCTCCAGCAGCGTTGGGGCTGCACAAGGGGCTCAGCTCCCATGGGGGTGGGCTGGGGGGGTTCAGTGCTGCACAGGGGGCTCAGAACCCATGGGGTTGGGCTGGGGGGATCAGTGTTTCAGAGGGGGCTCAGCACCCCCAGGGTTGGGGGATCAGTGCTGCAGAGGGGGCTCAGCACCCCCAGGGCTGAGTTTGGGGGATCAGTGCTGCAGAACAGCATCCACAGGGCTGAGTTTGGGGAGTCAGTGCTGCAGAGGGGGCTCAGCACCCCCAGGGCTGGGTTTGGGGGGTCAGTGGTGCAGCCCCTGGGGGCAGTTTGGACACCAGTGCAGCAATGGCCTCACAGAGCTGGGTTTTGTTTGGTTTTTGTTCGGTCGCTGAGTTAATCTGCAGCTGGGCTGAGCCACCCCAGGAAGGGGTTGGAAGGATGGGGGAGATGAGGCAGGGCAGGGTCCGGGGCTGGGGCTGAGCCTGGTGCCACCAGCCGGGCTCGGGGACACGTGGGGCATGCGGGGCCGTCCCCGTGGCACGGCAGGAGGGCTGAGCTCGCACATCCTCTGCTGCCGGGCAGCTGCGAGGCAGGGAGCAGAAGAAAGAGTTCCTGCTGGCATTTTTGTTGGAAGTCGCCTGAGTATTAAGTGGAACACGGTTTTCATTACCAGCTCCGCTTTGGTGCAATAAATCACGAACAAGAAACACACTTCTGGCCTGGATTCTGCCCTCAGCTCTGAGTGGCAGTAACCAGAGGCAAAATCCAGCCTCGGCTTCAGCCTTGCAGCCCATATGGTCACCTTTTGGAATTCATTTTTTCTCGTAATTTCTGTGTAATTAGACAGCACTGAAGGCTGCTTCCTCTCCCGGGCAATGAATGGCCCCGATCTCGTGCCAAAGGTGCGTTTTGCCCCGCACAAACCCCAGAGGAGAGACCAGCTCAGCCTCCAGGGGACAATCGGGACCCTCAGCAGGGGGACCCCGGACACCCCCGGAGTGCTGGGAGGCGATGGGGGCACCGAGCAGCGATGCAGCCCAGAGCCAGCCCTTGCCGCTGGGCTGTACAGAGAGCCCGGAGTGTTTGTGCGGGCTCCAGCTGCTGCTGGAATATTTGGGAGGTCATCCCGCCGAGCAGGAACCTGTCACTGCAGCAGATGCGCTGCGGCAGCGGCGGCCCCGCGGGGGAGCAGCGCCGCTCATCCCCCGGGCAGCAATCTAATTTATATCTCGTAAGACAGTTTTATTCTCGGCATTACCGACGGGTTCCGTGCCAGAGAGCCCCGCGGGCTCCGGGGGGAGTGCAGCGTTGGGAAGGAGCCTCCTCGTGCTGGGTTATGGGGCCATAAAATTATCCCTGCTAGGAGCCGGCCGCCCTTCCAAAGGAGCCGTTTAAAGGGAAAACAAAGGCAGCCCCTCGCCCCCCTCGCAGCTTCTGTTCCAGCGCCGAGCGTGGAGGGGAGGAGAGCGGCAGAGGAGTGTTTGCTAGAGCCGGGCTCTGGGCTGGAGCCGGGCTCTGGGCTGCAGCCGGGCTCAGATGGGGTTTGCTGGAGCCGGGCTCTGGGCTGGAGCCCGGCTCTGTGTGCTCGGATGCTGCTGTTTGATCCTTTCTGTGCAATCGGCTCCAGCTCCGAGGGGGCCTCGGAGGTTCAGGGGGTAGTGCTTGGAGCGATGGGTGGTTTGCTGGATGGGGAGTTTATCGGTACGAACGATAGAAGTTTGGGTTGGATGATTAAAGAGAAGGTGAGTCATGAAGTGAGCGTGATAAAAAATCAGGGGCTAGGGTTTAGTTGAGGCATAGCATTAAGGAGGGAGGAAGGCCTCTTTCTTTGGCTTAAAAGGCTAATGCTGGTTCAGAGCTTCTTAATTATTAGGATGATATTAGAGAGGATCAGCTTTCGAAGTTGGCGAACGGAGAGAGCTGGGGAGGGTGTGCTGGAGCCGGGCTCTGTGCTGGAGCCGGGCTCAGATGGGGTTTGCTGGAGCCGGGCTCAGATGGGGTTTGCTGGAGCCGGGCTCAGATGGGGTTTGCTGAAGCCGGGCTCTGTGCTGGAGCCGGGCTCAGATGAGGTTTGTTGGAGCCGGGCTCAGATGGGGTTTGCTGGAGCCGGGCTCAGATGAGGTTTGCTGGAGCCGGGCTCAGATGGGGTTTGCTGAAGCCGGGCTCAGATGGGGTTTGCTGGAGCCGGGCTCAGATGGGGTTTGTTTGAGCCGGGCTCTGTGCTGGAGCCGGGCTCAGATGAGGTTTGTTGAAGTCGGGTTCGGATGGGGTTTGCTGAAGCCGGGCTCAGATGGGGTTTGCTGGAGCCGGGATCAGATGGGGTTTGCTGGAGCCGGGCTCTGTGTGCTCAGATGGGGTTTGTTTGAGCCAGGCTCTGTGTTGGAGCTGGGCTCAGATGGGGTTTGTTGGAGCCGGGCTCAGATGGGGTTTGCTGAAGCCGGGCTCAGATGGGGTTTGCTGGAGCCGGGCTCTGTGTGCTCGGATGCTGCTGCTGCTGTTTGATCCTTTCTGAGCAATCGGCTCCAGCTCCGAGGGAAGGCGAGAGCGGGAGGAGGAAGAGGAGGATGAGGAGAAGCCATTCCTGTCCTCAGCGCTGCTTCCCGCGGGCGGGGATGGAGCCCTGCTCTCCTCTGGGTGTTTGCATGGAGGGGCGGCCCTGGCTGATGGATTTGCTCCTGTTCTGCCAGAGGCAGCAGCACAGCCCCGAGCGGGACAGGGACAGGAGGGGAAGGCGCTGCCTGCAGGAGCGCGGCTGCCCCGAGTGCCGGGAGGGCTCCTGCAGCCCCTCCTTTGCTCTGGGCACCCCCAAAGGCAGCCCCAGCAGTTGGCAGCTCGGGGGGCACAGGGTGCAGCCTCCAGCTTCCCCCAGCTCCACTGCTCTCTTCAGCCCCCGGAGCTGCAGGAGCAGCGATTTCAGTGATTTCACCTCCCTGGCTGGTCCTGGGGCCGGGGGGACAAAACGGGCTCTGTGAGTGGTGCCCTATCCAGGTATAGCCCCCTGCTCTGAGATTGACTCTTGGGAGAAAATTCATAGAGAACTGGGGGGAAAGGTTTGGTGTGTGTTTTTTGTTTTTTGGTTTTTTTTTTTTTTTTATTTTGCATGTCCTGTGCATCCAGCTCTGAAAATCAGACTGATTTGGTCAGGGGCACGCAGCCGTGCTGGGGGAACATTTCCATCCATGGGAAGCACTGTGCAGGTCAGCCCATCCCAGCTGTGCTTGGGAGCTCAGTCAGCTCCTCGTGCTCGGTCCCGGTGTGAGATCTCAGGCAGGGAATGCTCCTCAGGGCACAGGCTGTGCTCCGACTGCAGGGTGAGCACACCCGGGGGTGGTGACAGCAGCTCGTCCTTGCCCCGTTAGCTGGGGCAGCGCCTTCCCTTCCCAGAGAGCTCCCCCACCTTCCCAAACCTTCTCCCACCTTCCCTCGCTGCTTCCTCTCAGGGAAAGCAGGAGCTCAAACCCTCTATGGCCAACGGAAAACAATGCCCAAACCCTCAGAGGAGAGAAAACCCCTCTGGTTTTACCCCCCAGCAGCACCCGGAGCTGGGGCTGGGCTGGACCTGAGCACCCTTGGGGGACACAAAGGGACAGTCCAAGGTCTGTCCCCACCCGGGGTGGATGCTGGGGAGGCAGCCCCAGCCTCTAAACAGCTCTCCAGGCTCCCAGCCTCCTGAGAGTTTAATTTTTGGGAAGCTTTAACATCCCCAGCTTAGCAAGCTCTGAAAGAAAGGTCAGCTAATCCCTCAGAGCGTCTGAATGAATTCAGGCCCAGAAGTGAGATTACTGAGCAGGGGAGGGGAGGCCAGGGAGCTGCATGGATACAGGGACCCTTCCCAGAGGCAGGCCTGGCTTGCTAAAGAAGTGAGAAATGCACCTTTTATTGCAGCTCTCAGCCCCTCGGCAGCAGGGAGGGGTGGGCAAAGCCCCCAGCTCCTCCCCAGCAGCACGGGGTGGTGGAGGGGGCTGAGAGAATCCTGAGGGTCCCCATGCATGGAGGGACAGCGGGGACACTGGGGTGTCCTGTGGGCACCGAGCAGCACCCACGGCCTTTGCTCTGGGTGTCAGCTCGAGCATTTAGGGGGAAAACCCCAAACCCAGGGTCCTCATGTCCCTCTTTGGCTGCTTGGGCTCCAGGTCATCGTCTGGAGGCACCGAGGGGCAGCAGGCACAGGGTGCCACTGACAGAACACTTTGTGTGGGGCTTCCAGCCACAGCCCTGCTTAGAAACCAAATTGATGTTGGAGCTCTGAGCACCACGTCTGCTGTGACATGAGTCCCAGTTCCCTGTCCTGGGGAAGCTGAGGCGATGAGCAAGGCAGTGGCCACCAGAGAGGCTCCCTGGTCCTAATTCCCTCCCTTTGCCCAGCCCTGCACTGGTTTTACTCCAATTCTTGTTTTACTGGGAGGAAAGAGAAGAGACAGATCCTTGCTGTGCTGGGGAGCATTTACCTGTGGGCTTTGGGGGATTCTCACCTGGCTCGGCCTGATTCAGGCTGGGCTGGTTTCAGGAGTACCTGAACATCTCCACCTCGCTCTGCTGGCCCTGAACAGGGACAGACATTCCCCACAGGAGGGTTGGGACAGCCCCAGCGGTGCCCTGGCCCGGCAGGAGGAGCAAAGGGCCGTGCCAGGGCTGGAGCAGGGCACAGCGCTGTCCTAGGCAGGGTGACAGGCTCCATCCCGTGTCCCTGCTGTCCCCTCGTGTCCCAGCCCTGGCTGAGCCCCTCTGAGCCTCCCCAGCCGCCCCCTCCTCAGCTGCCGCCCCTCCAGACGCTGCCCCCGGCCATTCAGCCTCTCTCCGGATCATTAAACATATTGAGCAACACCAGTCCTGTGACTGGTTAATTAGTAAAGACCGGACTAATTAGTTAATCGTGTTTACCGAGCGCTTTGAGAGTGCTCAGTGTCATTATTCGGAGTTCTGAGCGGCCGCGGGTGCCCCTCCCGTGCAGGGCTCCCCGCCTTTGTCTCTGCCCCCGGCCCGGGGCTGGGATCGCAGCTTGCCCCTTCTGCCCTGGTCACAGGGCGGGTTAGAAAAGCCCCTCACAAATGTCCCTGCACCCGGGCACGCTGAGCTGCCCTTCCAAAGCCACCCCTGGAGGAGGCAGGGCTGGCTCTGTGCTCCCCTCATCCCCCTCAGGGAGGATCAGCCACATCCAGCCTTGCTCTCCCTCCCCAATCCCAAATCCAGCAAATCCAGCCCCCAGAGCCCTGGACACCTCGGATGGGGGAGCCTCCCGTTCTTTGAGAGAGAAATCAGATTCCTGAAAAAGGCAAGGGAGGAGAGGAGAGGAGAGGAGAGGAGAGGAGAGGAGAGGAGAGGAGAGGAGAGGAGAGGAGAGGAGAGGAGAGGAGAGGAGAGGAGAGGAGAGGAGAGGAGAGGAGAGGAGAGGAGAGGAGAGGAGAGGAGAGGAGAGGAGAGGAGAGGAGAGGAGAGGAGAGGAGAGGAGAGGAGAGGAGAGGAGAGGAGAGGAGAGGCAAAGGAGAGGAGAGGCAAAGGAGAGGAGAGGCAAAGGAGGAGAGGAGAGGACAGGACAGGATAGGCAAAGGAGGAGAGGGAAGGCAAAGGAGGAGAGGGAAGGCAAAGGAGGACAGGACAGGCAAAGGAGGAGAGGGAAGGCAAAGATCTCATCTGCCCGGAGGAACGGGAATGGGGTTTGTTAGTCAAGGGAGGGTCTTGGCATCTCTGAAGAATCACCAAGTCTGATCTCCTTGGGACTGTCCTAATTCATAAAAATGTCATCAGCTCGTTAAGCACCCTCATAAAGAGCCGCAGTCACCCCCTTATCACTGTGGCATCTGCAGGGGAGGCTGCCAGCACCAGCTGCAGAGCACAGCCACCCCCAGGGAGCACCTCCAGGAGGGGGAATCTGCCTCTGGAGCTGACCCAGAGCTGTGGAAGTCCCCAGGGCTGCCACAGGAGCAGGGCTGGGGAATATTTCAGTCCCTGGCAGTTGATTGGGGTGCACATGGCCACTGACAGTGACTCTGCTGCCTTCACCCTGCTGTCCCAGGCTGCAGCTGGGAGCTCCTGGCTGCTGCTGCTCTTCCAGAAAGCCCCAGAGGTGAGGCCAGGGCCTGGCACCCCCAGGTGACACTCACCTGAGTGGGGATGCTGCAGGACCACGGAGATGCTGGCTGGGAGTGGGGAGCAGTTTCCCTTCCCACCCTGAACTTCCTCCTGGAAATCCTCCCTGCCCTGGGGGCTGCCAGTGAAGGGCAGGGCAGCCCAAAAGGGGCACCAAGCAGGATGGCAGTGATAATGGGGCTGGAGCCACCTCAGGCTCAGGAACTGGGCCTGGCACTGGCCATAGTGGTGCAGAGAAGGCCCCTGTGGGTGCAGGGTCCTGCTTCCAACGTGAGCAGCACCAGATTGACTGCGGGGTGCTTGAGGATGGAGCAGGAGGGGTTTATTTTGTAATTTGGGGTTTGGGGTTTCTGTGTCATTTGGGGGTTTCTGTGTCATTTGGGGGTTTTTCTGTCATTTGGAGGTTTCTCTGTCATTTGGGGTTTCTCTGTCATTTGGGGGGTTTTCTGTAATTTGGGATTTCTGTGTCATTTAGGGGTTTCTCTGTAACTTAGGGGGTTCTGAACCACAGATGGGATCCTTGCAGTTCATTTTAGACAAGTATCAGTGGTAAGAGTGGTTTAGCAGCTCTCCCTTCCACGGGTCACACACCCAGGACATTTCCATGGTTTATATGGATTAACTGCTACGGGAGAAGGGCTTAGGGGAGGGTGGGACCATTTGGAGCCTGGAAATTCGATTCTCAGCTGTGCTGCATTGGTGTCCCCGCGTGTAAAGGTCAGAAGGGGCCCTGGGCTCTCTGTGGGCTGTGGCCCCAGGCTGTTGTCACCCCCAGGAGGGAGCCCGGGGTTCCCGGTGCCTGCAGGAAGGGCAGGAGCGCCAGAGCTCAGTTTGGTTCCTTGCACAAGCGCAGCCTTCCTCCTCGTCCCACCTCCTCCTCACCACCCTCCCGTCAGAAGCCGCTTCCTTGCTCCTCCTGCAGGCCCCAGGAGCCCTTCCCCACCAGGGAAATTCCTTTCCTGCCGAGTGCCCCTGGGCCAGGCAGGACCCGAGCCCTGGGGGCTGGCGGGTGGCACCGTGTCCCTTGGTGCCCCTCGGTGTCCCCTGGGTGCCGGAGCTGCCCCTGTGCCCCAGCACTGCCGGGCAGGAGGAGAGGGGAGGCCGCTCCATGAGAGAGGAGCCGAGGCAGGCAGGGAGGGAGGCAAAGGGGCTGCGCCTGGGGATGTCAGGCTTGGCTCTGCGGCCCCGCACGGGCAGCGACAGCAGCTCCGCGGGGCGGGAGCAGGCGCAGCAGGGCAGATTTATGGCCGGGGGTCAGGCCCAGGCTGAGCCAAACCTCCTGCCTCGCATCAGTTTGACCAACAAGATGAAGCGCAGAGGCTCCAGCGCGGGCGCCCTGCGAGAGGGGAAGCGCTGGAGAGCAGGAGCAGGAGCAGGGGGGTTCTGTGAGGGGCCGTGCTGCCCCTCCTGCCCTGCTCGGGGCTCTCCATCCCAGCCTGGGCTGTGGGGTGCAGGGAGCAGCACTGAGCTGGGTCTGGTCCCACAGGCCCAGGGAGATCACGGGCTGGGAGCCACGAGCAGAGCAGCTGGAGGCTGCAGCAAGCAGCAGGCAAGGGCTCCCCTCTTCCAAAACAAAATAAAATTCACAGCAATTCCCAGCCCTGCAGAAGGGAGCAAGGCCAGACGGGGAACTGAAACCTCGGAGACAATTCCAAATCCAAATCCAAATCCAAATCCAAATCCAAATCCAAATCCAAATCCAAATCCAAATCCAATTCCTAATCCAATTCCTAATCCAAATCCAAATCCATCCCCAGCTGGGCACGGGGCAGCCAGGCCAGGGAGATGCTGTGGGATTGTCACAGCACCACAGGACACCAGGGCCAGGCCAGGGCTGCCCTTGCTGGCCAGACACCCAGACTGAAACTCTTGTAAACTCAGAACCTCATAGAAAAGATGAAGCGAAATTCCTGGAGGCTCCCGGCTCTGCCTGAGATCGGCGCGGGACAGACCTTTGTCCCAGATGTGGTGAGATTGTCACTTCATCACCGTCTGGTACTGAAAGCTGCGTTTCACTGGGCTTTGACGGGTAATTGATGGATGATGCAATGGTTGTTGTGCCTGCAGCGTTGTCCTCTTTGGCAATGCCTTTTGATGTCCCTCTTCAAAGGACACATCCTGCCCTTTCCCTGCCAAGGGGTGACCAGGAAAGTCTTGGCAAGCGCCAGGAAAGTGCCTGTGGTGTTGAGGCTGCTCCTCCTTCACCCCATCCCGAGGCAGGCGAGGTGGATTTTATTCCTGACACCTTTGCTCCATTGGGGCACATCCCAGGTGAACTGTGGGGGTCACTGCAGTTCTTTGCCAGGGGGTGCTGGGTACCCACACAACGCCCTGGGCAAACAAAGGGCACGGCTCAGCGGCTCTGAGTGAGTTACAGATCCTCACCTTGGATCCGTGATCCCGTGGGAATGCTGTCATTTATTTATTTGTTTGTTTATTTATTTATTTATTTACTTATTTACTTATTTATGTATTTATTTATTTTTTTATGTATTTATGTATTTATGGGGCTCCAAGGGCTCGTTTCATGCAGGATAAAGCCTGTGCAGGAGCTGGCGGCAGCTGCTCCTGTGCAGCTCATGGGGACATCCCGCTGACCCCAGTGGGAGCAGGGCAGAGCTCCAGGGATGCTCCAGGGCTGGGCTGGGATGCCCGTGCTGAGGATGATCCAGGATGCACCGGCTGCCAAGGGCACAGCTCTGCAGGCGGCTCCGGGTGCCCCAGAGGCTCCCAGCCACAGCGGGGTTATTGATGTTCCAGGGCTGGGGCACAGGTTATTGATGTTCCAGGGCTGGGGGACACTGCTGGGACAGGGGACACTGCAGGGACATGGGGCCGGTGCAGGAGGGGCTGAATGGACCAGGGGGATCCTGATCCAAGCCTGATGTAAGGATTCCATCCCTCCAGCACTGTGGGCAGTGGAGCCCCTCACACTGGGAAGGATGCAGAGGATGACAGAGGATTTGTGGCCTCAAGGAGAGTGTGTGGGGGGGAAAGGGGGGCTCAGATGCTCTGTGGACATGGAAGGGGAGCTTGACTCCCTCTGTGTTTGTGCTGGCAGGAGAAAACTGAGCAGTGTCTGCACACCTTGGGACTGGGACGGGACAGGGAAGGGATTGGAAGGGACTGGAAGGATTGGAAAGGATTGGAAAGGGATTGGGAAGGAATTGAGAAGGGATTGGAAGGGACTGGAAGGATTGGAATGGTTGGAAGGGACTGGGAAGGGTTGGAAGGGTTGGAGGGGACTGGGAAGGGACTGAAAGGGTTGGAAGGGACTGGAAGGGATGGCAGGCTCAGCCTTGCTCCTCGGGAGCAGAGCCCAGAGCAGGTTTGCTGTTCAGCCCAGAGCAGGTTTGCTGTTCAGCAGAGCCCAGAGCGGGGTCAGCAGACGCAGGATCTAAATGCAGATTCCTGTGTCAAAGCAGGATCTAAATGCAGATTCCCGGGAATTCCCGGGGTGGCCCCGAGCTGCCCCAGCCCGGCATTGTCGCTCATTGTGCTGCTCACTCCCCAGGGCTGTCCGTGCCTGCAGCCCGGCGCTGTCAGGACACACGGTCGGTGACACGCTGCCCTTCCATTGCAGCGCACCCACCGGGGCTCCCCAGGAGCCTTTCCCGAACGTTCTGGTGCCGCAGCTTCTCAGGGATGCCCGAAAGGGCCGCGGGGTGCCCGGGCTCCGGCAGAGCCCGAGAATACCCGGCCAGCAGGTGGGACACGGCAATCCCTAATCCCAAATCACTTTTCTTGCCGGCATCCGTTTTGTGTTGGGGACGGTGGTGGTTGTGGGCAGCAGCAAGGCGTGGGCTCGGCCCTGGGAGAGCGATATTATTCCCCTCCTTTTGTGCCCGGGCCGTGTTTGAATTGGGAAACAAAGCTGAGCAGCTTGTGCCTCCTGTTGGAAGCCTTCCTACCCCGCTGGGGATCCGGGACCTTTTCATCTCAGCCCTGCACTCCAGAGGCTTCTGCCTCTTCCCATCTTTAAGTCTTTAGTAAATATCAGAAAAGGGAAAATAAAGGCGATCCCCAGGGCTCGGCGGCGTTACCTTCCCTGCATGAAACAGAGCGGGGGAAAGGAAAACAGATATTTATCCTCATTTTAGCATTTTTCATGTGGAGCTCACAGAGAGTAAATAATGCTTGGTCTGATTTTGCAAGCTGGGGACACTGTGGAGCAGGGTGGATTTTGCTCTTTGTGTGAGTGCCCAGATTTTGGGGGGATCCAGACCCTGAGCCATGGAAGGGGAACAAAGCACTGGCAGGCAAAGGGCAGCTCGGATGGATGCTCAGTGCCAGGGATTCCGGAGCCAGGGGCAGGGCGGGCAGAGCTCAGCCCCAGAGCCACAGCTGCAAACCAGGCTCCTAAAATACCCCGGGGTCAGGAGGGGCAGCAGGCAGGGCAGGGAGGCTGTGTCCTCTAGGGAGGAAGGGACATTGGGAAAGGAACAGCTCAAAACCATCCAGCTCCTCCTCATTCACTGTCTCAGGTTTGATGGGAGTGTTTGGAGGGAACTCCTTCCTTTCCATGAAGTTCTTGATTATCTGATGGAAAGCAATTCAAAACAGAACAGGAATATTTTCCTTTTTTTTTTTTTTTTTAATGTTTGAAACCCAAACTTTTCTCTTGGCTTTCAAAACCCTAAATGAAATAATTGAAATCTGAAATACACCCAAACACGTTTCTAGTACATTTTGATGCTTTTCCTTGGCAAAATGATAATTTTGCTGCCCCAGCCTCCAGGCCCCTGTGATTTCTGCCTGAGGCTCTCACTTTGCTCCAGGTCTGACACCCAGGCTGGCAGAGTGACAAAGGCCAAGCTCAGCTCCCAGCCCGGGCTCGGTGCTCTGAGCAGTTGCACAATTCCTGTGACTCCTCCTGCAGAGCAACTCCACAGGAAGAGATTCCTGGCACACACCCGGGGGTGGCACTGCTTCCTCTGGCTGACCATGCTCACATGTGCCTGTTGTTCATTCCTTGCTCTTCAGGGCTTCCTTTTCCTCCAAAGCCCTTTCAGGCCAGGTTTGCAGCTGGGCTCATCAGGGCAGCTGTTGTCCCAGGTTCTGTTGTCCCAGGTTCTGCTGTCCCAGGTTCTGCTGTCCCAGGTTCTGCTGTCCCAGGTTCTGCTGCCCCTGGTTCTGCTGCCCCTGGTTCTGTTGTCCCAGGTTCTGCTGCCCCTGGTTCTGCTGCCCCTGGTTCTGTTGCCCCTGGTTCTGCTGTCCCTGGTTCTGCTGTCCCAGGTTCTGCTGTCCCAGGTTCTGCTGTCCCTGGTTGTGCTGTCCCAGGTTCTGCTGTCCCAGGTTCTGCTGCCCCTGGTTCTGTTGTCCCTGGTTCTGCTGTCCCAGGTTCTGCTGTCCCAGGTTCTGCTGTCCCTGGAGGCTCTGCAGGGCCTGGTGGCTCCAGGGTGGCTCAGGGGACATTCAGAGTGTCCCTGTGCCGTGTCCCCTCTGAGCAGAGAGCTCAGGAGCATTCCCCTCTGCCCAGCAATGCCAGGACAGGTCCCCAGAGCCAGGACAGGAGATGTGAGTGAGGCAGCTCAGGGCTGGGGGTCTCAGAGAGCACCAAAATCTGCTCCTGCCACCCTTGGAGCAGTGGGGAGGCACAGGAGGGGACAGAGTGACAATCCCAGCCCTCCCCAGTGTCCAGGCCTTGGAGCAGGCACTGAGGTACGAGCCAGACCCCAAATTCACCCCCACAAACAGGAGTGAGATTGGGAAACAGCCCCTTCCCGAGGCACCCCTGAGGAGCTGCAGGGCCTGAGCTCCCCCAGCCCTGATTTGCAGCTCCTCACTCAGTGGGGCCGGGCCAGGACCCCTGGTGCAAATACAGGAGCACAAATAACGAGTTTGCTGTCCTGGCTGCTTAGAGGAGATCCCCCAGCTCTGATTTTCTTCTCCCTGGTCAGTGGGGCTGGGCCAAGACCCCTGGTGCAAATACAGATGCACAAATAACGAGTTTGCTGCCCTGGCTGCTCAGAAGAGCTCCCAGAGCCACCCCTGGCCTGGGAGGGCACAGGAGGCACCCGGGGCTGTCTCCATCCCCTGTCCTGGGCTGGCAGGGACAAACACCCCCAGCAGCCCCGGGGGGACCTGCAGCCCGTGGCACTGCTGGTGGCAGAGGGATTCTCTGACTCTGGAGCTGTTCCTGGTGTGGAGGGGCTGATTTAGGGCTTTTCTCTGGGCTGTGAGGGCGAGGCTGCAGCCAGGAACGCAGCTCCCTGCTCCCTGCAGCTTCCCCCAGGACCCCATCATTGCTCCATTTGCTTTGCTGGGCCTCATTATTTCCAAATTTTGCAGCCCTAACGCCAAAGGAGGCTGTATTCAATGTAATTATTACTCAAAACATCGAGAACTCAAAACTTTGAAAACTTCCTACTTAAAGGAGGGAAAAGAGGCCATTAAAGAAGGAAGGAGCAGAGTAACAAGTGTGGATGATGCCCTGGCCTGTGGTTTGCCCGTGAGGGGTTTGTTCCACCCTGGAGCTGCTGGAGCAGGGAAGCTGAGTGGGTTTTGTTAATCCCTGTGCTGTCAGAGGGGCAGCCCCCGAGAGTGCAGATCCCAGGGAAATGTGCCTCCCTTTGAAAGGCAGCGCACATGCCCGGCTCCCAGCAAAGCACTTTTGTTCTGCTCTGATTTACACAATTCTCCGGGGCCAGCAGACGTGGCTGTCATGGTTGCAGGGATTACTGGCCACTGGAGGCCAGGGTGGGCTGTGCAGGATGATTTGTTCTCCTGGCTGGGCATGGAGTTCCTGCTCCCCTTGTGCAGCTCCTGCCCTCACCCACGGGGGTGCTGACCCCCAGGAACAGGCTGCCCTGCCATGGGGGTCCCTGTCCCCCCACAGAGCCAGTGACAGCCTGGGGACACTCCTGCCCATGGCCAGGGCTGGAAGGGGACGCTGAGAGCCTCACCCAGAGCAGGGGATGCTGCCAGCAGCTCCCTGCACACATCAGAACCTGCCCAGGGCAGCACCAACAGGTGCCAGCTGCTCCCCTGTGGCTGTGGAAGGGAATTGGGGTGTCTGGGTACCCCACATGGCTCAGGAAGGGAATTAGGGTGTCTGGATAGTCCATGGCTCAGGAAGGGAATTGGGGTGTCTGGCTCCAGGGTGGCTCTGGAAGGGATCTGGGGTGTCTGACCCCAGGGTGACTCAGGAAGGGAATTGGGGTGTCTGGGTAGCCCCTGTGGCTGTGGAAGGGAATTGGGGTGTCTGGGTAGCCCATGGCTCAGGAAGGGAATTGGGGGTGTCTGGCTCCAGGGTGGCTCTGGAATGGACTTGGGGTGTCTGGGTAGCCCCTGTGGCTGTGGAAAGGAATTGGGGTGTCTGGGTAGCCCATGGCTCTGGAAGGAAATTGGGGTGTCTGGGTAGCCCATGGCTCTGGAAGGAAATTGGGGTGTCTGGCTCCAGGATGGCTCTGGAAGGGAATTGGGGTGTCTGCCCCCAGGATAGCCCACGTGGCTACTGAAGCAGCCTTGTGCTGCCCCACAGTCATGGTTTGCTCATCCTGTGAGTGCACCTTGAGCAAGCTCTGTCTGATGTCCATGAGGAGCATCCCCTGCACACCACGGCCCTGGCACAGCCTGGGGTGATGTTCCTGAGGCAGGGGAGCCTCTGAGGCTGCTCCTGGTGCCCAGGGCTGTCACCAGGGCTCCTGAGGAGCTGAGCACAGGGTGGTGGATGTGGTCTGTCCTGTCCTGGCTCCATTTGTCCATCCCTACCACCGCCAGCAGCACCTCGTCACTCCAGTGAAGGACAGATGTGCCTTCACTTATCTGCTCCCGGAATTTCTCTGCTTGTTTGTTTTGTTTTCATCCCCTGGGGAGGAGGAGGAGGAGGAGGAGGAGGAGGAGGAGGCTGGTGCCTCCACACGCTCGGGCTCAGCCACCTCTGAACCCCAGTGCCAGAAGCCCTCTCCATGCTCTATAAATTTTATTGGGAGATGTGTTTCTCTTGGGGGAGGGGGTGCTGCTGGTGCATTTCTTTGCCCTGCTCAGGCACCGTGAAAGGGCTCGGGCTCGTTAACTGCCAGCCTGGCCCCATGAACCCTCCGGGCGGGCAGAGGTGACACACACTGATGGCATTTCCAGCCGGGCTGTCCCCTGGGATGGCGCAGACAGCTTGGACGGGGCCGAGGTTGCTCTTGGCTCCGGGGCTCGTTTGTGGTGGAGGAATGCCTGAGGAGCCAGGAGAGAGCTGTGTCCCCAGCAGGACAGGCAGGGCTGGCTCTGCGGGGCTGTGTCCCTGTCAGGACAGGCAGGGCTGGCTCTCCTGGGCTGTGTCCCCAGCAGGACAGGCAGGGCTGGCTCTCCTGGGCTGTGTCCCAGCAGGACAGGCAGGGCTGGCTCTCCTGGGCTGTGTCCCAGCAGGACAGGCAGGGCTGGCTCTCCTGGGCAGGACAGGCAGGGCTGGCTCTCCTGGGCTGTGTCCCCATTCAGGACAGGCAGGGCTGGCTCTCCTGGGCTGTGTCCCCAACAGGACAGGCAGGGCTGGCTCTCCTGGGCTGTGTCCCCAGCAGGACAGGCAGGGCTGGCTCTCCTGGGCTGTGTCCCATTCAGGACAGGCAGGGCTGGCTCTCCTGGCCATGCCCTGGGCTGCATCCGCAGGGTCACCAGCTGCTCCCAGGCCATGGGAGGGCAGGAAAGGTGAGGGGGCACATCCCAGGTGCTCCCATGGGTCCCCAGGCACGGAGCAGTGCTGGCTCAGGGCTCCTCCCACGGCTCCTGCCTGCACCAGGCTGTTTTGCTAACCCCAGGCTGCAGCCTGGCCCTGCCAAGGCTCTGATGCTCTTGGACAGCCCTGGGCTGAGGAGACACCTTCCCAAACAAGGGCTGATTAAGGGACTGGCCCGGCCTTGGCCCTGCAGGCACAGCTCCCAGTGCACAGCACCGAGGTGCAGCTCCCTGGGTCTGCCTGTCCCCAGCACTGAGCTGGAGCTCCCTGGATCTGCCACTCCCTGTCCCCAGCACTGCCTGGGTTCAGCTCTGCAAACTCCACCTTGTGACCGTGTTCACAGGGGTCCGAGGATGAGGGAGGAGATGAGGATCTGGCTCCATGTTTCAGAAGGCTGATTTATTATTTTATGATATATATTACATTAAAACTATACTAAATGAATAGAAGAAACGATTTCATCAGCAGGCTGGCTAAGAATAGAAAAAGAAAGAATGATAACAAAGGTTTGTGTCTCGGACAGAGAGTCCAAGCCAGCTGACTGTGATTGGCCATTAATTAGAAACAACCACATGAGACCAATCCCAGATGCGCCTGTTGCATTCCACAGCAGCAGATAACCATTGTTTGCATTTTGTTCCTGAGGCCCCTCAGCTTCTCAGGAGGAAAAATTGTAAGGAAAGGATTTTCCATAAAAGATGTGTGTGACACCTTTACCAGACCCTTCTCCACCTGTCCTGACAAGCCAGCCCTGAGTTCTGGTGCAGGCTCTGGGGTGCAGCAGCACTTTAGGAGCTGTGAGAACCCCAAAGCAGAAACCCTGTCCTGTCCCGTGCTGCAGGACAGCCCCAGCAGTGCAGCTGGAGGCAGGAGCAGCAGGGCTGCTCCCAGCCCGGCCAGGGGCGTGCCTGGGGCCACCCAAGGTGTGCAGGATGGAAGGCAGACCCCGCTGAGGAGGTGCCAGGGTGCCTGAGCAGTGCTGATGGTTCTGTGCTCACATCCAGCTCTGCGGTGACAGTGGCAGAGATCCAGCAGCAGAAATGCAGAAATTCCCTGGCCCTGGCAGCTGCCCCTGCCCTCAGCACACATCCAGCCCCTGCTCAGGCAGGCTCTCACCTCAGCCTGGCCTGGCACCAGCGAGGTGTGCCCGGCCCTGCCTCCACCTTTGCTCCGAGGGTCTCACTGTGGTGGCCAAGAAACACAAATGCTTGTAATGCTTCGTTGGGCCAGGAATAAAGGGAGTCTGTGGCAAGAAGGTTCCCATGTTATACAAGCAAGGCAAGGGGAGCTGTGTTTGCACTGGCACAGGGCAGCTGTTTTCACTCTAGCAGAGCCCAGCTCACGGCTGCTTCCTCGCTGAGCTCTTGTTCATCTTGGCCTGAGCAGCTCCAGGCCAGGCAGGCAAAGCTGTGGGATGGGAGAGGTGCAAAGGGCAGCACAGGGCAGCCCATGTCCTGCCTGGAGCAGGAATTGGGGTCAGGAACAGCCCTTGCCAGCCCTGGGGATCAGCACAGGGTCCAGCTCCCAGCTCCCAGGGTGGGTGCAGCAGCTGCCCCGAGCTCCCAGTCCCAGTCCCAGCCCCAATCCCAGTCCCAGCCCCAATCCCAGCCCCAATCCCAGTCCCAGTCCCAGCCCCAGCCCCAGTCCCAGTCCCAGCCCCAGCCCCAATCCCAGTCCCAGCCCCAATCCCAGTCCCAGTCCCTGTCCCAGTCCCAGTCCCAGCCCCAATCCCAGTCCCAGTCCCTGTCCCAGTCCCAGTCCCAGCCCCATTCCCAGTCCCAGTCCCAGCCCCAGTCCCAGCCCCAATCCCAGCCCCAGTCCCAGTCCCAGCCCCAGTCCCAGCCCCATTCCCAGCCCCAGCTCCAGCCCCAGTCCCAGTCCCAGTCCCAGTCCCAGTCCTTCCCAGCTTGGGAGATCTCTGGGCAGGGTCAGGGCAGCCTCTGGGCACCAATCCCACCCCCCTGGGCACGGCAGGGGTCAGCAGCACATCCACAACCTGAACCAGCCAAGGATTACCCAGAGTTTCCTGTCCTCAGCGTTTGTGGCAGACCTGAAGCTGACCTGAAGGAGCGAGACAGAAATGTGATGCTTGGCACAGGGAAGGCTTTGCAGTCCCTGCTGAGCGAACTCTTCCAAGAGGTTCATCATTGACCTTGGTACTGCAGAGATGTCTCAGGGGTCAGCTGAGCCCACGGGCTGATGTCTTTCAGCTGAACCTGTGCCCCCATTTCAGCTGAACCTGTGCCTCCCATTTATAGCCACGATGCCCTAAAAGGAGCTTTTCTGGTCAAAGGGGGAGCCTCATAAGGCTGCAGACAAAAATCAGATTGAGCTTTGCCAAAAACGCGGTGAAAGGCACCAGCTGGGGCAGGAGATGGGCCGGGAGAATTTTTTCCTCGATGTAGTAAAAAAAAAGGGGTGGCAGGAGCAGCAGCAGCTCTGCCAGCCCAGGCTGGGCTAGGTTAAAAACGATCTGGGCAGAGCTGAGCCTAACTGAGCCGAGCCAAGCCGAGCTGAGCTGAGCTGAGCTGAGCTGAGCTGAGCTGAGCCGAGCTGAGATAAGCTGAGCTGAGCCAAGCTGAGCTGAGCTGAGCCGAGCTGGGCAGAGCTGAGCTGAGCTGAGCTGAGCTGAGCTGAGCCGAGCTGAGCCAAGCTGAGTCAAGTCAAGCCGAACTGAACCAAGCTGGGCTGAGCTGAGCTGGGCTGAGCTGAGCCAAGCTGAGCTGAGCCAAAGTGAACCGAGCCGAGCTGAACTGAGCTGAGCTGAGCTGAGCTGAGCTGAGCTGAGCCGAAGTGAACCGAGCTGAGCTGAGCTGAGCTGAGCTGAGCCAAGCCAAGCCAAGCCAAGCCAAACCGAGCTGAGCTGAGCCAAGCTGAGCCAAGCCGAGCCGAGCCAAGCCAAGCCAAACTGAGCCAAGCTCGGCCCCTGAGGGACAGAGCACCCAGCAGCTCTGGGGGCACAGCTGGGACTCCCCAGGAGCTGCTGCTGTTCTCAGAGCAGCTGGGCTGCAAACCCAGCCAGGAAAGCTCCTGTGGGAGAGGCTCTGCACACCCGCCCCGGCTGCAGCCAGCCCTGGAGCTCACAGCCCGGCCTCTCCCAGAGCTGCAGGTTGGTTCTGGGGCCAGCAAAGGCACGGCAGGGCTGCTCCAGGCAGCTCTGGGTGGGAGGGGATGTGGGGTGGGGTCTCCCATCCCAGGACGGCTCGGTGGCCCCAGGGGAGCCAGGAGTGGGCGAGTGCCGGCGGCTCTGGCCAAGCTGGGAACTGCAAAAGCTTTTGAGTCCGGAGGTGGGCTGGAGCTCAAGCCTGCTTCCTTTTCCCTGCCAAAGCATCTGCTGTCCTGCACTCCTCCCTTCCCCCTTCCCTGCAGCGTTTCAGCCATGGAAATGTTTGATGTGATCCCCCCAGCACAGCTCCCTGTGGTCGGCTTCTCTGAGGTTTGACATCCCTCCTCTGGCTGCCTGGAGGTGACCTTGGCTGTGCAGTGCCCTTTCACACCGGAAAACCAAAATATTGCATTTCAGCACTGCCCAGACGGGTATTTCCAATGAGCTAACAGGAAAAGGAGCCGTTCTGCACAGCCCCACCACCCCGGCTCTGTCAGCAGCTCCAGCTGCTCCCAAGCTGCTTTAATGATCAATAATTTATTTGGCTGGAAGTGTCTCCAGCCAGGTTGGGATCCTGCAGTCCTGGGGCCGGTGGGTCTGGGTCCTGGGGTGATCCCTGCGGTCCAGCTGTGGTCCCCAGTGTCCAGCTGTGGTCTTGTGGTCCAGCTGTGCAGCATCACAACAATGGGGTGTAAGAGCTGTGAATGTGCAGTGTCCAGAGAGGAGCCTCTGAACTGCTCCAGGCACAGCAGATCCCAAGGGCAGGGCCTGAGGTGCCACCACGGGAGGTGGCTGTGAGGGAATGGTCTGTGCTGGCCACCTGGCCACTGCAGGGTGATCCCTGTGGAGCTGGGATGGAATTGGATGATGATCACATTTACCAGCTCAGATTGGGTTTGAATGCTGCTCCGTGTCTGCACCGAACCATTGAACCTCTGCCATGGTGGGTGGCACAGCCTGCAGCACGGTGGGGGCTCCCTTCCCTTTGACCCCCCTCAGACCCCTCCTGGAGCTGCACAGGGATCAGGAGGTGCCTCCTGCTGCTCCTGCCGTGCTCAGCTGGCTCTCAGCCCACAGCAGAAACCCCTGTGGCCCTCCAGGACAAGGGACAAGCTGGGATGTCCTCCTGGCTGGAGACCTGGGGAGGAGAGGGCAGCTGGAATGAGGAACAGCAGGGAAACCACGGGCACAGCAGCAGTGCTGGGAAACCACGGGCATAGCCCCAGGGCAGGGAAACCACGGGCACAGCCCCAGGGCAGGGAAACCACGGGCACAGCCCCAGGGCAGGGAAACCACGGGCATAGCCCCAGGGCAGGGAAACCACGGGCACAGCAGCAGTGCTGGGAAACCACGGGCACAGCAGCAGTGCTGGGAAACCACGGGCACAGCAGCTCCAGTGCAGGGAAACCACGGGCACAGCCCCAGGGCAGGGAAACCACGGGCACAGCAGCTCCAGTGCAGGGAAACCACGGGCACAGCAGCACCAGGGCAGGGAAACCACGGGCACAGCAGCAGTGCTGGGACACCACGGGCACAGCAGCAGTGCTGGGAAACCACGGGCACAGCAGCTCCAGTGCAGGGAAACCACGGGCACAGCCCCAGGACAGGGAAACCACGGACACAGCGGCCCCAGTGCAGGGAAACCACGGGCACAGCCCCAGGGCAGGGAAACCACGGGCACAGCAGCACCAGGGCAGGGAAACCACGGGCACAGCAGCCCCAGTGCAGGGAAACCACGAGCACAACAGCAGTGCAGGGAAACCACGGGCACAGCAGCTCCAGTGCTGGGAAACCACGGGCACAGCAGCCCCAGTGCAGGGACACCACGGGCAGAGCAGCTCCAGTGCTCGGGTGTTGTTATTCCAATACTCGGGTCTGTGTCTGAGCTTCTCACCATCCTCATCCCAGCAAAGCCAAGGTCCCATGTGCCAGATCAGCCCTTCCCTGGGCGGGCATTGTGATGGAAAAGCTCCTGAAGGGTCTGTGAAGTCACTGAGCCTCGCTCTGCGGCCGCGCTGGAATGCACTAACCAGGAGTTGTTTTGAGGTCAGAAAGGAATAAGTTGTTTGCAGACAATTGATGTTGTTATTAAAAACATCCACGGCACAGAGGAGGGGGAGGGAGGTCCTCTTTCCTGTTTGGGAAATAGTTTCTCACTGCATCCATCAAACGAAGGAATTCTGTATGAAAAATTAATTTAGAAAAAAAAAAAAGTTTCTGGGGCACACGCGCCTGAAAATGAACCACAGCAGGATCAGAGGTTTGGCTCAGAGCTACATCCCAGACTCAAAAGCCAGATGAAAACCCAGGACTGCTCCCAGGCTGTTGCTGGAACTGGAGGAAGTGCAGTTTCCTTCAGAGAAATGCAATCTCCTCTCTGTAACTGTTGGGCAAAATTCAGGAACTGCAGCTGAAGCCCGGAGCAGTCTCTCACTGAGACAGACTCCGTGTGAGCCTGGGGCAGAGCTGGGCTGCAGGAAAGGGGGGATCACCTACAGAGAGCAGGAAAAACCCCTGGGATGGAGGGATTGGGCTGTCACCCTGCCCCACGTGGGGAATGTCCCAGCAGCTTGTCCTGCAGCAGTGAGATGTCACCTGGGGTGTGACGGGGGAGCAGTGAGATGTCACCTGGGGTGTGACCTGGGGAGCAGTGGGATGTCACCTGGGATGTGACCTGAGCAGCAGTGAGGTGTCACCTGGGATGTGACCTGGGGAGCAGTGGGATGTCACCTGGGATGTGACCTGAGCAGCAGTGAGATGTCACCTGGGATGTGACCTGGGGAGCAGTGGGATGTCACCTGAGGTGTGACCGGGGGAGCAGTGAGGTGTCACCTGGGGTGTGACCTGAGCAGCAGTGGGATGTCACCTGGGATGTGACCTGGGGAGCAGTGGGATGTCACCTGGGATGTGACCGGGGGAGCAGTGGGATGTCACCTGGGATGTGACCTGGGGAGCAGTGAGATGTCACCTGAGGTCCAGCCCTGTCCTGCAGCAGTGAGCTGTCACCCGAGGTGTGACCTGAGCAGCAGCCACGTCTCATGGAAGTGTCCCACCAAAGCCAGGTGACCCTTTCAGCATCCTTGGCACCACGTGGGCGCTGGCACAGGGCAGGGCAGGCCCAGCTGTCCCTGCTCCCAGCCGCCCTGCAGGGCCACACAGACCATGGGAGGGACAGGAGGGAGGACACTGGACAGGAGTCAGCCCCTGCACTGTCCCTGGCAGGTCAGGTTTGAGCTTTGGGCGTATTTTGGGATGGGAATCTGTTCATGGCTGGTGCCAGGATTGGTGGGCACATGGCTCAGGTCCTGCCCGTGCCCAGGCTGTGCCATGGCCCTGCAAGCCCCAGCCTGACCCTCCTGCAGGGTGGCCAGAAACCAGCACCAGGCTCCCAGGACAGGGTGGAGCCTCCCCTCATGGCGCTGGGACTGCCTAGGGCAGCTCTAGGGACACGGTGGCACAGCCCAGGCTCTGAGTGGCACAGCCCAGGGTCTGAGTGGCACGGGCACATCTCTGAGCATCCTCCTCACCGTGACCAGCGCTGTGCTCCCACCCCAATTCCCGATTCCCGGGCATGTCTGCAGCTCTGCAGGCCCCTTTGAAACCAGCCAGGTCTGCAGCCTGTGCGGGCAGTCAGCGCTAATTACCCGTGATCAGCTAATTAAAGGGTCCCGATGGAATCTGCCCGGCAGGCACAGGAGCGTGCGGTGGCCCCGGTGTCCCCAGGGCGCTGGGACACCCAGGGCTCCATCCCACCCTTCCTCCTCCCCTGCCCTCAGGGGCTGCCAGCGCCTTTCCCTGGGGCTGGGCTGGTCTCTCTGCTCCAGGTGGGTGCTGGCGGTGACCCTGGGGACAGCCGGGACCTGGGCTGGGGGCAGTGGCTGTGACCCTGGGGACAGCCAGGACCTGGGCTGGGGGCAGTGGCTGTGACCCTGGGGACAGCCGGGACCTGGGCTGGGGGCAGTGACTGTGACCCTGGGGACAGCCGGGACCTGGGCTGGGGGCAGTGGCTGTGACCCTGGGGACAGGCAGGACCTGGGCTGGGGGCAGTGACTGTGACCCTGGGGACAGCCAGGACCTGGGCTGGGGGCAGTGGCTGTGACCCTGGGGACAGCCGGGACCTGGGCTGGGGGCAGTGGCTGCAGGGCCACAGCCCCGTGGAGAACGAGGGGCTCGGAAAATGGGGGTGATGGGGTGTTTGGAAAGGGGACACAGAATCCTCCTCTCCCCCAGGGAACCCACTCCCGGGCATTCCAAAATGAAAAGTAAGGACTTGCCACGGCCAAAGCAGCCTTTGCTGCCCTGCAGAATGTGCAGCTTCATGTCTCTGGGTGTTCCTGCTCCTCTCCAAAGACCTGCCCGGTTTCCAGGAGTGCTGCCCCATCCAGGGATTTCCCATCCTGGCCTCCCTGCCTGCGAGGGAAGAGCAGCGAGGGCCAGGCTGGCCGGGGCAGTGTCCCAGGATGTGCAGGAGGCTGATCCCAGCAGAAAAGCTGGGAAATCCCTGTGTTTGACCAGCTTTGATCTGGATTAAATCCCTCAGAGACAAACAGCCACAGCCTTCCTGGGGCCGTGTGTTTTGACTTGAAGCCATCAAAGTCTGCCCTGAGCGACCCTAAAAAGCGAGCAGGCTCCCGGCTGGGCAGGAGAAGCTGCTGCAGCTCCAGGTGTGTCAGCCTTGCCCGAGGGAGGCTCTGGGGTCACGTTTGGATTCAGGATTGAGTAGGTGTCTGCCTGTTCCATCCCTGGGTCAGTGCCCCACAGCACCTCGGGGCTGGAGGCAGGAGCTGTCACACCTTCCCTGTGTCCTTGCTGCTGGCAGCGTGTCCATACCCACCCACTGCCCTTGGCCTGCCCCACCCGGCATTTCTCCATCCAAACACTCACCTAAGGCAGCCTTGGCTCCAAGTCCCTGCCCTGCAACAGCCCCATGACCCCAAAGAGATTTGTGTTTCCAGCCCAGAATTCTTTCTGTAGGAGCCTCACACCTCTGCTATCCACAGGGAGGAGAAGTGGGGAGGGATGAGCACACAGAGAAAAGGATGAGCACACACAGGGAGGGATGAGCACACACAGGGAGAGATGAGCACACACATGGAGGGATGAGCACACACTTGGAGAGATGAGCACACACAGGGAGGGATGAGCACACACAGAAAAGGGTGAGCACACACAGAGAAGGATGAGCACACACATGGAGAGATGAGCACACACAGAAAAGGGTGAGCACACACATGGAGGGATAAGCACACACATGGAGAGATGAGCACACACTTGGAGGGATGAGCACACACACAGAAAAAGATGAGCACACACAGGGAAAGATGGGCACTCACATGGAGGGATGAGCACACACAGAGGGATGAGCACACACAGAAAAGGATGAGCACAAATGGAGGGATGGGCACACAGAAAAGGATGAGCACACATAGGAAAGGATGAGCACACACAGGGAGAGATGAGCACACTCATGGAAGGATGAGCACACACATGGAGGGATGAGCACACATGGAAGGATGAGCACACTCATGGAAGGATGAGCACACACATGGAGGGACAAACATGCACAGAAAAGGATGAGCACACATAGGAAAGGATGAGCACACACATGGAGGGATGAGCACACACGGACCATGAGCTCCTGGAGGTGGTGCATGTGAGGAGCACAGAGCTGCTGAAGCTGCCTGTCACCTCCAGCAGCCCAGAGCCATCCTGGGGGAGCCTCCAGCCAGACAGGCCATGGCTGCTCGCTGGGGAGCAGCAGAGCAGAGAAATGAGGGGACACACAGAAATCCCATGGCAGTGCCAGGGGAATTGAGGAGGGGAAGTGCCCTGTTCCACTGGTGTGGGACCCCCAGGCTGGCAGCTGCTCCCTCCAGGGGAGGATAAGGCCCCGGATGTTCTGGTGCTGGGGTCAGGATGTTGAACACGGGCAGTGCAGGATGGTCCATTCCTGCCTGGGCTCGTGGCACTGCATCCCACGGAGACCCCACAGGGGATGCTGAGCCCAGCCCGGCCTCCCTGAGCTCCCGAGCCCAGCACAACCACAATCCACATTTCTGCCCAGAGCCTGGTACAGAAAACCATTAACAGTAGCGCAGCTGCCCTGATAAGGCAGGATAAGCCTGTCAGCTTTTGATAAACCCCCAATCTCCAGGAAAACAAAACTCACCAGAGCCTTGTCGGGGTGCCAGGACCGCCCAGCCCGGCGTGGGGGCAGACAGCTCGGCCCAACACCTCCCTGAACACCCGATAACAACGGGATGTCAGGCTCATCAGCCCGAGCTTTCCTCACTCTCGGATGCCCCGATAGTGTCCCGAGATAAGATAGCTCTGTTTACCCAGGGCACGCAGCAGAGCTTTGTCCACAGCCCCGAAGGTGCGAATATCCCTGAGCAAACACAGCTCTTCACACCTGCGGGGCTTTCCCAAAGCCAGCCCGGTCCCGGTGCCGGTGGGATGGGAGCTGATGCTCACCTGTCCTCCACCATGGCCCGAGCTTGGACTGGGCTGCAGCATTAGCTCAGCTTTAGGAAAGCTTGGAAGCAGAACTGAAATCCATCTCTGCTGAGCTGTCCCAGCTGGAGCTGGGTTTTTACATCATCCAACATCACTCTGCAGATGCACAGACAATTCTGGCTCCTGTCACCCAGAGCTCTCTGCCTTTGCCACAACAAAACCCTCCCAGGGTCCCTCTCCCGACTTCCAGAAAGGGAAACTGAGGCACAGCAGGGTTAGGCCAAGCCATGGCAGGGCCTGTCCTGCATCCTTGGAGCTCCTCCTCTCACAGGACAGGGCAGCAGTGGCTGAGCCCAGGCTGGGGGGCTCCCGGGGCAGCCCCAGGCCGAGCTCCCCACCCCAGGAACGTGCTGAGCTGCCAACAGCTCCCCTGAGCCAGCTGGGCTCGGACAGGAACCAAAACCCCTCCCGAGAGCCCTCATCTGTCAAGCCTGGCTTAGCGTCTGGCACCTCGAGTGGCCAGGCTGAGGTTTGGCACTCACGGGAACAGCAGCGCTCCCAAAGCCACCGGGAGCTCCTCATCCCGGGGAGAGGCACAGGATGGAGCAGATCCTGCACACACAGGAACAGATCCTGCAGGCACAGGAGCAGATCCTGCACACACAGGAACTGATCCTGCACACACAGGATGGAGGTGATCCTGCACACACAGGAACAGATCCTGCAGGCACAGGATGGAGTTGATCCTGCAGGCACAGGATGGAGCAGCGCCTGCACACACAGGAGCAGATCCTGCACACACAGGAACAGATCCTGCACACACAGGAGCAGATCCTGCACACACAGGATGGAGCAGATCCTGCAGGCAGGGGCTGGAGCAGCTCCCAGAGCTCCCAGGAACGTGTCACAAACTGAGGGGACCGTCCCCATGGAGCCTCCTCCCGGGGTTCTTGTCCATGCTGGGATTTCTGGGATCTGCCTGAAGGATGAGGCGCTTGCCCAGCTCCAAGGGATGCTCTCCAAGGAGGTGTCACCCTCTGGCTGGGGATCCCCTGTTCCTTCGGGATGTGGGGTCTGGGGCTGTGGACCCACAGCTGCACTGCCTGGGAGGATGAGACCGTGGGGTCCTGCAGAGAGGAGGGAGGGCAGCACCAAGCCAGGGCTGGGGAAAGGACAAAAGGAGAGGGATGAAGATTCCAGAGGGAAATGTGCAGGAGCTGGCCCTCAGAGAGGTCATTTTAAAAGGAAAATGATGCAGATTCCAGAGGGAAATCTGCAGGAGTTGGCCCTCAGAGAGGTGGTTTCAAAAGGAGAATGGTGCAGATTCCAGAGGGAAATGTGCAGGAGCTGGCCCTCAGAGAGGTGGTTTTGGAGCAGTGGCACCGTGCTGGGGATGCTGCTGGGTTTGGGGAGGGATGATGAGCCCTGGGTCGTGCCCAGCTCCGTGCTGGGCTCTGGCAGCAGCCACAGGGTCCCTTCGAAGTGGGGCTGGCTGGGGCTGGTTTAACAATTCCCCTGGTCCTGCTCCAGAGGAGATTGGGAAATGATCTGGGGTTAAAACAACACATCACGTTCCTGAAGCTGTTTGTGAGGAGGAGCCCAGCACGGCCCGACCTCACAGGAGCTGAACTGGCAGGGAACGGGCACGGGAGCAGCAGCACTTGGAGCTGGGGCTGCTCTGGGGGAAGCACAGCCCGAGCTGGTTTAAAACCGCCTGCCTTTGCTCTCACCCTGCCTGGGGGGAAGCACGGCCAACTTTCCTGGCTCCCTGGGGCACCGATGGAGGCAGAGCTGGGGCTGTTTGTGTCCCTGTCCTTCCCCTGATGGGAGCAGAGCTGGGGCTGGTTGTGTCCCTGTCCTTCCCTTGATGGGAGCAGAGCTGAGGCTGGTTGTGTCCCTGTCCTTCCCCTGATGGGAGCAGAGCTGGGGCTGTTTGTGTCCCTGTCCTTCCCCTGATGGGAGCAGAGCTGGGGCTGTTTGTGTCCCTGTCCTTCCCCTGATGGGAGCAGAGCTGGGGCTGTTTGTGTCCCTGGTCCTGATGGAGGCAGAGCTGAGGCTCTTTGTGTCCCTGGTCCTTCTGGGTTTTAATCTGAACCCAGAACAGTTTAAATCCAGATTTGAAAAGCCTTTGACTCTTCCCCGGGCTGGTTGCATTATCAGCCTTGTGCATTTTGGGCAACCTTTGCTCTCAATGAGCAAATTCTTTCAGATCTGCCTCTGCTGTGGCTTTAACACTGAGGTGCCTGATCCCTCCTGGGGCAGAAACGTAGGAGAGCTTACAGGAGAATGTCCTGGAGGATCACCTGGAGCTTTGGGGTGCTCAGCCCCACCACTGCCCCCCTTTTGAGATGCAGGGCTCTGGTTTTACAGAAACACAAAGGTACTGATGAGAGCAAGCACTTGGAGACTGGGATGAGGATTTGGGGATTTGAAAAGGATTCCCTCAACCTGCAGCAGCTCAGAGCTGCCCAGGGGTTGTCAGGCTGGACAAGAAACACCAAGGTGTGGGACAGAGAGAGGAGAAAGGTCCTGGAAAGCCCCGAGCAGCTGAGGGAAGCTGCTGCTGCTGAGATCGGGACCAGATAAGAGGGAAACCACAAGGGCAGAGTCTAAGTGGGTGAATTGTTCCCAAGTGGATTCCCCTCAGTCTAAATAAACACTGAGGCTGCAGGAGCACCTTGGAGCTGGGCTGGGGGCAGAGCAGGGGCTGGGGGCTCTGTGCTACCCCTGATCACCCAGGGGCTGCAGGGTGAGCTCTCCCACCAGCTCCTGCCTTCCAATGGCATCTGGATGAGCTACGGGATGCAAACCATTCATTTCAAAGGGCTGACAATCTCAGGAGACTGGGCTTGGATGGTGAAATTAAACAAAGCAAGCTGATGACAGGCTGGTATCATCTCCCAGAGTGAAATAAAGAGTTCACTTCTTGACTTTTCCCTTCTTTAAAAAATGAAGGAAAGAAAGTATTAAACTCTTTCCAATTGGAGGTTTATCTACAAACTTTCTGCACAACACCTGGTTTGTAGAGAAAATCTCCTGGTCAAATCTAAGTCAAATCCTGATCAAAGGTTTTGCTGCACGTTTTAAGCTGCACCAGGGGAAGTTTAGGTGACACATTGGAAAAATTTGTTGCAGAAAGGGTGGTTGGGCATTGGCCGGGCTGCACATGGAAGTGGTGGAGTCACCACCCCTGGAGGTTAAAGAAGCCTGGATGTGGCACTCAGTGCTGTGGTGTAGTGACAAGGAGGTGTTGGGTCAGAGCTTGGACTCGATGTTCTCCGAGGTCTTTTCCAGCCTCGTTGGTTCTGGAAAACCTTCTCTCCCTGTCCCAGCAGGACCTGGCTGTGGGAGGAGCTGGCAGCCCGTGCAGGACAGACAGGGGACAGGGTCTGTCCATGGCACAGAGCAGCCTGCAGGTGGGGGACCCTGGAGCTGCATCCCAGCACTCAGAGCTGGCTCCTGAGGCTGGCTCCTGGTGATGCTGGCTCCTGGTCAGGCTGGCTCCTGGTGATGCTGGCTCCTGGTCAGGCTGGCTCCTGGTGATGCTGGTTGTTGGTGATGTTGTTCCTGGTGATGCTGGCTCCTGTTGAGGATGGCTCCTGGTGAGGCTGAAGGCTGCTGGTGATGCTGGCTCCTGGTGATGCTGGCTCCTGGTCAGGCTGGCTCCTGTTGAGGATGGCTCCTGGTGAGGCTGAAGGCTCCTGGTCAGGCTGTTTCCTGGTGAGGGTGGCTCCTGGTGATTCTGGCTCCTGGTGAAGCTGGCTGTTGGTGATGCTGGCCCTGGTGATGCTGAAGGCTCATCCTGAGACAGCCCCCGAGCAGCTCCGGCCGGGAGAAGGCTCCGCTCGGTTCTCGGGGCAGCGCCGTCCCATCGCAGCGCTCCGGAGGAAGCGAGGGCAATTTACAGCCCATTTCCAGGCGCTCGGAGTCCAACCGTGTGCGCTGCACCAGGGCAAGGCCGGCTTTGTGCTCCCATCCTGTATTGAGTAAGAGCGCTTTTGTCTTGGGAGAAAACGCCTTGGGTGAGAGGCTGCCGCAAATCCCAACATTGCAATGCGGCTCATCCGGCCCGCGGGTTCCTCCTCCACCCCACGGGCTGCCGACGGACCTTCGGCTGCCTGGTGGCTTTGGAGGAGCCCCTGCAGGTCACTGGACACGTCCCGAGGGCTGCAGCAGGGAGCACAGAGCGCAGCTGCACCCCGAGGGCTGCCAGCAGCTGTGTGCCACGTGTGCTGCCTGGCACTGGGGAGAGCCTCCCTGCCCAGAGATTGTTCAAATCTGGCTCAAAAGCCGAATATCTGGGAGCTGTAAATCTCCCCGGAACAAGTCTTGCTCTTGCCCCTCTGGTGCTTCCTGTGGGGCCAGAAAATCCATGAGTACAGCCAGGAAACAACTCGGGGGGTTCTGGTGCTCCAGCCCAGGCTGGAACCAGTACATGTGGGAGCAGTTATGGAGATCTCTCCCTCCATGAAATGAATCCAAAGCCAGGTCAGAGCCCAGCCCAGCAGCTCAAGCTCCCAGTGGTGTCCGTGGCTGTTGGGATCACTCCCGTGGCTGGTGGGGTGGAGGATGGAGGGGCAGCCTCAGTGCCTGCAGGGCAGAGGCTGCTGGGTGCTCTCCAAAGGGAGCTGGAGCTGTTGGGAAGAGTTTTGGTCTCACCACACTGCAGAAAGTTGATAATTGTGAGTGTTGATAATTAACCCTCAGCAGCTGAACTGACAGGACTTGTTCTTTCCTCCTTGGGGCCTGCTCTGTGAACAGCTCTGGACTTTCTCCCTGGACCTGCTCTGAAAAGCAGACACCACATTTTGGGATGAGGCTGTGCCAGGCTGTCCATCTGCTGCCCACTTTGGATGGGCACTGCTTGATCTGGCTCTGGGTGCTGATGGCAGCTGGTTCACCAGGACATGCCTGGTTTGGCCCTGTTGTCAGTGGGGTGAGGGCAATTCCAAAACATTCACAGCTTCAATCTGCCACGTTCTGCTTCTCAGAGCTTCTCCTCCCCACTCCCAGCCTCTGCTGCAGGGCCTGGCCATGGCCATGGCAGGGCTCCACGGGTGGTCCTGCAATGATGGAGGGAACCTCAGGCAGGAGGGGTCAGGGTGGCACTGCCACACTCAGCACCTGAGAACCCACCAGCAGCACAGCAATCCCTGCCCCATCTCCACAGGCCTGGTTTGGGCAGTGAAAAATCAGATTTTCAGGGAATTCAGCTGCAGAGCTCCATCAGCTTGGACCAAATGTCCCCCCATTCTTCAGTGCCTGGGCAATGCAGCCAAGCTTGAGCAGCTCATCTTAGAGACAGCAACAGACACATCCCTAGCAGACAGCAGTGTTATTCTTTTTAAGCCTTGGCCTCAAACATAAGGGCAATAGATTTTCTTTAAGGAAATAAATCCCCGAATTTGTTAGGGTTGGCACAGCACGGGATTTTTCACTCGCCTTGTTTCTCATTTCCAGCTGAATCATTCTAGCAGGGACTTTTCTAGAAACGCTCAGCCTGACTCAGACACCCAGTCTCAAACACTTCAACCCAACCACTGAGTCTGGCTTTTTTTTATGGAAAAGAGAATGGGGTCTTATCCTTGGCAATCCCAGGCGGGTGTCAGTGCTCTGTTACCAGTGCCAGTGTCACAGGCAGCTGTTACACTTTGCAGAAGCAGCACTGACAGCGGGACATGTCCAGGGCCCCTGTCCCTAAGGCATGTGGGGATTTGGGAGCTGCCAAAGTGGGAAGTGAAGGGCACTTGGGCTGTGCAGGCTCCCCAGGGAGGCCCTGAGTCACTCTGATGACATCTCCTCCAGAGCTTTTCCACAGAAATGCCCTTCCTGAGGATTTTCAGGCACGCAGAAGAGTTCTGGTCCCCAGGCCCTTTCTGTGCCGAGGGGGAGATGTCCTCAGAGTGCTCCTCCCCAGGCTCCTGCTCCCTTGCCTGTCCTGCACTGCCAGTTTGGCTGTCCCTGCTCTCAGGTGGAGCGGGGTCAGAGGCGTTTGGGCTGATGAGGGGTGATCAGGGTGTGGGGGGCTCCCTCACCCCAACAGGGACCTCAGCAGGGCTGGGGCTCTGCCTTTCCTGCCTCCCCCATCCCCATGGCTGTTCTGCAGTCCAGCTCTGTGGCTCTGGCCCTGGGGGTGCTGCTGGCCACAGCTGCATTCTTTGTGGTGTGTGCACACACTTCCCTCCATCCCTGAGCTCTGACCGGCAGGAAAACCCAGCTCTGGCACAGCCCTGGCGTCTGCCCCTGACAGCCACAACACCCCCTCGGATTTCCCCTCTCCTGAGCCACCCCAGCCAACCCCCAGGCTCCTCTTACTCACACCCAGCCGCTCACCCAGATGGATTTTCCTGAGCAAACCTTTTTGTTTGGTGCTGGCCAGCTGGGGCTGGGGTGGGTGGGAAGGCATGGACGCCTGTCCTGTGAGCAGAGCTGGATCTGACCCCTCAGTCCCTGTGGCTCCAACCTCCCGGGGCCACATGTGGTGACTCTGCTCTGCAGGATTTCACCAGGGCTGTTCATCCCTCCTTGGCCATTCTGCTGCAGCAGGCACAGACAGAAACCACCTCCCAACCTGGGGTCATTCAAACCCTGGGAGAAATCCCTGTGAGGTGACACCAGGCATGGACAGAAACCCCCTCCCAGCCTGGGGTCACCCAAACCCCAGGAGACATTCCTGTGAGGTGACACCTGGAATCACTCCTGGGCACAGCCCTGGCACAGCCCTGCTGGACTGGTGGGGCCCAGTGACCTGTGGTGCTGGGAGAGCTCATCCACCACTTCCAGGTTCGTGCCCAGCTGCTCCAAAACCCCAAACCAGCTGGCAGTGGCTTGAAGGGACACTGTAGGGACACCCTCCTGCTGAGGACACCTCAAGGGACACTCTAGGGACACCCTCCTGCTAAGGACACCTGAAGGGACAATGTAGGGACACCCTCCTGCTGAGGACACTGAAGGGACACTGTAGGGACACTGTAGGGACACCCTCCTGCTGAGGACACTGAAGGGACACTGTAGGGACACCCTTGTGCTGAGGACACCTCAAGGGACACTGCAGGGACACCCTTGTGCTGAGGACACCTCAAGGGACACTGTAGGGACACCCTCCTGCTGTCTCCATGGATTTCTCTCTACCTCCACTGCTTCACCTCTGCTGTCCCCGTGGCTGTTCCCTTGACCATTGTGGTCCCCAGAAAAACACCCCTGAAGGTATCTCTGGGGATTGTCTGGGAGCAAAGCCCCCCAAGAAGGGCACGGGCAGGGGGTCCCTCTCTGGGACCCTGCATGTCAGGATTTCTCCTGTAAAAGAGAAATGGTGGCTCAGGCTGAGCTAGCAATTTTCTGGGAAAAGAAAACTTGTTTGGGAAAAGGATAATTTTAAGGAGACTGAGACTGTTCATAAATTCAAGTCAAATTTAGAGATTACTTTCAGTCTCTGGATTCTTCCATCCTCCCCTTTTCCTTCCCCCCTCCCCCGAATTATTGTTTGCAAAAATTAAAACAAAATGTTTTGGGGTTTTCGTTTGTTTAAAAAGCAATTTGCATTTTAAAAATTGCCAAAATATAAGCTTTGGGAGGGTGGGGTCTTTTGAAAGGGCAGCATTGTCATTGCTGAATGAAAACCACGGAGAGGAATTCGTCCTGGGAGACACAGGGCGCTGGGGACGTGGTGGCAGCACAAAGACCACAACCACAGCTCCCAGAGCACAGCCCCAGCCTGTGCCTCCATTCATGGCCCTCCTTTCCTGCTCCCACATGGAAAATCCTGCCCACCTTGACCTCCTGGAGGGATTCCTTTGACCAAAATGAGTTTGGTTTTAACACGGAGAAGGTTCCGCGGTGTTTTCTCTGCCTGGCTCCAAAGCGCAGCTTTCCTCTTTCCCTCCTCAACCTCTCCAGGTTTTGGAACATCTGTGTTTAAATGAAATCTGCTTATCCAGGGCCGGGCCTGGCAGCTCAGGTAGAGATGCTCTGATGGAGCTCTGCACATCTGAGCACAAAAGTCAGGGAACAAAAGGCTTGTGAGGTCCTTGGCAGAGTAGGGGAAGGAAGAGAGCGGGAGGCAGCAGGACTGGGCTCATGGAGCAACGGGAGCCAAAATCCTTCTTTGCAGAGCCCTCAGCACCTGGCCAGCTTTTGCTCATAGCTGGACCTGCAGGGTGCAGGGGTGTCTTCTCCACCAGGTGCAAAGCAAAGCTTGAGGAACAGACATGATGCCAGTCCTGGGAGGTGACTTTTATTACAGCCCTCAAAGGCGTTCATAGAAAGAAAAACCGGGTTGCTAAAGAGCCACTTGAATTCAGGGAAACTCAAACCAAGAAGCAGTGGCAGAAAATTAAAGCCAGGCCAAGTCATGTCAGGAACAAGGCAGAAGGCTCCAGCACAGCGGGGGATTAACCTCGGGCCGGGCGGAGGGAGGGCGGGAGCCGCTCCCCGAGCGCCTCTGCCCGCGGAAAACGTGCCCGGGGAGCCGCACGGCCCGGGGCATGCACGGAGCTGGAGAGCATCCAAAACCTCCCCGACCTGCTGCTGGGGCCAGCCGTGTGCCCAGGCAGTGCCCAAATGCACCTCCAGGGAGATCCCACCGGGCACGTCCCTGCCCTGTCCCCACCAGGGCTCTGTGACGCTGCCTGGGACAATTCTTGCATTGCCCCAGTTCCTGTGTCCCTGTGCCATTGTCAGGAGAAATGGGATGGGGATTTTCCTACTGTCCCTCCATCCCTGTGTGCCATTGTCAGGAGAAATGGGATGGGGATTTTCCTTCTGTCCCTCCATCCCTGTGTGCCATTGTCAGGAGAAATTGGAGGAATATTTTCCTTCTGTCCCTCCATCCCTGTGTGCCATTGTCAGGAGAAATGGGATGGGGATTTTCCTCCAGCCAGACCAAGCCTCTCCCACTGGGCATTCTGCAAGCACACCAGGCTGCAGGCAGAGCTGCCAGCTTGCCCTGGCTGGTGGCCAGCAGTGCACAGCACTGGCCACTCCAGCCCAGGCACTCAAGGTGGACACAGTAATTGCAATTAAAGCTGTTCTCCCTAAGTTTGGCCCCTTTTGAGTGCAGAAACAGGTGGACCAGGAGGGGTGGGTGGTGGAAAGGCAGTCAGGTGTATGGGGTGGGGAGGGAATCAGTGCCCAGCTGTTTTCAGCTGTTTCCAGCTGTTTCCTTGGTGCCCTGGGAGTGGACAGAGGAAACAGAGCCAAGGCTGAGCTGATGAACCCAAAAGAAGCTGAGAGGTCCCAGTGGAGGGGTGGCTGTGGCTCCTGGATGCCTGTGGGGAGCTGGAGGGAGCTGTGCTGGTCATGGAGCAGGGCTGGAGCAGACCATGCCAGAGGCTGTGTTGGACATGGAGCAGGACTGGAGCAGAACATGCCAGAGGCTGTGTTGGACATGGAGCAGGGTTGGAGCAGATCATGCCAGAGGCTGTGCTGGCCATGGAGCAGGGCTGGAGCAGACCATGCCAGAGGCTGTGTTGGACATGGAGCAGGGCTGGAGCAGACCCTGCCAGAGGCTGTGTTGGACATGGAGCAGGGCTGGAGCAGAATATGCCAGAGGCTGTGCTGGTTATGGAGCAGGGCTGGAGCAGACCATGCCAGAGGCTGTGCTGGACATGGAGCAGGGCTGGAACAGACCCTGCCAGAGGCTGTGTTGGACATGGAGCAGGGCTGGAGCAGACCATGCCAGAGGCTGTGTTGGACATGGAGCAGTGTTGGAGCAGATCATGCCAGAGGCTGTGCTGCCCATGGAGCAGGGTTCGAGCAGACCACACCATCCCCAGCTCACCCACTGCCTCCCTGGAGGGTTCATCCCCCAAGGCATCCACAGTATTCAGGTCGTTGGCTCTGGATGAGGACAAGGTTGGCTGTTTTTAGGAGCTTCTTGTGAGGTTCAGCTTCTTCCCTTCTTCAGGATTTTCCTGTCCCTGGGACACCAATGGAAAACTGATCCCGGGAGCAGAGCTGGGAGGGAGGAGCTCTGCACACTCCACTTATTCCTCCACATTCCTGTGCAGCTCTGCTCTGGTGGCACCAGTGGAAATGTTAGCAAGGAACTCGAGAAAATCCCCAGAGTTCTGTTTTCCTGGCTTTGCAAAAACATTTCTGCTTATCAAGCAACCCAAAGAAATGTGAAGATTTTCACTCACTCTTCGTGTGGGCTCAGCTTTGAATTTTAAAAAGGGATTTGCCAATGCAATCTTGCAAAATACTCAGCGCCAAGTCCAGCTCTCCTAAAATACAAGTTTTAGGAGGAGGTGAGCTTTCATTCCCCTGGGAAAACATGCATTTCTGAGAGATTTGAGGAAGAACTGAGGCTTCTGTGAGGCCGTGCCACTCCCTGGAGAAATGTCCTCTCATGTTGATCAGCAGGGACCAAATCCTGTGGTTTGTGGCACCAAAGGCAAAGCTGCTTGTGAGCCTCGAGGCTTTGAATGATGGAGATGTGAAGCTACAAGAGCCCTCAGGCTGAGGGATTTGAATATTTTTCCTCTGTTTTAGCCATGCCCAGAGGCTGTGCCATGGGTACAGGTGCTGCCTTGGGGGTTAGGTGTGGCCAGGAGATCATTCCTGTGTCCCAGTCCTGTGTCCCAGGGAAGGATCTGCCTGAGGGTAGGAACCAGCCCTGAGTCCTGCACCTCCAGCAAAGGAGTTCAACCTGGCTTGGTCACCTCTGTAAAACAAGGGCTGGGGATTTCAAACCCCTACGTGCCTCCCAAAATCTTTGCCAGTGCATTCTGTAGGGCAGGAATCACCTCTAAACCCCTTGTGTGGTGGATCCGCTTTGCCAGTGCGTTCTGCAGGGCAGGAATCACCTCTAAACCCTTTGTGTGGTGGATCCGCTTTGCCAGTGCATTCTGCAGGGCAGGAATCACCTCTAAACCCTTTGTGTGGTGGATCCGCTTTGCCAGTGCATTCTGCAGGGCAGGAATCACCTCTAAACCCTTTGTGTGGTGGATCTGTGGTGTTGACCAGGGCTGCTCAGCACGTGTGGGATGAGGAGACAGCAGAGCTGAGCGGCTGCTCCAGCAGGGCACGGCAGGCTGCTCTTCCTGAGCTTTCCATGGAGGGGGGAAGCCTCGGGGAGGACACACGAGTGCCTGCTGTGTGCTCCCGTGCTGCTTTCTCTGCTAAAAGCACAGCTCCAGCACATGTAGGACCTGACCCAGCCATTCCCTCTGGAGGCAGGAGCGCTGTCTCCAGCTCCCTCACGGTTGTGTCCTGGTGGGGAGATGACAAAAGCTCCTGCAGGCTGCTGGGCTCATCCCAGGAGGGCCAAAGCGCGGCTCAAGGCCTGGCCCAGCTCCGTGGCAGGAATCTCTGTCCCTCACGCCTGGCAAAGCGCTGCCGGGCCGCTCCTGTCACCATCGGCACATCGGTGGCCAATGCTCCTGCTCTGCCAGCCCCACTGGGGCTGTGAGGCTGGGCCTGTCCATGTCAGGGGGGAATTTTGATGGCAGAGCATGGAGACAGCGGCTCCATCCCACTGAGGGCATGGGGATGGGGGTGCTGCTGTCCCCTGAGCTGTCACGGCGTGCCTCAGCCAGGATTGCTCCTGAGAAACACTGCGGGGCTGCAGTGGCCTTCTCCAGGCTGAAATTTGATAATTAAGCAAATACAGCGTGGCTTTGTGTTGGGAGAGCACCATAAGGTAAACAGGAAGGAATGAGGGATTAAGACGTCTCTGCTCTGAGGGAAGGTGACGAGGCCGGAGCTGTGACACCTCCGTGCCGGGGCGAGGGGCCCAGCTGCGGGCTGGCATGGCACAGCTGCATTGTTCAGGGGTGAAGAGCAAATAAAAGCCGCGGGAAAAGAAAACAAGCTATAAAATTCTCAGCAAAGCACAGAGCCCCGGCAACTGCGTCCTGATGGCCCCGTGACAGCTCCGGGGAGAGGCGGGCGAGGGGTCGAGCGTTTGAAGTCCCGGAGTTGTCCTTTGCAAAGGCCCCCTGCTAAAACAGGGCCGGTGTTGACTTTAGGCTGCATATGGTGGAGGAATTGGACAGCTCAGTCACAGCAATCAAAGCAGGGGGCACCTTTTGGAATTTGGCTAACTGGGTGTCATCCCAGGTGGGATGGGGGATGCAGGGGCAGAGATGAGGATTATCAGCATTGTCAGGGTTGCATGGGAGTGGCAGAGCCTGCGGTGTGGAAAGCTGAGGGAGAAAGCAGCTAGGAAGGTCTTGGAATGGTATCCAGAGCTCAAAGATGTGTGCGTGTGTCAGAGCTGGTGAGAGTGGGAAACGGGGAAGGGTGGGCAGGTGATGATGGAAAACCCTTCCCATAGGGACCAAGGGGGTTCCCGAGGTGCTGGGAGTGGGGGTCCCTCAGCAGTTTGGGGACCTTTGCACTGAGCAAACAACACAAGCTGAGAGCAGATGAGAAGGGAAATGAGCGATGCTTCCATGGCGAAAGTTCTTGTGACAAAGCTGAAGGTGCCACAGGGGTTCGTGTGTCCCGACCACGGATGGTCCCCCATCCTCACAGTCCCCTGTAACCCCCACTGAGATCAGGGAGAGGCAAAGCCATAGTTAATGCAAGTCAGGATAGTGAAATGTGCCCTTGGCAGCCTCGCTGTGCCCTCCAAAGAGCCGGGAGGGCAATGGCCCATAGCGATGGGTGACAGCTGGCCTCCCTCAGCCAGAGTGCCACCAGGGCCTCCCACCCGTGACAAGGCACACGCAGAGGGGTTGGCAGCAGCTCCCCGGGGTTGGCACCTCCCTTCTGGGGCACAGATGGTGACAATGTGCCCTCTTTGCCTCTCCCAGCCTGCAACTGCAACCTGCACGCGCGGCGCTGCCGCTTCAACATGGAGCTGTTCAAGCTGTCGGGGCGCAAGAGCGGCGGCGTGTGCCTCAACTGCCGGCACAACACGGCGGGCAGGCACTGCCACTACTGCAAGGAGGGCTTCTACCGCGACCTCAGCAAGCCCATCTCCCACCGCAAGGCCTGCAAAGGTAGGGGATCACCCGTGGGGAGGTGGGAATGCCTCAATCCTCCTTCCCCAGCCCCTCCTGCAGCTGTGCTCCCACAGCTCTGCCCATCTCCCACCGCAAGGCCTGCAAAGGTACAGGGATCACGCATGGGGTGGTGGGAATGCCCTGCTCCTCATTCCCCAGCCCCTCCTGCAGCCCATCTCCCACCACAAGGCCTGCAAAGGTACAGGGATCACCCATGGGGAGGTGGGAATGCCTCACTCCTTCTTCCCCAGCCCCTCCTGCAGCCCATCTCCCACCACAAGGCCTGCAAAGGTACAGGGTCACCCATGGGGTGGTGGGAATGCCCTGCTCCTCATTCCCCAGCCCGTCCTGCAGTCCTGCTCCCACCACAAGGCCTGCAAAGGAACAGGGTCACCCATGGGGTGGGGGAAATGCCCTGTTCCTCCTTCCCCAGCTCCCCCTGCAGCCCATCTCCCACCACAAGGCCTGCAAAGGTACAGGGTCACCCATGGGGTGGTGGCAATGCCACAATCCTCCTTCCCCAGCCCCTCCTGCAGCCCCGCTCCCACAGCTCTGCCCGGCTCCTCCCGCTCCTCCCTCTCCCAAACCCGGTTGAAATTGCTTTTTTTGCCGTTTGGAATGGCTTCCCATACCCCCACGTTCCCTGCTGTCACCTCTGCAGCCTCCTGGTGAGGACAAGGCCACCCACGTCCCCTGCCATCACCTCTCCCTGCTCTCCCCAGCCTCCAGCTGGGGACGAGCCCATGGAAATAGAGGTCCTCACTGCTAAAGAGGACTTTGAATTATTTCAGGGTTTATCACTTAGAAATGGTGCTTCACCTGCTCCTACCTGGGCATCGCTCTGCAAGGGCAGAGGGGCACAGAATCCCAGGTATGGGTGAGATGTGGAATTTAAATCAGCCTCCCCCAAGCCCCGTCTCCAGCTCCCACCCTTCAGGCAGAGCTGAGCCCACGCACAGAACTTGTCACTCCTCCGGACGAGGAGAGAACAGAAAAAGGGGAAACGAGTTTATTTTGAGCTCAGAGTATTTTGAGGTTTCCTCGTGTGGCCGTGGAGGCGAGCTGGGATTCAGCTGGGGCGGGAGCAGCAAGAAGAGCAAATCCTGCAAATGAACCCTTTTTCCTCTCAGCTGCTGCTGGAAGAGATGGAAATCCTGAACCTGAGGTGCAGTGAAAGGAATCAAGCAAACATTCAAAAGCCAGATTAGAAAATGCTGGGGTTTCCCACAGAAATGCTCAGCTCTTTTCTCTCTAAAGACTAGTCTCAACAAGAAATGGAAAGATTTTTTGCTTCAGCATTCCCTTGAAAACTCCTTTTCCTGAGGTCTGTTTGTCATACAGTGGGGTTTATGTTCCCTCTGCTTTTCCCTCCTGACTTGGGGCTTGTGCTGAGATTATTGTTGCAAATGGGCAGATTTAAACCAAATCCTCCTGTTTAACAGCTTCAGCCACCTCCCCGTTGATAACAACGTTCATCTACCATCTCCCCAGACCAACACTCCCAGAGCCTCATCTCCACTGGACGTGGTTAAAATTAGGGAATTAACCATCCTGAGCTCCTGCCACCTCCCTCATTGCTGCCTGCACCCAGCAGAACCAGATTTTCTCTATATTTTCCTCTATAAAACCTGATTCTTTAATCCATCACATCACTCTGATCATGTCCCACACATAATAAATTTAAATAAAAGCATCTCAGAGAGCCCTGGTGCCTTGGGAGCTGCTGAGGAGCTCGTGGCTCTCACCCACCCCAGCAAGGTCTCGGTGATCTCACAGCAAAGGCTCCATGAAAGAGCTGCCAGAGGCATTTTTTCATTAATTCAACTGCATTTATTCAGCCTGAGTGACACATCCAGCTAAGCTGCCTCTCCTGTGCCTTGCATTCCTCATCTCCCACTCCATCCCATGCACGAGGTGCCTCCACTCACAACACATCCAACATCAGCAAATTAGAGAGGCTGGAGTTGCATTGTTTGAAATGGTTGGTTTGGGTAATTATGCAAAAATATGACATTGCAGAAATGCTTGCACAATGTCTCCTTCTTTTTAACTTGGAGAAAAGGAGAATTCCACAAACTTTTGCACGTGTTGCAGGGCAGGGGTGAGGCTCAGGCACAAAAGGTGAGCAGAAAGCAGAGCTGGCAACACCCCCTGCCCAGCTCAGGGCAGCTTGTGTTTCCAACAGCCAAACCTTTAATAACTGATAAATAAAAGACTTTTCTAGTGGTCTGCAGCTGAGATGAGCAGTGCAGGTGAAGGCACAAGGGGCTGGGGTGTAAGGATGGTTTTCCCTGATGGCTAACAGTGATCCAGCCATGCCAGGTGCTTTGCTCTGTTTGCTCCCAGTGGTTTTCCTTGCAGAAATGATAAAAGCCTGGAAGTTGTCAGTGCCCAGAGATGCTCTGGGACAGAGCCACACCAGGCAGACCATGGCAAGGAGGCTGCAAACCACAGGCAAAGGAATTGATGACAGATGGAGCAGGGATATTGCACAGAGTGGCAACGCTGGGTGTGTGCCAGAGCCTGCCAGGCTGGAGCTGGGCATGGAGCTGGGCATGGAGGATGTGGCTGCTCCGGGTGGGTGGCCAGGCAGTCCCTGGGACACCAAGCCAGGGCTCCCCTGGCATTCCAGCGTCAGACTGCAGCTGATCCCTGCCCCAGCCCTGGGCCCTGGGCTGGAGGAGCCCGATGGTGCCACTGCCCCTCCTGCAGGGGCTGGGTGGGCTCATCCTGTCAGGCAGGGGAGCAGGATGCCCTTTGTGCTGGCACACACATCCCACCCCGTCCTGGGCACACCCCTGGTGTGGGGCTGGCCCGAGAAGCAACAAAACTCGGGGTGTAAGAAATTTCCATGTTCATTTTTCAGACTCGGACAAGGATGAATTGTTCCTCTTTTCTCCCTGGTTTTTGAGAAATCACCAAGAGCTCCCAGCACGCTGAAGCCCTGCTTCCAGCTCCTTCTGCTTTCCCTCTGCTCCAAATGATGTTGCAAGTGAAATTCCACATCTGGGTCCTGCAAACCTCGTCCACCCCTCTCTGTCATGGGCCGCTGTAAATCAGGGCCCTGCTGTTGGTTCTTTGGATTAAACTCCCTCCTGATATTTGCCAGATTATTGGCACTAATGTAATTCCATTGGAGTGCAGAGTCTGCAGGGTTTTATAGCCTGGCTGTAAAACAGCTCTGCGCTTCGGGGAGAGGCTTTGCACACTTTTTGATGAAAAGATGACAAACGAGACGTGCTCTGACTGCACTTGTGCTGAGGCTGCCAGCACAAACCCCTCGTGCAGGGGCAGGATTTGGCACCTGGAGAGGTCACATCCATCAGGGCTCAGTCTTTTGGGAGGAAATGGCATTGTCTGTGTGCCTGGTGCTGCTGCAGCCTGGGGAGCTTTCCAGCTGTGCTGCAGGATTCCATGCCTTGTGCAAACCCCAAAAAGCACTGCCAGCCCCCCTGCCTGTCCTGGCCTGCACCCACCGAGGTCAAGAGTTGACAATTTGCCTTTGGAGCAGTTTGGGCTGGAGCAGAGGGAGGTGAGAGCTGTCCCCACGGGCTCAGCCTCCCGTCCTTGATGTCATGGGTGCACATAAAGGGTTTTCCCCACTCAGTCTCAGGCATTGAGTGAGGCAGAGCCCAAACCCCTTTGGCTTTGGGAGAGCCGAGCAGAGCCCCCGGTGACAGGGACAGTGGCACCAGTCCCCGTGTCTCTCCAGTGACTATAGAGGGAGCTGCGTGACCAGCTTAGAGCTGACAGCTCGCTCCCTGGAGGCTGGGCCAGGGGAGATGGATCCTCTCTGCTCCTGCTGCTGGGTCCTGCTGGGAGCCTGGGGCACAGGAGGTGCCAGGGGCAGCACCCACGGCAGACAGCAGGGTCTGAGAGGGGTGGCACTGCCACCAGAGTCTGAGAAGGGTGACACTGCCACCAGAGTCTGAGAAGGGTGGCACTGCCACCAGAGGTGTCCCACTGCTGATGTCCTGGTGTAGCACAGGGACACGTCTGCCCATGGTTCCACTCGTGGTCAGCATCCCTCCAGCCTTGGAGATGTCCCCTGTCCCCGTGGTCCCCAATCCACACCTGGGTGGGCAGACAAGCTCACAGCTGAGGTGTGCCAGAGACACTGGGGTGGCCTGGCTGGATCCCTGCTGGATCCCTGCTCCAGGGCTCCATGGCTCCAGGGCCAGCAGTGGTGGCTCCTGCAGGGCTCTGTCCCCAGCCTGAGGAAGATGCTCCCCTCTCCAGAGCTGCCTCATTTTGATGCCCATGTCTCGTCCAGCTCAGTTGAGGTTTTAAGGCAAACTCCAAGGCAATACTTTCCAGGAATTCACCCCAGGGAGTTGTCCTTAACGATCAAACCTGCTTCCCTTCCTTTCCTCCTTTTGCTGCTCCAGGATTCCAGCTGGAGCTGCTGTTGAGGACAGAGGAGCCAGCCCGTGGTGCTGGCAGGGCCTGGGCTGGGCTCTTGTGTGAGGGCTGGGTCACCTCTGAGGAATCACATCCCTGGAGAAATTCCAAACTTTCCAGGCATCGATCTGCCAAGCACAGACTTCAGTTTCTCCCCAGGACTGTGGAGATTCTCTTCCACTGCCACAAAACGATTTTCTAGCTGCATTTCCACCCTGCATTTATCAGTGGCTGTGCCTGAGTCACCCTTCCCCACGGCCCCATCATTCCTGATATTGATATTATTGCAAGCCCTGAGAGCTGATTTAGGGTTTCTGCATCCACAGCTTGTCACCACAGCCCAGACACACACAGACCATCAGAGAAGGTTCTGGAAATGCAGCTTTGAGCTGCCCGTGCTCACAGGTCGCTGTGGGAGTGTCCTGGGGCAGGCTCGAGTGCCACCAAGTGTCACCTCCCCCATGGCACCACCACGATCCAGGGCAGAGCTGCACCGGTCACCCAGCTGGGCTGGAGGGATCCCAGAGACAAGAAGGGACACCAGCATTACTGAGGCTCTTACACTGTTCTGAGTTTGTAGAATGAAACCATGGAAAGGCAGCGATTTTTTTGTACAAGTAAGACTCAAGCTCAACACAAGGCACCTCCCAGCCCATGCCAGCTTTTAAGAAATCCACTAAAATCCACATTTTAACGATGGGTGAGCAGACACATCAGTTTAGGCAGCCCCTCTGTGCGAGGCAGAGTGGGCAGAGTTTGCTGAGCTGTGGAATTCAGGGCAGGACGCTGCTGAATCCGTGAGGGGATGGGGGAGGCTGCTCAGAAGGAGCTGGAATCTCCATTCCCACCTGGAAACCACCTCAGCACCTCCAGAGCAGAGACACAGCTCACGGCTGAGTCCCGAATCCGTGGCAGATTGTGGATGGCCCAGCTCAATAGGAAAATGTAGGCAGCATTGATTTCCAGACCAGAGCCAGCCCTGCATTCCTGAAAAATCACATCCTGGCAATGCTGGTGCCCAGCAGGGGTTTGCTGCATGAACTGGGGGCCGGCCACCTTCCAAACTGGGGTTTGGGTTTGGGTTTCCAGCAGGGAAACACCCAGGAGCAATCCTGGAGGGCAGGTTGGGATGTGGTTTGTCAGAAGTGGTGACACAATAGAGGGGAATTTGCACCCTATTAAGCAAATAAAACCAGACTAAACCCCAGCTCTCCATTGCTGCTCTCAGACTAAGGACAAAAGTTGCTAAATTCACTTGCAAAGCCAGGCCTTTGCATATCCACGAGACAGAGGAAAGAAAAGGAATAATTTGCCTTCCCCATGAATGTTTTCCAATAATGGAGATAATTTCCTGCTTCAGAGCAGTTCTCAGGAGTGGAAAGTGCTTCAGGCTCTCAGATCCTGAGAATTCAACCCAAGCTCAGCCCTGCTCATCCCCACACTCTGGTTTTCAGAGTACTAAAGTGAAAAGGGTTTTTTTTCTGGTAGGAAAGGATTTCTTTTCCACTTAAACAGATGCTTCTCTGAGCATCACAAACGAGGGGCTGGGATTTGTGCCCCGGGAGCTCTCACTGGGATTTCTCCCTGCTCTTGGGGTGTTGGGGACTCTCCCACTGAGGGTGCTTTGGTGTCCCATGGGGGCTGTGCACACCAAAAGAATCCTTTCCTTCAGAGCTCCTCCAGTTCTCCCTCACCTTCCCCACTGCCTCCTTTCCCGAGCCTTGTGGCAACCTCATTATCTCCGAGACTTCTGCTCCGCTGCCAGATTTGATTTTTATTATTAGAGGGAGAATGAGCTTGTAGGAACCTCGTTTCCTCCAGAGCCAGGCTAAAAACACATCAGGAAGAGAAAAACTTTGCTTCTCTTTTTTTCCCTTCAATAACAGCATTCCCAACCCACTGTTCCTCCTGCAACATCTCCCAGGAGGGCAGGGGGAGCTGGGCTTGGCTTTAGGTCCATGAGGCCACCATGACCCACTGAGCTGCTGCTCTTGGGCTGGCCAGAGCTGCCCCTGCAGCTGATTTTGGATGGAAAAATCAAAGGGATCCCATCCTCCATGATAAAACCCAAATCTTCCCAGCAAAGTGGGGTGAAGGAAACCTCAGTGCTTCATCTCAGCATCGCCGGCAGCTTCTCCAGCCCTGGTGGGATCACGAGGGGAATGGGGCTCTCAGTGGACAGGGGAAGGTTTAACAAGTTTGGAACAAGGGAATTTTCCAGCGTTTGGGGGAGCGCTGCCATAATTGTCCCATTGTGTGTGTCACTAATGCCTGCCCACGGTGCCCCTGCCCAAATGTGGATTTACAGCCGGGGTTCCAAGGCCCCTCCGGATTAGCGGCGACTCCACTCAGTGGAGGCTTTGTGGCCCCGTCTGTTCCTTGTTATGGAGAAGACAAAGCCAAGGTCTGATCTGTGAAATTTGGCCCAAACTGCGGGGCACCAAAGCCCTTGGCTCCCCCGGGTGCCAGCCCAGGAGGGGAAATGGGAGAGCCCTGAGAAGTGGCGCGGGAGGAGGGACAGCAGGAGACACCCAGAGATTGTTGGCTCTGCCCAATAAAAGGAGGAATTCATGTTCTGCTGGCAAGAAATCTTTAAATCTCCAGGAGAATGTGCTGAGGGACGCTGAGCACGAACACGATCCTCTGGAGGGCTGAATGCAGCTCCCAGTGTGCAGGCAGGCTGAGCAGCTCACGGCAGAGCAGTTCGTGGTTAATATTTAAAGTCATTATTGGTATTCAGAGTCAGCACAGAGACATTTCCAGCCCTGCTTGTGCGCTGCAAACCAGCTGGGGCCAGACTGGGTGGGTGCACACCCAATTGCAGCCTCTCTTCCCCATAAATCCGGGGGATTTGCAGGACGTGCTGCCCGTGCTGGAGATGCTCTGGCAGTGCCAGCGCTCTCCCGTCCCCACGGGAGGTGCCCAGGGCCAGCACAAACCCCTCCTCAGCGCTCAGGTGCACAGGCTCGGCTCAGACCTCCCTCATCCACCCACAAATGACCGGGATAGGTACCCGAAGGAAGGAGCTCTGCTTGTTTTGAATTGATTTCCCAAAGCCAGGAGGCAAAGAAAAGCTGTGAAAACATCCTGTCCTGCTTGGGACCACTTCAGGTCACCTCTGGGATGGATTCCAGCTCCAGGAATTCTCACACCTTGAGTTCCCTGGGAAGATGTGTTCAGAGGGAGCAGGATTTAAAGTACCTGAGCTCCTAAGGACAGTGGAGCAGGAAAAAAACAACTCTACAACAAAAAACCTCAAACAACTCTACAACAAAAAACCTCACTTAAGCAATAATGCCAGAACCACCCCTCTAAATGCTAAACCACAAGGTTGAGTGAGACGTGTTTGCTGCATCAGGATGCGTTGTTGAGGCAACAGGAGAATTTAAATTGAATTTGTTTTGACATTTTGACAACAAACCTGGGTTTGTTGCGATTTTTTCCAGCAGAAGTTTTCTGTAGCCACTTTTTTTTCCTCCCGTTGAAGTCTTTGGAGGAAAGAAGGGAAACAAGCAAAGGGAAGCAGTTTTTGGCCATGATTCTGGACAAGCATTTTAAAGCCTGGTTAAATATAAACGTGCACCTAAGGCACATTGGCTACCTGGGATTGAGTTTGTACTTCAGACTGAGTGTGATTTCTGAATGCAGGAGCCTTCATCACTGATTATTGCTAATTAAGGGGTTGTTCCCAGTTTAATGCGTTGAGGGGTTCCTGCTCAGTCCAGAGGCTGGGTCTGGAGCCCTGTGGGGTTTGTGATCCTGGCACATCCAGGGTGACAAGAGGAAACCTGGACACCCTGGCAAATCCAGCCTTTTTTCTTGTCCGGGCAAAGGATTTTTCATCGCTCTGAAAACTCCCAAGGAAGCAGCTTCCCCGAAAACAGGAAGATGCTAATTCTCCAAAAATGCAGATCTTTTCAGGCACCTTCTCCATAAAGGTCACACTTGAGGGGAGCTGAGCCTGGAGATTTATCCCTCTGTTTACCTTTCCCCACACGTGTGCGGGGCAGGATTAGCGGCTGGGAATGCCTCCGCCCGAACACCGGGGGGATGCGAAAACATTTGCATTTTTGCCGTGCTATTTGTCAACCTTCAGTGGGGCAGAACCACCTCAGCAATTCAACCACCTGAACTGAGAAACCGCGGGGTTTTTTTATCCCAAGCACGGCCCCAGGATCCTTCCAGGTGTTTTTTAGCCCCAAACCTGAGCCGAAGCACAGAAAAGCGCCGCTGGCTGGGCTGGGGCGGGCGATGCTCTGCCTCAGCAGGTCTGGACAGAAAATCGGGGCTGATTTGGAAGCTCCAGACAGAGCTATAAAAGCCCACGGCAGCCGGCTGGGCAGAGCCTGGCCCCGGGGGAAATCTCCTGGCTGCAGGCGGTGAGGAGCTGCCTGGCAGTGCTTATATCCGTATATATATTAATCCCAGCTAATGTAACTACAGATGTTCTCATTCAGAGCCCTATCTAATCCTGTTGGGCCCTTGCCATGGTGTCTCGTAGCAGGAGTTCTACGAGTTAATTACGTGCGGTGCAAAGCAGCGTTTCCTTTTATCGCTGAGAAGGTTGCCTTTTCAAGGCCCTCAATGTCCCTTTGTTGCTGCCTTTGAGGAGCAGTGAAGAGGAGCACCTGTCTGACCTTCCCGGCGCTGCGCATTGCTTGGCAGCCCTCCACCGTCTCTTGGCAAGGCGTTCCCGATCTTTTCCGTGGGTGCTCTCCGTGCCTTTCACCGCAGCTCCCAGCTGAGGACGTGCTATTGATTTCTATAGTGCCCTGATATGAATTCAGAGTTTCTCTCTTCCCCCTTTCACAGCGCTGCCTCCCATCTTGTGGCTCTTCTGAGCTCCGCTGCAATCAGCCAGATGTTTCATTGAGTCCCAGATCTTTTCCTGGAGTGGCTGCAGTTAATTGGGGCCCTTCAGCGTGGATGAGCCATCCTGCTCCCTCCTTGCAATTATGCCTCCCCCTGCACTCCGGATTTTGGCTGCTGTCCCCCCATCCGCTCGGCTCTGTCAGCGCCGCGGTGTCCTCACATCTGGAGCAGCCAGGCTCGAGGTGCTCACCTGGGAGTGCTCTCAGCTCCTGCTTTCCTGGTGGTTATTTTATCGGGAATTCGGCTTCTGGGAGCAGAGACACCCCCACTGCTGCCCGCATTGCCCGTTAAAGCCTCCCCACAAATTCCTGCTCCTTCTTTTCTCCTCCACAGCCATGTTTTCAACCAAAAATAACTTCACTTTTCACTAGGAAATCCTGGTCATCTCTGCCACAGACATTCAGCATAAATTTTCATTTTTCACTAGGAATTCCTGGTCATCTCTGCCACAGACATTCAGCATAAATTTTCATTTTTCACTAGGAATTCCTGGTCATCTCTGCCACAGACATTCAGCATAAATTTTCATTTTTCTCTAGGAATTCCTGGTCATCTCTGCCACAGACATTCAGCATAAATTTTCATTTTTCACTAGGAATTCCCGGTCATCTCTGCCACAGACATTCAGCATAAATTTTCATTTTTCACTAGGAATTCCTGGTCATCTCTGCCACAGACATTCAGCATAAATTTTCATTTTTCACTAGGAATTCCTGGTCATCTCTGCCACAGACATTCAGCATAAATTTTTCTTAAAAGTTTTTGGAAAAAACCGAAATCCTGAAAGTTATTTCTCTTCCCCCGATGCTCTGTGGGCATTTTTCGTGCTCCAGCATCACCCCCGTTTGCTTCTCTCCCATCCCACCGTACCCTCTGTGGGGTGATCCTTTCAAGCAAGGCCTGAGGAGAGCCCCGCGTTGTCCCTGATCATCTCCGGGGTGTCCCGGACACTTTCCTGTCCCGCTCACAGAGCTGCCCTCAGCTCCGCTGCCCCGGGGGCTCTGTTCAGGGCAGGCTCTGCTGGATTTCTGCACCTCGGTGGGGGATGAACAAACCCACAAGTCCCTGCACCCGGGGAAGGTCAGCGATGGAAGCCAGGCGAGTTCAGGAATGCAAACGCGTTCTGTGAGTGCCAGGGTGCCCAGCGGAGATGCCAAAGGGGCGTTTGCAGCGATCACCCCCCCGCTGGCGTCCTGGTGAGCACTTCCCTCAATTTGGGGCCACAGCCCAAAGGAATTTGAACCGGATTGGGGAAATCAGCATCAAGCACCAGCAGCCCGGCCCTCCGTGGCTGGGGAAGGAGAAGAGGCTGTAATTGCTGGCTGCAAGTGTTTGCACTGGCCGGGGAACTGTAAATTACCTTTAATTGCTCCTAATTGCTGGCCCTGGTTCAGTTTCTCGAGGACAGGGACAGCAAATCCCCATCTGCAGGCACGGCGAGAGCCCCTCCTGCCTCCGCTGAGCTGCCCTGGGTCCCGGACTTGGGAGCAGACCTGGCACGGCGGGCTGGGCCCAGGGGGACGCTGGGGACAGGTGACACAGGTGACACAGGTGACACAGGTGGCACAGGTGACACAAGTGGCACAGGTGACACAGAGCCCGTCCTGTCACCCCGAGAGGAGGAATTCACCCTCGGTGTGGCAGAGATCGCCGAGATCTCATCCCGGGGAAATCCTGGTCCCCGGCCTGGGGGGACAGGAGACAACCTCAGAGAGATTCGGCTCTGAAAATAACCCGGCAGCTCTGGGTTATTTTTCTGGTTATTATTCTGCCTCATGAGGGAAGGAAACAGCAGGATTTAATTGATTGATTGATTGATTGATTGATTGATTTCTGTGCTGCCCAAAGAGTGCTCTGCACTCTCACTGTGGCCTCAAGAGCCTGGAGATCTTACTCATCACCAGGGCTCTTTCCCTCTTTTCCCTCTTTTCCCCGAGCGGTCCCACTGAAATGAGACTGAAATGAGGGCGATCCCCTGTGCCGGGGGCTCCTCACGGGATGGGCTCTGCCTGGAGCAGCCCCCAGGGCACGCCTGAAACACGAGGCTGCTCTCCCCATCCTCCTGCCCTTCGCCTCTCCTTGGGTAACCCTTCCCTGATTTTTGTGCTAACCCCTGACTCTCTGCTCTTCTTCGACTCTTTTCTCTCCTGTTCCTCCTTCAGGTCTTCGTTTAATGTGTTTTTATTTCCTCTCTCCCAGCATTACCCGAGCCACCCCTTGGGGCTGCAGCGGGAAGGTTTTCCCACCTCAGCATCCCTCTGCTCATCACCAGCCACGCTGACTTCCCGTTAAAACGTTTCCAATCTAAATTAGCTTTAGAAAAGGAGATTTCTGCTCTGGGCAGGTTTGCAAGGAGTCCTTTCCCAGGGAGAGCTCAGGGCAGGAGGGAGAGAGAGACTTTTAATCAAAAATTCTAAATCAGAAGTGTCAGGAAAAGAGGAGGAAAGGAGCAAAGGCTTTGTCGGTTTCTTGAGGGGTTTCTTTCTGTCTCATGTTAAAAATTACTGGGTTTTGGCAAGGCTCTGTCTCTCCCCACCCAGCACCTGTGGGGTCAGGGCTGGTGGCAGTCTGGAGCTCGGGGTGTCCCCAGGGAGAAGTTGGACATCCCAGAGCAGGGGTGCTCCATCCCAACCCTGCTGGGCAGGGATCAGCCAGGAGCTGCTGCCAGCGGGGTCAGACTGGGGCAGGGTCACACTGGGCTGGCCTGGAGGGAGCTCCAGCCAAGCACCAACGCTTGGAAACCCAAACTAACGTGGGATGTGCTCTGCTGTCCCCAAATGAGGCACATTCCGGGTGTTTGAGAGCCAGGGCTGTGCAGAACAAACCAAGCAGAGCTGCAGGGTCCAGGAAAAGCCCTCTGGGATTGGTGTGCCCGGTCTGGGGGGCTTGGGGGGTTTGAACACTGGTGCCCTTGGGGACACTCCCTGCCCTGACCCCTGTGCAGCCCCCTCCAGGGCCCAGCAGTGGGACAGGCTTCCCCCAGCCCCTGTCCTGGCAGGCAGCTCCCCTGAGGGGCAGGAGGAGAGCGGGATCAGCGCTCCCCAGGGAGGGATTTGGCTGGCTCCTTCCCGGGATGCTGCAGAAGAAAAGGAAAGTTTCCTGCCTGCCTGCCTGTCCCTGCCACGGCTCAGCAGGGGCAGCCCGCAGTCTGGCACGGCGCTTGCAGCTCTTAGAAATCAGGGCTGTTAACAAATGTGCGAGGCCCTAATCCTTTTGGAGCAGCGATGATAACAAGCCCTGATGCTTTTTTCTTTTTTTTTTTTTTTTTTTTGGCTTTTCTTCTTTTTGCCTTTTTAAATTTCCCCCCCCCCCCCCCCCCCCCCTCAAACAGCTGTGCCGGTGAAGTCCCACTGTGGGAAATGAGCTGGTGAATGTTTGAATGTCTTCAAGTGCAGTATTTACATCCCCTGCCAAGCCCTTCACATCTGCCCGGCTGTGCCGTCAAGGCTGCATCCATCTGGCCGGGAACAGCAGGTCCTCAGCCCGCCTGCATCCATCCCACAAGGGCATTTCCTTCCTGTGCCCGCAGTGCCAGCTGCCAGGGATGCTGCTCAGCGGGGAGGGCTCTGAAAGGACCGCTTTGATTTTTCCTGGAGTGCACGTGGGATGAATTCCCGAGCGATTGCTTCCCGCTGAACTGAGGGTGGTGGAATCCTGCTGGGTTTGTACCTCTGTACCAGCCCTGCCACCCCCGCGGGGGTTTGGGGTGCTGGATGGGGGCAGTGGGTGATGCTCCCCTGCCTTTAAATCCTGCAAATTCCTGATCTCAGCACCGACGGGGTGAGCAGCTGTGTTCTTTAACCCTAAGCCCTAACCCTGTCCCCGCAGCGGGGCTGTGACAGGGCCACCCCCTCTCCAGCGCTGTCCCCCAGCCCCTGTTCCCAACGCCAGCTCTGTTCCAGCTCATTCCGGGGGTTTCCCGGAGCGCAGAGAGGATGGAGCGGTGCCGGGAGCTGCCCCCTCACCCCGGTGCCGCACCGCCCTGCCCTGACCCCGCTGCCCCGTGTCCCCGCAGAGTGCGACTGTCACCCCGTGGGTGCCGCCGGCCAGACCTGCAACCAGACCACGGGCCAGTGTCCCTGCAAGGACGGCGTCACCGGCATCACCTGCAACCGCTGCGCCAAGGGCTACCAGCAGAGCCGCTCCCCCATCGCCCCCTGCATAAGTACGTGGATCTTCTTCCTCTTTGTGGAGTAGGGATTTTAACCTTTATTTTAACCCTTAAAACCCTGCCGGAGCCGCTGCCCAGGCTGGGGGTGCTGAACCCCACAGTGTTCGGGGGGGGCTGCTTGGGGACCCCTCTGCTCTGCCCTGGTCCTGAACCCAGAGCAGCTCCCAGCAGCTCTCCTGCCTCCCTGGGGGTGCTGTGAGTGCATCGACAGCCAGGCTTGCTGGGAATTCCATTTTGTTTCATGGAATAGAGGTGCCCCAAGAGCATATTTATTTAGGGGTGCCACATCAGGGCTGGATGCTGAAGCAGATCGCTACAAACAGGTTCTACTCTCCAAAATCAGGCTGTGCTGCATTGGCACAGAGCTCAGACCACAGGAGCTGCTGCTTTGATGCAGTTTCCATCACAGCTGAGACCCCTGGATCACTGAAGGGGCTCTTGCACTCACACAGCCCTGCCATGGCTGGGGTTGCCCTTGGCTTTCTTGGGTTTGCTTTTCAATTTTCCCTCCCAAGGCAGGTACAGCTCCCAGAGTGCCTCCATTGCAGCCTCTGCTCTGCAAACACCTGGATCCCTCTCTCTCCCTGCCTGGGAAGGTGGGGTTCAGTCCTGTCCCCTCTCTGCTGCCTGTGGGGTTTGCTGCTGCTGGATCTTCCAGTGGCTCATGCTCCTTGTGGGACATCATCTGCCCTACCAAAACAAAGCATCAAATCAGTGTGCCTGGGATGGGATGGGAAGGGGGAACTGCTCCCCTGAGGGGTGATTCCCTGCTGTTAAAAGGGAAAAAGACCCAGCAAGAAAAGTGAAGGTTAAAAGATTCCTCCAGCCTTTGTTGGGGACCCACAGTCTGTTCCCACACCATTGCCCCCCCAGCACGGCCATTGCCAAATTCTGGGGCAGAGACCCTTTCTCCACCTTCTCCTGCTGAAGAAAACTCACATTCCAGGGTGGTTTGGGGCCACTTGAGATTCATTTTTGCCCATGTTGCAATGGGACAGCAAGAGCCCAAAGCAGAGGCTCGCTGTCCCCAGGACCTCCAGCCGTGGCTCCAGTCTGCTCTGCAGCAAGTGTGCACAAAGGTTTATCATGAATCATTCTGCAGGGCCAGGGGAAATCAGAGAGCAAATTGTGCCTTGCATCAGCTCCCTCAGGATTCATGGCATTTATAAAGACAGGCCCAGGATTTCAACATGGCCCGTCCAGGCTTTGGGGCTGGGCACAGCCACTCTCTGCTTTACCACTGCTGGTAATTCCCTGTTCCCAGGGCTTGTAGCCATGAAAAGAACACCTTGGGTCTGTGTCAGGCCTGGCTGAGCACCCCAGCCCAGCTGTGGGGTGGCTGTGCTGGGTCCCAGTGCTGCCTGGCCATGCACTGTGGCTTGTGCTGTGTTTAATTGCTTGGTGAGGCACCCCAAAAATCACCGGGTGCTGACTGGGCTGCAGCCCTAGAGCTGCTGCCACACCCCCAGCAAACCCTGCCTTGGTGGGTGTTCTGTGCATTCCTGGTGTTCCCCCCAGGATTCCCAGGAATGCAGGGGAATGCCAGCACCGTGCCCCGAATGCAGGAAGGACATCCAAGGGGAGCATCCTGCACAGCTGGGGCCGTGCAGCTCCCTCCCTCCCTCCCTCCACTCTCCATCCTCCCAGCAAACACAGCCAGGCCTGGCAATGAGGCTCCAGAGCGTGATGTGGCTCCAGCTCTGCAAGGCTGGCCCCAAATCAGAGCCAGGGGCCAGGGAATTGGCACCAGATGTGTTTGTGTTTCCTTTAAACGTGGGAGGCACCCCTTGCACCCCAGCAGAGCTGCAGGGCTGAACCTGCGCCCTGCCTCTCACCAGGGGAGTGCCAGCACTGAGCTGGTGACAGCAGCTGCAGGGGACAGCCCAGGGACAGCAGTGACAGGGGCTGGGCACGGTGCAGCACGCAGCCAGAAGTGAATATTTTGTTAAAACCCCCTTTGTGACAGCTTTGAGGGAGCCCAGTTCCCCATTCCCCGCTGTGCTGGTTTGGGGGGTCTCGCTGGCACACGGGGCTGGGAGGGCGGCCTGCAGGGAGGGCAGGGAGCGCTCTGGGCTTTGTAATAACTTCTCCTTCCTCCTCTGTCCCCTGTGTGTCCCCCCGTGTCCCCCTGTCCCGCAGAGATCCCGGCTGCTCCGCCCACCACGGCCGCCAGCAGTGCCGAGGAGCCCGCAGGTACGTTCCGTTCCGTTCCGTTCCGTTCCGTTCCGTTCCCTCCTCCTGGAGCATCTCCGTGCTCAGTGACTCCTCTCAGTCACTTCCCTCGAGATCACCTGCACCGAAGCCATAAATCCTGCTGCTCGGACAGGGACGAGGGGTTTCCTTTGATGCCAAACGTGCTGGAAACACGCGGGCAGCATCCTGAGAGCCGCTGTTCCCGGTGTGCAGGGAGGGTGCGGGAGGATTTCCTGCTGAACCTGTGAGCACAGGGGCGTTACCCAGTGCTGGATCCGAGTGGAAGCACCGCTGTCCCCCCGTGCCACCGAGGGACCCCGATGGCGCTGACCAGGGGATGGCAGCAGGAGCCGGAGGGTCCCTCAAAGGCTGACTTGTCCTGTGCTGCTGCCTGGAGGCTCCCGGGGTATTTGAGACCCAGCTCTGAAGGACAGGAGATGGAAAAGCTGTTTAGTGCTGTCTCAGTGGTTCCTAAGTTAAGGAGTTTGGACTAAAAGTGACAGAGGTCACCTTGGATTGATCCCTGAGCCGAGTGCTGTGGCAGGGGCTGTCACCAGGCTCAGGAGCAGGGGACAGTCCTGGAACCTTCAGTCCCCAGAGTTTGTCACAGGGGCTGTGTGGGACTGGTTGAGGGGACAGCTTTTACCCCGTGCAAACACAGCAGCAGCCCTGCAGCCTGCTGTGGGAGAGGGGCTGCTCGGGGGTCTAAGGCCCAGCTGATAACTGAGAACATAAAGCTGCATGAAGCTGATAGCTGAGCACATCCCAGCAGGGTCAGAGCCCTTCCTTAGCTCAGAGCCCTGGCTGGAGGCTGCAGTGGGTTATCCATGCTCTGGGAGGGATGGGAGATGCCTGCACAGTGCCTTGTGGATCCCTGTGTGCCTGGAGGGACAGATGTCCCCATTCCCTGCCCCAAGGGGTAACCAGGGACCCGAGCATCCCACCAGGAGCCTTCTCCCAGTGAAAGCCCAGCGAAGGCTGAGCCAAGCTGAGCAATCCATCAGGCCCAGAATCCCATCATAATTCTTCTCACTGGGATTTTGTTTTGGAGTTTTTAAGCACAGCTTTGTCCAAGGAGCTTGAACGCTCCATATTTCATCCCTTTTCCTCAACGGGGAGCATCCAGCAGTGCTGTGTCTTGGCATCTCCCAGCTCCCACCCCCAGCCTGCTGAAATCTGTGGGGTTTTTCACAAATCCCTAAATCAGTGTCTGGAGCCAGAGCTCCCATGCTATGGGAGAAAAAGGGTTTGGAAACAAGATGGGAAAAGCAATTAGTGGGAGACTGAGTGCAGGGAGTTGTGGGAGAGGTGCTGCCCCATTTCCTGTGCTCGTGGCCACGTGGGGCAGAAAGTGGCCAAGAGCTGAGGGAGCATCACCCCAACCTGAGCCATTGCAGGGACCATGGGGCCTTGGAACGAGGGGTGGGATATGGCAGCTCTGGTGTGGGGGGTCCTGCCTGGCTCTGCTTTACTCTCAGGGGTCCCAATCAGTTTGGGAAAACAGGCCAAAAGTGGATTGTTTAGATGAAATGCATCCATGCTGGGAGATTGGAGGAAGAGGAGGGGCTGCTCCTCATTTCTGCTGCCAGGCAAGAGGAGCTTTTCTGGTGCTTTTTTGGTCCCTCCCAGACAGAAGAGACCACAGTGAAAGGGCAAACAAAAATAGCAGTGGGGGGGTTCACAAAGGTTTACAAACCTGCCAGTCAGTTCTTGTCTTATCTGAATCAAATCCAGATTTTCTGGGGAATGATTATCTGAAATGGATGATTTCAGCCAGGGGCCTTAAATAAAACCAGGTGATTGGATTGATGCAGCTCCCCATGGTTTTCCCCTGGAAATCAACCTCTGCAGTTTCTAAACCAGATCTGGCCCTTCCAAATGTCATTTTGAGCCTTTTTGTTCCTGGCTGGCGGGGAAGAGGCTGAATGTCAGTGCAGGAAAGGGAAAAGCCAGCTCTGAGGGACCCAGACCCAGAGCAGCTCTGGCTGCAGGTTGCAGCTTTCCCTGAGGGCAGAGGGGACCCGGGGCAGAGCTGGCTGTGTGTTGTGGTACCCAAATCTCAGCCTGAATCCTCCCCCAAGAACCAGGAAAGGGAAAACTGCTGTTCCTGCTGAGCTGGAGCTCGTTTCTGAGGAGACCCGGGGCAGAGCTGGCTGTCTGCTGTGGTACCCAAATTTTAGCCCAAATCCTCCCCCAAGAACCAGGAACGGGAAAACTGCCCTCCCTGCTGAGCTGCAGCTTGTTTCAGCACTGACAGGGAGAAAAGCCCGAGCCCTTGGCTGTGGGGAGGTGTCAGCCCTCGGAGCGCATCCCGAGCCTGGGAACAAAGCCCTGCCCCGCTCCCTGCGGCGCAGCCGGGAGGGGAAATCCTCGTTTCATTCACCGCGGGGTAAATCCGGGCTCGGCCTGGGAGTCTCCAGCTTTGTGCCCATCCAAAGGAGGAATTCATTCAGCCCTGCCCGGGCTTTCTCTGCCTTGTCCCAGCTGTAAGCGAGGTGATGGATTGGCTGCGTGATTGATTGAGTGATTGATTGAGTGATTGATTGATCAGCGGCACCCAGCTCCCTCTGAAAGGATTCTCATGGTGATCCCGGTGAATGGCTGGGAGCACAATGGGGCAGAGGGGCTTCCAGTGAGGGACCTCCTGGTCACTTCCAAACAGCTCAGAAAGTCTAAAGAAAAAAACTGAAACAACCCCCAAAACTGCTGAAATGCAGATAAACTTCATGCACAACGGCACCGTGGTTTCATCATCCCAGTGCCGGGCTTCCTGCAGCCCCACATCCATCCATTCCTCCCTCCCTGCATCCCTCCATTCCCAAATCCCTGCATCCCTCCATCCCCACATCCCTGCATCCCCCCATCCCCACATCCCTGCATCCCTCCATCCCCAAATCCCTGCATCCCTCCATTCCCAAATCCCTGCATCCCTCCATCCCCACATCCCTGCATCCCCCCATCCCCACATCCCTGCATCCCCCCATCCCCACATCCCTGCATCCCTCCATTCCCAAATCCCTGCATCCCTCCAGCCCCACATCCCTGCATCCCTCCAGCCCCACATCCCTGCCTCCCTCCATCCCCAAATCCCTGCATCCCTCCATCCCCAAATCCCTGCATCCCTCCATTCCCAAATCCCTGCATCCCTCCACTCCCAAATCCCTGCATCCCTCCTTCCCCACATCCCTGCACCCGATTCCCTCCACCCCAAACCCCTCCATTCCTGCACTCCCTTATTCTTTCATCCGCACATCCCTTTATCCCTGCAACCCTGTATCCCCACATCCCACCACAGCCAAGCCTCGAGGTTCAGAGTCAGGACTGTCGAGTTCCCTCTTCCCACCCTGGGCCATTTCCAGAGGCTGATTCCCCCTGGAGACACGAAGCTCCTGTCCCAGCACCAGCTCCCTGTTTCTGCATCTCTCCTGAACAGAAAACTCTGATTTTCCCCTGGGCTGGGAGCTGCTGTCCGGCAGGGATTTAGGGGGTGCTCGGCTCCCGAGGTCAGGTGTTTTCCTAGGAATGTGTTTCAGTGTTGGCAGTGGCTCTTGGCAGGGCACCCCTGGATCTGTACCCCACGTCCCCAGCGTGTCCTGGGGCTCAACACTGGATAAATCCTGCGGGAAGGGAGAGGAAATGTGCAGCTCAACACCGGATAAATCCTGCAGGAAGGGATAGGAAATGTGCAGCCAGCTCTGGGAGAGGGCTGAGCAGGGGGCAGAGGTGTGGAAGAGCTGCAATGGTGTGGAGTTTTCCAGTGAGGTGTTTCCCAGTTCAGTGCTTGTTTTCCAGTGCAGTGAGGTGTTTCCCAGTTCAGTGCAGTGTTCCCAGCGCAGGCTTTTCCAGCGCAGCGTTTCCAGTGGGTGTCTGGCACAGCTGGACTGTCCCCACTGTGCCACCAGCAGCCATCTCCTGCCTCCTGCTCCCTTTAAACCCGGGGAAATTGGTGGAAGGGGCTGCGGAGGTGGGACAGGGCTGCGGAGGTGGAAGGTGGAAGGGGCTGCGGGCTCCGGGATTCCCTCGCTGCCGCTTTCCAGCCGCTCCAGGCGAGAGAGAGGCTTTAATCTAATTACATGCTTTATTTGCGCCAATTTGTTTTTCAATCAATCTTGCTCAGCCAGAAGAAAGGAGGCTACTGTGGGCTCATTTGCACCTTCTTGTTCCAAGGGAGAGGTTAATGGCCGTTATCCGCTGGGACCGGCGCTCCCGGCCCTGCCTGCCCGGCAGCTCGGGATCCTCCCGCAGCACGGGCAGCGGGCTCCCAGCCTGGCACGGGGCACCGGGCAGCGCCTTGGGGACACGCTGGCTGTGAGGAGCCGCTGCAGGCAGGGCTCGGGACACTCCCGAGGTGCCCCCAAGGTGGCATCCCGCAGGAAAGGTTTTGTGTGTCCATTGCCAGGGACGGCAGCGGGGTCCCAGGGGAAGGTTTGGGTCTGCAAAGCAGCGAAACAAACACATGAATTCGAGGGGAAATTGCTCCTCCCGCTTGCCCTGCCCTGCCGGGGAGTGGCACGGCTCAGTGCCGTGGGGGGTGCGCCTGGCACAGGGCAGGGCTGCCCTCGGTGCCCCCGCGCTCCTGTGCTGTGCCAAGGGCTCCTCAGCCCGCCCTGCAGAGCAGAGGATGCTCTGTGCTCAGCAGGTGCCTCTGCCTCACAGCCCCCCTCAGCCGCTGGGACAGACCCCTGCCAGCTCCTGGGACAGACCCCTGCCAGCTCCTGGGACAGACCCCTGCCAGCTCCTGGGACAGACCCCTGCCAGCTCCTGGGACTGCTGCTCCCACCCGGGAGGTGACAAGAACAGACCACGGCCACTTTGTTAAACACCACCAGTGCCAGAGGCCTGCTGGGCACCAAGGCTGGGCACAGACCCTCTGGGGGCAGATCCAGGGCCCTGGAATCCCTGTGGCAGGCTGAGACTGCTCCACACCTGGGGCCATCCCCAGATAGCACAGCAGGCACGGCTGGAGCACCCGGCCCCGGCTGGCCCCAGGTCCATGGCCTGAAGGGATGTGGCTCCCTGCTGCAGGGACAGCCAAGGCCACCCTGCTGGGGACACCAGCTGTCCTGCAGCTGCCCAGGCAGGAAGGGCACTGAGAATTGCACATGAGAATTGCAAAGACCATTGTCAGGACAGCTAGGGCACGGCCAGGTGAGAGGAGAAGAGCCAATTAGTGATAACAGACCCAGTTCAGTGATAACAGACCCAGTCCAGTGATAACAGACCCAGTTTAGTGATAGCAGATCCAGTTTAGTAATAACAGACCCAGTTTAGTGATAACAGACCCAGTTCAGTGATAACAGACCCAGTGCAGTGATAACAGGCCCCTGTCCCCTCAGTGGCCAGACAAAGATGCAGTAAAGCACAGGACAAGCGATGCCACTGCTGAAATGAATAACCTGGGGAGGATTCTCTGCCTTAGCTTTGCTATTTTATTAAAGCTTCTTTACATTAAAGCAGCCAGCTCTGAGACAAAGACTCTCAGTGGAGTCCTGCACAAATTAAATTACAGCAGTGATCCCTCAGGGTCACTGTGAGCCAGAGGCTGCAGTCCCTGCTCTTGTCCCACGGGGATGAGCCCATCCCTGCTCCCTGGGACAAGTGCAGGGGGCTCCTGCAGAGCACCCCCTCCTTCCCCCGGAGCTCAGAACAGGTCCAGAACCTGGAGAGAGCAGGGCTGGAGCTCTCCAAATGGCTCCAGCAGTCATTCCTGGGACTGATGGGGGACCCGGTAAAAGAATTCTTTGGGATGGAAGCAAGGGGCAGCTCCAGTGCTGTGGGAAGTGAAGCAGGAGCTCGTGGTCATCTGGGGAAATCTCCAGAGCTCTGAGAGCCAAAGGCATCCCTGCCACCACTGCCACAGGGCCATGCCCTCCTGCCCCAGGGCTGGATTGCATTTCATCCTCTGTCCCTTGGGAATTTGGCTCCCAGTTGCCCTTGGGCTGCCCTGGGTGGCTCACAGAAAGGTTTTCATGCCCAGGGGAACACTCTGAGCCCACACTCAGCCCCAGAGCAGACAATGCTGCCCCTGCCCTCCCCAAGGGCAGCCCCCCAGGCACCCCCATTTTGCCCCAGGAGCTTTTCCTCCAGTCCCTCCCTTTTGCTCCATGAGCTTTTCCCCCAGCCCCCAGGCACAGGCTGAGGATGCAGCCCTGTGCTGGTTCAGGGCTGCCTCTGGAGAGGTTTAGCTCAGATTTGGCCGGAGCCAGAGGGGAGCTGGGAGCTGCCGTGTCCCCCATGGTCACTGCTGCTCACCCCCATCGTGAGGGGCAGCTCATGCTCAGAGGATTCCTGACCGGGAGCTCTGGGGAGGGAGGGAAAAGGGCAGGAACCCAAAAGCTGCTCAGCACAGCCTCCCCTGGCATTGCAGCAAACCAAGCCAGCCCTGCTGGTCTGTCCTGCCCCACTCTGGGGTGTCTGGGACCCCACTCCTGTGTTCTCACTCCTGCTCTCTCTGGTAAGGGAATCACAGATTTAGGATTTGCTGTTTGGGACTGCACCTTCCTTTAGTGGCTCAGCCTGGCTGCACATCCCCACCATTGACAGCAGGAGATGGGGGCACCCAGACCCCACCTGCAGAGCCCCCAGAGAGCACAACCCTGGCAGGGAGGGCAGGACAATGCCCCTCACCCCAGAGCTGGGCTCAGGCTGTCAGGGCCGGGGCTCCCTCCTAAGCCACAACACCTCCACCTTGGATCACAGCCCACAAAGGCATTTAGGGCCCTACCTGGGGGAAATCAATAGGAATTTAGCTGCATAAATTCGGATTAGGAATCTGAATCCCCTTGGGGATCTAAGCCTTATATCTGCATTTCCAGTTAGGTACCCAGGCCAAGAAATGTGGCTTTAATCGCTCTATCATGTCAGAATCAAGGGGCCTTTCATTTCCGTTCCCGACATGTGGCGTTTGCAGCGGCTCAGAGCTCAGCTGGGAGCTGAGAGAGCAGCGAGAGGCACCTGGAAGCCTGCAGGGTCTCCCTTCCCTGCAGCAGCACTCAGCACCCACAGCTCTGCTGCCAGCACCTCCCTCCTGCCCAACCCTGGCAGCTTCAGGGCTCTGGGCAGAGCAGGACCCATGAACAGATCACGGGATCCATGATCAAATCACAGGATGGGCACTCAGCACCCACAGCTCTGCTGCCTTTCTGCCCAGCCCCAGCAGCATCAGCGCCCCGGGCAGAGAGGGATCCATGAACAGATCATGGGATCCATGAAAAAATCACGGGATCCGTGAATAAATCATGGGATCCATGAACAAATCACGGGATCCATGAACAAATCACGGGATCCATGAACAAATCACAGGATCCATGAAGAAATCATTGGATCCATGAATAAATCATGGGATCAGTGAATAAATCATGGGATCCATGAACAAATCATGGGATCCATGAAGAAATCATGGGATCCATGAACAAATCACAGGATCCGTGAATAAATCATGGGATCAGTGAATAAATCACAGGATCCATGAACAAATCATGGGATCCATGAACAAATCACAGGATGGGCACTCAGTACCCACAGTTCTGCTGCCTTTCTGCCCAGCCCCAGCTGCATCAGCGCCCTGGGCAGAGAGGGATCCATGAACAAATCATGGGATCCATGAACAAATCACGGGATCCGTGAATAAATCATGGGATGGGCACTCAGGACCCACAGCTCTGCTGCCAGCACCTCCCTCCTGCCCAGCCCCGGCAGCATCAGCAACCCAGGCAGAGAAGGATCCATGAACAAATCATGGGATCCATGAACAAATCATGGGATCCATGAACAAATCACAGGATGGGCACTCAGCTCCCACAGCTCTGCTGCCTTTCTGCCCAGCCCCAGCAGCTTCAGCACCCCGGGCAGAGCGGAATCCACTAACAAATCATGGGATGGGCACTCAGCACTCTGCAGCTCTCAGCCTCATCACAGCCACCCCAGACAACCCCCAAACCAAAGACGTTTAAACAGAAAAAAATCCAATTTTCTGCAAAAGAAAAAAGAAAGAAATTAAGGAAAACAAAGAAGGTGTTTAGCTGTGAAAAGTCTCTGCCCAGCCAGAGAATTAGCTCTATCAAGGGGATGGGCTGAGCTGCAAAGCTGCTGAAGGCTGTGCTGACACGTTTTACTGAGCTGCGAGCGACACGAAGCAGCCGCCCGCCACCTGCTCCCCCGGCGAGCCAGCGGCTCCAGCGCCCTCCCGTCCCTGCTGCTCTGCTCATGGTGGGGAGCTGCTGCTCCCATCCCTGCTGCTCTGCTCATTGCAGGGAGCTGCTGCTCCCATCCCTGCTGCTCTGCTCATCGTACAGAGCTGCTGCTCCTATCCCTGCTGCTCTGCTCATCGCAGGGAGCTGCTGCTCCCATCCCTGCTGCTCTGCTCATGGTACAGAGCTGCTGCTCCCATCCCTCCTGCTCTGCTTCATCGTGGGGAGCTGCTGCTCCCATCCCTGCTGCTCTGCTCATGGTGGGGAGCTGCTGCTCCCATCCCTGCTGCTCTGCTCATGGTACAGAGCTGCTGCTCCCATCCCTGCTGCTCTGTTCATCGTACAGAGCTGCTGCTCCCATCCCTGCTGCTCTGCTCATGGTACAGAGCTGCTGCTCCCATCCCTCCTGCTCTGCTCATGGTGGGGAGCTGCTGCTCCCATCCCTGCTGCTCTGCTCATGGTACAGAGCTGCTGCTCCCATCCCTGCTGCTCTGTTCATCGTACAGAGCTGCTGCTCCCATCCCTGCTGCTCTGCTCATGGTACAGAGCTGCTGCTGAGGAGCCATGGATGGGCACGGGCAGCACGTCCATGAGCCTGCCCTGGGCCTGGCAGCTGGCATGGCCCGGCCCCTCTGCAGCCACACCAGCATGGGCCTGGTGCCACGGGGCTGTGCCCAGTGGTGTATGGAGGGCATTGCCCACCTGCTGCAGGGCCAGCAGCTCTCAGGGCAGGGCTGGGTGTCCCTGTGGCTCCCAGGGCAGGGCTCGGTGTCTCTGTGGCTCCCGGGGCAGGGCTCGGTGTCCCTGCAGGCTCCCAGGGCAGGGCTCGGTGTCCCTGTGGCTCCAGGGCAGGGCTGGGTGTCCCTGTGGCTCCAGGGCAGGGCTCGGTGTCCCTGTGGCTCCAGGGCAGGGCTCGGTGTCCCTGTGGCTCCCAGGGCAGGGGTGGGTGTCCCTGTGGCTCCAGGGCAGGGGTGGATGTCCCTGTGGCTCCAGGGCAGGGGTGGATATCCCTGTGGCTCCCAGGGCAGGGCTGGGTGTCCCTGTGGCTCCCAGGGCAGGGCTGGGTGTCCGTGTGGCTCCCAGGGCAGGGCTCGGTGTCCCTGTGGCTCCCAGGGCAGGGCTGGGTGTCCCTGTGGCTCCAGGGCAGGGCTCGGTGTCCCTGTGGCTCCAGGGCAGGGCTGGGTGTCCCTGTGGCTCCAGGGCAGGGCTCGGTGTCCCTGTGGCTCCCAGGGCAGGGCTCGGTGTCCCTGTGGCTCCCAGGGCAGGGCTGGGTGTCCCTGTGGCTCCAGGGCAGGGCTCGGTGTCCCTGTGGCTCCAGGGCAGGGCTCGGTGTCCCTGCAGGCTCCAGGGCAGGGGTGGATGTCCCTGTGGCTCCAGGGCAGGGCTCGGTGTCCCTGTGGCTCCAGGGCAGGGCTCTGTGTCCCTGCAGGCTCCAGGGCAGGGGTGGGTGTCCCTGTGGCTCCAGGGCAGGGCTCGGTGTCCCTGTGGCTCCAGGGCAGGGCTGGGTGTCCCTGCAGGCTCCAGGGCAGGGCTCGGTGTCCCTGTGGCTCCAGGGCAGGGCTCGGTGTCCCTGTGGCTCCCAGGGCAGGGCTGGGTGTCCCTGCAGGCTCCAGGGCCGTGCCCATGGCCCGGGGCCAGCAGCACTGGCAGTGCCATGGGGCCGTGCCAGGCTCCCGCCGGCCGCCAGGGCCAGGCCAGCATGTCCCAGCAGTGGGGGCCCATTAGAAATGAAATGTTCCCCTGGGGTATTTTATTTGCACACTTCAGTAGAGTGGACACCAAAAGGCTTTGCTAATGCTTCATGGGCTGCTAATTTCCTCCGTGACCCGCATTGTGGCAGGCTGACCCCGGCCCGAATCTGCCGGCAATGAATGCCAAAGGCTGACACCGGCCCGGGTTAGGGGTGACAATGGGGCCTCTGTGGGCTCCGGGCGGGCTCCAGTGGGAGCTGCAGAACAGCGGGAATTTGTGTGGCTCTCAAAAGCCCTGGGTGGCACAATAAGGGAGGCCCCTGGGTCTCCCAGGAAGACAGAGGCGGCCGGGGAAGCCGGGCCGGGGAGGCGGAGGAGGCCGGGCTCCTTTGTGAGCAGCTTTCTTTAGAAAGGAAGGGTTTCTCAATGGCCCCGTCCCGGCAGATGGATATCACAGGCACGCTGCTTATTCACGGCAGCCCGCGGCTCGGAGCCGCTCCCCTTCCCCCAGCGCTCTCTGCATTTGCGGGCTAATTTGTTTTGTTAATGTTTTCTTGCCCTCCCCCTCTCCCCGCGCAGATTGTGACTCGTACTGCAAAGCCTCCAAGGGGAAGCTGAAGATCAACATGAAGAAGTACTGTAAGAAGGACTATGGTGAGTGTGCAGGGATGAGCCACGGGGATGCGGGACAGGAGTGTCCCCTCGGGAGTGTCCCCAGGGCCACCCAACCACAGCCGTGCTGGCTCTGTGCAGGTTTGGGAGCGCCAGACCTGCCAGGCGTGGAGGGGCAGCGATGCCCTCTGTCACTTGGGATGGGCACACCCAAGTGTGGACCCTCATCTGGGGGTTGTCCCAGCATCTGCAGGAGACTCACATTTTCCAAGTGTTTTCCAGTGTCTTCTGGTTATGATGACACCATGTCTCCTCTCACTGTGCTGTCATCTGCCACGGCTTTTGAATATTTTAAAATATTTTAAATCGTTTTTGCTGTGGGGATGAGCAGCAAGCAGTTCCCTGTCACCGGCATCCAATCCCCCGTAATTCCCGGGAGACTTCAGAGGGTGGTGCAGCCCTGGGACAGCTCACACTGGGCTCTGTTGGAGGTTTGGGTGACGGAGGCTTGGGTGACACTCACACCCAGATCTGTTGCAGGTTTGGGTGACACTCACACCCAGATCTGTTGGAGGTTTGGGTGACACTCTCACTCAGTTCTGTTGGAATTTTGGGTGACACACCTGGTTCTGTTGGAATTTTGGGTCACACTCACACACAGATCCATGGCGAATGTTGGGTGACACTCACACCCGGATCTGTTGGAATTTTGGGTGGCACTCACAGACGGTTCTATTGGAGGTTTGGGTGATACTCACACTCAATTATATTTGAATTTTGGGTGACACTCCCACCCGGATCTGTTGGAGGTTTGGGTGACATTCACTCACAGATCTGTTGGAATTCTGGGTGACATTCACACCCGGATCTGTTGGAATTCTGGGTGACATTCACACCCGGATCTGTTGGAGGTTTGGGTGACATTCACTCCCAGTTCTGTTGGAATTCTGGGTGACATTCACACCCGGATCTGTTGGAGGTTTGGGTGATGTTCACTCCCAGATCTGTTGGAATTCTGGGTGGCACTCACACCCAGTTCTGTGCAGGGCTGCCCTGTGGGCTGCAGCACACCCTGGCGAGGTGTGGGTGGCCCAAGAGGTGTCTCAGGCAGCAGATCCCGGTGAACAGGGACGAGGCGCCCCCGGAGCAGGGATTAGGGAGCTGCACTGAGCTTTTCCCTTCTCTTTTCTCGCTCAGCATCGCTCCTGCAGCTTCACCGTGAGCCAGAGCCGCGTGCTGGGGCTGGTTCAGGTGCGGGGACACCGTCCCGGTGCTGGCACTGGGGTGCTCCCACCCTGCCCTCCTGGCCATGGAAGGGTCCCCCGCATCCCCAGCCAGCCCCACAGCCACGGCAATTTGCTTTTCTGAGAACAAACCGTGCTGGAGAGGCAGCGGGGTGAGCGGTGCCGGGGCAGCCCAGGCTTTCACCAGGGCCGGGGAGGGAAGAAAGGGTTGAAAAGGTGCAGGGACGGATAATAAAGACTTTGGGACTGACACCCCAGCAGGGAGCCAATTAGGAGGCTCTTTTCCTCACCGTTCTGCTGGCATCGGCGGGCTGAATGTCCTAAAAGGCCCTAATTAGCTTGAACAGAGTTCCTTCTCCCGCGGGCTCAATCGCAGCTATCATCCGCCCGCTCCTCAATGGGGCTTTTTAGCTCCCCGCTTCATTCAGCCTTTCAAAGGGGATATTTTCCCTTATTTATTTTTCGTATCTGTTTGTTTTTGTCGGGTTAGTGGGTTTTCTCCTTTTTATTTTAATTTGGGCTTTTTTTTTCCCCGCGAGATGGGTTTGGGTGCAAATATTTGGAGCGCAACAGGCCGGGGGAGGCGGGCGGGAGATTCGGGGAGGGGGAGGCAGGAGCAGGGGCAGAAAAGCTTTTCTGGGATTTTTGGCTGCGTGGGGGAGCGCAGGGCCGCTCAGCTCGCAGAAAAGCAGGGACAGAGGAGGGGTTGGCTGGGGTGGGGACACAGATCCCGGGGAAGCAGAAGAGATTCCAGCTGAACCCACCGAGGATGGGGATCCCCAGAAGGAGGGGGGGAAGTTATCTGATGAGAGCAGGGCATGCTGATCCAGGTGAGATGTGAACATCCTGTACTCCCTCAGGGCCACATTTTCTGCCCGATTTTGGGGATGTTCCAGCTCTCTGTGGGGTGTGACTGTGGTGAAGGAAACCTGGAGCTTTTAAATCTCCATTTAGCCCCCGGTGCTGAGCTGCCTGTGCTGCAGCAGGGCTGGTCCTGCACGGTGATGCTGGAGCAGTTCTGTACCAGCTCTGTGGTCCCAGGCTGGCCCTGCATCCCCATCCCAGCACCGGGCAGGGAATGGGGCTGAGGAACAGAATCCTCATCCGAAAGGTGAGATCATCTGCTCGCTTTGCCCTTTCTTGGAAAAAAAAAGTAAAAAAATCCTTCCTTCAGCGGAGCCTTCTCTTAGTCACCCCCTTTGTCGAGAGGAGCTTGGCAGGGGCTGCTGGAAAAAAGCAAAATGTGTTTTCAAAAGGCAGCTTGAAAAGAGGGAGGGAGGGGGAGAAAAACCCGAATCCCCAAAAAAACCCAGGGCAGGGGGGAAGCACCAGCCCCGGCGCTCAGAGCCCCTTGCACTGCTGGGAAGGTGCAGGAATCCATTGCTGGGGCTGAGCAGTCCCTGCTGGAGCCACGTGCAGAGGGAGTGAGGGTCCCCCAGCAGCAGGGCACACCCAGGGATTAGGGATCATAAATCTCCAATATTAAACCAGTAGGAAATTGGCAACCGGTGCGAGGCAAAGCCGCCGCCAGATAAATTAAAAACTGAAAACAGGGGGGGAAAAAATTCCCATTTTAACACTTTGCTCCAGCGAGGAGCCAGCCCTTTGCATTCCCAAACCCAGATGGTGTCGGGATCACCTTTTGCTGCTGGTGGGAATAGAATCCACATGGACTGCAGTCCACTTGTGCAGTGAGAGGGGAGCCAAGCCTTTGGAGAGCCCTGCCTTGGGCTGGGACATCTGGGGCTGCCAGGGCTGTCCCCAGCTCGCCCTCCCACCTGGCCATGTTCAGGACCCTCCAGGTGCTCTGTGCCACTGCCCCTCCTTGGGATCTTACAGGGGCAGCCCAGTGATGGTGCCCAAACTCCACAGACAGGTCTGTGCAGGGGATGTGTGGGGTGCTCCAGGGTTCCACCACAGCATGCACAGCCCTGAGTCAGCCTCAGCAGGGGAAGCCTTGAACTCAGGAGATTTATCACAAACAAACCCCAAATGTAAACTTAAAAAGAGTAATTAAATAATTAGGTTTTCCCTAGCCTTGCTGTTTTCATGGCAGCCTCAGGAGTCTGGGCCCTGACTCACAATCTCTGATGCTGCAAGGCACTGCTTTGCTTTCAGCCTGCCCTCAAACACTGTTTTGAGGCTTTGGGCTGGGTTTTGTTTTTATTAACATCAAACCATCCACCCCTGGGCTTTCATCTCCAGCTTCCAGCCTTTGGGGCTTTCTTGTGGCTGGAGGCTCCCAGCCAGGCCTCGAGGAGCCAGGAGCATCCCTGAGCTCTGGGGATGCAGGAGGGGACCAGGGACCCTCCCTCCCCTTCCCCAGCCCGGGGACCACTCTGTCCCCTTCTTCTGGCAAAGCACCAAAATGTGCTGAGGGCTGGAAGGCACCATCCAGGTGAGATTTTTGCTTCAGGGGTGTCAGTGTCAGGTGGGATGGGGTTGCTGGGGCAGCTCCTGCCCTCACCAGGATCCAGCTGTGCCCCTGCTGTGCCCCTGCTGTGCCCCAGCTGTGCCCCTGCTGTGCCCCTGCTGTGCCCCTGCTGTGCCCCAGCTGTGCCCCAGCTGTGCCCCAGCTGTGCCCCTGCTGTGCCCCTGCTGTGCCCCAGCTGTGCCCCTGCTCCCCAGGCCCCTTTGCTCCCTGAGAGCTCCCTGGAGAGCAGAGCAGGCTGCAGGGAAATGAACCTGGAGAAAAATCTCTGCACCTCTGGGAGTGCCTGGGGTGCAGGAGCCACAGATTCCCCCCAGGGTTTGGCTGCCCAGAGTTTGGAAAGGTCAGGGAGGAGCACGGGTGGGATCAGGAGCTGGACTGGATCCCCTCTTTGCTGAAACCAGTGTCACCAGTGTGAACCAGAGCCCATCCTCACTGAAACCAGTGTCACCAGTGTGGAGCAGAACCCATCACTGAAACCAGTGTCACCAGTGTGGAGCAGAACCCATCACTGAAACCAGTGTCACCAGCCCCAGCTGGAGCAGTGGAAGCTGCAGCTGCTTTGATTTTGTTCTCCTGCTCCCAGGGGACCACAGCAAGGGCAGCACCATGCCCAGGAGGAACCATCACCCCCTATCCCCTTCCATCTGCTGCCCTATGGGTTTTTCCAGGGATGTTTTCCCAGGGATGTTTGTTTCTCCAGGGATGTTTCTCCAGGGATGTTTCTTTATCCAGGGATGTTTCTCCAGGGATGTTTCTCCAGGGATGCAGAGCCAGGGACAGGCCTGAGCAGGGGTTCAGTGGGAGAGCAGCTCAGCACAAAGCCCAGCCCTGTCCCAGGAGGGGGCAGCTGAAGGGCAGCACCAAACCCCAAAGCCAGCTCTGGACTGGGGGGCACAGCTGAGCCAGAGCCCCAAATCAGGACAGGACTGACACCTCCTTCATGGGAAGGGAGTGTTTAAACCCAGCTTAGGTCCTTCATAAATTCCCCCTGGCCCATTTGTGCCTCTCTGCATGCCCTGTGTCCCCTGGGGGATGCTGGTCCCAGCTCAGCCCTGGAGCAGGCAGGCAAACAGCCCTGGAGCTCAGGAGGAGCTGAGCTCAGGAGGAACTGAGCGTCCTGGACGTGAGGCCGTGGGCAGAAATCCGGCTGTCAGGGCAGGCAGCTGTGCCTGCCCCAGCCAAGCCTTCCTCAAAGCTTTCACTCCTTCCACTTCATTAATAAAAAGGGAAAAAATAAGAGACAGGGGCCTTGACATTAAAAAAAATACAGACTGTGTGTTTTAGAGCAGAGTTTCCTGTAACCACCTCTCTCCAGTTCCTTTTCATTCATTTTCTCCATTTTGTCAGTGTGGACCCAGGCAGGTCAAAGGTTTAATCTTTTTTGGAAAGATTTGTTTCCAAAAAATAAAAATTGGCTACTCTTCACATTTTGTTACCTTCACACCAGACAGGGAAATACATGGTCAGAGCTTAGGGTTGTTTTTTTTCCTTTTTTTTCCTTTCCCTTTTTTTTTTTTAATGAAAGCATCTGGCCTCCATGACACGCTCTGAAAAAAATACCCCATATATTTTGCAACGTGTTAAAAAGCTGTGCTGGGCTGCAGAGCTCTGCTTCCTCCCAGAGCCTGCAATCACTTGGTTTTAGAGACAGGGGGATGCTCCTCCACCCAGGGGGAAACTGGACTGTTACGAGGCAAGGGGCAGAGTTTTCCCTGAGGTTTCTGGGAGTTTCTTCTCCCTCTGTTAATTTATACAAACAGGATTGGTCCCACCGGGGCAGCTGAGACAGGCAGGTGAGTGGGCAGGGGTTTACAGCTCCCAGGGCATGGAGGGAACAGTGGGGAAAAGGGAAAAGCTGAGTGATTTGGCTAAAAAAGCTCTTTGTGGTGGTGCTGCAGCAGCCTGTGCAGGGCCTGGCCCCTGCCTGCTCTCCCAGCCAGGCCACCCTCACCTGGGCCTGGGTCCCTCCTGGTGGGGAACCCTCACCCACAGCTGGCAAACCAACCCAGGAGGGCTGGGCAGCCCTGCCTGGGCAGGCATCTCCTGGGAGCTGATTTCTACCCCTGTCCCAGGAAAGAGCAAGGGCTGAGGTTTCCTCAGGCCATGGCTGCAGAGGAGGTTACACAGCATCAGCCATGGGCTTGGAAACCATCATCACCATCATCATCATCACCATCATCACCATCACCACCATCACCATCATCATCATCACCATCATCACCATCATCACCATCATCACCATCATCACCATCATCACCATCACCATCACCATCATCACCATCACCATCATCACCATCATCATCAGCACCACCTCATGCAGGGATCAGGGCTGTCCTCCCACCTCCCTCTGGTTGTGGGAGCTGGAGGTGTCCCACTGCTCTGCCAGGCCACCAGGACATCTCCTTGGAGCCCAGAGCTGCCATCCATGCTTGCAGAGATGTTTCAGTGGCTCTGCCAGGTGCAGAGCTGGAGAGCATCTCCCAGGCCTGTGGTGCCCTTGGAAGCTCTGCTGGACCCTCAGATGCAGCACTGGCTGCTCCTGTTCTCGGGGGGTGACCTGGGGACAGCATTTTGGGGCACCCACACCCCCTGGCTGCTGCAAGGTCCCTCCTCCTCACACAGCCCATTAGGTAAGGCTTGAAGCTCATTTTCTGCTCACCAGCCCAAGCAGTAACACCTCCTCCTCTCTTGCCTGTGTGTTGTTTCTCTCCAGCTGTCCAGATCCACGTCCTGAAGGCCGAGAAGAACGCGGACTGGTGGAAGTTCACGGTGAACATCATCTCCGTCTACAAGCAGGGCAGCAACCGCATCCGGCGCGGCGACCAGACCCTGTGGATCCACTCCAAGGACATCGCCTGCAAGTGCCCCAAGATCAAGCCCATGAAGAAATATTTGCTGCTGGGCAACAACGAGGACTCTCCCGACCAGAGCGGCATCATTGCAGACAAAACCAGCCTGGTGATCCAGTGGCGGGACACGTGGGCCCGGCGGCTCCGGAAGTTCCAGCAGCGGGAGAAGAAGGGGAAGTGTAAGAAAGCCTAAAGGAGGAGGAGGAGGAGGAGAGGGAGAGACTGACTGTGCATGCTGCTTTGTGTAGAGCTGGGGCGGGCAGGGACCGGCTGCCAGGGCGGGCTGGGGGGACGGGGGGCAGCGACCACGGCTGGGGGGTGCTGGGCTTGCACCTCCTGTTCCAGGGGAGACAAAACCCAACAGGACTCAACAGAACCCAACAGGACCAAACAAAACCCAACAGAACTCAACAGAACTCAACAAAACCTATCAACACCCAACAGAACCCAACAGGACCCAACAGGACCCCAAAGGACCCAACAGAACTCAATAGAACCCTACAAGAACCAACAGGGTCCAACAAAATCCATCGACACCCAAGAGAACCCAAGAGAACCCAACAGGACCCAACAGGATCCAACAGGACCCAACAGGACTCAACAGAACCCAACAAAGCCCAACAGGGTCCAAGAAAACCCAACAAAACCCAACAAAAACCCAACAAAACCCAACAAAACCTGACTGTACACACAGACAGAGCCTTCGAGTGGGGTGCAGGCGTGCAGCACCTGGGCCCCCCCAGCTCCCTCCTGCCCCGTTGCTGAAGAACTCAGAGACACCAAACTGCCTTCCAGCTGCCAACATCTGCTGCCTCCAAAGCACGGCATGGGCACGTCCACCCCGTAAGAAACTAATCAACAGCACCGCTGGAAATTAACTCCCCATCCCCAAAACACGTGTCTGCAACTTAGGCTGACTGAGAGAGCTCTTGTAGAGGAAACTAAACCGAGACTTTTGCTGAGGACAGACCCGAGGATCAGCCCAGGGGGTCCTGGGGGGCTTTGGTATCCCAGAGCCGTGGCCACCAGCTGGGGTGCCTGGGGCTGTGATGATGCTCTGGGTCCACTGTAGGCACAGCCAGAGGGGACACTGCTGGTGGGTGACTTCCTGCTGTGCATAACTCTGGGAATGGCTCCGTGCTCAGCCCCCAGCCCTGAGGATGCTGCTCCAACACACTGAAGGAGTGAGAGCCCACAGGGTGCCCTGTCCCCTCCAACCACACACTTACAAGGAGCCTATAACCAGGATCCCCAAGGAAACACCCAGACCTGACACAGAGTTGGCATCCAGTTCCCACAAAGTGCCCTGGAAGATCCTGCCAGTCTCAGCCCCTGAATCTCCACTGTGGCCACCCCTGAACCTCCTCCATGGGCTCGGTGCCCTCTGCTGCTGTCAGCACACCAGGAACCCTCAGATGGTAGAAAATCCCTGCAGGGGACACCGGGGTCCTGGCTGGTCACTGGCTTCACTCCCAAACCCAGAGCAGCTCTGCCCTCGCTCCCTCTGGAGCTGCAGCCCCTGACATCCCTGTGAAGGTCTTGGAGACACAGTGGGGAGCAGAGGGTGCCAGGGAGTGTCCCCACGGGCATGGGGCCACTGCAGAGCCCACCCAGGGAAGGGGTCTCAGCCAGCAGCAAGGTGTGACCCACCTGGAGCTCTCCTCCCTCTGCTGGGGGGGCATCCAGCCAATTTAAAATTCCCAATTTCCAGTCATTAATGCACTGAGCCCAGTGGAGGCTGCCTCACCTCAGACTGGAGCATCCTCCCCTGGGGCACCCTGCAGGCAGGACTGGGCTGGGAGCTGTGAGCCCCGTGCCAGGCTGCCCCCCTGGCACAGCACCCCTGGCAATGGGGATTTCCAGTTCCACCTCATCCAGGGAGAGCAGGAATGGCTGGGCAGGGAGGCAGGGAGGGCAGGACGGTACCTGGAGGAGAAGCAAACATTAGTCGCTATGAAAAGCAAAACCTCCCTGCTATTTTTCCTTTTAGGAAACTTGGAAACATCTCTTTTATGACATTTTCCAGTGGTTTTGCCTTGTTTTATAGCAATTGACAATATTTATATAATGACATAAACCACCATAAAGCAGGGCAGCCATGTAAATAGGTGCAAAGAGGAGGCTCCCGGGGCTGCTGGAGACACCACCCGGAGGGACCCAGCTCTGCTGAGCCTCCCCTGCCACCACAAGGCCCCAGAATTAATCTGGGTATTGGGAGAAAAATCCCACCCTGGGCATCAAGCAGCTCCCCCCACCAAATCTGTGTTTTCTCCCCTTTCCCACACTGGACCTGGTTTTCCTTATCTCAGAGCTCAAGGACAGCTGAGGGTTTTGCAGCCAAGGGAAGTGAAGCCAGGAGGTTCTGAGGGATAAAATCTGACCTCAAGTGTCCAAATGGAGGCTTAAAGCCCCAAAACAGGGCTGGGATGCTGCAGCCACTGTCAGCTGCTGCCAGGGAACCCCAAAGCTGGGGACAGCACATCCCCAGCAGCCGGGATGTCCCCAACCCTCAAACGGTGCCTGAAGGTACCAGAATCCAACCCAAAGCCAGCTCTGCATGTGGAGAGCAGGAAGGAAAGGCCAGGGCACCTGGGGACCCGGGAACTGCCCACAGCACACCTGGACACCCAAGGCTCACTCCCAATTTCCACCCTTGTCAAGCACAGCACCCTCCCAGCACAGCCTGGACACCCCAAACCCCAGGGACACCCTCCAGCCCCTTCCCTGCTCCCGCTGCTCCTGGAAGGCCCCCAGCCCCTGGTCCCATGGCCAGACCCCTCCAGGGACACCCTCCAGCCCCTTCCCTGCTCCCACTGCTCCTGGAAGGCCCCCAGCCCCTGGTCCCATGGCCCTGGCACAGCCTGGGGACTCAGAGGGAAATGAGCTGGCACAGCAGCCTGGATGCTGGCACAGGAGGGAAGCCCCAGGCCTGTCCCTCCATCCCTGCTGGAGTTTTGTGCTTTCCATCAGCCCAGGCAAACCAACCCTCACTCCATCCATGGCCCCAGTGCCCCTCATGCGCTCCCAGTAACCCTGACCTGCTGGAACTGCTGCTGGAACTGGTGCAGCTGGAGCAGCCTCAGCTGGGAGGGCACAGCAGCCCCATTTCAGACTCCAGAGGGGCAGCTCCTCTCTGCAGCACCCCTGCTCCAGGACACCCCCAGGAGGAGATCTCCAGGAGGACACCTCCACGAGGACACCTCCATGAGGACATCTCCATGAGGACATCTCCATGAGGACATCTCCATGAGGACACCCACAGGAGGACACCTCCAGGAGGACATCTCCAGGAGGAATCTCCATGAGGACACGCACAGGAGGACATCCCCATGAGGACACCTCCAGTAGGACATCTCCAGTAGGAAATCACCAGGAGGACATCTCCATGAGGGCATCTCCAGGAGGACACCCCCATGAGGACACCTCCATGAGGACACCTCCATGAGGACATCTCCAGGAGGACCCCTCTGCTGCTCCCCAGAGGGCCAGGATGCCCCCTCAGCACCTGGCCAGGGGCAGCTCTGGGACCCCATTCCGACCAGCACGGACCCAGCCAGGGCCACCCAGCGCCCTGGGGACAGGAGTGGCACCCCCAGGACAGCGGGGAAGGGGCTGTGGTGCCTTCAGGGAGGCTCTGGAGAGCAGCTGAAATGCCAAAACAATCATCACCGACCGTAGCACCCCACAGAAGTGGCTTGGTCTCGTTTCTGTTTGTCCGTGTGTCCGTGCCCCTCCCGCCCCGCCTCGCCCCCTCACAAACCTGTGTTCCTTTTGGGGTTGTTTTATTTTGGTTTTGATTTTGTTTTGTTTTGTTTTTTTTATTATTTCTGTTAATATCTTGAACTGTAAATGTTGTTTAGTTATGACCATGGCAGACTGCTTTGGGCGATGTTTCTTTACAATGCATACTAATATATTATGGTTATTATATATGAATATATTTAATGACACGTGAAAAAGTTGTGGATTTTCTTATTGTTTTTCCAAGTTGTTTCTTTTTTTTCCTTTTTTTTTCCCCCCCTTTTGTTTGTTTGTTTGTTAGATTGGCTGTAATTGACCCGAAGGAGCTTGTAACTGTTCAGCACCCCCTCGGTAGAACTAAAGTCAGAAACCAGTTGAATAAACTCTTGTAAACTGTAAAAATCTCCAGGAATTTCTGCTTTTTCCCAGCCCTTGGCTCGATGAGCCTGTGGAACAAGGACCTGGGCAGGGAGATGATGGTGTCCCCTCCACCCCTGGCTCTGTCAGTGTCCCCAGGCAGGGCTGAGGTGGCACAGCTACTCTGGACTGGCAGTCCCAGCCCTGTCCCTGCCCAGCACCCCCAGGCAGTGGCCACAGGCTCAGCAGGGTCACCGTGGGTGGGTGGCAGGAGGGTCCCCAGCAGCCCCTGTGGGCTCAGAGCCAAAACCTGTGGGACCCTGCCCAGAGCTGGGGACAGGTGGGGACAGCCAAGGCCTGGAGTCAGGACAGCCAAGGCCTGGAGTCAGGACAGTGCCAGCCCTGCTCTGGCCCCGTTTCTGTCCCATCCAGGGGCTGCTGAGCAGTGCTGGCCCCTCCTGCCCACCCTGCAGGGCTCCCTCAGCTCCCCAGCCCCATCCAGGGTCAGCGGGGCCAGCGCTGCTGCAAGGCAAGGGCTGGTGGCACCGACAGCACAGAGAGCTGGACTGGGGGGAACTGAGGCACCAAAACCCTTCCAGGGACAGAAATCCAGGCAAAAGGTGCTGCCGAGTGCTGGGGGCAGCCCAGCTGACCCGAGCCTTCAGCAGGGCTGGGAATTTATGAACCCAAAACCACGGCGGGGGGCGGAAACGTCAGATCTTTATTGCAGAGACAAACGGGCCACAAGGGCCAGCCCTCCGCTCCCAGGGGCAAATGGGCTCCCAGACTGCAAGTGGCCACTTGTGCAGAGTGACACGGTGCCTCTGGAAAGGGGGGATGAGGCCTTTCCCACGGAGGGCTGCACCTGGGGGGGCTTTCCCAGCCTGGTCCCAGCAGGCGGTGTGGGAGAGGAGCCATCCACACACTGAGCACAGATATCATCCACACACTGAGAACAGCCCAGAAACCATCCACACACCCAGCCCAGGATCATCCACACACCCAGCCCAGGAACCATCCACACACCCAGCCCAGGAACCATCCACACACCCAGCACAGGGACCATCCACACACTGAGAACAGCCCAGGATCATCCACACACTGAGCCCAGGATCATCCACACACCCAGCCCAGATATCATCCACACACCCAGCCCAGCCCAGGATCATCCACACACCCAGCCCAGGATCATCCACACACCCAGCCCAGCCCAGGAACCATCCACACACCCAGCCCAGGAACCATCCACACACCCAGCCCAGGATCCATCCACACACCCAGCCCAGCCCAGGATCCATCCACACACCCAGCCCAGCCCAGGAACCATCCACACACCCAGCCCAGCCCAGGAACCATCCACACACTGAGCCCAGCCCAGGAACCATCCACACACCCAGCCCAGGATCATCCACACACCCAGCCCAGCCCAGGATCATCCACACACCCAGCCCAGCCCAGGAACCATCCACACACCCAGTCCAGGATCATCCACACACCCAGCCCAGCCCAGGATCATCCACACACCCAGCCCAGCCCAGGAACCATCCACACACCCAGTCCAGGATCATCCACACACCCAGCCCAGCCCAGGATCATCCACACACCCAGCCCAGCCCAGGACCCAGGGATTGGGAGAATGCCCAGCAGCATTCCAGGACCATCCCTGCTCTCCTGCAGGAGGTGGGGATTCCTCCCAGGGCTGGGACATCCACGTGCCTGGGGCACACACCAGGCCTGTCCCCAGCCCTGGGATTGTTGGTCTGGAAGCTGCTGAGCTCCTGAGCACATCCCCCAGGACAGACATGAGGAGGTGGCAGGGAAGGCCAAGGCTGGGATGTCTCTGGGCACATTCCAGGAAGATCTGTGCTTGGGAAGCCACTCCAGGCTGGCTCCTCCACTGCTGCTGGGAGCCAAACCCCAGTGTCTGTCGTATTTTAACTTTGCTTTTTCTTTAGTGGGGCAGGGAGACAGAAAGGCTTCCCTGCACACAGCAGAGTGCTGCCAAATCTGCTGCTTTTTAATCAAATTCCTCACCCACACGACACGTTAAATGCTACCTAAAGGGCAAGGCTGAGAACCCCTTTGTTGGCCACAACAAGCAAGTCCTGCTGTTTCCACCCTTGCCAGGAGCTCACAGGAAAAATGTGCTGGAGGATCCAGTGGGTCAGAAAAGCTTTGAAAGCCTGGGTCAGAACAAAGTGCTGTGGAACTCTGACCAGGGTGAATTCCACGTCCATCCTGTGTGTCCTGGGAACTCAAACAAAGCCCTAATTCCCTCCAGAAGTGACAGTTTTAATTAGCAGCCCAGAAGTGGCAGTTTTAATTAGCAGCCCAGAAGTGACAGTCTGAATTAGCAGCCCAGGCCCATGGTCTGAACAAAGCCCACGCTGCTCTCTGGCTGCCACTGAAGATCCAGGGGCTGCTCCAGGGCTGGCAATGGAATCCTGCTCCAGGTCAGGAGGCTGCTGCTGAGGAACAGTCCAGGAGCATTCCCAGTGTCCACAGAGCTGCAGGAATGCAGGGATTGGAACTCCTCTCCAAAACCTTTCCTTGCTTCCAGCTGGAGCAGCCCTGCCTAAAGCTCCATTGCTAATGTGACCTCAGCAATAACTCATGACACTGTGTCCTCTTGAAAACCAGAGCACATCAAACCTGCCCTGCCTGCCCCTGCCCTGTCTGACAGCCCCAAGGTGCAGCATCTCCCAGAAAACTGAGCAGGCACAGCCTGGGCTGTGCTTGGAAAGGCTTCAAGGGTTTCTCCAGCAGAGCACACGGACAGCTCCAGCCTCCAGCCTCTCCTCCAGCTCTGAGGGTGGCTGAGCACAGAGCCCTGGCTGGAGCTGCATCTCTGGGCCTTTCTCTCCACCAGGCTCCTCTCTCCTGTCCCTCCCTGGAGCACAGAGACAGGGAAATGCTCTCTGGATCCAGGGCACAGCTCCCACAGCTGCAGCACACGGCACCGCCTGGCACAGGGGAAGAGAAGCTCTGGAGCCCTGGGAATGTTCAAGGCTGGACACAAGGTTGGAGCCCTGGCAATGTTCAAGGTTCATGTTCAATGTTCAAGGTTGGACACTGGGGCTTGAAGCAAGCTGGGCCAGTGAAAGGTGGCCCTGCCCTGGCAGGGTGGCACTGGATGAGGTTTCAAGTCCTTCCCATCCAAACCCCTCTGGGGCTCTGGGTGCTCCCCGTGTCCCACGGGGTGCTCAGCAGCTCCCTGCCTCTGCTTCCTGCAGAGCTCCATCCTCATCTTCTTCCACGGTGCTCAGAGCCTGCAGCAAGGGGGCCCAAGCTCCAGCCAACACCCTGAAGGAGACACTGAAGGGGATCTGCAGCCTCCAAACCTGAACAAAGGGGCAGTGCCCAAGTGCCAGGCTGGGAAACTGAGCCCAGAAGAGAAGAATGGATTGGTGCCAGTCAAGAGGGGACAGACAGCACCAGGACAGCCTGGCTCCCACCTCCCAGAGCAGTGCTGGAAGTGCTGTGGGCAGAGGGAAACCAGTGCCAAAGCCAGGTGAGAGCTGTGAAAGGAGACACCAGCAGGGCCAGCCCCTGCACGTCTGACAGATCTGCCATAATACACACCAAGTCTGACAGAAATTGCTTATTTCCTTCTCCAGACCAGCTCTTAGGACATGGCAGCGTTGGATAAATCATTCACAGACAACACAAGATAGGAAGAAACAATAAAACCCCAGGCAGAGAAACTGTATAGAAATGGATCAGCTTTAATCAGTATTTATTGCTTGCTCTATTAATCCTGAAATCAAACTGACATGTGTAACAAAATAATTATTCTCTTGGCCAGAAGCAAACATTTAATACTTCTTTTTCATTAGTTTTGAAATAGGTAATCCTTCCTCTCAGCTGTGGAAGGGTGTGAGAAGCTGTCAAAGGAAGAGCCAGAGCTCAGTGAGGACATTAATTGTGGTGCATCTCCCAGGGCCAGGCTGGCAGAGCCTCTGGGGAGCACACGAGGGCAGAGCTCTCACTCTCACAGGCTGGGCTGAGTCCTGCTGCTGTTCAATTCCCACCTGAGATCAGTAACTCACCAGTAACTCCATCCCTGGAGACCAATAACCCACCAATAACTGTCCCTGGAGATCAATAACCCACCAATAACTGTTTCTGGAGATCAATAACTATCCCTGGAGATCAATAACCCACCAATAACTATCCCTGGAGATCAATAACCCACCAATAACTGTTTCTGGAGATCAATAACCCACCAATAAAAGTCCCTGGGATGAATAACCCACTAGAAACCATCCCTGGGGATCAACAACCCACCAATAACTGTTCCTGGAGATCAATAACCCACCAATAACTGTTCCTGGAGATCAATAACCCACCAATAACAGTCCCTGGGGATCAATAACCCAGCAATAACCATCCCTGGGGATCAATAACCCACCAATAACAGTCCCTGGGGATCAATAATCCACTAGAATCTATCCCTGGAGATAAATCACCCACCAATAACCATGCCTGGGATCAACAACCCACCAATAACCATTCCTGGATCTCAATAACCCACCAATAACCACCCCTGGGATCAATAACCCAGCAATAACCATGCCTGGGATCAATAACCCACCAATAACAGTCCCTGGAGATCAATAATCCACTAGAAACCATCCCTGGAGATAATAACCCACCAAAACCAGTCCCTGGAGATCAATAACCCACCAATAACAGTCCCTGGGGATCAATAACCCACCAATAACCGTCCCTGGGATCAATAACCCCGCACTGTCCGGTCCCCCCGGCCGCGTGCAGCCCGGGCCCCGTGCGGGGCTGTCCCTCCCTCCCTCCCTCCCTCCCGGGACAGTCCCGGGCAGCCCCGAGCGGGGCCGCTCCTGTGTGCAGGGGATCCGGGCAGGGCAGGCGCTGCTGCCCAGCTCTGCTGGATCCGGGGAGCCCTGGGCTGTCCCGGGCAGGGCAGGCGCTGCTCCCCAGCACTGCTGGATCCGGGGAGCCCTGGGGTGTCCCGGGCAGGGCAGGTACTGCTCCCCAGCACTGCTGGATCCGGGGAGCCCTGGGGTGTCCCGGGCAGGGCAGGTACTGCTCCCCAGCACTGCTGGATCCGGGGAGCCCTGGGCTGTCCCAGCTCAGCCGATGGGAGGGGTCCAGTGCTGCTCCCCCAGCTCTCCTGGATCCCGGGGTCTGCAGCCCTGGGCTGTCCCAGCTCAGCAGACGGGCAGGGCAGCAGTGCCAGCTGTGCCAGGTGCAGGACAGGGGGGCCCATCCCACAGCTGCAGCTGCCTGAGAGCCAGAGGAAGGTGGGAAGAGTGGGATGAAACCCTGTTAGGGGGATGAAACCCTGTTAGGGGGATGAAACCCTGTTAGGGGGATGAAACCCTGTTCATGGGATGAAACCCTGTTAGGGGGATGAAACCCTGTTAGGGGGATGAAACCCTGTTAGGGGGATGAAACCCTGTTCATGGGATGAAACCCTGTTAGGGGGATGAAACCCTGTTATGGGGATGAAACCCTGTTAGGGGGATGAAATCCTTTTCCCACTGAAATCCTGCAGATCCCACCAAGCTCCTCGGCCAAGGAGAGCGGGGCTGCCTCGGGCTGCTGCAGTGGGGTCATTCCAGCTGTGGCTTGTCCAGGCTGCTGAAATGGGGTCATTCCAGCTGTGGGGTTTGTTCAATCTGCTGCAGTGGGGTCATTCCCAGCTGTGGGTCTGTCCAGGCTGCTGAAATGGGGTCACTCCAGCTGTGGGGTTTGTTCAATCTGCTGCAGTGGGTTCATTCCCAGCTGTGGATTTGTCCAGGCTGCTGCAGTGGGGTCATTCCCAGCAGTTTGGTTTGCTCAGTGGGGTCATTCCCAGCTGTGGGGTTTGTTGAATCTGCTGCAGTGGGGTCATTCCAGCTGTGGGTTTGTCCAGGCTGCTGCAGTGGGGTCATTCCAGCTGTTCAGTTTGCTCAATGGGTTCATTCCAGCTGTGCAGTTTGCTCAGTGGGGTCAATCCAGCTGTTCAGTTTGCTCACTGGGATCATTCCAGCTGTGGGTTTGTCCAGGATGCTGCTATGGGGTCATTCCAGCTGTTCAGTTTGCTCAATGGGGTCAATCCAGCAGTTCATTTTGCTCAGTGGGGTCATTCCCAGCTGTTCAGTTTGCTCAGTGGGGTCATTCCCAGCTGTGGGTTTGTCCAGGATGCTGCAGTGGGGTCAATCCAGCTGTTCAGTTTGCTCAGTGGGGTCATTTGCTCAATGGGGTCAATCCAGCTGTTCAGTTTGCTCACTGGGGTCATTCCCAGCAGTTCAGTTTGCTCAGTGGGGTCATTCCCAGCTGTGCAGTTTGTTCCCAGCGATGGTTGGAGCTCACCCCTGCCCTCAGCAGGTCCCTGCCCGAGCCCTGGGGCTCCCCTGGAGCAGCTGCCCCAGCAGGGTCGGGGTTAACCCGTGGGCCAGAGCGCCACCACGGCGATGGCGATGAGCAGCAGCACGATCACCACCAGCATCCCTGCAGGACAGAGCAGGGCTCAGGCTGCTGCCTTCAGCACTTACACATTTACATTGCATTCTGTGATTCAATTCCTCCTCCTCCTCCCCCTGCTCACCCCCACGGGTGACCTGAGCAGACACCTGGACCCAAACCCCACGTTGGCAGAGGGGTTCCTTCCCTTCCTGAGCCCACAAATCAGAATTTCCCAGCAGGGCCTGTGGGGTACCTTCCTCCCTGAACATCTGCCACAGCAACATCGAGGGATGTGTTTAACTCTCAGCCAGGCCAGCTGAGCTTTGCTGGAATCCCTCTGTACCATCCCACTGGGGCAAAGGATTATTCAGGAGGAAATCCACACTGCAGCAGGAAATTGTTTCCAACACAAAGCACTCCTGCTTTCAGACAGAGCTCTGTGCAGGGCTGGGCTGTGAGGCAGGACTCAACCTGGGGGAAATCATCCAGCCCTGAGAGAATCCCAGAGCCCTGTGTGTGCAGGGCTGGGCTGGGAGGCACAGATCTGACCTGGGGGAAATCATCCAGCCCTGAGAGAATCCCAGTGCCCTGACCCATCTCTGTGTGCCCCATCCTGCCCCAAACCCCCTGGATCCCTGCAGGGTCAATGACAAATGGGATTGTACAAAATGGGATCCCTCCCCTCTCCATAACTCCCCGTTTCCCAGCAGGAACCCTCCCCTTTCTCTCCCATTTTTTAGAGGAAAGGAAGAAATGTTTCAGTGAGAACACCCCGGATCCCCCTCCCAAACTAACCCAAATAAACACACTCCTCACCCAGCTGGATCCCTGTGCTGGGCACTGCCATCACCCCCATGGGCATCAATGATCTTTTAATTAAGAGGCTTTAATCTGTGTGCAGTATCTGCTGTGTGCAGGCTCCTGCCCGAGCTGAGGGAATGCAGAGGGTTCCAGGAGTGGAAAACCTGTGGAAAACCTGTCCCTTCCTCTCTCTGCTCACTGAGGGATATTACTCAACCACTCACAGGATTTACAAGTCCAGCTCATGGCAATTAAAAAAGGATGTATTGAAATAAACTCCTCCTTCCAAGCTGGAAAAGGATATTAGACACTGCTTTTTGTAAATAGTGTCATGTTTTCTGGGCAGAAACTGTTCCTCTGCCAGGGGGCCAGGATTTTCTTTTTTTCCAGGGAAATAAGAGTTGCCACCAACAGCATTTTTTTTTCTCTTATGCTCAGCTGAAACCATTTGTGGTCCCATCCATGTCAGAGGACAGATCCTGTCCTCTGGCACTGGGAGCCATTCCCTGTGTCCTGTCCCTCCATCCCTTGTCCCCAGTCCCTGTGCAGCTCTCCTGGAGCCCCTCCAGGCCCTGGAAGGGCTCTGAGCTCTCCCTGCAGCCTTTTCCTCTCCAGCTGAACAGCCACAACTTCCTCACCCTTTCAGTCTCGAATTTTTTACACCTTAACATACATTTTGGAGTTTCCAACAGAGCCAGAAGCAAATAATTTGCCTAAATAGGGAAGAAGTAAGATCTGATAAAGCTGCCACATTCTCATTCTCTGTTATGTTTTGCACTGGAGGGAGAAGTTTTAGAGGGTGCAAATCCTTCACACAGTTTCAGTGTAACAGAGTTTATGGACTCCAGCAATTAAGAGACAACCGAGATCAGCAGCTTGGAAAATACTCCCTAGGTGTGAATTACTAATGACTCAGGGGGAGCTCATGGGGTGTAATTATTCTCTGACAAGTCCCAAGAAAAACTGCACATAAACCCCAAATTATCCCAGCAGGAAGAGGGGAAGATGGGGCTGATAAAGGATGGCCAGTGGGCAGTGCTGAGTGAGGGCACTGCAGGGCAGGAGAGAGGGACAGCAAAGTGAAATAAACCTCATTCCACCCCTGGGAAAAGAGTGGAATTAAAAACCTGCAAAAGCCAAAAAGGGCAAGTGCTGTCCTTGTCCCAGCTGAGGGACACAGAGACAGCAGCACAGGGCTGTCCCAGCACTCACACATCCCCAGGGACACAGAGACAGGAGCACAGGGCTGTCCCAGCACAAATACATCCCCAGGGACACAGAGACAGGAGCACAGGGCTGTCCCAGCACACAGACACAGCAGCACAGGGCTGTCCCAGCACAAACAACCCCAGGGACACAGAGCCAGGAGCACAGGGATGTCCCAGCACACAGAGCCAGGAGCACAGGGATGTCCCAGCACACAGAGCCAGCAGCACAGGGCTGTCCCAGCACTCACACATCCCCAGGGACACAGAGGCAGGAGCACAGGGCTGTCCCAGCACACAAACACAGCAGCACGGGGCTGTCCCAGCACAAACAACCCCAGGGACACAGAGGCAGGAGCACAGGGCTGACCCCAGCACACAGAGCCCCAGGGACACAGAGCCAGGAGCACAGGGATGTCCCAGCACAAACAACCCCAGGGACACAGAGCCAGCAGCACAGGGATGTCCCAGCACACAGAGCCAGGAGCACGGGGCTGTCCCAGCACACAGAGCCAGGAGCACAGGGCTGTCCCCAGCACACAGAGACAGGAGCACAGAGATGTCCCAGCACACAGAGGCAGGAGCACAGGGCTGTCCCAGCACACAGACACATCCCCAAGAACCCCTCACACCACACAGAGCAGCTGCTGCACACATTTCCCCCCAAACCACACACCAGAAGGATCTGAAGGTTTCAAACCTGGGTGTTTCACATGCTTTCCCACTAAAGCTGTGGATGGGATCTGACAGGAATTCTGCATTCTGAGGTTCCTGCCTGCTTTGCCTTTTTTTGCTGAAATGCTATGAAATATAAATATTCCCCTTGACAAGAAACCCTCAAAGATAGTTCAGGAATCAAAGCCATTCTTAAAGTCAACAGGAGTCAGAAGAGAACAAAGGAAGGATTCTCGTGCAAAAGGAAACATTCCAGGAATACAAATCCCAACTGCAGCCCAGGGAAAGGTGGGGAGCAGAAACCCCTGTGCAATTACTGAGCAAACAATCAAGGCAGGCTGCAGTAAATGCCATGCTCCTGAAAACCCCTGTGCTAAAGGCTCTGGGGCAGGGCTCCAGCTGCTGATCCAGGGGCTGATCCAGGGGCTGATCCACTGCTGATCTCACTGTGATCCCACTGCTGATCCCACTGCTGACCCCACTGCTGATCCCACTGCTGATCCCACAGCTGATCTCATTGTGATACCACTGTGATTCCATTGCTGATCCCACTGCTGATCCAGCTGCAGATCCAGCTGTTGATCCAGGGGCTGATCCACTGCTGACCCCACTGCTGATCCCACTGCTGATCCCACTGCTGATCCCACTGTGATCCCACTGCTGATCCAGCTGCTGATCCCACTGCTGATCCCACTGCTGATCCCACTGTGATCCCATTGCTGATCCCAGTGCTGATCCCTCACAGCTGATCCCACTGCTGATCCAGCTGCTGATCCAGCTGCTGATCCCACTTCTGATCCCTCACTGCTGATCCAGCTGCTGATCCACTGCTGATCCCACTGCTGATCCCTCACTGCTGATCCCTCACTGCTGATCCCACTGTGATCCCATTGCTGATCCCACTGCTAATCCCTCACTGCTGATGTTCCCTCACTGGGGATATTCAGAGGTAGCAAACACAGCCATTTGTGGTTGGGTCCTGAAGTAAATGCTGATTTCAGCCCATTAAAAGGATCCTAAGGCATGTGTGTGTGTGGGGCCAGCTCCTCTGCCCTGACTTCAGAGGCTGCAGGGCTGCACCCAAGCCCATTTCAGCAATGCCCAGCTTGCATCTGGCAAATCCCACCCCAAAACTGAGATGTGCCCATGGCAATGCCCTGCCCTGTGCCTGCAGAGAGGGGCTGCAGGGCAGGCAGCATCCCCAGCACTGCCAGTGAATATTTCTGGGAACAGCAGCTCTCTGTGGGGTTTTCCCTGCCTTTCCTGCTGATCTGAGTGTAGTGTCACTCCCAGGTTCAACACTGGGGTCTTTTATAGATGATAAAATAATAATAAATAGAATGCTCGGACTTTAAAGAGCCTGTAGAGCATTCCATTATCTGGAAAAGGCAGCTTGGTTTAGGCCAAGGAGGTTATATTCCCACAGAACTGTCTATCCAGAAGTTTATGAATAAGTCTTCTTTTATAAGGGACACGGAGCAGTAACTTTAAACACATAATTGTTGTTTTATAGGGCAGCAGAGAGGCAGGGCCAGGATGGGACCTTCTGCACGAGGCCTGGCTGCCTTCCTCCAGGACTTCTATTTAATATCACAGTTTGAAAGAACCCAACCTTCATCTGCTGTTGCAGTCAGTTAATTTTAAGCCCGTGTTGCCAGATACATGGCAGAAACCCTGCCCAAAGCCCCTCAGAGCCTGAGGGAACCAGCCTGGGGCTGGCTCTGAACCCTGTGCACACACCCAGAGCACTGCTTTCCATGGCAAGCACCCTGAAAATCCATCTTGCTGTCCTTTATGCTCCCTACAAAGAGCCCAGCCCTTCTCCCCCAATAAACCCTTCCCTCCAACACCTTCCCTGTGCTGGGGATTCCATTTGTGCTGCATTAAGAAGCACTTGAGCAGCAATCCCAGGCTGCTGAGCTGCCTGGTGTGTGACTACAGCCCCGTTCCTACACCTGCAGCCCCGAGCCCACCTCTCTGGAGGATTTTCTTTATTGGTTTTGTGACAGCCAAACGTTTCCTTGGGCGAGAGGGGCCGGGGGAACGCTGCTGGCCCGCCCCAGGAACCCGGCCCTTATTGCTTCTGACCTTCCCTTTCAACTGCTCTGCCTGCAGAAATCCAACACTGCCATTGTGCCTCGCAGCCCTGACATCAAAATCATTGGCAGCTCCCAGAGAAATCAAGAGCAGGCTGAGCCAGGTTATTAAAGGCTGCAAATGTTCATGTGTTTCACTGGCTCTAGAGGAGGGGGAGAAGGCACTCCTCAGAAAGGCTGAGCTCCTTGGAAACAACAATATTGCATTATTAATTCCTTATTTGGAAGAAAGAACGGCCCAGGTCGTTCCTGTGTGAGATGAAAAGGCTCTGGGCCCGTGAGTTATTGCACATTTGGAGCTGTTCCTGCTACGCCAGATTAACCCGAAAAAACGATTTATCTGAGGGGAAGGTGCAGACTTTGTTTGTGCACTTGAACTCCTCAGTCAACATTATTTCACACGCCAGAAATTGCATTTTTGTGGGCTTTGGTCATCTCAGGTTGGAGCTGGGATTCCCTCTGGGGCACACAGATGAGTTTGGTGCTCACACCAGCTCTGGTCAGGGCCTGGAGATCCCTCAGGTCACTGCCAGAAGAGTCTGTGGGCAAACCAAGGGGCTAAAACCCAGCAGGGTGAGAACCACCCCTACCAGAAATCAAACATCAGCCCAGAAGCAGCAGGAGTGAGTTCATACCCAAACCTTTCTGACTTCAGCAATCAAACAACCCCAAACTTTGTGTCCCAAGCCCCATGTGCAGCCTGGCTGAGGGCAGGCAAGTGAGAAAAGTGTGCTTTTATTCCATTATTGTTACCCTTCCATTTGCTTCTTTGTTCATCTGTTTCTCAAGTCACAGACCCATGGCAGGTGATGCCCTGGGCTGCTTCCAAGCACAACTGCCCCGAAATCCCAAATTCCCTCAGGAGTGGCACGAGCCCAGGCTCACCCCAAGCTCAGGGCTCTGCTCCCAGCCTCCAGCTGCTGCTCAGGCTTCAGCTGCTCCATGGCAAGGCCACCTCCTGCTCTGGAGGGCTTGGGGTGCCCATTTGTCTGTGTGCCTGCTGAACTTGAGCTCCTGCTCTGCCCTGGGAACCTGAGCTCAGCAAGGGCAGCTCAAAGGCAGCAGAGTTTCCCATGGAAATGGGGAAATTTAAATTATTTTGCCTTCTGAGCCACCAGAAGTGAAGCTCACAGACAGACACTTGTTCAGAGCTGAGGACAAGGCAAGAGCACAGCAAGAACTGAACTGTCACAAGTTTCAGCTTTCAGAGGAGTCTGTGGGAAAGGGAACACGTGGAGCTAAATTTGCACCTCCTTTAAATAGCAGCAGGTAGCTGGGAGAGGACAATGGTGGAGAAATGGCTCAGGTACCTCTGAGCCACACTGACTGAACCAGAGCTTTAAAAGAATCACCTCCTGCAAGAACACTGGGAAACAGAATCATTGCCTGGACTCACCTCTGCATCAGGAGCAGGTGTGAGAGGCAGCACTTCCCCAGCCCAAAAACCCCAAATCAACCCAAAACTGGCAAACCCAACCCACCTCTGCCTGTTCTGAGGGGTGGGCTGGGGCAGGGCTGAGCAATCACCCAGCCCCAAGCTGGAAACATCCTCATGGATTTTCCTTTTGTTCCTCTGAGTGACTTCACAACTTTCCTTGCTTGGTCCCACAGCATCACCAGACTCTTTCCAGCCCCAAAGGTCACTGGCAGATGTGGTCACTGGGTTTCTTTGCATGTGCCTTGTTTCTCTTCCCCTTTTTTTAATTAAACAAGCACACACAGCCACAGTTTCCAGCTGTCCTTCCTCCAGACTCCTGGGCATCCTTTCCCTTCCATCAGGGACAGCCAGGAGCAGGAGCAGCTGAGGGTATTCAGCATTTCTGAGCAGCAGAGCTGCAGCCTGGAATGGCACCTGTGGAAGTGCCACACACCTCAATGTGCACAGAAGGTTTTCCAGGAGAAAGGAAACAAAACACCTCAAAGAAGAGCACAAAGGGTCTAAAAATCCCTTATTTCACTTGAGGGTCACTCAGCTCACTCCAGTGAGCCCAACCAAGCCCAAGGTGTCACCTGAACCCTTCTGCTCTGGAAAACCAGCAGGAAGGGTGAGAAAGCACAGCTTTAACTGGGACACCCCCATCTCCAGCAGGAGATATCCCCTTGCCATGAGGAGCAGCAGGGTTTGCCATGAACTGAGCCACGGAGCTGAGGTGGGGAGAGCAGCTGGGAGCAGGGAGTGCAGGGAAAGCTCTCCTGGCAACAGGAAATCCAAGGCTCCTGATGGAAAACCCACCCAGGTGGGACCCTGGGCAGCACCGAGGAGATTTCTCCCTGCATTCCCAGCCTGGGACATTCCCCAGTGAATCCCAGGGCTGGGGCAGTGTCCTGAGGGCTGGGGCTCTCCCAGCCCTGTGTCCATGGACCTTCTCCAGCTCAGCCTCCCTGGCCAGCCCCAGCCCCAGCAGGGCATGCAGCAGCCCCAGCCCAGCTCCAAACCCAGCCCCAGCCCCAGCCCAGCCCCATCCCATCCCCATCCCCATCCCCATCCCCATCCCCATCCCCATCCCCATCCCCATCCCCATCCCATCCCCATCCCCATCCCCATCCCATCCCATCCCCATCCCATCCCATCCCATCCCCATCCCATCCCCAGCCCCATCCCCATCCCCATCCCCATCCCCATCCCCATCCCCATCCCCATCCCCATCCCATCCCCATCCCCATCCCATCCCATCCCATCCCCATCCCCATCCCAACCCCATCCCCATCCCATCCCATCCCATCCCATCCCATCCCATCCCATCCCATCCCATCCCATCCCCATCCCCATCCCATCCCCATCCCATCCCATCCCATCCCATCCCATCCCATCCCATCCCATCCCATCCCATCCCATCCCCATCCCCATCCCCATCCCATCCCATCCCCATCCCCATCCCCATCCCATCCCCATCCCCATCCCCATCCCCATCCCCATCCCCATCCCATCCCCATCCCCATCCCCATCCCATCCCCATCCCCATCCCCATCCCATCCCCATCCCCATCCCCATCCCATCCCCATCCCCATCCCATCCCCATTCCCATCCCCAGCAGGGCACGCAGCAGCCCCAGCCCAGCTGGCAAACTCCAAAGGGTTTTCCTGAAAGGAAGGGTCAGAGCCCAGCCCTGCTACCTGCAGCAGCCTGGGGACAGGCAGAAGCTGTGACAGATGATCTCAGCAGGGAACTGCAGCCCCTGCACCACTTTCCCCAGTAAAAACAAACGGGCAAAGAGAAAGGATCCAAGGAAAGGGCAGCTCTGCTGGCCTGGCACAGAAGGGACATCTGCCCACGTCCATCTGCCACCAGCCCCACACCCTGGCTTTGTTTTTGGTGGGGTCTCTTGTCTGCCATTGTGGCTGCCTGAACTGCCTCCCCAGGACACCAGGGCCAGACAGGGAAGAAGGTGGGAACGTGGGGAGAAGGAGGAGGGAACCACCAGCTCTGCTCAGATGCATCTCTAAATGGCCCCATCAGGCTCCTCAATCACTTGGGAAAGGATTCTCTTTTGCCTCTGCCTTTGTTTTTCAGCCTGCCAAGGGCTGGGATCACCCCTCCCTGCTGACATGGACGCATCACAGCCCCAAAACGCTTCCAAAGGCTTTCCAGCATCCCATGAAAAAAATAAACGAGAAATAAAAACAATCCCAGCTCAGCCAAACGAGCGGAACAGCAACAGCAACAACCTCAAAGTTTCACTGATCCATCTGACCCTGCAGGGACAACCTCCCCACAAGAAGAACCTGCCCACAAAACGATCAGGTTGTGCTCATGTCACTCATTCAGGGTGGATGGAGTGCTCCTGAAGGCTGCTCCATGTGTCTCCCATTTGCCCAAGTGCCCTGCTCACCCAGGAATGGCAGGAGCTGCTGGAAATGGGCTCTGCTGTGCCCGGGTGCCTGGCTGAGTGCTCAGCGGGGCTGAGATTTCCATACAAATTGCAAAGCTCCTAAATGGCTTCCTCAGCACAGGGCCGGGGGTGGAAACGGGAGAATCGTTAATGATTAGTTCCTTATGGCTCCCACATTCTTGAAGCATATTTCTCACAGTCCTGGAACACTCCTGCATTCTTGATTGCAAAATGGCAATAAGTGATTTCCTTTAAAAGCCTCGTCTTTTATTGAAATACTAAAAATACCCCACCAGCCCCAGTGCACTGCAGCCTCTCTCTTTCCTGGACAGGCCCCATCAACCCTGATGTATTCTGTTTTGAAGACAGCAATAAACATTTCAGCATGGGCCGTTCACTCCACTTCATAATAGATCTTGCATTTCCAGGGGAGCCCTCCTAGCACCATAAATCATCTTTACACAGACTTAAGTATGAGAAACTCCAGCTCAAAACCAGCACGGACTTTTTTTCTTTTCTTTTTAGAAATTAAGAATGGGCACAGAAAAGTCAAGAATTAAATGTGTGACAACTTTAAACACGAAACCTGTGGGCTGACTCTGTAAACCAGGGCTGCTGCAATGGTCAGAGCCACACTGCTGCTCCAGTCAATCCACTTGACACAAACCTACCCTGGTGGGGTGAAAACACTCAGAGGAACCTCCCTGCACATCCACTCCACCCGAACAAACACGGCTCTCAGGTGTGGGACGCTCTGGCTGCTGCTGATTTCAAAAGCCATGGATGAAGATTAATGGCACTGCACGCCTGAGCTGCTCCCACACACCCAGAACTCCTCTGCTTTCTCCAGTCCATGCAGGCTGGAAGCCCAAACTGTGCTCCTCTCTGCTCATGATGTCTCTCTCCATCTGCTGCAGGGCTTGGAGAAGGCTCAGAGATAATTCCAGGTACACAGCAAGGAGGCTCCTGCCTGAGCCAGGGAGGCCAGGGAGCTTCTGGGGGACCCCACAACCTGGATTCCCTGGATTCCCACTGTCCTGAGCCTTGGGAAGGCCAGGGAGCTGCTGAGGGGTTCCACAGCCTGGATCCCCTGGATGGAACCCAAAGTTGTGCCCATTTGGGAACCCTTGGGAAGGTCAGGGAGCTGCTGAGGGGTTCCACAGCCTGGATTCCCTGGATGGAGTCTGGATTCCTTGGATTCCCACTGTCCTGAGCCTTGGGAACCCTTGGGAAAGCCAAGGAGCTTCTGGGGGATCCCACAGCCTGGATCCCCTGAATAGACCCCGAAGTTCTGCCCACTTGGGAACCCTTGGGAAGGGCCAGGGAGCTGCTGAGGGACCCCACAGCCTGGATTCCCTGGATGGAACCCAAACTGAACCTTGGGAACCCTTGGGAAGGCCAGGGAGCTGCTGAGGGGTCCCACAGCCTGGATGCCCTGGATGGAGCCTGGATTCCCTGGATTCCCACTGTCCTGAGCCTTGGGAACCCTTGGGAAGGGCCAGGGAGCTGCTGAGGGACCCCACAGCCTGGATTCCCTGGATGGAGCCCAAACTGAGCCTTGGGAACCCTTGGGAAAGCCAAGGAGCTTCTGGGGGATCCCACAGCCTGGATTCCCTGGATGGAGCCCAAAGTTCTGCCCACTTGGGAACCCTTGGGAGCTGCTGAGGGGTCCCACAGCCTGGATTTCCTGGATGGAGCCCAAACTGAGCCTTGGGAACCCTTGGGAATGCCAGGGAGCTGCTGAGGGGTCCCTCAGCCTGGATCCCCTGGATGGAGCCCCAAGATGCCCCCACAGCCCCAGCTGCTCTCAGGAAGGCCCTTCCCAGCCCACCACAGCTGCTCTGGGGAGCCCAGCACAGCAGGGACAGAACCCTGCAGTGGGAGAGGGATTTTCACCTCAAACACAGAAGGGAAAAGGCCTTGGTGTCCTCCTGGCTGGATCTTTAAACACTCAGGTGAAACGTCCTTGATTCTAACACCAACAGCCCTTTGGATTCAGTGCTCCAGCCCAGTTTCTGCTGGGTGCAGCCTGCCTGCAGAATTCTTGACACACATACAGCTGTTGTTTTGTTGGGAATTGTGTTTTCACAACTCAGAGAACAATCCTGCTTTTAGAAACTTGCTCAACCTTTGGCAATGCAGCCTAATCAGCAGAGAAAACTGCAGAAAGCAGCAACCAAATCCTCCTTATTAATGCCATTTACAGCTGCTAACAACTCCAAGAACCTTCTAGAAATGCCAAGGGAAACAGGGTGAGTGAAACAATCCCTTGCAAACCACTGAGCCAACATACACAAGAATTGTGATAAGAAATTAGGGTTGACTTGCACAATCACTTTAAAATCTTTTGGAAAATGGAGTCAGAAGAGCAGGAGGCTGATAAAATAACAGAGTTCAGTAGCAATGCGAAAATTTCGTGCAGATGAAGCGGGGAATTCAATCCTTGCTGAATTCTTGACATCATTTAGATGTTAACAGAAGTTTCTTCTCCAAAAAAAGAAGGCAAGGCATCTTTAAAGCCCACACACAGATCCCTGACTCCTATATGCAGAGTACTACACAGAACTATTTTGGTTTTGGACGACTGCATTGTCTCATGTGTCAGGATGACTATTTGATTTTCTTTTATTCTTTAATTTCAGCCTCGAGCAGAGCCAAACCTGCACAATTTATGCACGTGCAGAGCAAGAGGTCCCCTCTCATTCTGTGTCAAAAAAAAAAGAAAAAAAGGAGAGAGAGGAGGAGGAGAAACCACAGCATCACTCCATCACTGCATGCCTGTGCCTTCCCAACAGCCGAGGAGTGCAGGGGCTCCTCACTGCAGGGCCCTGCTCAGACAGACCCGAGTGCCCCTGCACAAAGGGAACGGGGAAAGCACTGCGGGAACGGCGGGATGGGGACACGGCGGGGTGTCACTGTGTCATTGTCACTGCTGTGTCACTGTGTCATTGTCACCGTGTCACTGTGTCACTGTCACTGTGTCACTGTCACTGCTGTGTCACTGTGTCACTGTCACCGTGTCACTGTGTCACTGTCACCGTGTCACTGTCACTGCTGTGTCACTGTGTCATTGTCACTGTCACTGTGTCACTGTCACCGTGTCACCATGTCACTGTGTCACTGTCACTGTGTCACCGTGTCACTGTCACTGTGTCACTGTCACCGTGTCACTGTGTCACCGTGTCACTGTGTCACTGTCACTGTGTCACTGTCACCGTGTCACTGTGTCACCGTGTCACTGTGTCACCGTGTCACTGTGCCACTGTCACCGTGTCACTGTCACTGTGTCACTGCGGGAACGGCGGGCTGGGGACACAGCAGGGTGTCACCGTGTCACTGTGTCACTGTCACCATGTCACTGTGTCACTGTCACTGTGTCACTGTCACCGTGTCACTGTGTCACCGTGTCACTGTGTCACTGTCACTGTGTCACTGTCACCGTGTCACTGTCACCGTGTCACTGTGTCACCGTGTCACTGTGTCACTGTCACTGTGTCACTGTCACCGTGTCACTGTCACCGTGTCACTGTGTCACCGTGTCACTGTGTCACTGTCACTGTGTCACTGTCACCATGTCACTGTGTCACCGTGTCACTGTGTCACCGTGTCACTGTGTCACTGTCACTGTGTCACTGTCACCGTGTCACTGTGTCACTGTCACTGTGTCACTGTCACTGTGTCACTGTGTCACCGTGTCACTGTGTCACCGTGTCACTGTGCCACTGTCACCGTGTCACTGTGCCACTGTCACCGTGTCACTGTCACTGTGTCACTGCGGGAACGGCGGGCTGGGGACACAGCAGGGTGTCACCGTGTCACTGTGTCACTGTCACCGTGTCACTGTGTCACTGTCACTGTGTCACTGTGGGAACAGTGAGCTGGGGACAGCTGGGAGGTGACAGAGCAGGGTGTCACCGTGTCACTGTCACTGTGTCACTGCTGTGTCACCATGTCACCATGTCACTGCGTCACTGTGTCACTGATCTAGGAACAGCGAGCTGGGGACAGCTGGGAGGTTGACAGAGCAGGGTGTCACTGTGTCACCGTGTCACTGTGTCACTGTCACTGTGTTACCGTGTCACTGTTCTGGGAACAGCAAGCTGGGGACAGCTGGGAGGGTGACAGAGCAGGGTGTCACTGTGTCACTGCTGTGTCATTGCTGTGTCACCGTGTCACTGTCACTGTGTCACTGTGTCACTGTGTCACTGCTGTGTCATTGTGTAATTGTCACTGTGTCACTGCTCTGGGAACAGCAAGCTGGGGACACCTGGGAGGGTGACAGGAGCAGGGTGTCACCGTGTCACTGTCACTGTGTCATTGTCACTGTGTCACTGTGTCACTGTGTCACTGTGTAATTGTCACTGTGTCACTGCTCTGGGAACAGCATGCTGGGGACACCTGGGAGGGTGACAGGAGCAGGGTGTCACTGCTGTGTCACTGTGTCACTGTCACTGCCGTCAGTGTATCACTGTGTCACTGTGTCACTGTCATTGCTGTCACTGTATCACTGTGTCACTGTCACTGCTGTCACTGTATCACTGTGTCACTGTGTCACAGCCCTGGCAGAGCCCTGGCAGAGCCTGCAGAGAGCAGCCTGGGCTGGAGCCCTCTCTGGTGCCTCTGCAGCTGTTGTGTCCCATCCCTGGCAGTGCCCAGGGCCAGGCTGGGCAGGGGGCACTGGGAGGTGTCCCTGCATGGCATGGGTGGCACTGGATGTCCCTCCTTTAGGGTCCTTCCCAACCCAACCCACTCTAGGATTGTGTATTTTGAATCACATTTTCCTTTTGGAGACATTTCCCCTTTTCAGCTCCTTAAGGTTATTCCCAGATATATGTGGGGACTGACAGAGAAAAAAGATAAATATATAAAATTAAGGGGAAAAAAAATCAGTGTAAGGATTGAAACCTGTATCAAACAACCAACCAGCACAGAAATACTTGGGAGCCATAAGCTGCCTGATTTACTAATTTCTCTTTTTTCTTTTCCTGGAGTCTAATCCTACAGTAAAATCTGCAGAGCTTTTCCCCTCACACTCGCAGGGGGAGCAGAACCCCCCAGCAGGGAGGCACACAAACCTCCCTGGCCCATTTGTCTGAGGCTGCTCTGCCCACAGCCAGCGTGCTCCAGCTGCTTTTGCAATAGCTCTGCTTTGATGGAATTACCAGCACTGTCCCTTATTAATCATGTTGCCACTACAGGTCCCTCTGGAGTGTTTGCTCAGCCCAGACTTCTCCAAACTCGTCCAGTTTCCTCTCCATTTATTAAAAGATGACCACAGCTAAAGCAAACCCCTGCTACTACAGAACAGAAGGGAAAATAAGGGGGGAGAGAGGGAAAACCAGCTTTAACCATGGCTGTGCCTCTATCCCCAGAAGAGCCTCCCCCAAAGCACTGCGCTCACTCTTGGTGTCCCTGGCTGTTTAAGGCAGCATCAGGATTCAAGGAACATCTCCCTGGATGCCACTGTTTGAGCTGGGATCACTGGAAGAAATCTGGAATTGGCACAAGCCCTCAGTGCCCACTGAGCTCCTGGGAGTGTTGCAGAGCCAGGCTGGAGTGCCCTGCTGGCCCTGGCACCCCCAGGACTGAGCCCTGCTGAGGGCCAGGGCGTTCCACACACTCCAATGAACCAGGGGGGTCCACAAGGAAGGCAGGGGCAGCCCCTGGGCTGGCAGAGAAGGGAAAGGTTAACCCAGCACAGCCCCACACAGTGCCTGGCACGGGAACCGGGAGTGAGGCCAAAACTGCTGCCGTGGAGGGCATGGAGGGCATTGATGGGCATGGAGGGCACTGATGGGCATGGAGGGCATTGATGGGCATGGAGGGCATGGAGGGCATTGATGGGCATGGAGAGCATTGCTGGCATGGAGGGCATTGATGGGCATGGAGGGCATTGATGGGCATGGAGGGCATGGAGGGCAGTGATGGGGATGGAGGGCAGTGCTGGGCATGGAGAGCACTGATGGGGATGGAGGGCACTGATGGCATGGAGGGCATTGCTGGATATGGAGGGCATTGCTGGATATGGAGGGCACTGCTGGGATGGAGAGCACTGATGGGGATGGAGAGCACTGATGAGGATGGAGGGCACTGATGGCATGGAGGGCACTGATGGTATGGAGGGCATTGCTGGGGATGGAGGGCACTGCTGGACATAGAGGGCACTGCTGGGCATGGAGAGCATGGAGGGCACTGCTGGAGATGGTGGGCACTGCTGGGGATGGAGGGGATGGAGGACACTGGTGGGCACTGCTGAGATGGAGGAAGGGCACTGATGGGCACAGAGAGCACTGCTGGGGATGGAGGGCACTGATGGGCACTGCTGGGCATGGAGGGCACTAATGACATGGAGGGCACTGCTGGGATGGAGGGGATGGAGGAAGGGCACTGCTGGGCACTGCCGGGCATGGAGGGCAGGGTAGCCCTGGGGTCCCTGGGCAATCCCTGGAGCCCTGCCCGTGCCCAGGGCCGTGCCCTGGGGCTGGGGTGTGTTCCACCATGGATGTGGAACTGGCCTGAGCTGACCTCCAGCCCCTGCCCTGCTCCCAGGAGGCTCCGGGGGTGCCACGGATCAGCCACAGCTTGGGGAGGGCTCTGCTCCTGCCAGTGCCCATTTCCCACCCAGAGCTGGAGGATGCCATGGATCAGCCACAGCTTGAGGAGGGCTCTGCTCCTGCCAGTGCCCATTTCCCACCCAGACCTGGATGATGCCATCAGTGTGGGAGGGCTCTGCTCCTGCCAGCTCTGCCATCCCCATTTCCCATCCCAAATCTGGAGGATGCCATGGATCAGTCACAGCTTGGGGAGGGTTCTGCTCCTCCCAGTGCCCATTTTCTACCTGGGCACTGGCAAGAGCAGGCCTGGAGGATGCCACAGATCAGCCACAGTTTTGGGAAGGCTCTGCTCCTGCCATCCCCATTTCCCACCCCAGACCTGGATCAGCCATGGCTTCAGGAAGGTTCTGCTCCAGCCAGTGCCCATTTCCCACCCCAGACCTGGATGATGCCATGGATCAGTCACAGTTTTGGGAAGGTTCTGCTCCTGCCATCCCCATTTCCCACCCCAGAGCTGGATGATGCCATGGATCAGCCATGGTTCAGGAGGGTTCTGCTCCTGCCATCCCCATTTCCCACCCCAGACCTGGATGATGCCATGGATCTGTCACAGTTTTGGGAGGGCTCTGCTCCTGCCATCCCCATTTCCCACCCCAGAGCTGGAGGATGCCAGGGATCAGCCACAGCTTGGGGAGGGCTCTGCTCCTGCCACTCCTCGTTTCCCACCCCAGAGCTGGATGATGCCATGGATCAGCCACTGTTTCAGGAAGGTTCTGCTCCTGCCACTCCTCGTTTCCTACCCCAGAGCTGGAGGATGCCATGGATCAGCCATGGCTTCAGGAGGGTTCTGCTCCTGTCACTCCCTGTTTCCACCCCAGAGCTGAGGCTGGGCTCCCAGGGAGGGGCTCTGCAGTGCACACAAACACTGCCCAGGAAAGCTTCCCACGTGGGCTCTGATTGGGAAGATCCCCATTCATCCCCCAGATTTCTCATTGTTTTGAGGACTCTGCTGTCTGCAAAGTATTAACTCCAACCAAGTGACACAATTCTGCTAAAATTACACTCCTGAGCCAGCTATGGCTATCTGAGTCACAGAACAAATATGTCTTTGCAATTGAAATAAAACCTGCACAGCTCCTCCAGGGTTCAGCCTGTCCCTCTGCCTCTGCTCCCAGCAGGGCAGCACAGGCTGCCCACTATCACAGAGCCCATCTCCAGCAGCAATTCCACTCACAGGGTTTGCCTTTAGGAGCAGGCAAATTAAAAACAGAGATGAGGGGATGCCTATCCTTTTATTTTTAGCACAATCAAGGTCTGGTGGGAGGGAATCCTAATAAAATTTAAAAGGGAACGCTTCTAATGGAGCATCCTTAATTCTATAATGAAGAGGTGGATGCAGTGATTCGTTTCTGCTTACTAGCAGCTTTTTTCTTGTTATTTTGATATTGCTCACTGTGGTTTTCATGGTTTTCAGGGGAGGTTTTCAGCAGGACCAGCTGCCTAAAACATCTCCCAGTTAGCTGCTTTGGTCATCAGTCAGAAGCTGCCATTAACACAGCAGTTTCTATCTGCAAATCCAATAATTCCACAGCTACCAAACATCATTTTCCCTCGAGATTAGTTTTGGTGGAGAAAAACGCCCTTTGGAAGGCAGACCAATTTTTTTTTTTTTTTAATTTTAAGTATTTTAGCTATCAAAGCACACGGTGCAGCCTGGACTGGAGCTGCTGCCGGTGAACACGGGAAAGCAGCAGCAGCTCCAGCTGCTCCAATTAACTCCCAGCACCTTCCCGGAGCCCAGACAATCCCGGGCTGCTTGTCATGCAAACAACCCGAGCCGCATTCTCCGTGCAGGGTAAGTGACCGAGTTAAGGAGATTACCGGGAAGGAGTCACACTCGGCAGCTTTATGAGACGGTGAGACCCTGGGAAATTCCCACCCCAAATCCCCCGGCCCTGATCGAGCACATTCATCCCCAGCTCGGGATCCAGCTCAGTCAGGAACCTCCCTGGCAGCAGCAAACATTCCCTGCCCAGGAGCTTCCACCAGCTCCTCCCCTGCCAGACAGGGAGAACCTGCTGAAAACTGCACAGGGGAGAGGCAGCAGCTCCTGCTGAAAGAACTGCTCAGGAAAAGGAGTTCTGCCTCTCACCAGTGGGTTTGGAGAGAGGCTGGCACCAGCAGTGTCACCCAGAGCATCACCCAGATCACCTGGCACCAGCAGTGTCACCCAGAGCAGTGCCCAGAGCCCCCCTGGCACCTCGGACCAGCAGTGTCACCCAGAGCATCACCCAGATCACCTGGGCACCTGGGACCAGCAGTGTCACCCAGAGCATCACCCAGATCACCTGGGCACCTCGGACCAGCAGTGTCACCCCAGAGCATCACCCAGATCACCTGGGACCAGCAGTGACACCCAGAGCATCACCCAGAGTCCCCCTGGGCACCTGGGACCAGCAGTGTCACCCAGAGCCCCTGGGCACCTGGGACCAGCAGTGACACCCAGAGCCCCTGGGCACCTGGGACCAGCAGTGACACCCAGAGCATCACCCAGAGACCCTGGGCTGGCACCTTGGACCAGGGGTGTCACCCAGAGCAGTGCCCAGAGCCCCGGGGCTGGCACCAGCAGTGTCACCCAGAGCTCCCCTGGCACCTGGGACCAGCAGTGTCACCCAGAGCAGTGCCCAGAGCCTCCTGGGCTGGTATCAGCAGTGACACCCAGAGCAGTGCCTGGCACAGAACTGGCACAGGGACTCAGGGTGGCATTCCCTGCTGGCAGAGCTGGCACAGGCACTTAGGGTGGCATTCCCTGCTGGCAGAGCTGGCACAGGCACTCAGGGTGGCACTCCCTGCCGGCAGAGCTGGCACAGGGACTCAGGGTGGCATTCCCTGCCGGCAGAGCTGGCACAGGCACTCAGGGTGGCATTCCCTGCCTGCACAGCTGGCACAGGGACTCAGGGTGGCATTCCCTACTGGCAGAGCTGGCACAATCCTGACTTTTTGCCAACTCATGGCACCGTGAGGAGCGACAGGTTCTGGGAGAGGCTGTTCCAGACAGGGCTGTGACACTTCATGGACAAAGGACCCTGAGTTTAACAGGATTATTATTGTCACACTGCACTATTGTTACACTGCACTATTAATGCACTGCACTGTTATTGCACTGCACTATTAATGCACTGCACTGTTATTGCACAGCATTATTATTGTTGCACAGCACTATTAATGCACAGCACTATTATTGCACAGCATTATTATTGTTACATTGCACTATTCTTGCACAGCTCTATTATTACACAGCACTATTCCTGCACAGCACTATCGTTACACAGCACTATTAATAATAATCTTGCACAGCACTATTAGTGCACTGCACTGTTATTGCACAGCATTATTATTATTACACAGCACTATTCTTGCACAGTACTATTAATGCACAGCATTATTACTGCACTGCACTATTCTTGCACAGCATTATTAATGCACAGCATTATTATTATTATTACACAGCACTATTCTTGCACAGCTCTATTATTACACAGCACTATTAATAATAATCTTGCACAGCACTATTATTGCACTGCACTGTTCTTGCACAGCATTATTATTATTACACAGCACTATTCCTGCACAGCTCTATTATTACACAGCACTATTGTTACACAGCTCTATTATTGCACTGCACTATTCTTACACAGCATTATCCAGCAGCCCCCATGATCTGAAGCATTACAAACCCCCCATTCTGGATCTATAGAAAGGAAAGGTGAAACCCCCTCACACCACAGGAGGTGAGTGTGCCAAGAGCTCTCCCTCCTACCTGGGGTATTTTTATCAGAGATGTCTTTAAAAATACCTCCCAAAGAAAGTCTCTTATGCAAGAAGTTAGCTCAGGGCTGCTGAGGTGCAGCCTAGCTCCATCCAAAGGGGCTCCTCCAGCAGGGGTGGCCTCACCCTGGTGCCAAAGGGACAAGGGGCACAAAGGCCATGGGCAGCCTGACAGGAGGGCTCACCTGCATGGTGGGACAGCTCTGAAGGGAAGCACAGGGCTGAGCACTCCTGCTGAGAGAGATGAGGCTCTTCAGCCTGGAGAAGGCTCCAGGGACAGCTCAGAGCTCCTCCAGGGCCCCCAGGACAAGGGATGGAGGGACAGACACAGGGAATGGCCTCGAGCTGAAGGAGGGTCAGATGGGAAATCAGGAACAAATTGTCCCTGGCAGGGTGGGCAGGCCCTGGCACAGGTGCCCAGAGCAGCTGGGGCTGCCCCTGGATCCCTGGCAGTGCCCAAGGCCAGGCTGGACAGGGCTGGGAGCACCTGGGACAGGGGAAGGTGTCCCTGCCATGGCAGGGGTGGCACTGGATGAGCTTTAAGGTCCCTTTTCCAACCCAAACCCTTCTGTGAGTCTCTGAAGACCCAAGAGCAGCAATCAGACATTTCCTGCCTCCCTGATCCCCGTGTCTTTCTTGGCTAATGGTGAATTAAAGCATGAGGAGGAGATGGGGTCCCCCTCATCTGCCAGGCACTGAGCAGGGCCCAGCCAAAGCCAGGCTCAGCCCAGGCTGGGCTCTGTGTGCCTGTGCCCATCCAAGCAGGAACCAGACTGGAAGGTGTCTGCTGTCAGTGCCCCTCAGCCACATCCCATAAACCCCTGAGTGCCCCCACAGCCACCACTCCCTCCTGGGAGCTGCCACCTCAACCTGCAGGCCGTGGGACACCCAAATCCTCCCAGCTCCAGCCCCCTCTGCTCTCCCTGCACTTGCAGGCTGTCCTGGGACACAGGGGAAGGAGCAAAGGGGCTGCCTGTGTGTCAGGAGCCCTCACAGGGCTGTGTTTCACCCCAGCCTGCTCCAAAGCAGGGCAGTGTCTGGAGAGCTCTTTAGGAGTTTTTGACTCATTAACATTTCCACCAGGGATCAAAGAATACATTAAAAATATCCAAGTACAATTCCTGCTATAGGAAAGGAATAGAGAAAAAACCTGCCCAGATGCCTTTCCCTGAACTGTGACATCCCACCCCATCTTATTCCATCCCCTCCCATCCCCATCCCATCCCATCCCATCCCCATCCCATCCCATCCCCATCCCCATCCCATCCCATCCCCATCCCATCCCATCCCATCCCCATCTCCATCCCATCCCCATCCCCATCCCATCCCATCCCCATCCCCATCCCCATCCCCATCCCCATCCCATTATCCCATCCCATCCCATCCCCATCCCATCCCATCCCCATCCCCTCCCCATCCCATCATCCCATTCCCATCCCATTATCCCATCCCATCCCATCCCATCCCCATCCCCTCCCCATCCCATCATCCCATTCCCATCCCATTATCCCATCCCATCCCCATCCCATCCCATCCCCATCCCATTATCCCATCCTATTCCATCCCCTCCCATCCCCATCCTATCCCATCCCCATCCCCATCCCCATCCCCATCCCATCCCCATCCCCATCCCCATCCCCATCCCATCCCATCCCCATCCCATTATCCCATCCCATCCCATCCCATCCCCATCCTATCCCATTATCCCATCCCATCCCCATCCCATCATCCCATTCCCATCCCATCATCCCATCCCATCCCCATCCCATCATCCCATCCCATCCCTCCCAGCCTCATTAGGGATGCCCAGCAGCTCCCTGCAGACAAAGCCACGGCAAACAAAGTGTGGGGAGAAGGGGGAAGGGGGGAGAAGGGGATTTTTTCCCTTTTTCTGCAAAGAAAGGAGCGTGGAGGAATTCCTCCTGGACTGCTCTGCAGAATGCATCAATATCCCAGTGTTGGCACAGCCCCCCGTGCTCGGGGAGCAACAATGACTCCGAGTCTGGGATCCTCAAACAAACCCCCCCTGCTGTCATGGCCACCAGCAGAGAGAATCACAGCAATATGAGCTGACCTTCATCTTGTTGTTTCCCCAGACCTGACTGCTAGACCTCTGTTTGCCTGTTACCAGGATCTCTTGGCTGAAAAATGTGAGCATTTCCTAGACGATAAAGAGGCAGTTTATTAGGTAAATAAACCAGCCCCTGAGCAGCCTCTGCTGCCTGATAATGAGGAGGGAAGGAAAGGCCCAGACCTCCCTGCACCACCTAAAATAACCCCAATCAGGGCTCTCTGGCTACCACCACACGCAGATTTTTCAACAGACAGTTAATGAACAAGAGAAGGTCATTCCAGCCCAGCCAACTTGTGCTCAAAACCATTTGCTGAGAACACTGCAGGCCATAAAAATCCCAGCAGGCACTGTCTGTATCCTATAAAACTGTCCCTCTGTGGACGCAGATAGCAGTTTAAAATCAGTGTATTCTTTCGGGCTCCTGACAAAAGGAAGATGTTTACAGAGGAGGGGTGGGAGGGAGAGCTGGGGACACCCTGCACCATCCCCTGCTTCCCTCAGCCCCAGGAGCCACAGTGACAGCCATCATTAATTACCAGGCACACAACGAGCCCGGGGAGAGGTGCAAGCCCACAGCACCTCCCTGAAAAGGCTGCTGCAAACTGGAGCCAAGTTTCCCAAGTTTTCCCAAAGCACCTCGCAGATAAATGCAATAACCAGGTGGATTCAGAAAGCGTGGCTTGCAAAATGAAGCTTCCCCTGAAACAGAGCCAGTGGCACTGCTTTCCTTGCCAAAAGAGCCATGTTCTGGTGCAGGAGTTTTGAATATTTAGGAGATAAGTATTACACAGGAGCTACTGAGTGTCCCAATCCATCTGTGTACAACACAACCTCAATGCAGCCCCAGCCCCACACCCACAGAGCCCAGATGCCTTTCCCTGAACCCATTCCCATCCCATCCCCATTCCCAGCCCCAGAATGTCACACCAAGGCCACTGGCACAGCCTGACCATCCTGCAGAGAAGTTCCTGAGGCAGCCAGGCTGCACATTCAGCCCAGCTCTGGTTCCTGTCACCAGCCCCCAGCTGTGTGACCATCCCTGTGACATTGCAGGGTCACTGCAAAGAGCAGCTCCAGGATGGCACAGCAGCTTCAGCGTGAGCCCTGTCACCCCCGTGTGACATCCAGCACCCACCCCCTGTGTGACACTGAGCAAGGGTGCAGAGCCCACCTGCAGCCCGGGTGACAGGGACACTGAAGGGATCTCCCCCAGGGCTGCAGAAAAATCTCGATTTTCACCTTAAGTCAGGACATTTCCTAAAGCAACAGCAGAGCTGACCAATCCCCACAAGGGCAGGGCTTTCCCACTGCCCTCCCATGAGGACACTGCTCCTCCAGCCCACTGGCACCATGGCAGGAGTCCCACTGCACTTCTGCAGAACAAGAAGGGCTTGAGATCCCAGCCCCTGCTGATTTATATCCCCGGGTTCTGCTGGGATCAGCATCCTCCACACATCTCACAGAGCCCTGAAGAGACAACACAACCACTTGTCCCCAGCAGCCTCATTTCCCCCTGACCACATCCTCCGTGCATTGTTGTGGCCCTGCAGTGCCCGGGGCTGGCCAAGCACAATTCCAGATGCTGCCCCTCGCTCTGCCCTGGCCTTGGCAAACACGAAGTTCCAGATGCTGCCCCTTGTTCTGCCCTGGCCTTGGCAAACACGAAATTCCAGATGCTGCCCCTCGCTCTGCCCTGGCCTTGGCAAACACAAAGTTCCAGATGCTGCCCCTTGTTCTGCCCTGGCCTTGGCAAACACAAAGTTCCAGATGCTGCCCCTCGCTCTGCCCTGGCCTTGGCAAACACGAAATTCCAGATGCTGCCCCTCTCCCTGCCCTGGCCAAACACAAAATTCCATATGTTGCCCCTCTCCCTGCCCAAACACAAAATTCCAGATGTTGCCCCTCACTCTGCCCTGTTCTTGGCAAACACAAAATTCCAGATGTTGCCCCTCTCCCTGCCCTGGGCAAACACAAAACTCCAGATGCTGCCCCTCGCTCTGCCCTGGTCAAGCACAAAATTCCAGATGTTGCCCCTCTCCCTGCCCTGGCCAAACACAAAATTCCAGATGCTGGAATGCCCTGCCCGGGCACAGCGTGCTCAGCCCAGCTCTGGCTCAGGGGATCCAGGGTGACACTCCCAAGGGAGGCTGCAAAGGGCTCAGCATTCAGGAGCCAGGCATGAAGGCAGAATTTCAGTCTGCAGCAATCACTACCAGCCTTTGACCCAGATGATTTCCCCCCTAATTTGGGTTTGAACGTGGCACGAAATCCCCGAGCCTGAGCACCGTTGGATTTCAGCTCCAGATCAGGGAGAGCAATTATTTTGTCATTGAGCATATTAGGAAAGAAAAGGCAGAAGGAGGCAAGTTTGAGCCTCTTTGGTAATGTACAAATTAACACATTTCATCACTGTTTTCAGAAATATAAATTAATGATTTAATTCTGCAACACGTATCCTTGGGAACCGAGCTGTAAGCAGTCGCGCTCGGATGTTTCACACAATTCCATTTTCTCAATATTGAAATCCAATTAATTGCTTGGCCTTTTGCAGCCATGGGCAGCTTGGGTGAGCAGGGTGCCCAGGGGCTTATTTAGCAGCAGATTTGCAGGATCCCACTACGTGGGCTGACAACAGCTGCTCTAAATCTCCTGCTAGGTAGGAGCAGGCTCGGATGAAGTTCAGGCTGTTTGAACAGCTGCATATGCAAATGTAATTAAGAAGATCTCGATTGCCTTTTGCTCCCCCTTCTCCCTGTCTCCTGATGGGGAGGGATGGCATTTCACTGCTCCAGGCTTCAGCCTCTGCCTGCCTGAAACCTCAGAGCCCAGGGATCCCAGAAATGCCACTCTGGGGTGTCCTAAAGCCAGGAATGGAGGCAGGACTAATGCATCCCTCACCCTGAGCCTCAGCCAGACAGGTACCCCAAAATCAGGGATCCCAGAAATGCCACTCTGGGGTGTCCTAAAGCCAGGAATGGAGACAGGACTGATGCACCCCTCACCCTGAGCCTCAGCCAGGACATGGATCCCAAAATCAGGGATCCCAGAAATGCCACTCTGGGGTGTCCTAAAGCCAGGAATGGAGGCAGGACTGATGCACCAGGCCCTTCCCTCACCCCTCAGCCAGACAGATACCCCAAAATCAGGGATCCCAGAAATGCCACTCTGGGCTGTCCTTAAAGCCAGGAATGGAGGCAGGAATGATGAACCCCTCACCTTGAGCCTCAGCCAGGACAGGTACCCCAAAATCAGGGATCCCAGAAATGCCACTCTGGGGTGTCCTAAAGCCAGGAATGGAGACAGGACTGATGCACCAGGCCCTTCCCTCACCCCTCAGCCAGACAGGTACCCCAAAATCAGGGATCCCAGAAATGCCACTCTGGGGTGTCCTAAAGCCAGGAATGGAGGCAGGACTGATGCACCAGGCCCTTCCCCTCACCTGAGCCTCAGCCAGGACAGGTACCCCAAAATCAGGGATGCTAGAAATGCCACTCTGGGCTGTCCTTAAAGCCAGGAATGAAGGCAGGAATGATGAACCCCTCACCCTGAGCCCGAGCCAGGACATGGATCCCAAAATCAGGGATCCCAGAAATGCCACTCTGGGGTATCCTTAAACCAGGAATGGAGGCAGGACTGATGCACCAGGCCCTTCCCCTCACCTGAGCCTCAGCCAGGACATGGATCCCAAAATCAGGGATCCCTCCAGAGCCAGAGGGGAACTGCAGCACCCACACAGCTGCCACCCACAAAATGCAGGGAAGAAACAGCTCTGAGCAGGTCTGTCCCCCAGGTCTGACAAACCTGAGCAGGATGGAGGCTCCAGAGCAAACCAAGGCAAACTAGAACAGGAAACCAAAAATCAAAGAGGGCAGAAAACAGTGGGAGTGCACTGAGGGGAAATCAGATCACACAGGGCTAACCAGGTTAGCTGGTCAGATAGTGAATTTTGTAGACAAAGGAGGTGACAGATCCTACCCACACAGACTGCAGCAAAGTGATGCAGCCCCAGATGGGAGAGCCTGGAATGAAAACCTGGGGATTAGCAGAGCTGGAGGGGCAGGAAACTGGTGAGAGGGGAAGTGGTGAAAGAAGGAGCAGAATGGATGGAGGTCACTGGCAGAGCTCCTGCAGGAATGGTCAGCAGGCTGAGCTTATTAAATGTTTTTATTAATGAGCTTGGCACGAGAAGTGAGTGTGCTAATGAAATGTGCTGCTGACACAAAGCTGGAAAGCAGCAGCAGCACACAGGAAAGCTGGGACTGGATGGGGGGAAATGGGAAAATCTGTGAAGATGAATGGAGAAAGGGTGAAATTCCACGGGAGGGGAGAGGAAGCCACGCTCTGGGGACAAACAATGGTTTTTGCTGAGGGTTGGAAAGAAAATGGACTCGAGTGGAAAATGCTCAAGAGTGAGAAAGGCCAAGCAAGCAGCTCAAACCCAAAATGACTGAGGCATCAACGTGCTGGACTTGCAGTATGTCCAAGAGCCAGAGAAGAGCTGGAGCTGCTGGACAAGCCAGGTTAGAGGTTTACACAAACCCAGGGCTGTGAGCAGCCCCAGGGATGCTGCACTTGGGCCCTGTGCTTAAACATCCAAAAGGTTTCAGTACAAGAATTGTAAAAAAAAAGACTTGGCAGAAAGCAGATTAATGTAGGAGATTAAAATGTAAAGACACTTGTTCAGCCCTGCAAAACAAAGCTGGGAGGGCACACTGAGTGATGTCCTGGACACACACATTTGAGGGGAAAATAAAAAAGAGGAAAGAACTATTCAGGTCAGCAGAACAAGGGCTGCACGTGGGCATCATGAAGTATCCCTGACAGGTCCAGGCTGGAAATAAGTTTATGACCATTTCAGCCTTCTATAGGAGTAATGGGGGGGAAAAAACGAGCTTGTTCTCAGAAGCTGCTCCTGAAGGGATCCTCTGACCCAGAAGGTCCCATCTTTTCCTGCTCAACACACACAGGCCTGACAGCACCAGGACATGCTGTGCTCCCACCTGGGACTCAGAGAGCAAATCCAAACCACCTTTCTTTACAAAAAACCCTTTCAGTGACTGCTGAGGTCCATCCTCTTTCATCAGCTGAATCCATTCCAACACCTCAGCAGCAGCAAATATTTGAGAAGTGAATACAGTGAGTGTGAGGAGGAGGAGGAGGCAGAGCAAGGCCAGGAGCTGGCTGGAGGGCACAAGGGCACTGCAGGTGTGGGCACAGGGCTGGGGGATACTGCCACCAGGTTGGGGACACTGCCACCAGGTTGGGGACACTGCCAGAGTGGGCACCAGGCTGGGGACACTGCCACCAGGCTGGGACATTGCAGGAGTGGGCACCAGGCTGGGACACTGCCACCAGGCTGGGACATTGCAGGAGTGGGCACCAGGCTGGGACACTGCCACCAGGCTGGGGACACTGCAGGAGTGGGCACCAGGCTGGGACACTGCCACCAGGCTGGGGACACTGCAGGAGTGGGCACCAGGCTGGGACACTGCCAGAGTGGGCACCAGGCTGAGGACAGTGCCACCAGGCTGGGGACACTGCCACCAGGCTGGGACACTGGCATCAGGCTGGGACATTGCCACCATGCTGGGGACGCTGCCACCAAGCTGAGGACACTGTCACCAGGCTGGGACATTGCCACCAGGCTGAGGACACTGTCACCAGGCTGGGGACACTGTCACCAGGCTGGGGACACTTGCACCAGGCTGGGACATTGCCACCAGGCTGGGACACTGGCACCAGCACGGGACAAATGCCAAGTGCCAGGCCAGGAAATGTGATCCCAGCAGAGGCTGGGCAGGTGACTCAGAGCAGGGCAGCTGCCAGGGCAGCTCTGACAGGGAGGAATATCAGAGTAACTTGTGCCAGGGTCAGATTGCAGGAAAGGCTGATTTCATGGCAGCTGAACCAGCTCCTCCTCCCCACCGAGCAGAACACAAATGGATGGGGCCTGGCTCATCCAAACAGACAGGAAACGTCAGAGGAACAAACCTGAGCAGCTGCCATCGTAATTTATACAACAAATCAAATCCATGGCAAAAATAAGCAAAACTTAGAACACAGAGATCACAGAACCTGGCAGGAAAAGGCCCCAGCCTGCATGAATCATTATTTTCTAGAGGAAACCTTATATAATCCAAGCTACTCTGTTTTAAAACAAACCAAACCTTCCAAAAACTGCAATGAAAGGGTTCAGCAGAGCTCTGCTTTTCATTCAGGTGTTTTGGTAAGGTTAAACAAGTCACCCACCTGGTGCAGATTAACCTGCTGTGGTTCCCACCCTGCCCCTGGCACCCCTGGGCAGGAGGGGGAGCAGAGCCCTCACCTGGGCTCAGGAGGTGCTTGGACTGCATTGCCATCTGCTGGAACAGGGGGAAACCAGGGACAAACTGCTCTGAGCTGCCAGGACACAGCTGCTGGCCCAGGAGGGACCTGCTGTGGCTGCTCCTCACCCTCCTCTATGGAGAGGGCAGAGGGAGGCACGAGGAGAACGAGGTCTGCTGCCCTCAGGCTGCTGCCAAGGGCATGGACACACACTCACCCACCACAAAGAAAAGCTCCCTCTCTTGTTTTTCTGTGTGTTTTTACTGGGACAAAGTCAGGGTTTTCTGGGCTGCTTCCCCAGGAAACAGGAGCAGCAGGAGAACACCAGAGAGGGGCTGGGGTGGCACCAGCAGTGCCCAGCTCCCCTCCCCAGAATTCACCCTTCAGCAGGACCTGAAGCATTTCTGACCCCACACATGGCACAGCTCACATGGAACCACCTCTGCACAGGTCACATCTGCCAACAGAGCTTCCAGCTGGGGCCTGAGCACCCCAATCCCCTTGGACCCAGACACAAACACTGAGGATGTTCTATCACAGCCAAAGCCTGGTTTAACCATCCTCTCTACTCATGGTCTTTAGGGAAATGACCAAACAAAAAATCTCACTACAAACCTCAGGGATGGGGGAAAGTTACCCAAAAGCACCAAACCCATTTCCTCCAGCACCTCTGCATTAATTACACTTCAATTTCTTTGCAAATTTTTAAATGCAGTTCTTGAGAGGAGGTTCTAAGGGTTAAAGTTTCTAATAAAGCCATTTATTGAGAAATGGCTGGTGAGTGTAACTCTGCAGAAAGCCCTAAAGGTGCCCAGGCTGGCAGGGAGGGGACAAAGCAGCCCAGGAGCAGCAGAGGAGAGGCTGAGAAGGCAGAGCTGTGCAGACAGGGCTGTGCACACAGGAACACTCCAGGCTGAGAAGGCAGAGCTGTGCACACAGGAACACTCCAGGCTGTGCACACAGGAACACTCCTGGAGCAGGGCTGTGCACACAGGGCTGTGCACACAGGGCTGTGCACACAGGGCTGAGCTCACAGAGCCATTCCTGGAGCAGAGCTGGTGCAGGCAGCCTGGCACTGACTGATGGGCTGAGTGAACACCCTCAATGCAAATTTCTGCCATCTCAGAATCTTGTATGTCCCAGCACCCTGCTCATGCCCAGCACTCACTGGGAAGGGGGAAAACAATGCCAGGCACTGTGCAAACATCTGCCTGTGGATGACTGATGGTTTTCAACAATAATTTCATAAATGCAGAGGCTGGAGTCCATCCCATGGTTATCCCTGCACTGCAGCCCTGGGAGTGCCCAGTGCCACCAGTGTGGGGCTGCCCGAGGGCACTGGGACACAGCACAGCCCATCCTGGGCACGGCAGGGCTGCCACTGTCAGCAGCTCTGAAAAACAGCTCTGAAAATCAGCTCTGAAAATCAGCTGTGAATGGACAACCCCAGCACAGCTGAGGGAATGGCCAGGGCACAGCCCCAGGGGAAAATCAGCTGTGAATGGACAACCCCAGCACAGCTGAGGCAATGCCCAGGGCACAGCCCCAGGGGCAGACTGGGAACAGCCCCACAGCTGGAAATGGGCTGTGCAGCACAGGCAGATGTTGAAATATTGATTAAAGCTGGGCTTCACCAGCAAGCCTTTGATTCTCTGATGATACTGGCTGCTAACAAAGACACACCCATTAATGCATGACATTCCTGCTTGTAAAACAGGGATTATTCCATTATTGCAGCCAGGGTGCTCTGCCTGTATCCACAGCCCCTGGCTCCAGCACAGGCACTCAGCAGCAGAATAAAAAGACATCACCATTTCAAAAAGGAGGGAAAAACACATTACCAGCCCCAGCTGGAGCAGAGGGGAGACTGGGCTGGGGCAGCAAGGGGGGGCTGAGCACTCACCCTGCTCTAAATCCAAAGTAAGGCACCAAACCCAGAGGGTTACTGAACTTGATCAATTTAATTTGATCAAATTAAATGATAAACAGCCACTCTGGCAGGTGCCAGCTTTCCTGCTGCTTGGCCTCATTCCAGGGGCAACCCCATGTACAGGGAGGGTATTTCTGACCCCAGTGCCCCAGTTCATCCCAGTGCCAGGGTAAGGATGGAAGGGGATGGCAGGAATGCTGCTGAAGCCCGTGTGCTCAGCACTGCTGCTCCACAGCTCACTGCTGGGCAGGAGGAACAGCCAGCTGAGGCAGTTTGGTGTTTGCTCATGCCCAAGTTGCCCAGCTGAGGCAGTTTGGTGTTTGCTCATGCCCAAGTTGCCCAGCTGAGGCAGTTTGGTGTTTGCTCATGCCCAAGTTGCCCAGCTGGGGCAGTTTGGTGTTTGCTCATGCCCAAGTTGCCCAGCTGGGGCAGTTTGGTGTTTGCTCATGCCCAAATTGTTGTGCAAACACAGGAAGACCTATGGGAGCAGAGGGAACAGGCACCAGGGGCTGCCCTTCTCACCAAAGCCAAATGTTTTTCAATGTGCAAAGGGTGAGAGAGGTCACCCCCAAGGAATCCAGGCCAGGATCCTCCCAGCCTTCCTCCTCCCATCCTCCTCCTCCTCCTCTGCAATTCCCCAGGCACCAGGATGGTTCCTGAGTTAAAGTGACAGCCCCATCATCGTGCAACATGCCTGGGGCTGCACTTGCCCAAGGAACCTGAAAATGGGGAGAAATCCCCCCTGGACCCCTGGGACTGACCCCCTGCCCATCCCAAGCTGGGCTGCCCTGGGCTCGTGAGGAAAACGAAGCCACAGGAATTAAGGGGAGACTCCAGAGGCACACAGGGCTACTCAGCATCATTCAAGTGCACTCAGTTTTAAATTAAACCCATCTTGCATCAACATCCAAGATCTCAAATAAAAGAGTCAGTCATGAACTCTGCAGTCACGCCTCTAATTCCAGCTGCAGTTGGGATGGGAGAACTCGGAGACAAATGACTCTGACAAGTCAACTTTAACCTCCAGAAGATGCCACAGGTTTTCATCAGCCTCCATCACCCAAGCTTTCAAAACCTGATCACGGATGGAGAGCCAAATAAATCCCTGGAGTTGTCAGTGCTGCAAAGATGCTCCACTGCCAGTGTGAGCTGGGGAGCTGTGCAGGCACAGCCTCACTGCACAGGGGACACCTGCCACCAGCCAGGCTGGGACCACCTCAGCCCCTGGCTTCCTCTTTACTGAGCTACATCAACCAAATTTCAACAACTTCTGACTGTAAGCTAAAATTCTATAGAGCACTGGGAGTCTTCTGGCACGATAAAAACCAGAAATGCTGATCCAGACCTGAACTGGCAGCAGCTCCCCAGGGCCTTCATGCCTCAGTCAGTCACTGTCCCCATCCTGGGACACTTTCTGCACCACCCACAGCATCCTGTCCTGGTCAGAGCTCCAGCCCTCAGCCCTCATCCAAGGCTGCCCGTGGATATCCCTGTCCCTGGCTCCCTGCACACTGAGGCCAGTTCAGTTCAGCAGCTTGCACATCACTGCAGGGGTCACCAGGAAGGATTTCATGCCTGGCAGGCTCTGAGTGTGCTGGGTTGGGAGCTCATTCCTGCAGGACACCCCTGCAGCCCCGCTCCCTGCTGTGCCAGCTTTGTGAGGGCTGGTAGCAAGTTTGTGTAAAGCTAATTAACATGCACCGCTCTAATTTCAAACCATCTCTTACAATCAGGACATTGTGCAAGGCTGGAGTCAAATGGCTGAGGGGAATGAACTGCAGCAGCCCTTCAGCACAGCCAGCCAGAGCTGCAGGAGATGTGTGGGGTGCTGGGGCTTGTGCCTCAGGGGGGAGCATTGCACAGCAATTAGCAAAGTTAATAACTGCACATCCTCAGGGAACAGCTGCCCTGCCAGGCCTCAGGTTCAGCTTTTGTATTTCTCAGACTCTGTGCTGGCTAGGTGTGCAGCTCTGAGCTTCACAGTGAGGGATGCTGAGCTCTGTGCTCAGAGCAGGGACACAAAACAATTCCTGCTCCAGCTGGGCACCAAGGACAAATGATCCAAATCTCAGCCCAGGAGCACAAACACCATGGGATGGAGAGAGAAAAACAAGGATGGGACTGGATGGGCTAAAGCTGGAATGGGACAATGAACTGCAAGATGCAAATGGGGCAGAACTGATCAATGGGAGAGACCCCAGGAGTGCTCGTGAATTTTGGGGCCATTTTGGTTCATCTTGGGTGCATTTTGGGACCATTTTGGGACACCTTGGGTTCATTTTGGGACCATTTTGGCTCACCTTGGGTTCATTTTGGGACCATTTTGGCTCACCTTGGGTTCATTTTGGGACCATTTTGGCTCACCTTGGGTTCATTTTGGGACCATTTTGGCTCACCTTGGGTTCATTTTGTGACCATTTTGGTTCACCTTGGGTGCAGCCCTGGCTGGGCTCTTGTGCTGCCCAAAGTGGATCCATGGAGGAGATTCTTTGAATAAATCCCTGCTTTATTCTGTGACTCTGCCCAGCCTCTGCTCCAGCTCAGCCCCCCAGGGCAGCCCTGGCTGGATGTTTGCCCTGCACCCCTGGGTGTGTATGTGAGCTGTGTCCTGCAGCCCTGGGAGTTTGTTTGTCCTGCAGCCCTGGGTGTGTGTCCTGCAGCCCATGGTGTGTGCTCTGCACCCCTGGGTGTTTCCCCTGCACCCCCTGAGTGTGTGTCCTGCATCCTTGGGTGTGTGTCCTGCACTCCATGGTGTCTGTCCTGCATCCCTGTGTGCTGGTCCTGCAGCCCATGGTGTGTTCCCTGCACCTCTGGGTGCTTCCCCTGCACCTCTGGGTGTTTCCCCTGCACCCTGGCTGTTTCCCCTGCACCTTGGCTGTTTCCCCTGCACCCTGGCTGTTTCCCCTGCACCCCTGGCTGTTTCCCCTGCACCCTGGCTGTTTCCCCTGCAGCCTGCCCTACCACAGGACGTGGATTTCCTCTCCACTGCCTGCACGTGCCGTGTCTGGCTGCGCAGCCGCCCGTCCGTGCTCTCCACCAGGCTCGTCAGGTCATCGATGATCTCTGCAGGGAGAGGAACAGGAACATCAAATCCGAGCCCACAGCAGCCCTGCCCAGCCTCCCTCCTGCTGGAAGCCCCAGAATGGAACCTGCTGCATCCCACACACCAGGGCTCCCATCACTGAAAGGTCCAATCCTGGGAGATCCCACACCAGAGAATGCAGATCCAGTGCAGGGCTGCACTGCTGGAGTGGAGGAGGCAGTACAGCCTGAAGTGGAGGGAAAAACACAGCCTGAAACAGCAGCATCAGTCCAGGAGGACAGGAAGGAGAGCATGGTGGCAGCCACAGGGCTGAGGTGAATTCCCTCACTGAGCCAAAGAGAGGGAATTAGTGCCTGTGCTATAGGAAATCTGGAATTTCAGTCCCTGGAACAGCATCTCAACCCTTGCTCACAACACCCCCACTAAACCACATCCACCAGCTTCCAAAAAGCTCCTGGGAGCACCCAATGTAGCCCTGAGCATGCCACCACTGTCACAAATGCTGCCCTGGTTCCCTCCTGCAGCTGAGGGCCTGGCAGCTCTCCCTGCAGCCCAGAAGGTCCTCTGGGAAAAGGAAAGTGGGCAAAGTTTCCCCTACATCAAATTTTAGGAGAGTAGAAAGGAAATCTTGAAGCCAAGCCACCCTCAACTCCCTGTAACTGATGGCTTTAATTTTGTCATGGAAGCAGAGCTGGTACAAGGCTCACACTGAGGGGGGCTGATGGGATGGCTCAACATGAAAAGCCACATTCAGGCAGAGAATTTCCCTCTCAGTGCCTGTTACGCTCTGATTTCCCTGGAACACACAGCCAGTGCTCCTGCTGCCTGCACACACCAGCTCTGCCTGCCCTCAGCCCTCAGGTGGGAGAGGCTCCCTCTGAGCCCGACAGATCAGGACAGGGCAGCTGTCACCCTGGTTTTTTAAGATTCTCAAGGCCTTCTGATGTTGACATTCTTGTAAGGAACTTTATCACGCACTTTCTTGTAAATAACTCATTGTTTGCATTCCTTTGATGGAGGAGGAGAGAATTGATGGACTGTTGGTGTAACCAGTGTCATTGGAGAGGTGGCACTGTCACCCTCCAATCCTCTGTCACCTTTGTAAAACTATAAATATGGGAGTCAGAAAATAAAGGTCCCTTTTTTCCTTCACCTTGAGAGAGGTGTGTGCTCGTGTTCCTTCATGTCTGATAGCGACAGGCAGCAGCCAAGCCCTGAGTGCTGCTGCTCAGCCTCGTGCTCTGCTTCCACTCCAGCACCTTCCCCACCATTGATCCTGGTCCCTGTAAGCCCTGCCTGCCCTTGAGCCAGGCTTAGGGACAGTGGCTGTGCCTGGTCTCTGTAAGCCCTGCCTGCCCTTGAGCCAGGCTTAGGGACAGTGGCCATTCCCAGTCTCTGTAAGCCCTGCCTGCCTTTAAGCCAGGCTTAGGGACAGTGGCCATTCCCAGTCTCTGTAAGCCCTGCCTGGCTTTGGGGGCAGGGGACAGTGCCCTGGGGTCAGTGCCATGCCCTCAGTTCCCCTGTGCCCAGCAGTCCTGGCACTGCAGCTCTGCCCCGAGGGAACCAAGCAAAGCAGAAGTCAGAGCACACAGCAGACCGAGGGACATCCTGCCCAGAGTGGATCAGACCCCGAGTGGGTGATGGCAGAGGGTTAAAGGACATTTAAAGAACACAATCCACCTGCAGGACATGGCTTTAGCATCAAGCCTTTATGGGTTTGACTGTATTCCTTCAAAGAGAAGATTCCCCAGCTGTCCCCACAAGGGAAAAGGGATGGCAGTGAAGAGAGAGGGAATTCCCTGTGCTTCCCAAACTCCCCTGTGACACAGAGAGCCCCTGTCCTTACAACAGCAGGGCCAGGCTGTGACATTAGCCATTGCAGCTCCCCTGGTGTCACCCTGTGACACAATGGGAATGGTTTTCTGCACCATTGACCTTCCCAGAGCAGATCACAGAAACCCCTGAGCTCAGAGGGACCCCAGGATCACCCAGCCCAGCTCCCCAGCAATCCCACCCTGCCCAAAGGCTCCTGCAGCTCTGGCAGGGCTGTGCCCATTCCCTGGGGAGCTGGGCAATGCCAGCACCTCTGGGGAAGAGCCTTTCCCTAAATCCAACCCAAACCTCTCTGACAGCTCCAGCTGTTCCCTCAGGTCCCAGATGTTCATTGTGGAGGGTGTTTATGTTCTCAGTCTTATCAAGGAACAAGCACTGTATCACATAGAGATAAAACCAGGCTGATTGTACACAGAGATAGCAAAAGCCACATAAAATTATCAAAGTTCTGCAGCACAAAGGAAATGTCCAAGGCACACAGAGCACGGAGGTTTTGCTCTCCTGCAGAGCTGAGACATTTGAGCACCATCCTTGCAGTGCAGGACTCCATCTGCTCCACAACACTCTGTAACTCCAGTGAGTCCCCATGTAAAATGATATCAGCATCTAAAAAACCCTGGGCTTTGAACACACACAGCTCTCCTAAAGGCTGAGCTCCTGATTCCTGTCCTGCAGCCCAAACCATCCCTGGATCCCCACGAAGGGAGGGCAGGGAGCAAACATCAGCTCCTTCCCTGTGTTTTACCAAACATCAGCCACTCCCCTGTGTTTTACCAAACACCAGCCACTCTCCTGTGTTTTACCAAACATCAACCACCTCATTTTTTTACCAAATATCAACCACTTCCCATGTTTCACCAAACATCAACTATTGCCTGTGTTTCACCAAACATCAACCATTTCCCTGTGTTCTACCAAATATTAACCACTCTCCTGTTTTACCAAATATCAACCACCCCCTGTGTTTTACCAAACATCAACCACCCCCTGTGTTTTACCAAATATCAAGCACTTCCCTTTGTTTTACCAAACACCAGCCCCTCCCCTGTGTTTTACCAAACATCAACCATTCCCCTGCGTTTTACCAAACATCAACTATTCCCCTGTGTTCTACCAAACATCAACCATCCCCTGTGTTTTATCAAACATCAACCATTCCCCTGTGTTTTACCAAATATCAACCACCCCCTGTGTTCTACCAAACATCAACCACCCCCTGTGTTTTACCAATATCAGCCATCCCCTGTGTTTTACCCTCTGCATCTGACCATGCACCCCAACACTGCTCCATGCCAGACACAAACCCTCCTTATTTCAGAAGTTGTTTGCAATATTTAAAATCATTGTTCATCAATATCATGGCACTCAGTGCTGTCCATCCTACACCAACACACGTTTTCCCAAGGGATGGGAGGCATTTTGTTTGAGCTACAGGGTTTGCTCAGTTTGCAGTTCAGATATTCCCTCTCCTCCCCCTTCCACCCAACTTTCCCAGGTCTGACATCTGCAAAGCCAACAATATTTTTGGGGAAACTTTATCTGTCCTGCGTGATTCAGCACACAGGAAGAGCAGGACAATGCTGCCTGCAAGGGCAGGACTGCTCATGTTTGCCTCTCCACCAAAAAAAGTGCTGCAAGTTCCCATCGTTGTCAAGGACAAAGTGATAAGCATGCTTGGGAAATTGGAGACTTTCCTCTGCCAGCACGGACCAGACCCTCCTTGAAAAACATCCTGGTGAACAAGCTGCAGCCAAATGAGAACAAATGTGAGCAGGAAAATTTTCTGTCACCATTTCAAAGCCCAAGGCACTGCAGTTGGAATTCTGTGTGGAGCCTCTCCTTTTCCATACCCCTGCCAGGACCCATTGCTGAACCAAAGGGCTGCTCTGGACATCCTGGAAGAAGCATTTCCCCAGATATATACAAATATATATATATATAAAACCCACATATTTTGTGACACAGGTTCCAGGGGGGCAGGACACTTCACCCACAGCTCAACAGGCACCCAGCCCTTTGATGTCTCAGCTGGGACATGGAGAATTCTGGAGGGCTCATGGCAGCACCTCGAGGTCTGAGCAGCTGGAATGGGGAGGAAGCACAAGGATGTTCTGACCCCACTCCCAGCTGAACTAGAAATCCAGCCCAGCAGGTTCCCCAGAAGAGAAACATCCATCCATCCATCCATCCATCCATCCATCCATCCATCCATCCATCCATCCATCCATCCATCCCTCCATCCATCCCCTGCACCCACAGATCCCCTATTGTGGTGACACCCAAGCACAGGGCAGTGCCCAACCTCCCTGTAAATTCAATATTTCTCCCCACTCCAAAGGAAATCCATGCTGGAAAAGGCAGAGTTGAAATTTAGCCCTGGATTTCTAAGGAATCCGTGGCTAAGGAATTTCTCAGAGCACTGACCCTCCCCAGGTTCCTTTCCTGACCCTCCTGCAGCCCCCCTGCCCTTCAAGCTGGCAGCTCCACGTTCCATCCCCTCCCATTCAGCTGGCCATGCAAGGACCAGGCTCAGAAAGGATGGAGAGAGAGCTGGCAGGGGGAGGGAGCAGACGGGGAAGGCAGGCTGGCTGCTGGTGACCTTCCAAAGGACACTGCTGTAACACAGCCCTGCAGCACAGCCCAGCCAGGGCTCCTTGCAGGGAGGCAGAACACAAAACCCAGTGCCCAAGCCAGCACTAAAATCAGGGTCACTTCAGCTCAAAGCCACTGTCACAGCTGTCCCCACAGTGTCCCTGTGCTGCATCAGCCCAAACCCACTGTCACACCTGTCCCCACAGTGTCCCTGTGCTGCAGTGTCCAAAGCCACTGTCACAGCTGTCCCCATAGTGTCCCTGTGCTCCATCAGTCCAAACCCACTGTCACAGCTGTCCCCATAGAGTCCCTGTGCTCCATCAGTCCAAACCCACTGTCACAGCTGTCCCCATAGTGTCCCTGTGCTGCAGTGCCCAAGCCCAGCACTAAACTCAGGGTCACTTCAGCTCAAAGCCACTGTCACAGCTGTCCCCACAGTGTCCCTGTGCTGCAGTGTCCAAACCCACTGTCACAGCTGTCCCCATGGTGTCCCTGTGCTGCATCAGCCCAAATCCACTGTCACAGCTGTCCCCACAGTGTCCCTGTGCACAGTGCCCAAATCCACTGTCACAGCTGTCCCCATAGTGTCCCTGTGCACAGTGCCCAAATCCACTGTCACAGCTGTCCCCACAGTGTCCCTGTGCTCCATCAGCTCAAACCCACTGTCACAGCTGTCCCCATAGTGTCCCTGTGCTGCAGTGTCCAAAGCCACTGTCACAGCTGTCCCCACAGTGTCCCTGTGCTCCATCAGCCCAAACCCACTGTCACAGCTGTCCCCAGAGTGTCCCTGTGCTGCAGTGTCCAAAGCCACTGTCACAGCTGTCCCCATAGTGTCCCTGTGCACAGTGCCCAAGCCCAGCACTAAACTCAGGGTCACTTCAGCACAGCCCAGGTGGGACAGGCTTGGGGGTCAGTGCTGCAGGTGAGTTGAGCCAGGAGCTGCTCCATCAGCCCAAAGCCACTGTCACAGCTGTCCCCATAGTGTCCCTGTGCACAGTGCCCAAACCCACTGTCACACCTGTCCCCATGGTGTCCCTGTGCACAGTGCCCAAAGCCACTGTCACACCTGTCCCCATGGTGTCCCTGTGCACAGTGCCCAAACCCACTGTCACACCTGTCCCCATGGTGTCCCTGTGCACAGTGCCCAAACCCACTGTCAAGCTGTCCCCAGAGTGTCCCTGTGCACAGTGCCCAAACCCACTGTCACACCTGTCCCCATGGTGTCCCTGTGCACAGTGCCAGCCACCAGCCAGGCAGGAGGTGCTGGAGCCCAGCAGGAGCTGAGGCAGCCCAGCACTCCCCATGGGAATTGCTCAGTCCCTGCAGGAAGGCAGAGGCACTTCCAGGTCTCCTCTCCTCCCTCTGCCAGGCCGTGGTGTTTTCTTTTTTCAATCCCTCTCCTTAACTCAGGAATTCCTTGGGAAGGGTGACCATCTCCTCCCATGAAGTGGAACAGGTTTTAGGGTTCTGCACACACGACTTTACACTAATTAATTTTTTTTTCCCCACTTGTTTTCTTTAAAATGCATTAAAAGTCACATTTGGATTTGGCAACTCCATCTTTGACCTGCACCCATTCTGTCTGTGGAGTGAGAAACCCAAAAGCCAAGCAGAGGTGGCCACGTGAAATTCAGCCCTGGAAGAGAAGCAGAGCTGGGTTTGATCAGTTCACAGAGTGCTGCTGCTGACCAAAGGTTTCCTTAGAATTCTGGGGATTTTCCGTGGATTGAAATTCATGGATCACTCAAAGGCATTTATTGGTGAGTAATGCACCTCCAGGCCTGCCCCACTGAGTCATGGAGAGTCCAGCCAGCCTCAGGAGAACACAGAGAGCTGAAATCCCAACACAAACCCAATGACAGTGGGGCTGGAATCCAGAGCAGAGGCCAGGCAGGCCTTCCCTCCCTCCCTCAGGTCCCTGGTGCCTCAGGAGAAGAGCTGGATACCAAAGAAATGAATCACACAGGGAATGCCAACCCCTATATGTCCAAACCCCATAATTGCATGGCAATCAGAAAGCAAAGCATTGTTCCAAGTGCCAGGGCTGTGAAATGAAGATTGCAACTGATGTAAGCACAGCAGAAACCTGAACAACCTCAGCACCGTGTGCCAGCTGTAACGTCAAGGCAGAGTGAAAAGAGGGAAAATGCAGTAAAAAACACAAAGCCAGCAATCCTAATTTGTCTCCTGGCTGCAGCCATGGCAGGTTCTGGCAGCCCCTCTGAGGTGTGCAGCTCCCTGTGCCAAGGGCAACACAGGGGTGCCCTGCTGGGCTTCTCCTCCTTCAGCTGCACCCAAATCCCCTGGGCTCCCTCAGGGATGGGACACCACACTGCCTGCCCTGATGGGCTCTGCTTTTCATGAAAATACCACAGGAGTGCCCTGCTGGGCTTCTCCTCCTTCAGCTGCACCCAAATCCCCCTGGTGCTCCCTCAGGGCTGGGACACCACACTGCCTGCTCTGATGGGCTCTGCTTTCCATGGAAACACCAAGATTCCTCCCTGCTTTTCATGGAAACACCAAGACTCCTCCCTCCACCATCCCAAATTCAACTGAGGACATTTCATCTCCTCTTTGCTCTGATGGGCTCTGCTTTCCATGGAAACTCCAAGATTCCTCCCTGCATTTCATGGAAACACCAAGATTCCTCCCTGCATTTCATGCAAACACCAAGATTCCTCCCTGCACCATCCCAAATTCAACCGAGGACATTTCATCTCCTCTTTGGCAGAACTTCCTGCAAGCATTAAAAACCACAAAAACACCAACTTCTCCCAGGGGTCACACCAACTTGCTCCTCCGTGTTCCAGCTGTCTCACTCTTTGCCTCTTTCAATTCACAGGGATCCTACAGGAATATTCCTGTTGCAATTTCTGTTGGGAATTTTTTAGTTACTACAAGAATATTCCTGTTACAATTTCTGTTGAGAATTTTGAAATTCCTACAGGAATATTCCTGGTACAATTTCTGTTAGGAATTTTGTAATTGCTACAGGAATATTCCTGTTACAATTTCTGTTGGGAATTTTTTTAGTTCCTACAGGAATATTCCTGTACAAAGGAGAACACAGCAGAGGGGATCTCACCTGCAGAGCCTCCCCTGCAGCTCCTCGGGCTCCAGGTGGCACCAGGACATGTCCCACCCTCCCTGTCCCTGCCCTGCTGGCAGAGGGGCACGGCTGGACAGGGGGCTCTGTCACTGACATGTTTTATGAAAAATCCTTTTGCCAGGATCTTTTCTCCTGAGGAGCTGAGAGGCCTCAGAAACGAAATGCAAACATTGATTATCTGCTGCTGTGGAACGTGGCAGGTGCACCTGGGATTGGCCTCATGTGGATTGTTTAGAATAGGATAGGATAGGATAGGATAGGATAGGATAGGATACAATTAGAATAGAATAGGATAGAATAGAATAAGAATAGAATAGAATAGAATAGAATAGAATAGAATAGAATAGAATAGAATAGAATAGGATAGAATAGGATAGAATAGAATAAAATAAGATAGAATAGAATAGGATAGAATTAGAATAGAATAGGATAGAATTAGAATAGAATAGGATAGAATTAGAATAGAATAAGACAGAATAGGATAGGATAGGATAGGATAGGATAGGATAGGATAGGATAGGATAGGATAGGATAGGATGGAATGGAATAGAATAGAATAGAATAGGATAGAATTAGAATAGAATAGGATAGAATTAGAATAGGATAGAATAGGATAGGATAGAATAGAATAGAATAGAATAGAATAGAATAGAATAGAATAGAATAGAATAGGCCCAGCTCAGAACCAGGAGCAGCCCAAACCTTCCCCAACCAAGCCCTCAGGGTTACCACCTGCCAAAACAAAACCTGTTTGTTGTGCCACAGAGAGCCTGCCACCTGCTCCAAGGACACCTCTGGGCCCGCTGCTTCCACCCCTGCCACCCTGCATTCACCCATCCCAAAACACCTGAGTGTATCTGGGTCACCCTCTGGCACCCCGGGCAGCCCAGGACAGTCCATCCTCCCCGAGCAGGGCCAGGAGCAGCAGATGGTGCCCGGGGAATGCCTGGGGGTGGCACAGAACCATCCGAGGGTGGCAGCTGTGGAAGCCTCAGCGGCCCATCCACAGCCACCCTGGGAAAACAAACCCTGCTATCGAGCCCAGCTCACACAGCTATTAGCTGAGAGTTGTTATTTTAAAAGCACACACTGAGAAGTTTCCCCTTCTCCAGCTGCTTATTTCGTTTGATTCGAACAAAACCCACGGCCATTAATTTTAGCTGTACTTAATTGAATAATTTCTCCAGGGAACAGCTCAGGGACAGTTTCAAGGCAGGCTCTTTCCAAGAGCCATTACTAACTGGCATCAGGCACAGCCCCGCAGTGCCAACCCAAACAGCACTTGGGCTGTTACTGGAACTGCTCTCAGCCCAGATGTGTGGAGAACTCGCAGTGACACAAGGCAGGCCAGAGCCATATTCACACGATATGGCCCTGCCTTTCCTCCCCCATTATCTGCCAGCAGATAAAAGTCTCCTTCCCTGCAAGTGCTTGAGGGTGAAGCCATTTGTTCCTCCCCTTTGCTCCCACCAGTGACCCCTCCTGTCCCTCAGTGTGTTTGAGGCACAGCAGTGCAGTCACCTGAGCTCAAACAGAGCTTCAGGACAAAAATGTTCCTGTAAGAATTATAAATAAATATGTTTATTTATTTATAATTCCTACAGGAACTATAGATATTATAAATAAATATAAATAAAAATAAATAAATAAAAATATAAATAAATAAAATATAAATAAATATATAAACAAATATAAATATTATAAGTAAATATAAATAAATATAAATAAATAAATAAAAATATAAATATAAATAAATAAAAATATAAATAAAATATAAATAAATATATAAATAAATATAAATATTATAAATAAATATAAATAAATTTTAAAAATAAATAAAATTATAAATATAAATAAATAAAAATATGAATAAAACATAAATAAATAAAATATAAATAAAAATATAAATAAATATAAATATTATATATAAAATAAATAAATAAAAATATAAATACAAATATAAATAAATATAAATATAAATAAATATAAATATAAATAAGTGCCTCCAATTCACAGCAGTGCCTGAAGCCCCCAGTGCCACACACCAGGGCTCTGCTCTGGGCTCTCCAAGCTCACAGCACTCACTGAGCTCTGTGCACTTGTAATTAACATTTATTTCTATTCAAACCCCAAATCCAAGTGCCCCAGCACAACCCAAACTTCCAGCAAAATCTTCAAGTTATAGGGACAATGTCCCCAAATTATTTTCCTACAGGCATGGCGCTGGGAAAAAGCAAGGAAATCCTGCTAACAGATAAAATAACCATAAAATCTGCATGTCTAGGAAAGCCTGCAGCACTGGGAGGCTGCAAGGCCACTTCCATGTCTAACAAATCCCTGCCAAGCCAAACACTCCTGCTTCGATCTGTTTGTGCTCTGCAAACTTACAGCAGGAAATGAAAGGACAGAAGCTGCTTCAGACTCCACATTTGTTTGTTTTCCCTTTATCCAAAATCGAAGCAGGATTTGTTAAAATGCTGTTGGTTGCACTCACCCCTGCTTTCCTCTAGCAAGTCTCATTTTTCCCAAGTTTTTACACCATTGCAACCCTTTTCCATAGATATCAACAGCTTTCATTACAAATACACATCAGCTGCCACAATTTCCTAAGGTGGTTTAGCAAATCCTCATAAAACACTTGTTTTGGCTCAAGCTGAGGTTTCCAGTCCATTTCACAAAGGAAGAAACCAACAAAACCCTACAAAAATACCAAAATACTACAACCAAAACAACCAACACTAAAACAAAAACACAAAGGGAAAAACCTACAACCAAAACAACCAATACCAAAATAAAAATACAAAAAGAAAAATCCTACAAACAAAACCAACACCGAAACAAAAACACAAAAGGAAAAAACCTACAAACAAAACCAACACCAAAACACAAACACAAAAGGAAAAAACCTACAACCAAAACAACCAATACCAAAATAAAAATACAAAAAGAAAAATCCTACAAACAAAACCAACACCAAAACACAAACACAAAAGGAAAAAACCTACAACCAAAACCAACACCAAAACACAAACACAAAAGGTAAAAACCTACAACCAAAACAACCAATACCAGAGTAAAAATACAAAAAGAAAAATCCTACAACCAAAACAACCAATATCAAAACAAAAACACAAAAAGAAAACCCCTACATCCAAAACAACCAATACCAAAGCAAAACCACCAAAAAATGTCCAAAAGAGCTATGTTATACCCCATAAAACACTATTTGGCTACTAAACACCCTAAGCTGAGGTTTCCAGTCCATTTCACAAAGCAAAGAAAACCAAAATCCCCACAAAAACACCAAAACAAAAATATGTTTAAAAAATTAAAAACCTGTGTTACACTCCATGGAGTTGTTGCCACTTTTAAGATCTCCTTGGCAATTCCTGCTCCTACACTTCATGAAAGGTGAACCCACCCCAGAACATAACACAATCCTGGTGGGTACCAACAAACCAGGCTTTAGGAAAACTGAAGGAAACTGAAGGAAACTGAAGGAAAACTGAAGGAAAACTGAAGGAAAACTGGAGGAAACTGAAGGAAACTGAAGGAAACTGAAGGAAAACTGAAGGAAACTGAAGGAAACTGAAGGAAAATGAAGGAAAACTGAAGGAAACTGAAGGAAAAGAGAAAATGCAGCAGTGGGCAGAGCTCCTCACCCACCCTGGTCACCTCCAGCCAGCTCTCCACCAGATAAAAACCAATGACACCAATTCTCACCTGCTGGCTCGGGGCCAGCACCCCAAAGAAAGGCACTCTGGCATTGCTGGGGTGTCCAGCAGGCTGAGCAGGGCTTTTAACTCATCCCTCCTGAAATGAAGGAAAACTCAGCCCAAAGAGCAGCAGCACTCCATCCCCAGTGCTCACTGCCAGGCTATGCCCACAAGGATGCCCCATATTTTTCACATTTTTCACATTTAGGAGCTCCCCAGCAGTGAAATTTCACTGCTGCCACAGCCCCTGTAAGGGGGAATTATCCAACAACTGCAGGCTGAGTGCTCTGGGTTTCAGTGCAGATTAAAGAGATTGGCAAAAACGAGCAGCAGTGCTGAGCAGAGGAGCAGAGCAGGGGTGATGCTGATTCCAGGGGCTCAGAGTGAAGAGCAGGGGTGATGCTGAATCCAGGCTCAGAGTGAAGAGCAGGGGTGATGCTGAATCCAGGCTCAGAGTGAAGAGCAGGGGTGATGCTGAGTGCAGGCTCAGAGTGAAGGGGTGATGCTGAATCCAGGCTCAGAGTGAAGAGCAGGGGTGATGCTGAGTGCAGGCTCAGAGTGAAGGGGTGATGCTGAATCCAGGGCTCAGAGTGAAGGGGTGATGCTGAGTGCAGGCTCAGAGTGAAGGGGTGATGCTGATTCCAGGGCTCAGAGTGAAGCCCTGAGCTCCTTCCCTGCCAGCTTCACCCCTTTGCAGAGCAGGCAGGGCCCCTGTGCCCTGGCACACACAGCAGGACCAGCAGCCACCACATCCAGAGGGTCCTGAGGTGACCAAGCCAGGACAGAGCCCATGCCCTTCCACCCTCACCCTTCAAATGAATTGGGGGCTTGGTGCTTCTTTTCTTTTTCCTTTATTTCAAATGAAAATGCACTTTAGACACCCAAGGAGCACCTTTCCCCATCCTGACCCCACAGACTGTGTCTGAAGTGACTCAGCCACAGTGAGCCCCCCAATACCCTCTGCAGAACCCCAACATCAGGCAGGACAGATGCAAAATTCAGGGTAAAACACGCCCAGGTCTTGTCCTGGCTCTGATCACTGAAGGATGCCAGCAGCCTCAGAACCCACACAGCTCCTGCAGTGCTGGGAGTGCACACAACCTTCTGAACACCCTCAGTGCACAGAAAGAGGAGATGCCACCCTGCAGCCCCTTCCCACGTGTGGCACAGCAGTGGTTAAGCACAGCAGGAGAGGTCACCAGGCCAGCAGGAGAGACCTCCCTCACCAGCCACCCCTTGCACTGACAGGGGCTCCAGGAAAGTTCCCCAAAACCAGGCTCAGAACGACCCAACAGCTCTGCCCAGTGCTGAAAGGGGATTGTCACAGGTCCTGCAGCTCTGACTGCCACAGCTCCTGCAGCTTTGACTGTCACAGCTCCTGCAGCTCTGATTGTCACAGGGCCTGCAGCTCTGACTGTCACAGGTCCTGCAGCTCTGACTGCCCCAGGCTCTGCAGCTCTGACTGTCACAGGTCCTGCAGCTCTGATTGTCACAGCTCCTGCAGCTCTGACTGCCACAGGTCCCACAGCTCTGATTGTCACAGCTCCTGCAGCTCTGACTGCCACAGCTCCTGCAGCTCTGACTGCCACAGGCTCTGCAGCTCTGACTGTCACAGCTCCTGCAGCTCTGACTGCCACAGCTCCTGCAGCTCTGACTGTCACAGGCTCTGCAGCTCTGACTGTCACAGCTCCTGCAGCTCTGACTGCCACAGCTCCTGCAGCTCTGACTGTCACAGCTCCTGCAGCTCTGACTGTCACAGGCTCTGCAGCTCTGACTGTCACAGCTCCTGCAGCTCTGATTGTCACAGGTCCTGCAGCTCTGATTGTCACAGCTCCTGCAGCTCTGACTGTCACAGGTCCCACAGCTCTGACTGTCACAGGTCCCACAGCTCTGACTGCCACAGCTCCTGCAGCTCTGACTGTCACAGCTCCTGCAGCTCTGACTGCCACAGCTCCTGCAGCTCTGATTGTCACAGGTCCTGCAGCTCTGACTGCCACAGGCTCTGCAGCTCTGCCCCATCCTCTCTGCACATCCACAGCTAAACCTCTCCTGAGACACCTCAGCCTCACCTGGGCACTGAGGGACTGTCCCACTCTGCTCAGGAGATGTGGAGCAGAGGAAGGCAGAGCTGTGGAGCAGTGGGAGGTCAGGCCTGCAGAACACGAGTGCCATTTTAATAAACACTGGCCTTGGGCAGGAGCCAGCAGAGCATCAGAGTGCTCAGCACAAGAGCTTCATGCTGTGGACAGCTGCAGGGCATTATCCTCTTGGATCACAAAGGAGGAGGAAAGCCACTCCAGAATTGGGCTATCAATCATGGGAGGAACCAGCAAACTCACAAGTGCTTCATGGTTACAGTATTGAAAGCAGCTGATAAAGCTAAGGTCAGCCCAGGCATCTGGGACTAATCTCCAGCTGACATCCCTCATCAAGCTCTACTGGAATCAGTGATAAATTGAGTAAATTAGCAAGAGGAATACATCACCTAGCAGCATGCTCAGAGCTGGGCACGCAGCAGGACTTGGATGCCCTGCAGGGATGGCACTCCTTGGGTCTCAGAGCCATCAGTGCCCTGCCTGCCCAGCCACCTGCCCAGGACACTGCCAGGCCAAAAGCACAGAGACATCTCCAGAGCTCAGAAATACAGCTCAGAAATGTTCCATTCCCAGTCTGCAGGCATGGAAAACGTCCTGATTACTGGGAGAAGTGGTTAAAACAACAGAAAGGGTGCACAGAGAACTTCCACAGATAACCTCGAGCCCACGCACCCCCGGCAGCCTCAGCCAATGATTTTCTTTCTTCCCACTTCCTTCCACCAAGAGCTGGGCCAACTTTCCACATCCCTGCCGTGGATTTTCTGCAGATGTGGCTGCGCTCTGGGTGTTTGGGGTGGCTGTGTGCCCGTGGGTTCTGCAGAGCAGGAGGAGGAGGAGGCTGCAGCACAGAGGGACCCTGCCACTGCTGCCCTGTGATTCCCCTTCCCAGAGGGGAAGGAGCCCAAGGGATTCACTGCTGAGGGTGGACTTACCCTGCTGAGGGTGGATTTACCCTGCTGAGAGTGGATTTACCCTGCCCAGGGTGGATTTACCCAGCTGAGGGTGGATTTGCCAAGATGAGAGTGAATTTCCCCTGCTGAAAGTGAATTTCCCCTGCTGAGGGTGGATTTACCCTGTTGAGGGTGGATTTACCCTGCCCAGGGTGGATTTACCCAGCTGAGGGTGAATTTACCCAGCTGAGGGTGGATTTACCCAGCTGAGGGTGGATTTACCCTGCTGAGAGTGGATTTACCCAGCTGAGAGTGGATTTACCCTGCAGAGGGTGGATTTCCCCTGCTGAGGGTGGATTTCCCCAGCTGAGGGTGGATTTACCCAGCTGAGGGTGGATTTACCCAGCTGAGGGTGGATTTCCCCAGCTGAGGGTGGATTTACCCAGCTGAGGGTGGATTTACCCAGCTGAGGGTGGATTTACCCTGCTGAGGGTGGATTTACCCAGCTGAAGGTGAATTTCTGAGGGGCTGGGGACACTTTTGTGCTGAGCCCTGCTCTGATCCCCACGCTGGAGCCCTGAGCTGCAGTGTGACAAAGGCCAGGGCAGGAAGGAAAGCTCCCTTTATCAATCTGCACAAACAGGGGTTTATCAAATGCAGAGATTGCTGGGGCTCCTTGTGCCTCCCCTGCCAGGGGGAGCAGGGCTGCCCCCATGGCTCTCAGGGCATGGGAACAAGGGAGCACAGGACCTGCAGCAGCCAATTCAACACCAAACATCACCTTATCACACCAAATACATTGTGTACACCTTATTACACCAAATTTACACCTTATTACACCAAATACATTGTGTACAGTGAGAAATTAACACCTTATCACACCAAATACATTGTGTACACCTTATTACACCAAATTTACACCTTATCACACCAAATACATTGTGTACAGTGAGAAATTAACACCTTATTACAATAAATACATTGCTTCCAGTGAGAAATTAACACCTTATTACACCAAATACATTGCTTACAGTGAGAAATTTACACCTTATTACACCAAATACATTGTTTCCAGTGAGAAATTAGTATTAAAGTGAATAAATACATGGCAAAAAATTAATTCCTAGTTCTATGTGTAATCTCAAAGTTGTTTTTTCTGATTACTCAATTTAGGGCATCCTGCTTTTAAAAAAAGATACACTGATACTATAAAAAGGCAGTTTTAGCCCAGGTTTTTTTTTTTTTTTTCTGATTTTTACCTAGGAAAAACATAAGCCATTTTTGTCATTTGTTAAACCTGCTTTTTTAGCATATTTCTACTCATCTGTTGTTCCACAACCTGGAATAAAGGCAGAGACCTCTCTGAACAGATCAAATTCCAAAGATCTGAGTGTACAGAACGTGCCTGTGCTCCAGCAAAGTCACTGCTCTGCAGAGGCTTCCTGAGCCCGACCAGAACAGGACACCAGCAGGATTATCAGTCCCAAATAAAGAGCCACAAGCTTTTTACAACCCCAGTTTTAATAAATGCCAATAACCCCCCTGATATTCCCCAAGGCAGCTTGAGGATGACCTGCCCTGCAAGGTCTGCCCTCCCCACCTTTGAGGCTGTGCTCTCCATTTTAAGACATCTGGCAGTACAGGCTCCTCATGTTTGCCCTTCCCATATGGGCAGGGAGAAAGTTCTGGATGTTTTCATCATTTCTGTGAGAGGACAATGAACTCTTGCTGCATTGTTTCCAACCCAAATAATTCTGAAACCCAAATGGGCATTCAGGGGTAGATGCATTGTACAAATCCTCACCAGCACAAAGGATCACATTCAATGGCTTGGCTGAGGCCATTGTGTTTCCCTCGTTAAAATGATGCTTTGGACATTAAATACCACTATTAAACCCTTCTCCAGTCCAGTCATGACCCTGCAGCCTGCTCAGAGCTTTCCCCTGCAGTGGGGATGCTGGGGAGCAAACCTGCACCACCTGGGCCTTCCTCCCTGAAAACTGAGATAATTCCACAATTAAAAAGGAAAATTGTCAGCTTGTCAGGTCAGAAAGCTGGAGCCACCATCCTCACTATGAAAATCAGGGAAACGTGCTCACCTCCAAGGGAGGGCCTGCAGCTGTCCCCTCACTGCCCAGGTTCCAGCAGGACCCAAACCACCCTTCACCCTGCACTGCTGGCATGAAAATGCAGAATTTGATTACTGACATCCTGTAAAACCTCGGGAAGCCCCAGCACAGGCAGTGCCAGGTGCTCCAAAAGCCACAGGGATCTCACAGCCTGGCCACCCTTCCAAGTGTCCTGATTTTGAAGTTTCACATCCCCAGCAGTATTTCAAGTGTTTCAGATGTTGGGTTCGGGGCCTCAGCCTTAAATTATTTTTTCAAGCCCTCTTAAAACGCATTTAATCCTTTGTTTTCTTTCCGAGGAGAAAGGTTTCACATCTGGACTGTCAACCTGCATTCCAGAGCATTAGCCTGGCAGACCAAAGCAGCTGAGCTGTAAATCTCCCAGCAGAGACCCTGTCATGGAAATGGAACCTCAGCACTAACTGTGGGCCCAGCTCAGAGAGAAAGCCAACACAGAAAGCCAAAACAACGCAGGCAGCCCCAAGACAACCCTGGAAATGAATCCTGAGAGAGAAAACCAACCTCACCCAACACCTCAGGCTGGAGCAGCATCACCCACCCGGGTCTGACCCCAGACAGACACCCAGAGCCCACTGAGGGCAGCTCACACAGTTGGATTTTGCCCCATTTTCTACAGCCAGCACCTGATTTCATCAGCAAAATGCAGTTTGCAAACAGGAGAGCAGAGTGCTCAGTGCTGACAGCCCCCTGGGCTCCCACTCTGCTGTGTGCAGCGTGGGGACACAAGGACACAAGCAGGGAGGCAGGAAGCAACAAGCTGAGCTGCAAAGGTTTAAATCCCTCCAGCCAGATTTCTAGAAAAATCCAAATGCCAGCGCTGCAATATGCAAAACTGATTCAGAGAAAAAAGGGTGTAGAACAGTAAAAATAACAAAAAATAAAAGTATCAAAGTTGCCCAGGACAACAGCATGTTACCAAGTGTCTCAGCTAAGGTCATAAAAAAAGTGTTAATGTAACATTTTTTGATCATTGCAGCACATATTTGTTAAGTTTTTAGACTAGAAAGTAAGCTGCTAAGAAGAAATCAATTCTGCCAATAATTTGTTTCCTTGAGAGGGAGAGCAGTTTTGGAAAAAGACAACCTGAGGTTAATTCAGCTCTGGAACAACCTGGAAGAAAAGCCTGGCTGATGCTCAGAAGATGCTGAGCACCAGGCTGGGCTTGGTTCAGTGCCCTGTCAGCACTCACTTCCCAGATATCCCCCAGCCCAACTCCTTTATTTCTCATACTTTGTACCAAAGCACTTTCTGAAACCTCTCCTCCTCCCACACACAGCACAGGGCTCTGTGTGCTGGGCTCTCAGGATTATTGGGTTCCTCCAGCTCTGGCTCCCTGTGCCTCAGCCCATCAGGGATGGATCCATCACTGCAGAGCACCAGAGCTGAGTCCTCTCTTCCCAAACTGCCCAAACACTGCTCACAATGAGCTGAGTTAACAGCATCACCAGAACCCTCTGCTGCTGCAGGAAATGCAACTGCAGAAACACTGCTCACAATGAGCTGTGCTGAGATAACAGCACCACCAGAACATTCTGCTGCTGCAGGAAATGCAACTGCAGAAACACTGCTCATAATGAGCTCAGATGAGACAACAGCACCAGAACCCTCTGCTGCTGCAGGAGATCCAACTGCAGAAACACTGCTCACAATGAGCTCAGCTGAGATAACAGCACCACCAGAACCCTCTGCTGCTGCACGAAATGCAACTGCAGAAACACTGCTCACAATGAGCTGTGCTGAGATAACAGCACCAGAACCCTCTGCTGCTGCAGGAGATCCAACTGCAGAAACACTGCCCACAATGAGCTGAGTTAACAGCACCACCAGAACCCTCTGCTGCTGCAGGAGATCCAACTGCCCAAACACTGCTCACAATGAGCTCTGCTGAGATAACACCACCACCAGAACATTCTGCTGCTGCAGGAAATGCAACTGCAGAAACACTGCTCATAATGAGCTCAGATGAGACAACAGCACCAGAACACTCTGCTGCTGCAGGAGATCCAACTGCCCAAACACTGCCCACAATGAGCTCAGCTGAGATAACAGAACCCTCTGCTGCTGCAGGAGATCCAACTGCAGAAACACTGCTCACAATCAGCTCAGCTGAGATAACAGCACCACCAGAACCCTCTGCTGCTGCAGGAGATGCCTCACCTGGGCACAGGCACACCTGGACCCAGCCTGCAGGCACAGGCTCACTCCATCCTCACCTCCTCCTACAGGAGACCCCTCACCTATGTCACTGACATCTTCTCATTAAAAATCCTTTCCTTTAGGATTTTTTCCTTCTGAGAAGCAGAGAAGCTTCAAGAACAAAATGTAAACAATGATTATCTGCTGCTGTGGAATGCAACAGGTGCATCTGGGATTGGCCCATCTTGGATGTTTCTAATTAATGGCCAATCCCAGCCCAGTTAGCTTGGGCTCTCTGTCCAAGACACAAACCTTTATTATTCATTGCTTTCTATTCTTAGCTTAGCCAACCTTCTGAGATGAAACTTTTCCTTCTATTCTTTTTAGTATAATTTTAATGTAATATATATCATAAAATAATAAATCATCCTTCTGAACATGGAGTCAACATTCTCATCTCTTCCCTTACCTGAAAACCCCTGTGAGCACGGTCACACACCTGGGCACAGGCACACCTGGACCCAGCCTGCAGGCACAGGGTCACTCCATCCTCACCTCCTCCTGCAGGAGATCCCTGACCTGGGCACAGGCACACCTGGACCCAGCCTGCAGGCACAGGCTCACTCCATCCTCACCCAGCCCCTCCTGGCTGCTCCCTGAGCAAGGAGGAAACCACAGCAAGGCTTTCTCCAGGCTGACAGGGTGTGCCCTGCACCTGGACAGCCCAATCTCTGTGTGTGAGCACCCTGTTATCCCCCACACTGCCATCAGCATCCTGAGCCACCTCAGCACCTTCCTCTGCCCTTGCTGTGCTCCCAGCACCAGCTTTTGGTGCTTCTCTCTCCAAGGCTCCTCCATTCCCTTGGCCACAGGAGGAGATGCTGCTGGAACCAAGGGCAGCCTGAGCCAAGCCAGGGAGCCACCAGGGCAGCATCCCCAGCATCTCCTGGGCTGACAGCACTGCCAGGGAGGTACCAGAACATCATCCCCTGGGCTGACAGCACTGCCAGGGAGGTACCAGAGCAGCATCCCCTGGGCTGACAGCACTGCCAGGGAGCCACCAGAGCAGCATCCCCTGGGCTGACAGCACTGCCACCATCCTGGAGCCCAGAGCAGCATCCCCAGCATCTGCTGGGCTGACAGCACTGCCAGGGAGGTACCAGAGCAGCATCCCCTGGGTTGACAGCACTGTCACCATCCAGAGCAGCATCCCCTGGGCTGACAGCACTGTCACCATCCTGGAGCCCAGAGCAGCACCTCCAGCATCTCCTGGGCTGACAGCACTGTCAGGGAGCCACCAGAGCAGCATTTCCTCCTGGCTGACAGCACTGCCACCATCCTAGAGCAAAGGAGCCACCAGAGCAGCATCCCCAGCATCTCCTCCTGGGCTGATAGCACTGTCACCATCCTGGAGCCCAGAGCAGCATCCCCAGCATCTCCTGAGCTGACAGCACTGTCAGGGAGCCACCAGAGCAGCATCTCCTGGGCTGACAGCACTGTCACCATCCTGGAGCCCAGAGCAGCACCTCCAGCATCTCCTGAGCTGACAGCACTGCCACCATCCTGGAGAGAGAAGCCCAGAGCAGCATCCCCAGCATCTCCTGGGCTGACAGCACTGCCAGGGAGCCACCAGAGCAGCATCTCCTCCTGGTTGACAGCACTGCCACCATCCTGGAGCAGAGGAGCCATCACAGCAGCATCCCCAGCATCTCCTCCTGGGCTGTCACCATCCAGAGCAGAGGAGCCCCCACCAAAGGGAGCCCATTCTGTGCTGGCTGTGGGCTGAGGTAATGGCTCTGAGCTTTCACAGGGCACTGCACACTGGCTACAATGCAACCCTTTGAAGTCCAGCGAGAAAAAAATCAAATAAAGAGGGTTTTGTTGGGTTTGTGTGGGGTTTTTTACCCCCTTTCTTTTTTGCTTTTTTCTGAACGATGTGATACAAACCAGCTTGATACACAAATTAGAGGTGATCTCATCAGGCCATTAGGACTAAAGCAAGACCATCACTTGGGAGGGGATGTGCTGGCCAGATAGCCCTGATTGGCCTGTGAGCAGCATTTCTGTGGGGCTACAAATGCAGCCTTCATTACACAGGCAGGGCATGGCTCCCAGCTTTCAATCCTGCCCTGCACACACATTGAAAAGTGGATTTGGGAGCAGCTCCCAGCCCAGGCACGGAGCAGGGCCAGCCCTGCCACCTCCCAGGATAGAAGGAAATGACCTGCAGACATCTCATGCCCGCCTGATTCCCACCAAACACAGCCTGGGACACGGGGCAGGGCCTGGGAGCAGCCAGGAAAGGCACTTGAGAATTCCCCAAGAATGATAAAATGAGGTTTAGAGGCTCTCGCCTTTCATTGCTCATAAAGTGGAACCCCAGCACATCTCTCCACTCTGGAGCTCTTTGGATTCCTTTGTTGTCAAGCTAACAATGCTTGAAAGCGAGGAAAGTCTCATTTCTGGGATGTTTCTGTTTTCAATCCAGCAGCAGAACTATTTATTTTCCTAGCAGTGATGGAATTAAACAATTTGTCTTTGAAAACTCTCTAAGCCTTCACCGTGACATCCCCCCATCTGCTTTTGAGATTAAGGTACTTTGATTTTTACCAGCTAAAGGTTTATGAACTGCTGTATAAACCCAATTACTCTCATAGTAAATTATGTAAAGCTTACATGTTATTTTTTAAATTTTCCCCCACGGAGTACTCTGGAGATTCAGAACAGGAAAGGCTCACTGAGGCATTCTGAATTAAAAACGTGTAACAGGGAAAACCACAGAGCTTCCAGAAACTCGGAATAAAAAAGGAAAAAACCTCAACATCATTGAGGATGAGAGACACCCCAAGAGAGGCTGCTCAGGGGAGGACTGTTAAAAAGCAAGGAAAAACCCCCTCCATTTCAGTGGGAGGGAGTTCTTTAAAAACAGATTAAGTTTCATCTGAGGTAGAATTTATTCCTCGGGCGCTCTCTGCCTCTCTTCCTGATTGAAACCAGGGATGGGAGAGATCCTGGTGTGCTCACTTGGGGAGCAGCAGAAAGCACAGTTTGATTGGAAGGAGAATCCCAAAATGGTTTGGGTTGGAAGGGACCTCAAATCCCATCCAGATCCACCCCTGCCATGGCAGGGACACCTCCCCTGTCCCAGGGACGCCTCCCACTGTCCCAGGGACACCTCCCACTGTCCCAGGGACACCTCCCCTGTCCCAGGGACACCTCCCCTGTCCCATGGACACCTCCCCTGTCCCAGGGACACCTCCCCTGTCCCAGGGACACCTCCCACTGTCCCAGGTGCCCCCAGCCCCAATGTCCAGCCTGGCCTTGGGCACTGCCAGGGATCCAGGGGCAGCCCCAGCTGTGCCAGGGCCTGCCCACCCTGCCAGGAACAATTCCTCATTCCCAATCTCCCATCCAGCCCTGCCCTGGGTCACTGACCCATTCCCTGCTCCTGTCCCTCCATCCCTCAGACACAGCCACTCCCCATCCTCCCTGTGGGCTCCCTTCAGGTACTGGGAAACTGCAACAGGCTCACCCCAAAGCTTCTGTCCTAAACAGGGGAACAATTAACAGGGGAGAATCCCAAGAGCACTGAGTGCCCCAGCAGAGCACAGCTCACCCCAAAGCTTCTGTCCTAAAATGGGGAACAATTAACAGGGGAGAGCCCTGAGAGCACTGAGTGCCCCAGCAGAGCACAGAACCCCAAAGCTTCTGTCCTGCAAGGGGAACAATTAATTAAGGAAGAGCCCCAAGAGCACCGACTGCCCCAGCAGAGCACAGAACCCCAAACTGCTCCTTCCTTCAGGGCTGGCATCTCCCTGGGGCTCAGCAGACCCCCAAGGATCCCTGCAGGAGGAATGTCCTGGGACACCCAGGGACAGCCCTGGGACAACCCTGGGACACCCTGGGATAGCCCTGGGACAGCCTGGGACAGCCCTGGGACAGCCCTGGGACACCCTGGAACAGCCCTGGGACATCCTGGGACAGCCCTGGGACAGCCCTGGGACACCTTGGGACAGCCCTGGGACAGCCCTGGGACACCCTGGGACACCCTGGGCCAGCCTGGGACACCCTGGGACACCCTGGGCCAGCCTGGGACAGCCCTGGGACACCTTGGGACAGCCCTGGGACATCCTGGGACAGCCCTGGGACAGCCCTGGGACAGCCCTGGGACAGCCTGGGACAGCCTGGGACACCCTGGGACAGCTCTGGGACAGCCTGGGACAGCCCTGGGACACCCTGGGACAGCCCTGGGACAGCCCTGGGGCACCCTGGGACAGCCTGGGACACCCTGGGACAGCTCTGGGACATCCTGGGACAGCCTGGGACACCCTGGGACAGCTCTGGGACAGCCTGGGACACCCTGGGCCAGCCTGGGGCAGTTCCATTCCCATTCCTCTCTCCTGGGCTCCAGCTTGCTCCAGGACCCCCCAAGCCCCCCGAGGTTGTTTTGCAGCCCAGGCTGGGCTGAGTGAGGGTCCCTGCTGCCCCAGCCCGGGGGCTGTGCCAAACTCACCTCCCCCAGCCCCAGGGCTGCCCCAGCCCGGCCTCCCCCAGACCCCAATTCATTCTGCCCCTGTCTCCCTTTGTCTGCCCTGCTCCAACACAGGAGAGAGCTTTAACAAATCCCTGCCAGGCTGCCAACATGAGCACGAGCCCACAGAGGGCTGAGCTGGGGCAGCCTCTGCAGCCAGGAGCTCGTCAGGAGCCCCAAAGGCAGCAGTGCTGGGCAGGAAAGCATTGAGCAGCACCGTGCACTCAAAAACCTGACACAGAGCAGCAGGAAGGAAGGACACTCCAAAGATCCCTGAAAAAGAAAATAAAATGCTCCAGAGCTCCAGCCACAGGGAGGTTTGAGAGCTGGAATGTCTGCAAAGTTTGGTTTAGCTACTTAAACTTTACAAAAAGTGTGAAATAAGCTGTGTTCTACCTGGGAAGGGAATCCCACCTCAGGGAACATTCAGCTGCAGGAGTTTCACAAAGAACCCAGCCCTGCTGTGATGCTGCTCAGTGACAACACCCCAGAGCTCCTGCAGGACACACAGACACACTGAAAACATTCAAATGTTACCACCAAAGCAAGGGGAAACAGGAACTAAAAGTGTTAGAGATGGCAAACTAAGAGAGGACTCGCCCTCTTCTTTTATTTTCAGGGGTTTTTTTCCCTTTTGGAGAAGAGCAGGAAAGTCATTTCCTTACACAAGATGTTTTAATTCACATTTTCCTTCTGACATCTCCTTCGCAGGCCCACCAAAACAAGCCGGGGGAGAGGTCAGGCACAGCTCTGCATTGAGCAGCAAGGAAAAACAAGGCACATCCCACCCGAGGACACGCTAATGGCCTTGGAGTCAACACTCCCCTAATTCACTTTTTAAGACTTTCAGTTGCAAATTCTTTATTCAGCTTTCACAGCACAAATAGCCACAAGAAAGCCACCCAAAGCCCCAGCTTGCCACATCAGGATTATTTGATACGAAGGTCACTTCCTCCAGCCCCAAAGAAACTCCTTCAAAGCCTTTAAAAGACAGGAGGAAAAAGGACAAGGAGCACTTGTATCGATTTTAGGATATGAGACACGGGTCAAACACCGAGTGCACACAAAGAATTCCTGCTTCTGGAGGAACAGAAAAGCACTGAACACTCAGAGGTGCCCTGTGCTGGCATCTGTGGGGTGCCACAGCCCATTTCTGAGGGCAGATTGATGTGCCCACAGACCCTCCAGCACTGAGGCAACCCTGACCTCTCCAGGTTGGCTGCCAATGTGATATAGGTCCAAAAGAAATCACCCTGTTCTGCTGGGAAACAACAATAAACCGGCTTCCTCGAATACAGTGGTTAAAGAATCCAAGTTCCTGACCCCAAATGTTTCCCTAGCAGGATGCTGTGCTGGAGGGAACAACCGGGATGACATTTGCTGAAACGTGGGGGATTTATGACATAATAGGTTGCACATACGTGCCAAAAGAGAAAAAAACCCTTAAATCCGAGCAAATCAAGATTAATTAGCTATTAAAATAGCAGGGAGAGCACAGTGCAGTGCAGGTGGTGGAGCACACAGCTCCTCTCCCTGCACAGCCACTGCACTTTGGGGTCACGCCGAGCGTGGATCCGCGAGCGCACTCGCACTGGGAGCAGCAAGGACTGCTCCCCTTGTCAGCCCCTGCTCCCTGCAGCTCCCCACGGCTGCACCTTCACAAACAAACCCCAGGCAGCCCTTCGGTAGGAAGTGCCCCGAAGCGAGGAGGAAAATCCCCTTTTGGCTGGCTTTGATCAGCAGGACAGGCGGGGAGCGCCGGGCTGTTTGCACAAGGCTGCTGCTCACACCCACCTCCCACTGCACAGCATCCCCCAGCTCCCCCTTCCTCCAGCACGCTGGCTTGGTGTGTCCTGCCTGCTAATTGCAATTACAGGTGTCCCAAAGGCTGACAGATCTCATGTCTGCAATGGCAGTGCCATGCTGGGGCTGTGAGTGCCCAGCAGCACAAAGCAAACCCTGCTCCACAGGAACCACAGCAGCAAAAAAGAAACCCTGCTCCCCAGGAATCCCAGCAAAAAAACAAACCCTAAAACAAACCCTGCTCCCCAGGAATCCCAGCAGCAAAAAACAAACCCTGCTCCCAAGGAATCCCAGCACAAAGCAAACCCTGCTCCCAAGGAATCCCAGCAAAAAAAACAAACCCTGCTCCCCAGGAACCACAGCAGCAAAAAACAAACCCTGAAACAAACCCTGCTCCCCAGGAATCCCAGCAGCAAAAAACAAACCCTGCTCCCCAGGAATCCCAGCAGCCCCCCTCCTGTCCCTCCTCACCACCCCAGCAATGCCAACAAGTTAATACCCTGCAATCTGCTCTCTTTCCCTCTTAATCCTGGTTTTAAGCAAGGCTGTGCTTGCAGGAGATCCCAGCAGTGCCTCTCCAATGTCATATTTCCAGCACTGCTGGGCATCCCTTGGTTTGGGCACACAGTTAAACACATTCCCAGCAGTGTGGGGCATCCCTTGGTTTGCTGTGCCCAGCAGGCACAGTTAAAATCACACTGATTTCCAGCATTGTTGGGCATCCCTTGGTTTGGGCACACAGTCAGAGACATTTCCAGCAGCTTTGGGCATCCCTGGTTTGGGCACACAGTTAAACTCACACACATTTCCAGCAGCTTTGGGCATCCCTGGTTTGCTGTGCCCAGCCCAGTGCAGCAGCCCAGGCACCTGGGACACTGGCTGGCCACTGCTCCACACCTACAGCTGCAGGGAACCCTCTCCTTAGGGCACCCCAGCCTGGGAAAACTTCAATTACTGACAAACAAAACAATGAACATGAGCACTGTTATTGAGCACACTGAGCAGGGGAGAGGCAAGGACCAGCTGCACCAAACACTGACACTTGGGCAGGAGGAAATCCCTCCTCCCCAGGCCTTTGGAAGCCTCCTGTGATACTGAACTCTTTCCACTCAGTGTCTCCAGGACATTGAGCTGTTTGTTAAAGACTCAACATCCTCTGGCACTCACCTGGAGAGGGGAGAAGCTCCTGCACCCATCCTGCAGCACCAGGGCTCCCTGAGCAAACTGGGATTTGCCTTGCTCAGACAAAGGGGCTGCCCAGCAGAAACCCCCATGGGCACACCCTGACCCCAGCCCACAACACTGCCAGACAAACCCAGCAGGGAAAAGCTCTGAATCCTCCCCAAAGTCATTCTGCAATGCTTGGTGAAAGGGATGCAGTTAAACCCACCACCACCCCACCACAGAGGGCTGGCAGAACACATGCTCAGGGCTGTGCATTTTCCAAAATACACCCAAAATGAGGGCACACTGCTCCTGCCCAGCGTGGCTGTGGCTGGGCAGAGGCAGCACCTTGTCCTGGTTACAGCCTCCCTGCTCCAGCACTGATGGACACATTAATTGGAGACAGCTGCAAGGAGAACTCTCCTAACGACATGATTCATTAGTTTTCATAGATAATTACATCTGCTCATGGCCCCACACTGAATCATTCATTTAGGGAATTTTCGGGGCATTAAATTTAAATGCAGTAATCAGATTTGTTAATCCGTGGGACAAGGCAAACCAAACACAATTTTATTCAGGGGATTGTTTATACTTTCAACATTGACAGGAATTCAGCAGCAGGAAAAAATTAGCAGCATAATGTATGCTCACAAAGGTTAGAAATTATTAATGGTAATCTCCCTCCCTCCCCCAGTGCTGCTGACCAGCCTGGGCAGATTTCCTCCTTCTCCTGGACTGCAGGTTCCCTCCCTGGTGCAGCTTTGTGCCCTACACAATCCAGAGCCTCACTCAGAATACACCGAGATTTTCTGATGATTTTTTGACAATAAGATCTTTCCACAGAATGAAAGAATGAAAATAATTGGTACTTGGGTTTGCCACTCTCTAGATTGAAAATACAGCTGGTTTTTCATTGTTGGTGTATTATACATTAAACAATCAGTTCCAAGCATGGTTTAGCTGGGTTTATTACTCTGAAATAGCAGCACATATTCAGAGAGAGAAACCCCAGAAAGATTTGCAGATCCAGGCCAGTTCCCTCCCTTTCAAGTCACAAACTTTTTACTGATCTGAACTCCACTTTTAAAACTGATCATTTTTTGCCCATTTTTTTCTGGAAGCTGCTTTGGAATTTTTCATCTCTCAGTGAAAAAAAGAAAAGTAATTTTCTCATCTGTACTATTTATGGTCAATTCATTCCCATTTTTTCTTGAACCAATATCCTTCTTCAGCTTCACTAGTTTTTTTCCCTCCCCAATATTTTACTGCCAAAACACGAACAGAAAGCAAACCATTATCTGCAATCCATCCCCAGCTGGGCAGATGCACAGCCCAGACATCAGAGCCCTGTCTGTGCTTTCCCACTGACCTCCACAGCCCCACTTCTCCTCTGGACCTCCTTCTCCTCAATTTATCCTTCTGAAACAAGCAGCAGGAGGCTCAGAGAGCGTTTTCCCCAAAGCTGTGCCCAGGTGCAGTGCTTTGTCTGCCACCTGCTCCTCCTCATCTTCTCTGCCCATCAAAGCAGCAAAGGTCTGCTCAGGTTTGGGATGAGCTCAGTGGATCAAGAGCAAACTCAAAGCTTGATCCTCACAGCCTTTCATCCCTCCACCCCCATCACACCAGGACCTGGACCATGCTGAAGGAAGCAGGAAGGGTCTGGCCAGAGGAACCTCATGGCACAGCCAGGATCCCACAGCTGTCAGTAAATCAGCCTTCAAAGAGGAGCAGCTCAGGCTCAGCAGCACCATCCAGGGGAAATGCCCTTTTTGGGGGCCCAGAAACAAAGGGCAAGGTGGAAACCCTGCCCAAAAACACCCAGGAGTCCCTGGGCAAGCCAGGAATGGGAGCAGCAGAGCAGAGCTGCTCCTGGGTGTACAGTGTCTCTGGCTGGGGGCTCAGTATAAATTCCAAACAGGACAGGACTGCTGGGAACTGCCTTGAGCTGTTTGATTTTCCAGCATCAGTCTCATTCCATGGGTATGACAATGGGAAGATGCCCTCAGCTCACACCCCAGGCAGCAGACACAGAACTCAATGTCACAACTCACTTTAAAAGCTTCTTGACCAATCACACAAAGCAGAAGCACATTGACAGTGGTTCCATCCAACCACTATAAGCACAGGTACCTTTGGTTAAACAGTGATTGCTTATTTCAAATACAACACCTGCTTGTGAGCCTTCAAACACAATGCACAGAGCTCCATTATTGAGCTTAGAACTTCCCAATATCTCACTGATAAAATTTTCTGTAGCTTAGGGAGTTATTCTAGACAAGCATTAATACACAGACCATTGTTCTATTTGTCCTTTTCTACTTTTTAAATAATTTTTCTGCTGACCAATCTCATGGCTGCTGCTCAGCTCCAACCACAGTTCTGCTGTCTCTGGGGCCTTTTGCAGCTTTCCCAAACCCTCTGATTTTATGGATTCCCACACACAAGAGAGAGCACCTTGGATATCACAGCCTGGATTCCTGTGCACTCACAAGCTGCTGCTGAGCACTGACATTAATGTGCATTCATGTGCAGCCTGAGATCTGCTCCTCTGCTGAAGCTGCACTACACAGTTGTATTTATTCCTGTCGAGGTTTGGGGAGACAGGGGGCTGCTCCATGGAAGCTGGAACAAATTAATACCGCCCTGAGAATTATTATTTTAAGAGAAAGCAGCAGCAGAAGCACAAAGGGAAGCCAACAGCTTCTATTTTCTTTCAGTGAGGTGTCTGACAGCACACAGTGTGTGTGTCAGGATCCATCCCAAAGGCACACGGTGACACTGAGCCTCCTGCTGAGGCTGCTCTGGGAGCATCCCAGCCCTGCAGCACATCCCCACTCTGCAGAGCCTGCAGGGCTCCCAGAGAGACCCTGGAGGAGCAGCACCCGATGCTCCTGTCCCTGCAGCCCTGTTTGTGTAACTGCAGACCTGCCCGGCCCTCCTGCCTGATTTAAGCCCTGCCAGTGTGAGAGGGAAAACAAAGAACAAAGATGCTGAGAGATCCATCATCCCAGCAGGCCCGTGGGGAGCAGCTGCAGGAATGCACTGGCCCAGGGCAGCCTCCCTTCCTGAGCAGAGCCTCAGAGAGGAGCTCACCTCTGCTGCTGCCTCAGAGCTCCTGCAGAAGGGGATGGACACGGTTAAAGGAATAAAATTTAATAAAGGGATTTATTAAAAGGCCTCAGAGGATCCACCTTGGGCAGTGCAAGAGCCCAGCCAGGGCTGCACCCAACATGGACCCAGGATGGACTCAGAGCCAGGAGTTTTCACCCTTTGATGAGTTCTGCTCCATGTCCACGCTGGGTTCAGTGTCCAATCCCAGCTCCAGGGGATGCAGTCCCACCCTCCCAGGTTGCTCTCCTCCATTCCCTGCTGTTTGCACTGTTTGGGGCTGAAGCTGCAGCGCTGTCCTTGGTTGTGGGGCTGGACAAGGATTGTTGTGTGTGCCTGAGCTGTGAGGAGACCTTGTGACACTGGGTGTGGAGCTCAGTCACACACTGAGGCAGCAGAGCAGCTGAAAAACGAAAGCTCAAACTTGAGGCATCACTTCCAGTCTGGCCAGGGCTCAGCAGTCCCAGGGCAGGACAGAGACCCTCCCTGAGGAGCTGGGGGTGCTGGGGCTGCTGAGGCTCCCAGGACAGGAGCAGAGGCTCTTCCTCCCTGATCTGGGGGTGCTGGGGCTGCTGATCTCCCCCAGGACAGGATCAGAGGCTCTTCCTCCCTGATCTGGGGGTGCTGGGGCTGCTGATCTCCCCCAGGACAGGAGCAGAGGCTCTTCCTCCCTGAGCTGGGTGTGCTGGGGCTGGTGATCTCTCCCAGGACAGGATTAGAGACCCTCCCTGAGGAGCTGGGTGTGCTGGGGCTGCTGATCTCTCCCAGGACAGGAGCAGACCCTTCCTCCCTGATCTGGGTGTTCTGGAGCTGCTGAGGCTCCCCTGGCGTGCAGCACCAGGGCAGGGCAGCAGCACTTCCTCCACCTCCTCCTCCTCCTCCTCCTCCTCCTGCTGCCCTCAGCACCTTGCCTTCCAACAGTTGGGCAATTGTCTGAAGAAGCCTCAAAGAGGAAAAACACATTCCTCTGAAACAGCATCACTGCCAGGCCCAGGGCTGCAGGATCCTCCAGCCTTGCTGCTGACCCCGTGCTTAAAAACACCTTGAAAATGAAACAGAGCCACGACTTCAGGCAGTGTTAAAGCCAGGAAAGCAGTGCCCTCTCTCACAGAGGACACGATGTGCCTCTGGGTTTCCAACTCTCCTCTTTCAGTGTTCTGTGGGTTATTTTCCCCTGTGCTCCTCTCCCACGTGGACTGATGCAGCAGTGCTGGGGAGGTGGTGCCTGAGGACAGTTTGAGTGTGCATGAGCCGGCTGTTCTCCCCAGCCCAGCACTTGTGGGATCACCCCGAGCTCCTTCCTGCAGCAAACCTTCACGAATTCCAGCTGGAGACTCCTTTGTCTTCCCCCAGGGCCAAGGGGGAGCTCACTGATATTTTTCATGTTTAGGATGTGGGGAAGGACACGCAGGAACATTGAAACAGATTAAACTGCTGAATTTCTCATCCCCCCACTCCTCCCCTTTTTTCCCAGAATTAGGGAGTTTTCCAAGCCCTAGGACAGCCCAAAGAGCAGAGTGCATGGGAACAGCAGCACCAAACCCTCTGAGCACCTCACAGCAGCCACCACCAGCTCCACTCCCACCTCAGCTGCTGCTAAAACCATTTCTGCTCTGGGGAAAGAGCAATGTCACACACATCTTTTATGAACAATCCTTTCCTTAGGATTTTTCCTCCTGAGAAGCTGAGAGGCCTCAGGAACAAAATGTAAACATTGATTATCTGCTGCTGTGGGATGCAACAGGTGCATCTGGGATTGGCCTCATGTGGATATTTCTAATTAATGGCCAATCACAGTCAGCTGGCTCGGACAGAGAGCCCGAGCCACAAACCTTTGTTATCATTCCTTCTTTTTCTATTCTTCTGATGAAATCCTTTCTCCTATTCTTTTAGTATAGTTCTAATAATAAATATATAATAAAATAATAAATATAATATATGTAATATATATAATAAAATAATAAATATAGTATATGTAATATATATAATAAAATAATAAATCAGCCTTCTGAACCATGGAGTCAGATCCTCATCTCCTCCCTCACCCTCAGAGCCTGTGAACACCACCACAGAGGAGCATCCTGTGCAGGAGGGAGCAGAGAGGAGGAGAATCCTGTGCAGGAGGGAGCACAGAGGAGGAGAATCCTGTGCAGGAGGGAGCACAGAGGAGGAGCATCCTGTGCAGGAGGGAGCACAGAGGAGGAGAATCCTGTGCAGGAGGGAGCACAGAGGAGGAGAATCCTGTGCAGGAGGGAGCACAGAGGAGGAGAATCCTGTGCAGGAGGGAGCACAGAGGAGGAGAATCCTGTGCAGGAGGGAGCACAGAGGAGGAGAATCCTGTGCAGGAGGGAGCACAGAGGAGGAGAATCCTGTGCAGGAGGGAGCACAGAGGAGGAGAATCCTGTGCAGGAGGGAGCACAGAGTTGGAGAATCCTGTGCAGGAGGGAGCACAGAGGAGGAGAATCCTGTGCAGGAGGGAGCACAGAGGCCCTGCAGCCCTGGGGACAGCCCTGGCTGTGCCAGCAGCTCCTCACTCACAGCTTTGGGCAGGAAGAGCCAGCAATGAGAGATTTCACCCAGGATCTCCTGAGCACAGCTCAGTTTGCAGAATTCAGTGTTTCTCACCATTGCTTTGAGCAGAAACACCAGAGGATGTGAGGGAGCTCCATGGAGCAGCCCAGGACACTGGGGCAGGATGGAGCTGTGGCTGTGGCTGATTTTCACACAATTCCTGTCAGTGAGAACTTCTGCAGAGCCTCCCCTTCCAAAACCCAGAGCTGTCTCTGAGGCCAGCAGTGCCAGCCCGTTTATGGGATGTTTTTATCCCGAGCTGAAGGATGGGGTTTGGCTGTGTTTGTGCTTGGCAGGGTCTGTGCTTTTGGATGATTTTAGGCAGACAACATCTGCTGCCTTTAATGCCCAGCTGCTCCATTTAATCCCTGTTAAAACTGGTTTTCCCCTTCCAATTTCTTTAAACACTACTGGGAGGCTTGTTTGAAACACATCCCTTGTAAAGGCTCCTGGCAACCCTGGGATGAGAGTTTTCCTTAATCTCCCTGCTAACTCAGGGATAAACTGCTCAGCTGTCACCATGTCACAGTGTGGGGGATGCTAATGAGCTGGAGGGGCAGCCAGGCCACAGAAACCCCAAAATCCCACCCCACTGCCCTCTGCCCTCATCCACAGGGGCTCCTGAGCAGCTCTGGCAGAGCAGGAGCCCCCAGGTCCTGCAGGGGAGCCAAGCAAACCTTCCAGCAAACCCTGATTGGGATCTGCTAATCAGGGTCCTCCTCATCAGGGGTGGGATGGCACCAAGGGTCCAGCAGGACCTGAGAGCAGAGAAAGCTCCTGGAGGGCAGAGAAAGCTCCTGAAGAGTAGGGAAAGCTCCTGGAGGGCAGAGGAAGCTCCTGGGAATTCTGTGCATGGACTGGAGAGCAGGAGAAGGTTCCTGAGCATTCTGTGCATGGACTGGAGAGTAGGGAAAGCTCCTGGGAATTCTGTGCATGGACTGGAGAGCAGGAGAAGGTTCCTGAGCATTCTGTGCATGGACTGGAGAGTAGGGAAAGCTCCTGGGCATTCTGAGCATGGACCTGGAGAGCAGGAGAAGGTTCCTGGGCGTTCTGTGCATGGACTGGAGAGCAGGAGAAGGTTCCTGGGCGTTCTGTGCATGGATTGGAGAGCAGGAGAAGGTTCCTGGGCATTCTGTGCACAGACCTGGAGAGCAGGAGAAGGTTCCTGGGCGTTCTGTGCTGCCCCAAACTGGGACCTGTGGCCTCGGTGCCCCAGAGCCCAGTCCATCCCTTTTGATCACAAAGGTATCACTTGAATCCCTGAGCCTGGAAAAAGCCAGTCAGGCACACATGTTTCACACTAAAGACTGGCCCCAAACCAGCATTTTTCAGCAAACTTGGTCCTGTAAGAGAATTTCCAACAAAATTCTGAGATCAAACAGCCCTGGAGCTGTTTCAGCACAGTGATCCAGCAGCCAAAATCCAGATTTGACTGTGCCCCTGCACTCTGATGCCAGACACTTCATGGCATGGGACCTCATGTACCTCGTGTGATTTATTCCCCTCGTGCTGAAGCTTCCTTGTAAAACTGCTGGGAGAAGGGAAAGTGGAATTTTGTCTGCTCCCACATCCAAGGGCTGCAGTGCTGCTGTGCTGCAGGATTACTGCAGTTATTGGTGTCTGCAAAGAGCAGCTCAGGGGGCACAGGCAGCACAGAGCTCCTGGGCCCACAGAAAGGCCTGGCTCAGGCAGCAGGGCAGAGTTACCCACAATAGATGGGTACACCATCAACAGATGGCACAAACAGGGCACAGTTACCCACAATAGATGGGTACACCATCAATAGATGGCACAAACAGGGCACAGTTACCCACAATAGATGGGTACACCATCAATAGATGGCACAAACAGGGCAGAGTTACCCACAATAGATGGGTACACCATCAACAGATGGCACAAACAGGGCAGAGTTACCCACAATAGATGGGTACACCATCAATAGATGGCACAAACAGGGCACAGTTACCCACAATAGATGGGTACACCATCAATAGATGGCACAAACAGGGCAGAGTTACCCACAATAGATGGGTACACCATCAACAGATGGCACAAACAGGGCACAGTTACCCACAATAGATGGGTACACCATCAATAGATGGCACAAACAGGGCAGAGTTACCCACAATAGATGAGTACACCATCAATAGATGGCACAAACAGGGCACAGTTACCCACAATAGATGGGTACACCATCAATAGATGGCACACACAGGGCACAGTTACCCACAATAGATGGGTACACCATCAACAGATGGCACACACAGGGCACTACCCACAGCAGCCTGCTTTGGGATGCACAGGCATGAAACACATTTCATACTTCAGCAATTCCAATAAAAGGGTTACACCCAAGCTTGCAGGGAAGTTAATTTATAGTAATTTATAGCTGTAATAATTACAGTATAATGATTTTTATAGCTGTAATAATTACAGCATAATGATTTTATCAGTTTTTAAGTGATATTGGGATGCCCTAAGATACCAACTTCACCATTTTAGCAGAATGCCACCTCTATGTCACATTAATTTCATTTCTGACTCAAACACAGCTCTGAGGAAGCAACTGCCCCCAGCTTTCCCTCTGCCCTCCAAGCTGCCATGACCCTGGCACGAAACAGAAAATCTGACCCAGCACAGGCCAAACCCCTCTGTGAAAAAGCAGCTCCCACCAACACCATGGGCACAACCTGACCCTTCAAACTCCCTGAAACTGAAAATGACACAGCAAATCCCCCAGTGCTGCAGCACGGGTGGGTTCTGTGCCTCAGCCCCAGCCCAGCTCCTGGGGGGACAAACTGGGACTGGGGACAGAGCAGCCACCCCAAAACCTGCCCAGCTGGACAGCCCCAGCAGGCACCCCTAAAGGCAGGGCAGCACCAAAACCTGCCCAGCTGGACAGCCCCAGCAGGCACCCCTAAGGGCAGGGCAGCAGCTCCAGGCACTGCACACAAAGCAGAGAGGCAATAAATGTGCTCAGGAGAGCAGGAGGGGTGGCAGGGGAGGGATGGGAGGAGGGATGAGCTCCTGGAGGTGATGGCAAAGCAGGAGGATGTGCTGGAGAGCCCTGGGCAGCTCGGGCTGAGCCCAGCTCACAGCAGAGCTCAGGTTCCAGCAGTACCTCAGCAGCACATCCTGGCCCTCTGCTCCTCTGCTGAGCCCCAGCCCTGCAGCTCTCTGGGAAACCCAGCAAGGCCCTGAGTGGGATCACCAGGAGCATCTGCTCCCCCCAAAGGCTGGGGATCCCCTCCTCTCCAGCACTGCCTGCCAAAGCAGCTCCTCCTGTGCACATCCCACAGCCAGGGACACCCCAGAACCTCCCCAGAAACCCTCAAACACCCCTCTGAGAAGGGCAAGGCACAGGGGAAGCACTGGAGCCACAGTCTTTAATGTACACACTGAAGCAGAGACCATCAAGCTGTATTGCACTGCCACAAATAGCAAACATTTAAAAATAAACCATTATTTTTAGCCTGAGTGGTGCTTAAGGAGTTGAGAATAGAGCATTGCCCAGAGACAGGGAAATGTCACTGTGAGAAATCACTGCAGCAGCCCCATCCTGCTCACTGAGCACAGCTCAGGGCACACAGAAACCCTCTGGGATCCTGGCTCACACCTTCAAACCCTCCCTGGTTCAGCCAAACCTTCCTGACTCGGCCAAAAAACAGAGAATGAGTCAGGTAAACATATCTACAAGGGCAAAATAAATACAGTTATACAGAAACTCACACAACAAAAAACAGAAAATGAGTCAAAAAACAGAGAATGAGTCAAAAAACAGAAAATGAGTCAGGTAAACATATCTACAAGGGCAAAATAAATACAGTTATACAGAAACTCACAACAAAAACCAGAAAATTAGTCAAAAAAAAAAGAAAATTAGTCAGGTAAACATATCTACAAGGGCAAAATAAATACAATTATACAGAAACTCACACAACAAACATTTCCCTAGCTCCTCTAGCAAAGGCTGCTCTGCACAGGGCCGTCCATCCCCTGCCCTGCTGTGCCACAGGCAGGATGGAAGGTCAGGAAATGCAATAGAGCTGGGGAGGAATGGAGCTCCAGCTGCCCCCAGACAGGTGGGGATGGACCAAAAAGGGGCTGCAGAGGAGAACAGACCAAGCTTGTCCCTCCCTGCTCCTCTCTGACACATGACAGACATCCTGAGAGAGCAGGCTGGCAAAATAAATCCCCTTCCACAGCCCCAGCCTGAGATTTTCTAGAACGGAGGAAAAGCAAAATGAACATGGAAAAAAATCATCAGCGTTTTGAAATATCTACAATTACAGTTGGGTTTTGTTTTCTTTTTAAACACTTTGAATCAAATGCCTGAAGAAGCAGATGGGAAACTCTCATGTGCTAAAAGCTGAGGATTCCACCAGAGCTCTCCATTAGGAAACCAAAGACAAGGATTAACAAGGAAGATGTTTGAGATCATAATTCTTATCAAAAAATCCTGAAAGGTTTAGAAAAGCTGGATCTCATTTCCCCAGCAGCCCTGGTCCCTGGTCAGACAGATGGAGGGAGACAGCTTCCCCCTCCCCAGCAGGGCTGGGTGAGGTAGGGATTGACTAACTGTGGAAAAATCCACATAATTGAGAAGACAAATGTTGAACAGTTATTTTACAGCCTGAACTATTGAAGGAAAAAGGCTGCCCGTGCCAAGGGGCCAGCCAGGCTCATTGTGTGTGAGCAGCCCGGGCAGCAGAGGGGCCTTCATCCCTGCCAGGTGCAGCCCCAGGGCTGCAAACACCCCTGGGAGCAACAGCAGCAGCAATAAACACCCCTGGGAGCAGCAATAACTTCTGTAAATACCCCTGGGAGCAGCAATAAACACCCCTGGGAGCAATAATCTCTGCAAACACCCCTGGGAGCAACAGCAGCAGCAATAAATACCCCTGGGAACAGCAATAACTTCTGTAAATACCTCTGGGAACAGCAAAAAACACCTCTGGGAGCAGCAATGACTTCTGTAAATACCCCTGGGAACAGCAAAAAACACCTCTGGGAACAGCTAAAATACCCCTGGGAGCAGCAGAAAACACCTCTGGGAGCAGCAATAATTTCTGTAAATACCCCTGGGAGCAGCAATAAACACTCTTGGGAGCAATAACCTCTGCAAACACCCCTGGGAGCAACAGCAGCAGCAATAAACACCCATGGGAGCAGCAATAACTTCTGTAAATACCCCTGGGAACAGCAAAAAACACCCATGGGAGCAATAACTTCTGTAAATACCCCTGGGAACAGCTAAAAACACCTCTGGGAGCAGCAGAAAACACCTCTGGGAGCAGCAAATAAACACCCATGGGAGCAGCTAAAATACCCCATGGGGAACAGCAGCAAAAAACGCCTCTGGGAGCAGCTAAAAAAACCCCTGGGAGCAATAACTTCTGCAAATACCCCTGGAACAGCAAAAAACACCTCTGGGAACAGCAGAAAACACCCCATGGGGAACAGCAGCAAAAAACACCCCTGAGAGCAGCTAAAATAACCCTGGGAGCAGCAAATAAACACCCATGGGAGCAGGAGCAAATAAACAGCCCTGGGAGCAGCTAAAACACCCCTGAGAACAGCTAAAAACACCCCTGGGAGCAGCAAATAAACAGCCCTGGGAGCAATAACCTCTGCAAACATCCCTGGGACAGCAGCAAACACACACCCCTGGACAGCAGCAGCATCCTCTGCATCTCCCCTGCACTCGAGCCCTGCTGAGCCCCTGGCTGCTCCCATTCTTTATTTCCAGTCACTTAAAGTGATGCCTCAGGTTCAGCTTTTATATTTTCAGATTTTGTGTTTCTTTAGTGTGTGGTTCTGGGCTTCCTGTCAGGGGATGTGAGCTCTGCACAGAGCTGAGAGACAAAAGGATCAAACAATTCCTGCTGCAGCTGAGACCAAGGACAAGGCACACAGTGACAGGCACAAGAGCATGAATGTGGATTGGAGAGAAAACCAAAAACGATGGGACTGCATGGCAAACCCAGCCCAGCAAAGCCTGAGAGGCTGCACAAGGATTCAAACCCAGCCCAGCAAAGCCTGAGAGGCTGTACAGGGATGGAAACCCAGCCTAGTAAAGCTTGAGAGGCTGTACAGGGATGGAAACCCAGCCTAGTAAAGCTTGAGAGGCTGCACAGGGATGCAAACCCAGCCCAGCAAAGCCTGAGAGGCTGTAAGAGGATGCAAACCCAGCTCAGCAGAGCCTGACAGGCTGTAAGAGGATGCAAACCCAGCTCAGCAAAGCCTGAGAGGCTGCACAGGGATGGAAACCCAGCCCAGCAAAGCTTGAGAGGCTGCACAGGGATTCAACCCCAGCCTAGCAGAGCCTGACAGGCTGCACAGGGATGCAAACCCAGCCTAGCAAAGCTTGAGAGGCTGCACAGGGATTCAACCCCAGCCCAGCAAAGCCTGACAGGCTGCACAGGGATGGAAACCCAGCCTAGCAAAGCCTGACAGGCTGTAAGAGGATTCAACCCCAGCCCAGCAGAGCCTGACAGGCTGCACAGGGATGCAAACCCAGCCTAGCAGAGCCTGACAGGCTGCACAGGGATTCAAACCCAGCCTAGCAAAGCCTGACAGGCTGCACAGGGATGGAAACCCAGCCCAGCAAAGCCTGAGAGGCTGTAAGAGGATGCAAACCCAGCTCAGCAGAGCCTGACAGGCTGTACAGGGATGCAAACCCAGCCTAGCAGAGCCTGACAGGCTGCACAGGGATGCAAACCCAGCCTAGCAAAGCCTGACAGGCTGTACAGGGATGCAAACCCAGCCTAGCAAAGCCTGACAGGCTGTACAGGGATGCAAACCCAGCCCAGCAAAGCCTGACAAGCAGCACAGGGATGATTGCTCCCTGTTCCTCCCCGTGCTGACAGCAGCCCTCTGTGAAGCCATGGCCAGGACACCTCACACCTCCTCCTGCTGCTCCAATCACCCAACACTGCTGAAATTGCCCTGAGCCTGAGCTCCAGAGCTCCCTGTGCAGGTTCCCATCTGGCTGCAGACCCAGGCTTGCAGACAGATCCATTCTGCAGTGGCTTCCCTGCTTTTCCACCTTCCTTTTAAGAATACCAGGAAATTTCACAGATAAATAAACACTGGAAATACTGAAGCAGCAAAGTCTCCTACTTGAAAGGTTAGCAAACACTGTAAATACTTTTTTTTTGTCTAGCTCCCTTTCTCAAAGCAATGCAAATTCAGCATAACCTTGGTTTCCACCACCCAGCAGGCAGCACAGGCAGGGTTGCTTCCTTGACAGACACCAAATAATTTGTTTTATCCTCATCACCCAGCACGAGGCTGCACTCCTGATGGCCTGCACACAGCTCAGCTCTGCTCTGAGTTAAAGCTGCCCCACAGACCCTCCCAGCACAGCCCTCCTGACAGCAGTGAGTGTGCTGTGACTCTGACAGCATCCTGGGGACCTGAAACACCTTTATTGAAACTCACAGGGAAAATGGGAAAACTGAGAGTGGAGGTTGATTCCACAGTGAAGGTTTATTCTATAGTGAAGGTTTATTCTATAGTGAAGGTTTATTCTATAGTGAAGGTTTAGTTTGGATGTTCACTCAAAGGGAGCTTGAAGCTCTCTTTTTCAGAACCACAGGCAAACCAAGCCTTATCTATATTTCTAATATATTTTGATATATTTCGGGGCCATGGTTTGTGGTGGAGCTGGCAGTGCCAGGTTTACAGCTGGACTGGGTGATGTTAAATGTCCTTCACCAGGAAATGGTTCCACATCCCCAATCCCTGCTGGGGGTGGCCCAGGTGATCCCCAGAGCTCCTTTCCATCCCCTGATTGCCTGCACCCAGCCTGGGGTGCCCAGCCAGGCACTCCTGCAGAGCCCAGGATGGGTTCAGCCCCAGCCCCGGGCAGCAGCACAGCCAGGTTTGTGCTCTCAGGCCACATCCACCTGCTGCTGCTGCTGCTGCTGCCACAAACCCTCCCACAAGCCTGGCCCCACGCCCTGAACGTTTCCCCACACCTGAAGGAGCCAGGCAGGGACCTCACAGACAGTTCTTGGCACCACAAATGCACAGCTCAGCCCCAGAGGAGATCGAGTCCTGTGCAAAAAAACGAGTGCAAGGGCTGTAGGACTAAAAACACACCCAAAAAGTGCCATGTGAGCTCAGGTTTGCCACCTCCCAGCTGCTCAGCCTCAGTATTGCACTATTCAGATCACTCCAGACAAAAAGCAAAGTTAACTTTTCCCCCAGGAAGGGTTAAACCCACTTGAACAATGTGCAATAAAGACAGAGCCATGCCCCAGTAACACTGGAGTTGTTTCTATTCCATACAATAAGCTCAGGAAGCAAAATTAAAATCTATCTGCACAGTCTGAGGTCACTGGGGCTAGGGATGGTTATTTGAAATCTGAATATTGGAAACACATGGTCCTCCATGGAGGCTTCCAGCAAAGCTGAACCTGCTGGTGCTCAGCCTTTCCAGGGAATGCTGAGCACCCCCAAGGGGTCACAGAGGCAGGATGGGGTCACCTCCAAGGGGTCACAGAGACAGGATCACCTCCAAGGGGTCACAGAGGCAGGATGGAGTCACCTCCAAGGGGTCACAGAGGCAGGATGGAGTCACCTCCAAGGGGTCACAGAGGCAGGATGGGGTCACCTCCAAGGGGTCATAGAGGCAGGATGGGGTCACCTCCAAGGGGTCACAGAGACAGGATCACCTCCAAAGGGTCACAGAGGCAGGATGGGGTCACCTCCAAGGGGTCACAGAGGCAGGATGGAGCCACCTCCAAAGGGTCACAGCAGCCAGGGCTGCCACTCCATAGGATGGAAAGAGATATTGTTCAGACAAGATGATGAACATCTCTGAAACTTCAATCTTTGCTCATTTCTGATTTACAAACCAATCCTAACAATGATGCAGTGCACCCCCAGCCCCTGCTCTGAGGCTCAGCACTCCAGCACAGCCATACACAGAGCTGATGAATCTGTATTACAGCAGAAACGTTCCCAATGCACAGAAATGTGAAAGGACTTTTGGAGTTTGCAATAGCCATGTAAATAATCTTTAGGGGAAGCCCTTCACTGCCATGTCCTGCCTGGGCTGCTGCAGCAGGAGCTGAGCACTGCCCTGCACAGGGAATCTCACTCTGCTGCTGCCCCAGCAAGCCCTGGCAGTTCCAGGGCTGTTTTCACCCTCTCCTGATGGTGCCAGCCCTGGCAGTTCCAGGGCTGTTTTCACCCTCTCCTGATGGTGCCAGCCCTGGCAGTTCCAGGGCTGTTTTCACCCTCTCCTGATGGTGCCAGGACAATTCCCCAGGTGTGCTCAGAGCAGCCAGAGCAGGCTCCAGGCTCACACCTCCATCAGGGTGACCAAACCCTCCCCCAGGCTGAGCTGGGTCCCCCTGCAGGACCTTGTGCCACCCACTGTGACCAGAGGTGACACTCACTGCACCCTTGCCCTGCAGAGCCATGGGAAACAAAAACGTCCTGCCACAATTTCAGAAACTTGATTTTGACAAGAAATTGAAAACGTTACATAACCATATAATTAAAGGATTATTATGAGAGATGGTTTACTTAAAATGATCCATTTTGGGCAGGGACATCCTGACTGGGCACAGCACTCTCCTGACCAGGAGAAGGACATGAAGGGTGTGATTTGCAGTGTATCTGTCCATGAATTCATTTATGCTCTGCTGTGGAGCTCAGAGGAGCTGGAAGCAAAGGAGCCCCTCCTCAGCAGGGCAAAGAAATGACCCTGGCAGGGAAAAATGCCAAACAGGGCGAGTTTTGCAAGCTCCCAATATTTACCATCCATCCCAGAGTACTCCATTCTCATGCAAGCATGTCACAATGAGAAAACAACATCTCTATAAGGGTAAAACAAACAGCATTCACAATTTCTGAAAGCATTCTTCCACAATTATTGCACTAGATTAGATTGCCTCATCACCAGGGCCAGAGGCCATTTACACTATTTTCTTTCTTTTTTATTTTTTTTATGGAACAGATGAAAGGATTACAGAAAGTTTTCTGGGGCCAAATTTGGAGCTAATGATGGGAAAATTCTTTTGCTAATCCCCACTGCTAGCAGGCTCCTGAGGCTGGAATAAAACAATGTCTCCTGGTACCCAGCTTCTCTTGTGCTCATCAGCGCAAAATGCCCGGCTCAGCCTTTGCAAAGGCCCAAAATCAGCTTTGGGCAGAGCCAGACAACCTGCAGGGCAGGGAGCAGGGAAAACCTGGGCACAGGACCACTGAGACCCCTGAAATGGGGATGTGAGAGCCAAGGATGGGGCTCAGCACAGCCACAGCCACGCCAGGGGAAGGGGCTCTTCCAGAACGTTCTGTGCCACCAACATCCACCCAACTGCACCCTGGGGTGAAGGGGCTCTTCCAGAACGTTCTGTGCCACCAGCATCCACCCAGCTGTACCCTGTGGGGAAGGGGCTCTTCCAGAACGTTCTGTGCCACCAACATCCACCCAACTGCACCTTGTGGGGAATGGGCACCAACATCCACCCAGCTGCACCCTGGGGTGAAGGGGCTCTTCCAGAACATTCTGTGCCACCAACATCCACCCAACTGCAACCTGGGATGAACGAGCTCTTCCAGAACATTCTGTGCCACCAACATCCACCCAGCTGCACCCTGGGGTGAAGGGGCTCTTCCAGAACATTCTGTGCCTACAGGGATCCCACCTGAGCAGCCCCTGCTGCCTCCAGAGGTTCTTGCACTGATGTGGGGCTCAGGCAGGCTGCTGTCACCTGCTGTCACCTGCTGTCACCTGGGTGCCAGGACAGGACTGTCCATGGCACAGCTGCCCCCAGAGCCCAGGGATGCCCCGGGACAAAGCTCCAGCTCCTGCTCCTGCCCCTCAGCACCACCAGGCACCCCCTCCCAAACGGGTTTAATCACTTTGCAGTGATTTAACAAGCACAGAGCAATTCCCACGTGAGGGGTGAACTGTGCACGATGAACCCCTGGGGCTGGTGCATCTGCAGGGGCACAGCTACCCCAGCTGGCACCAGGGGACAATGCCACCCCGAGAGCTGGGGGTGCCAACACCTCCAGGGAGCCAGGGCTGCCTTGCAATGGGAAAAGCAGACCTGAGGAACTGAGGATTCATTTATATATCCATCTATAAATATCAATATATTTAATTTCAGGTCAACAAAAGAGTTTCTTTCCAGCTGGATGGCAGTGTGAGGGTGGTCACCAGGATGAGGGCTCATTCACCTGCCCTCACACCATGGCACATGAGTCAGTCACTGTTGGAGTGACCCAGGTTCAATACTTTCCACAGCCCCACGGTTTGAATTTAGGCTGAATGAATATCTTGTATATATCCTGCCCCATGAGCCACTTAGCTCCACAGACACACATGATCCTCACATTTTCCTTGCCCATGTTAAAAAGAAGATACAGGCTGAGGACAGCCACCACTGCAGTCAGCACAGACAATTCTTTCTCCCAGCTCTGGTTCAACATTAATGTGTGACTGAATTTGAAATTAAAAATCGAGTTGTGGAGCCTGGAAAATCAGTACCCAGCTCCCCAAAGGCTAGTTCATTAATGAATGCACATTATCAGCTGCTCCTGAACGAAGCCAGGCTTTATTTTAACAGCAGGAGAAGCTGCAGAAGGTGGGAACATCCCCAGCAGCAGGGAAGGGGAAGGGAAGCTCCCCACAGAAAGGGGCTCTGATGGAAAGTCTGAGTGCAGGAAAGAGAAATGTTGAAGCAGCATTTAATGAAGATGAACTTCCCCTGCCTCCCCTCAAGGCAGACGATGCCATTATCACTCAGCACCAGGAAGGAAAGGGATTCCAGGGAAGGGGAAATTGCAGGGCAGTTATCCTCATCAGCCGGGCCAGCAGCAGCGCCAGGCCTTGGCACAGAGCCTGAGCAAAGTCTGCTCGTGGTTACACACAGGGCATGAAGGGAGATGTGCCCAGGGGAAACTGCCCCTGGAAAATATTGCTGAGGGCTCCAGCTCCTCCAGGGGGCCAGTGGCAACAAAAGGTCTGACCCTATCCCCCCAAATCTGCCAAAAAACCCAAAAAACCCGAAAAAAGGGATTGCATCCAGTCAGAGCAAACAGGGGAGCTCCACTGGCCCGGCAGGGATGGAGGAAGTGCTGAGTGATCTTCACACCTGGAGGGCACAGGAACACCAGGTGTGAGTGGGCACAGTAACACCAGGTGTGAGGGGGCACAGTAACACCAGGTGTGAGGGGGCAAAGTAACACCAGGTGTCAATGGGCACAGTAACACCAGGTGTGAGGGGGCACAGTAAAACCAGGTGTGAGGGGACACAGTAACACCAGGTGTGAGGGGGCACAGTAACACCAGGTGTCAATGGGCACAGTAACACCAGGTGTGAGTGGGCACAGTAACACCAGGTGTGAGTGGGCACAGTAACACCAGGTGTCAATGGGCACAGTAACACCAGGTGTGAGGGGGCACAGTAACACCAGGTGTGAGGGGGCACAGTAAAACCAGGTGCCAATGGGCACAGTAACACCAGGTGTGAATGGGCACAGTAACACCAGGTGTGAGGGGGCACAGTAACACCAGGTGTGAGTGGGCACAGTAAAACCAGGTGTGAGGGGGCACAGTAAAACCAGGTGTGAGGGGGCACAGTAACACCAGGTGTGAATGGGCACAGTAACACCAGGTGTGAGGGGGCACAGTAACACCAGGTGTGAGGGGGCACAGTAAAACCAGGTGTGAATGGGCACAGTAAAACCAGGTGTCAATGGGCACAGTAACACCAGGTGTGAATGGGCACAGTAACACCAGGTGTGAGGGGGCACAGTAACACCAGGTGTGAGGGGGCACACCCTGCAATGCTTGAACACAAACCTTCAGTGCCAGCTGCTTGCTCTGTGGGCAGGAGCAGCATTTGTGTGAGGAGAGACAAAAACAAAGCCCAGATTTAGAGAAAAGTGAGGTGAGACCTTGTCCTTACCGTTCTGCTCGTCCAGCTCGTTCCCAATTTCCTGCCCCATTTGTTTCTGCCTGGATATGATTGAAGAAAGAGCATCGAGGCCAGCATCTTGTTCTGCACCAGGAAAATATATTAAATTACTTCCAAGAGTTGCTGCAATGCCAGGCTACATAAAATAGGTAGAAGTGAAGGGAAAAAACTGACTCTGTGTTTAAAGGGCTAAAATGTATTAATAAAAACACATGAACACAACATGAAAATTAATCCTTATGGCAACAGTGCTCTTGAAATAATGTGAATGATGGGTAAATAATTTCTCTGCTCTGGCTGGGACATTTTGCTGAGGATCCAAAAAAGAAAAAAACCCAAGAATTTAACATTTAGCTGTTACTCAATCATAAATGCAGGGGATTTTCTGGCACGCACAGCCAGCTCCAGATTAGCCTTTTTAAATTTTCCAAGCAACTTTTAACATGAATAAAAGAAAACAGGTGATGCAAACACCAAAGAATTCCAAGAGATGTTGAAAGCTGCGAGAGGACGTGGAGGGTGGGGAGAGCTGAGGGGATGAGGGCAGTGGCAGAGTGAGGTGCTGGGGGAGAACCACATCCCCTGTGCCCTGCAGGAGCCCTCAGCCCAAACGTGCAGCTCTCCCTGCCCAGAGCTGCCAGGCTGGCACAGGAGGAGCTGCCCAGGCCAGTGCCCAGGGCACAGCAGTGATGCCCAAATGGGCTGCCCAGGACACCTCCACTGCAGCAGCTCAGTTTAATTAGCTATAATGTAATTAAAAACACAGCTGAGCCCCTCCTGGCCCATCAGACATCCTCCTGAGCTGCACTGCAGTTGTTCCCAGGCTTTTCCTGAGAATGATTTCATTGCATCACTTCCAGGACTGGAATTGCCTGGAAATGACCTCACCAGCCACCTGACCTCCCCAGGCTGAGCTCTCCCCACACTCCCAAAGCCAGAGACTCCTCATGGGTGCAGAGGACCAAAATCTGAGGACCCTTTTTGGATGAATTAATTTGGATTAATTAATCTGGAGTTAATTCTTACCTTGTCCCAGTTCAACCAAACCTTTAATGCACCCAGCAAGGCCCCTGCAGCCAGGGCAGTTACGTGATCACACTGCACACCAAACCATGAATATGGGCAAAATCAGGACTTCAGAAATGTAATTTAAGAAGCTGCATCCAGGTAAGAACATTGCAAGCACAATGCTGCCCCTGCAAGCACAGAGAGCAGCTGCCTGGAGCTGCTGTATTTGACATCTGTGAAGAATTAAACTTCAGCCCAGGTCGAGTATTGGGGTTCAAACCAAAGCTCCTCTCAGAGTCCCAGAGATGCTCAAAACAACCAGAAAGGCTCTTGTACCTTCAATGATCCTTCTCTGCTGCTGCCTGAGCTCATCAAAGCCGAGTCCTCTGGTCTCCTCCGACTCCTCCAACAGCCAGGGGTTGGTGATGCCTTGTTTGACCCCTCCTGCCATGAGGCTGGACCTGAAAGGAGCCCAGGGAGTGATCCCAGCCCTGGCACAGAGCATCCAGAGCCCAGGGAGTGATCACAGCCCTGGCACAGAGCATCCACAGCCCAGGGAGTGATCCCAGCCCTGGCACACAGCATCCACAGCCCAGGGAGTGATCACAGCCCTGGCACAGAGCATCCACAGCCCAGGGAGTGATCACAGCCCTGGCACAGAGCATCCAGAGCCCAGGGAGTGATCACAGCCCTGGCACAGAGCATCCACAGCCCAGGGAGTGATCACAGCCCTGGCACACAGCATCCAGAGCCCAGGGAGTGATCACAGCCCTGGCACAGAGCATCCACAGCCCAGGGAGTGATCACAGCCCTGGCACAGAGCATCCAGAGCTCAGTCAGTGATCCCAGCCCTGGCACAGAGCATCCAGAGCCCAGGGAGTGATCACAGCCCTGGCTGGGTGTCTGTCCCCTGGCACACAGCATCAGAGAGTGATTCCCACCCCTGGCACACAGCAGCACCCAGGGCTGAGCCCTCTGTGCAGCCCAGCAGGGATCAGCCAAAGCAATCCCCAGGAACAAATCCACCCCACAGGCTGGAAGTGGTGAGGAAGGGCAGAATTCATCCTACAGGGAATAAACAGACTGTGTAATAAATCCAGAGATTGTACAAATAAATAAATAAATAAATATGTATGTATGTATTTATTGTATACATAAATAAATAAATAAATAAATAAATGTGAATGTGTATTTTTGTATAAATAAATAAATGTATTTATTGTATAAATAAATGTATATATGTATTTATTGTATATATAAATAAATGTATTTATTGTATAAATAAATGTATATATGTATTTGTTGTATAAATAAATAAATAAATGTATTCATTGTATAAATAAATGTATATATGTATTTATTGTATAAATAAATAAATAAATGTGTATGTGTATTTATTGTATAAATAAATAAATGTATATACGTATTTATTGTACAAATATATATATGTGTGTGTGTGCGTGTATAAATAAATCCATATAAAATGCTGTTTGCATGCAGAGCACACAGCATACCTGGGAATACAAATTATTCCTGGATTTGCTACCTGATTAAAGCTCATAAAATGCTGCTACAGCCCCAAACAGCAAAAGGATCCACTTCTAATGGAGATGGAAATCAGATGAGATTTAATTCCCTGCAATGCTGACCAAACCCAAGCAGGAGCATTCCTGGATTTTGGGAACTGGGATGGACACAGCTCCCCCCTGCCTTTCCTAGTCTGGCACCAGCCCCAACGAGCAGCCAGGAGCACACAGTCCTAAATGCAGGAGTAATTAAATAATGGGTTTTCTTTTCAAAGAATTATGACTTGAGATTGTTCACATTACAGACACCTCCCTGGTGACCACAGAAAACAAGATTTCCATGTCCAGGGCACATAAATCCAGGCAGTAAAAGGAAACCCCACTGAAGCATTTCCTCAGTACCACATTTCTGATTTCTGCCTCCCAGCCCCTGACTGTGTCCCCACAGGACAAACCCCAGAGCATTCGGGGGGTCCCTGACCCCAGAGCTGCAGCTCAGCCTTGGGGGGGCCATGGGGAGGCTGTGCCCCCCAAATGTTCACAACTTGGAGCTTTGGCTTTCTGCTTTCCTTCCTTCCAGCTCTGTGTTTCATCCCCATTTCACCTTCTCCCTGCTCCTTCCCAAAGCACTTCCACAAACAGAAGAAATGAGAGGGACTTTAGGATCTCCCAAATTCTCATTAATTAGACCTTGGTGTAGCTAAAATAACTAATTATTATAATAACTAACTATAATAACGATTATTCATAAGTTTGTAATATTATTAATATATATATTTATATTATTTATAAGTACTTCTAAGAATAACTCATTATTTTAGTTACACCCAGACCTAAATGAGAACGCTGCAGTTGTTTTGGTGTTTTTAATTGAGTTTTTATGGAGCTGCTCTGATCTGCCCAGTGCCCCCCCTGTGCTGGGCACCCCTGTGTGGCCAAGCCTGGGGCACTGGGGGGCAAGGAGGGCATTGGGGGGCATTGGGGGACACTGGGGGGCATTGGGGGGGACACTGGGGGGCAAGGGGGCATTGGGGGCATTGGGGGCACTGGGGGGGACACTGGGGGGCATGGAAGGCATTGGGGGGCACTGGGGGACACTGGGGGGCATGGAGGGCATTGGGGGGCACTGGGGGGCAAGGAGGGCATTGGGGGGCACTGGGGGGCATTGGGGGGCACTGGGGGGCATGGAGGGCATTGGGGGGCACTGGGGGGCAAGGAGGGCATTGGGGGACACTGGGGGGCATTGCGGGGCACTGGGGGGGACACTGGGGGGCAAGGGGGCATTGGGGGGGGACATTGGGGGGCACTGGGGGAGACACTGGGGGGCAAGGGGGCATTGGGGGCATTGGGGGCACTGGGGGGGACACTGGGGAGGACACTGGGGGGCAAGGGGGGTATTGGGGGGGACACTGGGGGGCAAGGGGGGCATTGAGGGGCACTGGGGAGGGACAGTGGGGGGGACAGTGGGGGGGACACTGCGGGGGACACTGGGGGGCAAGGGGGGCACGGGGGGACACTGGGGGGGACATTGGGGGGACACTGGGGGGCAAGGAGGGCATTGGGGAGCACTGAGGGGGGCACGGGGGGACACTGGGGGGCATTGGGAGGCACTGGGGGGCACTGGGGGCTCCGGGCCCCGCTGGCACCGAAGGGCTCCGAGCCCAGCCCGGCCCGGCCGGGGTTCCCGCAGCGATCCCGGGGCTCCCGCAGCAATCCCGGGCAGCTGGGGACATCTCCTGGCCGTGGGATGGAAAAATCTCCCCGAGCAGAGCCCGCAGCTCCTCTGCCCTGCGCTCCGGCTCCAGGGGAAGGCAGAAGGAAAAATAGGAAAAAAAAAAATAAAAACACAAACCACAAATGTAGGGAAAAAAAAACAAATATAGGAAAAAATAAATATGGGGAAAAAAACCCCGAATATAGGGGAAAAACAAATATAGGGGAAAAGAATGAGTATAGAAAAAAACAAATAGGAAACCAAATATAGAAAAAAAATATTAAAAAAACCAAATATAAAACCAAATATAGAAAAAAAAAACAAATATAGGAAAAAACAAATATTGAAAAAAAGTATGGAAAAAAGATGGGAAAAAATAGAAAAAATATAGAAAAAATATGGGAAAAATATAGAAAAAATATGGGAAAATATAGAAAAATATAGAAAAAATATGGGAAAATATAGAAAAAATATGGGAAAATATAGAAAAATATAGAAAAATATAGGAAAATATAGAAAAAATATGGGAAAAATATAGAAAAATATGGGAAAAATATAGAAAAATAAATATAGAAAAAATAAGTATAGAAAAAATAAATAGATAAAAATAAAAGATCCCTTTTTTAATGGAAGTGGTTCAAAAGCAGTTCTTCTAAATCTCAGCATCTCCCTTACCCATCCCAGTGATGCTGAACCCAAGGCAGAGCCAGCCCTGCTGTGCCATGAGCAGCTGGTGCTCAGGGAGAGGAGCTGGGGCTGTTCTGCACCCCAGCCCTGCCCCTCCATGGAACTTCCATGCATTTCTCAGGCTGGCTCACACAGACTGGCACACCTGGAGTGCAGCATTCCACAGTGCCCAGCTTTCCTCCCTGCTCTGGGCATTAAATGGGCTCTTCTATCTCCCAGTGCCACCAGTGGCACCAGTTTGTGACCAGGACAGAAACATTGCTCTGCTAGAGGTGGAACCAGTCCTGCAGCTCTCCCAGTTCCCCTCGATCAGAGGGACACAAACCCCAGGTAACAACTTCAGCCAGAGCTGTAGAACCAAAGCAGAGGGCACAGAAACTCTGCTGGCTAAAAGCAGCCCAGCCGTTCCTGCCTGCCCAAAAAGAGCCAAGGCAGCAGATCTGCAACAATCGGCGGCTGTGCCTGTCCCTGCCCCGCTGCTGGGGCTGGGTCATGGCCGGGGTGTGCTGCTCACAATAATCTGTGTGACATGTTTGGGAACTGCCTTCCCCTGCACACAGCCCCACTTCCTCCTGCCCGGCCCGGTGTGAAGATTAAAGCTTATCCAATTAGCCACCCACTGCCTCCACGAGTTAATCAGGCAAACCCGGGGAGCCTCGGCGAGCACTGCAGTGCGGGGATGCCTTTTGATGAGGGGAGCAGATTTCACTAATTACAGGGCTCAGCGATGTGCCCGAGCATAAAAGGTGATGGGGTTTAAAATCAGGGAGCTCTGGCACTGCCTAACAAGGGAGGGCTTGTCTTTTGTTTCACTGGTCGTTCTGAGAACACCTCCCAAGTAACTTAGATTACTCAACCAGCACTTACTTCAGGCCACACATCGAGGCTTAGGGCTCTGCAAGACTGAGTCTCAAACAAAACCTGGGTCATCTGACAGCTGGGTGGATGATCACTTGAACATTCCCTGAACTGCAGAGGGGCTCTTTGAAGCACCCAGGGCACCCCAGCCTGGCTTCACAGGTCACTCTCCACAGGGCAGCTGCAGGACTGGGGCATTCTCTCACTTACAGTGCTCACTCTGTATTTTTAGGAAGCTCCAAGCTAATAGATAAAACAAATTTCTATGCAAATATATAAATTTGTAAAAAAAAAAATCGATACAAATTTTCTATGTAACAATTTTCTAATAAAAATGAATTTTCTGAAATAGAAATTTTCTGAAATAGAAACCCTCTCTATCTCTCCAAAAACCCATGAGAGGCCACACGAGCACAGGCAGCTCCAAGTCCCCTCCAGGCACCATCCAGTGGAGATTTCCTCACAGGAATCTCTCCTGATGGAATTCTCCAGCACTCCCTGCAGCTGGCAGAGCATTTCCAGCCCAGCAGCCCAAGAGCTGCAGTTCCCCATCCCAGGGAACCCCAAGTGGCCCTGGCCAGCATCTCCCTGTGGTTCTCTGCTCCCACTGCCCCAAGGGCTGGAGCTGCAGGGCACCCCTGCCCACAGAGCCCCCTGAACCCCGGGAATCCCCAGCCAGGTCTGATCCTGGCACCCAGGGGCTCTCCTGGGGGACAATTCCTCTGTCCCACCCACCTGAGCATCCCCATCCCCATCCCTGGAGGCTCCAGCTCAACTGGGAGGGAGGGAGGACACCAGGAAGGGCTTTCAGAGGCACCTAAACCACTCCTCATTTCCTTATTTCCTTCTTTTCTTCTTTGCCCCCCACAAACAGCAGCCAGATTCCCAAAGGTGTTTGACACCTGAAGCTGGGCACTCATGGACTGCAGCCTGTTTGGCATCAGGTAAAATTCCTGCTTGGATCCAGGCTGGAATCCCTTCCATCTGTCAGGAGAGGGTTCAACCAGGAAAACGGGGACTGAGGAGAAAAATTAATATAGATTCTTCTCTTCCCGAAGGGGATTTGTGTCCCACAGGCACCAGAAGTTGTCTCTGTTTTTGAGGAATTCCAAGAGACACCAAGGCAGGGCAGGAATTTATTGATTCTCTGGTGACTGACATGGACTTCTCCAGCCTGAGACCCAGCCAGACAGGAGTGGGACTGTTCCCATCCCTCTCCACAGATGTTTAAATACTCTAAAGGTCTGACCTGTGGCCCCCAGACAGTCCCCACTCCTGGCTGCTCTCCCCACTCCTGCCTTGGCAATGCAGTGACACCCTGGGAATCCTGCCCCACTGCAGCCCCTGCTCCAGCAGCCTGCACGGATCCTCCAGGGAGAAACAGGGGCAGAAGGCACCGAAATTGTCATTAAATCCCCACTAAAGGAAACGGAGCTGGCCCTGCTCGAGGGGGGCACACAAACAGCCCAGCCTGGCCCTGGCAATTCCAGGGGCTCCTTAATGAGGGCTGGAGGGGCAGGAATGCTGTCCCCAGCCAGGGAGAGTCCTGCAGCAGTTGTCACTTGGGATCAGCCCTGGGAGCATTAAAGCCCAGCCCTGCAGCCCAGAAACAGCTTCAGAGCAGCTTTCACAGGATGTGGAGCTCGCTGAGTGCTGAGCAGAGTAAAGCAGCTTAATTCCAGGGCAAAGCTCCAGCCCCAGGCCCTGGGCAGCCAACATGTGATCAGTGGTGCAGGAAGGTTAATGAAAGGAAGGGCTGCTGGCAAGAGCAGGGCCTGGGCACCGCGGGCTGTCACATCAGGCCTGGATTAGATCTGGAAAAGCAGCAGCAGCCAGGCAAGTGTCAGTGCTCAGCTCCATCAAACCCCAGGTGCTGATTGTTCTAATGCAGGGCAAAGCTGAGTGTCAGCCCCAGGCACATTCCAGGGGGGCTCTGCCACCCCCAGGCTCCCAAAGCTGGGCCAGGATCTGCCGGGATTGCAGAGGGACCCCGAGCTGGGAACGGCAGCTGAGCCCTGCAGAGCCTGGGGGCTCCGTGCCTGGCACCAGCTCCTGCCAGCACCTGCCAGGATGAGATCCACCCAGGATCCTTCTGAGATCCACCCAGGATCCTTCTGAGATCCACCCAGGATCCTTCTGAGATACCCCCAAGATCCCTCCAAGATCCTTCTGAGATCCACCCAAGATCCCTCCAAGATCCTTCTGAGATGCCCCCAAGATCCCTCCAAGATCCTTCTGAGATCATTCTGAGATCCACCCAAGATTCCTCCAAATTCCTTCCAAGATCCTTCCAAGATTCTTCTGAGATCCTCCCAAACTCCTTCCAAATTCCTTCCAAGCTCTCTCCAAGCCCCTTCCCTACAGTCCCACTCCCAGCCCAGGTTCAGGCAAGAGAGCAAAGTTGGATTTCCTGGCACAAGATCCAGGCCCTGAGGTGTCTCTGCCTGTACCCCTGAAGACCAGAGCCACAGGGGAGACCATGGAAAGGGTGGGAATTCACCAGATGGAATATTTGGCATAGTTTTATCCATTTTTAATAAAAGAAGTTGAAAGAGAACTATAAAACATCAAGCCTTGCAGCACTAGCAAATAAATACTCTCTGATGTTATCTTCTGCTGGAAAATACTGGATTCCCTGATCGTTTCTAATGGGGCTTGAAATTATCAAGGGATTTTGGTATTTTCCTCCTCTTTGCCTTAGTTTTCATCTTTCATATTTCCCAGGCTCTGCCCTGCACTGGTAAATAACTCTGAGCTCCACACACAGTGTCACAAGGTCTCCTCACAGCTCAGGCACACACAACAATCCTTGGCCAGCCCCACAACCAAGGACAGCGCTGCAGCTTCAGCCCCAAACAGTGCAAACAGCAGGGAATGGAGGAGAGCAACCTGGGAGGGTGGGACTGCATCCCCTGGAGCTGGGATTGGACACTGAACCCAGCGTGGACATGGAGCAGAACTCATCAAAGGGTGAAAACTCCTGACTCTGAGTCCATGCTGGGTCCATCTTGGGTGCAGCCCTGGCTGGGCTCTTGCACTGCCCCAGGTGGATCCTCTGAGGCCTTTTAATAAATTTAATAAATTTTATTCCTTTATCTCTGCCCAGCCTCTGCTCCAGGAGGCTCTCCAGGCACAAACAGAGCTGCCAGCAATGTGCTGTCCTGACAGAACCAGCTCATTTCTGAGCAAATGCCTCCCTTTGGTACCTGCAGGGGCAGAGGAGCTCAGCTGCCAGCCCAGGTGCCCCCAGAGCTCAGATCCCCTGGGATTTGAGGGGACAGGGCCATACCTGCTCATGTCTGGCTCGGAGCCTTCATTCCTGTAGGACGCCTCCAGCTGCCTGTGCCGGGTCACCAGCTCGTCCACCAGGTTCTGCCTCCTGTCCCCCTCCAGCTGGGTGCTGGTGCCTCTGGGTTAAGGACCAAACCCACACGGCCTCAGAGCTCTCAGAGCTCTCCTCGAGCCCCTCCCAGCCCATCCTGTCCAGGGTGGGGACACAGAGGGGACCAGAGCCAGGCTCTGCCCCAGCAGCCCAGGGGTGCCCAGCCCTTGCTGCCCTGGCAGTGACAACAGCAGCACAGGGAACGTTCTGTGCCCCAGGGTCCTGCAGAGGAACCAGGGGACACCCAGAGCGTGTGGCAGGGGGGACAGCACACCTTGCCCAGCACATTTTGCACAGCACACTGCACACATTTTGCACACCACATTTTGCACATCACATGTTGCCCAGCATATTTTGCACATCACACTTTGCACACCACACTCTGCACATCACATTTTGCCCAGCACACTTTGCACACATTTTACACAGCAAATACTGCACAGCACATTTTGCACACATTCTGCACATCACATTTTGGCCAGCACACTTTGCACACATTTTGCACACCACACTTTGCACAGCACATTCTGCACTGCACATTTTGTCCACCACACTTTGCACAGCACACTTTGTACACATTTTGCACAGCACATTTTCACATTTTGCCCAGTACACTATGCACAGCACACTTTGCACAGCAAGTTTTCCCACTTTGCACATCACATTTTCCCATTTTGCACAGCACATTTTCCCACTTTGCACAGCACATTTTCCCATTTTGCACACATTTTCCCATTTTGCACAGCACATTTTCACACTTTGCACATCACATTTTCCCACTTTGCACAGCACATTTTCACATTTTGCCCAGCACAGTATGCACAGCACACTGCACACACTTTGCACAACACATTTTCCCATTTTGCACAGCACATTTTCACATTTTGCCCAGCACACTCTGCACACATTTTGCACAGCACATTTTCACATTTTGCACATCACATTTTCCCACTTTGCACAGCACATTTTCACACTTTGCACATCACATTTTCACATTTTGCACAGCACATTTTCATGCTTTGCACAGCACATTTTCACATTTTGCCCAGCACACTCTGCACACACTTTGCACAGCACATTTTCCCACTTTGAACACCATATTTTCCCATTTTTCACAGCACATTTTCACACTTTGCACACCACATTTTCCCATTTTGAACATCACATTTTCCCATTTTGCACACCACATTTTCCCACTTTGCACACCACATTTTCCCACTTTGCACACCACATTTTCCCATTTTGCACACCACATTTTCCCACTTTGCACACCACATTTTCCCACTTTGCACACCACATTTTCCCACTTTGCACATCACATTTTCCCACTTTGCACAGCACATTTTCCCATTTTGCACAGCACATTTTCCCACTTTGCACATCACATTTTCCCCCTCTGCACAGCACATTTTCCCCCTTTGCACACCACATTTTCCCCCTCTGCACAGCACATTTTCCCATTTTGCACAGTACATTTTCACACTTTGCACATCACATTTTCACATTTTGCACAGCACATTTTCATGCTTTGCACAGCACATTCTCCCCCTTTGCACAGCACATTCTCCCCCTTTGCACAGCACATTTTCCCCCTCTGCACAGCACATTTTCCCCCTTTGCACATCACATTGTCCCATTTTGCACAGCACATTTTCCCCCTTTGCACAGCACATTCTCCCCCTTTGCACAGCACATTTTCACACTTTGCACATCACATTTTCACATTTTGCACAGCACATTTTCATGCTTTGCACAGCACATTCTCCCCCTTTGCACAGCACATTCTCCCCCTTTGCACAGCACATTTTCCCCCTCTGCACAGCACATTTTCCCATTCCCTGTGAGGCTGCCCAGCCCAGGCAGGCTCTGGCACAGGTACATCTGCCGGGTGGACACCGCCCGCAGCAGCTGCTCCCTCAGCTGCTCGATCTTCTCCCTGAGGCTCTGCAGCGAGGACCTGATGGCCACGTTGACCTGGGGGAACACAGACACTGTCACTGGCCTGCTCTGGCAGACCTGCAGGACATTTCATGTACATATACCTCAGGTTTCTGTGATTGAAATGGTTCCCCAGGTATTAAAAGTCTTTTTTCCCAGCCCCACAACAGAAGAAGTCGAGATTCATTGGTTCTGCTTTTCAAGGTTGATTATTTTCTCTTATCTATTCCATTCTTTCTCTGACCTGCTGAGATCTGTCCAGCAGGTCAGGTTGTGGCACAGTCCCTGCCCCTGGGGTGGTGTTGGCTTTTTATACTAAAAACTACCTGTGCTTTATTTACAATAATTTTCCAATACCTATCACCTGTGTTAGGCAGTCTGTCTCTACTCTAAACCAATCCCAAAGTGTCACCATCCCAGCAGAAGATGGAGGACAAGAAGGACAGAACACACCCAGATTCCTCCATCTTTCCTCTTGAACCCCCATTCTAAAACCCCAAAATTCTACTTTTTCACCCTGTGACAAATTCACTATCATTCTACTCAAACTCTTGTGGCCTGTAACTCTTCACACAAAGTCAGTAATTGTTTCCATGGGTTAAAATCCAAAGCACAGGTGGTTTTTACTCTGTGCCAAGGTCTCTGAGCCCCCTGCCAGGGTCTGGAGCCTCCAGGGCAGCCAGAGAAATGTCCTGGGATCTGATATTTATATTTAACTTTTACTGCACAGGTGTGAAGGGCTGCACTGCCAGCCCAGAGAGCCTGTTCAGAGCCAGGAGTCACTGCTTACAAAACAATGGAACAGTTTCACAAACACAACTCTGAGGCATTAATGCTGATGAATATGGAAAGCTGTCTTTCAAGTCTTTATAAACACACTTCTTTATATGGGCAAAACATTTCAGCACATTTTAATATTTTCCAGATAAATTTCCAGCTCTTTCCTCTGATCTTCAGTGAAAATACAGGCAGCAGCTTCTTTTGCCACTGGGTTTCTTCCCCAGCTACCAGGATCAGAGAGGAGGCTGCTACAGGTTCACACATTCCCTGCACTGAACTCCTCCAGACTGGAAACCTAAGCCCCAAAGAAATCCAGATTGTTCCATTTCCCTCCTCAGCAGCACCCAGCTGCCCAGCCCTCTCTGACCACTGAGCAGCCCAAGCCCCAGCTGTGTGTGCTCTCAGTCAAATGTAATTCAGCCATTCTTCCCTGCTGCAAGCAAACCCCAGGCTGGCAGGAGCCCTCCTGCTTTCCCCCCACCCCTTCCCAACTCAAACTCACATTATCCTCAGCTTTTCCTCCTCAGATGTTATTTCTTTTCATTCCAATTATGCAGAAAAAGCCACTCTAACTGCAATTAACAATGCAAGTCGCCCTAATTAAGACTTGCTGTGCCTCTTGTTTACAAGCTGTGGCTCACAAGGGCAGCAAGCCCAGCTGCTGCATGGGGAACTGGAACCAGAGAGGAAAATCTGCTCTCACTCCCAGCCCTGCCCTCCTGGAGCCCCAGAGACAGCAGCAGCAGCAGGGGCAGTGCTGCCAGACCCTGCCTGAGTGCTCTGGGATGGAGCAGGAGAGCCTGAACCCGTCTGGGATGGAGCAGGAGAGAGTGAACCTGTCTGGGATGGAGCAGGAGAGACTGAGAGAGTGAACCTGCCTGGGATGGAGCAGGAGAGTCTGAGAGAGTGAACCTGCCTGGGATGGAGCAGGAGAGAGTGAACCTGTCTGGGATGGAGCAGGAGAGACTGAACCTGTCTGAGATGGAGCAGGAGAGAGTGAACCTGTCTGGGATGGAGCAGGAGAGTCTGAGAGAGTGAACCTGCCTGGGATGGAGCAGGAGAGTCTGAGAGAGTGAACCTGCCTGGGATGGAGCAGGAGAGCCTGAAACTATCTGGGATGGAGCAGGAGAGCCTCAGGAGATTGAACCTGCCTGGGATGGAGCAGGAGAGCCTGAGAGATTGAACCTGCCTGGGAGGGAGCAGGAGAGATTGAACCCCTCAGGGATGGAGCAGGAGAGCTTCAGGAGATGGAACCTGTCAGGGATGGAGCAGGAGAGCCTGAGAGATTGAACCTATCAGGGATGGAGCAGGAGAGCCTGAGAGATTGAACCCCTCTGGGATGGAGCAGGAGAGCCTGAGAGACTCAACCTGTCAGGGACGGAGCAGGAGAGATTGAACCTGTCAGGGATGGAGCAGGAGAGCCTGAGAGACTGAACCTGCCTGGGATGGAGCAGCAAAGCCTGAGAGACTGAACCTGTCTGGGATGGAGCAGGAGAGACTGAACCTGTCTGGGATGGAGCAGGAGAGATTGAATCTGTCTGGGATGGAGCAGGAGAGTGTGAACCTGTCTGGGATGGAGCAGGAGAGCCTCAGGAGATGGAACCTGTCAGGGATGGAGCAGGAGAGCCTGAGAGACTGAACCTGCCTGGGATGGAGCAGGAGAGCCTGAGAGATTGAACCTGTCAGGGATGGAGCAGGAGAGCCTCAGGAGATGGAACCTGTCAGGGATGGAACAGGAGAGAGTGAACCTGTCAGGGATGGAACAGGAGAGCCTCAGGAAACTGAGCCTGCCTGACTGGCTGGGGTTTGCCCTCAAACACCACCAGACACAGCAGGGAGCAGGTGCAGCCAGGCTGAGGCAGCCAAATCCAGCTCTGGACCAAAGCACCCAACGCCCCACAGCACCAGATCCAGACCAGCACAGGGGATCAGAGATCTGGGCAGTGCTGCAGCCTCTGTGGGGCCTCCAGCTCTGCAGTCAGGTAATTAAAGGTAATTAATTCCGTTTGTCCTCAGCTCCAGGTGGAGAATGCTGCATTTGACTGACCCAGAACAGCAACAGAGCACAAAGGTGACACGGCCAAAAAAGTCACCAAATGCAGCAGCCTGGGCAGAAACTGCAGTGAGAACAAAAGATTTCCTCTCCTGTACAGAAAACTAAGGCAGAGGAAAAGTACAAAAAAAAAATAAACCAGTGGAAGTTTTATGATCAGCTGAACAGAGCAGAGTTCACAGATAAGTGCTGGATTAAAATCCTTCCTCGCAGTTTATTTTTCCATTTTAGATTTTGTGCTCTATTTTTGGCTCAGCAACAAGCAAGAAGTTTGTCAGCTGTGCTAATTGCAAAATAGTACAAAAATAAAAGCCTGTTTACACTCTCCCTGAAAGGCCAGTCCTGTACAAAGACATTTCCCTGCATTTCAGCACTCAGCAGGCTCAGGGCACGCGACTGCTCAGCCGTGGGTTTCTCAACAGGCATTTCTGTTATGGAAACACCTCTCTCCTTGTGGGAACCTTGTTTAGAGTAGAATCAAACCCTGCCAAATATTCCCCTTTACCTGTTAATGGATTAAAGGAAGCTGGAAAACACAGGGCACGGGACAGATGATTTTATGAGAAGTCAGCCACCCCTGCAATGTTTCCATAAAACACAACCCTGAGAGTTCCAGCCCCACAAAGGCTCCAAACAGCGCCAGCCCCACGCTCCCCTGGGCTTTGGGCTCCTCAGGGGTGGCACTGATGGCAGGGGAGAACTTTGCCCTCTATAAATACAGACACATTGAGCAGCAATCTTTTTATTGCTCTGCTGTTGTTGAGGTGTCTCTGTGCAATTCTGACACTTCACCATGCCGAAAGCAGGAATTTAATCTGCACCTCCAAACTCTCCAAAGGCAGAGAAAATACTGCTCAAACCCCATTTATTTGGGGTTTCTGAGACCCCTTCTCAGCTCCTGCTGAAGTGAGGCAGCCATGCACTGATTATTGTGCACAGCCTACACACCCTTCCTCAGAACTTCTTCCAAGGAAACATTTCAAAAATGACATTTGATTTGAAGAGTTCTCAGTAAAGTGACCAGACCCCGTGACCAGGCACTGCATTACAGCCCTGATACAGAGAGGGGGAGGAAAAGCACTGGGGCTTTAATTATGCCAATTATTATAAATGACCAACCCAGGGCTTACAGCAATTTTCATCTGAACACAGCCAAGGGAGCAGGTAATGACTCAAAGCTGCTCCTGAAGGAAAGGACGAGGCTTGGAGCCACAGGGAAAGCAGCCTCCTGAAAACCTTTACTTTATTTTATTTCTTACTTGTTTATTCTTTCTTATTTCTTCTTTCTATTTCTTTATTTCACAGGAAGTGGAAAAACATGGACAACACAACATTCCTGGGTGAGCTCCAACTGCTGCTTCTCATTCCTGTTTAACTCTGGACTTGCACTTTGTTAGAAATGCAGCTAAAACAAGGCTGCAAGATTGATACTCCCTCTGATCTGCAGCCACTGCAAAAGACAGGAGCCAGCCCTGGGTGAGGAAAATCCCTGTTCAGAGAGAGGGAACAGAACAGCTGCTGAGCATCCCTGAGAATCCCTGAGCCTCTGGGACAGCTCCATCCCAGCATCCCTGAGAATCCCTGAGCCTCTGGGACAGCTCCATCCCAGCATCCCTGAGAATCCCTGAGCCTCTGGGACAGCTCCATCCCAGCATCCCTGAGAATCCCTGAGCCTTTGGGACAGCTCCATCCCAACATCCCTGAGAATCCCTGAGCCTCTGGGACAGCTCCATCCCAGCATCCCTGAGAATCCCTGAGCCTCTGGGACAGCTCCATCCCAGCATCCCTGAGAATCCCTGAGCCTTTGGGACAGCTCCATCCCAACATCCCTGAGAATCCCTGAGCCTCTGGGACAGCTCCATCCCAGCATCCCTGAGAATCCCTGAGCCTCTGGGACAGCTCCATCCCAGCATCCCTGAACCTCTGGACCAGCTGTATCCCAGTATCCCTGAGCCTCTAGGACAGCTCCATCCCAGCATCCCTGAGAATCCCTGAGCCTCTGGGACAGCTCCATCCCAGCATCCCTGAGAATCCCTGAGCCTTTGGGACAGCTCCATCCCAACATCCCTGAGCCTATGGGACAGCTCTATCCCAGCATCCCTGAGCCTATGGGACAGCTCCATCCCAACATCCCAGCATCCCTGACTCTCTGGACCAGCTCCATCCCAGCATCCCCGACTCTCTGGACCGGCTCCATCCCTCGGGAACAGCCCGGAGCAGGCAGCGGGGCGTGCCCAGCACGGCCACGGCTCCTCCCCGAACCAGCGCTGCTGCACGCACCGATTCACCGCTGCTGACCCCAAACCACCGGGGAGCCGCGGTTCATCCCCAAACTCCCTTCTCGCTCCCCTTAAGGGACAGACAGCGGCGCTGGAACACAGCCTTCCCCTGCGGGTGCCGGCAGCGACAGAGCCCCGGCCCCGACCCGCTCGTCCCTCCGCCCCGCATCCCGGGAATCCCGCCCGCATCCCAGGAATTCTGCCTCCTATCCCGGAATTCCGCCCCGCATCCCGGGAATCCCGCCCGCATCCCGGCAATTCCGCCCCGCATCCCGGGAATTCTGCCTCCTATCCCTGAATTCCGCCCCGCATCCCGGGAATTCCGCCCCGCATCCCGGGACTCTCGCCCGCATCCCGGGAGTTCCGCCCCTCATCCCGGAGTCCCGCCTCGCCCCGCCTCGCCCGTCCCTGCCGGGCACCTTGGCCGAGCTCTCCCCGCTCCGCTGGCAGCGGTTCCGCTCCTGCAGCTTCTCGGCGATGTCCTGGGCGAGCTGGCGGGCGGCGGCGAGCAGCGGGAGCCTGCGGGGACCCCAGAGGCTGAGCCCGGGGCCGAGGGACCGGCCGGGATGGGATGGGATGGGATGGGATGGGATGGGATGGGATGGGACGGGACGGGACGGGACCCGGCGGTATAAGCCTCGGGAGGGGAAGGCACACACAACCATAAAGCCTGGGATGGATTTTGGGAAAGGACCCGGGAAGGGGAGGCACAGCACGCCCAAACACAGGGACACCGGGATGGGCTCTGGAACAGGACCCGGAAACACACAGCACCCCCGAACAAACACTCGCACACCGGGACGGGCTTTGGAAAAAGATCGGGGCACACACAGCAGCCCCAAACACACAGCACCCCGGAACAGACACACGCACACCGGCTTTGGGAAGGCACACCCCGCACAGCCCGGCCCGCCCGGCCCCGCTCCCGCCCGTGCCGGGCCCCGCAGGCTCCGCAGGCTCCGCGGCCCCGGCAGGGCCGGTCCCGGCCCGGTGCTGACCCGGTCCCGACCCGCATCCCTGGCCCGGCCCGGCCCGGCCCGGCGCTCACCAGGGGTCCGGAGCCATCGCGGCCCCGGAACCTTCGCGGCGCTTCCGCCGGATCCGCCCGGACGCGCCGCGCGCAGGCGCCGGGAGGGGACGGAGGGGAAAGGGAAATGGGAGAGGGAACCGGGAGAGATGGAGAGAGGGGAGAGATGGAGAGGGGAGAGATGGGGAGGGGAGAGAGGTACCGGGGTACGGGTCCGGGGAGCGCAGCCAGCCCCAGGGGTGCGGGGAGCGGGGCCGATGGCGCAGCGGCTCTACCGTGCAGGGCAGGCGGCGGAGGGGAGAGACGGGTGTTGGGGACAGAGGGGCAGGGGCCGATGTTCGGGACAGACGGACGGATGTGCGGAGAGCAGGGACAGATGCAATGTTCGGGGTTTAAGGGACAGACGGACAGATGTGCGGGGAGCAGGGACAGATGCAGTGTTCGGGGTTTAGAGGGACAGATGTGCGGGGAGCAGGGACAAATGCAGTGTTCGGGGTTTACGGGACAGATGGACAGAGGTTCCGTGCACAGAGCGGGCACGGAGCTTTGCAGTACAAGGGGCAGAAGTGGTGGGGTGCAGAGGTGCGCGGTACAAGGTGCAGATGTGCACAGCACAGCACCAGAGCTGTCCCCACCCCTCCCTGCAGCCACGCAAACCCCACACTGAGCGGTGGCACCGATTCCCTTCTGCAAACCCCCAGCCCTGTCCCTGTCCCTGCCCATCCGCAGTGACATCGCTGCACTCCCTGTCCCCATCCCCGGTCCCGGTGACACTGGCGCTGCTGGCACTGGCGCTGTTTTGGCTGCGGTGGGCGCAGCCCCTCGCTCCAAGCCCTTCCCATCCCTGATCCGCCGGGATTTGGCCTCTCCCTTTGTTTTTGGATGCGATCGGTGACGCAAATCGGGCACAAACCTGAGTGAGGAGCAGCTTCGGGGCGCTGCAAGCGAGGCTTTATCGCCCTCGTGACGGTGTTGCTGGGCCTGCTGATAACGGCTGCGATGACGGCAGCGATAAGGACAATCACAACAATGTTGATAACGATATTGATAACGAGAACGAGCGCATCTCCTCATTCCCGGGGCTGATCCCCGCTCCGCTCCCCCGTTCAGCGGAAGCAGAACAGCAGAAGCAATCCGGTTTTAAAGGCAAATAAAGATCCTTTAAAAGGTTAGGATGCCTATAAAAGTGTCCGCTAAGTGCAGCCCGAGCTGAGAGCAGCGCTGTGGAACCGGGGCGGTGTCCCGGGAGCTCTCCAGCTGCTGGAGGCCGCTTTTCCTCCAGCCCAGCCCCTCTGTCCATGAGCACAGCGCTCATTCTGCTCTGCAGCGCGTTGTGGGGCTGGAACCGATCGGTACCGAGCATCTCCCGCTCATTCTGCAGCTCTGCAGCGCGTTCTGGGGCTGGAACCGATCGGTACCGAGCATGTCCCGGGGCACACCGGGAACGCCGGAGCCCCGCGGCCGGGCCGCAGCAGCCGCAGCCCGAGCGGAGCACGAAGGTTATCCTCGGGAAAATCAAGGGTTCATTTAGTGCCCGTGTTGCCGTTCGATGCTATCTCGGCCCGCGGGGTGTTTACAGCCCCCGGCCGGGCCCGGCGCGGAGCTGGGGCAGGAAGGGGCGATGCGGGCGGGAGCCGCTCCACCCCTCGCTGTGTTTACCCCAAATAAACCGCGGGGCCGGGGCCGGCCCGCACCTTAAAAGCGCGGGCAGGTGCGGGGCAGAGCGGACCCGGCAGGGGTGGCCGAGCTGGCAGATGCTGCAGCTGGGGCTCAGCCTGCCCCGCTGCCCCGGGGGCGCGGCCGCCGCCTTCCCCATGGCCGAGCCGGCGGCGGGCGAGGAGCCGGGAACGGGCCCGGGTGAGTGCGGGACCGAGCGGGACCCGCCCGTGCCGGGCACGGGGCCGGGGGAGTGCGGGACCGAGCGGGAGCGCAGGGGCTGGGGCACAGCCGGGTCCTGCCCCGAGCCCCCGCTCGTCCCGGGCCGGGCACAGCCGCAGCCTCCGTTCAGCACCCGGGGCACCGGCGGTCGGGCGGGCTCGGGCTGATGCTCCTCGGTACCCGGGCAGGGCAGCGCCCTCAGAGAGGAATTTGGGGTGCAAGCAGCCCCTGATCGCCCCCCGGTGATGTCTCAGCCTGGTTTCTGTGGCCAGGAGCCCCCGTGACTGTGTGGGCTCAGGCTGTGTCCGGGACAGGAGCCGGCCCGAGCGGCTCCGGATGCAGCAGCTCCTGCCCTGAACCAGGCTGAGCCCGACCCGCTGCTCCCGCTGGCCTTGGGCAGGCGCCAAACTGAGCTGGAGAGCGAGAGCCAGAGCCGGGAGCTTTGGGAGGGGGGAAAAGCCCCTCACGGTGTGAGAAGCAGCCCTGACCGGGGCCGGGAGCTCTGGGAGGGGGGAAAAGCCCCTCACGGTGCGAGAAGCAGCCCTGACCGGGGCTGGGAGCTTTGGGAGGAGGGAAAAGCCCCTCACGGTGCGAGAAGCAGCCCTGACACCCAGCTGGGACCTGGCCCCACGCTTCTCCGGGGCCGGAGCTGATGGGAGCCGGAGAGGGCAAAGCCTGAAACGCTTCCCTTTGTGGGGAGAGCAAAGAAATGCAGGACGCGGCTGTGAGACTTGAGAGCACCGTGAGCCGGGGTGGAGCGCCGCTGGTGGGGCGGGAGAGGCGATCAATAAAAGCTCCTTGTCCCGCAGAGGCGCCGGGCTCATCCCCGGTCACCATCGTGGTCACGTCCGAGGCCGACACCTGGGACATCGACACCTCCCCGGGCCGGGGCTGCGGGCCCTTCGTGGACTGGGCCAAGATGCCGGAGGCGCAGGGCCCGGCGCGGATCCCGCGGGACGTGCTGGGCCGGCCCCCGAAGGAGCTGAAGCGGCTGGCGAGGGAAGGCTGCTGGGCCGGGAGCCACGCGGGCCGGGCCCGGCTCTACCCGCGGCTCATCCAGCGCGTCTCCTGCCGCCTCGTCACCCCCGACGCGCTCGCGTACCGGGACGTGGCCGGCCGGCTCTTCGGGAAGCGCAGCGTCAGCTCGCACCCCCTGCCCGAGTTCCTGGAGGGCTGCCCCGTGCCCACCTACTGCCTCGGCCCGCACGGGGTCGCGGCCCTGAAGAAGATCCTCATCTGCGTGGGCGCCCTGTTCCCCGACATCACGCACAGCCCGCTGCTGCCGGCGCTGGCGGCGCTGCTGCTGCACTACAGCGAGGACGAGGCGCAGTGCTTCGAGAGCCTCTCGCGCCTCATCGCCAGCAACGCTCCCCACGCCGCCTACATCGACCAGTCCTTCCTGGCGCACCAGGCCTCCTGCATGACCTTCGGGGACCTGGCCAGCAAGCACTGCCCCGCGGCTCACAAGCTCATCGCCGGCGCCGCCGACAACGTGCTCGAGGTCTACTCGGAGTGGCTGTCGTGGCTCTTCCCCGGGCTGCCCTTGGCCTACGCCGTGCGCGTGCTGGACGTGTTCCTGCTGGAGGGCCAGAAGGTGCTGTACCGCATCGGCCTGGCCCTGCTGAAGCAGTTCAGGCTCTCGGCGGCCCCGGCCGGGCCGCAGGGCTCCGACATCAAGGCCGAGCTGCGGGCTTTCGTCAGGAACATCGCCCAGCACGTCAGCGTGGACAAACTGCTGGAGAGAGCCTTCGGCATCCGCCTCTTCTCCCGCAAGGAGATCTGGCTGCTGCACATGGCCAACAGGAAGGCCTTGGTGGAGAGGGGCATCACCGTGGTGCAGAGGAGGTGAGGAGAGCTCTGCGCTCCCAGCTCTGGGGCTGAGCCGGCAGAATGGGAGCTCCTGTGGAGAACCCTGGGGGAGCTGCAGGAACCTCCCGCAGCTGTGGCTGTGCTGGGCCCTCGCAGCCCCTGGGGGACCCTGTCAGGGGACACGGCACAGCCAGAGCCAGGGACCCTGTCAGGGGACACGGCACAGCCAGAGCCGGGGACCTGTCAGGGTACACGGCACAGCCAGAGCTGGGGACCTGTCAGGGGACACGGCACAGCCAGAGCCAGGGACCCTGTCAAGGGACACGGCACAGCCAGAGCCAGGGACCCTGTCAGGGGACACGGCACAGCCAGAGCCAGGGACCCTGTCAGGGGACACGGCACAGCCAGAGCTGGGGACCCTGTCAGGGCTCAGCAGAGCTGGGAGTGTTGGCAGGGAGCTCACGGTGCTCAGGGCAGGGCAGAACCTGCTGCAGGGGCTGTGCCCCTAAAGCAGAGGCCCCCAGCCCCCTGATGTCCGTCCCCCCCAGGCCGTCCTTCCACCTGGCCGTGGACATGCAGAAGTTCAGCTCCAGCACGGTCACGGCGCAGGAGATGCGCCTCGTCTGGTCCTGGCTCCCCGAGCGCTTCTCGCTCTTCCCCCCGCTGCTGCTCTTCTCCACCTCCCAGGACGGCTGCAGCCTGCAGAGGTGAAGCTTCCCCTGCCCCGGGGCCGGGTCGGGCACGGGGGAACGTGGGCAGGGCTTGGTGCTGGAGGGAGGAGCAGCACGAGTGACCTGGGCACCTCTGGGGCTGCTGGGGATCCTCCTGGGCTCGATTCGGGGACAGCCAGCACACCCTGCCCGGGGACAGCCTGCACACCCTGCCCGGGGACAGCCTGCACACCCTGCCCGGGGACAGCCTGCACACCCTGCCCATGGACAGCCTGCACACCCTGCCTGGGGACAGCCTGCACACCCTGCCCAGGGACAGCCTGCACACCCTGCCCATGGACAGCCAGCACACCCTGCCCGGGCACAGCCTGCACACCCTGCCCAGGGACAGCCTGCACACCCTGCCCAGGGACAGCCTGCACACCCTGCCCGGGGACAGCCTGCACACCCTGCCCGGGGACAGCCTGCACACCCTGCCCATGGACAGCCTGCACACCCTGCCTGGGGACAGCCTGCACACCCTGCCCAGGGACAGCCTGCACACCCTGCCCAGGGACAGCCTGCACACCCTGATCGGGGACAGCCTGCACACCCTGCCCAGGGACAGCCAGCACACCCTGCCCATGGACAGCCTGCACACCCTGCCCAGGGACAGCCTGCACACCCTGCCCGGGGACAGCCAGCACACCCTGCCCAGGGACAGCCAGCACACCCTGCCCATGGACAGCCAGCACACCCTGCCCGGGCACAGCCTGCACACCCTGCCCGGGGACAGCCAGCACACCCTGCCCATGGACAGCCTGCACACCCTGCCCATGGACAGCCTGCACACCCTGCCTGGGGACAGCCTGCACACCCTGCCCAGGGACAGCCTGCACACCCTGCCCAGGGACAGCCTGCACACCCTGCCCGGGGACAGCCAGCACACCCTGCCCAGGGACAGCCAGCACACCCTGCCCGGGGACAGCCTGCACACCATGCCCGGGGCTCCAGCTGCCCCCAGCCCACCCTTGTCCATCCCTGCAGGTTCTACACGTGCTGTGAAGGCTACGAACCCACGGTGCTGCTCATCAAAACCACCGAGGGGGAGGTGAGCGTTGCCAGGCAGGGCTGGGGAAGGGGACGGGCTGGGTGACCCCCCTGGCACTGCTGGGAGCCCCCACGGGCTGTGTGCTCCCTGTGCTGCCCCGGCCCGGGTCTGCCCCAGCTCCCAGGGCAGAGCAAACTGCCCCTGTGCCACCAGGACACAGCTCAGCCGGGGGAACCAGGAGGAGAGGGTGAGGGCAGAGAGGCCGCGGGTGAGAGTGATCCACGCCCTGAGCTCCCTGTGCTCTCTCCCAGGTGTGTGGGGCCTTTCTCTCCTCCGACTGGGCCGAGAGGAAGAAGAGCGGAGCCGCCTCGGGCTTTTTCGGGACGGGGGAGTGCTTTGTGTTCACTGTAAGTCACGGTTTGTGTCTCTGTCCCCTCATCGCTGTCCTGCCAGGACGCGCCGTCCCTTCCCTGCCCGGGCCCCACCCGGAGCAGCAGCAGCAGCTTCCCCCGGGCTCACCAGGTGTGTCCCGTGCCCAGGTGCGCCCCGAGGCAGAGAGGTACGAGTGGGTGCTCATCCAGAAGCCGGAGCTGGCCAAGGCCGTGCCGCGCTCCCGGCAGCGCTCGCCCTCCCCCGCTCCCGCATCCCCGCTCGGCTCCTCCCGGGACAGCTCCAGCCCCAAGCACCTGGCCGTGCCCTCGGCGCCGGGCAGAGGCCGCCTGTCCCCGTTCCTGGCCACCCGGCACTTCCTGCTGCCCTCCAAAACTGCCTCCATGTTCATGTCCGGCTCCCGGGACGGCATCGTTATCGGTAAGGTGGGGTCGATATCGGTAAGGGGGGATCGTTATTGGCAAGGGGGTATTAATAAGGGGGGAGCGATAAAGATAAGGAGGGTGGATATCGGTAAGGGAGGATTGTTATTGATAAGAACAGTCAATATCAATAATGGAGGATCATTATCGATCAGGGGGATCAATATCGGTAAGAGGGAATCGTTATTGGTAAGGCAGGATCATTATCAGCAACAGGGATCGTTATCAATAAGGTGAAACTGCTACTGATCATAGGGATCATTATTGATAAGGGGAGATTGGTATCGATAAGGGGGGGGATCCCTATCAGTAAGAGGGGATCCCTATCGATAAGGGGCGATCCCTATCAGTGTGGGGGGATCTCTATCAATAAGCGGGGGATCCCTATCAGCTCCCCGGAGCTCCGGTTGGGGATATCGGGGTAAAGTCCGGGCAGGCGAGGGCAGCTCCCCTTCCCCAGCCCGGGAGCTCCTCCCGAGAGCCCCAGGGGGACCCCAGAGCCCCAACCCCGCCGGGGTTCGCTGCCCGGGCCCGGGGCGGCCCTGCCCAGCCCTTCCCCGGCTCCGGGGGCGGCCCCGGCCCGGCAGGCCCGGCCCGAGCCCAGCCCGCGCTGCCCTTGCAGGCGGAGGGGGAGGCCAAGCGCTGTCCCTGGACGCCAGCCTGCTGCGGGGACACACGGAGCGCTGCGAGACCTTCGACAACCCCCCGCTCTGCCGGGACAACTTCCAGGTGCAGCTCCTGGAGGTGTGGGGCTTCCAGAGCGCCTAGGGGCCCTGGGGACACCCCGAGTGCCACCCGTGGGCACGGGCACGGGCACCGGGACCCTCCCTGCGCTGGCACCCCCGGCCGGGCTGGGGCCTCCTGGGCGGCTGCTCCGGTCCCGAGGGCCCCTCCATGGGCAGAACGGAGTGGAGCAGAGCAGAATGGATGAACCAGAGCAGAATGGAGCAGAGCAGAGCAGAACGGATTCACCAGAGCAGAATGGAGCAGAGCAGAGCAGAACGGATCAACCATTCTGGATCAGACTGGATTGAATCAGGTGGCAAAGCCCTGCCGCAGTTTGTGGGTGCAGTGACAGCTCCGGGGGGACCCCGCATTTGGGGCTGAGCCCTTTGCTCTGTCCCCAGCCCAGGGCTGGCGTGGGGCTGCAGGGTGGACATGGAGATCTCCCAGTGGGATCACCAGGATGGGCCATTTTAACATGGAATGGGAATGTTTGGTGTTCTCTGTCAGACATGGGAGGGTTGGAGGCCACGGGGAACCCTCTGGCTGCAGCAGGAGAACCTCTGCCACCCCAAACACACTTTCATGGATGGGGTCACCTCTCACCCATCCCAGCCCTGTAGCCACTCAGGGCAGGAGCTGTGGCTGGAGGGCACAGCAGGAGCAGTGATGGCAGAGCTCCCATGGGGATGGGCATGGGCACACCAGGAATGGCTCCACAGAGCCTCCACGGGGTACCCAGGCACACCAGGAATGGCTCAGAGCCTCCACGGGGTACCCAGGCACACCAGGAATGGGGTGTCTGGGCCAGAGCCACCAGGAGGGGAATCAGCAGATTGAGAAGTGCCCAGGGGAAGGGAATTCCGGCAATGAGAAGTGTGACCACTGACTCATTTACCACCCACTCGAACAGAGCTGAGCTGGCTCCAAAGGAGGGGAGAGCTGCTCCTGTGACTGATCAGGATACACCCAGCAAACAGGGATGGGATGCCAATTAATAAAAAGCAAACATTAATAAAGCGATGTGATCAGCAATTAGCGGAAGCTGATGTCCTCGTTTGTTAAAATGTGTAAATGGTGCCGAGCTGTGATGAGCAGGGAGCTTTTTGTGGAATCCCCAGCTCCTGCTTTGGCCAGCCGGAATAAAGAAATTCCAGCAGGAATGGCCGGGCTCGGGCGGGAGCTGCTGCTGCCCGCCGGGAACGAGCCGGGGCCGGGCCAGCCCTGCCCGTGCCCAGCGGCACCGGGTGGCAGCAGGACACGGCCCTGGGGACAGCAGCTCCGGGGACCTGAGGGTGGAACTGCGAGAAGAGCTCGGCTTTAACGTGGCACCTCTGTTTTCCACCCAAGCAAGCCTCACCCACGGCCTGCAGGGCGCAGGGGATGGGGACAGCCCGCAGCTCCTCACCTGGCATCCCCAACAGTGAGGAGCTGATGCCATCCCCAGGCGCCGGGAGAAACAGCAGCGGGTTTGCCCAGAGAGAGCCGAGGGCAGCCGGGCACTGCCCTGGGCAGGGCTGTGCCACCCACAGCAGGGCACTGGGTGGAGCTGAGGCCACTCAGACCCTACCAGGGCCCAGCAGCCCAGCACAAAATCCCCCAAACCCGCTGGATGTCTCAAGCAGCGTTGCAAAGCTGGCCGGGGAAGAAAGGAAAAGACTCAGGGAGCTGTCACTGGTTAGAAACTCTGCTCCCTCCTTTCCTCATCCGCCAGAACTCTTGCAGTGAACCAGAGGAATTTCCCAGCACGGCACTGCGGCTGCCAGAGCGAGGCGCTCCGCTTGTGCTTTTGTGTCCCGTTCGTCCTCTCCCCTTTGCTTCCCCGTGAATTCCCCTTGCCGGGAATTCAGCCCGGTTTGGTCAGGAGTGCCTCAGCAGCGCCCTCGCAGAGCCCGCTCTGCACCGCTCCGTCCCTGGGAGGGATGGACTGCACATCCCAGGATTGCACATCCCAGGATTGCATTGTGTGGGATGGACTGCACATCCCATGGGCTGCACATCCCAGGATTGCATTGTGTGGGATGGACTGCACATCCCATGGGCTGCACATCCCATGGACTGAACATCTCAGGATTGCACATCCCATGGGCTGCACATCCCAGGATTGTTGTGTGTGGGATGGACTGCACATCCTAGGATTGCATTGTGTGGGATGGATTGCACATCCCAGGACTGCACATCCAGGACTGCACATCCCAGGACTGCACATCCCAGGATTGCATTCTGTGGGATGGATTGCACATCCCAGGACTGCACATCCAGGACTGCACATCCCAGGACTGCACATCCCAGGATTGCATTCTGTGGGATGGATTGCACATCCCATGGACTGCCCACTGAGGCTGGGAAGTGCAGGTGGGTGCCGAGTGCTCTGCCTCTGGCGTGGCCTTTCCAGGAACAGCGGCGGAGTTGTTCCGTTTTGGCTGCAATTCCCGCGGGGTTTTCACCTCCTGTGGTTTGGAGGCGTTCGGGAACCCCCCAGCCCCCCGTGGCTCAGGGTGAGGGGCTCTGCCCCCAGCGCTGCTCCGGAGGATGCGGGGCAGGCAGGGAGGGCTGCAGGTCACCGAGGCTGCCCCACAGCTCGGTAGGAAAAGGAATGATTTGGGGCACAATTCCCGCCCCCTCCGTGCTGCAGCCAGGCAGAGTTTGCAGCTCCACAGCTGCAGGTGCTGCACAGCTGTCCCGGAGCGGGCAGGATCCCGGGGATGTGACACCGCTGTACGCCGGGGATGTGACACCGGATGTGACACCGCAGTCCGTGCTGCTGCATCCCTGTCCAGGGTCCTGCAAGCCCTGCAAGGACAAGGAGCTCTCCTGAGCTCAGGCACAGCTTGAACCTGTCCCCAAGCATCCCCCGTGCCTCCCCCGTGACTGCTCTGAACCCGGGGGCTGCAGAACGCAGGCAAAGAGGAGTGGAGCGGCAGTCTGAGCTGACACCGGTGCCAACGCGGCTGTCCCCGTGCCCGGGCAGCCTGGCCTGGCCGCTCCGACAGGGAGCATCCCTGCTCCATGCACAGCTGCAGGCTGACGGGAAGGAATTCCCGCACGTTCCATGCTGGGAGGAAGGGAATGCGCCGGGAACAGCGCAGGTAGAAATCCTCACGGAGGGTGGCACCCTCACCCATCGCCTGCCCCAGCTCTGAGGCAGCCCGGGAAACATTCCCTGCTCACTCAGCGCGGCAGGAACAGCGCTCAGGTCAGCCCGGGTGAGGCCGGGTCATGCCCAGGCACTGCCGGCTCCAGGGCTTGGGGAGGGGAAACCAGAGAGTCAGGACAGGGCTCACTGCAGCTCCGCAGGAAAACTCGGGGCTAAACCCCCTCAGTTCAGCTCATTCCCTGCCGCGAAGCCCAAAAGCTGTGCAGGGAGCAGAGGCAGGCTGATCCATCCCCAAAAGCTGTGCAGGGAGCAGAGGCAGGCTGATCCATCCCCAAAAGCTGTGCAGGGAGCAGAGGCAGGCTGATCCATCCCCAAAAGCTGTGCAGGGAGGAGAGGCAGGATGATCCATCCCCAAAAGCTGTGCAGGGAGCAGAGGCAGGCTGATCCATCCCCAAAAGCTGTGCAGGGAGCAGAGGCAGGCTGATCCATCCCCAAAAGCTGTGCAGGGAGGAGAGGCAGGATGATCCATCCCCAAAAGCTGTGCAGGGAGCAGAGGCAGGCTGATCCATCCCCAAAAGCTGTGCAGGGAGCAGAGGCAGGCTGGCTCCAGCCACCCCTCCGGAAAGCAGAAGCTGCCTGTGAGGGCTGCAGCAGCTGCACTCTGCCCCAGCAGAAAAGGGGGTGAACCTGGCTTTATCTGCCTCCCAAATGCAGTCCCGAGCCACAGGATGTGGCAAGACTTGGCTCTGGGGGTCCAGACAAGGAAAAGGCAGAGACTCAACAAGGGAGGACAGTCAATAGAGTCACGTCCTCCATCCTGCTCACACGGGGGATCTTCCTGCCCACCTGCAGACCCCACATCCTGCTCAGGGCCGCTCTCACTCTATGGGAGGGCTGGGGCAGCCTCCCTGCGCTGCCCTTGGAGCTGGGCTCGGCTCCTGGAGCTGCCTCCCAGCCGGGGCAGGAGGGTGGGATGGGCACTGCCCTGGCACTGCCCAGGCACGCCCCACTGCCTGAGGTCTGTGTGATCCCCCAGACCCAGCCCAAATGCACAACTGCTCCCAGCTGGGAAAAGGCTCCCAGCAGCTCCAGGGAGACAGGAAACATCTGCATTGTCACAGCTGGCGGGTGCTCTGCAAACACAGGATGTGTTCATTAAACAGCCCCTTTCCCCCAGGCTGGTGTGAGGTGGGCTGTGCTCAGGTGGGAGCCGTGCAGCCCCACCAGCTCTGCTCCAGCTCCTCTCCAGTCCCACCAGCTCTGGAGCAGCTCTGGGCAGTTTGGGCTCTGCACTGACCCCCTCCACGGGGATGTGGGTGGTGATGCAGGGGAGTGGAGGGATGGATGGACAGAGGTCCCCACTGCTCCTGCGTGGGCAGAGACCCCATGGTCGGTGCCCCACTGCACTGAGAGCCCTGCCCAGGCTGCGTTGGGCCACACTGAGACAGCAAAGGCTGGAACAGCCCCTGGACCTGAAATGATGCGTCCCAAGAAGCTCTGCTCTTGTTTCTTCCACAGACTTGCTTTTAGTCTGCAAGGAAAAGAAAATGATTCCACACCAGGCACCATGCCATGCAGCAAATGTCCCTTTTGTCCCCACGGGCTGTCCCTCTCTCTTTAAAGCCATCTGGGAGCCCCTCAGACAGGGAGGTTTGCTTGTGCCCTGAGGATGCCCCAGATCTGAGCTCCCAGCCTGGATCCCCTGTCCACTGAGGAGAGAGGGATGTGTGGCACATGCAGCTCACCCTCTCCAGAGCTAAATGGAGGCCTCTCAGTGCTAAGCTAAATTAACCTTGAAAAATTCATTTCACAAATGACTGCAGCAATTAGCTGCTCTTAATGAGCTGCTTCACTCAGGCTGATGTCTGAAGGTCCTGGAGGAAATCAGAATCTGCTGCTCATGGCCCTGACAGCTGATGGCTGATGGGAACTGGCAGCCCCTTCCCACCTGCTTCCCAGGGAGGAATTCCCACATTTGTGCCTCCAGTTTTCTGCTGAAGACTCTTGAGCTCAAAGCTCTGCTGCTGCACCACTGATTGCCAGGGACAAGGAATGACAGTGATTTTCCATCAGGTGATAGGGGGGACAAAGCCTGGTAGCATTTTTGGGTGAAATCCACAGGGAAAGAGCAAAGGAATTGTGCTGGAGCTGCAGCCAGGTGTGGGAACGTGCAGCAGCTCCCTGGCTCTACTGCAGAGGGGCAGCATCCAAACCCTGCCCCAGCACTGCAGGAGCTGTGACTGCCCACGGAAGTGCCCAGGGCAGGGCAGTGAGGCCTGGGCTGGGGCGGGCTGGGCTGGCTCAGAGCAGGACCCTGCCCTTCAGCAGGTGTTTCTGGGCATCTAAAGCAACACAGGCTTAGAAGGAATACAGGGAATATTTATTGCTGTAAAAGGTGCCATAAAGTGCGACTGTCGTAAAAGCTGTCGTAAAGCACGACTGTCGTAAAACTGCCGTAAAGCGCGACTGTCGTAAAACTGCCGTAAAGCAGCACTGTCCTAAAAGGTGCCGTAAAGCAGCACTGTCGTAAAAGGTGCCGTAAAGCGCGACTGTCGTAAAACTGCCGTAAAGCGCGACTGTCGTAAAACTGCCGTAAAGCGCGACTGTCGTAAAAGATGCCGTAAAGCAGCACTGTCGTAAAAGGTGCCGTAAAGCGCGACTGTCGTAAAACTGCCGTAAAGCAGCACTGTCGTAAAAGGTGCCGTGAAGCAGCACTGTCGTAAAAAATGCCGTAAAGCAGCGCTGTCGTAAAAGGTGCCGTAAAGCAGCACTGTCGTAAAAAATGCCGTAAAGCGCCACTGTCGTAAAAGGTGCCGTAAAGCAGCACTGTCGTAAAAATGCCGTAAAGCAGCGCTGTCGTAAAAGGTGCCGTAAAGCGCGACTGTCGTAAAACTGCAGTAAAGCGCGACTGTCGTAAAAAATGCCGTAAAGCGCGACTGTCGTAAAAACTGCCGTAAAGCAGCACTGTCGTAAAAAATGCCGTAAAGCGCGACTGTCGTAAAAAGTGCCGTAAAGCGCGACTGTCGTAAAAGGCGCCGTAAAGCAGCATTGTCGTAAAACAGCCGTAAAGCAGCACTGTCGTAAAAGGTGCCGTAAAGCGCGACTGTCGTAAAAGGTGCCGTAAAGCGCGACTGTCGTAAAAGGTGCCGTAAAGCAGCACTGTCGTAAAAGGTGCCGTAAAGCGCGACTGTCGTAAAAATGCCGTAAAGCGCCACTGTCGTAAAAGGTGCCGTAAAGCGCGACTGTCGTAAAAGGTGCCGTAAAGCACGACTGTCGTAAAAAATGCCGTAAAGCACGACTGTCGTAAAACTGCCGTAAAGCGCGACTGTCGTAAAAAATGCCGTAAAGCGCGACTGTCGTAAAACTGCCGTAAAGCGCGACTGTCGTAAAAGGTGCCGTAAAGCGCGACTGTCGTACAAGGTGCCGTAAAGCGCGACTGTCGTAAAAAGTGCCGTAAAGCGCGACTGTCGTAAAAGGCGCCGTAAAGCGCGACTGTCGTAAAAGGCGCCGTAAAGCAGCACTGTCGTAAAACTGCAGTAAAGCAGCACTGTCGTAAAAGGTGCCGTAAAGCGCGACTGTCGTACAAGGTGCCGTAAAGCGCGACTGTCGTAAAAGGTGCCGTAAAGCGCGACTGTCGCAAAAGGTGCCGTAAAGCGCGACTGTCGTAATAGGTGCCGTAAAGCGCGACTGTCGTAAAACTGCCGTAAAGCGCGACTGTCGTAAAAAATGCCGTAAAGCGCGACTGTCGTAAAAGCTGCCGTAAAGCGCCACTGTCGTAAAAGGTGCCGTAAAGCAGCACTGTCGTAAAAAATGCCGTAAAGCGCCACTGTCGTAAAACTGCCGTAAAGCAGCACTGTCGTAAAAGGTGCCGTAAAGCGCGACTGTCGCAACAGGTGCCGTAAAGCGCGACTGTCGTAAAAGGCGCCGTAAAGCAGCACTGTCGTAAAACTGCCGTAAAGCAGCACTGTCGAAAAAGGTGCCGTAAAGCAGCACTGTCGTAAAACTGCCGTAAAGCGCGACTGTCGTAAAAATGCCGTAAAGCGCGACTGTCGTAAAAGCTGCCGTAAAGCAGCACTGTCGTAAAAGGTGCCGTAAAGCGCGACTGTCGTAAAGAATGCCGTAAAGCGCGACTGTCGTAAAACTGCCGTAAAGCGCGACTGTCGTAAAAAAAATGCCGTAAAGCGCGACTGTCGTAAAAAATGCCGTAAAGCAGCACTGTCGTAAAACTGCCGTAAAGCGCGACTGTCGTAAAAATGCCGTAAAGCGCGACTGTCGTAAAAATGCCGTAAAGCAGCACTGTCGTAAAAGGTGCCGTAAAGCGCGACTGTCGTGAAAGCTGCCGTAAAGCGCGACTGTCGTGAAAGCTGCCGTAAAGCGCGACTGTCGTAAAAAGCGGCCGTAAAGCGCGACTGTCGTAAAGAATGTCGTAAAGCGCCACTGTCGTAAAACTGCCGTAAAGCAGCACTGTCGTAAAAATGCCGTAAAGCGCGACTGTCGTAAAAGGTGCCGTAAAGCACGACTGTCGTAAAACTGCCGTAAAGCGTGACTGTCGTAAAAGGCGCCGTAAAGCGCGACTGTCGTAAAGAATGCCGTAAAGCGCGACTGTCGTAAAACTGCCGTAAAGCGCGACTGTCGTAAAAGGCATCGTAAAGCGCGACTGTCGTAAAAGCTCCCGTAAAGCGCGACTGTCGTAAAACTGTCGTAAAGCAGCACTGTCGTGAAAGCTGCCGTAAAGCGCGACTGTCGTAAAAAGCGGCCGTAAAGCACGACTGTCGTAAAGAATGCCGTAAAGCGCCACTGTCGTAAAACTGCCGTAAAGCGCGGCTGTTGTAAAACTGCCGTAAAGCAGCACTGTCGTAAAACTGCCGTAAAGCAGCACTGTCGTAAAAGGTGCTGTAAAGCGCGACTGTCGTATACAGGACACAGTTGTGTTTAAGCACTTTAATGGTCTCTCCCGCCGGGATGTGGCTGCCCCGGAGCCGGTCCCAGCTCTCAGGGCGCTGCTTGAGCTGTTTGTCGCACGGGGCACGCCCGCGGCTGTCACCTCGCCGAGCTCCCCTCGTGCTGCGAGTCTGCCCCTTGCTGCCGCGAGGCTTTAACGGGACACGCCCCCCACCTGCCCGTCGGACCGCCCGGCTCCGGTTCCCGCAGTCCCGCTCCCCCTGCCGCCCCGCCTCCAGGTCCCGACACCCGTTCCCCGGCCCCTCCCGCCAGCCCCGCCTTTGCCATCGCGCCCGTCCCTGGTACCGCGGCCCCCCCCCCAATTCCGCCTCTCCGACCCCGCCCACCAGCGTCACCGCGGCCCCGCCCCCTCCTGTCCCGCCGCTTCCCCCCCGCTCCCCGCGAGCGCGGCCTCTCCTGCCGCCCCCCCCAATTCCCCTCGCCCCCTTTGCCGACGCAGCGCCGGTGGTGCCCGAGTCCCGTCGCTGCTGTGTCTTTGCGGTGCCCTGCGGCTCCCGGATCTGCGGTGCCGAGCACGCCCGGCGCGGCTGCGCTGCTTCCCCAGCGCTCCTTGTGCACGCTGCCGCCCGCCGCCCCCCCCTCCGCCGTTCGAGCGCACGCAGCACACCCCGAGCTGCCCTCGCTCCCCGCGGCACGGCAGATGCCCACGGCTGACCCGGTCCCTGCCGGCGATTCGGCGCAATCCCCCGCTCCCGGCACAGCGCCGGGGCGCCCCAGCCCGCCACGTGCCGGCGCCGCTCCAGCCCAGCCTCCGTCAGCGCCGTCCGTGCCCGCGGGGCCCGCGGCCACCCCAGCCCGGGTGAGGGGCTCCAGCGCCGCACGCCGCGCTCCAGCCGCCCGCCAGCCGAATGCTCGCCAGCCCCCCGGCCCCGCCGCAGCCCCCCGGCGCCCCGCCGCAGCCCCCCGGCCGCGCCGCAGCTCCCCGGCCCGCCCCGCAGCCCCCCGGCCGCCCCGCAGCTCCCCGGCCCCGCCGCAGCTCCCCGGCCCGCCCCGCAGCCCCCCGGCCCGCCCCGCAGCCCCCCGGCCCACCCCGCAGCCCCCCGGCCTCGCCGCAGCTCCCCGGCCGCGCCGCAGCCCCCCGGCGCCTCCACGCCGCTCCTGCCGCCGCCTCCACGCCGCTCCTGCCGCCGCAGCCCCCCGGCGCCTCCACGCCGCTCCTTCCGCCGCCTCCACGCCGCCCCCCCCCGCCGCAGCCCCCCGGCCCCGCCGCCGCCCCCCGCCGCCGCCGCCCCCCGCCGCCTCCACGCCGCTCCTTCGGCCGCTCCTTCCGCCGCCTCCACGCCGCCCCTTCCGCCGCCCCCCCTTCCCCCGCCCCCCGCCGCTCCTCCCGCCCCTCCTCCCTCCGCAGCCCCCCGGCCCCGCCGCAGCCCCCGGCCCCGCCGCAGCCCCCCGCCGCCTCCACGCCGCTCCTCCCGGGCATCATCTCCCACTTTCCCCAGTGCGGCGTGCTCAGCTCCCTGCCCTGAGCTCACGGCTGGGATGGTCCCCGTGGAACACCGGGCACACAGCAGTTCCTGCCCGGCATTCCCCGGGCAGTGCCACTGCACGTGGCTGTGGGATTGAGGCAAATCTTTTCCCACGGCAGCATCCCTGGCAGTGTCCATCCACAGGCGCCACTGCAGGGCCAGCAGGGGAGAAAACACCAAACATCGGGGGCAGCTCCTTTCTGAAATCCCCACGGAGCTGTCACCCACAAACCTGAAAGCAGAGTGATCCCAACCAGCACAGGGCAAACCTGGATGGGACTGAGCCTCGGAATGTGCTGCAGTCTCCAGTTTTTGTGCCACAAGTGTCAGGGAAATAAGGGAAGCTGGGGCAGGATGTTGTAGGGTTTTGCTGAGCCGCACAAAAAAAAAATGTGTGCAAGGATTTGAAATGTCCCAAGGCAGAATCCAGATCCCAAGCCGGCTGTTTGCCCAAAGCTTTGTCATTTCCTGGGCAGTGTCATTAAAGAGGGATTGAAGGGTTCAAACCCACTCCATACAGGGTAGATTTTGCAATCCATCCCAGAGCTCTTTCTAAGTATTGCTCGTACTTGGCAGGCAGGAAAAGCACAAATCCTTCCAGGTCTGGCATTTTCTGCTCAGATCTGCTTTCCAGGAGCTGCTTGCACTTCACTTCCCAGCTCATCCCATCCATGGCATGGATGGGATGGCTCTGCCAGGGCACAGGAACAGGCACAGGGCTCTGGCCATGCCTGGGTTACAGAGGGCAGGTAAATCCTCCTGCTTGTTCCAGCCCTCCACACCGTGTGTGTGTGTTTGTGTGTGTGTTTGTGTGTGTGCACCCCAGCAGAGCTCCCAGCACGTTCCTCAGGATTTAATCATCCTGAGGGTGAGGAGGGGACATTCCCAGGGCAGGGAGGGAGAGGAGAGGAGAGGAGAGGAGAGGAGAGGAGAGGAGAGGAGAGGAGAGGGAGAGGCAAAGGAGGAGAGTAGAGAGGAGAGGGACAAATTGTTTTGGGTGCCTGCATGGCCCTGGCTGGGTTATTTATAAGGGCTGAGGTCAGGATCAAACACCCTCAGCTCTGCTGCGTGAGTAAACGGCTCCAGGGCTCTGAGATCAACCTCCAAATACAGCCTGGACATACAGCCTGGTCCTACATCCTGGTCTCACAGCCTGCTCCCACAGCCTGTTCCTACTGCCTGTTCCTACAGCCTGGTCCCACACCCTGGTCCCACACCCTGGTCCCATACCCCGGTCCTACAGCCTGGTCCCACACCCTGGTCCCACACCCTGGTCCCACACCCCGGTCCCATACCCCGGTCCCACAGCCTGGTCCCTGGTCCCCAGGAGTCACCCCCAGCCCGGGTTCTGCTCCCCCTGCTCCTGCACAAGGCAGACAGAGCAGGCTCAGAGCAGCTCTCAGTGCCCAGCCCTGCCCAGGGCCACGGGAATTCCCCTCCCCAGGTGTTTTCAGCATGGTTCCTTCCTGGAGATCCCCGTCCCTCCCACCCAGCTGGACCTTGGCTGTTTGTCCGTCCCTGCCTGTGGGAAGGGGCTCCGACCATCCCAGGGCTGGGGCTGCCCCTCATCCCCAGCACCACCCAGCCCCAGGCAGAGCCCTCGGTCAATCCTGAGCACCCAGGGCACAGAGCTGCCCCTTCCCACCCTCAGCCCTTCGCTGTGCCCAGGAGGAGGCAGGCGAGGGTGGGATGGAGCAGAACCAAAGGCTGCCTGAACGCTGCTGACGTTTATCAAGGGCTTGCTCAGCCAGGCCAGCAAACATCACCAGGATCTGTGGGAAAAGTGGGATCCTCATGGCAATTCACACTCCAACTGCTGCCTTATCTCCTGCAAGCCTTATCTCATGTGAGCTGCAGCTATTTTCCTTTCAACCCAGTAAAAATGTGTCAGTTTTATATTTATATATTAGGCCACAATCCCACGGGAAATTAATTTGCCCAAGAGCAGAAATGCTGTCATCGCAGGCATCAGTCAGTCTGGGAATGGGGATCTCCAGACCAGGCCCTGAAATCAGGGAAATGCCTTAAAATAACAACCACAGGAGGATGTGGGAGACTGAGCAAATTACAGCAGCTCCTTCCTCCCTGCAAATGCATTTGAGGCATTTTGTGCTGGAGACACAAATGCAGAGCCAGGGGCTCGGTGTGACCCCATCCCTGGGAGTCACAGGGAGGGGAAGGGGCTCACCCACACAAGCCAGGGGATGGGGAGGGAGGGTCCCCAGTCTGTCCCTGAATCTCCTGGGTGTCCCCACAGACCCTAAGCAGGGACAGGGGGTCCTGGGCATCACCACGTCCCCACCAGCTGTGCCACAGCAGCTCTGGGTGCCTGCAGTGCCCCAGGGAGCCTCATCCCACCCCAGTCCAGGCAGGTCTGGGAGCCAGAGGGATCCCCTGGCCCTGCTGGGACAGTGGGTGGGGGGACAGAGACCCCTTCCCTTTGGGGCAGCTCCCTGTGGCACTGGCACTGCCTTCCTCTGCTTCCCAGCTTTGCAGATAAATGGGATAAATAAATAAATTCTTCCTTCACATCCACGGGCTTCCTTTAAGCCTCAAAATGTTCCTTTAAGTCTCAAAAGGTTCATTTAAGTCTCAAAACCTTCCTGGGAGCTCTTGTCCTCCCCTCCCTGCCCTGGCCGTGCAGAGCACACAGGCTGGGCTCGGCTCTGTTATCTCTCCATTAATAACACACCCGGGCCCTCCAGGTCCCATGAATAATCCCTGATTTCTCATCGAGACACTCCCACCATTGAAAGCACTCAGGCTGGGCTGGCAGAACCCTGATTTACAGCCAAAAGCACCAAAGCCATGCCAGCCTCTTCTTCTCACCAAACCCAGTGTGCGCAGCGAGGGGATGGACGCCCAGGGAGCTGGCATGGGCTGGGGGGGCTGTGCAGATAAGGGGGCTCTGAGATGCAGATAAGGGGGTTCTGGGGGGTTCTGAGATGCAGATAAGGGGGTTCTGGGGGTCCTGAGGTGCAGATAAGGGGTTCTGGGGGTCCTGAGATGCAGATAAGGGGGCTCTGAGCTGCAGATAAGGGGTTCTGGGGGTCCTGAGATGCAGATAAGGGGGTTCTGGGGGCCCTGAGATGCAGATAAGGGGTTCTGGGGGCTCTGAGATGCAGATAAGGGGGCTCTGAGCTGCAGATAAGGGGGTTCTGGGGGTCCTGAGATGCACATAAGGGGGTTCTGGGGGTCCTGAGATGCAGATAAGGGGTTCTGGGGGCTCTGAGCTGCAGTTTCACACGGGGAAGGAGCCTGGCAGCAGCACAGGGCTGGAGCAAAGTTGGGAAGCTCAGCCCTGAGTGAGCAGCTCCAAGGCTGACGTCAGGACAGCCCTGGCTCTGGCTCCCTCAGCTCATACCTAATTTTCCCATATAAGGCCAAGGAGAGCAATAACTCTCCTGGCAAGCAGATCAATAAAAACAGATGGTGGGCTCACAATTAGAGATTAAGCACATACCAATCCAGAACAAACAGGCCATAAATCATACGTGAAGGAGGGTATTTATAGTTTAGATCACATTCCTTAATTAATTCAAAATGGCCCAGAAAAGAAAATAATACCAAACTGCTCTTTTTCTGCTTTGTTCCTGCCTTGCCTTTGCATTCTTTCCTTGGGGTGCAGGGGCAGCCACGGGCCAGAGTGAGGGATGCTCTGGAGCAGGGCAGGGCTCTGGGAATTGCTGTGAGCAGAGCAGGGGGTGCAGCCAGGCTGTGAGCACAGCTGGGGCTGGGTTTGTCTGCACACTCTGGGGTGCTGCTTGTGCCCCCACAGCACAGCTCAGCACAGCTCAGCACAGCTCAGCTCAGCTCAGCACAGCACAGCTCAGCACAGCACAGCACAGCACAGCTCAGCACAGCACAGCACAGCACAGCTCAGCACAGCTCAGCTCAGCACAGCATCACCTGTGCCAGGTGGGAGCAGGGAGCCCTGGGGTGAGGGTGGGGGCGTCCCACGTGTGACAATCAGCAGGGTCCTGCCAACAGGGCACTGGCTGCTGGGGGAGCCAGCCAGAGCCTGGGGCTGGGCACGGGGCTGGGCACAGGGCTGGGCACACTCCCTGTGATGCCCATGGGGCTGGGCACAGGGCTGGGCACACTCCCTGTGATGCCCATGGGGCTGGGCACAGGGCTGGGCACACTCCCTGTGATGCCCATGGGGCTGGGCACAGGGCTGGGCACACTCCCTGTGATGCCCATGGGGCTGGGCACAGGGCTGGGCACACTCCCTGTGATGCCCATGGGGCTGGGCACAGGGCTGGGCACACTCCCTGTGATGCCCATGGGGCTGGGCACAGGGCTGGGCACACTCCCTGTGATGCCCATGGGGCTGGGCACAGGGCTGGGCACACTCCCTGTGCTGCCCATGGGGCTGGGCACACTCCCTGTGCTGCCCATGGGCCTGGGCACCCTCCCCGTGCTGCCCCACGCTCCTGTCAGACACACAGAAGTGCCAAACGTGTCCCATGCCCAGGAACGGTGACTCCTCCTGCTCTGGGGGTGGCTGTCCACAGCAGCTCCTGCCTGGCTGCTTTCATCTGCTGTGAAATCACTGCAGGAATTCTCCTCCAGCACTTACTCATCCTCCTCCTCCCTCCCGGAAAAAAAAAAATAAAAAGCTGTTTTGTCAGTAAATGTGATAAAAATCTGCCCTTCGTGTAGATTCAAGGTGAAGTTAATCAAAATATTTACACAATCCTCACGACAGTGCACTCACCAGGGTTTTTGTGGTGTCCTGATTGCAGCAGGTGCCCCTGGAGCATCATCCCAGCCCGGGGGAGCAGATCCTGAGCTGGTCCCTGCTGCCCTGGTGCCCAGGGGTGCCCCTGGAGCATCACCCCAGCCTTGGGGAGCAGATCCTGAGCTGGTCCCTGCTGCCCTGGTGCCCAGGGGTGGCCCTGCAGCATCACCCCAGCCTGGGGGAGCAGATCCTGAGCTGGTCCCTGCTGCCCTGGTGCCCAGGGGTGGCCCTGCAGCATCACCCCAGCCTTGGGGAGCAGATCCTGAGCTGGTCCCTGGTGCCCAGGGGTGTCACAGCACGTCACAGCTGACACAGCCATGATACCCAGAGTGTCACCATGCAATGTCAGAAGGCTTCAACCCACACAGAGTAACACCACATCCCTCAGAGCTGGGAGAGAATCAGGATCTAGAACAAGGCCATCGTTTTGCTTTGTTTTGTTTTGTGCTGTGTTGTTTTGTTTTGTTGGGTTTTTTCAGGCACTATAAAGAAACCTGTGCTGCTTTGCTCCTGGAGATAAGCTCTTCCTGCACCATTGTTCCAGGCTGTTTTCCTTGATGTGCTCTATTTTTGGCACATGCAAGGAGCCCTAATGTCCTTCCCTATCCCTGCACCCGCTGGAGTTCAGTTTAAACCATTTCTGGCCTTTATCTTCGATTTTCCAGCGCTGAAGCAACCCCATCTCTCCTCTAGACCATATTTTTGTCTTCTGTGAATCACCAAGCTTCAGACAAGCCCCCAGTGGGTAGAAGAGCCCCAGTGCAGAGGCAGCAGTGCTCCCTGAGCTCCCCAGCAGCAGCTCTGGCCCTCTCTGCATCCTGCCCCAGCCCAGACTGTGTTTGTGATCCAGCATTGGCTCAGCCTCTGCCTTTGCTCCCACACACTCTATCAAATGCTCCACGAGTGCATTTGGAGCCTCTAAATCTTCTCCTATTAACAGCCCATTTGCAGATGGAGAAGGTATTTCTGCAGTCCTCAGGGGGCAGTTTGTCCAGCAGGTTTCACTGATATCGGCTGAATAAAGCCATGAAACTTCTGCTGCTTTCTCCTTCCCTGGGGATGTCTGTGCTCCAGCACAGGCTGTGCCAAGGGGGCAGGCAGGACCTTTGGGCACTGTCCTGGCTCTCACTGACCACCAGCTCCAGGGACATTTCCTCAGCCAGGCCATGGATATCACTGTCCTGAGTCTCACTGACCACCAGCTCCAGGTCCTGAGTCTCACTGACCACCAGCTCCAGGTCCTGAGTCTCACTGACCACCAGCTCCAGGAGCATTTCCTCAGCCAGGCCATGGATTTCACTGTTCTGGCTCTCACTGACCACCAGGTCCAGGTCCTGGCTCTCACTGACCACCAGCTCCAGGGCATTTCCTCATCCAGACCATGGATTTCACTGTCCTGAGTCTCACTGACCACCAGCTCCAGGAGCATTTCCTCAGCCAGGCCATGGATTTCACTGTCCCAGGTCTCACTGACCACCAGGTCCAGGTCCTGGCTCTCACTGACCACCAGCTCCTGGGGCATTTCTTCAGCCAGGCCATGGATTTCACTGTCCTGGCTCTCACTGACCATTTGCTGCCCCATGCAGGAGAACACAAGGGAAGTGTCCATGGGGAAATTCTCACTGGAGGGTGAAAGGGGGTCCCAGCTCCCACAGGAGGTCTCTGTGGCCCCTCTGTGGTGTCCCCTGCCCTGTTCCTCGGCAGCTCTGACCTTGTCTCCTGGGAGGAGATGCCCAGTGCCCGTTGTGGGCAGGCTGAGCTCGCTGCTGTGGCACTGAGCTGCCACACTGGGGACACCCAGCCCTGCTGCTGCCCTTCCAGCCCTTCCTGCACCAGCTGCCCACTCAGGGTCATTGTTTCCATCATGGGTGATGTTTTCAGCCCCAGCCCTGCAGCCTGAGCCACGGTCACAGCAGCACCACAGGATGCTGGGCTGGAATAACAAAGCTCCCAAAGCTCAGTGCCAATCTCCAGGGCTGAACGAGCAGGATGCTGGGGAGGTGAGAGGGGCTGAGGGCAGAGGGACAAGGACAGCACTGTGCAAAGCCCAGCCATAAGAACGCTTGCAGGAGCTCCCTTCCCCTGCCCAGGGTTGCCAATCTCATCCTGGCACAGCCTCCAGCCCCCAGCTCTGCCCAAAGGCCACCCACTGCCCAGGAAGGGCCATCACACCCCACAGTGGCTCTTTGTTCAGGAGGATCTCAGCTCCTGAAGGAAGGAGTCGGCTCCTTCCTAGTGAATTCAGCTCAACAAGCTCGGACAAGGCAGCAGGGTTTGCCCGTGGGGGCATGCAGCAGGATCTGGGATTTATCCTGCTCCTCCTGGCCCTGCTGGGTGCTGCTCCCCAGCAATGCTCCAGGAGCTGGTGGTGGCTGCCCTGAGGGGCAGAACCAGAGCCCTGCAGAGGGATTTTATCCCTTCCCCGAGCTCTGTGCAGACACCCATCACCCCCCAATGCACAGAAACTCCTCTGCAGCTTCAGGGAAGAAGCAAATGAGCCCCAGGAGGCTGAAGTGACCTGTCCAAGCTCACACTGCAATGGGTCCAGCCACACCTCCAATATGGGAATTATGGGCTGCCCTCACTCTGTAGGCTGGAGATGAAATGTCAGGACCTTGCCCCAGTGCCCAAAGGCCTCCCAGTAACGGAGCAGCCCCAATGAGGCAGGCAGCAGCAATCCAGCTGGTGCTCAAGCCAGAGAGCTCTCTGAAATCACTGCCATTGCTTCCAGATATTTTTCTTGCTGATCCTGTACTTGTTTCAGAGCTCCCAGGGTGCACCTGCAACGAGTGAAGTGCACTAATTACTGACCTGAAACTGGTTGTGTTTAGGATCCCAAATTCATGCTGCAGGGCCCTTTCAGGTTAACTGTAACAGCCTCAATTAATCCTTTATTTGTGGAGAGTCAGCCTGGTGGAAACAAACAGAGGGGAGGAGGAGCTGGGACACTTGGGTTGGGTTCTTTGCTCTCACCTCTGTCACTGACCCTTGACGTGACTTGGCAGAAGAAGCCAGGCCTGGCAGAGGAGATTCCAAGAGATTCAGGAGATCTGCATCCAGTCCTGGCTTTGTTGCACATGCCCTGGGTCAAGTAAGGAGCCTCCCTAAACCCAAACCCTCCAGCAGCTTTTCCATGTTTGGGGTGATCAGAGAATCATGCAATCATTAGGATGGAAGAGACCTCTGAGATCACCAAGTCCACGTGTGACCCATCACCACTCACACCCAGAGCAGCACTGGGTGCTCATCCTGCCACTTCCTGAGACCTCCAGGGCTCACAGGTCTCCCTTCCCAGGGATGAGCCTTTCTCTGCCTTCCTGGCACTGGGGCAGACAGGGTTTGGCCACCCAGCACAGAGCCTGAGGAGCTCTGCTGCCCTTTGGGGGAGCATCCCCTGGGCAGCAGAGCAGAGCTGAGCCAGGGAGGCCTTCCAGGGCTGCCACACAGGGCACAACGTGGGCTGGGATGTCCCCGTGGATGTCCCTGGAGAGGAGGGGCTGGTGGCACCAGCACAGAGCTGTGTGTGCCCAGGAGCTGCCCCAGTGCCAGGCTGCAGCTCAGGGCAGCAGAGCAGCTCATCCCACATGAAAGCTGCTGCCAGCAGAACCAGAAAATACACTTGTCTCGCCAGCAGGCAGCGAGGAGCACCAAACCAGCCGGGCTGGATAGAAACCAGTCAGGCAGCCCTGCTCAGCCCAGGCAGGCTGGGCTGGGAGCAAGCAAGGGCCAGGGTTAGGAAACACTCACCAGGCTCCTTCTCCAGGCTCTGTGGGCACAGCCCTGGGCACGGGGACAGTGTGTGACCCTGCAGTGCCAGCCCTGCCCCTGCAGACACAGAGAGTGCCCTGGGCCCTGGGAACTGCCCCTGCAGACACAGAGAGTGCCCTGGGCCCTGGGAACTGCCCCTGCAGACACAGAGAATGCCCTGTGCCCTGGGAACTGCCCCTGCACACACAGAGAGTGCCCTGTGCCCTGGGAACTGCCCCTGCACACACAGAGAGTGCCCTGTGCCCCGGGAACTGCCCCTGCCCGTGTCCTGCAGTGCCCTGTGCCCTGGGAACTGCCCCTGCAGACACAGAGAGTGCCCTGTGCCCTGCAAACTGCCCCTGCACACACAGAGAGTGCCCTGTGCCCTGGGAACTGCCCCTGCCCAGGTCCTGCAGGGCTTAGGGTGAGGGCACAGCCAGGGTGGGACAGCAGGGACCCCGTGGGAGGGGACAGACTGAGGGACACCTGCACAGCAAGGATAGGACCAAGGGACACCTGAACAGCCAGGGTGGGACAGCAGGAACCCCTGTGAGTGGGACAGGACCGAGGGACACCTGCATAGCCAGGACAGGACTGAGGGACACCTGAACAGCCAGGGTGGGACAGCAGGAACCCCTGTGAGTGGGACAGGACCAAGGGACACCTGCACACCCTGCCTGGGTGGAGATGGGTGAGCAGAGCCCCTCACTCACTGCTCTGCTCCAGCTGCCCTGGGCTGGGGGACTCTTTCCGTTTTGTTCCCCATCCAGTGACACCCAGGAATGGACAGGACCCATTTGGGATGGTGACTTGTCTCTGGTTGTTGCTCCCCAGAGCTGAATTCTGCAATAGCAGTGATGCCCCTGGAGCTGCTCAGCCTGGATGGAGATGGCCCAAGGGTTTGAGAACAGAGTTATCCCTAAAAATGGGGATGAGCCTCCTCATGTCCCCTCCACACACAACTGAGGGGCCCAGGAGCCAAAGGCAGCCCAAAGGAAGGGGCTGGGTCAGGGAACTCCCTGCTGAGGCTGTGTCTGCAGGAGGCTCAGGATTGCAGGAGACACTGAGAAAGTGCTTGAGAAGGAGATCTGTGGAGATTTGCTAAACCAACAAACCACACCAGGCTCGGAAAATCTTGCACAACAAAAGTTGGAGGGTGGGGAAGTATTCAGGGGACAGCTTGTACCTGCTGATACCAATCTGACTCTTCCCTGGTCACTTCTGCCCACTGTTCCCATTGGATTTCTTCTTCCTCCCTCTATCAGCCATTAAATCTTCCTCTCCCCACCAAAGGCGGTGAATATGATGTGATTATGGGGAGTGACAAAGAGAGAAGTCAAAAGATCAAACCACTTCAACTGGGTGACATGAGCTGGGAGCCAGGTGGCTCAGCAGGGGCTCCAGGGGTTATTTCACTTCTTGGTGAGTTTTTTACAAAAATCTGAAACCCAGAACATTTCTGTAACAAGAAAGTAACAAAGGTAAAAACATTTGGGGACAAAACTATAATGGCAAAGCTTCTGCTCTGCTCTGGAAATTGGAGATATGGCATAACTGGAGTGACAGGGCAAAGAGGGAAGGTGAAAATACCCAAATCCAGGTGAAAACATTCACCCCCAGGGATCTTCTCTGTGGCCATGACCATGTCCCCCAGGTCAGTAAATGGGGACAGTTCCAAAGCTGGGCTGGGGATGCTGGAGGGAAGCAGGCTCCTCTGCATCCCCTCCCTGCACAGCCCCACTCCTGGCATGGCTGGGGAGATAAACCAGCCCTGGGCATCACCCATGGCTCTGGGAGAGTGATTCACACCCCAGCCTTGGCTGGGAGCTGGAGACAGAGGAGACCTGGGGCTGTGAACCAGGGCAGGGAGAGCAGGGCCATGGGGTGGAGCAGGGGGGTGGCACCAGGGACAGAGAGTCACTGACAGCACCGGGGCACTGCCAGGCTGCTGGGCACAGGGGACATGGGCTGGGCACACAGAACCTGGGCTGGGCACAGGGGACCTGGGCTGGGCACAGGGGGCATGGGCTGGGCATGAGAGACCTGGGCTGGGCACAGGGAACCGGGGCTGGGCATGGGAGACCTGGGCTGGGCACAGAGGGAGCCTGGGCTGGGCACAGAGGGGATCTGAGCTGGGCACACAGAGAACCCCTGGCTCAGGGGTCCCTGGTCTGAGCTGCCTGCCAGGGTCTCTCCAAAGGGCACTGCAGGGCCCCTGGCAGGGCTGCCCGCAGGTGACAGTGGCAATGGTGAGGTGTTGCCCTGGTTTTTTAAGATTTTCTAAGCCTTCTGATGTTGACATTCTTTAATAAACTTTCTCAGGCACTTTCTGTAAATAACTCATTGTTTTGCATTCTTTTATGGAGGAGGAGAAAATTGATGGACTGTTGGTTTGTCCAGTGTCATTGGAGAGGTGGCATTGTCACCCTCCAATCCACTGTCACTTTTGGAGAACTATAAATGTTGGAGTCAGAAAATAAACTCCCCCTTTTTTATTCACCTTGAGAGCAGCAGTGTGTGCTTGTGTTCTCTTGTGTCCTATGGTGACAGTGAGGTGTGGGGCAGCAGCTCCCGGGATGGGTCCTGGATCACCATCACCATCACCATCATCACTATCACCATCATCACCATCACCATCATCATCACCATCACCATCATCATCACCATCACCATCATCACCATCACCATCACCATCACCATCACCATCACTATCACCATCATCACCATCACCATCACCATCACCATCACCATCATCATCATCACCATCACCATCATCACCTCCTCCTCCTCCTCCTCCTCCTCCTCCTCCTCCTCCTCCTCCTCCTCCTCCTCCTCCTCCTCCTCCTCCTCCTCTCCAGCCCATCCCGGCTGGGCAGGCCGGGGGAGGCTGAGCTGCAGCAGGGCGTGGGGGCTGCTCAGACTTGCTGAGTGCCATTCCCCGGCAGCAGCTCCTCCGAGGAGGCGATTCAGGGGATGAGGAGCGGCTCCCGGCGATAGGAGGCGATTCGGGCGATGAGGAGCGGCTCCCGGCGATAGGAGGCGATTCAGGGGATGAGGAGCGGCTCCCGGCGATGGGAGGCGATTCCGGCGATAGGAAGGCGCTGAGCGAGCAGGGCCGGGCGGGCCGGGCCGGGCGGGCCGCTGTGACTCAGCCCTGCCCCGATCCTGCTGATTTTCCGCCCGGGCAGCCCGGAGGGGCAATTCCGGCTGCCGTGGAGGAAGAGCAGGACCATGGCAGGGATGAAATCGGGGTTTGTGCGGCCTCTCCAGCCCAGCCCGGCCCGCAGCCCTCGGCATCCTCCATCCCCGGGGCACCGAGCCTGCCGGAGCCACCGGGCCTGGCCTGCTGATCCACGGTGGAAACACGGTGGAAACACGGTGTAAACACGGTGTAAATCACACAGGATCACAGAACCATCAGGTTGGAAAGTCTTCCATCACCACTGAGTCCAGCCTGAGCCCGATCCCCACCTTGTCACCCCCAGGTGTTTCTTGGACATTCCAGGGACCCCAGTGTGTCCCTGAGGAGCCCTTCCCATGCTTGGCCACCCTTTCTGTGAAAAAATTCTCCCTGAGAAGAATTTCACACATTTCCACTGTGGATATTTGCCTTCAAGGGCTTTCAGGTTTCCACCCTTCACCACCTGCCCTGCAGTTATTCCCAGCAAACAAACACAATTTCTGCAAGCAGCAGAAGCCAGGTAAAACCTGGCACAAAGCAGCCAGGCCCTGAGCTCTGGAGTTGCAGCTCATCCTGCAGCTCCTGGGGGGCCAAAGAGCTCTGCACCACAGCTCAGCACCTTGGAAATACTGGAGGGACCTTTTCAGGGCTGAGACAGAAAAAGCTGATGGCTGGGAGGGAGCCAGAGCTCCCTGGAGGTGTCAGCAATCCCTGTGGGATGGGAGGTTGGGGTGCTCCGGGTCTGCATCCCACCAAGCTGCACAACCCTGAGTGTCAGACTGGGAGAGATTTCTGTCTGGAGCCACTCCTTTCAACACCAGATCTGGGATATCAGATGGGTTTGAACAGAAGGACAGAGCCGAGGCTCTGGAGGTTGATTTGGCATCAAAAAAATTTATAACTTACGTTCAAAAATGCTGTCAAGCTGGGGTTGAGGAGGGGCTCAAACAGCAGAAGTTTGGGTGGATAATTGTACAAGGTCATTGCTACTCAATTAAACCCAAATGTTACAAATCCAGGAAATTCGGATCTGAGGTTAAGCATCAGGGAATTCCAGGCATGCCAGGAATGCAGAGATCAGGCACCAAACACCTGTAGTAGAACCAGGGAGGGGAGAAATGAGGCAGCCCTGTAAAAGTGGGTTCCACCTAACCCAGCCCCATCATTCCCCTGTCCCTGTGGGGCAGGGACAGCACCTCCAGCAAAGCCCAGGAAAGGGGGGGATGGAATTTGGAATGAACAAATCCATTTTCTCCCAGCTCCTGGCCCGGGCTGTGTGTGGTCCAGCCTGCCTGCACACGTTCCTCCCCCTACACTTCCAGCTTTTGGTTATTCCCGAGCAGAAGCAAGGATGTTTTAGGAAACCAGAGAGTCAAGGGACTGAAAAAGAGGAAAAAAGTTAATTTTTGTGCCTATGAAGGGAAGGCTGAAAGTGTGAACAGCCAGTGTGAGTTGGCAGAGCTGGGGATGGGTGCTCTGAGCCCTGGGGTGCTGCAGTGTCAGAGGGAGAGCCCTGCAGGGACCAGCCTGGCTCCTTTTTCCCATGGGGTTTCCAGCCAGGGATGTGCCCCTTGGGGGACAAATGTCTCTGCTGCAGGGACACAGCAGCACTGTCAGAGTGGGCACTGGCCCAGGAGCAGGCAGTGGGGACAGGGGACACTGCTGGGGCTGGCTGGGAGCAGGAGCTGCAGCCACAGCCCTGGTGCTGAGGGGCACGGGACAAGCCCCCGAGGGGGTGAGTGCGTGGAAAGTGATGGATTTGAGATAAGGACCGGGAGAGATCCCTCAGCAGATACCGGCACGGGCAAACCAGGCTCCAACTGCAGCTATGAAATGAATTTATTGCTGGCAAAATCACAGCGGGATAACGAGGAGTAGAAGAAAACCTTGGACAGAGTTCCCTGCAGCCCACCCCTGGGGCTGGGGACAGCCACGTCCCCTCCTCCGGTGTCACCCGCTGTCTGCAGCCAGCCCTGCCGGCGGCGGAGCACCGCGAGCGGCCCCGTAACAGCTCCCTGCCTGGGGAGGGGACCGCGGGGATCCCCGGTGACAGCGGTGACAGCTCCCTGCCTGGGGAGGGGACCGTGGGGATCCCCGGGGATACCCAGTGACAGCACCGTTAACCCCTCCGCAGCCCCGGTGATTCCCGGTGATCCCCGGTGTCAGCACCGTTAACCCTTTCGTAGCGCCAGTGATCCCCGGTGTCAGCACCGTTAACCCTTTCGTAGCCCCGGTGATCCCCGGTGACAGCACCGTTAACCCTTTTGTAGCCCCGGTGATTCCCGGTGATCCCCGGTGTCAGCACCGTTAACCCCTCCGTAGCCGTGGGGATCCCCGGTGTCAGCACCGTTAACCCCTCCGTAGCCGTGGGGATCCCCGGTGTCAGCACCGTTAACCCCTCCGCAGCCGCGGCTCCGCGGGTGGCTGTGCTCGGCAGGGCCGGCGTTAATCACGTCACAATCCGGTTTAATTGCGGCCTGCCCGCGATCCTGGGTGCCTCTTCCAGGCTGACGGAAAATGACAAATATTTATCCCCTCTGTGGCAGGGGGCTCTGATCCACCCGGGGTGGGATGGGGAAGGGGTTGCAGGGGGCTGTGACCCTTCCGGGATGGGGAAGGGGCTGCAGGGGGCTGTGATCCAGCCTGGAGTGGGGAAGGGGCTGTAGAGGGCTCTGATCCACCCGGGATGGGGAAGGGGCTGCAGGGGGCTGTGATCCTATCCGGGATGGGGAAGGGGTTGCAGAGGGCTGTGATCCTGCTGGGATGGGGAAGGGGCTGCAGGGGGCTGTGACCCTGCTGGGATGGGGAAGGGGCTGCAGGGCTGGGACCCTCCCGGGATGGGGAAGGGGCTGCAGGGGGCTGTGATCCTGCCCAGGGTGGGATGGGGAAGGGGCTGCAGGGGCTGTGACCCCCCCGGGGCGGGATTGTCTCGCAGACATCCTTCCTGCGATATCTTCACTCCTGTCAAGCTCTGCCTTTCTCTCCCCCGGCGCTGGGCCTGGCCGGCAGCCAGGGCCTCTCTAAACGGTACCAGAAGGGCTGGCAGCAGTTCAGCCCTAACTCATGACAGGTCCTGCAGACGTTCGGCTGGGGGTGAAGATTGGCCTCTTTTGGGACCCTGACAGGGAATTTAAATTGAAACGGGAGGATGGAGGGGAAAGAGCCCTGTGGAAAATGAAATTCCTGACAAGGCCGTGTGTGTGAAACCCCCACTGGCTGCGTGTCCTGCTGTGAGCCACGAGCTCTGTTCCCCCAGCACGGGCTGCCCTCCTTTCCAATGCTCAGGAGCTGCCTGCACGTGGCACAGTTCCCCCTTTCCACACCCTAAACCAGGGGCTTTGCTCCCCCCGGGTATTTCCGTGCCCCCAGAGCTGACAGTGGCCCCTGGTGCAGTGGCCCAGTGGTTTTTGTCAGTGGTTCCTCCTTGCTTTGCTGCAGGGCTGGAATTAGGGATCAGGAATTCCAGGAATTAGGGATTCCTTCACCTCAAAGCTCTGCTGGTTCCTCCTGTGCTGTTTCATCTCCTTTGGTGTTCTTTGCACCAAGCCAACCCATCATTGCTCAGCACTACTCGAGCACAGCCCCTGCATGAACACTCCCCCTCTATGCTGATTTCCACATGATTTAACACTGAAAAATCCCTTGACTCTCTGCCCTTCAGGCACAGCAGCACCTGCAGAGGCTGTTCCAGTAGAAAACAACACAGGAAAAGGGCATTTTATTCTCTCTAGAGTCAGGTTTAGCTTCCACCCTGCTGGTGATTGAGTAACAGCACACATTTAAAATGACAGCTAAGAAATAATTAATAAATAAACCATGACAAAGAGCTGAGCTACCAAAGACACATTCATTTCAGCCTCTTTAAACCCTGGGGTGTAAATGCACGCACAGGAAGGGAGTCTGTTAGAAATGCAGCCCCAGGATCCTTCAGCAGAGGTGGGGGAGGTCCCATGGCTCCATCTGCAGATGCCCTTCAATTCCCGTGCCCGACAGGCTCACCAGACTGGTGCCACCGGGCTCTGCAGGGCTTGCACAGAGCTGGCAGCACAAATCCCAGCGCCAGGAGCAGCACCTGAACCCGGCAGGGCTCACCTGAGGAGCAGCAGACCTGCCTGCAGCGCCCTCCAGCCAAGGCTAACATGCAGGATAATTAATAGCCTGCTTGTTTGTTTTCCAAACAGCCCTTCCAGAGCCTCAGACCGACCTCATCCATCTTCAACAGGTGAGGAAAGGCACGAGTCCAATTGAAAACTCAATCACTGAATCATTTGCAAATCACCTTTGTCTTGTCACCCTAAAGCTCTGCTGAGCGTGGCCTCTGTGGTGCTCTGCCCTCCTCTGGGTGCAGTTCTTGAGCAGCATGTGAGCTTCTCCGTGCCACTGGCACAGGCTGTGCCCATGCCAGGGTGAGATGTGGGAATGCTGCCTGCATGGGAGCAGGGCAGTGCTCGTGGGAATGGGGAGATGCTCACAGGCACAGGGACATGAAAATGTTCCCAGAAATGGCCGTGGGGATCGGGTTCTGCTGGTGAGAGGGGTGGGATGCCCATGCTGGCAGCACCCTGGTGCCTGTGCTCTGCCCTTCCAGCCCTGATGCCAGGCTGCAGGAGCTGCACCCACTTCTGTGCCACCCAACAGCTCCAGGCTCTGGCCATTTCTGCACCCACTTCTGTGCCACCCAACAGCTCCAGGCTCTGGGCTCTGGTTTTCTCCCACTCCTCCCATGGCAGCTTCTGCATTTGCCACCGACAGAGCTCAATCTGTTTGCGGGGTGGGAGGAAGCACTGAAGATATTTCAGAAGTCACCCTGTGGCTGAGCTGTCCCTGCTGGGGTTGGTGAGGGGGTGCTCAGCTTTGCCAGGGCTGCACTGTGTGAAGGGGAGGCTGAGGCTTTGCCCAGCCAGCCCAGGAGCTGCTGCAGGTGCCCTTCTGCCAGCTGGGCACAGCTCACCCCATCAGCAAAGGCACTGGAGCCTTACCTGGGTGAGTTCCTGTGTCACCTGCTCAGGGTGACCCTGCCTGGCAGGGACTGGACCAGGTGCTCTCCAGAGGTCCCTTCCAGCCCTGGTGATGCTGTGATCCTTTGAGGGCTGTGCCTGGGGACAGGGAAAAGCTGCAGAGGACATTCCTGGGGTCTGGAGAGGACAGACACTGCCAGCAGCATCCCAGTGCTCAGGGCACAGAGGGGACACAGCCTGACCCCACGGGGATGTGCCAGCTCCTTTTCCCCTTGGCGCAGGGCCGGGCTGTGCAGGGCCATGAGCCCGTGGGCTGTGCCAGGGTTAACTGCCCCTCACCCTGCCCATCCTCACTGCCCCAGGGCATCCATCTGCTGGGATAAACTGGGATCTGCTGGGATCGATCCCAGCCGGGCCAGGCTGCGTGTGTGAGTTACAAACGCAGCGAGGCTGATAGCCGAGTATTGGCTGGGTAATTAACCGGCAGGGTTCGGGCAATCGTTAAATCCCATTGAGCGAGACTGAATGAGACGGTGCCTGCGGCTGCCAAGGGAACTCCCTGCGCCACGCAGAGCCGGGGCTGCCACAGGGCTGGGAGCAGGAGCGGGACTGCAGGGACATCCCTGTGCAGGGACATTCCCGTGCAGGGACCTTCTGCAGGGACATCCCTGTGCAGGGACATCCCTGTGTAGGGACATTCTCCTGTAGGGACATTCCCGTGCAGGGACATTCTCCTGCAGGGACATCCCTGTGCAGGGACATTCCCGTGCAGGGACATTCCCGTGCAGAGACATCCCTGTGTAGGGGCATTCTCCTGCAGGGACATTCCCGTGCAGGGACATCCCTGTGTAGGGACATTCTCCTACAGGGACATTCCCATGCAGGGACATTCTCCTGCAGGGACATTCCCGTGCAGGGACATCCCTTGTAGGGACATTCCCGTGTAGGGACATTCCCCTGCAGGGACATTCTCCTGCAGGGACATCCCTGTGCAGGGACATCCCTGTGTAGGGACATTCTCCTGCAGGGACATTCTCCTGCAGGGACATTCCCCTGCAGGGACATTCTCCTGCAGGGACATTCCCCATCCAGAACTGATCTCCAGCTCTCAGGCCCTGCCCTCAGCTGCTGGGCTCTGGGGTAGAGGGTTTCTCCAGCTGGCATCAACCAGTGTGTGGAGCTTGGAGCCTCCTGCTTTCAAGCCAAAGATGAATGACCACAGAGGAGACTTGTGAAGGTGAGTGGGCTCCTCCAGAACATGCCAAAACAAGCTGTGTGTAATAGAATGATAACAGAGACCAACCAACCACATTGATCTCTCCCAGGCACACTTTATCACACCCCTCCCAGAGGGGAGCTGGACCAGGACACAGATCCTGCACAGCTGAGGGACTGGAAGGTGGTGATGCCCTGGATGGGGAGTGTGAGCTGCAGCAAAAGGCACATCCCAAAGCCACTGTGCCTGTCACAGGCTGTGCTGCACACAGGAGGGTGGCAGCAGCTGGCACGTGCTGCTCTGCCTCCTGTGAGCTGTCCTGAGCTCGAGGTGCAGCCTGGACTGTATGCCCTGTTCCACAGCACAGGCTGTGTTTTACAGTCTGGGAGGGTGCAAATCTCCAGGTAAGAACCTCAGGGTTCTGTAAAGGCACCATGAGCACCCCAAGTGCTGTCTGTGGTCAGGCCATGCTCCTGCTGGCCCCCAGGGGCACCCTGAGCTCTCCAGAGCCCAGGGAGGAGCTGTGCTGCCAGGCTGCAGCTATAAAAAGCCCCACAATTGCCTTCCAAGCTGGTGATTCAATAACAAAATGCAAAAGTAATATTAAAGCTGCCTGCTGTGCCAACTGCTGGCTGTCTGCAGCAATAAAAATGCCATAAATCAGCTCCAATTAAAGAGTGCACAGCCTAACAGGAGGCTCCACACTGGAATTGCCTGGGCAAACCCTGCCTGCCATCACTTGCCCCGTGCAGGGCACTGGGGCTGGCCAGGGGTGCAGGGCTGGAGCCTGGCTGGGCAAACACTCCCTTTGAAGTGTCAGAGGGTTGTACAGGGTCAGGGCAGCTGGCAGCACCTGTGCCCAAACACGAGGCAGGCCTTGGGAATGCTCCTCTGGGGGTTTTTAGGCAGACACCAGCTCCTGTGGTCAGGTCTCAAGGAGCTGAGGTTGCTGCTGGCCCTGGACAGCAGTGGTGGTGTGGGAGCTGCTGGTGCTCTGGGCAGTGGCCTTGCCCTCTCAGGGGGGCCCTGAGGAGCTCACACCTTCTCACAAGGCAGGGAGACATCCCAAATGGGTTATTGGTCTTTAAAAATGGGGCCCAGGCTCCCAAGGCACCCAGCAGCCATCAGAGCTCCACTCCTGCTGGAAGGTTCTCCTCTTTTGGATGCTGTCCTCATCAGTTCTTGGCTGTTTGCTCCTCAGAGGGGCTCTGAAGGATTTTTCTCCTTTTTGGCACATGTTTTTATGTGACAAATGTCAGAAAATCCTGCTGGGATTGCCTGGGTACAAATGGGGCACTTCTTTCCCCATTTTCTGGGGCATAATTTCCCCATCTGATGGGGCATTATTTCCCCATTGTATGGAGCATTATTTCCCCATTTTCTGGGACATTATTTCCCCATTTTCTGGAGCATTATTTCCCCATTGGATAGGGCATTATTTCCCCATTGGATAGGGCATTATTTCCTCATTGGATGGGGCATTATTTCCCCATTGGATAGGGCATAATTTCCCCATTGGATGGAGCATTATTTCCCCATCTGATGGAGCATTATTTCCCCATTGGATGGGACATTATTTGGGACATTATTTCCCCATTTCATGGAGCATTCAGTTCCCCCAGCAGTGTGGGCAGAGGGACAGGGGATAGATGGGGTTCCCAGCCAGGGTGGGGGTGCTGGACCAGGTCTGAGCCCTGTCAGTGGGAAATGAAGATACAAACAAACCCCACAGCCACAATGTGAGGAAGGGAACCTTTCCCATTGGAGAATTCTGCAGGACAGGCTCATGCTGCTGGCATCCACACACCTAATCCTGCAGTTGTGCTGAGTAAAGGCCAGCTCTGGGCAGGGCTGGGATCCCTGGGGAAATGTGCCCTTTGCAAGTGGATCCATGGGACACTTCCACCATTTTCTTTATCTAAGTCTGCAAAAGCCCAGCTAGCTTGAGCTTGGTGGTCTTGTGATGTGCATTCCAGCTTGATTCACCCTCTGATTCTAAGGTGCCCAATGAAACCTCCTTCTGGCCTTTCCACTGTGTAATAAGTAAATAAATAATTTCCCTTAAAAAGGATATTGCAAGGGAGGAGTGCCTCAGCAGTGCAGGCTGGTGTACTTGGGGTGAGAATTGAAGGCCCTCAGTCAGACACAGGTACCAGGGCAGCTTCCCAAACCTGCACACGTGGTTTTCCTGGGACATTTCCAATCCCAGGGCATGGTGAGCAGGGCAGGGAGGGCAGATCTGACAAATTCCTGCTCCGAGGGGAGAAGGGAGGTTCAGATTTCTGCAAGGGTTTAACTGAGATTTGAGAATGATCCCTCCTTTCCCTTGAGGGAAGAACCCTGCACACCAAACAAACCCTCATGCTGGGAGTGGAAGGAAGCTGTGAAAATGCTGCTCTGCCTTCCCAGCTTCCACTCCTTGCCAGTGATGGGTGGAGAGAGGGAAGCCAGGAGCAGCTGAGCCTGGTCCCCCTGCACACCCAGGGGCTGACCCAGCATGATCTGGGATCCTGGTGCTGCTGGCCTGGGTCAGGACTGGTGTGGCAGCAGGAGCAGGGCAGGGATTCCTCAGATGCTGAGGGCACACCCCGAGTGCTGTGCCCAGGGCTGGGCCCCCAGTTTGGGATGGAGGGGCTGCAGCACATCCAGAGGAGGGGAACGGGGCTGGGAACACAAACCCTGTGAGGAACCCCTGAGGGAGCTGGGGGTGCTCAGCCTGAAGAAAGGGAGACTCAGGGGTGCCCCCATCACCCTGCACAGCTCCTGAAAGGTGCCTGTGCTCAGCTGGGGCTGGGCTCTGTCTGCAGCAGCACTGACACAACCAGAGCACACAGCCTCAAGGGAAATACAGGCTGGATAGCAGGGGAAAGTGCTTTACAAAAAGGGGGAGAAAGTTCTGGAATGGCTGCCCGGGGAGGTGCTGGAGTCCCCATCCCTGGGTGTGTTTAACAAAGCCTGGATGTGGCACTGGGGGCCAGGGTTTGGGTGAGGGGTTGGGGCTGGGCTGGACTTGATGATCTTGAAGGTCTCTCCCAACCCAGTGATTCTGTGTGATTCTGTGAGTCTGTGACTCTGTGATTGTGTGACTGTGTGATTCTGTGTGATTGTGTGATTGTGAGATTCTGTGATTCTGTGATTCTGTGTGATTCTGTGATTCTGTGATTGTGAGATTCTGTGATTGTGTGTGATTCTGTGATTCTGTGTGATTGTGAGATTCTGTGATTCTGTGATTCTGTGTGATTCTGTGATTCTGTGATTGTGTTATTCTGTGATTCTGTGATTCTGTGATTCTGTGATTGTGAGATTGTGTGATTCTGTGATTCTGTGACTTTGAGATTCTGTGATTGTGTGATTCTGTGATTGTGTGATTGTGTGATTCTGTGATTCTGTGTGATTCTGTGATTGTGTGATTGTGTGATTGTGTGATTCTGTGATTCTGTGTGATTCTGTGATTGTGAGATTGTGTGATTCTGTGATTGTGTGATTCTGTGATTGTGTGTGTGGGATGGATCTCAGCCTGTCCTCACTCCAGCCCCTCCATCTCCAGAGGCTCAGGGTGCTCCATGGAATGCCTTGCTTGGCTGCCAGGTGTGCTGGGAGCAATGCAAACCCCAGACCCATCCCCTCAGCCTGGCAGGGTGCTCAGCCCTGCACTGGGGCTATTTCTGCTGCTGTGACATCAGGGGCACTGCAGCCTGGCCAGCCTGCCCTTGTGCAATCCCCTCTGGACAGGAAGGAGCACACTTTCCATTCCTGATTTAGAGAACTTTTAAAACTCTCCAGGACTCAAATATATGCTGGGTGAGACAATGGAGCTGGTGTTTGGTGCTGATCCCTCCTGTTTGGGAACGTTTCCTATTGACACACGAGGTGAAATAAGTGGTGTGGCCCTGGAGGACAGTCTGCTGCAAGAAATAAATGTTAACCTCATCTGACTGCCATTTAGTACAGCTCAGAAAGCTTTGAAACTCAAGCATCAAGCATGAGGCTTGAATTTCCCATTCCTTTCATGCTTCTCACATAGAAATGTTTATTATAAAGAAATTTTCTCGTGGAATAATTTATCTTTTATCCCTACACCTCTCTGTTTTGATCCCACACAACAAAGCAGGTGGTTTGCACAGGAGCAGTTCTGCCTTTTCCTCCACCTTCCTTCGAAGGAGTCACAGCACCCTGTGCCTCAGGTGTGGCCTCACCTCTGCCATGGTGACATCTCTTCCCTGTGGCCACCCAAAATCACAGCAGCTCAGGATTGGAACTGGGAAATGAATTCAAATGGATTTTAATTAGGTGTCCCCTTGTCACCACAAGGCTCAAATCTCCTTCTGTGCATATGAGACCTCTGCATTTAAATATTGAATCTAAACCCTGGCTCCAAATTGCTCAGGGCTTGGAGCTATGGGGGACAAATCTGAGCCAGAAATCCTGAGGAGTTCTGCTCTGCAGGGGCTCCTGGGGGCCAGACCCAGGTCTGTAACTCTTGGAGATGCACCCAAAATCTCCCACAGACAGAGAGGGAGGCACCAAAAGTGCCAAATAGCTGAGGAAGGAGGGATTTTGGCTTATTGTGGATGCTGCAGGGACATGGGACAGCACAAACAGCCTTGGGGTGCCAGGGGTGTCTGAAGATTGTCCTGCCTGGTGCTGTCCCAGGCAGCCTGGGGAGGGAGGGGAGCATCACCCAGTGTGGGAAGGAGCTGCACAGGACATGCCACCAGCAGCAAGACCTCTAAATGAGGAACAAATGGAAATTAAACAAATTTTTAGTTTAAATTCTCTGTGTTGTTTCAAACACATCAGGTGCTGCTTCAGGCTCATGTGGTTCTTATTGAGCTGCCTGGTCCCAGCTCTGGAACACCCCTGGGACAGGCTTGGCCTCAAGCTTGCCCTGGTAGCCACAGCATCAAGAGACTTCTGTGTAAAGGTACAGGGCCAATTTTAGGATTAATGACCAGCTGAGTTTCTATTTAAATAAAAATCTGTATGGAAGATGTTTCTCTCTGCTTTCTTCAGCCTCTCCTCTTTCCAGTCTCCTGGGTTGGACAGAAATATTATCTTTCCCTCCATGGGTTAAGGGCATTGAGTGGATTTGGAGAATTCCTTCCTAACAGGAGCTTGGATAAAAATAATTGTGTGATAAAAATAATGACCCAATGCTACACCCTGACACGCTCCACATGGCATCTACAGGATCCTCAAAGATTTTCCATGGAAATAATTTCCTAGAAGAAACTAAACTCCTCAAACAGCTTGTGCCTAGATTAATGTTTTCTGGGCAGTGTTTCCATTTCTCTTTTAAATGGTGCTGAATGTGTAAGTTTTCTGGAATCTGGGAGATGTGGAGGTGCTGCCCTGGGGTGTGAGGGTGTTGAGGTTTGGATGCTGCTCCATCCCCAGGCCTTGGCTGCCTTTAGGGGTGACCACAGGTGATGGTGCTGCTCCTGGTGCTGCTCCTGGTGCTGCTCCTGGTGCCCGTGATCTTTCCAAAGGGAGCAAAATCCTCATCAGGCTTCTCCATTGGAAAGTTCTGGCACTGCCAGGGAGCTGCTGTTGCTCTGTGAGCACTGCTGAGTGCCTCATCTCGCAGAGACCTGATGGCTGAGCAAGGGAAACGTGGAGATCCTGGGACATGCCCGGATTTAGGCAACCCAAATCCACGTGGGGTTGCCTCACTCGGTGCCTGGGGCTGCTCGGGGCAGTGGCCACCGAGCTGGAGCTGGAGCTGGGCTGGCCGGGAGTGGCACAGCCCTTGCACAGCCTAACCAGGGGAGGAACCAGTTGAGCCTTTGGGCTTTCATCTGCCTGCGAGTCAACACCCTGAATTTTCGGAGAAACAGGACGTGCAAGACCTCCCACTGCAATGGTAATTACCAGGGAGGCTTTCAGAGAAACCCGGGCGCCAGGAGCTGTGCAGGAGATGATCTGTGTGCAGTGATGGGCTGGGGTGAGCCTGGCACCCCTCCTTCACCTGACTGCCTCCTTTGGGGTGAGCCAGTGATCCCTGCTCTGTGCCAGGAGCCTGGCACCCCCTGTTTGTCTGAGTGCCTCCTTTGGGGTGAGCCCAGGTCTGTGCCAGGAGCCTGGCACCCCACCTTCACCTGACTGCCTCCTTTGGGGTGAGCCAGTGATCCTCTGCTCTGTGCCAGGAGTCTGGCACCCCACATTTGTCTGATTGCCTCCTTTGGGGTGACCACAGCTCTGTGCCAGGAGCCTGGCAACCCATATTTGTCTGATTGCCTCCTTTTGAACCCTGCAACCCATCCAAAAATTTTAAGTTGGATTGCAAAGGCAGGTGTGATTTGAAACACTTCTGTTCCAGATCACAGACAGTCCTGCTTTCCAAGCACGGGGACAAGGGGACACATCCCTGCTGCTGTCCCCAGCCCTGCCCAGGATCCCCCAGATTCCAGCTCCGATGCTCCCTCCTGCCGCATCTCCCCGCTCCTCGCCCCGCTCGCAGCCGGGAGGATCCAACACAAATTCCTTCCACAAAAAGGCTTTAACGCGGAGCCCCTCGCTCGGGGCAGCAGCCCCAGGGCTCCACAGCCGTGCTTCGGGCCGGGGCCGTGCCCACCCCGCCGGGCTGGAGGCACCGGGCGGGCCCGGGAGGCTCGGCCGGGGAGGAAGGCTCTGGAAGGGCCGTGGAGCGGGGAAGCTGTCCGTGATGGACCGGGAGCGCGGGCTCCCCGAGGCATCCATCCCTGGCAGAGCGCAGCGAGCCCCGGGGCGCTCGGAGGCTCCGCTCCCGCCGCCGCTCCGCACCCCGGCCGAGCCGCGATCGGAGCCCCAGGGACACGGCTCAGGAGCGGAGAACGGAAGCCGAGCCGGGCACGGGGCCCGAGCGCTGCAGAGGCGGCCCGGGGACACTCGGCCGGGACACCGCGTGTCTGCGACCGTCCGGGAGTGACCCGGGGGCGGTCACCGAGGGCTGCGGCCGGCTCCGCGGGACGGGCCGCGTGGGGAGTGGGCCGGGGCTCTGCACAGCCCGGCTCCGATCCCGGCCGCACTGGCGGTGGCGGGGACGGGGACGGGGACGGGCGGCGGGGGCGCGCGGGCGGGTGCGGGGGAGGCGCGCTCCCGCCGCTCGCCGCAGCACCGGGGACGCGCCCCCGCCGGCCGTGCTGCAGCGCGGGGCGGGGCCCGCCATGACGGGCGTGGAGACTGCCCAATCAGAGCGCCGCTGCGGGGTGACGAGAGCCAATGGGCACTGAGGAGGCGGGGCGCGGCGCGGGGGCGGGCCGGCCCACGGCGTGCGGAGGTTGCTATGGCTGTGGCCGGAGAGCGGCCGGGGCGAGGGCCAATGGGAGCGCGCGACGACGCTGACGGACGCGGCTACGGACCAATGGGCGCGCGGCGCGCGGCGGCGGGGGCGGGCGGTGCGGCGGGGGGCGGCGGGGCCGGCGCGGCGCTAAAGGAGCGCGGCGGGCTCGGGGCGGAGCGGGCGCGGCGGAGCCGGCGGGCGGCGGGCGGGCGGCGGCCGGCGCTGCACAGGTGAGCCGGCGGGGCCGGCGGCGGGGCCGCGGCACCGGGAGGGGGGCGGCTCGGCGGGGCCCGCCCGCGGCGGGGGTGTGGCGGGGGCGGCGGGCCCGGCACACAAAGACCCCCTTGTTGGGCCGCCCGCCCGCGCCGCCCTCCCCCCCGCTGCCGGTGCCGGCCCCGGCCGCGAGAGGAGGGGGCCGTTCCCGGCCGTTTTCGGCCATTTTCTGCCTTCCCCGCGGGCCCCGGGCGGGGGGCGCGGGGCCGCGGCCGCTGCGGGCGCCGCCGGGCCGAGCCGCGGCCGCCTCTTTGTCCTTCGGGCCCGGCGAGCGGCAGCGCGGCCGCGGCCCCGGGGCGCTGCTCGGGCCCGGGGCTGCCCCGCCGGCCCTGCCCCGCCGCGCCCCCCGCCCCCCTTTTGTTCACAACGTGTCTGAGGTTTTTTTGGGGGATTTTTTTTTTTTTTTTGCCTTTATTCGCACGTCGTCTGTTGGGAGTGCTGGATTCCTGCATGATAAATGTGCTCATTTGTGTGTTTCATTTGAATGCCATTGTTAGCGGAGCAGCCCTGGCTAGGGTGAGCTGCAGCTCGCCTTGCTTCTGCCGAGGGTCTTTTGTGCTGGGCTTTGTGGGGCTGGGAGCCCGGCTGGGAGAATGGCCCTGAAGGTGTTTGTGCCCCCCGAGCTTTGGGTTTAGCTCAGAGCTGCTCTCAGTCTCTCGCACCGTTGGCGTGTGACCGGTGCGTGCCCTCCTCTATGAGTGCATTCATCTCCGTCTGCACCCTTTAATTCCCTTGGGTGCAGTGATGGTTCATTTCGTTGTATGAGCTTTATTTGACCTTCAGGTTCGGGTGCCCCTTGGTGTGTAGGAGCGGAGTGCTGGCTGCCCCGGGCTGTGTCTCACCTGCCCGGCAGCGCTCAGACCTGGCACCGAGGGCCATTGGCACGCCAGGGTGGCACTGCCGTTCCCGGGCTTTGTTAGACCTTGGGCTGGAGCCTGGCACGGTGGGCACCGTCACCTTTCTCACGTGGGTTACAAGGCTGGTCTGTTTCATCTGTCGCTTTCTGCAGCCGAATGTGGCGTTCATTGACCAAACCGTCAATTTCCTGGCGGAGCAGTCCGGCTATCGCTGAGAGGTGTGCCCTCGACGGTTCCATCTTTGTGCATGGAAATTTTCTCTGAGAGGCTCTTCTAAAATACTTTAAATGTTGAGTCATCATCTCTTGATTTGAATTAAGCCATCTGTGCTAAGGGATCTGCTCCTCACACCTCAGGAGGGTTCAGTGACTTCAGGCTTGCTTTGCACTAAAGTTGGACAATGTAACAAATCTCTCTGCCTTAGCTGGAGACACAATTATCCTGTTTAATTACACGTTCTTCTCGGGAGGGTTGGGTTGCAGAACTTCCATCAGGGCGCGTGCCATAGTAGGAAAGGTGACAAATGCACTTTGGGAGCCTCCCTGGCTTTGTTCCCAAGCTGGCCTTTGGGTTACCTGCTGGGAAAGGATTCCGTAGCCAGTGTGGGGTTCTTGAGCAGGGAAGGTGGTGTGTGTTTGTCAGGCTTTACCTTGGTGCTCTGAGGGCAGTTGCAGATGGATCTGGCAGCTCCAGGAATCCTGGCTGTGGTGGCAGGGGCCTCTCTTGGGTAGAGGCAGCCAGGTAAAATGAGTGTGCAGGGGCTCTTGTCAGTCAGTGGTTTTTCTCTCTGCTTCAAATTACCCGTGGAGCTGTTGGAAAATCCAGCATCATTCCTTGCAGTGTTTTGAGCCTGGAGGTAAACTTGAGATCTGGAGACATTTTTTGGAATATGGTGATGTCAGCACTCTGGACTGAGAACGGGAGCAGGCTGTAGAAATGCAAAGCTTTTCAGGGAGAATGTGAGCGAGGTTTAGCTGCCTGGGTGGCTTGCAGAAACCCCAAGTGTCCCAAGTTCTTGTCTCTAGCTGAAAATCCACATTTTTAAAACTCCTCCTTGCCACCTTCTGGTTTTTGCAGCAGAATCCACTGAGCAGATTTATGGGTTTGTATCGATCTCTGTATTTTTGTTTTTCACCGTTCCATCACAGCTGAGTTTAGTGCCAAGCTCCTGCTCTGTTTGCTCCCATTCCTTATCTAAGCCCAGCACACAGGTGCATGTTCAGGTGTGTGTTTTTTCCTGCCTGCTGCTCTTGCTGTGATGTCTCTGCTTTGCTGCTGCACAGCTGGAACCCTGCTGGCTGTCCTGCCCTGGGTTTGGGTGGCACTTGGCAGGTAACTGAGCTTTGTGTGCCCTGGGTTTGGGTGGCACTTGGCAGGTAAAACTGAGCTTTGTCTGTGCTGGGTTTGGGTGGCACTTGACAGGTAACTGAGCTTTGTCTGTGCTGGGTTTGGGTGGCACTTGATGGGTAACTGAGCTTTGTCTGCCCTGGGTTTGGGTGGCACTTGATGGGTAACTGAGCTTTGTCTGCCCTGGGTTTGGGTGGCACTTGGCAGGTATCTGAGCTTTGTCTGCCCTGGGTTTGGGTGGCACTTGATGGGTAACTGAGCTTTGTCTGTGCTGGGTTTGGGTGGCACTTGACAGGTAACTGAGCTTTGTGTGCCCTGGGTTTGGGTGGCACTTGGCAGGTATCTGAGCTTTGTCTGTCCTGGGTTTGGGTGGCACTTGACAGGTAACTGAGCTTTGTCTGTGCTGGGTTTGGGTGGCACTTGACGGGTAACTGAGCTGTTGTGTGGCACAGGTGTGTGAGCAGGGCCTCGGCTGTGCAGCAGCTGCTCCAGGCTGGCAGCGATGCCTGGTGCTGCTTCTGCCAGGGCAGGAGCTGGTGCTGGAGCAGGAGCTGGGGCTGGGTCCCTGTGTTGTGAGGCTGTGTGTAACGTGCTCCCTGCTTTTCCCTCTCCCTGGCAGGGTGACTGGGAGCAGAGCCCTTCTCTTGGCGGGATGGCGCAGCGGTCGGGCCAGGAGGATCCGGAGCGCTACCTCTTCGTGGACAGGGCTGTGATCTACAACCCTGCCACCCAGGCTGACTGGACTGCCAAGAAGCTGGTGTGGATCCCCTCGGAGCGCCATGGCTTCGAGGCAGCCAGCATCAAGGAGGAGAAGGGGGACGAGGTGTTGGTGGAACTGGCGGAGAACGGGAAGAAGGCGCTCGTCAATAAAGATGATGTTCAGAAGATGAATCCTCCCAAGTTCTCCAAAGTGGAAGACATGGCAGAATTAACCTGTTTAAATGAAGCCTCTGTATTGCATAACTTAAAGGATCGCTATTACTCTGGGCTCATCTATGTAAGTAGCAATTCTGGGATCCATTCTGGGTGCTAGCTCAGCTGACCTTACCTGATTGCCATCCCTGCTGGCAGAGTAGGTTTGGCTTTGATTTTGGCAGCCTAAATACTTTGTATCCCCAGCATTTGCCTGAGTCCAAAGTCTTTTTCCGTGCTGTGTACAGGTCAAGAGCTCTGTGATAAAACAAATAACACACTTCTGTGAGCATCCTTCAGCCCCAGAGTGTGCCATGGCAGCTTGGGGGGCTCTGCTGTGCTGCTCCTTGGAGCACTTGCCTGCTGCTGAACTGATCCACTGAGCAGTGGCAAGTGGCTTCCTTGTGCTGAGGGAGGTGACAAACCCTCACTTTGCTGGATTGATGTGTTTAACTGCTCATGTGAATGAGCACATCTCTTGTTTTAACTTGCTGTGTGTTAAAAATGGCAATAAGAGGCTCTGCTGGTATTTAAAATATGAAGTTTGGGAGTACTGGGAGTGCAAAATGTCTTTTTGGAACTGAATATCAGCCTAGTGGCCAGGAAGGGATGTGTTCAAGTGCTTAAAATAAACCAGTAAGATAAAGCTTGTTTTTTTCCAGTGGTTTTGAAGCACTGATTGAACATCTGGCTTATCAGCATCTTGCTCTGGAGTTGGGAATCACAGCGCCCTTGGTGCTGTGTCTGACCCTGCTGCTCCCCTGGGCTCTGTCCCAGGTCTGTGCCTGCACTCAGGAGCAGCTCCTGCTCTCTTGGCAGGCTGGCTGCACACTCACTTGTTGGGTCAGGGAGTCAGGAACAGCTACAAGGAGACTTTCTGTCTCAAAAGACACTGGAACATCTGCTTGAATGCTTGCTTCACTTTTTATAAACACTTAAAGCTTAAATCCACTTTATTTAGTCCTTATAGTTGGCTCATATCCCCTCCATCTGGGGATTAGGGGGTACATTTTTAGCTTGACCCTTGATAGTATTTGGACTTATTAAAAATTATGTACAACTACAAAGTGGTTTTTTGTATTTGTGTGTCTTTGTCAGCTTCCTCCTCCAAGGCCTTACACCAAGGTGCTCATAGCAGAGCTGGGTGAAAAATACTTCTGGAATGATTCCTGCATAAGGAAACTAATAACATAATTAATGGATTGAAAACAAAAAGTAAACATGTTGATAGGTCAAAAGTTTCCAGTCTGTGTATCAATCCTAATTATGGCTGTTAGGAAATTCATTACAATTATTATAGCCCTATTTCATGGTGAAGGTTAAAAACCTGCAGGCCTTGAATGTCACAGCAGGCCCTAGTGCAGGGCCTGCAAACACAGCCCCAGGTGTTTGTGGGGGTGCTGGCACACGGGGCACAGGGTGTCACTCTGGGTGTGCCAGTCCCCCTTTGTGAGAGCCTGCCTGCTCCTGCATGTGGGGTTGGTGAGGTCCTGACAGTGCCTGACCTTGTTCCCTTCCCAAAGGGTTCATCCTGCTCTGCTGGGGCAGAGTGGAGCTTGTTCCTTGGCTGTGTGATGCTCTACCACAGGAGGGTCAGTGCATGTGGGGTTTGTGAGGTCCTGCAGGTGCCTGACCTTGTTCTCTTCCCAAAGAATTCATTCTGCTCTGCTGGGGCACTTGTTCCTTGGCTGTGTGATGCTCTGCCAAGTAGGGTGGTCAGTGCATGTGGGGTTTGTGAGGTCCTGACAGTGCCTGACCTTGTTCCCTTCCCAAAGGGTTCATTCTGCTCTGCTGGGGCACACTGGAGCTTGTTCCTTGTGTGATGCTCTGCCAGGCCTGGGGTCAGTGGGTGTGCCTTTGTGACCTCCCTGCCCAAGCTGGGAGAGCTTGGTTGGGCTGAGAAGCTGCAGCATTTGCTGAGTTCAGGGATGTTGCTGGAGGATGCTGCTCTGCCCAGGAGCCCTGGTTGGTTCAGTGCAGGGTAGGAGTTGGCTCTTGGGCAGCAGTGAAGCCTGGCTGGCTCGGTGGAGGTGTGCAGCAGGGCAGGGTGGGTGTGTGGAGGTCTGGGTGCTGCAGGGATTCACAGGCCACAGGGACACTGCAGGAGCTCGAGCTGCTGAGGGCTCTGTGGGGCATCCCTGAACTTCATGAACGTGGCACTGCTGCTCTGGCACAGCCCAGAGCCATTGCCCACATTCCTGTTGGCCTGGTGTAAGGAAAAGAGCCCAGGTGAGCTGAGCTCAGGTGAGTTCTGGTGGCTTGGCTGTGCTGACAGGAGCTGGTTGAAGCTCTGGTTGGATTTCCAGGTTGTACTCCCATAATAACCAGATGAGAATTGTGTGTTTTGGTGCTGGTCTCAAGCAGTTGAGGTGCAGGTGGTGAATCTGATCAGGTGTCCTGGAATGTCCCAACAGGCAGCGTGGAGTGTTGCCTTTCTAGGAAGTGAAGGATGCAGGAATGCTGAGTGAAGTGGACTGGACACGTTTCCTGTCAGTCCCTAGAAAGGAAAGGAAAGGAAAGGAGTGAGCTGTGGGTGGCTGCAGTCATCTGGCTGTGATGTGTGTCCAGGAACAGGAGGCTGACTAAGGCCCACGGTGACCTGGGCACTGATGCTCCCTCCAAGAGTTTCATGTAACATCCAAGTAGGGGTGGCCAGCAGTTTCTGGAACTTGCAGCATCTCTGCTGCCTGCCAAGTGTGCTGATCTCAGGCTCTGAGCACCACTCTGAGCTGGGGGAGGTGAGCAGAGTGGAGAACATGGAAGGTCAGGGTCTGTAAGGGCCTGGTGTCCCTGCTTGGTCCTGTCCCCCTGGGGTCTGCTCGTGGCAGCACAGAACAGGGAAAGGAGCAGCACTTCTACAGGAGTGCTGGGAAAGGTGCTTGGAGTGTCACTTGTGGTGATCCCAGTTTGATTTGGAGATGAAATAACTTGATTTGTTGCTCCACTTTAACATCACCCATTGCAGTGGTTGCCACAAGGTTTATTTGAGTGTTAGTGCTGGTGCTGTGAAGGTGCAGCACCTGCAGCAGGTAGTTCAGTTGGCTTGGGAATTCACTCTCCTTGTGTTTCATGGCTGAACTTCCCCAAGTCCTGTGCTTTTCTAGGGATATCAGTGTTTCCTACCTATCATTTGAGTCACTGATGCTCTAAATTGATCTTCACATCCTGCTGGAGTGGGTTTTACTTCCTGTGAATGCTTGTGAACGTTGATTCTCCAGTTCAAAACTGAACTGCTGGGGCTGCCCTGCTTTGGAGTGGCCAGCTTTAATCCTGGCTGCATTAGTGACATCCCTCAGCTGCAGATCAGGAGCTGGAGGTGGTTCACTGGGAGGGCACCCAGGAGGAATACCCACAGGCTTGGGAGGCCCTTTGAGGATTTGGAATAAACATGATTTTGCTCAGACTGGTTTTGTGGTGTTTCCTGAACATCCTTATGCCATGAGCTGAGTTCCAGGTGCCTTTCTGGGGGTGTTGCTTTAAGAAAGGAGCAGTTCTAGGCAGAGGTTTTGGCTCACTGAGGTCTGTGCCCTGGCTGAGCAAACATCTTTATTCTTGTAAGGCCTGCATGTCAAATGGCACTGTGGAAGTTTCTAGGTACCAGCCCTAGAGCCTGGCTTGTGCTCAGGCTGAGTCTGCAGAATATGATTTCATGGGGGAAGAACTTTGAGTCAGAGAATGAGATGGAGAAATGAAATGCCCTGGGAAGGGTGGAAGGTGAGGGTCCCTCAGCCCTGCATGCTGCCCTTTCAGGACCACACTTAGTTCTTTGTCACAAGCTGTGACAGACATTGGGTGATGTTTTACCCAGAAATTTAAAGCTCTTTTGATGGCAATAAAGACTCTTTAATCCCACTTTTAAAAATGTATTTTAAATTTAGACACATCACCTTATGTACTCCTGTGGACAGAAATATCCTGTCAAAGCCAGTGGGTCTCTGATGGCTGTGCAGGTTTGGCACAAGGTTCTGACTCTGCAGGGACTCCAACACCTGAGCTGCAGCTGGCTGGGTTTAGTGGTCTGACTGGTGAGCATGGAGCAGTCTGGGGTAAATGCACATTTCCCACTCAGTGAGTCTGTAAATGTGGAGCCTGAGAGCCTTTTCTGATGCTCTGGCAGGACCACAAGTCTGGCTTGTGCCCTCAGAAGCTCCCAGTGCAGTGGGATGGGATGAAGGAATTGCTCACTCAAACCCAGGCTGTAACTAAGCCACAGTAAAACCCAAGGTATCCCAAATTCTGTGTGCTGTATAGTGATATATTGTAAACCCATTGCTGTTGCCATCTGTGGCAGGCCCAGCTTTCCTGGGTAAGCCCTTGCCCCAGGTGCTTGTGTGGCTCTGTGATGCCCCCAGAGATCATTGCAGCTTCTCCTCAGCTGCCTGAAGCTGATTGAAGTGACCAGAATGTCTCCCATGTGGCTCTGTGCAGTGCCCAGATGGTCCCTTGTGACTGGGGGGGCTGTGGGGAGCCCGGGGGGCTCAGGTGGGCACAGGTACCCACGGTGTGTGAGCTGTGGGGTGGGTCAGGTTGGACTGATGGGTTCTGCTGCTCTTGAGCAAGGACAGCAAAGCCTGGGGAAGGGTTTAGAGTCAGAGTCCCCAGGCTCCAGTGAGCTGTGCATTATCTTCCCTGCTCACTCCCCCATGGTTTTTTATTTTTTTTTTTTAAGCCAAGACTTTTGAAAAAGCGTTGGAAGCTGTTTGTGTGAGGCTGGGAGTTCCTGGGAGCCTCCTGCTGCTGCTGCTCTCCTGGCACAGGGCTGGGCTTGCTTTGCACCACTGGAGTAGAAAACGTGCTCAGTGTTGTGCAAGTCAAGCACTGCAGCAGGTGTTTGTTGGTAATTGCAACTGTTACCTCTGTAATGGCTCTGCAGCCCTGTTATTTGAGTTTTGAATGTACTTTGTATTTTATTGGAGTGGGAGAGGGAAGGAATGGGAGCTGTGGCTCAGTCCCCAGCTCCAGAGCCTGCTGTGGGTGGCAGCTCTTGCAGCCCTGCTCTGGAGGAGCTGCCTTTAAGCTGTTCCTCTGTTAAGCTGCTGCCTCCTGTGAGGCCTGAGTGTAACCTAGAACAATCTCTGGTATTATATAAGCATCTGTGTTCTAATTGCTTTAATTTTCCTGCTGGTCCAGTTGGGAATGTTTCACGTTACTGGGTGTCAAAGATTGGTATTAAAAGAAACCTGCAAGAAATGGAGTTTGTTACTTAATTCTTTTTCCTACCACAAGTCAGTCCCTGGATCTAATACCCAGCAGAAATGCTGGAGCTCACACTGGTGGAGCTGCTTTGGCACAAGAACTTTTATTTATGGTGACTCTGATTTTTGGAACACTCATAAATGTGACCAAGTGTGCAGGGTTAGAAATGTCTGAGGGACTGCAAGGAGGTGAATCAGGTAAGCAGAGGTATGAGGAAGGGCTTGTTGTTGTCCCAGTGTGTTTCTGTGAATGGGGTGGGATAAGGGTGTCAAAGCAGCAGCAGTTTGCTCTGTTCTGTCCTGTGCAGGTGCCCAGGTGGGCTCGTTGTGCTCAGGACACCCCTCCAGCCCCTGCCTGGGTCAGAGCTGCTGCAGGGCTGTCTGTGGGGCACTCAGGCTCTGCCATGCAGCTCTGCAGGAGCCTGGCAGGAGGATTGTCATCCTCCTGTGGCCCTGCTGCAGGCCCAGCTGGTGTTGTAGCTCTGGGCAGTTGCTGGGGCAGTTTGAGCCAGGCTGGGACCCTGGGTGTGTGTGTGAGCAGGGCTGGGGCTCTCTCTGAGCACATCCTGAGGGCTGGGAGTGTCCAACCCAGCCCTGCTGAGCCCCAGCTGTGCAGAGCATCCATAGATAATAAATCACCCATGGTGTGGGATCAGCTTTTCCTTTCCTGCCTGCTGGGTGTGTTGGGCTCATCCCTTTCTCTCTTTCCTGCTGCTGCCCTGGTTCAGTCTGAGGCTGTGGTCCCCAGGCTCTCTGACCTGAGCTGCCAGGCTGCTCCTTGCCCTGCCTGAGCATCCTTTGAGTCCAGAGCTGTGCCCACCCCAGGGCACAGCCTCATCTCTATCCCCTCTGGGGCTGAGGAGTCCCTGCCCTTCTTTAAGGCTTGGCTTGGGTAATTGCAGGGAGAAAAGGTGAGAAGGTGTGAGAAAACCATGTCTAGCTCAGGGAACTCAGCTTGGAGTGTGAAAGGTGGGTCTGTAACCTCAGGAAGTGAAAACCAGGCAAGGAAAATGCTCTGTTGGGGCAATTTATCAACTGGAGAGTGAGCTCCACTCCCTTGGTGATGGGTAAAGCATGCAGTGCTGGGCTGGGAATGGCTGGTTTCTGTTTCAGCTGATAATGAGAGCTGTCTAAATGCTTACTTAGCTTAATTATTAATGTAGTAATAGAGTGGATCTGTCACTTTTTGTATTTGAAGAACTGCAGATAAATGTTGAGCCCATGTTTGGGTGACTGTTAGATCTCCAGTCTGGTGGTTCCAATGCCCAGCTGTACCTGCATGGTGCTGGAGTCTCAGTGCTGCTTGGAGGAGGGCAGAGCTGAGGTGGTTTCACCTTCAGTAACTCCCCCTGTTTGCTGTTGTCCCCTCCAGCCAGCTCCCTGCCAGGCTGCAGGGATGGAGTGGGGTGTGGAACAGGCCAGTGCCAGGATCCTGAGCTCTGCAGGCTGGGACAGCTTAGCAGAACCCAAATTGCTGCATGATAAACTACTGGACACAGGCTGGAAGCATCTGGAAACCTTCAGGCTGCACATTTAGTGTCCTGGAGGGCAGTTTGTGTAAGCCAGCTCTCAGTCAGTCTCCTGTGCTGCTGGTGCCTGCAGAGCTCATTCCAGCCTGTCCTGGCCTGGCCTGGAGCAGGAATGTGTCCAACAGCTGATCCATCAGCTCAAGGTGAATCAGCATCTTCGCTTGCCTTTCAATTCTTAATGTGCTCATCCACCTCTGGCAGCTGAAAAATGAATGAGGGCTGTGTCTGCAGCCAGGCTGGGCTGTCACTGCAGCTCTCATTGCCCCTGACATTCCACAGAGTCCATTCAGTGGGTGACCATTTGATAAACACATCTGGGTGTGTTCCTGGTAATTCCTCCTGGGGCTGCTCACCAAGAAGCTTTTTTGAGGGGTTTTAAGCACTCTCTCCTGTTCATGTGTTTGGTTTCCATGCACAAAGCCCTTTCCTGCTTTTTTAGGCAGGGTGATTCACTGGGATTCTTGCAGTTATAAAACAGCTGTGAAAGATTCTGGTACCATTTGCTCCCTCCCAATTAAATTTGGCTCATTAAAAGCATCCTTTGTGTGTTTCTGTGCCTGCCAAGCCATGAAGCCAGCCCACCAATATGTTCATGTATTGCTTGCTGCAATAGATGGCAGTCAGGAAATTGGGGAAATTCACTTTCCATCTTCCTGTGGATAGATGAAGGCTGTGCAGGGTGGTGCTGGCTTGGGAAAGGTCTCATTTTGAGATTCTGCAGGGAAACAGCAGGAGAGTGAGCTGGTAACACATTGAGGAAATCAGGGTGCTGGAGTTCAGGGTGCTGCATGCAAAGAGCTGCCTTGTACAGAGGGAATGGTCTGGGATGAAAACCTCTCCTTTAGATTTAGTTTCAAATAAATGAACCCCAGCACTAGAAAAATGTAGAATTTTGTGCTCCATAACTTCTAATTTGGGCCTGTTCAATACAGAGCTTCTGCAATTAACCCTTTGCAGTTGCCCAGGTGTTTTTTAGCCTTCTCTGGTTTGGTTCTGTTGGGCTTTGCTCACTCCATTCCTTCCAGGTTCACAGGTCCATCAACTGCTGCTTCAGGAGATACCTGGAGAGGCTTCCAGGCTAGGTGTTATCAATAGAGCTTTGTTAAGTTTGCTTTTCTAGGTTATTAATTCTTTATGTAGCTAAAATAAAGACATACATTTACTATTGTATGTGTCTGTGCTGGGGAAATGAACTAAAGCTGCCAAAGCAACTGGAGGGAGGAGAGAAGGATCATCTTCAAAGAACTGTTTTATCCCAGCACTCAAGATTTTGGGTTTTTTTTAATTGTTTACCAGGTAATTTTATTTATGTCTGGGCAAGGGCAGTGATTCTGGGGAAAAAACAACAGCAACAGCTTTCCTTTGGGAACATAAAATGCCAAAACAAAGTCAGAGTTCTGGATGAACCTGCAGAGCAGTCGAGGTGTTGTGTTGGGAGGGGATCACAACAGTAATTCCCTGAGAGCTCAGCCAGCCCCTGCTCTGGGAGCTCTGTCCTGGCTCAGGTGAGGAGCAGCAGCCAGCAGGGACATGGCCAAACTGTGAGGATGAGGAGCAGCAGCCCAGGATTGAAATGGCCAAACTGTGAGGGTGAGGAGCAGCAGGGACATGGCCAAACTGTGAGGATGAGGAGCAGCAGGGACATGGCCAAACTGTGAGGGTGAGGAGCAGCAGGATTGAAATGGCCAAACTGTGAGGGTGAGGAGCAGCAGCCCAGGAGGGACATGGCCAAACTGTGAGGGTGAGGAGCAGCAGGATTGAAATGGCCAAACTGTGAGGGTGAGGAGCAGCAGGGACATGGCCAAACTGTGAGGATGAGGAGCAACAGCCCAGGATTGAAATGGCCAATCTGTGAGGATGAGGAGCAGCAGGATTGAAATGGCCAAACTGTGAGGATGAGGAGCAACAGAATGGAAATGGCCAAACTCTGAGGCTCAGTGGATGAGGAGCAGCAGCCCAGCAGGGACATGGCCAATCTGTGAGGATGAGGAGCAGCAGGGACGTGGCCAATCTGTGAGGATGAGGAGCAGCAGCCCAGCAGGGACATGGCCAATCTCTGAGGCTCAGAGGATGAGGAGCAGAGCAGGGTGAACATCCAGACCCCTCCTGGAGGCAGAGCCCTGCTGCCCCAGCTCCTTGTGGTGCTTTGCAGTGCTCAGAGCTGTGCTGGGACAGCTCTGGGATGGGCTCTGGCCCTGGGAATTCCTGTCCCAGCTCTCAGCAGTGACCAGCTCCCTCCTGAGCTGTGCCTGCACTGGAGGGGCACAGGGGATGTGCTGCTCCCTGGCCCTGAGCTGGGGTTCTGTGCTGGGCTTTGCCAACATCTTCCTTCTTCTGGTTAGGCTGGGCTGGAACCAGGCTTGTGGCAGCTCTCAGAGTCTCTGTGTCACTGCTGGTGGTGGCAGAGGGATGTGGGTGACCTGAGCTGGGCACAGGGAGGGTGCTGGGAGGGGATGCCTCTGCTGAGCAGTGAATTGGCTCCTTGCATGGCTGTAGCAAGCTGTTAAATATATATATATTTATGACTGTCTGCCTTCCCTCCCCTCCCCAGGCACAGCAGTGCCTTTGGGCAGGGCATGCTGCAGGCTCCAGCCAGCTCTGGGTCACATTTGGGGTCACATTTGTCTGCAGCACTCTCCAGGTCAGTCAGGGGGGCAGTGGTGGGAAGGGAGCTGGGGAGGAGCTGCCCACCTGCCAACACCCCATGTTCTGTGCAGGTAATGACTGATCAGCTGTTCTTTATGCCTGGCTCACTTGCCCTGATAAGATGTGTTTCCTTTCTGCTGAGAAATAAATACCTTGTTGGGGTGGCAAGGCCCTGCAGTTATCACCCAGCAGATCTGAGCAAAGCACAGGGAGTATTTTCCTGCAAGGACATAAGATGTCCCCATGTCAGGACACCTGGCTGAAAACCAAGTTCTTTTTCTTTGCTGATGGTGCTGCTGGACTCAGTTCAGGGAACACCTTCTGCTTGTCTTGCCAGAACCTGGTGGAGCTGTAGGAAGGACAGGGGGGCACCTTTTCCTCCAGATAAAATCTTTTATTCTTAAAAAAGAAAAAAGAGGCAGGTTGGGACTATCAGCTACTGTGTTCATACCAATACAGCATAGATACTTTTTAAAATGGGCAAATGTTATATCCTGGGTGACCTGCTCAGTACCCTGGGCTCTCAACAGCTGTTAAAGCTTTCTGTTTATTCTCCTCATCCTTTTTCTCCTCTCAACCTGCAGAGGTAAGAAATGTGCTTTTCCTGACCTTCAGAAAGGTATTTCCTATTTCTGCCAAAACTGGTCTCTCTTGCTCCATTTCTGAGCTGGTAAAGATGGGAATTTCAGCAGTGACCAAAAGGAACTGAGCATGTGAGGGGACAGCAGTGAGTGGAGAGATGGGATATTCTGCTTTCTTCAGAGCAGTCAGTGAATGGAGAGATGGGATATTCTGCTTTCTTCAGAGCAGAGCAGTCAGTGAATGGAGAGATGGGATATTCTGCTTGCTTAGAGCAGTCAGTGAATGGAGAGATGGGATATTCTGCTTTCTTAGAGCAGTCAGTGGATGGAGAGATGGGATATTCTGCTTTCTTCAGAGCAGTCAGTGAATGGATAGATGGGATATTCTGCTTTCTTCAGAGCAGTCAGTGGATGGAGAGATGGGATATTCTGCTTTCTTAGAGCAGTCAGTGAATGGAGAGATGGGATATTCTGCTTTCTTCAGAGCAGTCAGTGAATGGAGAGATGGGATATTCTGCTTTCTTAGAGCAGTCAGGTGTGGTTGCTGCTGCAGGGGCTGGGCCCAGCACATTCCTTGGGTAGGGGCACCCATGCTCAGAGCTGTGCTGTGTGCAGGGAGCAGTGCCAGAGCCCCTGGTCCTGAGCCAGCCCAGGCTCCTCTGTCCCCCCTCCTAACCCAGTGTCCATGGCTGCCAGGACTGCTTTGTCATGTTCCCCAGGGATAACTGCAGGAGCAGAGACTGCCTGGGTCACAGGGACCTGCACCCTGTGGGCACTGCTGGGCTCAGTCCTGTGGCACTCAGGGCATTTTGGCTGGGTGGAAATGTCCCAGTGGAATCAGCAATGCCCAATTTGTGCTGGTTCCTTGATAATTCTGGGAGTCCAATGCAGCCCCATGGGCTCTGATGCAGTGTGGGCTCAGTCCTGTGGAACTTGAGGTGTTTTGGCTGAATGGAAATGTCCCAGTGGAATCAGCAATGTCCAATTTGTGCTGGTTCCTTGATACTCTGGGAGTCCAGTGCAGCCCCATGGGCATTATTGCAGTGTGGGCTCAGTCCTGTGGCACTGAGGGTGTTTTGGCTGATCAGAAATGTCCCAGTAAAATCAGCAATGTCCAATTTGTGCTGGTTCCTTGACACTCTGCTGGTCCAGTTGTGTGCAGTGTCAGCTCTGCAGGGAGGGTGTGAAACACCTGCAGGGCAGACCTGTCCCTCAGCTGGGCTGGCAAGGGAGGGATTGAGCCCTCAGTGGGATGGAAAGGGCTGATGGCAGGAGGGATGGACAGTTATGAGACAGGGCAGCAGAAATGATGCTGGTGTGACAGAGGCTCTTCCCTCATCTAGATTATTTATTTACCAGAGCAATGGATATTATCAGCTCCTTCAAAATGGAACTAACTTGGAATGCACGTTTTACTGAAGGAGGTGAACATCAAAAGGTGTCCACAGAGCTGGAACTTGGCAAACGGAAGAGAGATTTAAATGTCTGTGGGAAAGAGATCAGATACTCCTCTGCAAATTTACCTAGCCTTATTATCTTTAAATTACTTTTTATGCAGGTAATTAAAGAGCCTTTTAAGAGAACTAGAAACCAATAATTTGAATATAGCATGTACTTTGAGCTGCTCTACAAAAAGCACCTCAATTTTGTGTTAAGATAAATATTCTAGAACCTGTGAAAAGCCTTTCTGTTCTTTACGACTTTATTTCAATACTGTTTACTAACAGAAATGTTTATTTTTTTCTTTTCCCAGACCTATTCAGGGCTGTTCTGTGTAGTCATAAACCCTTACAAGAACCTCCCCATTTATTCAGAGAACATTATTGAGATGTACAGAGGGAAGAAGCGCCACGAGATGCCCCCGCACATTTACGCCATCTCCGAGTCTGCCTACAGGTGCATGCTGCAAGGTAAGGAGCAGCCTGGCCTTGGGCGCTGCCCAGCCACCCCTCAGTGCCCCTGCAGCTGGGCTTTGCCAGGTGCAATCAGGGTTTTGAAGAGGGGAGAGAACCAGGTTTGTGACTCGCTGAGATGCAGCAGCACAGCCAGGCTGGGCCATTGCTGCCCTGGGAGTTGTGTCAGAAATACTTTGTTCCTCACTAAAATGAGTTAGTTGTATGTCCAGGGATGTTGTGCACTGGCTGTGGATGAAGGAGGAGTGGAAGAGTGGGGTTAAAAAGGCAGTGCTGTAAAAGTGTTGGTGTTTGGCAGCTGCCAAATAATCCGAGGTGACAATGGAACAATGGGGGTTGAGTTCAGAAAGGGGTCAGGGAAATACTTAACCTGGAGGGATTTCTTTCTTTTTCTCCTGTCTGCTGTGTGTCTGTAGTAGAATATAATGAGTTCATGGAGGGCTCATGGTTTGAATTTTGGCTTTGAGGCTGTGCTGGACAAACATGAGAACTGAATCTGATGTGACAGAAATGAGCACGTGCTGTTGGACTCACACAGTTGAATTTCTGACACAGGAATTTGGGAGCACAGCTCATTCCAGCCCTGATTCCTGTTTAGGGGCTGTTGGGGGTGTGGGGACAGCAGCGTGGTGTGTGTGTCACCAGGAGCCAGCTCTGCACACCTTGCTGTGTGTTGTGCTGTAGCTGAGTTTGGGCTGGAAGGAGGGGAAGAGCTGTTTGACCTGCTTCACCCAAACTGAGGGAAAGCTGCTTCTGCTGCCAGGTTAAACCATTTAAATGTTAACTTTTGGGTTTTTAGAGTCTTTGAATACATCACACAAGTCTTTGTTTCTTGAATTGTGACTTTGTCTTTAGGGCTGCTTAATAATCAACTGCAGGCTGCTGAGTGTCCTTTCACCTCAGAGGGCTGTGCCAGCAGAGAGGGGTGCTGCAGGGACAGGCAGGGGACAGCAGCAAATTGGGGCCACCAGGAGTTGTTCTGCTTCCCAGTGGGTACCTGGGGCTCTGCTTTCATGTGTTTGTGTGAAAGGAACTCTGACTTCTTGACCAGAACAACAGGCTCTGACAGCTCAGATCAGAGCACCCTCAATAAGTGCATGTGGAGTAATGGCAGGGCAAACCTTAAGGTTTATTTTAAGGAGTTTATTGTAGCAGTCTCAAGTGGATTGTGATTAAATGCTTCCCAGTCTGAAAGCAGCTCTTGAAATGGTCTCAAGAATGCACTGAAATGTCCTTGAGCCAAATGTCCTCTAATAAAGTAAGTCAATGTCAGCAGTCTCCACACTCTGGGTGCTCCATATATTTGCTCACATACCCTGCTGGAACTCATTTGTATCTCTGGAGATCCTGCTCCATGCACAAGTGTTACTATTTTTGGAAGGTGGAATTAAAATAAATGCACATAGTGATGTATGTTTGGTTTGGTTACAGTCCTCCTTTCTTTCCTTCTGATGCATGGAGGTTTATATTTTGTGTCAAATCTCTCTGTGCTTCCTTTCTTTTTGGTTTTGATAGCCTGAGTTCTCATCTGAACTAATGAAGGCATAGCTTGGAATAAGAGTAGATGAAACCCATGCAATGGGATCCATTATTTAGGGAATAACTTGTTTAAGGGTAACCAAATCTGTGTTTCTAGTGCCCCTCACCTGTATGGAGCCACTCCCTGTTTGTTTTAGAAAGCATTTTTAGGAGTCAGTGAATTTCCCATTGATGATTTGTCTGCACAGCTGCATTGCAGGGATAAACAAAAACTCCAGCCCAGGCATGAGTGTTTGTGCCAGGTGGGGTGGGGGGCTCTGCACTGCCCCTGCTGCAGAGACACTGCAGGGAACTTTGTGGAAATAAAACTTGCAGTTACAACAAGCAAGGTTTTGTAGTCATTAGAGCACCAAATAATATTTGTCTTAACAGTAGCACATTATTCAGTTTGTTTCTGGTTATCAGTGGCAACACAAGGTCAGCTACTGAGTGTGCCCAGGGCTTGGTGAGGATGGGTTTTCCTATCAAGCATTTAACACAATGTTAAATGCAAAATGTCTCTCATTTCTTCTCACTCTGCCCTGTGTTTCAGTCAGCACTCAGTCTTCAGTGCAACAGAAAATCTGTGTCAGGAAGTTTTGCCTGGTAGAAATGTGTCTGTAACCATTAGCTGGGTTAATCAAAACTCTTCAGATTAATCATCAGAGGTGTCTGCAAGCATTTATGTGCAGCAGAATCCTTGGCCAGGGTGTTGGTGCTGATAAGTTACTGACACATGCTTGTAAAAGTGTTGCTGTGCAGTTCCTGTCTGCTCTGTGCATGGAGCTGGGGTGCCAGAGACAGGAGTTCTTCCAGGATTATTGGAATTATTAATTTATCCACAAGTTCCTTTTGATAGGAATGGCTGCTGTGTTTCAGTGTTTGACGTCTGAAGTTTAATTATTAGGATTCAGACCTGAAATTGAAACCATAGGAATGCAATTCCTTTGGAGAATATGACCTTCCCCTAATAGAAATATCCTGGCCACTAATCTAGATTAATGAAAGTGGTTGGCTGGATTTTCCTGGCCTGTTCAGTGGTGTTTTGTGCAGTATAATCATGTTTATTTTCCTTGCAGCTAATCACAAACTACTCATTTCCAGGTGTTTGTGAGCTGTTTACTGTGATTTACAGGATACCTGGACCTGAGCTGTGACTCTGAGCAAGCTGATTCCTGAAACCACAATTTTCCTGTGCTGAGAATTGGGCACAGTGAGTAAAGTGTTACTCAGGCTCTCAGTGCTTTCATGCCTCTAATTCAGAGCATGGAGAGTCACAGCTCAGCTTCCAGTTTCTGCTTTGCTGAGGTTTTGTGTGCTTAAATAAGAAAATGGAGATTTTTATTTAGATTATGAAAGCAGAGGGTTTTCTGGTCAGCAGAACTGGTGAATGTGCATCTCCATAGTTATTCCTTGTTTTTAATTTAGATTATTAAAGCAAAGGGTTTTCTGGACAGCAGAACTGGTGTATGTGCATCTCCATAGTTATTCCTTGTTTTTAATTTAGATTATTAAAGCAAAGGGTTTTCTGGACAGCAGAACTGGTGAATGTGCATCTCCATAGTTATTCCTTGTGTTAAACTTTGCTGGAGCACTCTGAATTTCCCTGAACTGGGCATACAGAGGAATCCCTGCAGTTCTCCATGTGTGCTGTGGTGGAAGAGTCTGTGTGGAGGCATTGCTGCCTGCAGCCATCAACCCCTGCTCTGTCCTTCATCCCCTGAAGAATTTCCTGTTTGGGGGCACCTCCTGCCCCCCTGGCTGCCCAGGCCAGCCCTGCCTGTGCCCTGTGGGGAGGGAGGAATGGCTGGAGATGTCAAAGACAGGGGGAAGAGGCTGGCACAGAGAATGGTGTGAGAGCCCAGTCTGGAGGGATGGATGGCCCAGGCACACAGGAGGAGCTCTGGGAGGAGCAGGGATGCTCTCATGGCTGAGTGCTGCAGACCAGCAGGGATTTGGGGCAGGTTCTGTAGGGAAAAGCAAACTGAGGCAGTGCAGGGTGTGCTGAGTGCTGCCCTTGCTGCAGGAATTGCATTAAAGATTGAGTTGAAGGAGCTCCTGTTGGAGACAGGCAGGGCCTGGCTGCATTCTAGTTATGCCAGTCAGGGTTTCTCTTCAGGAAAAGCCTCATTACCCAGTGCCTGACCGCAGCAGATAATAACCTGCAATTCAGCTTTCCAGACTGGATTTCCCCTCTCTTTCCCCCAGTAATTACTTTTCAAAGTGCTGTGGTGGTAGGGTGTTACTGCCCAGGTGCTTTAGTGGATTTCTGCTGCACTTTCCCTTCATTTCCCTGGGGAGGAGGTGAGGCAGGAGTAGCCATGGCCGGGGGTGATGGGCTGGAGCAGGGCCCAGCAGTGGGGCAGGGCTGGGCTGGCCCCACACAGCACTGCTGACATGATCATAAGGAATTGCTGCCCTAATCCCTGGGACAACGTTGACCTTAATTCTGCTTGGTTATACAATTTGCAAGCCTTGCTAGTGTTCTTCAGTCCTGCTCAAAGTGATGGGCCATGAAAATTTGCCACAGAGCAGGATTTTCTTTGAGAAAATGAATGTTCTAGGGCTGACAGGGCTGTGACAATGCTTTACTGGCAAGGGAGATCTGATTGTGCAAAAGCAGCACTCACAAATTTTCCTCTTGTGCTTTTTCCCCAGTTGACTTTCTCTTTTCCCTCTTCCCTTCCAGTTTTCCCACTGGATTTCTGGAGGAAGTGTGGCTTTGTTTTATTGTGCCTCTTTATTCAGTGACCTACAGGTGCTTCAGAGGAAATACTAAGGAAAACTTTTTGACTTTTTGTTGCTAAAGCCCAGCTTGCCTGTCAATATTACTCTTGTATAATTATGCTTAGTCTCTCCTTTTTATCCCGTTTCCCTGAGGACATCTTGATGAGCACCAAATTAGCACTGATATTTTAGGCCTGCCTTTAATCCTGTTGCAGAAAAGGTTTATCGGAAACAGCCTGAGAGGGGAAGGGAACACTTGGTGTTGGAGAAGCCAGAACTGCCTACAGGTGCAATGCTTCTCCCTCCAAAACATCTTCTTGAGCTATATTTGTAGTTAATCTTGATTTAAGTCCTCCCTTGGGGGCATAGCCACCCCCAGATACAGAAAAAAAGAATTGAAACTAAAATAAGAATTTTTTTTTTCTTTTAAAGGTCTATTAAATCTTCAAATGGAAGAGGGTAAAAATTGCTCTGAGATTGAAAACGTTGGGAGTGATGGTTGGTGTTCTCTGCTGTGAGGAGCAGATGGAACCTGATAAATGTGCCATTAATGTTCTTGGTATTTTCATTCCATCTCGACTTCCCACAAGGGTCCCCAAGGCCTTTTAAAGAGTTGCAGAGTGCAGGATGGTGATCCCAGCAGAACTGGCTGCTTGGTAAATGTCATCTGAAGGATTTATAGGTCCCTTTATGGTTACATGGAGAATTCTGGGCTTTCACTTGGCCCACTCAGGCAGGTGTGGAATATAAATACTCAGGTGACAGCAGCATTACCACCCAGATTGCTTGTACACCTCCAGGAGTGCCACATGCAGTGTCTGCATGGCTGAGTGCAGGGAGATTCCTGAGGCAGGAAACAAAGTAGGAAAAACTGAAATCCATCATGCTGGAAGTCTCCTGCCTCGTTATTTTTGAATTTGAGGTGGAATGATAAATACTTCTGTCAGCTGAACTTGTTTTGCAGTATTTCATCTCCTTCCCTCACCTTTGTGTTGTGGCTGTTGGTATTAAACCTGTGGGATTCAGGGGCTGGCAGGATTGGAATCACTGCACCTTGCCTGGCCAGCTGTGAATGGCACCAGGTCCTACTGAGCTTACACAATCTAGTTCTAGAAACTGCATTTTCAACCTTTTTTTGTTATTGTTGGGAAAGTTTTAGTGCTTTACTGACCTTTGTCCTTCTCTGTGACAAAATGTGGCTGGATCCCTGTTTATTGTTCAGCTCAAGGTTGGGCACTTAATTAGCAATGATGATATTTTCAGTGCACAGCTCTCTCTGAAGGCTTAATTGATTGGAAGTTGAATCTTTTTTATGTAATTTCAGTAACTTTGTTGTATTTACAAATATCACAAGGGTGACAATTGTTACATAAGGAATTTTTGGTTTCCTCGGTTTTCTTCCCCCTCCTGAAGTGCAGTGCTGCAGCAGATGAGCCACTTCCATGAGCTTTTCTGGTTGATATTCTGAGCAAGCAGAGATGACTTTAATTTTAAAACTTGCTATGCAAGCTGGCCTTATAATTGAATTGTGACTGTGCCTACAGACAGGAATTCAAGGCTAAGTGCACCCAACTTGGGAAATCGTTCATGAGATGAATCATGTTGTGTGATCACTCAGTCAGCACCTGCTCCTGCACCCAAGCTTTCCTTTAAATTAAACTCCTTTTATTTCTAGGTAGTTGTGAAATGGGTAATTTGCTCCTGCCTGGCCCAGCCTGGGATGACAGGCACAAGCAGCAATGCCTTGATGGAACAAAACCTCCAATGTGCTCTAATCTGAGAGCAGTGCTGGGCACAGAGCTGGGGTTTGTCAGCCCTGCTGCATTCCTGGGCTGCTGAGCTGGGAGTGCAGCTATGCCACAGCTGCCTCTGCCAGCACTTGCTGCAGTTCCTTTTTCCTCCCCCTTCCTCTTCAATTTGTTGGTTTTTGGCAAGGGAGCAGCAGAGCAGGGTTTATCCCTTGGCCAGTGGGGAGAGGTGAGGGCTGCTCTGTCCTGCTCCTTGTTTGAGATCCCAGAGGTGAGGGATGTCCTGCTCCTTGTCCTGCTGTCCTGCTCCTTGTCCTGTTCCTTGTTTGAGATCCCAGAGGTGAGGGATGTCCTGCTGTCCTGCTCCTTGTCCTGCTGTCCTGCTCCTTGTCTGAGACCCCCAGAGGTGAGGGATGTCCTGCTGTCCTGCTCCTTGTCCTGTTCCTTGTTTGGGACCCCAGAGATGAGGGATGTCCTGCTGTCCTGCTCCTTGTCCTGCTGTCCTGCTCCTTGTCCTGCTGTCCTGCTCCTTGTCCTGCTGTCCTGCTCCTTGTCCTTCTGTCCTGCTCCTTGTCCTGCTCGTTGTTTGAGATCCCAGAGGTGAGGAATGTCCTGCTCCTTGTCCTGCTCCTTGTTTGAGATCCCAGAGGTGAGGAATGTCCTGCTCCTTGTCCTGCTCCTTGTCCTGCTCCTTGTCCTGCTCCTTGTTCTGCTGTCCTGCTCCTTGTCCTGCTCCTTGTCCTGGACCCCAGGCCCACATCAGCAGCACAGTTGCCAATTTCTGTCTTGGTGCATCTCCAGCCTCCTCTCACTTGTCCAGGTGTGATGTCTCAGGTGTTCCTGGCAGGCTTTGGAGCCTTCCCCAAGGACTCAGGGTTGCAAGGTGTTGTGCATCTGTTCAGAGAAGAAGGTGAATAAGAGCTCATGGCTTTCTGGTCACCCTGGGCCATTCACATTCATCCTGTTCTTGGGTTTTTTCACAGCCATCAGGTGGTGTGGAGAAGGAAAATGCAGAAGAAAAAGCAGGAAAAAAGAGGTGTCTAGCTCTTGATGTGTATCTGCTGTGAAGTTGCTCAGGGAATTTCTTGTGGAAAATTAGAGGAAAATAGCAAGAAATAATTCTCTGAAGGGTTAGTAAATGGAAAATGCTGAAAATAGAAAATCTGCAAGAACCAAATCCTTAATCTCAGAGATGGAATAGCTGATGGACTGTGCTGCACAAAAGCATTTGGCAGCAGAGCAGCCAGAGGGGAGCTGCTGGAGCCATGTCTGAGGGTCCTGCTCAGGATCTGCAGAGCACTGTGCTCGTGATCAGCTTTGCAAAGGGAGTTTGATAACAATCCTGACCAAGGGGGGCTGTAAGCACTGTGAGGAGAGGCCTTCATATGGGCAGAGGGCTGGTTAAGGATTGGTCAGTCCTTCCCATTGTTTTGTGCTTTTTGTGGTTTGGGAGGTGCTGCTGCAGACCCTGGAACCTGCATTCCTCTGTTTGTGCTTTTTGTGCATGAACATCTTGGGAAGGAGGAATTCCCTTGGTGATGCTGGAGCTGCTGCTGCTTGAGCAGGAGCTGGAGGGATGAGGGGTCTGGGGACATTGAAATGCAGCAGTGGCTGTAAATCAGATAGAGAAGGTGAGGAGTGAGTGGAAAAGGGATCCAGCTAAGAAACATTTTTGCCATAGACACATTTTCTTTCTATTTTCATAAAACATACAATCGATCTATAATAATGTAATACTTTTGGAATATACAGACTTAGAGTGCCAAGCACAAACACAGTGAGAGCCCACCTGCAGAGCTCAGGCAGGACCTGGAGCTGCTGGAGCCAGGCCAGGGGGGGCTCCAGGATGATGCTCTGAGGACTGGAGTGATTCAACCTGGAGAAGAAAAAGCTCTGGGGAGAGCTCAGAGCCCCTTCCAGTGCCCCAAGGGGCTCCAGGAGAGCTGGAGAGGGACAAGGGATGGAGTGACAGGACATGGGGGAATGGATGTAAAGTGCCAAAGCAGAAGTTGAAATTAGAGATTAGGAAGGAATTGTTCCCTGGGAGGGTGGGCAGGCCCTGGCACAGGGTACCCAGAGCAGCTGGGGCTGGCAGTGCCCAAGGCCAGGCTGGACAGGGCTGGGAGCAGGGACAGGGGAAGGGGTCCCTGCCATGGCAGGGGTGGAGCTGGAGGATCCCTAAGGTTCCTTCCAACCCAAACCATTCTGTGATTTAATGTGCACTTTGTACAGCCCTGCTTTGGGCAGGGAGGAAATGGAACAGCAGACATTGAGAGAACAGCCAGAATGAGCAAAACTTCAGTAAGGAAATGACAATTCAGGTCAGATGTGACAGAAGTCTGAATCTGAAGTGGCACAGGCAGAGGGAATGGGGAGCCTCTCCACCCATCTCTTCCTTTGCAGGAACAGAGTCATTACTTGAAATTTGCAGATAACATGTCCAAAACAGCAAAAAGAAGCAAATTTTTTAACAGCAGAGCTAAACTCTGATAGTCTGTGCCTCAGGATGTAGTGGGGGCTTAAAGCCTGGGTGAGGAACACATGAACAGGATTACATGGATCAGGAACACATGAACAGGAGTACATGGATCAGGAACACATGGACAGGAGTACATGGATCAGGAACACATGGACAGGAGTGCATGGATCAGGAACACATGGACAGGAGTACATGGATCATGAACACATGGACAGGAGTACATGGATCAGGAATACATCAACAGGAGTGCATGGATCAGGAAACTGCAGGAGTACATGGACAGGAGTACATGGATCAGGAACACATGAACAGGGATACCTGGATCAGGATCACATGGACAGGGATACATGGATCAGGAATACATGGACAGGAGTACATGAACAGGAGTACATGGATCAGGAATACATGGACAGGGATACATGGATCAGGAACACATGGACAGGAGTGCATGGATCAGGAGACAGCAGGAGGATTTGGTGGCTGCCATGACTGTCTGTGCCTGGCCTTGCTTTGGGGGTGATCTGTGCCCTGTGTGTGGCATGGCCCTGCAGTGGCCCTGCACTGACCCTGCTGTCACACTTGCTGTCACACTTGCTGTCACATTTGCTGTCACACTTGCTGTCCCTCAGACTGTGCAGTTCAAGCAGGATGAAGCAGTTTGGGCAGGAGGTCACTGCAGTGAGAGTTGCCAGCCCCCTTGTTGAGTGCTTGGTGCTTGGTTGTTTGTTTGGGAAGGAGAAGAGCAAAAGTTAAACCAGTGAGCTTACATGGCAGGTCTTAAAGCTGAAGGGCCTCCTTGAGTCATTGTCTCAGTGGACAGTGTAATCTTTGTCTAAACAGAATTACTCCACGTGGGAAGTAGAACAGCTTAAGCAGGGCTGATGGAGAATGGAAACCACTGCTGTGCTGAGGCTCTGCAGCCCAAAGAAACCCTGTCCAGCCTGGGGCTTGCCAGCTCCAATAATCTTAGGTTAGTGCTAAGCAGAATGCAAATAAGGGCTGAAATGTGTGTGTGGGGATGGCCTGTGTGGGTTTTCATTTCTCCTGGGAGGGCTCCTTGTGTGAATGAATGAAGGGCTGGAGGGAGGCAGGGATGCTCCCCTGGGTGTCAGGGGCTCTGTGGGTGTCACAGCAAGTCCTGGCAGCTCTGGCCAGGGCAGCTTTCCCCTCTGGATTGTCACTGCCCTTCAGCTGAGCTGCTAGAGCCCCCTGTGAGCCCCAGCCAGGGCCCTGAGCTGGGCACTGAGGGCATCAGGAGCACTCACCCAGCCCAGGCAGCTTCCCTGGCTCTCTCCAGGCTGGAGCTGCCTTGGTGCTCTGCTCATCTCCTGAATTACAGCACATCCATCTCCCCAGAGCTCTGGCATTTGTTGGGTGAGCAGCACGTTACCCATGAGCTGCTGTTCACAAGCACAGCAGCTCTGCTGCAATTTCTGAATTAATTCTGCTAAGGCTTCATTAATGGTCATTAATAAAGGGAGTGAGAGACTTGACAGTGAAAACTAAACCATATTTGAGGTTCTTCCAACTTAATTAGGGCTAGAAAGTCAAACCAAGGGCCAGTTGTGGCAGCTGTGGAGGGGAATGCTGCAGTGGGCAGGACAGAGTCCTGTTTGTGTTGTCCTCTGTGCTGACTCAGCCCTGGCTGCCAGGCTGGGCACGTCACACTTTTCTCCTCAGGAATTTGGGGAATTTGGAGCTAATGTTGAAATGCCTCTCTCGTGATTGGTGATTTCAAACCAGGCTCAGCTCCCAGCTGGGCCCAGTCCCCAGGCTGGGTGAGGGAATAACCAGCATGGCCAATTCCTGTGCTGGGACAGCAAACAGTCCCTGTGGGGCTGGGGGTCACTGCAGCAGGGCCAGGGTGAGCCAGCCTGGGCTCGGGTGACCCCTGCTAATGATCAACCTGTGTGTGCCCAGCCAGCCCAGATCTACCTGGCCCTTGGCATCTATCTCAGAAGGGACAGAGCCACACATCCAGGACAGCAGAGGACAATGGCTCTGATCTGCAGGTTGTTATTGGTCCTTCCTCAAAGCCCAGCACAGAATTCTGGTGGATCATTGACTCTGGCACAGCCTTTCCTTTTCCCTGTCCACAGCAGTGATCAAATGCCACCCCCACTGCTGGAGCTGACATTTCAAAATTCCTGCTTTTCTGGGAGGTGGAGGAGGCAAGTTCTGTGGTGTTTCTCAAACAGGAGAAATCAAACTCATTGTCTTTCTAAAAGGAGCCCTGTGCAGGGAGTGGAGGCTCCTGTTTATTTGTAGCTGGTGTTTCATGCTCAGGTGCCACTCAGCCCAGCCCAGGAAAAGCTGCCTGGCTCCTGTTTGTTGTGGAGGCAGCTCCAAGGAGCTGCTGTGTGTGTGCCCTGGGCTCTAGGTGAACAGGCTCAGATATCAATCTACCCAAGGTCATTTCAAAATTGCATTCCTGACAAGTTCTGTGAAAACAGGGCAGTGCCTGGGGGACAGGGACCTTCCCAGCAGCACAGATTTGCTGCTGCCAGAGCCCTCCCAGCACTGCTCCATGAGTGCCACATGACAAGGAGAGCACACAGGTGTCCCCAACTGCCACTCCTCAGCTCCAAGCTCCCAGTTATTTTCTTTTTCCTATTTTCCTGCTGGGCTGATAAACATGGGAAGAGATCTGGTTACAGAGATGAAGCATGCCTTTATAATTTCTGTTTGCCTTTAAAATGTTGCCTGGTTACTCCCTAAACTATCATCAAACACTTAGCACTGTGACAGTGACTCCCAACAAACACCTCTGCCCAGAGCCAGCAGCAAGAGTGACAGGCACAAGTTGGTTTGCTGGGCACCAACAAGGAAAAATGTGCCCTGGCACACTGCTGGGCACCACAAGAGTTATTCTACATTATTATTTCTTTTTATTCTGCATTTCACCTGCATGGGCAGCTCACCCTCCTCACTCCTGGGCACCATGAGAGTTATTCTGCATTATTATCCCTGGTTATTCTGCATTTCACCCCCATGGCAGCTCACCCTCCTCACTGCTTGGATCTACCAGGCCAAATGTGCCCTGGCACACTGCTGGGCACCACAAGAGTTATTCTACATTATTATTTCTTTTTATTCTGCATTTCACCCCCATGGCAGCTCATCCTCCTCAGTGCTGGGCACCTACCAGGCCAAACACATTCCTGGGCACCACGAGAGTTATCCTGCACTTTATCCCTGGTTATTCTACATTTAATCTCCAAGGCAGCTCAGTCCCTCCTCAGTGCAGCTCTGCAGCTTCCCAAAGCCAGGGCAGGAATAAATCAGCAGGAATAAATAAATAAACAAAGCCAGCCTGCAGGAATAAACCAGCACTGTGCCCCCAGTGCCCCATCCAACACTCCAGGGAGCTCTGCAGGGAGCAGGACACTTGCTAATAACACAAAGTTGATATTTTGAGTTTTAACACCTCAATTTCACCAAGTTACAAGTGTTTAAAGTTTTAAAGAAGCTGGACCCGAGGCACCTGATGTGACACAGTCAGCAGGGCTGGGCAGTGTCACTGGCACCCTCCCTGGCAGGGCTCAGGTGACTGAAGGATGGAAACAGCACAGGTATGTCCCAGAAAGGTGAGCAGGGTCACTGCACTGTCCTTCCAGCAGCTGAAGGGGACTCTGGAGGGGAGAAAGTCTCAAGGACACTTCAGGAGAAGCCATCTCTCTTGGTGCACCTTCAGGCTGCATTTATTTTCTTTCTTCTTGCCTTGTCATCACCAGCTCACTCATTTATTGGTGGGGTTTTACATCCAACCCTTATTGCTTTGAAACTGTCAAGCAATGAACTTGCAGAAATCCTCATTCTTTGTCCTAAAAGGTGTAACATTCATTTACACCTAATTCAGATGCAGCCTGCTCCTCGTGGTTGCAAGCCCTAGAACAATAATATTTATTTTTGCTCCACCAGTGCTCAGACACTTTTCTCTCTCTCAGAGCACTGGAAGTGCTCAGCCATCCCTCCATGGGGATGACATCAACCCTGTCTGCAATCACAGGGCTGCTCTCCATCACCCACAGCTGCCAGCCCTGGTGTTCTGTGGTGTTCCCCACAGCCTGACACAGCCCAGGCACAGCCAGGGCCTCCTGCTCTGCCTCTGCTGCCTGAGAGCTGCCAGCCCCTGCCACAAACCCATCAGAACCAGCACCTCCCTGCTGCAGGGCACCCCCAGGCTGGCTCAGTCCAACACCTCCTCACTGTGGGTGCAGCACCGATGGAAGCATTCCAGGTGTCCCTGCAATGTGGGAAGGTAAAATAACAACAGCTGTTATTAAAAAGGAAAAAAAAAAAGGCTTTGTCTGGGCTGGGCTGCATGGCACCTGAGCATGAAACACCAGCTACAAATAAACAGGAGCCCTCCACTCCCTGCACAGGGCTCCTTTTAGGAAGACAATGATTTTGATTTCTCCTGTTTGAGAAATACCATAGAACTTGCCTCCTCCACCTCCCAAAAAAGCAGGAATTTTGAAATGTCAGCTCCAGCAGTGGGGGTGGCATTTGATCACTGCTGTGGACAGGGAAAAGGAAAGGCTGTGCCAGAGTCAATGATCCACCAGAATTCTGTGCTGGGCTTTGAGGAAGGACCAATAACAACCTGCAGATCAGAGCCATTGTCCTCTGCTGTCCTGGATGTGTGCTAGCCCATGGCTTTCCCTCCAGCCTGAGCTGGGAAAGCAGATTTAACTGTTTTCACCCTGGCACACTTGTTCCATTAAAGAAGGGGATTGTGAGACAGTCAGTGACTGTATAAAAGTGACTGTTTGATGAGAATTGCAATCAGAGAGAGGTTAAATCCCAAGGCAGGTAAGGCACCTGTGGGATTGCTTTCCCAGGTCTGTGAATGAGTGATAATCCCAGAAATGCCTTTCTGCCTGGGCACTTCCCTCAGGGGAGCTCCAAGCCCTCCTGCCATTCATCCCCAGTCAGCTGGTGAGGGGATCTGGGCATCTGCAATACCTGGAATATCAGAGCAGTGCAGGGTGGCTGGAGCCCAGCCAGGCTGGTGTGTGTGCCCAGGGCTGGGCTGGCACTGGGTCCTGGGCTGAGAGGGGCAGCCCTGCTCTGAAATCAGGGCTGCAGGCACACACACTGTTATCTGTGTTATCTGGGGGACACACACTGTTATCTGTGTGATCTGGGGGACACACAGTGTTATCTGTGTGATCTGGGGGACACACACTGCTATCTGTGTGATCTGGGGGACACACACTGTTATCTGTGTTATCTGGGGGACACACAGTGCTATCTGTGTTATCTGGGGGACACACAGTGCTATCTGTGTGATCTGGGGGACACACAGTGCTATCTGTGTGATCTGGGGGACACACAGTGTTATCTGTGTGATCTGGGGGACACACACTGTTATCTGTGTTATCTGGGGGACACACCCTGCTATCTGTGTGATCTGGGGGACACACAGTGTTATCTGTGTTATCTGGGGGACACACACTGCTATCTGTGTGATCTGGGGGACACACACTGCTATCTGTGTGATCTGGGGGACACACAGTGTTATCTGTGTTATCTGGGGGACACACACTGCTGTCTGTGTGATCTGGGGGAGAAGGAGCTCAAGAAACCATAAATAACCCTTCCACCTCAGTCTCTTGTCAGAGAGTGCCCTGTTGGAGCCCAGGAAATGCAGATAGTTGGCTTTGTAAGGGCTGGGTCAGTTCAGGCTCCTGGACAGAGAAAATGAAAAAGCTTGGCTGGACTTGCTGGAGGTTCTGGCAGTGGCAAATAAATACAACTTTCTGGACTTGTAGATTTTCTTTTAATTTAGTTAGATAAGAAAATTCACTTCTAGTGTGTTCTACTGTGGCACAGTAGCATTGCATGGTAAATGCACAGGTAACAAATGTCACAATACAAAGCACTGACAAACTCACACTGTCTTTAAATAAATTAAACTTCAAGGCCAATCTAGCTGTGTGAACTTTTTTGAAGTGCTAAACTGAAGAGCCTGGTTTAGAGGAGGCTTTGTGAGGTAATGGCCCAGCTACAGTGCCAAAATTAGGGTGAAGTTATTTCTGGGAAGTAAGAAAGGGGAAAATCAACTTGTCTTTAAAGAAACGCCTCAGTAAATACTAAACTAAGAAGTTCTAACTTTCAGCTCCACTCGCAGTCCCAGCCTGGCTTTCATTCAGCTGTTTCTCCTGCAGGAACAAAAGCTCTGTGCTGCCCTGGTCACCTCCAGCCCGTGCTGGCCACAGTCAGTGCCCTGGGACAGCCCAGGCTCAGAGCTGCAGCCCTGGCTCTGCAGGACCCAGCTGCCCCTGAGCCTGCCCTGGCCCTGCTCCTGCCACCAGAAACTCCTTCTGGACAGCTCTTGCAGGACCTGCTGCCTGAAATCAAACCCAGAAGAACATAAATAAATGTTTTCCTAATGTTTCTCTTGTCATACTCCCCCTGCTTTTGCCCCCTCTCATCTTTCATTTCCTGCAGTCCCAGGCTTCCCATTCCTTTTTTTGGTCTTGCAGCTGTAGGGAATGATCCAGGAGCATCCCTGTGGGATGTCAGGAGGGTCTCCAACACTTGGAATTTTTCTTTCCCCCTTTCAATAATCTGAACTAACATTGTTCAGTTCTCCTGCACTCGTTCTGCTGTGTGTTACCCTTAGGAGGGATGTTTGGAGCTCTCAGCTGCTTGCAGGACACAGGTACAGGCTGCAGGGTTCACCTGGTGAGGCACAGCCAGTGCAGCTGTGGCACAGACATCTTTTATGGAAAATCCTTTCTTTGGGATTTTTCCTCTTGAGAAGCTGAGAAGCCTCAGGAACAAAATGTAAACATTGATTATCTGCTGCTGTGGAATGCAACAGGTGGATCTTTGATTGATGTCATGTGGTTGTTTTTAATTAATGACCAATCACAGCCCAGCTTCGACAGAGTCCGAGGCACAAACCTTTGTTATCATTCTTTCCTATTCTATTCTTAGCCAGCCTTCTGATGAAATCCTTTCTTCTATTCTTTTACTATAGTTTTAATGTAATATATATCATAAAATAATAAATCAACCTCCTAAACATGGAGTCAGATCCTCATCTCCTCCCTCATCCTCAGACCCCTTGAGCACGGTCCCACAGCTGCTGTGCACAGAGCCCAGCCCAGAACTCCTGTCCTTGGTATTTTTGAACAAAAGGCTCCAAGTACAGCTGCCTGCATGTTTTTACCATTTTTCAGTCAGACAGCAGCTCCATTTTTTGTCATCCTTGGTGTTACTGCTGTCTGGGACCTGCCAGGGGTGGCATGTGTGGCTCAGCCTGTGCTGGCACCTGCCTGCTCTGAAAGGCTTCAGCTGAAATGTTCTCTTGCTGCAGGTATATTCTCATGTTCTGATGATAGAATTTTTAATAAGGTGCTGAAATACACTCTGTGAAGCTCTTGGCATGATGAAATAGCCCTTGCAGGCTGCACCTGACCTTCAGGAGTTCCTCCCAAAGGTCGTGAGTGCAGCACAAAGTGCTGAGCAAGTGCTGCAGCTTTTTACTTTCCCTGGGTGTCCTTTGGACAAGGCTTTCATGAATAAGCTGAATTGTGGGAGCTCTTCAGGCCTGCATGTTCATTTAAAAAAGAGAACAAAATGCTGGGGAGGAAAGCACTTGTTTGCTGGAGATGGCAGAGCTCTTTCCAAGTGTGTGGTTGTCAGTGTTGTGTGCTCAAAACTGCTTTTCTCCTCATGTAAGGGTTTATATTCTTACTGCATTCAGAATAAGAAATGTTAGGGCCACTTTTTCTGAAAATACAGTTAAAAGCCTTGTTGTGGATGATTATTAAATTCAACCAATTATCTGAAATGTCAGGACTTTGAGGAACTTCCAAGCTGTTGTTTGAGGGGTGTGTGCATGGGAAATGGGGACGTTATTAACATTGCTTCAGCATCCTTCAAATTGTTAAACTGAAAAGATGAATGTTAGAAATACTCAATTAAAAGGAGCTGTTTTGCAGATCACAGAGCAGTGTCAGCAAAGCCCTATAACCATGTTTGTTCTTGTTTTGCAGACCGTGAGGACCAATCCATTCTCTGCACGTGAGTGATCATTTTTCATTTGGCACTTTGGGGAATCTCTGTTGTGAGAGGGGCTTTGATGCAGCTGTGGGAGACAAAGCTTGGTCTTCAGTCTTGACAGGCAGTGGGAAAAGATGTAGCATGAAGTAATATTTAATATGGGAATACAGTCAGTGGTATTTAATATGGGGATATAGCCTTTTAATACTGTAATTCACATTATTGAGTTTCCTAGGCATGTTCTGCTTAAGAAATGTGATTTAAAAACGTCAGTGAGGAGCTCTGCATCCAGCCCAGAAGCTTTCAGGAGTTCATCTCTGCACTGCTGTGACTGCTCAGGGGGGAAGGCCTGGGGAAGACAAGACCCCAAAGTGGGTCTGGGGACCCTGAGCAGCAGCTCAGCTCTGGCTGTGGCTGCAGGGGATGTGTGAGGAGGGGACACCAGGGTTCCCTTTCAGCTGAGCAAATCTGTGGCTGTAACTGGGGTGTCCCTGCTTGGCAGGGCAGAGCAGGAGGGGGTTGGAAGCCCTGGGTGCCCGCAGTGCAGCTGGCACTGCCAGCCTCCTGCCCTCTCCCCCAGGCTCTGTGTGTTCCTGCAGTTCCTGTGCTGCTGCAGGGAGTGTCAGAGGGAGATAAGGATTCCCTGGGCCCGGGGCTGGCCTGGCCCCAGCTGCTCTGAGCAGGAACAGCTCAGCCCAGAGCTGCCCTGGGCCAGCACTGCCTGTGCCAGCTGGGCTGAGGGGGACACTGGCCCTGCTGGGAGCAGCCTGGGGGTCAGGGTGGCTCTTCTGGGCTGGAACCCCCCTGTGGCTCTGTCTGCAGGGTGGACACAGCAAATGAGGCACAGGGGCAGCTCCAGGGCTCGGGGCCTGGTGTTGGGGGTGTGCTCAGGGGGCACTGACTGCTGCAGGCAGGCCTGGGCCCAGGGTCCTTCCTGACAGAAGGGATTCAGATCCCCATCTCCTGCTCCCCACAGAAGTGAGCTCCCAGATCCCCATCTCCTGCTCCCCACAGAAGTGAACTCCCAGATCCCCATCTCCTGCTCTCCACAGAAGTGAGCTCCCAGATCCCCATCTCCTGCTCCCCACAGAAGTGAACTCCCAGATCCCCATCTCCTGCTCCCCACAGAAGTGAGCTCCCAGATCCCCATCTCCTGCTCCCCACAGAAGTGAGCTCCCAGATCCCCATCTCCTGCTCCCCACAGAAGTGCCTTGGCTCCCAGATCCCCATCTCCTGCTCCCCACAGAAGTGCCTTGGCTCCCAGATCCCCATCTCCTGCTCCCCACAGAAGTGAACTCCCAGATTCCCATCTCCTGCTCCCCACAGAAGTGAACTCCCAGATCCCCATCTCCTGCTCCCCACAGAAGTGCCTTGGCTCCCAGAGTGTGTACAAGACTGAGGCTGGATCCTCTCAAGCCTTGCCTTTTCCAGCCATGGATGCCATGGATGCAGGACTCCCAGGGCCCAAGGACACAGAAGCAGAAAGAGTTCTGTGCTTCAGATAAAAGCTGATGTGGTTAACTGAGGCTGGGCTGGGTCTGTGGCTCCTGCTCCTAGCAGGACTCCTGTTCTGTGTGCTGCCCATCCCATGTGCCATGCACAGAGCAGCCCTCAAAGCAGGGGTGGGATCCCAGGGGGAGGAGAAAGGCTTTGTTCCCCTGTGCTTGTGGATGCCTTGGCAGTGTGTGCCTGCCCCAGGTGGATGTTTTGAAGTAGCTTCATGTTCTGTGTCTGCCCATGAACTTTCCTCTCCTTTGCATGGTCAGCCAAGCCCACGAGGCTGGGATGGCAGCACTGCAGGATTTGGTGAATGTCCAATCTGATCATTTACAAACTGGGAAGCCTCTGAGCTCTGCTGCCTTCAACTTTGTCATTACCCCCCCTCTAAGGTCCTGTGAGCTCTTGGTCCACCTGCACTGAGTGGACAATTGATCCCTGTTTGTGTCTGGTACAGAGTGTGGAGTTTGTGCATCTCCTGCTGGGTTCCCCAGGGCTGGGCTTGGCTCTGCCTTGCAGAGCAGCTGGAGCTCAGGTGATGAGGATGAGGAGGGACACACATCCTCACAGCCAGACCTTGGGAGAATGCCACCTCTTGGGAGAGCCAAGGTCTGCATTATAAACTGGGATTTTGGGGATTAAATCCTCCCTGGGAGTGGGACAGGGCCATAGGGAGCTCCCTTGGGTGGGAAGAGATCCCATGGTTAGATCAGGCGGGGAAAAGGGTCCAGGACTGCCCTTCATTGCTGCTCCTGGTGATGAGGTAAATTTAAATTGTGAGTTCCCCTTCATGGCACTGGTTTTGCAGGTCCTGGGCTAAGGCAGCAGTAAATAAAGTGCAAGCAGAGTGCTAACCAGCCTGGAGGTGCTTCCAGAAACTCCTGTGGCACTTCATGAGACTCATCAAGACTCATCTTCTCATCCCAAACTTGCTGTCTCAGGAGCTGGATCACCTGATTGACCCTGCTGTTTACTGAGGCTGGGAGCCCTCAGAAGAATTTCTCATTTCTCCAGTAGGAGTGGTTCAGGGTAGCTAATGGGGAAAAAACCACCTCGAGAGTGGTGCCCTGAGCTGAGTGGACACTTGTGGTGTGCCTGTCATTTCCCTGTCTCCAGCAATTGTCTGGGACAGAGCTGTGCCTCTGCTTGCTGAGGGTCTGCCTGCTTTGCACCTTCACTGTCCCCCTCTTTGCTCCTCACCTGTCCCCTCTTTGCTCCTTCACCTGTCCCCTCTTTGCACCTTCACCTGTCCCCTCTTTGCTCCTTCACCTGTCCCCTCTTTGCACCTTCACCTGTCCCCTCTTTGCACCTTCACCTGTGCCCTCTTTGCTCCTTCACCTGTCCCCCTCCTTCACCTTCACTGTCCCCTCTTTGCACCTTCACCTGTCCCCTCTTTGCACCTTCACCTGTCCCCCCTTTGCTCCTTCACCAGTCCCCCCTTTGCTCCTCACCTGTCCCCTTTTTGCACCTTCACCTGTCCCCCTCCTTCACCTTCACCTGTCCCCTCCTTGCACCTTCATCTCTCCCCTCCTTCACCTTCACCTGTCCCCTCCTTCACCTGTCCCCCTCCTTCACCTTCACCTGTCCCCTCCTTGCACCTTCATCTCTCCCCTCCTTCACCTTCACCTGTCCCCTCCTTCACCTGTCCCCTCCTTGCACCTTCACCTGTCCCCTCTTTGCACCTTCACCTGTCCCCTCCTTGCACCTTCACTTCACCTGCCTCTGTTGGTGAATTTTCCTGTTTTTTACCTTCCATGGCCTTTAGAGGAGGGGCAGTCACTTCTCCAGCAATGTATCTGAAGGACACCACAGCAGGTCTCTGGATCCAGCCCCTTTCCTTCTGGACAGCCAGGAGTGCTGCTTCTGGGGGAATTCTGGGTTTAGGGCTGTGACAAACCCTTGGGCTCTTGTTCTTCCCAGATTGTCTCTGCAGTTTTCCAGATGCCTTCCTTGGGTTCTGCCCAGTGAGTGTCTGATCCCTTTGTGCTTACCTTGGGAACCTTTCCCCACTCTGGTCTTCAGTTCTGTTCTTCTCCCCTTCCCCATCTGCTTGTGTGAGCTGGGCGCTGCTGAGGCCAGGGGTGAAATCTGCAGAAGGAACTTCTTGATGAAATTCCTATTATGGATGGACTTTTCTCAGAGTGAAGCATGTCCAGCAGCCTCTGCTGCTCCCATGGCATCCCCCTGATTTCTCAGGAGCAGGGATGGGATTTCTTCTGTGCCCTTTGGCCTTTCACCAGCTGAGAAACCCAAATCTGGGTTTTTAGAGACAGGGACAGCTTCAGCTCCCAGATCCATTGGACAATCCATGGCTGAAAGCCAGATTATTGCCTGGCTGGAGAGGAGATGGGAGGAGCTGAACAAACAGCAATGGTGAGAATTTCTCTTTAGCTTTGAAGCTGGATGGTTTAATCTTGGGCTGCTAACCACTAACAGATGCTGAGGAAGGCTGCTGGAGCTCTCCTCTGCTCTGGAGTTTGGTTCATCCAGCTTTGCAATGAAAAGCAAAGGAGCAGCCCTCACCACCAGCACTTTTCTGGGAATTTGGACTCAACCAACTTCCATCTCATCATCCCCCCTTGGTGGGACTGCAAATGGGAGTTTATTTTGGACCTTGTCTCTGTAAATTCTTAGTTTGCTGAAAAGAAAGGAAAATATGTGTAATTCCAGAAACTTCACGTTCCTCCTAGCTTATAAGTGACATATATATAATGTAAGTGATATATTTGTGTCTAGGAGCAGTGGCTTTCAGCCTGTGTTGACTCAGCATCCATCAGTGGTTTGTGCAGAGCTGTGATGCCAACGCTGCAGCATTCCCAGAATTTCCTGCACATTTTCCTCTCTCTGTGGGATGTGAAGCTGGGCTGAGGAGCTTCTCAGGGTGTTCTTTCTTTTATATTTTTTATTTTATTTTTCCCTTGGAGAAGCTGCAGCTGCTATTTTGTGAAGTTTTGGTGTTTCTCTGCTCACTGAACATGCCAGACTGATGACCAGGATAAGGAAATTTGTGTTGTGGCAATTCGGAATTTGAGAAACACTGAAGAAAGTCAGCTCTGAAAATGTGCTGCACTGCACTTTGAAACACACCACCAGTGTGTTCTGGAGACTCTTAGCACAGAGCTCTGGCATTCCCAGAGCTGGGCCTGGCCTGATAAAGAGGTGTCCAGCAGATGCTGGCAGCCCCACAAGGATATCTAATCTGAGCTGCCTTCCGTGGGAGGGATGGGCTGTGCAGGGAATAGAGGCTGCTTATTAAAGGCCAGCAGCAGCAAATACCAAACATTTCTGTATACAACCCCTGGCTGGGCTCCAGCTGGGAACAATCCCATGGCAAGTGCTGTGGAGATGATGGGGAGCATCAGGAGGGAAGGGAAGCAGCTCCAGAGCAGCCACGTCAATAGTAAAGCCAATTAATGACTCTTTTCCAAACTATCAGTTATACCTCTCACAGAAAATAAGGCAGGTGATTAAGGCACCCTTTAATTACAGGTCTTGTCTGTAAATATCTGTTAATTTGTAACTGGCAGATGATGTGCTCAGTTGTGCCTGAGAATAAGTGTCTCCTCTGTTCTTTGCCACTGCTGTTGTCACCAGGACAAAAGGCCATTGTTGGGGCTCTTACACAGGCAGTTACTTTCTCCTCCAAACAATTTAAGTGCATATTTCCATATTTCCATGGTTTGGGGCCTTCTGTGAGTGGCTGCCTCCATGTCAGGAGGTGTTGGGCAGGGGAGCTGTGAGCAGCAGGGTGGGTTCTGTGTGCTGGGACCTTGCCCAGTGCCACTCTCCACAGCAGGACCCAGTGCTGCCACATCACCTTCCCATCCCAGGCCTTGTCCTGACTGAAATTCCTGGGCCAGAGGAAGGGTTCGAGTGACCCAGCCATCCAAAATATAAAATCCTGACTTTGTTTGGGTTAGTTTTTCAGGAATTTAAATCACAGAGACAATCTCCAACTGCAATCTGGCCATGCTAACACATTCCACATCTCCAGGAATATTGTTAGTCTGGAGGCTGTGCCTAGGCAGGGAGATAAAGCACAGCCTGCCTTGGACTGCAAGGCTTTCCTTGGGTGGCTTTGTGTCCCTGTGTCCTGTGCTGCTTGTGGCACTTGAACTGCAAGGCTTTCTTTGGGCATTGTGGGTTTATGTCCTTGTGTCCTGTGTTGCTCATGGCCCTTGGAGCTGTAAGGTTTTCTTTGGGTTTGTGACTTTGTGTCCCTGTGTCCTGTATTGCTCGTGACACTTGGGACTGTAAGATTTTCTTTGGGTTTGTGTCCCTGTGTCCTGTGCTGCTTGTGGCACTTGGAACTGCAAGGTTTTCTTTGGTTTTGTGGCTCTGTGTCCCTGTGTCCTGTGCTGCTTGTGGCACTTGGAGCTGCAAGGTTTTCTTTGGATTTGTGGGTTTGTGTCCCTGTGTCCTGTATTGCTCATGGCCCTTGGGACTGTAAGGTTTTCTTTGGGTTTGTGTCCTTGTGTCCTGTGTTGCTCGTGGCCCTTGGGACTGTAAGGTTTTCTTTGGGTTTGTGTCCCTGTGTCCTGTATTGCTTGTGGCACTTGGGACTGTAAGATTTCTTTGGGTTTGTGTCCCTGTGTCCTGTGTTGCTCATGGCACTTGGAGCTGCAAGGTTTTCTTTGGATTTGTGGGTTTGTGTCCCTGTGTCCTGTATTGCTCATGGCCCTTGGGACTGTAAGATTTCTTTGGGTTTGTGTCCCTGTGTCCTGTGTTGCTCATGGCATTTGGAGCTGTAAGGTTTTCTTTGGGTTTGTGTCCCTGTGTCCTGTTCTGCTCATGGCACTTGGAGCTGTAAGATTTCTTTGGGTTTGTGTCCCTGTGCCCTGTGTTGCTCATGGCATTTGGAGCTGTAAGGTTTTCTTTGGGTTTGTGTCCCTGTGTCCTGTTCTGCTCGTGGCCCTTGGGACTGTAAGATTTCTTTGGGTTTGTGTCCCTGTGTCCTGTTGTGGCACCTTGTGGGATGGAGTTCGTGGCTCTCTGGGAAGGCAGCTGGAGAGGGGCCAGTGGCCTTCAGGGAACAGCTTGAGCCTCATCTGATTCCCTGCAGCCCACAAGGATTTCCCAGGTCAGGGAGGGGTGGTGGCCCTGCCATGCTGGGCGCTGTCACTGTCACAAGGTGTGGGAATGCTCCAGACCTGCCTGGCACTAAGGAGAGCAGCTGTTCACTGCTCTTTCCTTCAGAAATGGTGTTTCCTCATGTGGCAGAGCCCTTGGAGGGGCACTGACCTGTTCCTGGGGTAATCCCTGCCAGTGGGAGCTGCTCTGGGAGGAGCAGCTCCATCCCTGCTCTCTGCTGTGAGCCCTGCCTGTTCTGCAGTGGGAGCCCATCCATTGTGGAAATGCTTCCTGTGCAGGGTTTGGGCTCAGGCTGCTCAGGGCAGGAGCTGCACTGGTTGAGTCAGTGCCTGCATTTCCCTAAGCAAATTGGAGCTGGGATGGATTTGCCTGCAGAGTTCTGGGCTTTGCTGAAAATGACACTCCAGCTTTACATGCAGTGAATTCAAAACCCTGTTCAACTTTCAAGTGCTCATGCTGGCTAAACTTTTCCTCTTTTAAATGTGCATGAAGCTGCTTCAAAGCAGGAGCTTTGCTGCTCCAGGGAGGAGCCCTTGGACATGGGATCCTGCCTGAATTCACCAGCCCCTGGCAGGCTCTGTTTGGCCTGTCCCTGAAGGTGGCTTCCAAGGGAGAGATCCCTCAGTTAGAGGATGGAACAACCTTGTGTGCCAGCTGGAGCCAAGGAGGGTTTCCTTCCTTGGGAGCACAGCTTGGCATGGCCCATGGCTGGAGCTGGGTTTGTGATTCTGCCAGCCTGCAATGGAGGAGGTGAAATCATTTAGCAGAGCTGCCACTGGCTGAGCTGAGGCTGCTTCCCAGCCCAGGGCTTTGCTTGTTGAATTTATGGCCACAGACTGAGTTGTATTCAAACAAGGTTTAGAAAATGTTAAGCTTTAGCTTTGTGATTCCATCCCCATTCCATAAATACTGTACATGGTGTTACTCAGACTTTACCTTCTTTGGGCAGGTTGATAGAGGTAGAGGATTTTAATTTATTTTTGTAATCCATGTGTTTGCACTCCTGGGAAAGAACCAAAGTATGCAGATGTCATTATTCCTGTAAATGCAAAGGACTTTATCCTAAATCTTCTAATTCTTTCATAGTATGTGGCAGCAGAGCTATTTGCCACGATGCTGCAGGAAATATTTGGCATTCCTGTAAGCTCCAGGGAGAGCAGGACTGGGATGATAACATCCTCTGGTGCTGCTTTTCAATGAGCTCTTGCACAAAGACTCTCTCTAAAATACCCCTCTGATAGATTTAGAGGGTTTTTAACACAAGGAATGTGTTTCAAGCTGCTGCCTTTCCTGTGCTTGTGCTGTGTGACTCCTCCAGCCCTGTGCTGCCCTTTTCCAGAGCTGACATCTGAGCTCTATTTATTGTAGCAGCTTCTCTGCACTGCGTGTGTTACAGGAGATTTTCCTCCTCTAAAATGTAATAAACTTTCTTCTTGTGATTTGACAGAAAAGATTATTTCTCTAGCTTTACAGGCACAGCTAATAGTGCATTCCCAAGCTCTGCTGACAATAAGAACAAATTGTATTGTTTTAAAATGTAAATGTATATTTTGCTGTGCTTCTTACTTCTCTTACCTGCTGGAATGGTTTTAGCATTAGCATTTTTTAATACACATCCAGAAACAGGCAAAGCTGCTTTTATTATTGCTCATGGTCATGAATTATGTTAATGTAAACACTGCAGTGAAAGGGAAATGAGAAATAAAGACTTGAGAAGCAAGAATTGGCACCTGATGGTTTGGGGCTTTTTTTTTCTGCTTATCAGCATTCACATTTGCCTTGTTTGTGGGGACTCTGGGCAGGGTGGAAATGGGATTTTTCATTAAGTCACAGGGTGTTGTTCCACTTGTCCACTTGTCCCAAAGTGCACCCACTTCAGGGTTTCATAGTGATGCTATCTTGGCAAAAAGGAAACCCAGTTATCCATTAGCCAGTTCTCAGAGTAATCTCCTTTGCAACCAGCTTTTCAGGTAGCACCTTCCAGGCTTTTCCAGGCACTGAGCAAAGCCAGCCCAGCCAACAAGTCTGCAGGGAACTCCCCTGTCTCCCTGGAAACTTTGGGGAATGGAGGGCAGAGCTTGCTTATCTTCATATTCTCTGCTGTTTTCCAATCATTGTGGGGAATTATGGAATCCAAATGGTTTTAGACTGATGGAGCTGTTTCCAAGGAGCAGATGCCATCAGTAATCCAGAGACCCTTGGTTGGTTTTACCCAGATTCAGATGCCATCAATAATCCAGGGACCCTTGGGTGGGTTTTACCCAGATTCAGATGCCATCAATAATCCAGGGACCCTTGGTGAGATTTTACCCAGATTCAGATGCCATCAGTAATCCAGGGACCTTTGGGTGGGTTTACCCAGATTCAGATGCCATCAGTAATCCAGGGACCCTTGGGTGGGTTTACCCAGATTCAGATGCCATCAGTCATCCAGGGACCCTTTATGAGGTTTTACCCAGATTCAGATGCCATCAGTCATCCAGGGACCCTTTATGAGGTTTTACCCAGATTCAGATGCCATCAGTAATCCAGGGACCCTTGGGTGGGTTTACCCAGATTCAGATGCCATCAACAATCCAGGGACCCTTGGGTGGGTTTACCCAGATTCAGATGCCATCAGTAATCCAGGGATCCTGGGTGGGTTCCACCTCTGGAGCTGGGTCACAGCTGGGGCACTGGGGCTGTGCCCTGTCCCACAGCTCATCTCCAGGGCCATTTTGCCTGGGCTTTCCAGCCAAACCTGGGGTTGCTGCTGTTCTGTCAGGTCAAACAGAAGCTGTTCCACCTGGAACTCCCGTGAGCAGTCCCACGAGCTGCAGTGAATGAGGGCTCTTGCAGTGAGTGAGGGTTCTTGCAGTGATGCAGGTTCTTGCAGTGATGCAGGCTCTTGCAGTGAATGAGGGTTCTTGCAGTGATGCAGGTTCTTGCAATGATGCAGGTTCTTGCAGTGATGCAGGTTCTTGCAGTGAATGAGGGTTCTTGCAGTGATGCAGGTTCTTGCAGTGAATGAGGGTTCTTGCAGTGATGCAGGTTCTTGCAGTGAATGAGGGTTCTTGCAGTGATGCAGGTTCTTGCAGTGATGCAGGCTCTTGCAGTGATGCAGGCTCTTGCAGTGAATGAGGGTTCTTGCAGTGAATGAGGGTTCTTGCAGTGATGCAGGTTCTTGCAGTGATGCAGGTTCTTGCAGTGAATGAGGGTTCTTGCAGTGAATGAGGGTTCTTGCAGTGATGCAGGTTCTTGCAGTGAATGAGGGTTCTTGCAGTGAATGAGGGTTCTTGCAGTGATGCAGGTTCTTGCAGTGAATGAGGGTTCTTGCAGTGATGCAGGTTCTTGCAGTGATGCAGGTTCTTGCAGTGAGTGAGAGTTCTTGCAGTGATGCAGGTTCTTGCAGTGGATGCAGGTTCTTGCAGTGGATGCAGGTTCTTGCAGTGATGCAGGTTCTTGCAGTGATGCAGGCTCTTGCAGTGAATGAGGGTTCTTGCAGTGATGCAGGTTCTTGCAGTGATGCAGGTTCTTGCAGTGAATGAGGGTTCTTGCAGTGATGCAGGTTCTTGCAGTGGTGCAGGCTCTTGCAGTGAGTGAGGGTTCTTGCAGTGATGCAGGTTCTTGCAGTGATGCAGGTTCTTGCAGTGAGTGAGGGTTCTTGCAGTGAATGAGGGTTCTTGCAGTGATGCAGGTTCTTGCAGTGATGCAGGTTCTTGCAGTGAATGAGGGTTCTTGCAGTGATGCAGGTTCTTGCAGTGATGCAGGTTCTTGCTCCTGAGTGCAGAAATGCCCATCCCACCACCCCTCAGCAGAGGTTCCCCTCTCTTAGGGCCATTCCCTGTGGGATTTCTGGGATTTTAGAGTTTTGGAAGGTGAGGAGCAATGAGAGTGTTTGAGTCTTGAGAATCTGGGCCAGTGTCAGTATCCCTCCTGCACCTGCAGAATTCCAATCCCAGGTGTTCTCAGCTCCCCTCTGCAGCTGCTGAGTGCAGCCTGAGGACAGGGATGCTCCTCAGCTCTTATCTGAGTGCAAGTGCAGCTCTGGAGGTGCTGAATCCCTAAGCAAATGCAGATTAGCTGCAAAACTGGGGTGTATGATGAAAAAGGCTGCACAGGAATGTGCCTGAATTCCCCTGCTAAATGAGCATTTCCATTATAAGTAGCTTAGAGGAGAAATAAGCAGGGCAGGGAAAATGTGTGCTTGTCATTCTCACAAAGGAGCTGGCTTCCAAACTGTTAATTTTTGAACAACTGTTGAATGGCAGGAGTGCTTCCACTCTTTCCATGCAAATCCCCATCATAAAACCCTTTTTAGCTTCCCACACTTGAGAGCTGCTCACGGCATCTCTGTCTCCCTGGAAATGTTCCTTGCACTGCTCCAGCCCTGCCTAAGGCACCCCTGAATCCCTCTGGGGCTGGGTTGGTCTGAAGATCAGACCTGGGTTAGGGAAAAACCCCAAACTGTCATTTTTAGGGCTGCAGTGACCTCATTTGTGATTGCAGGGACATGAACCTGCTCACATTTCCTGCTTTGAATATCTCCTGGAAACCTCTCCATAAACTCTGCCTAAACATGGTCTGCTTTAAATCCACCTCTGGCTTAAAAATGAAATGTGCATTTGCTGTCTTTATTGATCTGTGAACTCTGCACTGATAAATTCATTTCTTTATGGTTTCATGTAGCCCTGTGGCCTTAAATATATTTTTAACCTAGCAAAGACTCCTAGGTGAGCAGTGGAAAGAAAAGAATCTCTTGTTTAAGGTGTGTTTTACTGCCCTCTGTTCCTGGCTCCTAAAGGTGCTGAGTGTTTCCCTTAACTTGGCAATTCCCATAACCAAACCCTGGAGTATTAAAATGGTACTGAGTGTAAAAGTGTGTGTGTATATCTCATGATTTAAAAATGAAAATGTGTCTGCACCCTGAAAAGTTCTGTCTGCAGTGATCCAGGCAGGGCACAAGTGTTTCATGTCCAAGGGCTTCAGGCACAGAGCCAAAAGCTCTCCATCAAACTGATGGCACACCTTGTACCAGCACCCTGAAGCTCAGGGGATCTTTGGGATGCAGGAGGGATTTTAAACAAACACCTTGGGGTTCCCTGCAGCATCCCTGCTTTGGCTTTGCTCTGTGCACAGCCAGAGCCATCCTGGTCTGGGTGAGGGGGGATTCCTGCTGGTAAGGTGGATTTTGAAGGAAGTGTCTGCCCTGTTTTGCAGAGGTGAATCTGGTGCTGGGAAGACTGAGAACACCAAGAAGGTTATTCAGTACCTTGCTCATGTTGCTTCCTCCCATAAAGGAAGAAAGGACCATAATATTCCTGTAAGTTGGGGTATTTTCTCATTTTTTCATTGCTCTTGTTGCAAATTACCATCTTTTCATTTTGAAAAAATGACTTTTTTTATTGAACTGTGGTATAATCTGTGTAATTTTGTCTCAACCATTATTTTCTCTTTAGCAGTGGCTGAAATGAACAGTTACATCAAAATTTCTAGTCCATGTCAGCTGTCTAATTTCTGTTGTGAAATTAAAGGCTTTATACAAATAAAAGCAAAGCTTTCTGATGAAATAAATCCCATTTTCCAAAAAGATTCAATAAACCCCAGCAATTCTAACTGAATTTAGTTCCCACTAGATGCAGTTTTTGGTATTATATTTGTGAACAAGCTTTCTGTGCTTCCAGAAATTAACTTGTAGATGGGAAAATCATCCAACTTTAAAACTGCTGTAGATTTGCTATATCTAGAAGCCAGCATCTAATTAAAAGCTCAGATTTTATTACACTATAAACAAGTGAGTATATACTTTTATATCAGAGAATATTGGCTTTTTTGGTAGCTTGAAACCAACTCTGGTTTATATAGAATTTTCTTCAGATTTCCTGCCAGGTTTCAACATTTGCAGTGAATTTTGAGTCATTCTTTGCTTTTAGAAACCAGGAATGGGTTTGAATATTCACTGTTAGGAGCACTTGGATATGTTGGCAGTGAAGTTTTGATTGAGCTTTGCTCCAAGCAGTGTCTTGCTGTAATCACAAATGGTTTTCCAGTAGCAATCCTGGTGTCTGTGGTGGCTGGAACCTTCAAACTGCTTTATCCTATGGAATTATGGAGTTGGAGGCTTACAGAATTACAGCAGAGAGCTCTGGGATCAGCCCAGCACCCCATTCCCACTGAAGCATCCCTGGGAGTGTCACCTCCCCTCACGCTGTGGCTCTGGTGACACTGGGACATCCCCCAGCCCAGGGGATGTTCTGGGAGGTTTGGAGTTGTTCATGTGCCACTTTGCAGCCCTGGACAAACCCAGAGTTTTCTCAATTTCTACAGAGTTTTCTCAATTTCTACAGAAGCAATTTCTACAAAATTGCCAGCAGGCTTTGGGAGAGAAGGGAATCGTGCAGGGCCTGCACCAAGTGTTTCTAAACACACTGTTGACAGCTTGGAATACCTCAGACACTTCTGGAAGCCTCTTGGCCAGACACCTTTCAAAATGTGCCTCCCTTCAAAGTGAGATTGCATTGCCCAATCCCCACAAAAGCTGAGTTTTCAAAATCTTGAGGGAGGGAGATGATGCAACTTCTCAGGGAGCCTGTGAAGGCACAGGAGGAAAGGGGAAAGCTGGGATGTGAACAAAGAGAACAGGGAGTGTCCTCAATAAAAGTCTTGGCTGTGCCCTTTATTCAGGGCAGTGCCACAGTGGGCACTGGATTTGCCACATACCCATGAAAGTGCAGAGTGTTTGTCACCAAACTCATTTTGAAAATACAAATGAGTCTCCCTTGTTGTGTAACCATTGGTTTGTGTTTATATATTGGGAACAAAGAATGTCCAACCCTCACAGGTGCCACTGGGAAGGTGGGAAGGGTCAGGAAGGGGAACAGAAGCAGCCCTAATTTACCCTCTTTGCATATTCATTAGAAAGCTGCAGAGGGCTGGTGGTGATCCACAGTTTGTGCAACCTGTGCATTACCCTGTGCACAAGGAGATGCTAAACAGGCTCATTAAATTAATCCATGGCTTGCAGTCTGTCTGCAGCCATCCTGTTGCAGATAGCTATCAGTGACATGTGTATTTCTGAGCCTCTTTGAATGCCTCATTGATTATTTTTTTCAACAAAGCAATTTGTATGCTAAGCCTAGGGTTAACTGTGATTTGCCTGACCTAGTGCTGTAAAAACAGAGCAAAGCAGAGCCCCAGAGACACCTCAGAGCACACAGGGGCTCAGCAGGGGCCTCCTCCAGCTGGGTGCAGGGGAAATGCTCAGCAGTTGTGAGAGCTCTGCCCATGCCCTGCCCAGCCTGGCACTGGCATGGCTGGCATCCAGCTGCTTGTCCAGAGGCTTCTCTGCCCCCAAATCCCTCTTTCCTTAGAGCTGGCAGAGTCCTGCACAGCCCAGAGCACACAGGCTTGGAAGTGGAGTCAGTGACACAGGGCTGCAGTTCCAGCCTGAATTTCAGTGAGGATTCCTGGGCTGGGAGTGTGGGAATCTCATGTCCTGGCTGATCCCAGTCTCTCATGTCCTGGCTGATCCCAGTCTCTCATGTCCTGGCTGATCCCAGTCTCATGTCCTGGCTGATCCCAGTCTGTCATTCCCTGGCTGATCCCAGCCTCTCGTCCTGGCTGATCCCAGGGTGGTGTCCTGGCTGATCCCAGTCTCTCATTCCCTGGCTGATCCCAGTCTCTCATTCCCTGGCTGATCCCAGTCTCATGTCCTGCTGATCCCAGTCTCTCATGTCCTGGCTGATCCCAGTCTCTCATGTCCTGGCTGATCCCAATCTCTCATTCCCTGGCTGATCCCAGTCTCATGTCCTGGCTGATCCCAGTCTCATGTCCTGGCTGATCCCAGTCCCTCATTCCCTGGCTGATCCCAGTCTCTCATTCCCTGGCTGATCCCAGTCTCTCATGTCCTGGCTGATCCCTGGGTGGTGTCCTGGCTGATCCCAGTCTCTCATTCCCTGGCTGATCCCAGTCTCATGTCCTGGCTGATCCCAGTCTCTCATTCCCTGGCTGATCCCAGTCTCTCATGTCCTGGCTGATCCCAGTCCCTCATTCCCTGGCTGATCCCAGTCCCTCATACCCTGGCTGATCCCAGTCTGTCATTCCCTGGCTGATCTCAGTCTCTCATTCCCTGGCTGATCCCAGTCCCTCATTCCCTGGCTGATCCCAGTCTCTCATGTCCTGGCTGATCCCAGTCCCTCATTCCCTGGCTGATCCCAGTCTCTCATTCCCTGGCTGATCCCAGTCTCATGTCCTGGCTGATCCCAGTCTCTCATGTCCTGGCTGATCCCAGTCTCTCATGTCCTGGCTGATCCCAGGGTGGTGCCCTGGGCACTGCACTCAAGGTGTGGGCAGGAGCAGAGGTGGCAGAGCAGCCTCAGCACCCCTGGGGTTTGGCAGGGCCAGCTGAGGCTGCAGCAGCCCCAGAAGAGGGAGTGGAGGCTGGGGAGGGAGAGCTGCTGGGCAGGGCTGGAGCAGGAGCTGCTCTGGGGGCTGAAATAGGGCAGGGTGTGCATCTCCATCAGGGGAAACCTTCACATCAAGGGCTGATCACTGAATCCCAGAATGGGATTGGAGGGGATATTAAAGATGATCCAGTGCCACCCCTGCCATGGCAGGGACACCTCCACTGTCCCAGGGACACCTTCCCCTGTTCCAGGGACACCTTCCCCTGCCCAGGGACACCTCCCACTGTCCCAGGGGCACCTTCCCCTATTCCAGGGACACCTTCCCTGTCCCAGGGACACCTTCCCCTGTCCCAGGGACACCTCCACTGTCCCAGGGACACCTTCCCCTGTCCCAGGGACACCTCCACTGTCCCAGGGACACCTTCCCTGTCCCAGGGACACCTTCCCCTGTTCCAGGGACACCTTCCCCTGTCCCAGGGATACCTCCCACTGTCCCAGGGACATCTCCCACTGTCCCAGGTGCTCCCAGCCCCAGTGTCCAGCCTGGCCTTGGGCACTGCCAGGGATGCAGGGGCAGCCACAGCTGCTCTGGGCACCCTTCAGCCTTCACAGGGCTCAATTCCCAGTTCCCAGTGTCCCATCCAGCCCTGCCCTCTGTCACTGAAGCCATCCCTGGGTCCTGTCCCTCCCCAGCCCCATTTTAGGCCCTGGAAGGGGATTTAAGCTTTCCCCAAAGTGTTCTCAGCCCAAACTCCTCTGTTTTCACTAAACCCAGCTCTCATGCTGGTGCTATTTTAGACTTCAGAGCTCATTCCTGGTACTTTCAGATTAATGATTGCTTTCAGTGGCTGCCTTTGCCTTGGTAGCTGAAATGCTAAGTTGCTTAATTTGCTTAATTAATTTCTAAAGGAACAGAATTAGTTTTTGAAGGACAGGATCTCGGGCAGGCCCATTCAGGCTAAAGCTCCCCTGGGTTTCCCAAGTGGGTTTACCTGCCCTCATTTAAACACAGAAATTCAGTCTGTGCCTGGTGGTGCTCAGCTCTGTGTCTGGCAGGGCAGGAATGGACACCCAGGAGTGCAATTCATCTTTGGGAAATACAAACAAATGAAACTCCTCTGAGCCCCAAGGTGTTCTGTCCTGCCCCACGGTCCCAGGAGGGCTGGTTCTCTCCTTGGCAGTTTCAAAATTCACTTTACTCACCTGAGCAAGCCAGACCTCTGTCCAAATCTGCCATCCTGCACTGGTAAAACAAGAGTCACAGACAGAGGGAGCACATTTGGCTGCCTATAAAAACCTCTTGTTGTGTGTGTTTCTCATCAATATTTTGCCTCAGGCTCTCAGATATGAACCTTAAGATTATTAAACTCACAGGCTGAGCCAAGGAAGAAAGGATGGAATTGAAAATTTCTGCTGGAGCTGTGCAGATTTGAATTTTGAAGGGTTTTTATTTTACTTTATTAAAATAAAGTACTTCACATTGTCCTTCTTGCTGGCCAAGTGTCCAGTGCAAGGTTGTGCTACTGCTCGTGGTGCTGCTTGAACAAAAGAAGGAAAGGTCTTGTCTTGAGTGTGGGTTTGCATTTTTAAATATTTGCAGTAGGGTGCAAATGCAGCCCCTGACTGCTTTGTGTGGCTCCCTGTGAGCTATTCCACCCCTCTGGGAGTGCTCAAGGACAGGGATTGTGGTGTTTGAGGGTCCCCAGGACAAGGTGAGGGATGAGAATCTGCCTCCATGTGCTCAGAAGGCTGATATATATTATATTATATTATATTATATTATATTATATTATATTATATTATATTATATTATATTATATTATATTATATTATATTATATTATATTATATTATATTATATTATATTATATTATATTATATTATATTATATTATATTATATTATATTATATTATATTATATTATATTATATTAGTGAAATTATATACTAAAACTATACAGAAAGGAGACATCAGAAGGCTGAACAAGAATGACAATGAAGGCTCGTGGCTGACTCCTCAGTCTGACCCAGCTGATGGTGATTGGTCATTAATTAAAAACAATTCACCAAAGCTGCACCTGTTGGTAAACAATCTCCAGACCCCATTCCCAAGCAGTCAGATCATTATTGTTCTCATTCTTTTCTGAGGCCTCTCAGCTTCCCAGGAGAAGCCCTGGGCCAGGAAGATTTTTCAGGGAATCTCACAGTGACAGGTGATCCATCCCCTCTCAGCCCAGCCAGCCCACGGTGCCAGGGCTGGGCACAGAGGGACCCAGGCTGGGTTCACTTTGGAACCAGTGCCCAAATAATGCAACTCCTGCTGTCCCTGGCTCTGAGGGGCCCTGTGCCACCCTGGGCACCATTAACCCTGGCACAGACACAGGCCCTGTGCCACCCTGGGCTCCATTAACCCTTCACAGACAGGGGCCCTGTGCCAGCCTGGGCACCATTAACCCTGCACAGACACGGGCCCTGTGCCACCCTGGGCTCCATTAACCCTTCACAGACAGGGGCCCTGTGCCAGCCTGGGCTCCATTAACCCTGCACAGACACAGACCCTGTGCCAGCCTGGGCTCCATTAACCCTGCACAGACACGGGCCCTGTGCCACCCTGGGCTCCATTAACCCTTCACAGACAGGGGCCCTGTGCCAGCCTGGGCTCCATTAACCCTGGCACAGACAGGGGCCCTGTGCCAGCCTGGGCTCCATTAACCCTGGCACAGACAGGGGCCCTGGGCTCCATTAACCCTGCACAGACAGGGGCCCTGTGCCAGCCTGGGCTCCATTAACCCTTCACAGACAGGGGCCCTGTGCCACCCTGGGCTCCATTAACCCTGCACAGACACGGGCCCTGTGCCAGCCTGGGCTCCATTAACCCTGCACAGACACGGGCCCTGTGCTCCATTAACCCTGCACAGACAGGGGCCCTGTGCCACCCTGGGCTCCATTAACCCTGCACAGACACAGGCCCTGGGCTCCATTAACCCTGCACAGACACGGGCCCTGTGCCAGCCTGGGCTCCATTAACCCTGCACAGACAGGGGCCCTGTGCCACCCTGGGCTCCATTAACCCTGCACAGACACGGGCCCTGTGCCACCCTGGGCTCCATTAACCCTGCACAGACACGGGCCCTGTGCCAGCCTGGGCTCCATTAACCCTGCACAGACAGGGGCCCTGTGCCACCCTGGGCTCCATTAACCCTGCACAGACACGGGCCCTGTGCCACCCTGGGCTCCATTAACCCTGCACAGACACGGGCCCTGTGCCACCCTGTGCTCCATTAACCCTTCACAGACAGGGGTGCAGTGTGTGGCACGTGCCAATAACCCTGTTGGCAGTCTGGGCAGTGTCTGTGCCACTCTGTGTGTGCAGTGAGTGTGGTTGGAGGTGCTGACAGTGCTGATGTGGGTGTGACATGCAGCTGCAATGCCTGCTTGCTAACTTATCATTTGTTTGTTTGCAATGAACAGCCTGAATCTCCCAAACCCGTCAAGCACCAGGCAAGTGGCTTTTTTAATTGCTTTTCAAGTTATGTAGGAGAACTGATGTACATTCTGCTCTTTGTGCTGATAATGTGGGAAACCTTGAAGGAGCACACAGCTAGTGGAGAATTTTGGAAATATTTAACTGGCTTGGAGAGAGGGAAGAGTGAGCAGCTCATGGGTTTCTCAGCATTGCAAAGGATTTTAACCACTTTTATTGCAAAGGATTTAACCACTTTTATTGCAAAGGATTTAACCACTTTTGAGCCCTGAAATGAAATGTTTGTCCTCTCTCCAGCCACTCTCCTCCAAATTACTTTGTATATAGTGGGTAATGTGCTGCTGAGAGAGTGCAGAACACTTTTAAAATATTAAACAAAGCACTAAATAAAAGATTTGATTAATGGAAGCTACAAAATTCTTTTGATTAAGTGCTTCGTCTGAATGCTTTTATAGCTTTGCAAATCACCAGTGAAGACTTTGATCTCAAGTGTGAAAGGCCTGGCATGACCAAAAGCCTTGAGCAATGCAGGATTTCCCCAGACTTTCTAGGACTGGCAGTGTGAGCAGGGTGGGATCTGAGTGAGGATTGCTCCTTTGAGCTCCAGCTGCTGGCAGTGCCCAGCCTGGCAGAGCTGCTGACACATCCCCTGCCCATGCCCATGCCACACTTCTGATCCCCTGCCCTGTCTGATCCCAGTTTCTGGGGCAGAGAAGGAGTTGCAGGGCTCCAGGTGGAGCTCACCTGGAGGAGGCTCAGGTGGAAGTTGAGGGCAGGGATAAACAATTGCTGCCACAGGAGAAATGCCCAGTCTAACCCCAGCTGGTGAGTGATGCCTTTGAGCTTTTAAATAAAGCACAGTTTTGCCCCAGCTCCCCAGGGTGTGACCAGCCATGGGAACTGAAGGGTTAATTCAGCTGAGTGAATCCCTCCTTGCATTTCTCTGATGAGTGCAAAGGGAAATAGTAAAGGGACCTGCAGGTGTGATGGGAGCAGAAAGCAGTGCCTGGGTGGGCAGCTGAGTGCCCTGGAGTGTGTGGCACAGTCATGCCCAGCTGAGTGCCCTGGAGTGTGTGGCACAGTCATGCCCAGCTGAGTGCCCTGGAGTGTGTGGCACAGTCTGGCCCAGCTGAGGTGCCCTGGAGTGTGTGGCACAGTCTGGCCCAGCTGAGGTGCCCTGGAGTGTGTGGCACAGTCTGGCCCAGCTGTGGTGCCCTGGAGTGTGTGGCACAGTCTGGCCCAGCTGTGGGGCTGTGCTCTCCTGCCCAGGAGCTGAGACATTCCCAGGGAGACACTGAATCCTCCCTCCTGCACACACCAGTCACTTCTAAGGGGTTTTACTCAAATGTTTGTCAGATACAAGAACAGGCAGAGTGGTGTTTGGTTGGACCCTCCTGTTGCTTGGAGCTGGGTGCCAGGGTGGACATGAAACGTTGCTGGTGAACATTTTAACTGTGGCTGTGGAGAATGCTAACCCCAGGCTGGTGATGCTGCATAAGGCATGGAACCATTAACATTTGTGTTTCAATGTCACCTGGAAGTGCAGAGTGGATCCCTGCTGTGTGTGAGTAGCATGGAGCATCCCTGCCTGCCCAGAACCACACCCTGGGCTGCTGCTGCTGCTTTTTCTGGAACTCACACAGTCCCTGGCCTTGTGTTCATGGTGCTGCATGAGCCATTGCATGCCCTCACTTCTCCCACAGTTCCCATTCTGCTTTTTCCAAGAAGTTCTGGGGAGATGCTGTGCAGGGCTGTGCCCAGAGGCCAGGCTGGAGTTCAGTGTCTGTGCAAAAGAGGGTTGGGTTTGGCTGAAGGCAGTGCCTGGAGAGAGGAAACCCCCAAATGAGGAGCCCTTGGCACAGTGAGGGCTGTGACAGGTGTGAGTGTGCAGCACTGAGCTCTGCTGGTTCCCAGGTGTTCCCCCTCAGCTGAGCATCCCCTGCTCCCTCAGCTCCCCAGGGTGATGGCAGCCAGGAGCAGCCAGAGCCCTTCATGGCTAAGTGTGTTTATGCACATCCTCTGCTGCTTTATTCCAGGTTTATCCCAGGTTTATTGCAGGTTCATCCCAGCCCAGGCAGTGCTGGTGGCACACAGCCATGCCATGCAGCACTCACTGGGCACTCAGGGCATTTCTTATCCAAAATAAAAGAAATTGGACGTGCCAGCTGTGCCAGCTGTGCCAGCTGTGCCAGCTGTGCCACAGGCCCTGCCCTGGCTGGGCACTGTGGTTCATCCCAGGTTCAGTGCTGAGGGAATGCTGCCCTGGATCTTGGTGCTGGGAGAGGAGGGGAGGTGGGAGCATCCCAGGCTCTGAGGCTTTTACTGGGGAAATTTGGAGAATATAACAGCACAGAGTGGCTGTAACAGGCACCCAGCTTCTCTCCAGTTGCAGATTTTTGTCAGTTTAAAAGTGCTTTTAAGCTGTCACCTTGGCAGCCCTGCCATGGCACTGCTGGCTCTGCTCTGGACTGGGACTCACATTTTTTATTCTGCATTTATTCTTTCTGCATTTATTCTTTCTGCATTTATTCTTCTGCATTTATTCCTTCCTTATCCACCCCAGCATTAGGGAATGTGTAGTCCCAAGGGAGCACATTTGGAAGTAAGCAACTTCTGAGCAGATAACTTGAGGTCACAGAAAAGAAGGAGCAGCCATTTATTTCCAGGAGAGCTTGAAACATATTTCAATATACAAATCAAACTCTTTTAGGTGTTAAGTAGTGAATTTTAAAAATTCCTGTCTAAGAATTGACCCCGTGTGGAAGCCTTAAGAGACTTAATGCTTCCTGTTCTTTGGTCTGGGCCTTTATTCACCAGGACTATAAATAATTGGAAAAAGCAGGTTCATGAACACAGATGTCAGATTGGAGACTGCATTCCAGACAGCTTCACTTATTTTTTTTTTTCCCCACACCATCCTTCAGAGCAAGAAGACAATATATTTATGTATTTTCCTGTGTACATTCGTGCCTCCTGGGCTCTTGGAAGCAGCACAGACTTTTTTTGTTACCAGACCTCCTCATGGACAGAACTTGTAAAAGCTGTTGTGCAATTTCCTTGAGATAAGCACTTCAAATTCTAAACTCATTGGCCAGAGCTGACAGAAGCATTTAACAAATGCATTAAGCAGCCTGAGCAGTGCTGGCTGGGTTGAGCAATTTGAAAGCAGTGTTTGTAATGGTGTTGCTCAGTGCCCAGGTCAGAGGTGATGCAATGGGATGAGTTTCAGTCGGGCTGACTGAAGGGGAGTTTCACTCACCTGAAAGTAGGTTTGAAAATGGGTATTTCTGAGTTTGGAAATGGGTGTTCTGAGATAGCTGTGTTGCCAGCACAAAGTTTAAACCTAAAACCTTAGATCAGTTAAATTGCTTTCTTCCCTTAAGCACTCAAAGGTCTGTGCCTGATTTCATTAGCCCTAAATGTGAATTTTCTTTCCCATATTCAGTGACTTTCAGCATCCATCAAGCCCTGTCTGGTCCCTGCTCTGTCTGTGTGTCTGTGTGTGTTTTGATAAACAAACCCCTCCCAAATCCAGCCACGTTCACCCCTGGATGGAGGCAGCTGCAGTTTGGGAGTGAGGGGAGGATGAGGATCCCCCTTGGGGGTGGTGGCACTGCCACCCAGGGGGGGTGACTGCAGGACAGGCAGAGCCCCTGGGGCTGTGCTCTGGTAAATCTGTTGTGTTTGTGTCTCTGTGCTGTGCAGGGGGAGCTGGAGAGGCAGCTGCTGCAGGCCAACCCCATCCTGGAGTCCTTCGGCAACGCCAAGACCGTGAAGAACGACAACTCCTCCCGCTTTGTGAGTGCCCTGAGCTGTGCCCTGAGCCCTGCAGAGCCTCCTGAGCCCTGCAGAGCTGTGCCCTGAGCCCTGCAGAGCCTCCTGAGCCCTGCCCTGAGCCCAGAGCTGTGCCCTGAGCCCTGCAGAGCCCTGCAGAGCCCTGCAGAGCTGTGCCCTGAGCCCTGCAGAGCCTCCTGAGCCCTGCAGAGCTGTGCCCTGAGCCCTGCAGAGCCCTGCAGAGCCCCCTGAGCCCTGCAGAGCTGTGCCCTGAGCCCTGCAGAGCCTCCTGAGCCCTGCAGAGCTGTGCCCTGAGCCCTGCAGAGCCTCCTGAGCCCTGCCCTGAGCCCTGCAGAGCTGTGCCCTGAGCCCTGCAGAGCCTCCTGAGCCCTGCCCTGAGCCCAGAGCTGTGCCCTGAGCCCTGCAGAGCCCTGCAGAGCCCCCTGAGCCCTGCAGAGCTGTGCCCTGAGCCCTGCCCTGAGCCCAGAGCTGTGCCCTGAGCCCTGCACAGCCTGGGCACCTCATCCCTGAGCCCTGCCCTGAGCCCAGAGCTGTGCCCTGAGCCCAGAGCTGTGCCCCTAATCCCTGCCCTGAGCCCTGCACAGCCTGGGCACCTCATCCCAGAGCTGTGCCCTCATCCCAGAGCTGTGCCCTGAGCCCTGCAGAGCTGTGCCCTGGTCCCAGAGCTGTGTCCTGATCCCTGCCCTGATCCCAGAGCTGTGCCCCTGCCCCTGCTGCTGCAGCAGTCCCCTGTGCCAGGTGCTCTCTGTGTCAGGAGGTTTCTCTCTCCTCCTCCTCCAGTTCCCTTACAGTGCCTTCTGCTCTCTGGGCTCACTGAAGGCACCTCCTCAGGGGCTCTTGGAAAAATGATTTTACTCTGACTGCAGCCATCCCTGAGCTGACAGCAGCTCAGAATCCATCAAATGGAGCTGGGCTGGGAGCTGGGCTGTGTTTGTGCACAGATGCTGCTGCCTTGCTGTCAGGTGCCCAGGACTGGGGCACCCCATGGGCCTGGCACAGCCTGCAGCCTCCCTGTGCAGAGCTGGGACTTTATCCAGTGGTTGGATTGGAGAGAACATCCTGAATTTCTGCAAAAGCACACATAAAACCCCATCCAGATGCCCTGATTCACTGCAGGAAGGTCAAGAGGCACAGTGTGACCCAGCCCAGGTGGCACTGCTGGAGCTGCTCTGTGTTTTTGTTGGGTCCCTGCCTGCTGTTCACAGGGTTTGGTGGCTGATAACCACTTCTGATGGGTTCCATTGTTTTAAAAATTGTGGTGGAGCTCAGGATGAATAAATAGCTTTTTACCACTTCTTAGAACTTCCTCTCCTTTGAAGGAACAAAAAAAAAGAGTCATCTCTTATTTCAGGGGGAAGATGTTTTTAGTACAACTTCAAAAGTGTTCAGGAGGTATTAAATCATTTTGCTTGCAAGAACAGCACTAAAATTTACAGAACAAATGAAAGATTTCTTGTCTGCCTTTGACATTTCAACAGTTGCTTGGATTTATAATGCATGAACTCAACTCCATGATAAGAACTCTGGAAAACTGTATGACTAAATCCATCAGCCCCTTCAGTGAGAGGGGAGAGCACAGTTCTGTGGAAATTCAGCTTTTTGAATTTTACAGCCCTGTTATTTATAATGTTTCCTGATCTTATAGAAGCTGGGTATGGGATTTATAACATCAACAGGTTTCACTGCACAGTGATTCCACTTTGTTACCTGCCTTGAATCCATCAGAGGCTGTACTCATTTAATGAGAATACTTCTTCCCCTAAAAGATGTTAGCATCTGGTTTGTGTTATTTTGAGCTCTGCATTTCCATCATGAACATAATCACTCTGATGGCTCCAGCTCTGTTTTCATAAAGGAACCAGTATAATTCATCCCAGATGGTCTCATCTCATGCAGAAAAAAATCATCTTTAACAGCCATTTCCAAACCTGATGTAAAAATCTGTGTCCTCCCACAGAGTGAGAGGTGGTTCAGCCTTGCCCTGCTGCTGGTACCCCAGGCAGGACTCAGAGTGACCAATGGATTTTATTTTTGCCCCTTTTCTCTCACACCAAAGGCAGCTCCCTTGTGTTCCAGGGCTCAGTCTGTGTTTGCAGAGTGGCCCTGCTGGGTTGATGTGCAGCACTCACTGCTTTTCCAAAGCCCTGGGCTCAGTGCTGTGGTGCTGTCAGCAGGACTGAGCCCTGAGATGAGCTGCAGAGGGGCTGTGGAGCCTTTTGGAAAAGGAGGAGGAATCCTTTGGGTCAGGCATCACCTGAGGTTGAGGGGCTGAGGCCCCTTCAGGCACCAGAGATGTGCACACCTGGAATCCCAGCATTGCTCCCCAACTCAGGTGTTTGCTCAGGGAAATGCAGCCTCACCTTCAGAGGGGTTTGGATCCCAAATAATTCTGCCCTGGGAGTTCCCCAGTCTGGAGGGTGTTTGTGTGCTGTGTGCTCCCTTGGAATGAGCCCATGGAAGGGGAAAGGTTCCCTCTGAACCTGGGGAATCCTTGAGCCCTGAGTGCATTTGGGTTATCTCTGGTATGGACAGCATTGTCTTAATTTAAAAAAAAAAAGTAATTATGAAAAAATCTTCTTTCCTTTGCAGGGCAAATTCATCAGGATTAACTTTGATGTCACTGGGTACATTGTTGGGGCCAACATTGAGACCTGTATCCTTTTTCCTGCCACATTTTGCAAAATGCAGCTGCCCTGCTTTGTTTTGCTTTTAACCCTAGAATTCACTGGAATGCAGGGAGAGGTTGCCACACTTGGACATTCCTTTGCCAGCATCCATCTCTCCCTTTGTTTCAAAATAACTGCTCAAATATCACAGACTCAGCAGCTTCTGTGTGCTCAGAAATGCTAAACTCCCAAATCCCAGCCCTGGAACCTGCAGGCTTGTCAGGCTGGCCTTAAACCAGGCTGTGTTAGAAAGGGAAAGCATGTGAAATGTGAAATGTGCTTGTTGTGGGAGCATCCTGAACATCCCCAACGCCTTCCTGAGGAGGAGCTGAGCCTCTGTGTGTGCCAGGAGCAGCCCCTGCCTGGTCCAGGACAGAGCCCAGCTCTCCTGGCTGCCATGAAGGTTCAAGGCCTTCTATTATACCTAATTAATTGTAATTAATACCAAAGTGAATTCGGTTTTAGCTCAAAGAGTTGTTCTTGTTGGTGAGTGTAAAACCAAGTCAAAGTACTGGCACTGAAAGCCCTTCCCTGAAGTTGTTTTCTCTGTGCTGAAGATGTATTGTGTAATTTTGAGTTTTCTGGGAGAGCAGCAGTGGAGTGGTCATAAAAGGATGGAGCTGGGAGTCTTGCTAAACAACACAAAGTGAATATTGATCATAAACAATGCTCTAGTTAAGTTTCCATTTGGTTCCTGTGTTTTGAAACTGCTTGATCTGAGCATTAAGTGTTTGGAATTGTCAGAAAATGAGATTTCCCAATAAGGCTGGGAAAGATCTATAGTTATTCAAAATATGCTGCAATGATAAGTGGGGTTTTTTGTCATTCACCACAGCACAGGAATGAAGGCAGCCTTTAGGAAAGTCCAGATGAATTGTTTTGTCCAGAGCTTTGTGAAAATAGGAGGATTTAACTCTTGGGGAATTTCTTCTTCATCACAGGCACCCATCCTTGGCACTGTGATTTCAAATCCCTGTCCTACATGTGCTTTATAATATGGGACATCAAGAAATAAAAAATGAAATGAGATTACAGCTCGTGGCAGCTAATCAGGCACTACCTGCTGCAGAAATGGAATTTGGGAGCTGTTGAAGGGTAGTGTGGGTTGTTATGGGGAAATGCTGTGCTTGGAAGGAATGGCAGATGCACTTTGGGTGATAAAGGACTTGTGAGTTCAGCAGCTGCTGCTTTTTGGGATTAGGAGTTCACTGGGACCTCAATGGAAGTGATGATGGAGAAGGATGGGAGCTCCCCCTCACCAAAAGTGCAGCTGGTCCATGGCAGACAGTGGTGGCTGAACAGAGCAGGGGATGCAGGGAAATGCAGAAATGCAGGGGGATGCAGGGAAATGCAGAAATGCAAAAATGCAGGGGGATGCAGGGAAATGCAGAAATGCAGGGGATGCAGGGATGGGAGTGTAGAAATGTCAGGAGTTGGCTGAGATGAACAGTGGGTTTCTACCAGCTGGAAATCTCTTACTCAGTCACTAAAGTCCATGTTGGACCTGGTCCTGTCACAGAATGCCAGCCTGGTTTGGGGTGAAGGGACCTCAGTGCCCATCCTGCCATGGCAGGGACACCTCTCACTGCCCCAGGGACACCTCCACTGCCCCAGGGACACCTCCCACTGCCCCAGGATCACCTCCCACTGCCCCAGGTGCTCCCAGCCCCAGTGTCCAGCCTGGCCTTGGGCACTGCCAGGGATGCAGGGGCAGCCCCAGCAGCCCTGGACATTGCTCCTACAATTCTCTTTGGTCTCAGGCTGGCTCCCTGGCCTGCTCTGGAGCTCTCAGTAGGTTTGAAGCAGGGATTGCAGGTGGCCCTTGACTGCAGGTGACCCCAGACCTGCTGGAGAAGTCCCGAGCCGTGCGCCAGGCCAAGGACGAGCGCACCTTCCACATCTTCTACCAGCTGGTGGCTGGAGCAGGAGAGCACCTCAAGTGTAAGCTGGGGATCCCATCTGACACCCACTGGGGGCTGAATTGGTTGTTTGAGGGGTACAGGGTGGGTCTGAGTGATTCTGTGGTTGTGAGTGGTGAGCTTTGAAGGAGAGGCTGGGCAGCTTTGCCCTGAAATCACTGCTGGGTTCTGGGGGTGTTCCCTCATCCCCCAGGATGAGGGAAGAGATGAGAATCTTGACTCCATGCTTCAGAAGGCTGATTCATTATTTTATTATATATATTACATTAAAAGGAAATGATATATTATAACTATACTAAAAGAATAGAAGAAAGGATTTCATCAGAAGGCTTGAGAGGAAAAGAAAAGAAAAGAATGATAATAAAATCTCAGCCTCAACACTGGTGGCTGTCATTGGTCATCAAGTAAAAACAATTTCACATGCTGGGTAAACAGTTCTCCAGATCACATTCCAATGCAGCAAAACATGGAGAAGCTGAAGCTTCCCAGCTTCTCAGGAGAAAAGATCTTAAAGAAAGGATTTTTCAGCAAATATGTCTGTGCCACTGGGTTTTATCAGATGTGCTGGGGAGCCACTCTGCCATTCCAAGGCAGTGTCTCCTCCCTGCCAAAGCCCAGTTTGGAATCCCTGGACTGGAGTGCAAAGTTCCCAGCTGGAAACAGCCAGCCCCATCTCCTCCAGCCTACAGAGGAATGGAACCCAAACCCAATGAATCCCTGGGCTTCCTTCAAGCCAGGGCAGTGCTGGGGTGGTTGTCTCAGCTCTGTTTGGGGATTTTTCCCTCTTTGGGAGTTCCTGGTGGGTTGTGATCAGTGAAGCTGATAAAGATGCAGACTTCAGAGAGCTGGTCCACTCCTCCTGTAGGAGATGAGGTGGTGCTCACATCCTTGATGGGATCATCAGTCCCCAGCCCCATTTCTGCCTGGGTCTGTCACCTTTCAGTAGAGATTTCTTTTAGGATACTCCAGATGAGGATTTGAGGTGGATCTGGGTGATGTTCTGGGGCTGGTTTAATGCATTGAGGAGCTCCTGGAGGTTGCTGCAGGGAGGGTCTGAGTCTGGCCTCAGCTTGGGAGGCGCACTTGTATTTTAGGGTATTTTTAGGGTTTCAGAAGCTGCTCTCCTGGCTTGCAGCCACCTCTGAGGGACTGGCTTCCCAAAGCAGAGCTAGGGAATTGAGTGAGAACAGAGCACGGGTGGGTGTGAACAGCATTGCTGAGCTTATTTTTCTGTCTCTTCCCCTTCCCCCAACACAGCTGACCTGCTGCTCGAGGGATTTAACAATTACAGATTTTTATCTAATGGCTACATCCCCATCCCTGGGCAACAGGACAAGGACAACTTCCAGGAAACAATGGAAGCCATGCATATCATGGGCTTTTCACACGATGAGATCTTGTGTAAGTTCTGGAGCCTCTGGAATTTCCAGGGTCCTTTTCCCTCTCTCACACACACACTCTGCTAATGTAGTGTCACCAAATTTAATGTTGCTTCTGACAGCCTGAAGAAAATGTTTGCTTAACTCCAACTGGAGTTGAATTCAAGCCATTTGCCCAAAAAGCACAGTACAAACTGTGTGTCCTCCCTGAACTTCTTTCTCTTTGCAATCTGGAAGGAGAGTGACACAAGAAACAGGAGGAAAATGTGTTCAGCTGAGCCCTGTGCCATGGAACTGATGCAATGTCCCTTTTTATCACAGCCATGCTCAAAGTGGTGTCCTCAGTGCTGCAGTTTGGAAACATTTCCTTTAAGAAGGAGAGGAACACAGACCAGGCCTCCATGCCAGAGAACACTGGTGAGTTCCCATGTCTGGGGGTGTCCTTGGGCTTGTGCTGAGGGCTCTGCCTGCCCTGTCCAGGGCAATCTTGGCAAGCACAGAGCAGTGCTGAGCATCCTTGGGAGGGCTCTGGGCTGATGGCACCAACAAACAATTCCTAAACCTCTCCCTTCCATCTCCTGCTGCAGACAAATGCAATGTCCATCAGGGGAATTGATGCTGTTTGCATTGCTGCTAAGCTTGGAACAAGTATTTGGGTTGTAATCTTGTTTATTGCTCTCTCCAAAGATTTAAGCCCTAGCAAGAAGTTCATGCTTAAATCAGTTTGTTTGCTTTGGTTGCTGAGAGCAGTTTTGTTGCCAATGATAAGAGCCCTGGAGCCAAGCACAACTTCCCTGGTGCAGTGGCTGAGGACAGGAATGCTGCATTTAGAGCAGCTCACTTCTGAGTGTCCTGGCAGTGTGGCTGACACTGAATTTATCAGTGCCTGCAATGCAATCAGCAGTTGGAAGGATACATTTCTTCCCCCACCCAAAAACCCCCCAAAAAGCTGCTGAGAGGCACATTTGAGGTTTTTATTGAAGGCTGCAGTGCCAGCCTTTGAAATGCTCTCATGAGAGGCAGTTTGGAGAGCTGGCATCACTGGAGGGGCAGGGGAATCCCATTCCCAGGAGCTGCTGACATGGACAGCTCAGCTTCTTGTCTGGTCTCCTTCTGTGGCTGCCCCAAGTTCCTGAGCACCTGGGTCACTTGCAAAGCCCAAAATTGTCCTTTCTGAGGGCAGTGGTGCTGCCCAGGTTAGAGGTCAGGAGTACTGACCTGGCTTTTGGCACTTTGTGTTGCAATGGGGAGAGAAGATGGGTGTGGGGTTAATTTTTGGGCTTTTCCTGGTTTAGAGAACCCACCCAGGTCATGGTCCATGTGGAAGGTGTGGTATGGAAGGACAGAGATGCTTCCTGGCTGCCTTTAGTTGCATTACCATTGGTTTTTAGACATCAATTCTGAATTACAACACTGGCTATAAATACATTGATGCTCTTGGATATTTATAGTACTGGATCCAAAATTCTGATTCTAAAGCCAAAAGGATGAAAAGCTCAGATCACAAAGCATATTCTGCTCTCTTATATTTAAAAATTTGGTATATGGTCTAAGTTACTGCATCTTTCTGAAGGAATTGAGGGTAACTGATCTCTCTTTTCTTGTCACATCCCATTGTGAGGGTTTCCCTGCACCCTCTGCAGAAATCAGGGTGTCCCTGCAGGGACTGCCCTTGCTCAGAGCCTGGGTGTGACACAGGCACTGCCTCTGAGGGTGGCAGGAGTTTGTGGGCATGAGGTGGGAACCCATTCAAAGAACCTGGGAAGCAAATTCTCCCCTGGAGATGGGAAATGGAGATAAACAAATCCAGGGCTCAGGTGCAGCTATCAGAGCAGCCACAGAGCCCTTGTGGCTCAGGAGGATGGGGAAGCTGTGCTTGGAGAGCCAGTTCATGCTCACCAGGTTGGGAAGGGACCGTGCAGCTGAGAGGGCAGAAGTTCAAAGCAACCTCATAAAGTTCATGTTCACCTCTGATAGGAGCTCCTCAGCATCTTGGCTTTGTAATTAATTCAGAACTTTCTGTCAAACCCCAGCAGTAATAAAACATGGCTCAGGACATCAGGGTTTTCTCCAGTCCCACCTTTTAAATTGTCCTTTCTCATTACAAACAAACAAGGAGGTGCCCTGCCTGTGGCAGGGGGTGAACTGGGTGAAATCTGAGGTCTCTTCTACCACCTGCTCTGGATCATTGGCTGGGATCACACTGCTGAGGTTTATTGGGATCTCACCTGCTGTGGTTTATTTGGATTATTGGGTGGGATCATTCTCACCTGCTGTGGTTTATTGGGATTATTGGGTGGGATCACACCTGCTGTGGTTTATTGGGATCACCCCTGTTGTGGTTTATTGGGATCATTGGCTGGGATCTCACCTACTGTGGTTTATTGGGATCATTCTCCCCTGCTGTGGTTTATTGAGATCACTGGCTGGGATCTTACCTGCTGTGGTTTATTGGGATCATTGGCTGGGATCACTCCTGCTGTGGTTTATTGGGATCACCCCTGTTGTGGTTTATTGGGATCATTGGCTGGGATCTCACCTACTGTGGTTTATTGGGATCATTCTCACCTGCTGTGGTTTATTGGGATCATTGGCTGGGATCACTCCTGCTGTGGTTTATTGGGATCATTCTCCCCTGCTGTGGTTTATTTGGATCATTCTCACCTGCAGCACAGTTTATGACTGACTGGAAAGGCTGGGACAATAAACTCCATGTTTATGGAGTTAAGGCTGGGACAATGAACTCCATGTTTCTGGGTGATGGAAGGAGCTGAGTGTGGTGTTTGGGGTGCTCTGGGTCTCTCCTTCCTTGCACTGCAATATCCTTTACAGCATCCTCTGGCTACTTAATATTTCCAAGTTCTTGTTTTATTTGTTTGTTTAAAAGATCCTGAGAGCACTTCCTGCTTGGCCCCTGAGGTTGTGAGTTTTATCTGATGTGCTGGTGCAGATTTGTACACTCAGAGCTCAGAAATGCTCCTGTTTGCAGCTGGAGAGAAGAGTGCTCAGTTTGTGACACTCCCCTGATCTCACTGCTTGTGTGTCAGGTCATGAACCCTTCTAGTGAACATATGGCCAGACAGAGAATCTCAACATTAAAGAGCAATAATAGTTTTCTTAATACTAAAGAAAAAATATTGCAGCAGAAACTCTTATATATTAGTATATAATATATATTTTTTGTTATAAATATATACTGTATATATAAATATATACTGTTTTCCAATCTTGATTTGAAAAAACAGCTTTTTATTTTCATTTTGACAGTCAAAGAAGCTATCAGATGATAAAGATAAGGGGCCAAGTTCATACTGGGTGGTGTGGAGAGCTTCCTGCTAAAGGGCAACACTTCCCTGGACCTAAAAATACCTTCAGTGTCACTGTCATTTTTAGAAGTGTGCAATCACAGCCACCCAAGCTCCTGGGCCTCGTGTTCAGGGGAGGGACTGATGCAGCAGGAGCCTGGAGGGCTGGTGTGGGTAATGCACATTTAAATATTGAAATGACATCAGGAGGCTCCTGCTGTTGAAGTGCACTGCTGCCTGTGGTGTTGTTCTGTGTGAAATATTGGAATTTTGACTGGTTTGGGTTAAAGGTTATTCCATCCAAACCCCTGCCATGGCAGGGACACCTCACTGTGCCAGCCTGGCCTGGGGAGTGCTCAGCTCCTGGACAAGGTGGCACAGCCCTGCTTTGGGCTGGCACAGCTGCCTGCCCTGAGCCAGGCTTTCAGGCACCTTTAGGATGCTGGATTTGATGTGTGATGTCCCCATGCTGTCCTTATTTCCTGGGATCAGAAAAGGGATGTGCTCCCTTTCAGAGCAGCTAAATGAGCTGTTAATGAGCTGGGCCTTGATGAATTCCAGCCTTTCCCTGCTCCCAGGCACATCCAGCTGTGTCCCTGTGGAGAGCTCTGCCAGCCTTGGGGACACAGCCCCTGACCCTGGCACTGACCCTGGCACTGACCTGGGCACCGACCTGGGCACCTGTGCTGCTCCTGAGGTGGCAGCTCCTGGTGAGGAGCTGCTCCAGGTGTCAGGGCAGGGTCTCAGTGTTCCCTCTGTCCCTCTGTCCCCCTGTCCCTCTGTCCCTCACAGTTGCACAGAAGCTCTGCCACCTGCTGGGAATGAACGTCATGGAGTTCACCCGCGCCATCCTCACCCCCCGCATCAAGGTGGGCCGGGACTACGTGCAGAAAGCCCAGACCAAGGAACAGGTGAGCTCTGACAGGGCCAGAGAGCCCAGACCAAAGAACAGGTGAGCTCTGACAGGGCCAGAGAGCCCAGACCAAAGAACAGGTGAGCTCTGAAAGGGCCACAGACCAAAGAACAGGTGAGCTCTGAAAGGGCCACAAAGCCCAGACCAAAGAACAGGTGAGCTCTGACAGGGCCACAAAGCCCAGACCAAAGAACAGGTGAGCTCTGAAAGGCCCACAAAGTCCAGACCAAAGAACAGGTGAGCTATGAAAGGGCCAGGGAGTCCAGACCAAAGAACAGGTGAGCTCTGAAAGACCCACAAAGCCCAGATCAAAGAACAGGTGAGCTCTGAAAGCTCCACAAAGCCCAGACCAAAGAACAGGTGAGCTCTGACGGGTCCAGAGAGCCCAGACCAAAGAACAGGTGAGCTCTGAAAGGGCCACAAAGCCCAGACCAAAGAACAGGTGAGCTCTGAAAGGTCCAGAAAGCCCAGACCAAAGAACAGGTGAGCTCTGAAAGGGCCACAAAGCCCAGACCAAAGAACAGGTGAGCTTTAAAAGGTGCTTTAAGGACCTTTAAAGGCTGAGGGAAGCTGCCTTGTCCTCATTAGCTCCTAACAAAGACAATTGGCTTTGAGCGTTTGCTGCTCTGTTAAAGCTTTGCTGTCTTTGTGAAATGTTCTTATATGGTAAAAATCATTTGTAGAACAGAAGAAACCTTTCCCTTTCCTTGATTTTCTCCTGGTTTCATCCTTTCATGTTGTGACATTATCAAATACTTGGAGACCTTTTGTTTTTATGGAACAGTTTAGAAAGAAATTTTTCTTAACATTGATCAAACTCCAAACTGTTCCTACTGCTTGTTTTCATTCCTCACTGGTATTAACTCCCTCCAGCTTCTTCCTTCACCGAGTTATTTGTGATAACATCCATGTCTGTGTCCTTTTGATGGCTTTTCCAGGGTAAATAAACGTTCCTGTTTGGGTTTGCAGGCGGACTTTGCAGTGGAAGCCTTGGCAAAGGCCACCTACGAGCGCCTGTTCCGCTGGCTCGTGCACCGCATCAACAAAGCCCTGGACAGGACCAAGCGCCAGGGAGCCTCCTTCATTGGCATCCTGGACATTGCTGGCTTCGAGATCTTCGAGGTACAGGGACATGTCCCTGCTCAGGTGTTCCTTTTCCTGTTTCTGTGGGGTCAGGACAGCTGCAGAGGCACCGAAAGCAGCGTGGTCCGAGGTTACACGAGGGGTTGGTTTGGGGTACAAAGGCTTTGACAGCCCAAAGTTAGAGTGCCAGAAAATTGTAATTTAATCTCAAATCCTTATTTATGTGTGATAACTGTTCCTACTATAATTTAATTGTTCCTACTATAATTTAATTGTTCCTGCTATAATTTATGTCACAGAGATTGGTAGAATTGCTTTCCAGTTTTCTTTGTGTTACGTTCAAACTTTGTGAAGTTTTGGAGAATTTCCTTATAAAGTCAAATTTTTGCCTCCCAGATCTGTGGTGCCTCGTCACTGACTCATTGTTGAACACTGATGTTGTTTTGTAGCTGAACTCCTTTGAGCAGCTCTGCATTAACTACACCAATGAGAAGCTGCAGCAGTTGTTCAACCACACCATGTTCATCCTGGAGCAAGAGGAATATCAGCGAGAGGGCATCGAGTGGAACTTCATTGATTTTGGCCTGGATCTGCAGCCTTGCATTGACTTAATTGAAAGACCTGTAAGTTTGCACATGAATAATGCTCTGAGGAGGAGAGCTTGGAGTGCTGACTGTGTCTTTTGCTGCCTGCAAATGAGACATTTCTTTGTGGAGCTGTCATTAAAAGGGAATTAACTGGAATGCTGAAGTTCAAATCTAAAATACCATGTATTGTTAATAAAAGGAATTTTCCAGAGGGGATTTTACCCTTATGTCAGTGTAAAACACTGAGCTCAAGATATGAAGCTGCTATTTTTATACTTTTTTCCCTGGTACTAATGAAGTCATTAATCCTGTCAGTGTCATTAAACTGTGCCATTGTGGTGTAGGAGCCTTGGGACTCAGGTAGAAAGTTTTCCCAAGACTTCTGGTAGACTTCCTTCATTGGAAATCAATAGCAAAATTCCTGAAACTTCGTGTAGAGTAGAGTTTCCCCTCAAAAAAATTGCCTTGCAAATAGGAAAACAGGATCTTAAAAGTGGTTTTGGTCACTGTGGTTTTTAACATCCTCCTCTGGCTGCTCAGTCCATGGAAACTGAGGAGCAGGAGGAGCAGATGGGGAGAACAGAGACTCCTGAAAGTTTGTTCTGTCCATCTCAGAACCTTTTAAATGAAACCTGGGCCAGTGCAGGTACTCCTCCTGCCTGTTTCTGTGTATCCTGGGGTGCAGGTGACTCCCAGTGCAGCTGTGCATCCTGACCAGCAGAAAAGCTGCATTCCTCTTTCCCTGTGGGAAAAGGGAAATCTTGTTTCAGTTATCAAAGGTCTGCACTTTGTGTGTGGAACTGAGAAAGTTCTGCCTCCTTGGAAGGTAAAATCTCCTCCAAAAGCCTCAGGGGACAAGCGTGGCTGCCCTCAGTGTGCACATGTTTAGGTGAATGTCCTGAACATCTCAAGTTATTTTTTCACTTCAAATCAAACCTCAGTACCCTCCCAGCTGTTCTGTAAGTGTGATGCCAGGTACAGTGAACCATCTCTCACCAAATGGGTGAACTTTGCATTCCCTCAGAACCTTTTAAGGATAACATTTTACAAAGCAAGGTTTGTAGCTGAACTCCTTGCAAAGCAAGGTCAGCATGGACCAGCTCAGTGGTGTCCCCATGGATATTGGAATGTTTTTTTGAATCAGCCATAACATCCTTCTTGACCTGGACTCCCCCACAGCTTGTTTTACTGAAATTAGGCTTGGAGCATTTTGGATTACCCTTATTGTGATGTTCAGTAGTGCACTGGAAATATTAAACTTTAAAAAATAAAAATATATATACATGTATAAAACATGAACACATTCTCAACCTGCTTTTCAGGCAAATCCTCCTGGTGTGTTGGCATTGCTGGATGAAGAATGTTGGTTCCCTAAAGCTACTGACAAGACATTTGTGGAGAAATTGGTCCAAGAGCAAGGAACTCATTCCAAGTTCCAAAAGCCAAGACAGCTGAAGGACAAAGCAGATTTTTGCATTATTCACTATGCAGGGAAGGTAAGGGCTCAGTGTTAAATTCTAGTTTGGAGAGGTTGGTTTGGGGAAAGTTCTCTGCTTTCCTGCCAAGGCCTGGATGCAAAAATAGACAACTTCTGCCTTGGGTGGAGCAGAACCATGCTGGTCTACAGAGAGTTTAGGGAATCTCTGTAGGGAATTAGGGAATTTCAGGGCTCCCTGGGTTGGGATGAAATCCAGGTTGGTATCAGTGATTTTTTAGTTGCTGAGCTGGGGTTTATTTGGAAACCACAAGTTTGGCCCTTTAAAGATAAGGACTTTGCTTTCTGTATAGAACCAAGTGTTTAAATGTAAATACTGTGGAGAAATTCTAAAAAAATCATGCTGCATCACATCCTTAATTTACTCTCCAGTAATTTAGATAAAGTAATTGGTGTCTATCCTAGAACTGGTTTTACATCTTGTGAAATTTATTTTGGCAGTAAACTGGGCAGGAAATACTGTCAGTAAGAAAGCAGTCAGATTGCTGAATTTTAAAGAAAACCCCCATTTACTCTTCCAAAAGCAAACTTGTGGTACTTTGAGCTGTCCTAAGGAGGCTCAGCCAGCAGATGTGAGCACCAGGCAGGGCTGGGTCTGAGCCTGGAGTGTTTGCAGCCTTGCTGATCCTGAGCTGGGGCAGTGAGAGGAAAGCTCCTCTGCTGTTTGATGCTCAGAAATGGAAACCTGGAGCTGGTTTTGCTCTGAGCCTGAGCCCTTGGCTGCCCTGCAGGTGGACTACAAGGCAGATGAGTGGCTGATGAAGAACATGGACCCCCTGAACGACAACGTGGCCACGCTCCTGCACCAGTCCTCAGACAAATTCGTGGCTGAGCTTTGGAAGGATGGTAAGAGAGCTCTGAGCACTGATTGTTGGTGGTTTCACCTTGCTGGATGAGTTGTTTGGGTTTTTTTTAATGCCTGTTCCTTCCTCACCCTCCACTTCTCCACTGTAAATCCCTACAGCATTTTCTCTCTTACTTAGTGCCCAAAGTCCACCAAGGAAGCTGAGTTGCACCTCTGGTCCCTTGCACATTTACCATTTCTGAGTAGCTGCTTCTCATGTTCATTACTGGAACTGATACTCACTTATTTCTTGTTTCTCTGTGTCCAATTTCATGTGGAATCTTGTCCAAAACTCTTGGTTGGGACTTGCTGCAGTGGAGTCCTGAGTGTGAGCAGCTGGGGTGGTTCTTGCTGTTGGTAAAGCATTGTAAATTCTGTGTCTGTGAGCACCAGCACAGTTATCTCCTGTGCAGTGGTGGGTGGCACTCTGGAAATCCACATCTCCTAAAATTCATTGCAATAGCAGCTGTAGCAGTGCTGAGATTAAAATCAAATCCTGTTCTAGCTGCACACTGCTGCTCAGCCAGGTGCCCATCACCTGGAAGTATTTATCAGTACTTGCACCAAATGACTCCAAAAAGCAGAAATAGCCACATAAATACTGAGCAGGGACCTTTCTATTCTGCTTTTTAACATCACAGTCTGCTGGTTAGAGTATATTTACATGTCACAGGATACAAACCCTGCAGTTTGTTATGTGAGGAGGAAATGCAGCTTTGTGATTTAGGTGGTGCTGGAGGTTAATGCTGAGTTTCCCTCTTTGGGCAGTCAGAGAGCAGCTTTAATGAATCTGTAAAGAACTTTTTGGTTGGGGATCTGCCCCTTTCCCACAGAACAATTGTGTTTTGGTCCAAATCCTCACACCCTGTTCCCACAGACCATTGAGAGTGCATGGGCTATGTTGTGGCACAGTGAAGTGTGTTTGCAATTGATGAACCTGTTGTTTTTACTAACTCAAGTGTCTTGTGTATCTGCTCTTCTGTCTTTGTGTTTCTGCTGTTTCTCTGCCTTAGAGATTCAGAATATTCAGAGAGCCTGTTTCTATGACAATATTTCTGGTCTTCATGAGCCACCAGGTGAATGGATATAAAGCACTAGGCCTACTAAAGGCAGGGCTGTTGTACCTCCAGGAGAACCATTTTTGCTCGTAGGCTTGCATGAACTTCTCATTTCATGCTGAATTTAGGTAAAACCCCCCTGGGGCCCCCAGTGCATTCCTGTCCAGCTGCTGCTGCACACACACTAAGCATCTCCAGTTTTGCATTGCAGATGAAAAGGTTTGTTGCTTCCTGGTTCCATGAGGAGATGTAGAATTGCCTCTAAAAGTGACAATTCTGGTAGCTGCAAGCATTTGAGAGAATGCAAAAGCTTTGGAACACTATCAAGCTTCTTTCTGCAGTCCAACATTGACAAAACTCTGGGATGTTTTAGGACGTGGCTGTGTCCTTTCGGGAGGAGAGCTCAAGAATGTTTTGAAGTATCAGGATGAGTGCTGCAGTTTTAGTGGGGGTAGAAAGTGAAATAAACTTCTTCCAGCCTTGTTGGAATTGTCCTTTTATTTAAAAGCCTATTAATTTTAATATTTATGTAAGCTGCAGATGTTTTTTGGGGTATTGAGAAATCAATAAATGCACTTGGAATGTTTTTGAAGACACTTTAGATATTTAGTTCAACTTCCTCATCCTTTTTGGATTCCTCTGCCCAAGTTTAGAAGCACATGGATGTGAGGGTTGTGCCCTCAGATTTTGGGTTTATCTCTCACCACTCCCGACAGATCCTATCCCTGAGGAACCAGGGGTGCTCCTAAAGGAATTCCTGCAGAGCTTTGATCCAGGGGCTCCAGCCAGGGGTGATGGCCCAGTCATGCAGTTCATGCTTTAACCCTTTAGGCAGAGCTCACATTTAACCCCAATCATCCTGTCTGCAATATAAATCACCCTCCTAGAGCTGGAGCACAGAGGGGAGCAGCACAAAACTGCAGGATCAGATCTGTGTGTAAATTGTAGGAAGAACAAGGTGAAACAAAGCTGAGTGGTTGCAGTCCTTAGTGGGGCCTGGTGGCTGCAGGTTTCCAATATTGACAATCATTTAATTCTCTAGAAAACTGACTCCCTGTAGTCTCTGTCCCATGTCTGATTTGGGACTGAATTCTGCTTCAAAACAAATATTTGGGATGTGACCTTATAAACACCTTATCACCTACTTACTTCTCCAGCTTTAGTAAGTTTAATTCTTGTGTTCAAAACCCTGTGGAGGATCTAGGCTCTGCTCTACACACAAGACTTAAAACTGATTATTCAGATTTTGCTGCCCTGTGTTTCTCTGGTTTTAATTTTCCTTTTTTTTTTTCCAATAGACCTTTGACCAGTTGAATATTGGGAAGAAGTTAAATAGTGCCCCTTACTTGTCAGATAATTCTGGTAGCAAAGCATAATTCCCTCTGCTTTGGTTTAAATGAATTTGAAGATAAATGTGACAAAAGTAAAGCTGTAGCCTACAAACAGTTTCTTGTTTCTGGCTGCCCAGCTTGGATTTCATGGAGAACCCACAAATGTTGGGGTTTGCTCAGTCCTGAGAAGCACCAGCTGTAATTACTGAGGTGTTGAACCACCTGTGTGTCTTTTAATGAACTGTTTACCAATCCTTGACATGCACATGAAATCACCTTCAAGTTTTTAATTACGGCACTCACATTTCTAATTGTGCTTCTGAAAAACAAACCCTTGAGATCCTTACCCAGAACGTTCCAAAAAATCAAAGACAAATCTCTATTGTGAAGCTTTATTAAAGGCAGCTTGGAAGTGCTTTGGTGTGGAGTTTTCCAGATTGGAAACTTGTCTTTTGGGCAGGGAGATCTTTGCAGGTGTATTTTAAAATGGGAAGAACTCTCCCAAATAGCAGCTGAGCACAAGTCTGGCAGATACTTTTCCCCCTCTTGTCACTGAAATAACATTATTTCCAGCTCTTCTGGAAATTTCTGTTAAAACTATTTCTATGAAGTAAAGTCAGGTTTAAGCTATTCTATTTAACCTATTCTGTTGTCATAAGTGACTTTTCATGCACAGATGTGTAATTCCAAATGCTGAACCCATGAACACTGTGCACTGTAAGAGCTCAGACAGCTGCCTGCGAGCTGGCATTGAGCTCTGTCTAAAGTGATTCAAACACAGAGAACAGCTTTGCTGGTCATGTAGAACTGCAGGCAGAGAGCTGGATGTTTCACCCGTACTCCTGAAGCTGCACTCGTGCTCTGGATGGGTCTGTGGCTGTTGGTCCCCGAGCTTGTGTCGCGGTCCCGCTGCGCTGCCTCGCCCGCCAGCGCTGTCCCCGGCTTCTGCTGCTGCTCCCGAGCCCCCAGGGCCACCAGGGCCCCCAGGGCCACCCTGCCAGCCCCGCGGGGGTCACCGAGCCCTTGCCTCTTGTCCCCCGCAGTGGATCGCATCGTGGGGCTGGACCAGGTGACCGGCATCACGGAGACGGCCTTCGGCTCGGCCTACAAGACCAAGAAGGGCATGTTCCGCACCGTGGGGCAGCTCTACAAGGAGTCCCTGACCAAGCTGATGGCCACGCTGCGCAACACCAACCCCAACTTCGTGCGCTGCATCATCCCCAACCACGAGAAGAGGGTAAGGGCTGCGGGCCACACCTGCTGCTGGCTCCTCCTTGTTCACACCTGCCCTGAGCCCTGCGTGCTGCCCCAGCCTGCCCTCTGCGCTCGGGGCTGTCACACGGTGTTGCCGGTGTTCACAGGGGTTTATTAGAGGATGGATGAGACAGGATCTTGATTCCATGATCAGAAGGCTTGATTTATTATGTTGGGATATATATATAACATTATAACTATACTACATAAAGATAGAAAGGCAAGAGGCTTCTTCTGAAGCTGCTAAGCTAAGAGAGAGATATCGAAAGAAAGAATAACGTCTGTGTCTCAGCACAGAGCGATAGCAGTCCTCCTGTGAATGGTCAGCAGATATAAACATCTACAGGGGACCAACCACAGGTGGACCTGTTGCATTCCACAGCAGCAGATAATAATTGTTTACATTTACTGCTGAGCCTCTGAGCTCCAGCAGGGAAAAATCCTAAGAAAGGATTTTTCAAGAAGAATGTCTATGACAACAAGGGGCACGGGCCCTGACCCACCCAGCTGCCTTCTGCCCTGAACTGCTGAATGTACACTCTGCCACTGTAACAATTAATTTAATAGTAGAATTTAATTCATAATTTATAATTTATTTCATTTATAATTTGATTTATTTCATTTATCATTCAGTTTATTTCATTTATCATTGAATTTATTTCATTTATCATTTATTTCATTTATCATTCAATGATATAAATTCATTTTATAATTAATTTAATGCCAATTAAAAGAATCTGTGTTTTATTTTGTCCAGGCTGGAAAACTGAAAGTACACTTTGCCACTGTAATAATTAATTTAATAGTAGAATTTAATTGATAATTTATAATTTATTTAATTTATCATTCAGTTTATTTAATTTATCATTTAATTTATTTCATTTATCATTTAATTTATTTCATTTATCATTTAATAATATAAATTCATTTTATGATTCATTTCATAATTAATTTAATGCCTATTAAAAGAATCTGTGTTTTGTTTTGTCCAGACTGGAAAACTGAAAGTACACTTTGCCACTGTAATAATTAATTTAATTTTTAAATTTTAATTTATTTAATTTATAATTTGATTTATTTAATATATAATTTAATTTTGTTCATTTCAAATCTTTATAATAACAAATAATTGAATAATTAATTGAATAATTGATTTAATGCCAATTAAAAGAATCTGTGTTTTGTTTTGTCCAGGCTGGAAAACTGGACCCACACCTGGTTCTAGACCAGCTGCGCTGCAATGGGGTTTTGGAAGGAATAAGGATTTGTCGGCAGGGATTCCCAAACAGGATCGTGTTCCAGGAGTTCAGGCAGAGGTAACAGCAGCACCAACGCCCTTTTCACTTCTTAGGAACCTTTTGAGTTCCTTGTTAAATAATTGGAGACCCCACATTCCTCCCTTCTCCCCCAGCCCACCTCAAAGAAAATCAAACCCTGATTGTGAGGCCTTGAATTTCATGGGTTTAACTACTGCAGTTATTGTGCAGGCAGTAGGCAAGGGAAACAATCCAAAACTGGCTGCTGGAAAAGCTTCCTGGAGGAATTCCCTGTGGCTTTTTTTTTTTTATGTTTATGCTATAAATTGTTAATTAATTAATATTAATTGTTAATTAAGATTAATTTTTTATGCTATATATCACTAAGTTTATACTGTAAATCACATTGTTTATTGCTGAATGTAAAGGTCTTTTTCCATTCATGCTATAAATTTATGCTATAAATCACATTGCTTATTGCTGAGTATAAATGTGTTTTTTCATTTATAAGTTTATGCTATAAATCACACTGTTTATTACTGAGTGTAAAGGTGTTTTTTCATTCATGCTATAAGTTTATGCTATAAATCACACTGTTTATTGCTGAGTGTAAAGGTGTATTTTCATTTATAAGTTTATGTTATAAATCAAACTGTTTATTGCTGAATGTAAAGGTGTTTTTTCATTTGCCATCCAGGTATGAGATCCTCACTCCCAATGCAATTCCCAAAGGTTTCATGGATGGTAAGCAGGCCTGTGAGCGTATGGTGAGTGTCCATAGCTAAATATTGTCTAAACATTGGAGAATTCTCCATAATTGTGCTTTTCTTGGTGTAACAACAACACCCTTGCCTGTCTGTTCAGATCAGGGCCTTGGAGCTGGACCCCAACTTGTACAGAATTGGACAGAGCAAGATCTTCTTCCGAGCTGGAGTCCTGGCACACCTGGAGGAGGAGAGGGACCTGAAGATCACAGACATCATCATCTTCTTCCAGGCAGTGTGCAGGGGATACCTGGCCAGGAAGTGAGTGTGCTCTGGGGCTGCATCTTCCCTTGGCTCTCTCAAGCCCCTCTGATAGGGACCTGTGCTTTAAAACTTGAATTTCAGGACAGATTTTCTGGGTGTGTTGCCTGAGGAACTGAGGAACTGTAATTGTACCCTGGGTATTAAGAGGATTTTTGCCTGGGGAGAATTTGCACCTTCATTCCTTCACAATATCTCCTTTCCCTGCTCTTGCCTTTGTGGCACACACAGCCCTTTACAGTGGCTGAAAATTCCTTTGTCTCTCCTCCTGTCCCACTGGAGGTTCCTGGAAGTTCTTTGGGAAGCTGCTTTTTAAAAATTAAAGTAGCTAATCCATCCTCATTTTGTCTTTTTAAGGAAAAAACCTGTTGAGATTAAGAACAAACAGCATTTTTAATTATTGGAAATGGTGAATGTAGCTCTTGCTCTGACTCTATAAGAACAAGAATTCATAAATTCAGTGTAGTTACTGAAACTTATATATAAGCCTATTTATGGTCTCTCAGTGTTGTAGGGATGGGTAACCTAAAAATTAAATTATGGTCAGCTGTATTTAACACATTTATTTATTTAAATTCTTGCTGTCTTCAGGGCCTTTGCAAAGAAGCAGCAGCAGCTGAGTGCACTGAAAATCCTGCAGAGGAATTGTGCTGCATATTTGAAGCTGAGGCACTGGCAGTGGTGGAGAGTCTTCACCAAGGTTCCTCCTGTTGTGTCTTTTCTGTTTTGTTCACCTGTAAACAGCTGAGGGCAGGCTCTCACATCTTCATTTCCCACCTGTGCAGGTGAAGCCTCTTCTGCAGGTCACTCGTCAGGAGGAAGAGCTTCAAGCCAAGGATGAGGAGCTGATGAAGGTGAAAGAAAAACAGACAAAAGTGGAGGCAGAGCTTGAGGAAATGGAAAGGAAACATCAACAGGTTTGTGTCCAGGATCAGCTTTTGATATGCAGGACATGGATTATTGTGCTGTGTCCCCTGTGAGAGAGCCAAGGAGGGTCAGCTGAGCTGATTCCACTCTGCTGGAGTGTGGAATGGGAAGATACAGCCCTGGAATGTGGAATAGGGATGCAGAAACATCTTACCAAAACAAAAGCTGATTCTGTGGCCTTCCCTGGTTTACAGGAGGAATTCAGTGGCAGTGTCATTCTGTGCCTGGGCTGGGCAGGCTGTGGGCAAACACTTGGGGCAGCTCTGCAGATCTTTGGTGGCTTTCTGTGCTGGCAGAAATTCTGTGAATGAAGGAGGAGCAGTTCCAGTGTCAGCTGGAGAGACCAGGAGCTCATGGATGGACCTCAGTGGGTGGGGGCACTCCAGGGCTGGCAGGCAGTGCCTCCATGCCAGTGACAAGAATGGGGACTGGGACTGGCCAGAAGTGCCAGGATCAGCCCATGGCACTGCCCTGCCACCCTGCAGGAAATGCTGCTGGAGCCTGAGCTGGTGTCCTCTGGGCAGCCCCTAAAGCCTCTTGGTCTGGGATGTGGAATGGGAGGCAGGAACTGGAGCACAGGGTGGCCTTGAAGTGCCTCTGTGGCTGTCACAGCTGGAATCTCTCACCAGAGTCTCTGAAGTGTCATTTTAAAGTTTCACTGCCTTTTGTATTTGCAGGTGCTGGAGGAGAAGAACATCCTTGCAGAGCAGCTCCAGGCTGAGACAGAGCTCTTTGCAGAGGCTGAGGAGATGAGGGCTCGCTTGGCTGCCAAAAAGCAGGAGCTGGAAGAAATTCTCCATGATTTGGAGTCCAGGGTTGAGGAGGAGGAGGAAAGAAACCAAATATTGCAGAATGAGAAGAAGAAGATGCAGGGCCATATCCAGGTATGGCTCTCAGTGACTGCAGGTGGGGACGTGGGATGGGGAGGCTCCCCCAGCTTCTCTGCAGGACAGAGGAATTTGGCTCCTGAGTGAAATAAAATCTCTTCTCTTCTCTTCTCTTCTCTTCTCTTCTCTTCTCTTCTCTTCTCATGGTGTCACTTGTGAGAGCAATGTTCCTTTTGGACTGAAATCCAGGGAACGTCATGAAGGAAATTACTCATTTGACTTCACTAAGACAATGTCATTTCCTTCCATTACTTGATTGAGGTGTTTTTGAAAATCAGATTATTTAGATGCTTCCTTTTAAATAATGGTGGCCCTGAAAAAGGGAGCAGCTGAGAACTTACCTGTCTTTAAAAATATTAAAAGTAGTTGAAGAGGGAATAAACTCCACTTCTCACAGCTTTTGATGCAATTTAAAAATGTCTATTAATGATGTTTAAATGAATAATGTTTAAACCCTCAGAAGCACAGGACATTATTGCTGTTTAACTCTTTGTGTCAGTAGCTGGACTGGCTCAGCTGTGATACTGAAATGAGGAGAGCTGTTTCCTGTGGAATCTCTTCCCAGATCCTGCTGGTTTTCCACCAGGGGCCCCATTCAGGTGCAGTGTGCTGGGAAGCCTCTGACCAATCAGCCTGATGTGATTGGCTCTCATTAATTGCAGATTTTTTATTGACAGTTGGAATTAGGAAGCTGAAGCCTGTGGCAGTGAGTTTGTGTTTCCTAGAGAGCACATTTCACCCAAAGCTGCAATCCAGAGCATCAAAAATTCTGTGTACACCCCATGGGCCTTCATTCCTCACCAGATCATTGATCCTGTAAATGAATCTGACAGAGCAATTGTGGCTTTGGTGTGTGTCAGGGCAAGAGGCTTTTCAAAATAACACATCTTTGTCACTAAGTTAAAAAAGCCTGAATGCACCACCTGGATAGCCTGGAAGATGCTCAGATGCAGTTGTGTCTGTTCCCAGGACCTGGAGGAGCAGCTTGATGAGGAGGAGGGAGCGAGGCAGAAGCTGCAGCTTGAAAAAGTGACAGCTGAAGCAAAGATCAAGAAGATGGAGGAGGAGATCCTGCTGCTGGAGGACCAAAATTCCAAATTTCTGAAGGTGGGAGCAGTGTGCAGGGTGGAGGTGCCAAGGGACAGCTCCCAGAGCTGCTGTCACAGGGCCTGGGCACCTTTGGGGTGTGAGGCACTGGAGATGAGCTTGGGCTGACATTCCAGAGGGATTTTGTCATGCACTCTTCTCAGTTTTATGACTCTCCCAAATCTTAGAGCTGGAAAAATGGTTTGTGGCTGCCATTGCTCTCTGCAAACAGATTTCCAGTGCTGTCCTAAAGCCAGGCCTGCTGTGTGCTGAATTCCAGGTCTCTCTTGGAAAATAAATGTTCATGGTTCCAAACAATTCCAGTTAATCCTTGACATTGACAATCACTTGAAATAAAATCTGTGTTAGAAACAAAATGTGTAACAGCACCTTGTGCTGTCTGACAGCCCTCTCTGGGTTCTGTGCATTCCTTTATTTGCACTGCTCAGGCCTCTGGAAGCTGTGTTGAAGTTATTTTGAAGTTTTTTTCCCTCCCTCTGTCCTCCCAGGAAAAGAAGCTGATGGAGGATCGGATTGCTGAGTGCTCCTCTCAGCTGGCTGAAGAGGAAGAAAAAGCCAAAAACTTGGCCAAGCTGAAGAACAAGCAGGAGATGATGATCACAGATCTGGAAGGTTTGCTGTGCCTGGAATGGGCTGGGGGCAGCCAGGGGGGATGGATCCCCTGGGGCAGGGGCTGAGCTGGGGCTCCAGGCAGGGATCTGTGTCCTGGCAAGGCTGGCTGCACCTGCCTGCTCAGTCCCTCTCCTGTTCAGCTTGTCAGGGTTTCATTTTTGAGCATCCATGTCCTTTGTACACACAGAAATTCCTGCTCTTGCCTGTATTCATTAGCACCAGGGGAAAACATCCTGGCTTCTGGAAGCTTCTCCCACTTTCCTCTCACACCAGAGCAGTGTGTTCCTGCAGGAATGGCAGCAGGCACTCTTTGGGCTTCCAGGATTGTGTTTCAATAAGCAAATCTCAATTGGTTTACTTTTCTTAATATTTATCTTCATTATATTTTATTTTATAGTGTTTAATTTTATTGAGCAGCCTGCTCTGGTGGAAGGTGTCCTGCCCAAGGAATGAGCTGGGCTTTAAGGTCTCCTACAACCCAAACCATTCCATGATTCCATCTCAAATGACTCCATTCCTTTAGCCACTTATTTCTGGTTGTTTTGCCAGTGTTGTCACAAGTTAAACTTGCCCCATATGCAACCCTTCTTGGTTTTGTGTTGTTTTATTTTAATTACTATAGATACTGCACAACATTAACGAGCTGCCAAGTGAAAATTGCAAAATAATAAAGAAAGTTGTTTCTCTGAGTCCTAATTTGGGAATGGTTCTGCACTTGGTGTGTTGGGGCCTGTCCTGTGCATACTTTGAGGCTGATGTGCCTCTGGAAGGATCTCAGAGTTTTACCTTATCTGTGCAGGCAGGTGTTGAGCTAACAGGGGTAGCAGTGATTGGTGTCTTTAACTGTTCATTCACAGACTTTAAGGTGGGTCTAAGCAAGCTTTACTCACTGGAAAATAATGCTGGAGTAGCTCTGTGCTTAAATCAGGACTAGGAACTTGACAGATGTGGTTGGTTACAGAGCCAGTCCAAGACTGATGGCCTTAGAAGTGGAAATTAAAGCTTGTATTTAAGGCATGCAATTTCTTGGCTAGGAAAGCAGAGTAAAATGATATTTACTCTTGGAGATGACTCAAGAAGCCATTAAGATCTCTCTGCTAGAGTCTTGGCACTGCTAGGCACTTATATTTGGGGAAAAAAAATTAATTCAGTTTGCTGGGAACTCTCTCAATTACAAAATTGGGTCTTGTGACACTGCTGTAAGTGTCACTCACCAGGAACTTCATGTAAAAACAGAGGGAAAGTACAAATCTTTGGAATGTGGAACTGCTTGGAGGAAAGCAGAGTTACCTGGGGTTGTGTGGAGAACCCCAAACAGCCCAGGGTGAGGTGGTTCCTGACCAGGGCTCCCTTTGCATCCTGTCCAGGAGGGGCTTTGGGAAGGTGTGAGGGAAATCTGCACTGAGGGGCTGCAAGGGATTGAACCAGGGAATGAACTCCTGCTGTCACTCAGAATTGTACATTTGTGCTATTTATGCCCTTAGAACTGGGCTGAGGCTGTGAATATTACATTACATTACATTACATTACATTACATTACTTACATTATATCATATTCTATTCTATTCTATTCTATTCTATTCTATTCTATTCTATTCTATTCTATTCTATTCTATTCTATCCTATCCTATCCTATCCTATCCTATCCTATTCCATTCCATTCATGCTATACTAAAACTATACTAAAGAAAGAGACAGGATACATCAGAAGGCTGAACAAGAATGAATAATAAAACTCAGGACTGACTCTTCAGAATCTGACCCAGCTGATGGTGATTGGTCATTAAGTCAAAACCAATTCACATAAAACCAATCAAACATTCACCTGTTGGTGAACAATGTCCAGACCACATCCCAAAGCAGCAAACACAGGAGAAGCAATCAGATAATTATTATTTACATTTTTCTCTGAGGTTTCTCAACTTCCCAGGAGAAGCAATGCTGCAAATGGATTTTTCAGACAATGTCCCAGTGACAGCTGAGGTTGCTGTGCCCTGCTGGGGGAGCCTGTCCCAAAAGCTCCTCAGGGCTGGATATCCCAGCTGCACCATAAATCCCTGGGAGGGAGCTCTCAGGGCTGCAGAGTTTTGCTAAATATTGATGGGATGTGATTAAACTGCACAGACTCTTGTGAAATGGTTTATTGCAGTTTACTTTAAGCTGTGCCATTTTCCAGCAGATTTTTGGAGTCTGGCCTAGCCCTTCCAAAGCCATGCAATTGTTCCAGCCCACAGTTTATCTTCTTTTTTGGGTGTTGATGTCTGGGATTATCTGGCCTAACAGCTCCAACTGCTCTGTCAGAGCCCACTCCTTATTTCCTACCAAGATGTTTCTGTTTCCTCATCTCAAGCTATTCACAGTTGTCAGAGACTTTCCCTGACTTCCTGACTAAGTCATGCAGTTCTCCTTTGCTATTTCATTTTTCTGCAGGCTGGAGGAAGAATTGAGCAGCATAAATTAAACTTCCCACCCTTCCTGCCACCCCAGAGTCCCTGGGGGTGACATGAGGGACAATTCCACAGGAATTTAATTCTGTGCTTCCTTTAGAACGCCTGAAAAAGGAGGAGAAGACTCGCCAGGAGCTGGAAAAAGCTAAAAGAAAACTGGATGGGGAAACTACAGACCTGCAGGACCAAATAGCTGAGCTGCAAGCCCAGATTGAGGAGCTGAAGATCCAGCTGGCCAAGAAGGAGGAGGAGCTGCAGGCTGCTGTGGCCAGGTCAGAGAGGGGCAGAGCTGCTCCCACAAAGTGAATTCCCCTGGCTGCAGTCAGGGCTGGGACCCTGCCAGCTCTGGAGCCCTGTGCTGGGCACAGAAATGGAAAATTTACAGGAATTCAGGGATCCCTCAGCACCCTGGCTTTGCAAACCTGCACAAAGAAAAAGTTTCATGTGGTACAGCAGTGTTTGGGCTCTGGAAGCTTTTTAATCTCACAAAATTCAGCCTTAGGAGGGATAATGTGCATTTCTCAGTGGGTCTAAGCAAAGTGCTGGGCAGCACAGACTTTATCTGGGTTTGTGTGATCCTCCTGCAGTCCCACGGTGTGCTGAACACCACCTGGATCTTTTAAGTATAATTTTGCAGGAAGAGAAAACTCTAGAGATGGAACATTTCTGGGGCAGTGTTGAGATGTACAAAACTGAACACTAAAGCTTGATAACTCTGACAGTGCACCTTGGTTTTATCTGTGGCACCTTTCATCCATCCCTGGAGCTGTCCAGGCTGGACATGCTTGGAGCAGCCTGGGAAGGTGTCCCAGCCCATGAAGGGTGGGAATTTGAGATGTTTAAGATTCCAGCCCAGCCATCCTATAAATGCTGATATTTATTTAATTCCAGTGGCAGAGTTGAGCTGTGTTTGTAGCTAATTTGAGCTGTGTTTGTAGCTAATTTGAGCTGTGTTTGTAGCTAATTTGAGCTGTGTTTGTAGCTAATTGAAGCAGGAGGTTGTGGGGAGGTGCACCCCAGTGAGTGTGCTGTGTTTGACAGGGGGGATGAGGAGGCAGTGCACAAGAACAACGCCCTGAAGGTGATCAGGGAGCTGCAGGCTCAGATTGCAGAGCTCCAGGAGGATCTGGAGTCGGAGAAGGCATCGAGGAACAAGGCAGAGAAGCAGAAAAGGGATCTGAGTGAAGAGCTGGAGGCTTTGAAAACTGAACTGGAAGATACCTTGGACACCACTGCAGCCCAGCAAGAGCTGAGGTAGGGTCATGGTCTGTGTGAGAAAGCAGCACTGAAATTCAGCTGTGATCTATAAAAACTGAAATGCTGATTTTTGGGTGACCCTTTGTGCTTCCTCCAGGACAAAGAGGGAGCAGGAGGTGGCAGAACTGAAGAAAGCAATTGAGGAGGAAACCAAAAACCACGAGGCCCAGATCCAGGAGATCAGGCAGAGGCATGCCACTGCCCTGGAGGAGCTCTCTGAGCAGCTTGAGCAGGCCAAAAGGGTGAGAGGAAAAGGAACTTTCTGCATCAGGGGTTGTTATATATAATATAATATAATATAATATAATATAATATAATATAATATAATATAATATAATATAATATAATATAATATAATACAAGATATATAATATATAATATAATATTTATAATATATAATATATAATATATAATATATAATATATAATATTAATTATTAACAAATTGTTATAATAATTATTATATTATATATTATATATTATATATTACATATTTATATTATAAATACCATAGGCAGCATGGTCCCTTCCAGGAGACCTGAGCTGAGCTTTCCATGATCACAGAGCTGAGCTGGCCTCTAAAATTCCATCCCAACTGTTGAGATTTCTCATGTTGGTTTGACAATGTCATCAGTGCTGTGTCCTCTGGTGACCAGCAGCAAGGCACAGGTGGATCCCAGCTGCTGGTCTTGTTCAGAAGGAGAATTATTGCAAGAAAAGAAGTGTCTGATTTTTGAAATTACAGCTGGGGTTATTCACAAATGTGTGTTGGCAGTTCCTGTCCTGTGCTGGTGTTTTTATGTATTGTGAATACTGCACAAGCTTCCTTAGCATTCTAAATTAAGTGACAAATGTAGTCATTAAACTATGATTTTCAGCAGCTTTATTCACCTGAAAATCTTCTGCATGTCTTCTGCTCTTTATTCAATAAATATTCTCAATAAGAGCATGAAAAGATGGAAAAATACCCTGTAATCTGAAACAAAGCTCCTGTGACAAGATGATGTGAGGTAGCAGAAATGACACTTAAACATCCCTGGTGCCAGTGACTGCTGCTCTGACAAATGGCAGAGCTGGGAATTGCTTTGTTCTGCACTTCCAGGCTGCTCTGCCCACTCCAATCAGGGCAGCCTTGGTTCATATCTTCCTTTATTTCTGTGAGATGAGCCATGCTGAGCTCTTAATGGGCACATTCCTTCCTCCTTGCAGTGCTACCAAAACAGCATTCCCAGGCTGCCATCCCAGATCCTGCCTGCTGCTCCTCACCCTCACCTGGGGCACAGCAGCCTGGCTCCCTCAGCCTCTGCTGGCCCCCAGAGTGCTCCACAGCAGCATCTCACACCCTGCTGGGCTCCTGGCTTCTCCCTGAGCATGGAACCTCATCTGCACAGTCCCCTGTAGCAGGAAACCTTCACCTGCACCTCAGAGCTGAGCTTCTCCCCTCTTGTCTTCCCCAGTTCAAAGCAAACCTTGAGAAGAACAAGCAGGGCTTGGAGTCTGACAACAAGGAGCTGGCCTGTGAGGTGAAGGTGCTGCAGCAGGTCAAGGCAGAGTCTGAGCACAAGAGGAAGAAGCTCGATGCCCAGGTGCAGGAGCTGACTGCAAAGGTGTCTGAAGGGGAGAGGCTCAGGGTGGAGCTGGCTGAGAAGGCAAACAAGCTGCAGGTAAGGCTCTGGGAATGCTAAAATCCTGGAAAACCACGTGCAGAAATGGCCTGGTGTGGGAGGTGACCTCAGCAAGGGCTCTCATGGACCTGGGAGGCCTCAAAGTGGTGCTGTGACATCATTTCTGGGCTGTGTGACATCAGTCCTGGGCTGTGTGACATCAGTCCTGGGCTGTGTGACATTATTCCTGGGCTGTGTGACATTATTTCTGGGCTGTGTGACATTATTTCTGGGCTGTGTGACATCAATCCTGGGCTGTGTGACATCAATTCTGGGCTGTGTGACATCAATCCTGAACTGTGTGACATCATTTCTGAATTGTGTGACATCAGTCTTGGGCTGTGTGACATCAATCCTGAACTGTATGACATCATTCCTGGGCTGTGTGACATCATTCCTGGGCTGTGACATCATTCCTGGGCTGTGTGACATCAGTCCTGAGCTATGTGACATCAATCCTGGGCTGTGTGACATCAATCCTGAACTGTGTGACATCATTCCTGGGCTGTGTGACATCAATCCTGAACTGTGTGACATCACTCCTGGGCTGTGACATCACTCCTGGGCTGTGTGACATCACTCCTGGGCGGTGTGACATCAATCCTGAACTGTGTGACATCAATCCTGGGCTGTGTGACATCAATCCTGGGCTGTGTGACATCAGTCCTGAACTGTGTGAGGGTTCCAGTGGCTCTGAAGGGTTTGCCTGGGCTGGGCACTGAGCAGTTTGGGCTCAGTTTTCCATGGGTATGAACACACTTGGTGGTGGCCTCAGGTTTGGTTTGGTGCTCAGGCTGGGGGCCTGGCAGGGAGGGGGTGCAAGCACAGCCCCATGTTCTGGGAAATGGAGCAAAGAGGCAAAAATGCAGCCAGGGCTGCCTGAGCCCCAGCAATGGGGGTTCAGGGGAATCCAGGTGAAGCTCTTCAGAGGGAATGGCCCTGCTCTCTGGGGGCAGCTGTCAGGCTCTCTCAGTGTGTGTAAAAGCAGTGTAGCCCAAAATAAAAACCTGGCAGTGACCTTTCCTCTTGCAGGGATGCTTCAGACCCAGCTGCCCCCTGATGATCCCTGAATCATGAAATACATGGTGCTACAATTAAAAATGGCTTGCATGAAATACATGGTGCTACAATTAAAAATAGCATTAAAGTGAGAATGCAGGATCAGAGCAAAGTGCTGAATATCAGAGCTCAATAGCCAGGCTCTGGTTCTGTTACTGCATGTCAGCACTGCCATTCAGTTTCCTTTTCCCCTCAGTGGTTTTAGCTTGCTGTCTCCCTCTGTTGGGCTCTGTGCCTGGGGTTTGCTGAGGTTCTGTGCAGCCCCAGCCCCAGTGGGATTTGGGCTGAGCTCTCACCTTTGGGCTGCTTGCCTTGCAGAATGAGCTGGACAATGTCTCCAGTCTGCTGGAGGAGGCAGAGAAGAAAGGGATCAAGTTTGCCAAGGATGCAGCCAGCCTGGAATCCCAGCTCCAGGATACACAGGTGTGTGTGCAGCAGGGCTGGCCATGGAGCTCTGCTCCTCAGGGAGCTGCTGACAGAAAACACATTTTCATTCCTGCTTTGCAAATCCCCTGGGCAGCAGCTGAATTTCCTGCTCAGCCCAGTGAGATGGGATGGATTGGGATGGCTCAGTCATGTGGGGAACCAGGTTTTCATTATCTGAGCTTCACTTCCTGAGAGTTGGGAGTTCTGTTTTATGTCTTTGTCTCTGAGGGAGATAAGAATCAAATAAAAAACCCTTTCCAGGCAGAATTTATTGTCAATATCCCTGGGACATGTGAGGAACAACAGTCTTCTACTGACAGCTTCACATTCTTACAGCTCAAGTTCAAACTGTCAGGTTTTGGTTCTTAATTAAGAAAATGAAGCTTTGTGCAGATATTCATCACTTCAGTATATTTTATCTTGCCTGTATTAAAGTTCTAATGGTGGCCAGTTAACTGTGAATAATGTTAATCACCACTGGAGGGGTTTGTAGGGAGCAGGATGGGGTTACCCCTTCATTACTTTGTTATGACAGAAGTTTCCACCTTTAAGGTGACCTTTATAATGAACCAATGCAGAAAACCTGGAAGCATGGAAGCATTGCTGCCATTGCAGGATTTGCTGCTCCATGTTCTTCCCTAGTGGTTTTAAATAGGTGCTCTGTGCTTATCTGGGAAAAGAAAAAATACATTTTGAAGATGACTTCAGTGGCAGTCCCTTGGAAGATGGGAAAATATCATCCCTTAATTTCTATAGACCAGACTGTGGCAGGGGTTCCCTGAGCAGAAATCTGCTTTATGAAGGTTTTAGTGTGCCCAAAGTGAATGGTCAGTGGCTTTTTGGGAACCCAAATAACAGATATCTTCATAAAGCACGTCCTGGACCCCAAATGTGAGGGAAGATAAACCTGGGAGTCCCCTGTGGGGGTTTGGGAGCCCCCTCAGCCCTGCCCGTGCTGTGTCCCAGGAGCTGCTCCAGGAGGAGACCCGGCAGAAGCTCAACCTCAGCAGCAGGATAAGGCAGCTGGAGGAGGAGAAGAACAACCTGCAGGAGCAGCAGGAGGAGGAGGAGGAGGCCAGGAAGAACCTGGAGAAGCAGATGCTGGCCCTGCAGGCCCAGGTAGGCTGCTGGGAGGAGCAGCCCTTGCGTGAGGAGCTGTCCCAGGCTGGTGTCCCAGAGCTTTGGGGGACACATCATGGCACTTCCATGGGTGCTGGGGCAGATTTTGGAGTCAGGTTCCCACTGCAGTAATAATTCTGTGTCCCCTGACCCATGATGGGCAGGGCTGGGGCCTCTGGGAGCCTGAGAGCTGCCAGGTTTGTGTTCCCTTAGCCTGCAGGAACTGCTCCTGCTGCTGCACTCTGCCCCTGTGCCTTTCCTCCCTCTGGTGATGCTCTGAGGGACTCCACTTGCTCTTGTTGAATTTCAGCTGGCCGAGGCCAAGAAGAAGGTGGATGATGACTTGGGAACCATTGAAGGGCTGGAGGAGACCAAGAAGAAGCTGCTGAAGGACATGGAGTCCCTCAGCCAGCGCCTGGAGGAGAAGGCCCTGGCCTATGACAAGCTGGAGAAGACCAAGAACCGCCTGCAGCAGGAGCTGGATGACCTGATGGTGGACCTGGACCACCAGCGCCAGATCGTCTCCAACCTGGAGAAGAAGCAGAAGAAGTTTGATCAGGTACTGCAGTCTCCTGCCTGGCTTTGCAGGGTTTTGAAATGGCACCTGGGTATTGCTGCTGAGCCTTGTGGGAAGGAGGGTCTGGCTGGTGGTTATTGGTAAGTTCTGTGAGCAGCTGGCCTGTGCTAGGAGCAGGCTGCCACTCCCAGTGCTGTGAGCCAGGGTCCATCTCTGAGCCTTGTTAGAGCAAGGGATCATGTAGAAAAAGAGAATTATGCTGGAACAAAAACTTTAGAGTTTTATTGTAGTCTCTCAAGGTAGACTAAAAAGGATCTGAAAGATGGGAATCATATGAAAGTCCAGTCTTGGTGAGTGGCTTGCTCTCCTCCTCTCAGCCCAGAGCAGCTGTAGCTGTGCCCTGACTGGCACTGTGATCACAGCTGAGGGGCCAGACAGCTCCTGAGGGCCAGTTAAACACTGATCATGGACCTGTACCTCAGTAAAACACCTGAGGCAGGGAGTCCCTGACCGTGGAGCTCAGGAGATGGATTCATTGTTTCTCATGTCCAGATGCTGGCAGAAGAAAAGAACATTTCTGCCCGGTACGCAGAGGAGCGGGACCGTGCTGAGGCAGAGGCCAGGGAGAAGGAAACCAAAGCCCTGTCCCTGGCCAGGGCCCTGGAGGAGGCCCTGGAAGCCAAGGAGGAATTTGAGAGGCAGAACAAGCAGCTGCGGGCAGATATGGAAGACCTGATGAGCTCCAAAGATGATGTGGGCAAAAATGTGAGTGTGGTTCCAGAAATGTGAGTGTGGTTCCAAAAATGTGAGTGTGGTTCCACGGGCTGTTTGTCACAGCTGGGAATAGCAGGGGAATCTCCCTGCCTGGAGAAGGGGCTGGGTGTTCACAGGGGTCCCAGGATGAGGGAAGAGAGGAGAAACTTGACTCTGTGTTTCAGAAGGCTGATTTATTATTTTATGATGTATACATTATATTAAAACGATACTAAAAGAATAGAAGAAAGGATTTCATCAGAAGGCTTGAAAGGAAAGGAAAGTAATGGAATGATAATAAAATCTTGTGACTGACCAGAGAGTCCAAGAGAGCTGACTGTGATTGGCCATTAATTAGAAACAGCCACACAAGACCAATCCCAGATGCACCTGTTGCATCCCACAGCAGCAGATAACCATTGTTTGCATTTTGTTCCTGAGGCCTCTCAGTTTCTCAGGAGGAAAAATCCTAAGGAAAGGATTTTTCATAAAATATCATGGCTGTGCACCAGAGCAGACCTTTCTGAAGCTCACCCAGAATGCTGGAGGAATTAATGCCCAGCATATTTAACATCTTCAAGAGCTGTGTTGTCACCCTCATGGAGACCCCACACACCAGTTTTGTACTTTTGGGTCAGTGGGCTGGAACTGCAGTCGGTCAGAGCTGGTTTTGTGTTGCAGCTGTGCCAGATGAGGGCATCTGTGTGTTGCTGGGTGTGTTTATTGTGTGTCAGTGAGGGATAATGAGGATTGCTGTTACCTTTGGTCAAGCTGAGTGGCAGGACATGGCTGGACCAAAGGCAGAGCAGAAGTGTGACCCCTCAGTGTCCTCCCTGCTGCACCCAGCTGAGGCAGAGGGCCCAGGGCAGCCACTGCCCTCCCTGTGCTCAGAGCTGCTGCTGGCAGAGCCCTGAGGACAGCTCTGAGCAGAGGCTGTGCTGCAGGTGCACGAGCTGGAGAAGTCCAAGAGAACCCTGGAGCAGCAGGTGGAGGAGATGAGGACGCAGCTGGAGGAGCTGGAGGATGAGCTGCAGGCCACAGAAGATGCCAAGCTCCGTCTGGAGGTGAACATGCAGGCCATGAAGGCCCAGTTTGACAGAGATCTGCAAGCCAGAGATGAGCAGAATGAGGAGAAGAAGAGGATGCTGGTGAAACAAGTACGTGTGCTTTATGAGGGGCTGATGCTGCCTTCGTGCCCTGGGTGCCATGCCCTGCCCAGCAGGGGCTGGTGCTGATGCTTTACCCGTGCCCTGGGTGCCCAGGGTGCCAGCCTGGCCCTGGCTGGTGCTGATGCTGCCCCTGTGCCCACGGTGCCAGTCTATGTCACTGTAGGAGACAAAACAACATGAGTGCACACATGGCTGCTCTCAAGGTAAATAAAAAGGGGGGAGTTTATTTTCTGACTCCAACATTTATAGATTTCCAAAAGTGGCAGTGGATTGGAGGGTGACAGTGCCACCTCTCCAATGACACTGGACAAACCAACAGTCCATCCAATTTCTCTTCCTCTATAAAAGAATGCAAAACAATGAGTTATTTACAGAAAGTGTGTGAGAAAGTGTGTTACAAGAATATCAACATCAGAAGGCTTAGAAAATCTTAGAAAATCAGGGTGCCAACCTGGCCCTGGCTGATGCTGCCCCCGTGCCCTGGGTGTCCTGGGTGCCAGCCTGGCAGGGGCTGGTGCTGATGCTGCCCCTGTGCCCAGGGTGCCAGCCTGGCCCTGCCTGGCCCTGTCTGATGCTGGTGCTGATGCTGTCCCCATGCCCTGGGTGCCAGCCTGGCCCTGTCTGGTGCTGATGCTTCCCCCGTGCCCAGGGTGCCAGCCTGGCCCTGCCCAGCCTGGCAGGGGCTGCTGCTGGTGCTGATGCTGGTGCTGCCCCCATGCCCTGGGTGCCAGCCTGGCCCTGTCTGGTGCTGATGCTGCCCCCGTGCCCTGGGTGCCAGCCTGGCCCTGCCTGGCCCTGCCCAGCCTGGCCCTGTCTGATGCTGGTGCTGATGCTGGTGCTGCCCCCATGCCCTGGGTGCCAGCCTGGCCCTGTCTGATGCTGGTGCTGCCCCGTGCCAGGTGCGGGAGCTGGAGGCAGAGCTGGAGGACGAGCGCAAGCAGCGCGCTCTGGCCGTGGCAGCCAAGAAGAAACTGGAGATGGACCTGAAGGACCTGGAGGGGCAGATTGAGGCTGCAAACAAGGCTCGGGATGAAGCCATCAAACAGCTCAGGAAGCTCCAGGTGGGCACAGCTGGTCAGGGCTGGGGTCTGTCCTGGGGGGTGCCCAGGGGCTGCTTCCATTCAGTGCAGCTGGGGGCAGGAGGAGATCAGACTCCACTGGTGGGTCTGAGAGTGTCCAGCCTGGATTTATTCTCTGGGCAAAACTCATCCCTTTATAGAATCACAGGATGGTTTGGGTTGGAAGGGACCCTGAAGTTAATCTTGTTCCAAACTCCCCTGCCACAAAACCACCTTCCACATCCCTGGCAGTGCCCAAGGCCAGGCTGGACAGGGCTTGGAGCAAACTGAGACAGTGGAAGGTGTCCCTGCCATGGCAGGAGTGGCACTTAATTAAGGATAATTAAGGACCATTCCAGCTCAGGTCATTCTAAGATTTCACTTTATAATTCAGTGGAATGCTTGAAGTCTTGGAATGTGATATTTCTGACCAGGCATTGAGGGGTGGAAAAATGAGAAAATGAAATTTTAGAATACACAAGAACTGGAAATGCCTTTAAGTGGGATGAAGCCACTTTGGGAGAACAGCTTTATCTCTTAGGGGCTGAGATTCCTCAGAGCTGGAATGGGTTGGTTGTCCTGATGCAGCCTGGCTGCTCCTCACCCTGCTCTCCACCTGCAGGCTCAGATGAAGGACTACCAGCGGGAGCTGGAAGAGGCCAGAGCATCCAGGGATGAGATCTTTGCCCAGTCCAAAGAGAGTGAGAAGAAGCTCAAAAGTCTTGAAGCAGAAATACTTCAGCTCCAAGAGGTGAGATGGAAATCCAAGAGATTTTTCTTGTCCCTGTGCCTCTCCTGTCTGCTTCAGCTGCAGGGCAAGGCTTGCAGCAGTTGCCCAGACTCACCACACTTCCCTTGGAGCCTTCACAGATAACCTGGCACTGCCTGGAGCTTCTGAAGTGGACTTGGGTGGCCTTCAGACCTCAGTGTGGCAATTGCAGAGCATTTCATTGTCCTTAGGAAATGCTTGAGTGTTAATGTATAATCTGAGGCTCAGTGCTGTTGTGCTGAAGCTTTTTAATTTTTATTCTCTTCTTGTCTTCATGCTGAGAACTCTGTGAGAACCTAAAACGTTTGCTTAATTTAGCACCTACTTTACACTGACTGTGTCTATCAGAGCAGTGGTTTCTCCTGCTGCTGAGGGCTCGGGAGTCACTGATCTCCACAGATTTTTTTCCCCTTTGCTTTGGGTGGGGAACATTCCAGGGACAGGGAGAAGTAACTGCCCTGCAGTCCCGGGGCAGTGAGGGAGCATCCAGCTGACGTGTCCTGCTGCCTTATCCATCAAACCCCAGGGATACCCCAGTTCCCAGCCTCTCCCAGGGGCTGCTGAGGCTGTGTCCCAGAGGCTGGGGGGTTCCTGGGGCTGCCCTGACCCTTTCCCCCCCGGCAGGAGTTTGCGGCGTCGGAGCGCGCGCGGCGGCACGCGGAGCAGGAGCGCGACGAGCTGGCAGACGAGATCGCCAACAGCGCCTCTGGGAAGTGAGTCAGGCTGGGCTGGGGCTGGGAACAGCCTGGGCTGGGCCAGGAGGGAGCTCAGGGAAAGGTTCCTTCCCCCAGAGGGTGCTGGGCACTGCCAGGCTCCCCAGGGAATGGCCTGAGCTGGGCCAGGATAGAGCTCAGGGAAAGGTCCTTCCCCCAGAGGGTGCTGGGCTGGGGCAGGGAATGGCCTGAGCTGGGCCAGCATGGAGCTCAGGGAAAGGTTCCTTCCCCCAGAGGGTGCTGGGCACTGCCCAGGGAATGGCCTGAGCTGGGCCAGGATGGAGCTCAGGGAAAGGTTCCTTCCCTCAGAGGGTGCTGGCACTGCCAGGCTGCCCAGGGAACGTTCCCGGGGCTGCCAGAGCTCCAGGAGCGTTCGTGCTGCCAGGGTGGGAGTGCTGGGGTGTCTGTGCAGGGACAGGAGCTGGATCCTTGTGGGTCCCTTCCAGCTCAGGAAGGGATGCTAAGTGGCCTCGGCAGGAGCTCTGTTGGCTCTGGACACCCCTGACCCCTTCCCCTGTGCAGGTCAGCTCTGCTGGACGAGAAGCGCCGGCTGGAGGCTCGGATTGCCCAGCTGGAGGAGGAACTGGAGGAGGAGCAGAGCAACATGGAGCTGCTCAACGAGCGCTTCCGAAAGACCACGCTGCAGGTGAGCCCAGGACAGCTGCTGCTGGCTGTGACCTGCACAGAGGTGGCACTGAGTGACCCCTGTCCCTCCCTGTGACCGTGCTCACAGGGGTTTTAGGATGAGGGAAGAGACGAGGATCTGACTCCATGTTTCAGAAGGCTGATTTATTATTTTATGATATATATTATATTAAAACTGTACTAAAAGAATAGAAGAAAGGATTTCATCAGAAGGCTGGCTAAGAATAGAAAAAGGAAAGAAAGAAAACAAAGGTTTGTGTCTCGGACAGAGAGTCTGAGCCAGCTGACTGTGATTGGCCATTAATTAGAAACAACCCATGAGACCAATCACAGATGCACCTGTTGCATTCCATTCCATATCGAGCAGCAGATAAAAATTTTTACCTTTTGTTCCTGAGACCTCAGGAGAAAAAATCTTGAAAGGATTTTTGATCAAATGTGTCTGTGGCACCTCCCTGCAGGTGGACACGCTGAACGCGGAGCTGGCCGGCGAGCGCAGCGCGGCCCAGAAGAGCGAGAACGCGCGGCAGCAGCTGGAGAGGCAGAACAAGGAGCTCAAGGCCAAGCTGCAGGAGCTGGAGGGCTCTGTCAAGTCCAAATTCAAGGCAACAATTTCTACTCTAGAAGCCAAGATTGCACAGCTTGAAGAACAGCTCGAGCAGGAAGCCAAGTAAGGGGAAAAGACCTGGTTGCCTGTGTGGGTTCAATGGCTGGCAGTTCCGTGCTGGACGTTTCTGAAGGGCCTTGGGTGCATTGTCTGGAGACTCCTGTTCAGGGGATAAACTTCAATAAGGCAACTCCACCTGGGGTTGGGAGTTCCAGAATGGATTTGCTTCCTACCAGCAGCATGAACTCTGTAAGGTGTTGATGTCCCAGAGCCACAAGGTGCTGCAGAAGTTCCCTGGGACAAAATGAAATGTCCCCTGGGTGCTTGGTTAGAGGACCAGTTTATGTGGGAGAGCTTGAGATGAATCCTGTGCTCTCCAGAAGTCTTTTTGCAGCAAATTATCCATCTCTCCTTGCAATCCTATTCTTAAAACTCCCTTTTTTAGCTGGTTCCTGCCCCCATTTGCAGGTGGGGCTTGTCCTACCACCATCTCTGTCCTTTCTGTGCTCTGCAGCAGGATTGTGTCAGTGGTTAAGCAGCAACTTTAAAGCTGCTCTGTCCAATCTCCTTTTAAAGACACCCTCTGATTCCTCTTTGTGCCATGCTCATATTGTCTCTGGGCTAAGGCTTTGTAGAGAGCTGCATCCCTGCATCCCTTCATCCCTGCATCCCTGTATTCCTGCATCCCTCCATCCCTACATTGTCCATCCCTGTATTTCTGCATCCCTGCATCCCTGCATCCCTACATCCCTGCATCCCTGTATCCCTACATCCCTGCATCCCTGTATCCCTACATCCCTGCATCCCAGCACATGCATCAGTTGCATTTCTGTGTCTGGCATGTTCAGGGGGGCAGATCTGGTGTTCCCAGCCCTCGGGCAGTGGGAGCAGTGATGGCTTTGGGCTGTTGCAGGGAAAGAGCAGCTGCCAACAAGCTGGTGAGGCGCACGGAGAAGAAGCTGAAGGAGGTGTTCATGCAGGTGGAGGACGAGCGGCGCCACGCGGACCAGTACAAGGAGCAGGTGGGTGGGGGCTCAGTGAAACCTCCTGGGGGGGGAAGGGCTTGTGGAGAGGAATTGTAATGGAAAGGGAATTAGAGGGGTGATTAAACCAGCAGGGAAAGCCCAGCAGGGATTCTCCCTCTGTGTGTGTGAGCTCTGCTGGGATGGGCTGTTCCCACCCTGCTCTCCCAGGCTCTGTGGTCTTCTGGGGTCCAGGCTGGAGCCTGCACGAGGCTGTGCTGCATCTCCAGTTCAGGGCTGTGCTGCATCCCCAGTGAGGGCTGTGCTGCATCTCCAGTTCAGGGCTGTGCTGCATCCCCAGTGAGGGCTGTGCTCCATCCCCCTTTGGGGCTGTGCTCCATCCCCAGTTGGGGCTGTGCTCCATCCCCAGTGAGGGCTGTGCTCCATCCCCAGTTCAGGGCTGTGCTCCATCCCCAGTGAGGGCTGTGCTCCATCCCCCTTTGGGGCTGTGCTCCATCCCCAGTGAGGGCTGTGCTCCATCCCCAGTGAGGGCTGTGCTCCATCCCCAGTCGGGGCTGTGCTCCATCCCCATCAGGGCTGTGCTCCATCCCCAGTGAGGGCTGTGCTCTGTCCCCAGTTGGGGCTGTGCTCCATCCCCAGTCAGGCTGCAGCTCTGGGGTGACCCTTGTCCTGGTTTGGTTGCAGATGGAGAAGGCCAACGCCAGGATGAAGCAGCTGAAGCGGCAGCTGGAGGAGGCAGAGGAGGAGGCCACGCGCGCCAACGCCTCGCGGCGCAAGCTGCAGCGCGAGCTGGACGATGCCACGGAGGCCAACGAGGGGCTGAGCAGGGAGGTCAGCACCCTCAAGAACAGGCTAAGGTCAGTGCCCCTGAACACTAGGACTGGGATTGACCCGAGCCCACAGAGCCCCTGGGAACATCCAGCTGGGGAACTGCTGGGCTCAGGGATGGCTCAAACTGGAGCCTGGTGATGAGAACAAGGATATTCCATGGGGATACTCCTGACAGCTGCAGGGATGGGTGGGATATTGGGAGGGAGTCCTTCCCTGGCAGGGCAGGCAGGCCCTGGCACAGGTGCCCAGAGCAATCCCTGGATCCCTGGCAGTGCCCAAGGCCAGGCTGGACAGGGCTGGGAGCACCTGGGACATTGGGAGGTGTCCCTGGGACAGTGGGAGATGTCCCTGGGACAGGGGAAGGTGTCCCTGCCATGGCAGGGGTGGGGTGGGCTGAGCTTTAAGGTCCCCCCAGCCCAGCCCAGCCCCTGCCGTGCTCCTGGGCGGGCCCGGGCAGTGCAGGAGCCTCTCCCAGCGCCGCTCTCCCTTGGCAGGAGGGGGGGACCCATCACCTTCTCCTCGAGCCGCTCGGGCCGGCGGCAGCTGCACATCGAGGGCGCCTCGCTGGAGCTGTCGGACGACGACGCCGAGAGCAAAGGCAGCGACGTGAACGAGGCTCCGCCCGCCCCCGCCGAGTAGCCCCGGCCCCGCCTGCATGCACAGACCTTTCCAGCCCCGCAGGAGCGCCCCGAGTGAGCGCCCTGCCCGCCCTCGGAACTGCCTTGTGGCCGGAAAGCTGCCTTACGACCCTCGGCATGTGCTACAAGGTTCCTTATCATAGGTCAACCATGTCTTAAGGCTCTCCAGCCTCACCACACTGTACCCTGCTTCAGATATAGGTACAACTGCTTTTTTATATATAGTAAACAACCGGGATCGTCTCTGTTCAGTGCATCTCTTTTCCAGATACTCATTGTAAAGCCATTTTATAAAGCATCATGTGAAGGATGAAACTTTTTTTTATCGATCCAGAAGCGTCATTCCCAGCGGGTGGGGGGCCAGGACAGACCCCTTGCCCTGGCTGTGCATGCCTTGTGTCCAGCAGCATCCTTCAGGCTCCGGGCTGGCCGCGGCCTCTCGGATCAGTGAAGACCAAACCGCTCCCGTTTCTTTCTTTTCTCCCAATTGTTGTGATCCGCACACGACCCCTGAGTGAACTGTGAAAAACGGCCTTGGGAAGTGTTAGAGGGAAGTGTAGGGATGAGTGAGTAGTGTCCGTTTTTATCCTGCAATCCCATTTGAAGTGTTCTCAGCTCCATCCGTTCGTGTCCATGCAGTCCAGGCACACCGAGGTGGGTCCCGTCCCCGCACAGCTCAGAGCCCTGCAGCCCCCCGGGCTGGGAGAATGTGAACACCAGTGGGAAATAAACACACAGCACAGGCAAAACTAATTTATTAATGTGAGGCCGAGCCAGGCCGTGGGAGGCCCCGGGTCCTGTGGGGCCGGGGCTCCTGCCCTGGATGGATGGATGTTGCCTGCCTACAGTTAACATGCCAGTGGATGTGAATCCTTTTTTTTTTTTTTGTTGTTGTTTTGTTGTTGTTGTTTTTTTTTTTTATTTTGAGCAGTATTACAGTGAGTAGTTAGCGTTCTTTTTTGTTTAAATAGCTGAAAACTGACATTACAGAAAGTGCCTTAGACACTACAGTACTAAGACAACGTTACATATATAATTTGCCTATATAACAATGATTTAATGTATTAATTTTGACTGTGCTTCATATCATGTACCTCTCTAGTCCAAGTGGTATTATTGATATTAGTGACAATGAATCAGTGTTAACTAGGAAACTTCCTCTGCCACATGCTCTAAACCCATGGATTTCCCTTTTTGGTTAAAAGCTTTAACATCTGTCGCAAAGGTTTTGTTGTGTGTGTTTGGATATTTTTAATCAAACTGGCTGTTGACCACCAGGCGTCTGACTGCAAATATCTTGTTTTCTTGTATACCCATATTTCTAGACAATGATTTTTGTAAGACAATAAATTTATTCATTATAGATGCGGCCGCCTGCTCTGTTTACTTACTGGAAGAGCTCTCCCGAGGCTGGCATAGACCTTAATAAACGAGATATGACTGGAAGCTGCCTTTTCCCTTCTTCCTCTTTTGTTTGCTTGCTTTTTTTTTGTTTTGTTTTGGTTTTTTTTTTTTTTCCTTTTATTTTGACCTAAATACAGCATCAATGGCTCAGTCCAAGCTGAGCCTTTGCCTTTGCATGCCACTGGCAGGGCTCAGCTGGAGCACAAATCTGAGCTGTGGCACAGGCTCTGGGCTCCTGCCTGAGCAGTTACAGCCCAGATTTTGGGGTCTTGGGGTACAGAACCTGCCCTGGGGCTGGACAGGAGCTGGAATCCAGGGTGGGAGCTTTTGGCTGGGTCTGGGACCAGCGTGGGACAGATGGGAGGGCCAGGGAGAGGGGGTGGCCATGGGGAGGGTGACCCCGCTGGGCTGGGGGTGAGAGGCTCTGCAGGAGCTCCAGAGGAACGGGATGGGCTGCAGGGGTGTCAGTGCAGGGTCAGAGCCCCCAGGACAGGGGATGGACAGGGGCAGGACACGGGCACAGCCTCAGAACTGGGCACGGGGACAGCCCCAGGGACCCCAGGACATGGGATGGGCACGGGCACAGCCCTGGGGATGGACAGTGGGACACGGGACAGAGCCCAGCTCGGCCGGAGAGCGGCAGCAGAGGCACAGACACAGCCCCGAGCACGGAGGGGAAGGGATGGAACAGCCCGGGAGGGGAAGGAGGAGCCCGGGAGGGGATGGAGCAGCCGGGGAAGGGATGGAGCAGCCGGGGAAGGGATGGAGCAGCCTGGGAAGGGATGCAGCAGCCGGGGAAGGGCCCCAGCCCGGCTCCTGTGCACGGGAACCTCCTTCCAGCTGCTCTAAGGAAGCAAAAATCCCCCGGAAGGCTCAGCTGGAGGCTTCCAGGACATCCCCAGCTGAAAGATCGTGTCCCCCCTCAGTGCCAGCAGCAAGGCTGGGATGGCCCCAGCAGTGCCCGTTCCCCTGTGCCCGAACTGAGCAGCAATCCCAAGGGAAGGGGTGTGGGGTAATGTGGCACTGCCTGAACACTGCCCCCCTCCCCTGGGGCTTGGCACAGAACCCTGCTGGACAAAGTAAGAGCCACGGCCACTGGTTCTGCAAAATCCACTGGTTCCACATTAAAAGAACTTTATTTTTGGAAGATTACTCTCATTTGTTTTCATTCTTTTGAAACCACATCATGTCAGTGGCACCAGGGTGGAACGGTACATCCTATGGAAACATGCCAGAGAGAGGCTGAATAAATAAAGCTACAAAGCCCAAGTTATGTACAAAGACCTCAGGCGAAGGTATTATGTTTACAAATCTATGTACAATAAAACAAATGTAAACAGTCAAATGCAGCAGAGGATGCACAGGAAGGAAGGACCATACAAACCCTAATGGCAGAGGGACAATCCCACCTCCACTGCTGGGCCAGTGGGGTTTTTATCTCAGCATTTGTAACTCAACCACCTGGGACCTGCAGAGCCCCTGACCCACGACTGCTGAACCCTCAGCTCCAACCCTGGCTCCATTTGCTGGATCAGAATAAAAATCCACTGACTCTGAGGCACATGGACAGAGAAACCACACCAATGCGTTGCCTGAAAGACCCACAAGGTTCACTTGCCCCAAAGTGTCAGAGCAGCCTCCAGGGGAGGCTGCACAGTCCATCCTACAGCACAGGGGTGATGGGCAGGGGCTGCTGGGGCAGGGGGAACAGCAGCTCCTACAGCTCCCATGGGGTCACTGTGAGGGGGGCGAGGGAGGAGGGCCAGGGAGCCGTGGGGCAGCCCTGGGCACCCCTGAGGGCACTGCCCTGCCCTGGGCACACCTGAGGGCACTGCCCTGCCCTGGGCACACCTGAGGGCACGGCCCTGGGCACCCCTGAGGGCACTGCCCTGCCCTGGGCACGCCTGAGGGCACAGCCCTGGGCACACCTCAGGGCACGGCCCTGCCCTGGGCACACCTGAGGGCACAGCCCTGGGCACAGCACTGCCCACCCTACTCCAGGGAGAACAGCCCGGCCGTGCCAGGCCCAGCTGGGGGCAGGGATGGGCACAGATCCTGGCAGGGATGGGCACAGAGCCTGGCTCTGAGTGTGTGCCCAGCTGTGCAGTGGGGATGGAGCTGCTCACCCAGCCCTGCTCTGGCTGCCCCTGAGACAGCAGCCGGGGCTGAGCTCAAGTGCCAATGGCCACAGGGCCACCACTGGCACCCCAGGGCACTTCCACGAGGTGTGAGAGCAGCAGCTGCAGGGCCTGGCAGGGGACAGGGCAGGGGACAGGGACAGGAGAGCCTGGCAGAGCAGGGGACAAAGCTCTGTCAGACCTAAGTGAGAGGAGGGGGAAAGCCAAGGGGGCGAGCTGGGCCTGGCCCCCAGACAGAGCAGGACTCGGTGTCCCCAGCACAGCAGGACACTGTCCCCAAGCACAGCAGGACTCGGTGTCCCCAGCACAGCAGGACACTGTCCCCAAGCACAGCAGGACTGGGTGTCCCCAGCACTGCAGGACACTGTCCCCAGCACAGCAGGACACTGTCCCCAAGCACAGAGGACACTGTCCCCAGCCCAGCAGGACACTGTCCCCAAGCACAGCAGACACTGTCCCCAGCCCAGCAGAGGTGGCAGCTGGCGGGGCCGGGGCAGAGAAGGTCACCACAGCGAGAGCAGAACACAAACTGTATTGACAGGACATGAGGGCCGTGGGCTCGGGGTCTCCTCTCGGGCCATGTTCCAGCAGTGGGGTGGCAATGGGGAGGATCAGGAGCAGTTCTTCTCCAGGTGGGCTGAGGAAAGCGTCCAAGTCCGAGCCCCGGGGCTCACACGCTCAGGGGGAGCATTCCCGGCGCCGAGGACGGGCGGGAGCCGCCCAGGCCGGGGGGCCCTTGGTCAAAGCCATTCACTGCCCTGGGGACAAGAGACAGCCCGTTAGGGGTGACAGCCAGCCTGGCACTGCCCCGGCCCTGTGCCCCTCCTTCCCTGCCAGCCTGGCACTGCCCCGGCCCTGTGCCCCTCCAGCCCTGCCAGCCTGGCACTGCCCCGGCCCTGTGCCCCTCCATCCCTGCCAGCCTGGCACTGCCCCGGCCCTGTGCCCCTCCTTGCCCCTCCATCCCTGCCAGCCTGGCACTGCCCCAGCCCTGTGCCCCTCCTTCCCTCCTCCATCCCTGCCAGCAGGGCAGGACGGGCCCAGCCCGGTGCCCATGCCAGGGCTGGAGCTGGCACGGCCTGGCCGAGGTCACTGTGCCAGGGGAATGAGTGGGCACAGAGCCTGAGCCTGCAGGGGCTGGGCAGGGTCAGGGCAGCCCTCAGGGCATCCCCACCTGTCCCTGCCCTGGCACACGGTGCCCTGTGCTGGAGCCAAGGCACAGCCCCATGCCCCTGTGCCCAGGAGGGGACACAACACACACACGCACACTCTCACACTCACACACAGAAATACACACATACAAAAACACACACACACACACACACACTCACACACACACAAATACACACACACAGTCACACACACACACACACACACAAATACACACACACACCCTCAGCAGTGTCACAGCCCCGTGTCCCTGTGCCAGAGCCAAGGCACAGTGTCCCCATGCCCAGGAGGGGACACAAACACACACACACACACACACACAAACACACCCACACTCTCACACACACAGAGTCACACTCACACACACACACACAAATACACACACACTCACACACTCACACACTGTCCCAGTGTCCCAGCCCAGCAGAGCTGCCTCTGTGCCCCTCAGTCCCCCTGGGCTGCAGGGGAGGCTCCCAGTGCTCAATCCCAGCACCCAGAGGCTGCCCCTGCCCAGCATCCCTCTGGAGCTGTGCAGCTCCTGCCCTCCTGCCTGTGGGTGCAGCAGCCTTTCCACATCTCCTGGAGCTGCTGCCAGCCAGGAGCAGCACTCCCTGCAGGAAATGTCCCTGCCCTGGCTCCTCAGGGATGTTTCTGGCTGCCTGTCCCTGCAGTGCCATGGGCTTTGTGTCCGTGTCCAACCACTCTCTGCCCTGATTACTAATTTGGACTCATTAATCATTAATCTGCATTTCAAGCTGTATTTTGTACTTAGCACCTCATGCCCAAGACTCCCTCAGCTCTAAGCATCCAACAAATCCTGGGTGGAAGATTTTCCTGGAGCTGAGCAGCCCGGCCTGAAATGGAGCTGCTAAAGCACACCTGGACACCTGGAATGCCCCAGCTGGGCAGGGACAGTGACACAGAGCAGGGACACTGCTGTCCCCACCCACACTGCCCCTCCCTGTGCCCTGTTTGCTCTCCTGCCACTGCACATCAGCAGGTCCAGAGCCACAAAATGCTGGAGGAAAACCCCAAACCTTGCACACGAACTCCATCCATGAAACCACGCTTGCCCTGCACCCTGCTGTGACCAGTGCCACCAGAAACATGCACTGATGGAAGTATCAAACACAATTAAACCAAGCAAGCAGCACTCAGGCTTATGTTTGCACCAGGTCACAGCAGCAGAGAGGTTTATTCCAAGTTAGGAGAAAGAGCAACTGCACACTCAGGCTTTGATCAGGGCCCATTAGTGTGGCACTACCAACTACCTCGTGCAGTTAGCAGAGCCCCAGCCCTGCCCCAAGCAGGGTTACACCACATGCAGCCAATCAGTGCAAATGAATTCATTTACCCATGACCAAGGTGGGGAATGTGACCTTCTCACGCCTAGTGGAGAGAAAGGGAAAGTTTATGCACACAGAGATGACAATCCTGAGCAGCTGGGGCCAAGCAGGGCTCGGCTGGGTGAGCCCTGCACAGGGAGGCTGCTCTGCAGGGCCAGCACAGCTCAGAGCACCTGAGCCACACAGCTCCCTCTGCCAGGAACCCTTCAGAGGGTCAGGGACTGGGAAAACCCAGATTCCCAGCCTGGAAACACTCAGATTCCCAGCCTGGAAACACCCAGCTCTCCCAGCCTGGAAAACCCAGATTCCCAGCCTGGAAACACCCAGATTCCCCAGCCTGGAAACACTCAGATTCCCAGCCTGGAAACACTCAGATTCCCAGCCTGGAAAAACCCAGCTCTCCCAGCCTGGAAAACCCAGATTTCCCAGCCCGGAGAAACCCAGCTCTCCCAGCCTGGAAAAACTCAGATTTCCCAGCCTGGAAACACTCAGATTCCCAGCCTGGAAAACCCAGCTCTCCCAGCCTGGAAAACCCAGATTTCCCAGCCTGGAAATACCCAGATTTCCCAGCCCGGAGAAACCCAGCTCTCCCAGCCTGGAAAAACCCAGCTCTCCCAGCCTGGAGAGCCTGGAATTCCAGATTTCCCAGCCTGGAAAACCCAGCTCTCCCAGCCTGGAAAAACTCAGCTCTCCCAGCCTGGAGAGCCTGGAATTCCAGATTTCCCAGCCTGGAAAACCCCAGATTTCCCAGCCTGGAAAAACCCAGCTCTCCCAGCCTGGAGAGCCTGGAATTCCAGATTTCCCAGCCTGGAATTCCAGATTTCCCAGCCTGGAAAAACCCAGCTCTCCCAGCCTGGCATTGTGGTCAGGGCTGGGGGTACCAGTGCAGGCACCTCAGGCTGCTGGGTGTGAGCACAGGCACTTCTCACATTAAATTTCAGCTCCTTTCATTAAAACAAAGCCCAAAGGATTCACAAAACCAGCCAAGAATTAAGATCAGCTGTGAGGACATGGGCACTCAGGACTGCAGGAGGGGAACAAACACCTCAGGCTGTCCAGGCCCTGCAGAGCCCAGAGCAGCTCTGCGTGCTGGACAAAGCTGGACTGACATTAACAACCAATTAACAATAATTACAGCAGCAAGGTACAAGTATCCATCGTGGGGACCATGCTCAGGGGCTGCTCTGGCACTGCCTGGCACCTGACAGAGCCTGCATGTTCCTGAAGGGACAAAGCTGCAGGAACTGATCTTACACCTGGCACTGCAGTTTTTACACACAGGTGAGCCCTGGCTGCCCCAGGTCTGCAGCCAAGCTCTGGGCAAGCCCTGCTGTGCTCCAGGCTGCCCCTAAAGCAGGGCTTGACAAGAGCTGGGACATCTTGAGTATTTCAGTGAAATGGCAGAGGAGGAAAGCAAACAGAGCTGTAGCAGAGCTGTAATGGGGTGGCTGAGTTACCTGTGCCCAACCCAGCACTCAGCACCAGCTGCTCCTGGGGCAGGGACTGCAGAGTGGAGCAGGGCTGCACTCACACCTGGAGCAGGGTCACACCTGGAACAGGGCACACTCACACCTGTGTCAGGGTCACTCTCACACCTGTGTCAGGGTCACTCTCACACCTGTGTCAGGGTTACACTCACACCTGTGTCAGGGTCACTCTCACACCTGTATCCAGGTTACTCTCACACCTGTGTCAGGGTTACTCTCACACCTGTGTCAGGGTTACACCTGTGTCAGGGTCACTCTCACACCTGTGTCAGGGTTACACTCACACCTGGGTCAGGGTCACTCTCACACCTGTGTCAGGGTCACTCTCACACCTGGAGCAGGGTTACACTCACACCTGGAGCAGGGTTACACTCACACCTGTGTCAGGGTTACAGCTGTGTCAGGGTCACTCTCACACCTGTGTCAGGGTCACTCTCACACCTGGGTGTTTCCAGAGCAGCCCTGGAGCACAGCACGGGCACTGCCAGCCCTGCTGGGCAGAGAGAGCCTCAGGGCCAGCCTGGGAGCAGCCCAGGGCTGAGGGGACAGGGACAGCACAGGGGGGCTGTGTAGACCTCTGGCCACTTGCAGACAAGCACAGAACACTCCCAGCCCTCTCCTGTCCCTCCCACCCTCAGCTCTGGGCAGCATCTCCTCCCTGCAGGCAGCCAGCCCTGCATAAGGACTGTGATGACAATCTGCATAATTACAAGTGACCCCCACGGCAGAGAGCAGTCAGCTCATTGTCCAGCACAGCCCAGCACAGCCCTGCTGCCTGCCAGGAGCTGCCACAGTCCCTGCCCAGCACCTCCCTGCAGCTGCAGGGCAGGCACAGCCCAGCCCTGAGCTCACCCAGCCCCAGAGGCCGAGCAGCACCCGGGTTCAAGGCTCTCCATCCTCCCTTCCCAAACCAGAGGCTGCAGAGGCTCCAGGGCCGTTTTTAGGGTGCAGCTTGCCCTGCTGCCCTCACAGTCCTGCTGAGGATGGATGTGGGGAGCTCAGCTGGCTGCTCTGGCACTTGCAGGTTGAAATACTCTCCAAAATAAATGCAGGATTGAGGGTTCTGAGTATTGAACTGCACTGAGGTTTAACATGCAGGGAGCACGGACAGCACCACTGGAGCACCCTGTGCTTCCCAGCTCTGCACACCCCCAGGGCCCTGAGGAACTGGGCAATGCCCCCTGCCCAGCACTGCCAGCACCCCAGAGGGAGCTCTGAGCATGGCACACACAGAGTCCTTGTGTTCCCAGGCTGGCCCACAGCAGGGAGCAGCCAAACTCCATCACCAATGGCTCATCCTCCCCTCCTGGAGGGGTGTGAGCACCAGCACTGCCTCCCTCCCTCCTCCCAGAGAACATCCCTGCCTGCCCAGGTCTGGGGGAATCTCCAGCTGGGGCTCTGCACCTCCCCAGGGCACACCTGCAGCTTGGGCACCCCCTGCTCTGCCCCTGGGATGCCCATTCCTGACTGCCTGGGGCTGGCACAGCCACCAGGAGATGGGGGAGATGCCCTCAGAGGGATCATTGTTCAGTGCCTGGGGCTGGCACAGCCACCAGGGGATGGGGCAGGTGCCTTCAGAGGGCTCATTGGCACTCATTCCTCCAGTGCCTGGGGTTGGCATAGCCACCAGATCAGGCAGATACCCTCAGAGGGTCCATTCCCTAATGCCTGGGGTTGGTGCAGCCACCAGGAGATGGGGCAGGACTGGCACTGCCACCTCACACCTATTTTTCTCTCTGCTTCACAGAAATCCCTGCAGCCCCTGCTGCATGAGCTGTTCCCCCTACAGCAGAGCTGAGGGGGCTGAGGGGGGGCCATGAGCAGTGCCCCAGAGGGCACAGCAGTGTCAGAGTCACCCTTTGCCAGAGCAGGAGAGGGCACAGCAGGGCCAGACTCAGCCCTTCCCAAAGCAGGAGAGGGCAGAGCAGTGCCAGGCTCACCTTTGGCCAGAGCACAAGAGGGCACAGCAGCGCCAGACCAGCCCTGGCCAAAGCAGGAGAGGGCACAGCAGGGCCAGACTCACCCAGCCCTGGCCAAAGCAGGAGAAGGCACAGCAGTGCCAGACTCACTCACCCTTTGCCAAAGCAGGAGAGGGCACAGCAGTGCCAGCCTCAGCCCTTCCCAAAGCAGGACAGGGCACAGCAGTGCCAGGCTCACTCACCCCTGGCCAAAGCAGGAGAGGGCACAGCAGTGCCAGCTCACTCACCCCTTGTCACAGCAGGACAGGGCACAGCAGTGCCAGCTCACTCACCCCTTGTCACAGCAGGACAGGGCACAGCAGTGCCAGGCTCACTCACCAAAGCAGGACAGGGCACAGCAGTGCCAGCTCACTCACCAAAGCAGGACAGGGCACAGCAGTGCCAGGCTCACTCACCACAGCAGGACAGGGCACAGCAGTGCCAGCTCACTCAGCCCTTTCCACAGCAGGAGAGGGCACAGCAGTGCCAGGCTCACTCACCCCTTGCCAGAGCAGGACAGGGCACAGCAGTGCCAGCTCACTCACCCCTTGTCAAAGAAGGACAGGGCACAGCAGTGCCAGCTCACTCAGCCCTTTCCACAGCAGGAGAGGGCACAGCAGTGCCAGGCTCACTCACCCCTTGCCAGAGCAGGACAGGGCACAGCAGTGCCAGGCTCACTCACCAAAGCAGGAGAGGGCACAGCAGTGCCAGCTCACTCACCAAAGCAGGACAGGGCACAGCAGTGCCAGCTCACTCAGCCCTTGCCACAGCAGGAGAGGGCACAGCAGTGCCAGGCTCACTCACCAAAGCAGGACAGGGCACAGCAGTGCCAGCTCACTCACCAAAGCAGGACAGGGCACAGCAGTGCCAGCTCACTCACCCCTTGTCAAAGAAGGACAGGGCACAGCAGTGCCAGCTCACTCACCCCTTGTCAAAGAAGGACGTGTGCCCTGGGTGTGGGTACTTGGTGCCATTGCTGCCCAGCACGGCGCTGCTGACGTTCCCTGAAATGTAGGATTTCCGTGAGGCCTGGTCCTTTGCAAAGTTCCTGCAAGCAGCCAGTTTGGATTCTAAGGCCTGTGAAGGGAGGAGAGAACAGTGTCAGAGCAGTGCCACCATCCAGAGGGAGGTTTGCTGCTCGTGAGCCCCAGGCTGCCGTGGTCAGTGTGATCACCCTTGGCAAGAAAACGAGAACAAAGCTGTCATTTCCTGCTCCCCAGCACAGAGGAAACACACAGAGGCTGATGCAGACTGCCAGACATTACTCAGCTCCACGAGGGCTCAGGTTTGAGAACAGATGAACTCTGCAATAATTACCCAATATAAGGAAGCCAAATCCTAGCAGAGGTTACCCAAACTTCTTGCCTCAGCAGCTGCCTTGAGCTGATCAGAGCACTGAGCCTGAAGCAGAATCCTCAGGCTTTGAGAGGGACCATGCACATGGAAAGTTGGCTTTTTCACCAGGACAGTGCCTCCTGGAATGTCTTTCTCAATCTAGGTTTGTAAAATAAAGTAAATTTCTAAAGTTCCACTGTCACCCTTCCAAACAGGCCTGGGGAGGTTTTTTCCCCCCATTTAAAGTGTCAGTGACTCCTGGAAGGAGCAGCAACATCCTGATTGTGTCCTTTAGTCCCTTCCTGCCCCCACCAGAGGCTGAATATCCACCTTACCCTGGAGATCCAGGGGTGTAGCAGACAGCCCTCACTCCTTCCAGCCTTCAGAACGCTGCCAATGCCTGACTGGGGACTGAAATCACACCCCAGATGTGGGCTTTGCTCCTGCTCTGCACAGAATATTGCATTAACAGGGCACTGACAGGCTGCCACAGGGGAGGGAGCCCTGTGCACACTCCTGGGAATCCCTGGGAGTTTATTTATTTTATTTATTTATATCCATAAGGGTTATGGACTATACAGGCAGGTGCAGGCAGCTCTGGGTGTCACAGATTGTCCCCTGGCCACAGGCAGTGTCACCTTGTGTCACCAAGTATAAACTGAGGAATAAAGGACTGTATCAAGTGAAAACATTTACACCTACAGTGAAGTGAAAATGCTTTCAAAGGGGAGAGAATGATAGTGGAGCCCTGAAAATGTTAAAGATAGAACTCTAAAATGTCAGGCTTTGTGTTTTCTCAGATCACTGCACCTATGTAAGCAGTATGATAAATGATATCATTGTTAGATGTGATGATTGTTTAGTAATTAAATATAATTATTATATAACCATAAGAAGAATCAAGAGAAACTATGTTGGAAATTTAATGGGGACTATGTTTAGCTGAAATCTATGTATACAATAGAACAATATAAGTTTAATAATTAACATGTATGGATAGAGTATAAAACATGTTCACCTCAAATGCATGGTCAGAATCAGATTTGGGTGGTAATACCCCAATTCCCAGAGCTCTTAATAAAAAGCACCCCATACAATCACTGTGTGATTCTGTGTTTTTGAACACTAACACCCTGAGCCCTGTCTCAGCTGCAGGCAGGGAAGCAGAGGAGAAACCTCCAGCAGGGACAGGAGTGCAAGGCCTGGGATGGGGCACAGCCCCCAGTAATGAGCAGCCCCCAAGTGCCCCAGAGCCCTGTGCCAGGCTGGACAGCAGTGTGCTTATCTGGCATTTCCTGTCCTGGCAGAATAATCACAGGGATTGGCACTAAGCTCCCCAAATCCCCTGCAGCCTCTGGCTCACAATGATCCCTGTGAAACGTGTCACTGCTAACCCCCAGCTGTCCTGCTGCCCTTTCAAACCAGGCCTGAGCTCCAAGGGGAGCAGCCAGGGCGTTTTTCATGCCCAATCCTGCTAAAACAACTGTGTGGGCTGTCTGCAGGGCAGCTCCTGGCAGGCTCCAGGGGCACTGCCAGCCTCAGCTGCCCTGGGCTCCTCTCACACTCCAACCCCCCTGGCTCAGAGCAGCTCCTGGCAGCTCCAAACTCATTTCTGCTTCCAGGGGAGAGCCCGGGTCCTGAGCAGCACTGCAGCAGATGTTTAGGGCAGTTCTCCTCTGCTGACAGTGTAATCCCTTTAAAGGCTCATGCATTTCACTTCCCCACCAGGCACAGATGGGAGCATTTGGCTTTCTCCTCATTTATTTTCTCACTTTCTTACCAAAGGTTTCCAGGCTGGTTTCTCTTTCAGTGTCTGTGGCAGATCTCCATGGGACAGGAGCTGTCCCACCCTGGCAGGGACATCCCAGCTCCTGCTCACCCTGAGCTCCAGCTCTGCAGCCCAGGCAGAGGAAGCTGCAGGCCCAGTTGAGATAAGAACAAGCTGGCAGTGTCTAACCCAGCACTTGAAACATTTTTATTCCAAATATGAATTTTATCACTCCAAACTGCATTCAGAACCATAGGATCGGGCTTTAAAAATCAAAATAATTTTAAAAAATAAAGCACTGTCAACTCCTAAGCAGTGACTGGATTATCATCCTTGGATGATTTGGCTGCTCCAGAGTGCAGCCAGCAGGGCCCAGGCTGTGCTGGGAGGGGGAACAGGGACAGGACAGGCAGAGCTCAGCACTCACCCCCACTTTGCGTAGCAGATCTCCCACGATGTTGAGTGCAGATATTCGAGCTGAAGGAGTGAGGGGGCTGGTTCCAAACCCATTTGGTATCGCTGCAAACACAGACACCTCTCATTACTTCCCTCCTCCACAGCCCAGGTTCTTCAGAAATTTAAATAAATCAGCTTCTACATTAAAAACAAACCCCAAACATATCTACAGTCTTGCTGCAGACATCTCACACAATTACCCACAGTAAGTGCAGGATCACCAGGCAGGGAGGATGATAAAGCTTAACTGCTGCCCTGGCTGCCCTCAGCCCCCCCAGCAGAGTTCATGCCCCCTCCATCTGCAAGGCCACTGACTGCAACCCATCCAGCAGCCAGAGCTGCCTCTGCAACACCCACTGCTAATCCCTGGGGCTGCCCAGAGCCTCCAGATGGGCAAGGGGCTGGGCTGAGACCCCCCTGCCCCACACAGGAACAGGAGCCCTGGGAAGTCTCTGTGGTGACAGAGATTCCAAATTCCTGACCCTGCTCATCCCCACTGCTGCTGCACATGCAGCACAATTATCCCTGCACTCCCAAATACCTGCAGGGCCCCAGGGCAGGGTGCAAACCCTGCCTGCCCCCAAAGGCAGTGCCCAAGCTCCCCTGTCCTCTGAAAGCCATGGAAAGCTTCTTCAAAAGGAATAATCAAAGGAACAGGAGAAAAGAATGAGAAGAACATGATAGCATCTGGCTCTCAGAGATGTACCAAGGGTGTGGGAAAGAGCCAGCCCAGAGCTCCTTTTCCCCCAGCCATATTCCAAAGCTGAGCATTAATCAGGAATTTTCATTTACCCCTGAAATGCACTGCTGCTGCCCTGGGATCACACACACACCCCTGGAGGTGTGTGACACCCACACCCCATGTCCTCCTCTGGTTCCTTAAGGAGCACAGCCAGACCCCTTTGCTATGGATGGTACCTTTTGGGGAAGGAAAACTATTTTCTGATCCTTTTCCAACGGGTGTGGCTGGCAAGGAGAGAGAGGCCTGGACAGCTGAGTCCATCTTCTCACAGTCCAGAGTGGGGGAGCTGGGAGCTGATTTCCGTGTCACCTCCTGCTGCCTTTCCCTCACAGCCAGCTCCTGCCGCAGGTCTGAGGGGTGAGAGAAGGGAAAAAACCCCACAAAATCCCATATTAGTGATGGACAAACTCACAAACACCCTCTCTGTTCACTTGGGAGGGGCAGCAGCAGCAAATTCCCACCAGTCCTGGGTTAGTGCCTGCTGCTGCTGCTTCCTCCAGCAGTGGGGACAGCCCTCAGAGCAGCCCCATCACATTATCCCACCCCATTATCCCACTCCACCCCATTTTCACACCCCATTTTCCCACCCCATCATCCCAGAACAAACAGCCCTGCCTGCCCCACACAGCTCCCTGTCCCTGGCATGGGGGCAGCTGATTTGCCTCAGGATTTCTCTCCATTTGCAGTGTGAGCTCCACCTTCCCAAAACTGCAGCTGGACACACAAAGAGGAGCTGCTGCTGCTGCTGGGCCCAGCTCCTGCTCAAAGCCAGCCTGGGAGAACAGAGCAGGGACTGTTCCTGTGCTTCCCCTGCCCCACATTCTCCTCCCAGTCAATAATCACACAAGCCAAAGGCAGTCCAAGGGTTGCACCCAGTTTCTTGATGCCCTGACAAGTAAAAGATCAGACTGGAGGGCAGCCCAAAGGACTGGGCCTTAGAAAAGCCTGGCTTTATTCTCACCTCCTCCCCAGACTGCAGCTTATCCCTTCCCCTTCCACAGCTTTTTGCTACAGGAGCACCCAGCACAGCCCAGCAATGATCTCTGAAATCCTCAGAAAGATGCAAACAAACATTCCAAGTGAGTCGTTCCTTTTTGGGCAGAGCTGCTTCATTTTCACAGATCTCCTATTCCCTGCCTCAATCTGGTACAAAAGCAAAATTACCTGCAGATCACAGCTTTTAACTGTGATGTAACAAATATTTAGAGCTGATTTTAGGTAAAACACAGAGCTGAAGTGAAAATCTGCCTGGGCTCCCAGAGAGGATCTGAGGCTGTTCAGTCAGAAATGTCACATTGGAGTTGGACAGCACCAGCTCTTTTAGGATCTGAGGCTGTTCAGTCAGAAATGTCACACTGGAGTTGGACAGCACCAGTTCTTTTAGGATCTGAGGCTGCTCAGTCAGAAATGTTGTATTTGAGTTGGTCAGTACCAGTTCTTTTGGAGGCTCCTGTTCCTGCTTGCTGCCAGGGGGAATAACTCACAAATGCTAAAAATGTCCAAATGACTCATCTAAGAAACAAGATGTCTGTTTTGCTGATTGTTCCAGTGTTCTAGAAAACAGTCCCCTGGGTTTTGCTAGTTTTTCCAGTTTTATAGTCCTAATCTCACATCACAATACATATACTCCCTCAGAAAATTTCTTTCTTCACATTTATTTCAAAATCCCTGTGCTTCCAGTACAGTTCTCAATTTCTGGGGCACAGATTTGCTTCAAAAAGGTTCATAAAGGAGAACAACAACAAAAAATGCCAGCCTGCTGTCAGGTGTGTTCTTGCACTGAGCTCCAGGCCTTAAATGAGGACATATTTCAGAAGGTTTCATTTAGGGAACAAAGTTTCAAACCACCAACCTCTAAAGCCATTACTGGCTGGCACAGGCTGATGAGCAGAAACCTCCACTGTTGGAGAAATCAGTTTATAGCAGCAGTAAAAATGTTACCCCAGCATCCTCAGTGTGAAATCCACTGGGGAACTCCTGCTCTTATCCCAGGACACCATCCCAAACATCTCCCACAGGTCTGAACACAGCTTTTATCAAAACATCTTAAATAATATATTCAAGGCAATTTCCAAGGGGCTTAGAAGGAACATAGGAGATTTTTTTTAAGAGTTACTTGATCATTTATCCTGTGTTTCCCTGTCATTTCCTGTGCTCTCCCTTCCTGCAAACCCACAGCAAGAGGAACTTGTGTAGCAACTTCCTCAATTCTCTTGTATCTGTGGAACAGAGTATTTTGTGTTGAAATCCTGTATTCATCAATTGTTAATTCTGCCCTAAATGAGGAAATTTTCCTTTTTGCTACCCTGGACATACAAAGAACACAGTGTCAGTAAAACCTGAAGCATGCAGTTCAAGTCTGATCATGTGAGGCTTTCTAGAAATGTGAGCTTTGCTTGCTGCACATCTCCTTTGGCAACCCAGCCCTGCAGCAGCAGCCAGAACCAACCAGACCAGCCATACCTCTTGCTTCATCCTTTAATCTCTGCACAGAGACCAGCAATGACTCCTTGTCATCCAGTTCACTTTCCAAAAATGCATTTCTCTCAATAGCTTGGTTCAGCCTTTGTTCAAAGTCTTCCAATGAAACTATTGTTGCCCTAGAAACAAAATCCAGAATATTAGGTTCTTCAGCTCAGCCAGCATAAAAGCTTATTCAGAAGCATAACAGAAGGAAAATGTTAGCAGGGCTATGGTCAAGGGAAGCATCTGAAAGCCATGGAAATGCTGCTTAGAAAGGAGTAATCAAAAAAACAGGAGAAAAGGATGAGAAGAACACGATAGCATCTGGCTCTGAGAGATGTACCAAGGATGTGGGAAAGAGCCAGCCCAGAGCTCCTCTATCCCCCAGCCCAGAGCTCCTTTATCCCCCAGCCCAGAGCTCCTCTATCCCCCAGCCCAGAGCTCCTCTTCCCCCAGCCCAGAGCTCCTTTCTCCCCCAGCCCAGAGCTCCTCTCTCCCCCAGCCCAGAGCTCCTCTCTCCCCCAGCCCAGAGCTCCTCTCTTCCCCAGCCCAGAGCTCCTCTATCCCCCAGCCCAGAGCTCCTTTTTCCCCCAGCCCAGAGCTCCTTATCCCCCCCAGCCCAGAGCTCCTTTCTCCCCAGCCCAGAGCTCCTCTCTCCCCCAGCCCAGAGCTCCTTTCTCCCCCAGCCCAGAGCTCCTTTCTCCCCCAGCCCAGAGCTCCTTTCTCCCCCAGCCCAGAGCTCCTTTCTCCCCCAGCCCAGAGCTCCTTTATCCCCCAGCCATGCTCCAAAGCTGAGCATTAATCATGCCCCAGTGTCACTGACATATTTTATGAGAAATCCTTTCCTTAGGATCTTTTCTCCTGAGAAGCTGGGAAGCTTCAGCTTCCCCCATGTTTTGCTGCTTTGGAATGTGATTTGGGGAATTGTTTACCCAGCATGTGAATTGTTTTGACTTGATGACCAATGACAGCCACCTGTGTCGAGGCTGTGAGCAGCCACAAGATTTTATTATTCTTCCATTCTTTTCCTTTCCTTTCTAGCCTTCTGATGAAATCCTTTCTTCTGTTCTTTTAGCACAGTTTTAATATATCAATATAATATAATATATTATCATTATGATATAACATAATATCGATATGATATGATAATATAATATCACTATGATATATGGTGATATAATATCAATATGATATGATATAATAATATTGAGAATATAATAATATAATATAATATAATATAATATAATATAATATAATATAATATAATGTAATATAATGTAATGTAATGTAATATAATGTAATATAATGTAATACAATGTAATATAATATAATGTAATGTAATATAATGTAATATAATATAATATAATATAATATAATATAATATAATATAATATAATATAATATAATATAATATAATATAAATATATATAATATAATGTAATATATAATATCAGCCTTCTGAAACATCAAGTTGAGATTCTCATCTCTTCCCATGTCACGGTCACCTGCAAATTGACCATGTGGTGACCCTGAGTGAGGAACACTGGCACAGCCCAGCTCAGGTGGGGCTGTGCTCTCAGGGCTCTGCCCAGGCCCAGCCCAGCCAGGTGGGCAGCAGAGCACTGGGACATTACCTCAGCCCCAATTCCTCCCAAAATCACTGCCAAAAGTCAGTCATGAGCTCAAAGAGCCTTGTGCAAACAGGGCTCAGCTCTCAGACCTTTTCTCCAGATGGCCAGAGGCTCACTGCTGCTCTCCCTGAATGGATGGCAGCACTCCCACTCAGCAGAAGGGAAGCAGGACCTCCTCCCAAGCTGGTGTTGCCAGCTCCAGCTGCTCTTTGCAGCACTGAGGAAAGGGCAGGGCTGCTCCCTCCAGGGCTCTGCAAGGACCAGGACACTGCTCTGGCCTGGCTGACTGAGCAGCTCTGTGGAGAGCAGGAGACTCTGACTTCAAAGGGCTCTGAGGCAGCAGCACCAATATCAGGGGCAGGGCAGGGCCTGGCTGGCTCTGGGCACTGGTTCTGCCCCTTCTGCTGCAACAGGAACCAGCTGATGATGAGGGGCAACTGCACTGCTCAAAGAATCCCAAATCTTGGGGGTTTTCAGGACCCAGGACATCCCTCTGGCTGTCCTGAGCAACCAAGACCTCTGCCAGGGGTCTCAGAGACCCTGGCACAGAGCCCAAAATGCCCCTGTGGGTTTGATTATGACCCGTGGAGCAAATTACCAACCTTATATGAAGATCAGCAAGCCACAACAGTTTAAGTAGAATATTAGTGAAGTTATCACAGGGTGGAAAAGTAGATTTTAGGGTTTTTGGTATGGGGGTTCAGGAGGCAAGATGGAGGGAACTGGGTGTGTCCAGCCTTTCTCCTTCTTCTTCTTGGCCTCCATCTCCTATGGTGATGTTGGCACTTGGGGATTGGTTTGTGGTGAAGGTGCACTTGTTAACAAGGGTGAAAGGTATTGGGGATAAAAGATAAATATGATGTACGTGGTTTTTACTATAAAAAGACACAACTGCCCCGTGGGTGGTCAGAGTGCCCTTGGCTGCCTTGCTGGTCAGATCCCAGGTGGCAGAGAGGAAAACTTTGTAAGATAAGAAATAATAAACAATCTGAAGAAATAATTAATAAACAATCTGAAGAAATAATTAATAAACAATCTGAAGACTGGAATGTTGAGGAGTCCAGACTCGTCCTTTGACCCACGGCTGCCCTGAACCATCCTGTGTGTGTCTGAGCAGAGACAGCAGCCGGATGGGACAGGGGGTGTTTGGGGTTTTTTTGATATTTTCCCTTTAAGGAACAATGAAATGCTCGAGCTGAGCAGCAAAGAAAAGATCTTTGTGGTGCAAATGTGAAGGGAAGAGGGGGTTTGCAGCCTTCACCTCTTGGCACGCTCCAGGTCATCGTTGGCCTGCTCCAGCTCCCTCACGTATTTGTGCAGCTGGTCTTTGATGGCCCTCGTCTGGCTCAGGTCATCCTCCAACAACGACACCTGCTTGTAACTCTGGGCATACTGGTGCTCCAGTTTCTCCTGAAACAAAGCACAGGGAGATAAACATCAGCTGCTGGCACTGGCCAAGCCACCAGCACCAAAGGTGTCACTGTGTGTGCAGCATGCTGGCTTGGGAGTGCTGGAAATTCAGAGCAGAGACTGGAGAGGGAAAGGGAACAGGCTGAGAGCCTCAGAGCTGGTGCCAGTGCAGAATGGCACAGCTGCTGCCAGGGATGCAGCCCTGCCTCTGCTGCCCTCAGCTGCACTGACAGCTGCTCCAGGAGGGCAGGGACACATCCAAGTGCCCTGCCAGCTCCCCTGTGTGCCCCTGCCAGCTCCCCTCTGTGCCCTGCCAGCCTCCCCTGTGTGCCCCAGCCAGCCTCCCCTGTGCGCCCCTGCCAGCTCCCCTCTGTGCCCTGCCAGGCTCTCCTGTGTGCCCGTGCCCTGCCAGCCTCTCCTGTGTGCCCTGCCAGCCTCCCCTCTGTGCCCTGCCAGGCTCCCCTCTGTGCCCTGCCAGCCTCCCCTGTGTGCCCTGCCAGCCTCCCCTGTGTGCCCTGCCCTGCCAGCCTGCCCTGTGTGCCCCTGCCCTGCCAGCTCCCCTGTGTGTCCTGCCCAGCCAGCCTCCCCTCTGTGCCCTGCCAGCTCCCCTGTGTGCCCTGCCAGGCTCCCCTCTGTGCCCTGCCAGCCTCCCCTGTGTGCCCCTGCCAGCCTCCCCTGTGTGCCCCTGCCAGCCTCCCCTGTGTGCCCTGCCAGCCTCCCCTCTGTGCCCTGCCCTGCCCAGCCTCCCCTGTGTGCCCTGCCAGCCTCCCCTCTGTGCCCTGCCCTACCAGGCTCCCCTGTGTGCCCTGCCAGCCTCCCCTGTGTGCCCCTGCCCTGCCAGCCTCCCCTGTGTGTCCTGCCCAGCCAGCCTCCCCTCTGTGCCCTGCCAGCCTCCCCTGTGTGCCCCTGCCCTGCCAGCCTCCCCTGTGTGCCCCTGCCAGCCTCCCCTCTGTGTGCCCTGCAGGCTCCCCTGTGTGCCCTGCCCTGCCAGCCTCCCCTGTGTGCCCCTGCCAGCCTCCCCTGTGTGCCTGTGCCCTGCCAGGCTCCCCTGTGTGCCCCTGCCCTGCCAGCACTCACCCCCACTGCAGAAATTCTGATGTGTCCATTGGCAGAAATGGGCCACTGAAATCTGCCACAAAACCTCCAGGCCCACAGACCCATCCTCTGTGAGGATTTCACTGCCAAAACCCCTCTGAGGGCCTATGGAGAAACTCCTGAGCTCCTAAAACACATCCTGACCCTGCAAGTACAGCTGGGACTGGGGACACCAAACAATCCCACAGACCTTTCTTCCACTGAGGGAATTTCTAACTAATTCTAGCTTCTAATCAGAAATTAGAATTTCTAATTTCTCTCTCTTCACTAAATAAGCCAAGACTGCCCAAAAGGATGTTTTTTCAAGATTTCAGGAGAGGCAAGAATTTGTTAGCACAGAGGCATCAACTGAGAGCCACCTTCTGCAGACCCCTCAGCAATTCCTGACTCCACAGATAAGGCTGTGAATGGGCTGGAGGCTCCCTAAAAATGGGCACAAACCACCCAATTCCTGCTTTCTTTGGGGTCTCATGAAACCAGGGAGGCCCTGAGGGCACCAGGACTGGTCTGCAAGGCAAGCTGACAGGGCAGTGGCCTGGCAAACCCCTGTGCTGTGCCCTGTTGCTATGCTGCAGCTCCCTGTGGAACAAATAAAGCTCCTCCTTGGCACAGCCTGGGGAATCCAAAGCAGCACAAACTCCAGGACTGAGTTTCATGATGTGAACAAGAAAAATTCTGCCAGAAATGTCCCTGCCCTTATTTGGGGTACATGCCCTGCTTCAGAGTGGATCTTAACCAGACATCTCCTTTTTAATTTGAGTATTCAGTGCCCAAGAGCAGCCCAGATGATTCAAAATCCAAGATGAGCTGAAAGGAAGAGCAGCACTGCCACACAGAAAACCTACCTTTAATGTTTCCACTTCATACTTCAGTCTTTGGTTATCTGCTTGCAAATCTCTGTTCCTCTGCTCAGCCTGCACCAGCTGTGCCTCCAGCTCAGCCTCCAATTCCCTGCTTCCCTCCTGGAACTCAGCCAGCTCCTCACGAGCCTCCTGGAAGCTGCAAGGAGAGAATGCATCAGTGGGAAAGGCAGCATCCCCCAAGCTACACAAACCTGCAGCTCTTCTCAAAGGAAAAGCTGGAAAACACGAGTTTTAAAGCACTTAAGGGTCATCCACAGGCCTCTAAGGGGAAAGAGAAAAATGGGAAAATAGAGAAATTGCATTAAGCTAAGCGGTTGAAGGAAATTAATTCTCTTACATCAAAGCCCAGCAGCCACCTGGAATGCCTGTGTGGAATCAAAGCTATTTACAGGATTCAAGGGAGCCTCAGAAGCACTTTGTGCTCCATTAGCTCTCACTGCTGGCAGACTTTATGGAACAGACAATGAATTAAGCAAATATTTAACCAGATTTTGGTCAGCAGCTGAAGAGAGAACAGCAGTTTCTGCTGGAAAATTCAAGTTAGTAAAAATCATGCAGAGTCAGGAGGGCAGGACATGCCTGCCTCATTCCACTGTGAGTTATTAAATACCAGAAGTAGCCACCCCACATACTTTGCTTATTAAATTTGCATCTTTACCACACTAATAGCTGAGCCCTGAGCAAGCAGCAGAGGAAACCACCGAGGCTCTGGGCAACAACACATCCAGGGTGCCTCAGATGGAATTCCTGAGCCACAAGAGCAGCTCAGGGTTCCCACACAGACAGGCCCCTCCACATTCCCAACACGTCCCTCCCAAAAAACCCCAAACCAAACAAGAAACCCCACTTGGAGCTGGGGCTCTTTGGGTTTGAGAGGGATTTAACTCCAAATAAACCTCAGCCTACCCCCCAGTCCCCCCAGATGCACAGCCCTGCTCCAGAGAGCTGCTGCAGCTTCTCCTGGCACTGTGGGTGCCAAAGCTCTGTAAATGATGCAAACCAGGGGCACAGGCAGGACCAGGAGCCAGGGAACACTTGGAAAAATGCAGCAGACACCAAATGAGGCACTTCTCATACCAGTAACTCCACTACAAGAAGCTTGAGGGAACAGGAACGACACAAGGCAAGCCCAAAGGCGCCTTCTTGTGATAAAACATCAAGATACCACTCAAGGCAGCACTTTAATTACACCAAGGTGCACATGATCACAGAAAGGCTCTGCTCCTGCTCAAACATGCTCAAAACATAGCCTGCAGTTCTTGGCATGCTGACACTGGGCAAGAAACACTCAGCTCCCACAGAGATGGAAATTTTAAAGCTGGAAATCCTTCCCAGAGAATTCTCTTCTCACAGGTTTTCTCTGAAGTATCTAATGACCATCTTGGTGTGGCCTTGCAGAGGAACAGATTAAACAGCCATCATTAAGATCCAAAGCCTGGTCATTAAGAACCACATTCAGCTTGCAAATCCACAATACCTTTGCTTGTACTTCAAGGAAAGCTCTTTCCAATAGGCAGTTTCCTCCTTTGGACTCGAAAAAGTAGGGATTTCTTCACTGTCCATGATCAACACGACCTGCAGGACACAAACACAGGGATAGCTCAGGACAAACCCAGGCAGATCACCCCAAAACCTCTGCTCAGTCCTGGCCTTTCCAGGTACCAGGATTGGCACCACAGCCAATGCCAGGAGTCCCTGCCAGGCTCACCCAGCATTTAGGGCTGCCCCAGGACTCTGCCCAGCCTCTGCAAGGGCTCCTGGAGCAGCTGAAATGAGAGCAGAAGGGCTGGTTGTATTTTGTAGCTGCCACCAAAACTCCAGTGGTGCCACAATGTCACAGACATGTTTTATGGAAAATCCTTTCCTTAGGATTTTCTCTCCTGAGAAGCTGAGAGACCTCAAAAATAAAATGTAAACATTTATTATCTGCTGCTATAAAATACAACAAGTAGATCTGTGATTGGTCTCATGTGGTTGTTTCTAATTAATGGCCAATCACAGTCCAGCTCTGTCCAAACTATCTCAGTCAGTCACAAACCTTTGTTATCATTGCTTTTCTATTCTTAGCCAGCCTTCTGATGAAATCCTTTCTTCTATTCTTTTAGTGTAGTTTTAATGTAATATGTATAATAAAATAATAAATCAGCCTTCTGCAACATGGAGTCAGATCCTCATCTCTCCCCTCATCCTAAACCCCTGTGAACATCACCACAATTAGTGACCCTGAGTGATGAAGAATTCCCACACCACGAGCCCTCTCAGGCCCACAGCTGCTCACACACTCAAATTTACAGCTCTATCAGTTTCCACTTCACTCCATTGAATGTTCTGAAGAGATTTTGCCCTCTGTCACCACACAGTGACTGCACTGAGGCTGCTTTCAGAGCTGCCAGGTGAGCAGGGAAGGAGGATGGACACTCCAGGTGAGGTAAGCACAAACAGCTCTGTGTGCATATCAAAATTAAACTTATTCTTCCTGCAGCAAGTCCTGGCTAATTCCCACCTGTGTCACATGCAGGTAACAGGAATTACCCACGTGGTCCTGCTGCCACAGAAGATCAGCCTATCCCAGAAATGACATGGTCACACCACAGAGGAGTGACCAGAGAAGTCTCCCACACCAAGGCATGGAGATCCCCTCTCCATGAGGATCCTGCCTTCTTGGACCTGCCCAGGCTATGAGCCAGCACAGGAAACACAGCCCAACACAGCTTTGGTGTGGTTTTTATCGTTTTCTATGGTCTGGGGGACACATCAGAGGCCTCAGCACAGGCCAGGCCTCAGAGCTGATGGAGGAGATAAAATGCAGAGCAGGACCAGGAGAATGCTCAGACCCCAGCCAGGAGATGCAGCATTGCTGAGCCCTCCCCAAGCAACCCCACAGCTCTTTAGGACATTTTTTTTTCTCCTCAAAAAGCCAAGTCTAAAATCTGCCCTCACCACCCCCAAAAAGAGTGGGGTAAACCCAAGCTGCAAGCAGAGGCTGTGAACAAAGCCTGCACCAATTCCATTGATCAGGACAGCTGACCTAAAAGTCCTGACTCGAACAGCCAGCACTTGCCAGCCAAGCCTGTCCCCTCAGGCTAAAATTGTCACACTAATGTGTTCTGTATCTCAGTGACCCACATTTCTGACACCTCAAAGTGGGCCAGAACAATCCCCTGCTTCCATCAGAGGGCAGCCAGGCCGAGCACAGAGGCAGAAGTGGCACATTGGCTCTGCAGCTGAGCCAAGAGCAAACTGATGCCCAGAGTGCCAAGCACCTCAGAACCACCTCCAATCTCACACGGGCTTGATTTAACTGCACAGCTCTGCTGCACAAGCAAACATGTCATGGCTCAGGAGAGGGGATGGGGTTTCCTCTCCTGCACTGAGAAAATGAGAAATACCTGTGGAGCTGTTCCCATCACAAATTTCAGACAGGATTTTCTTTGGGAACACTTGCATCAGCCATTACCAAGGCAGCTCAGTCTCTCCACAGGGACAGATCCCAAGCCCTGTGCAGAAGCTGTGGATGTGGAGCTCAGTATTCCTGCCCCAACTGCTGCAGCTCCACGGTGGGAGCACAGAGCAGACACCTGGCACAGCTCAGGTGTGCCCAGCAGCTCTTGGGCAGTCGGAACAGACACCTGGCACAGCTCAGGTGTGCCCAGCAGCTCCTGGGCAGTTGGGGGAGACACCTGGCACAGCTCAGGTGTGCCCAGAGCTCCTGGGCAGTGGGAGCAGACACCTGGCACAGCTCAGGTGTGCCCAGCAGCTCCTGGGCAGCTGGAGCAGAGACCTGGCAGAGCTCAGGTGTGCCCAGCAGCTCTTGGGCAGTCGGAACAGACACCTGGCACAGCTCAGGTGTGCCCAGCAGCTCCTGGGCAGTGGGAGCAGACATCTGGCACAGCTCAGGTGTGCCCAGAGCTCCTGGGCAGTGGGAGCAGACATCTGGCACAGCTCAGGTGTGCCCAGAGCTCCTGGGCAGTTGGAGCAGACACCTGGCACAGCTCAGGTGTGCCCAGCAGCTCCTGGGCAGTGGGAGCAGACACCTGGCACAGCTCAGGTGTGCCCAGCAGACAGATTCCCACTGCGAGGACAGGGCACTGCTGGTGCTGTCCCCAGCACTTGTCAGCCCTGATCCAACCCTTCCACAAACCCCTGCAGCCTTTCCCTGCCTGGCTCTAAACCAGGGAGGCTCAGAGCAGCAGGGAGCACACCCACCCCAGAACAAACCACACAGAGCTCAGCACAGCTCAGCTCCCACAGCTCAGGAGGAGCTGGGCTCAAAAGGTGAGCAGCCAAGCGGGCTGCCAGTAAAATTCAGGATGTGGCTACAAAAACGCTTGTGCAAGGAAGTGCCTTACATCATTTCCTAGAAGCAGCTGAGATAAGGCACAAGACTCCTTCCTGTCTGCTCACACGGGCACACCCTTGGAGACCAACACCCGAGGGATCCCTGAGGCCCAGCAGCCTGAGCAGGGCCAGGAGGGGCTGCCAGGGCCAGGAGCTGTGTTTGCCCCCAGCCCTGCTCCAGCACCTTCCCCTTGCACACACCTGAGGGAGGAGATGCAGCCCAGCACTGCTCAGGAGGGCTGGGCAGGAATTCTCCCTCCCCACCCTCCCAGATCTCCCCCAGCTCTCTGACCCTGCTCGGTGAGGGGGTGCTGGGTCATGAGTGCCCCTGCTCCGTGTGTCCCCCCATCCCTGATGCCACCAGCAGGGATTTGGGATCTGCTGATTTGGGATCAGCAATGAATCCCTGCTGCAGATGCCAACACCAGTGTGCACTGCTGAGCTCCAGCACCCACATCCTGCTTTTGTATTCTTTATTATTTTATTTCTATTTTATCCTGCTTTTTGCATTCTTTATTATTTTATCTCTATTTTATCCTGGTTTTTGTATTCTTTATTATTTTATTTCTATTTTATCCTGCTTTTTGTATTCTTTCTTATTTTATCTCTATTTTATCCTGCTTTTTGTATTCATTATTTTATTTATATTTTTCCTGTTTTTTGTATTCTTTATAATTTTATTTCTATTTTATCCCGCTTTTTGTATTCTTTATGATTTTATTTCTATTTTATCCTGCTTTTTGCTTCTTTCTTATTTTATTTCTATTTTATCCTGCTTTTTGTATTCTTTATTATTTTATTTCTATTCTATCCTGTGCCTTTTGTATTCTTTTTCATTTTATTTCTGTTTTATCCTGCTTTTTGTATTCTTTATTATTTTATTTCTATTCTATCCTGTGCCTTTTGTATTCTTTATCATTTTATTTCTGTTTTATCCTGCTTTTTGTATTCTTTATGATTTTATTTATATTTTATCCTGATTTTTGTATTCTTTATGATTTTATTTATATTTTATCCTGCTCTTTGTACTCCCATGAGGGGCAGGGCAGGACAAAGGGATTAGAGCACACAGCCACCCTGCAAACATGGTGCTTCACAGCCAAAATGTCAACCTGGGAGCTGGGGGATGCTGACACTTCCAGACCTGCTCCCAGCACACACGTGGCCATGGGAAAATCCTCCCCTCTGCCAACCTCTGCCATTCCCTCGGAACGATCCACAAATGATGGATTGTGCCAGCAGAGAGCAAATCCCAGGAGTTACCAGAGCCCAGCCAGACAAGCGCACACATCTCATGTGTGGGAGAGCGGATGCCCACGGAATACCAAGAGTTGAACAAAAAGTGCTTTGCCTCAGCCTGCTGCCTGCTGTCCTGGCCCTGGGAATTCTGTCAGGAGCTGAGAACCAGCACGGCCAGTCCTTCCTATTCAGGGCTTCTTTGCATACGTGGCACTGGCAGAATCCAGCCTTTGACAAACAACACTGAGGCTTTCAGGGAGCAGACAAGACAATGCAGCAGCGTCTTCCAGGGAAAATGAGAGCAGGCTTATGCTGCTGCCCCCTCAAATTCATTCCAACACAGCTTAGCATTCACACAGTGCCCTGGGAAAACGCAGCTCTGCGGGCACAGCTCCAGCTCCAAAGCTGCTCCCAGACAAGAACTACCTTCAAACCACCGGGGCTCCTCTCAAACCCCCCGACAAAGCCAGCAGGACCCAGCAACTCTGCACTGGGAAAAGGAAAGAACTTCTCCACGCTGCAATGACTCTAAAAAAACACAGTGTAGAGGTTAAGAACGTGTCTAAACCCAGAGGGGTTTGGACAGGACAAATCTGTTTTCCCATCTCAACAGCATCCTTAAAATGAGAGGAGCAGTATCCTGCAGATATCACGAGAGCCAGAGGCTCAAGAATGCACCAGAAATACCCAAAATAACATGCAGACAGGATTTTCCAAGTAATTTAAGCAATCTTGCATTCAAGGCCAACCCCAAACCTCTCTGGAGCCACCTTCAGCTAAGTCAAAAAAACAGAAACACAGCCTGAAGTGTAACACCGTACCTTCAACAAGCTGCCCAGGCTCTCCATGTGACTGCAGCGCAGCTTGGGGTGACATCCAAGACCAAAACAGCCTGAAACCCAACACAGCTCTCAGCTGGGACCCACCCCTTCCCACAGAGGGGAATCCACTCCTCCCTGCTCCCAAAGGCACCCGTCCCTCACACGTCACGGCAGGGATGACTTTGAGCACTGCAATTCACCCCGGACGTACCTGCAGCATCTCGAGTGGCTGCAGACAGAATTCCTCCTGATTCTAATTGCCTCAGTCTCCCATTTAAACCCTCCACATCTACAACAACACAGAAATGCACAGCCCAGCAATGAAACAGGGCAGGGGATCTCCTCCAGAGCAGATCTAGCACTATTAATCCCAGACCCACACTCTTTACCCACCTCTGCCACATCCTGTGCAGCCACAGTCAGCTGGCACCATCAGCCAGCCTGTCTGTGCAGTCCCACTGCAAACACACCAAACTGCCATTTAAATAAATAAATATAGAAGCACAGAGTCACTGAGGTTGGAAAGGACCTCTGAGATCATCAAATAAATACTGCCCTATAAAGGGAATTAATATTATTTGATCTTCATGAACAGGGCGTTTTTCTGCACATTTTTCTGCTTTCTTCCTCACAACCCCATTTGCCCAAGATTTTTAGACCCCCAACATGAAAATTTAAGCAGAAACAAAGCAAGGCCACTCCAACAGGACCAACCACAGGGCTGAACTCCCCCAGCCACGCTTGGCTGATCCCCCCTCCCTTCAAGGCATCACAAACATCCACTGACCTTTGCAATTAAACAAGCAACCAGCTCAAACAGGACCTGATCAAGGAGTTCTGCCAAGCTCACATGTGGCCTTCAGCTCTCGAGATAACAGCCCACTGTGGCTATCACAGAGTGTCCAAGTGCCTGCTGGCTGCCAGGCCCCCTCCCGGAGGCAATGACGCCGTCACCGAGGGCTGGCACCATCCAGAGCTGCCAGCACAGCAGCAGGGACTGTCCACAGCCAGCCCTCCTTCCTCTTCCTCCTTTTTGCTGATTCACAGGCAGAAAAGCAGAAGAAATCTTGTTTGCATCATTCTTCACCTTCCCAAACCACGAGGACCAACAGGTAACCTCCAGCTCCTGAAGCTCTTGATTTTCTCCCCATAAACCCAACCAAGACTCACAGCAAGGCAACCAGAGCCCTTCAGCCACAACTCAGAGCAAACGTGCACTGTCTTATTGGAAGATGGAAAACAAACAAGCAGAAGGCACAGATCACATTTCACCAATCAATCTGGGCTTGTTCTGCCCCTGCTGGAGCAGGAGCCGGCGGATTTCCATCCGTGCCTGGATGTGTGCCTGCATCCACGGCTGGGATGAAACTGAACCTCTGGGAAGTGAACCTTCCCCTGCAGTTCTATTTCTGAACTGAATGTTCTCGAGTGAACCACAACAAATGCCTCCTTCCCTCTTACAACAGCAGCACGGGAGCTGTCAGCAAGAGAAGAAAGTCAGCGAGCACAGCGTCAGCACAGCGCTCCTCGCTCTGCTGCAATAATAAATAAATCCTGCATTTCCAATTTGGGCAGCACAGCAGGCAGGAGATAACCAACCCTACCTGCAGAACTTGGTGCCAAACTCAGGAAAGCCTTTAAGATAAACCAAGCAGCACACAGAGAAGCCTTGTTATCTCAACAAGCCTCATTAATCAAATATAACATGTCTGCTCTGCACCACATGGCCAGGACTCATCTGTCTGGTGAATATTTGATATCCAGTCACAGGAAAACCCTTGAAGAGTGAGCCAGCACTGGCTTAGAAGCCTTGAAACCAGAAGAAAGGCATTGATGCAAAAAGCCTCTTCTCAGAAATCAACCTAGAACTACCAAAAGTATCAGAATTTTCTATTTTAAAACACTTACTGCTTTCACAAACATGGGAAGTTTCAGACATTTTATGTCTGCTCCTTCCCAAGTAACCTCACTGAAGTGACTATAAAAGCAGAGGTTGGTGCTCCTGCTGCAGGTTCAGCACCTGCAGAGGTGAAGGAAAGGCTCCTGGAGATGTCCCTGGCCCAGAGCACCCTGGCCTGAGCACGGGGACAATTTGCTCCCAGCTCCATACCCAGGAACTCAAGAGGGATGAATCCACACAGACAGGAGCAAACAGCAAACTGAGCAGGAGATTCAGCCTGTGGAAAGGATTTGCTTGTCCCTGCCCCAGCCTCTGCTCCCTCCTGGGCAGGCTGGTGAGGTGTGGGGGGCAGCAGGAGCTCTGATCCTCACCTGTGGGAACCCAGCACATCCCTCTGGCTGGCCAGGATGGCCAGGACCCTGCCAGGGGGCTCAGAGACCCTGGCACAGAGCCCAAAACACCTCTGGGTTTGATTGTGACCCATGGAGCAAATTACCAACTTTAGATGAGGATCTGCAAGTCACGACAATTTAAACAGAATGATAGTGAATTTATCACAAGGTGGAAAAGTAGATTTTGGGGTTTTTAGAATGGAGGTTCAGAAGGCAAGATGGAGGGAACTGGGCATGTCCAGCCTTTCTCCTTCTTCTTCTTGGCCTCCATCTCCTGCTGTGATGGTGGCACTTTGGGATTGGTTTAGAGTAGAAGCTCACTGTCTAACACAGGTGATGGGGATTGGGAAGGAATTGTAAACATTGCACTCGTAGTTTTTAGTGTAAAGACATAACACTGCCCTGGGGGCAGGCAGAGTGCCTGGAACTGTCCTGCTGGATGGACCTGGGCAGGGCAGGAGCAAGAATTTTATAGATAAGGAACAAGAAACAACCTTGAGACCAAGAAATGAAGAGCCCTGACTCCTTCTTCAAGCACCAGGCTGGGAAAAGAGACTTTGGAACTTTTCTTGGGGTCACTGTGAGCAGCAGAGACCCCAACAGTCACCCACAGCAGGCTGGGACCTGAACCCCTCTGAGACCACCCAGCCACCTCCACCCTCACAGCTCTGCTGCTTTTAGTGCAAACCCTGAGGAGCACCAGGGCATCCCTGGCAGCAGCAATGGCCTGGAGGAGGCTGTGGCACACACAGCCTGCACCAGGGACAGCTCCAGGTCCCCTGGGCCTCCCTGTCACCCCAGCAATCCAAACCATGATGACAACACCTCCTTGGAAGGCACTGCCCAGAGGGTGACATGGTTCTGGACACCACACAGTGACCAAGGAATTCCAAGGGCAAGGCACTCAGCAGGATTTCTGCCAAAATGAATTCTGTTCCTTTTACAGCTCTGAAGTTCTACCAGTGCTGGGGGGGTAAAATGGATTTGAAAAATACCCCTCAAAATGGATCCCAGGGCAGCTCCCAGCAGAGAGGGGCTCTGAACAGAATATTAAACATAAACATAATATTAACAGAATATTAACAGAATAATAAACAGAATATTAAAAGTATCCCCCCCAAACCCTGTGTTGATCAAGAGAAAGAACCAGCACAACCTTCCACTGAGCTGTGGGGACAGAAGAGCCCTGGAGGGACACGAGCACATCATGAAAAATCTGCTGTGATGGGTCTGGCTTTGCCGGGGGCCAGGGCAGCACAGCAGGGCAGGCAGTTTGTGAACACAGTCCCTGGTTTATCTTGATGATGTTTGTGGTATCACAAACATCAAGGGCTGCAAAAATACCATTTCCTTTCTGCAGTCTGACTGTCCTGGCACCTCAAAAAACCAATGTAATGGGCTGAGGGCATCAACTGTGCTTTGTTCCTGTACTTCTTGGCAGCCTGCTGCCAGCAGCACAGACAAGATTCCTTGTGACACCAAGGTCACAGACATCATCAGTCTCGTGCTTTCTCTCCACTTTCTTATTTTCCCTTCCCTTCTCTGTCCTTCTCCACCAAATGAGGAATTATCTTAAGTATCTGCAAACTCTAAAGAGGCAGGGGGAAAAAAGGAGGGCTTTCCCCTGAAGAGGAAGGAGGGCTCACAAACACTGACTCAAACACTGCCTCTTCCTTCACTTCTGGGACTCCCAGTGACAAGTTTAATTAAATCATTAAACCTTCTCACCGGGGCTCTGCCTCCACATCTACAACAACACAGAAATGCACAGCCCAGCAAGGAAACAGGGCAGGGGATCTCCTCCAGAGCAGATCTAGCACTATTAATCCCAGACCCACACTCTTTACCCACCTCTGCCACATCCTGTGCAGCCACAGTCAGCTGGCACCATCAGCCAGCCTGTCTGTGCAGTCCCACTGCAAACACACCAAACTAACATTTAAATAAATAAATATAGAAGCACAGAGTCACTGAGGTTGGAAAGGACCTCTGAGATCATCAAGTCGACCTCTGACTAATCACCACCTTGCCAACCAGACCAGAGCACCGAGTGCCTCATCCAGGAGCTCCATGAACACCTCCAGGAATGGATGGGGACTCCACCACCTTCCTGGGCAGCCCCTTCCAGAATATCTAAAATCTCCCCAGTCTCTTTTCTGCCTTGGGACAGCTTCTTCCTCTTACAGTTACTGATATCTCCAACAAACGCCTGACCTTGGAAATGCCACCAGCCTTCAGCAGGAACAATTCCTTCCTCAACAAGGAATTGTTTATTGGGGGGGGGGGAGTTGGAAAAAAATGTAAAGGAAGAAAAGAAAGTATCTGGAGTACCCAGTATTATCTTGTACAGCAGTTTCTTGTATTTAACCACCTCTCAGGCAACAAATGCCACAGGCAGCCAAACCCCTGCACTTGTGAGCAAGTCAAGGCAGGGGGAAGAGAGAAGCCCTGAGTCACTCCCAGCGCAGAGCTGGCTGTGGGTGGGAGAGCTCAGCTCTGCTCTGCTCCCTCTGGGGACAGGGATGTGCCAGGGGGATGGCTCTGCTCTGCTCCCCGGGAAGGGCAGGGATGTGCTGGTGGGAGCAGGACAGGGATGTACCGGTGGGAGAGCTGAGCTCTGCTACCCAGGAAGGACAGGGATGTGCCGGTGGGAGAGCAGAGCTCAGCATCCCTCGGGAAGGACAGGGATGTCGGTGGGAGAGCAGAGCTCTGCTACCCAGGAAGGACAGGGATGTGCCTGTGGGATAGCTCGGCTCTGTGCCGGTGGGAGAGAAGGGCTCAGCTCCTCCCGGGAAGGGCAGGGATGTGCCGGTGGGATAACTCGGCTCTGTGCCGGTGGGATAGCTCGGCTCTGTACCGGTGGGATAGCTCGGCTCTGTGCCGGTGGGATAGCTCGGCTCTGTGCCGGTGGGATAACTCGGCTCTGTGCCGGTGGGATAACTCGGCTCCGTGCCGGTGGGAGCCCAGGGCTGGCTCGGGGATATCGCTGCTCTCCTCCCAGCGCATCCTTCCAGCCCGTCTGCTGCAATTCGGGTCACGCTCATCACCCGGAAGGGCACGTTCAGGCACAGCACACGGGGCTCTCCGGGAGGATACCAACCCCGGAGAGGAACCCTCGCGGAATGACGGACGGAATGACAGACAAACACCCAGCGGGGACGGCAGAATGACAGGAAGGGACCTCTGCGTCCAGCCAGGGAGCGAACAGCCGTGTCAGCCAGCCGGCACTGAGCTCCACCGGCCTGTCCTCAGCACCCCGGGGGGATGACTCCATCACCTCCTCCCTTCCCCTCCAGCACCCCAGCACCAATTCCGGGAGGGATTTCTTCCTGAAAATGACGCTGCGCCCTGGGCATATGATCGATCGGGGATTTTACGAGAATAGACGCAAACCACGCGCCCAGCTCGCCGCCAGTGGCAGGGCCCGGGGCAGCTCCGAGCCGCGGTGGGCAGGGCCCGCGGCAGCTCCGAGCTCCGAGCCCCGGCAGGCAGGGTTCGGGGCATCTCCGAGCCCCGGCGCGGCCCGGCCGGCGCCGCTCCCGGCGGAGGGACCGGGGACCGGCCAGGGCGGCGGCCGAGCGGGGCCGCGCCGTGACTGACACCGCCCGCGGCCAATGGGAGGCGGCGCTGCCGCGCCCGCAGCCAATGGCGCGGCCCGGAGGCGGGCCCTGCCCCGTTGTCAATTTCCAGCCAATCGCGGCGCGGAGCGGGGCCCGCAGCACCCCCGGCCCCCTCCCCGCCCGGCCCGCGCCCCCCGCCCGCCGCGCCGGGCCCCGCTCGCTGGGGCCGCCCGGGGAGCCCCGGGCCGGGCCCGGCCCCGCCGCTCACCGGAGCGCATCCCCTGTCACAGCCGCCGCCGCGCGCGCCCGCCGGGGCCGCCTCATCCGGGGACTGGGGGGCGAGGCCGGCGCGTGATGCAAGAGCCGGCGGGGGCGGGGGCGCCGTCGTCACATGAGGGCGGGGCCAGGGGCGGGGCCTGGGCGGTGCCGCTGCCCGGTGCCAGTCCCGGTGCCAGTTCCCGTTGCCGGTACCTTGTGCCGCTCCCCGAGGCCGCTCCCCGGGGCCGCTCTCCGGTGCCGGTCTCTGGGGCCGCTCCCCAGGGCCGCTCTCAGCTGTCGGCCCCCGTTGCCGGCCCCCGCTGCCGCTCCCCGATGCCGGTTCCCGGTGAGGCTCCCCGGTGTCGCTCCCCGGGGCCGCTCCCGTTGCCGGCTCCCAGTGCCGGTTCCGGTGCCGGTTCCCGTTTTCGGTCCCCGGTGCAGCCACTCGCCCCGTTCGCTCCCGGCCTCCGTGCCGCACGGCGAGGGGATCACCCCCGGCTCGCCCCCATCCCACCGGCTGCCCCCGGGGTGAAGTGGTCCTGCCCTTCTCCATTTACGGCCTTCGGGAACTGCCTCTGCCGTCCTCCGCCTCTCTGTCCCGGTGACCCCGGCAGGGGCTCACCCAGGCACGGGCATGGACATCCATCCCTCGGGGTTCAGGACATCGATCCCTCGGGCTCAGGACATCCCTGCCTCGGGCTCAGGACATCCATCCCTGGGGGTTCAGGACATCCATCCCTCGGGGTTCAAGACATCCATCCCTCGAGGTTCAGGACATCCCTGCCTCGGGGTTCAGGACATCCATCCCTGGGGGTTCAGGACATCCATCCCTCGGGGTGCCTGGACATCCATCCCTCGAGGTTCAGGACATCCCTGCCTCGGGGTTCAAGACACCCATCCCTCGGGATCTGTGGGCATCCCTCTCTCTCTGGGTGAGCTCCGGAGCGGGCAGGGGCGGCTCCTCCTCCTTGCTCCTCATCCCGCGCCCGCTGCCTCGCCCCCCGCACACCGCGTCTGTCCCCGGAGCAGGGAACTCTGTGAACGGAGGTTTTTGGAGCTCCCCCAGGGACCCCCGATCTGAGCTTAGGAGAGCTGACAGCCTCCACGACTGTCCTTGACCATCGTGCCTTCCTCATTCCCGTTTTCCGGGCACAGCGTGTCCCTCCGGGGCTGCCCCAGCGCTGTCCCCGCTGTCCCCGGGCTGCTCGGGCTCCCCGGCACTGCCCCGATACTCCGGCTGGCTTTGTGATTAATTCCCTGCCCTGTAATTAGCGTGCGGGCTGTCATTAGCGGCGGGCGGGGCAGCCGGGATGTCCCCGTGCTTCCCTCGGCAGAGGCCGTGTCCCGAACCGCATCTGGGACAGCCGCTGGGCACGATGCCACCACGGCCACCTCTGTCCCCATGGCCACCTCCCAGCCATCCGCACATGGGTTATCCACGCTGCATTTCCCATGGATTGCTGCAGACAGCCCGAGGATGAAGGGCACACACCTGTCACCCTGTTTTTTTAAGATTTTCTAAGCCTTCTGATGTTGAAATTCTTGTAAGGAACTTTATCACGCACTTTCTTGTAAATAACTCATTGTTTGCATTCCTTTATGGAGGAGGAGAGAGTTGATGGACTGTTGGTGTAACCAGTGTCATTGGAGAGGTGTCACTGTCACCCTCCAATCCCCTGTCACCTTTGTAAAACTATAAATATGGGAGTCAGAAAAATAAAGGTCCCTTTTTTCCTTCACCTTGAGAGCGGCTGTGCTTGTGCTCTTTCGTGTCTGATAGCGACACACACCTGTCCCCAGCCGGGTGTCCAGCCAGCCTGGCTGTCCCCTGAGCCCTGCACGGGCCTTTCTGGGTCACCCGGTGTCACCTGGGTGTTGCACAAGGCCACAAATGCTGCTGAGCCGCGTCAGAGCAGCGGGCGGGACGTGCTGCCCTGCACGGCCCCGAGACACCTGGGTCAGAGGCTGAGCCGGCAGGGGCAGCCACAGCGTCCTGGGAGCAGTGACAAACCTCCCCTGGTGACAAACCGCCCTTGGAGCCGCCTCATCCCTCCTGGGAGCACAGCCTTGTTCCCAGGACACCTTCCCTGTGCTCTCTTCATCCCTCCTGGGAGCACAGCCTTGTTCCCGGGACACCTTCCCTGTGCTCTCTGCTCCCAGCCTTGTTCCCGGGACACCTTCCTGTGCTCTCTGCTCCCAGCCTTGTTCCCGGGACACCTTCCTGTGCTCTCTGCTCCCAGCCTTGTTCCCGGGACACCTTCCCTGTGCTCTCTGCTCCCAGCCTTGTTCCCAGGACACCTTCCCTGTGCTCTCTGCTCCCACATGATGCTGGTGCTGCCACCCTGCACCAACCACCCAGCTGTCACCTTCTCCCTCCCTCTGGCCGTGCCCTTGGCTCGCTGTCACCCTCTCTGGAGGGCAGGGAGGGACATCGAGGTGGCTGTGCACAATCTGGGACCCATCTTGGGGGACATCTCCTTTGCCAGGATCCTGAGCTGCTCTGAGTGGGCAGAGCCAGGGCTGGAGGTGCTGAGCCCTGGGGCAGGCTGGGCACCCTCGCTGGTGCTCGGAGGGGGCACACTGCAGCCTGGAGCAGGCGGGGTGCCAGCTTTTCCCACTGCACTGCAGAAGCCAGCAGGAAATAATGTCACACCCTGTTTGCATGGAGTGTCCCACATGGTCCTGCTGCAGCTTTTCCTCACTCTTCAATGGCAGAGCAGCCCCTGAGGGGACAGAAGTGTCCCTGAGGGGGAATGAGCCGAGCTGAGGTGACACTGGGGAGCTGGGGGGGTCAGAGGGCTCTGTCTGCACGTCTGTCTGCACCCCTGGCTGTTTGTCTATGGAACAAGGGGTCAGTGCTGCTCCACACCAGGTTTGGGGTGCCTTGCTCTGCTGGGTAATGCCCCATGCTGGATCTGCAATCAGAACACAGATCCTGGCTTGGGAGGCAGCTGGAAATGAGCCCTGTGAACGAGGGGCTCTCCTTTACACAACAGCCAAGGCTGCGCCCATTCAACCTTAAATTAATTCCCCAAAGAAGTAACCTGCAACCGACCCATGGAGCAGCACACCCCTGGTTTCTCTCTTCTCTTCTCTTCTCTTCTCTTCTCTTCTCTTCTCTTCTCTTCTCTTCTCTTCTCTTCTCTTCTCTTCTCTTCTCTTCTCTTCTCTTCTCTTCTCTTCTCTTCTCTTCTCTTCTCTTCTCTTCTCTTCTCCTCTCTCCTCTTTAACCCCACCCTGTGTTCCCGGTGCCCCCTCTCCCGGCAGCGGGCAGGGATGCCAGCAGTGCCAGCAGTGCCACCAGAGCCGCCTTTCCCAGCCGGTTGGTGACAAGGGCCGGGTGCTGGGCGCTGTTTTTCCCAGGGGTGCCCGCCTGGTTAAGCGCGGGTTCGGGGGTGTTTGCGGCCGTCCCGCATTGTGTGCGGGGCTGTTCCCACGCGGCAGCACAAAGGAGCAGTCACTCAGCATTAGCGGCAGCACAATGCGGCTCCTGCTGCCCCCCGAACCCTCCCGGAGCGCCGGACAGACACACGGACCGCAGCAAAACGGGTGGGGAATGAGCGGGGGGTGATGAAATCCGATACCCTCCCCACAGTCCGCGGTGATGGGGGAAAACAACACCTTTGGAGAGGGAAAACAACACCTTTGGGAAGGGAAATCACCCTTGGAGAGGGAAAACAACACCTTTGGAGAGGAAAACACCTTTGGGGAGGGAAAACACCCTTGGAGAGGGAAAACAACACCTTTGGGAAGGGAAAACACCCTTGGAGAGGGAAAACAACACCTTTGGGGAGGGAAAACAACACCTTTGGAGAGGGAACACATCACCTTTGGAGAGGGAAAACACCTTTGGGGAGGGAAAACACCTTTGGAGAGGAAAATAACACCTTTGGGGAGGGAAATCACCTTTGGAGAGGGAACACAACACCTTTGGTGGGCAGTAACTGGTGAAGGAGCCCCTGGAGCTGCTCTCCCCGGCATGGGAGAGGGGCTGGGTGGCTCTGCACGAGTGGGATGGATCAAACCCCCCCATCTGGGGTCAGGGTAAGGCTCGGGGTCATGCCCAGGGGGTTTGGCAGCAGCAGCAGGGAGGCAGGGCCGGGGCAGGGCTGTGCCACCACCCAGGTCCCTCTGCAGCCTCTGGTGGGGGAGCAGAGACCAGAGCAGGGTTTGGGGTCAAGGATTGGGGTCACAGGTTTGGGGTCACAGGGTTTGGGATCGCAGGGTTTGGGGTCACAGAGTTTGGGGGTTTGGGGTTACAGGTTTGGGGTCACAGGGTTTGGGGTCGCAGGTTTGGGGTCACAGGGTTTGGGATCGCAGGGTTTGGGGTCACAGGTTTGGGGTCATAGGTTTGGGGTCACAGGTTAGGGGTCGCAGGGTTTGGGGGTTTGGGGTCACAGGTTTGGGGTCACAGGTTTGAGGTCACAGGTTCGGGGTCACAGGGTTTGGGGTCACAGGTTTGAGGTCACAGGTTTGGGGTCACACGTTTGGGATCACAGGTTTGGGGGTTTGGGGTCACAGGTTTGGGGTCACAGGTTTGGGATCACAGGTTTGGGGGCACAGGATTTGGTGTCACAGGGTTTGGGGTCCCAGAGTTTGGGGGTTTGGGCTCACAGGGTTTGGGGTCACAGGTTTGAGGTCAAAGGTTTGGGGTCACAGGGTTCGGGGTCACCGGTTTGAGGTCAAAGGTTTGGGGTCACAGGGTTTGAGGTCACAGGTTTGGAGTTACACGTTTGGGGTCACAGGATTGGGGTCACATCCAGCTGTTCCTTGTGTGGACAAGCGTTCACCCCATGGGATGGCAGGGGAAGAGCAGACCCCCTGATCCCGGGGAGGGGCAGCTCCCCGGCTGGTGGGCACTGTGCCCCCTCACCCTGGCACCCCGGCCCGCCCCCGGTGCTGCCGGCAGCGCTCTCGTGGTGCCAAAGCCCATCCGAGAGCACCATCTCCTGGGCACCGCGGAAACCACCGAGGAGAGCCTCAGCGGGGCGCCGCCCTTGGGCTGCCCTGGCTAAAGCGGCGTGCTCGCGGTGGGATCCATCCCGAGGAGCAGAATGGACACCGCAGAGGGAAAAAACGCTGATTTTCCCACTCTAATTCAAGCAAAGAAAGCGTGGGGGAAGATGGACAAGCTTGTCGGGGAGGAGGGCAGGGTGAGGGATGGGCAGAGAGGTGAGGAGGGGATGGGGGATGAGGGCAGGGTGAGGGATGGGATGAAGGCAGGATGAGGGATGGGATGAGAGGGTGAGGAGGGGATGGGGGACGAAGGCAGGGTGAGGAATGGGATGAAGGCAGGGTGAGGGATGGGATGAAGGCAGGTGAGGGACGGGATGAAGGCAGGGTGAGGAATGGGATGAAGGCAGGGTGAGGGATGGGATGAAGGCAGGGTGAGGAATGGGATGAAGGCAGGGTGAGGGATGGGCAGAGGGGTGAGAGCCCAGCCCCGGTGCAGGAGCGGCCGCAGGATGTGCAGCTCAGCCCGCGCTGCAGCCCCAGGACTGCCGGCACCCCTTCAGTGCCGACCCCGCAGCACCACACGGGGACACCGCGGCTGGCAGGACCGTGCCTCCTGTCCCTGTCCCGATCCCTGACCCCGCAGCATCACACGGGGACACCGGGGATGGCAGGACCGTGCCTCCTGTCCCTGTCCCTGTCCCTGTCCCTGTCCCTGTCCCGGTCCCTGTCGCTGTCCCTGTCCCTATCCCGGTCCCTGTCGCTGTCCCGGTCCCAGTACCTGTCCCTGTCCCTGTCCCGGTCCCTGTCCCTTCCCCCGTGCCTGACGCCAGCTCCTCGCCCACTCCCGGGCCAAGCGGGCCAGCGGAGCCCTTTAAAGGCGAACGGGTTCCTCCGCATTCACTCCGCGGGAGCTGCCCCTGCTTGTCCCTCCCTGTCCCTGCTTGTCCCTCCCTATCCCGGCTTGTCCCTCCCTGTCCCTGCCCGTCCCTGCCCTGTCCCTCTCCAGCCTTTGCACAACGCGCCCTCCTCAGCCGCAGCCGCACCCGGTGTCCCAGGGGTGTCCCAGGGGTGTCCCCAGGGTGTCCCGGAGCTGTCCCGGGCCAGCCCCGTGCCTGGCACAGCCGTGCATGGAGGGGCCGCTGCCCTGGACCCCACAGCAGGTAAGGGGGGATTTTGGGGCCCGGGGTGAGGGAGGGGAGCAGCAATCCCCGATCCCTCCTGAGCCAGGGCAGGAGCCTGGCTCTGTTCAGCGCCAGGGGGGGGTCCTGGTGTCCCTGTGGCTGTGGGTGACAGCCCTGCAGGAGAAGGGCAGCCCAGCCAGGGCTGGCAGAACCCAGATGGGCTGGGAGGGTGGCCATGGCACAGCTGGGTGTGAGGAAAGGGGAACAGGCTGGGCAGGGTTGGAAATGCCACCAGGTCTGGAAAAACCTGCAGCTGGAGGAAGGTCAGGCTCCTGAGCTGGTCTGAGAGCTGGCCTGAGCATGTGCCCTCTCCCTTCTCCTCTCTGCCCTCTCCCTTTGTGCCAGGGGAGAAGCAGGGCAGAGCTTCAGCCCCATGGGAGCACCCTGCACTGCTCTGGGGCTGGGCTGGGCTGGCTCTGCCTTCCCTCCTCTCTGACTAACCCTGGCACGGGCTTGCTGCACCCAGCTCCAGCCTGAGCGTGCCCACGGCCTGGGGATGCCATGGCCTGGCCACCAGCACGGCCTGGGGATGCCATGGCCTGGCCACCAGCACGGCCTGGCCACCACAGTGTGAGCCTGGAATGGCACAGTGTGAGCCTGGGATGGCACGGTGTGAGCCTGGGATGGCACAGTGTGGGCCTGGGATGGCACAGTGTGAGCCTGGAATGGCACAGTGTGGGCCTGGAATGGCACAGTGTGAGCCTGGGATGGCATGGTGTCAGCCTGGGATGGCACAGTTTGAGCCTGGAATGGCATGGTGTGAGCCTGGGATGGCACGGTGTGAGCCTGGGATGGCACAGTGTGGGCCTGGGATGGCACAGTGTGAGCCTGGAATGGCACAGTGTGGGCCTGGAATGGCACAGTGTGGGCCTGGAATGGCATGTTGTCAGCCTGGGATGGCACAGTTTGGGACTGGGATGGCACAGTGTGGGCCTGGAATGGCATGGTGTGAGCCTGGGATGGCACACTCTGTGTCTGGGATAGCACAGTCTGTACCAGGAATGCCATGGTCTGTGTCTGGAGTTTCTCTCCCAGGCATTCAGCAGGCAGGGCTCTGTGCAGGGGCTCAGCCCCCTGCCCTGGGCTTTGGCAGCCAGGGATTTTTGCCCTGCAGGGCTCTGGGGCTGAGACCCTCCCTCCATCCCTGCCCAGGGGCTGCAGGGGAGGCTGAACCTGCTGAGAGTGGCCAGGCCATGGTGGGCACCCATCCCACCCCGAGAGTGGCCAGGCCATGCTGGGCACCTATCCCACCCCATGAAGAACTGACAAGGGATGGGGACAGGACACAGAACGGCTTCAGACTGACCCAGGGCATGGCTGGATGGGATCTTGGGAATTGGGAATTGATCCCTGGCAGGGTTGGATGGGATATTGGGAATTGGGAATTGATCCCTGGCAGGGCTGAATGGGATATTGGGAATTGGGGATTGTTCCCAGGCAGGGTGGGCAGTGCCTGGAGGGCAGGGAGGAGCAGAGCTGAACAGCTGGACAGACTGATCGCTGCTACCCGAGCCTGATTAACCCTTTGTGCCCCTCCTCGGCCAGCACAGCAGGGATGTCCGAGCCCCCCCCCAGCAAGGAGGCTGCCCCGGCCGAGTGCCCCGTGTGCTACGAGCGGTTCCAGCCCCTGGAGGCCACGCACCGCCGGCTCAGCTGCGGCCACACCTTCTGCCACGACTGCCTGGTGAAGTGCCTGCTGTCGGCCAAGCTGGGCGGGCACGTCCAGAGCAGCATCGTGTGCCCCGTGTGCCGCTTCGTCACCTTCCTCAGCAGGAAGAAGGTTCTGTGGCTGCCCAGGGCCACCGACCCCCGTGTGCTGCAGGTGCCCCTGGCACAGCTGGCCAAGAGCGAGGCCACCAACACCCTGGAGGTGTCTCTGTCCCCATCCTCCCTGTCCCAGCTGGGCAGGAGTGAGCCCAGCCACACGTTGGAAGTGCCCCTGGCACAGCCGGCCAAGAGTGAGCCCCCCAACACGCTGATGGTGCCCCTGTCCTCATCCTCCCTGGCACAGCTGGCCAAGAATGAGCCCCCCAACACCCTGGAGGTGTCCCTGTCCCCATCCTCCCTGTCACAGCTAGCCACAACCGAGCCCCCCAACACTCTGGTGGTGCCACTGTCCCCATCCTCCCTGTCCCAGGTGGCCAAGAACCAGCCCCCCAACACCCTGGAGGTGTCCCTGTCCCCGTCCTCCCTGTCCCAGCTGGCCAGGACCGAGCCCCCCAACACTCTGGTGGTCCCCAGCCACTTCGTGCTGCCGGAGCAGAGCGTGGGGCGGGTTGCCCCCGGGGCAGGGCTGGCACGGGAGGCTCACATCTTTGTCATCAGCGAGCACGGCATGCCGCTGCTGGCGGCGCAGCGCTGCGGATCGGGGCTGCCCGGGAGCACCGGCGGGGACGCGGCCAGCGCAGGGTCGGTGGCGGGGTCGGTGTCGTCCAGCCCCGCGCTGGGGCTGCAGTGCTGCCAGTCCCCCATGGCCCTGGCAGTGATGCTGGTGCTGACCGTGGCCATGCTGGCCGCCGTGCTGCCCTGGCTGCTGCTGGTCAGGAGGGACTTGTAGCACGGCCGGGACACTGCGGAGGTGTCGCTGGTGCGGGGACACGGCCGGGATGGAGCCCGTCTCTGAAAACTCCTGGAGAAAACCGGGATGGAGCCCCTCTCTGAAAACTCCTGGAGACAGCCGGGATGGAGCCCCTCTCTGAGAGCTCCTGGAGAAAACCTGGGATGAAGCCCCTCTCTGAGAGCTCCTGGACACAGACGGGATGGAGCCCCTCTCTGAAAGCTCACAGAGAAAGCCCAGGATGGAGCCCCTCTCTGAGAGCTCCTGGCAAAACCTGGGATGGAGCCCCTGAGAGCTCCTGGAGAAAACCGGGATGGAGCACCTCTCTGAGAACTCCTGGAGAAAACCGGGATGGAGCACCTCTCTGAGAGCTCCTGGAGAAAACCGGGATGGAGCACCTCTCTGAGAACTCCTGGAGAAAACCGGGATGGAGCCCCTCTCTGAAAACTCCTGGACACAGCCTGGGATGGAGCCCCTCTCTGAGAGCTCCCGGACACAGCCTGGGATGGAGCCCCTCTCTGAGAGCTCCCGGACACAGCCCAGTAGCAGCTCCAGGTGCAGCTCCTCTGTCACCTGGCCAGGGACTGAGCAGACTCTCAGACCTTCCTGCACATCTCCAGCTGCTCCCAGTGTCACTGCTGGCATTTTCTGTCCCTTCTGGGTAAATTATGGCAGCCAAAGCCTGCTGTGGCTCCTGCAGGGTGTGTGTGTGTGCAGAGGAGCCCCTGCACCCCACGGCAGCACCTGCAGGCTGAGGGGGCCGTGCTGCTCCTGCCCAGGACCCTGGCACTGCTGCTCCTGCCCAGCTCAGAGCCTGGCACCGGGCACAGCCGAGGGCTCTGGGGTCAGGGCTGTCAGGCTGTGGGGCTCTGGGGGTCCCCAGGCTCCCAGGACATCAGGAACATCGTGATGCAGCCAGCCTGGAGCAGGAACCCACAGCTGCCACCCCGGGATGGAGGAACAGAGCCTGCAGCTGCTGGGCACGAGGGCAGGGAGAGCAGAGGATGGAGAGAGCAGTGCTGGCCCTGCTGAGCTCCCCTTCCCCCCTGCCAGTCTCCCTGCAGGGCCCTGGGCTGGGAGGGAAGGGCTTGTCCCCAGCCCAGTCTGCACCTTCGTCACCTTTGTCCTCCTGACCCAGATCCTGGCCCCGTGGGTGCTGCTCTCACTCTGTCACCTGGGAATGTGGGTGACTTCATGGGCACCCTAGGGTGAGCAGGACGTCTCTCACCATCACCCCAAAGTGAGCAGGATTCTCTCACCGTCACCCCAAAGTGAGCAGGACATCCCTCATTGCCCCCCCAACGTGAGCAGGACGTCCCAAAGTGAGCAGGACATCTCTCACTGTCACCCCAGGGTGAGCAGGACATCCCAAAGTGAGCAGGACATCTCTCACTGTCACCCCAGGGTGAGCAGAATGTCCCTCACTGTCACTCCAACATGAGCAGGACATCTCTCAGTGTCCCCCCAAAGTGAGCAGGATGTCCCTCACTGTCCCCACAATGGGACCAGGACGTCCCTGCCTGTCCCCCACGGGAGGTGGCAGCGGGGCACAGGGCTGGCCCAGGGTTCCCATGCTCCTGAAGGAGGGACAAACACAGCCAGCAGTGCCAGCAGTGCCAGCAGTGCCAGCAGTGCCAGCGGTGCCAGCGGTGCCAGCAGTGCCAGCAGTGCCAGCGGTGCCTGCAATGCCAGCAGTGCCAGCAGTGCCAGCGGTGCCGGCGGTGCCAGCGGTGCCAGCAGGGCGGCTTTGGGAGCAGACAGGGCTTTTCAGGGTAACAAATCAGGACAATGAGGGGCTGGGGAGGGGCAGCACCGTGGGGCAGGGGGGCTGATGGTGTCCCGTGCCACCCCTGGGGACCCTGCCCTGCTGCTCCCTGCCCCAGCCCTGTCCCGGTGTCCCCACCCAAGCCTGGGGGGCCCCGACCCCGTGTGAGGAGTGCCTGAGACACCGCGCTGGAATGGAAACGCTGTTTATGAGAAACGGTGACCTGTGCTGACGTGTGCCTGCCTCATTATTTAACACTAACCCTGTCATTAATTGTGTCTGGGCAATCAGGGCAGGTGCCAGGGCAGCGGCCCCCGTGTGGGAGGTGGCACAGGGTGGCACAGGACACTCCCTGCAGGCACAGAGCCCTGGAGATGTTTGGGAGGCACTGGGGATGGGGAGAGCTGCAGTGGGGCACTGGGAGGGGCTGGCGGTGTCCGGGGCTGTGCCAGGCACAGGCACGGGCACAGGGCACACCCAGGGAGGACAGGAGGGTGTTTGCCACAGGGTGGCACTGCTTGGCCAGGGATGGCAGGGGCAGGGCTGGCAGGGGCAGCCCCAGAGCCCCCAGCCCCTGCCCTGGCTGGGCGAGGGACAGGAGGTGGGGACAGCCCGGGAATTGCAGTGCCAGGCATGCAGGGATGGCACCTCCTGTGCCCCTGGCAGCTCCTGAGCTGCACAGCAGTGCCTGGTGCAGCACTGTGCAGCTCACATGAGTGTCCCCATGTCCTCACTCTCCCCTTGTCCTCACTGTCCCTACGTCCTTGCTGTCCCCATGTCCTCACTGTCCCCACATCCTCACTGTCCCCATATCCTCACTGTCCCCACGTCCTCACTGTCCCCATGTCCTCACTGTCCCCATGTCCTTGCTGTCCCCACATCCTCACTGTCCCCATGTCCTCACTGTCCCCATGTCCTCACTGTCCCTGTGTCCTCACTGTCCCCAGCCCAGGCCCTGTGTCCCGGTGCCCCCCAGGGACGTTCCCGCTGCTCTTTGGGGCTGGAATCCTCCTGGCTGTGTGGAGCTGCTCCAGACCCTCCTGTGCAGCTGGCAAAGCTGCCCTGCCCTGCTGCAGTGCTGGGGCAGAGCCAGGCCTTGGCACCCAGGGACCCTGAACCCCCTGCAGTGCCACCCCTGGGACACCTCCCACTGCCCCAGGTGCTCCAAGCCTGGCCTGGGCACTGCCAGGGATCCGGGGCCAGCCACAGCTGCTCTGGGCACCTGTGCCAGGGCTGCCCACCCTGCCAGGGGAGGGTTTCATCCTCACATCTGCCTGATCCCTGCTCCTGTGCAGCCCTGGCACAGGCTCCCCACACACAGCTCTGCCTGGCACGTCATCTGGAGCTGCTGGAGCTTCCTGGCCACATCCTGCCTGCCCTGGCTGCCCTGGGTGCCCTGGGTGCCCCACCGTGCCCCTGTGCCACTGCTGCTGCACCCCAAATGTCCCCCGGGCCCCCAGCCCTCCCTGGGGCTCCCAGCAGAGTCCCCAGCCCTGCTCCCTGGCTGTGCCACCCCTGTCTCACAGGTGGCACTGGCCCTGCCCAGGGTCCAGGCTGGTCACAGCAGCAGCCCGGGGTCACCCGAGGCCATGAGCAGTGTGTGCCCGGTGACCCCGGAGCCCATTAGGGCAATTATTGCCTGTCAATTATCATCGATTATTGCCTAATGGGGGTGTGGGGCGGGAGCCAGGGCTCTGCTGCAGCTGGGCAGGGCCAGGGCTGGGCACACACATCTCAGCTAATGGCACTGGCTGCAGGGCCAGGGGCACTGCCAGCAGGCAGAGAGCACAGCCTGCTCCCCGGGCAGGGCCTGGCACATCCCCAGGTGCCCCCTGCCACCTCCTGCCCCCTCTTTGCCCACAGCTGGGCTCTGTGCAGCCCCAGGTGCCCCCTGCCACCTCCTGCCCTGCTCTGCCCACAGCTGGGCTCTGTGCAGCCCCAGGTGCCCCCTGCCACCTCCTGCCCCCTCTCTGCCCACACTGGGCTCTGTGCAGCCCCTGGTGCCCCCTGCCACCTCCTCTCTGCCCACAGCTGGGCTCTGTGCAGCCCCAGGTGCCCCCTGCCCCTGCTCTGCCCACAGCTGGGCTCTGTGCAGCCCCAGGTGCCCCCTGCCCCTGCTCTGCCCACAGCTGGGCTCTATTTAGCCCCAGCTGTGCCCCAGCTGTGCCCTGCTCCACCCGGGCTGGTCTCAGCTGGGCTGTGGCTGCTCCATCACCCTCCTGGAAGGTGCCAGCGTGTGCCAGTGCCCTGCCCTCCCCCAGCCCAGCTCTGCAGGGTGGCACAGGCTCCAGGAAAGGCTGTGTCATGCTTCATTAGCAGCAGGAGGTGGCACTTCTATGGCACAGGATGGCAGGAGTGGGAATTGAGCAGCCCAGGAGTGCTGGCTGGGCAGGCGGGGCTGCAGCTCCATTAGGGAGAGGCCCCGGGGAGCCCCAGATCCATCAGCCAGGCCCGGGCATCAATTATTGAACAGCAGCTCCTGCGAGCTCCTCTGAGCTCCTGAAAGCTCCTGTGAGATCCTGTGAGCTCCTGTGAGCTCCTGTGAGATCCTGTGAGCTCCTGTGAGATCCTGTGAGCTCCTGTGAGCTCCTGTGAGCTCCTGTGAGCTCCTGTGAGATCCTGAGAGATCCTGTGAGCTCCTGTGAGCTCCTGAGAGATCCTGTGAGCTCCTGTGAGATCCTGAGAGATCCTGAGAGCTCTTGTGAGCTCCTGAGAGATCCTGTGAGCTCCTGCGAGATCCTCTGAGCTCCTGAGAGATCCTGTGAGCTCCTGTGAGCTCCTGAGAGATCCTGAGAGATCCTGAGAGCTCTTGTGAGCTCCTGAGAGATCCTGTGAGCTCCTGTGAGATCCTGTGAGATCCTGTGAGCTCCTGTGAGATCCTGTGAGCTCCTGTGAGATCCTGTGAGATCCTGTGAGCTCCTGTGAGATCCTGTGAGCTCCTGAGAGATCCTGTGAGCTCCTGTGAGATTCGGTGAGATCCTGTGAGATCCTGTGAGGTCCTGTGAGATCCTGCAAGCTCCTGTGAGATCCTGTCAGCTCCTGTCAGCTCCTGAGAGCTCCTGCTCTGCCCTGCAGAGCCAGCTGGGGATGGGATGGGATGGGATGGGATGGGATGGGATGGGATGGGATGGGATGGGATGGGATGGGATGGGATGGGGATGGGATGGGGTGGGGTGGGATGGGATGGGATGGGATGGGATGGGGATGGGATGGGGATGGGATGGGGTGGGGTGGGATGGGATGGGATGGGATGGGGATGGGATGGGGTGGGGTGGGATGGGATGGGGCTGGGCTGGGCTGGGCTGTGCTGGGCATCCCAAAATGAGGGATCACGGGGACAGGGGTGGGGCTGCAGCTGTCCCCTGGTGAGGGCCTGGTTTCTGTCCCTGTGGCCGTTGGCAGGGGACAAAGCTGAGGTGCAGCCCTCGCCAGGGCTGGAAGGGTTAAATCCCAGCTCGGAGCCCATCCCTGCGGCTGGGCTGGGCTGGAACCAGCCGGGGCCGGGGCTGGGACCGGGCACCCCCTGCTAGGGGGTGGGGGACACACAGGAGGGGCTGGGAGAACCTGTTCCTCCAGGATGGGCAGATCCTGCTCGTCCCCCACCCCACGGCCGGCTGAGGGGGCAGCAGGAGGAGTCTGGGGTCCCCTGCCGGGTCAGGGGGTCCCCCTGCACCCTTGAGCTACCCCCCTGCTCTGGGGGCAGCCCTGTTTGCCCATGTTAGGAAAATCAATGTAAAACCATCAGAGGTTTATGTGCAAAAAGGAGACAGAGGAGTCCTTTTGGGCTTTATTCCAATAAAGGGAGAGGCCGTGGGGTGGCAGCTGAGGCTCTGGATCCTGTCCTGGCCTGGCAGCTCTGCTCAGCTGCAGCAGCTCTCAGCACTGAGGTCTCTGGGTGTTCCCTTAGAGGGTGCCTGGACCCTGGGTGAGCAGACCTGGCCTCTCCAGAGCTGCATTTCGCTCAGGGAATGCTCTGTCCTGCTGTTGTGCTGTCTGGCTCTGCCATCCCTGCCCAGAGCAGGTGCCAGCCGGGCACTGGGCTGTGCTGGGGCAGTGTGTGCAGCTGGGAGCCCTGCTGGGCCATGCCCTCCCTGCAGGGAGGGTGGCAGAGCTGCCAGCCTGTCCCTGTGGCTCTGTGACCCTGCTCAGGATGGGGGAAGAGGCTCTGCTGCCACCAGGCTGGGCCAGCAGCGGGCAGGGGGTGAGTGCAGACTGATGGAGAGGGGACAAAGGGGGTGTCCATCCTCTGGGGGTATCCATCCTTCAGAGGGTGTCCATCCTCCAGGGCTCTCCATCCTTCAGGGGGTGTCCATCCATCCTTCTGGGGGTGTCCATCCTTCAGAGGGTGTCCATCCTCTGGGGGTGTCCATCCCTCAGAGGGTGTTCATCCTCCAGGGGCTCTCCATCCTTCAGAGGGTGTCCCTCAGGAAGTGTCCAGTGTCCATCCTTCAGGGGGTGTCCATCTTCCAAGGGCTGTCCATCATTCTGGGTGTGTTCATCCCTCAGGGGCTCTCCATCCTCCAGGAGGTGTCCAGTGTCCATCCTTTAGGGGGTGTCCATCCTTCAGACAATGTCCAGTGTCCATCCTTCAGACAATGTCCATCCTTCAGGGGGTGTCCAGTGTCCATCCTTTAGGGGGTGTCCATTCTTCAGACAATGCCCATTCTTCAGACAATGTCCATCCTCCAAGGTTTGTCCATCCTTCTGGGGCTGTCCATCCTCCAGACAATGTCCATCCTTCAGACAATGTCCATCCCTCAGGGTCTGTCCATCCCTCAGGGTCTGTCCTGAATGCCCGTGCCAGTGTCCCCAGCCCAGCAGAGTGCCACAGCTCCCTCTGTGCTGGCTGTGCAGGAGCAGCAGGGCAGAGTCCTCGTGTGGGGCTGCTCCTCTTCCTCTGCTCCCTCCTGGCATCCTCTGCTGTCCTCTGCTCTCTCCCTGTAGACAGAGTGAGAGGAGATGTGAATGCTTTAAAAAACCCTGACAAGAGCTAAGAAATTGCAGTTCTCCTCAATGAAGAGGTGTGGAATCAAACCTGGGGCTCAGGGCTCCCTGTCCCAGCAGACTGAGCCCCAGCAGACTCTGGGGTGCCAAGGGGGTGCCCAGGATGCCCAGGGTGCCCAGGATCAGCCCAGCTCCAGCTGTGAGTGAGGTGGCAGGGGACACCTGGTGACATTTGGGCCAACAGGAGGATTTTCCCTCCCTGTTCCAGACTCATGGGCAAACCCTGGCACTGCTGATGCTGCCCTGGTCCCTGTCCTGGTGCCCAGGGAGGGATCCATGGCAGGGGGGAAGGAGCCCAGAGAGCTGAGGGCAGGTCCAGGCCACAGGAGGGGATTCCTGGAGCCCCCCCAGCATTTTGGGGCTGCAGCATCAGCCCAGGAGGCACTGCTGGCTTTGGGTGACACTGGGGCACAGAGTGGTCAGGGAGCAGAGGGAGCTGCTGTCTCCAGTGCCCACCTGGGCTCTGTGCCATGGCCACGGGGCTGTGCCAGGCCCAAGGACCCGGAACGGCCCCCAGGCTGCAGCAAACAGCACAAAACCACAAAAACCCAGAGGGGAAGATAAACCCTCGAGTCAATACCTCCCTGGGGCTGGGCCAGTGCTGCTCACACAGGGCACAGGGACCACGGGGGCTCACCCAGCCCTGGCCTGGCCCTGGGGCTGTCAGGAGGGGGCTCTGCCCCAGCAGGAGAGGGCAGGGGCTGCGTCCCTGGGGTGGGAAGGACACTGGGGACCATCAGAGCTGCTGCCCTAGGGGTGCTGGGTGGCACAGGGGGCAGCAGGAGTCTCACAGTCCCTGCCATGAGCACACCCAGCTGGGAGGTTTTCCCTTTTTCCCTTTTTCCCTTTTTCCCTTTTTCCCTTTTTCCCTTTTTCCCTTTTTCCCTCCCCTTCTGGGCCTGCCTGGTTGCTCCTGCCTGTGCATGAGGTATGCAGAAGCCACCAGGCCCTGCCTGTCCCTTTGTCACCCCAGGGGACAGAGCTGGGATGGTGACTGTGAAAAATGCCTATTTTATGATGGGCTTGTCACAAATATTCAAATGGATATTATATGTGTTGTGTTAGAAAGCAATGCTGTGTTAATTCTCTTAAGTAATGTGGTAAATAGAGTTTTAGGTTATAACAAAATGTTAAAATAGAAGCTGTGCTGTGTTGGATGCTTTTTTTCTAAAGAAAGGACTTGCAGTGAGATAGCAGCCACAGGACACCTGAATCTTTCAGAGAAACAGAATTTATTGCTCCATTATCAGGAGAAATGAACTTCTGGACTTCTTTCTGCCTCGCTCAGCCCTGAAGACACCATTAGGATTCAGAAGAAGAAGCTGACACTGCCCAGACAGAATCCTGTGTTTGAATGGAATTTATGCATCATGGATGAATATGCAACAGCTGTTGCTTTTAAAGGTTAATCCTCTGTTAACGGGGGTCCTTTTTTGGGTTATTTTGCCCAGAAAATGGTACCCAGACAGTCCCTAACTCTTTGTTTCTGTTGTCTCATATTGTCCTAATTCAAATTGTCCAAATTATTATTACTCTAATTGTATTACTATTTTAATAACCATTTTATTACTATTAAACTTTTAAAATTAAAACCAAGTGACTGGCGTTTTCCACAGTGACAGAGCCCTCGGCCAGGATTTCCAGGCTGCACTGATGGGCACTGGCAACCAAAAACCCCTGAGCAAATACAGGAGGGTGTGGGCTGCTGCTGCCCCTCCTTCTCTGCAGCTCAGGATCCCACTGAGGCTTGTCCCGGGCTCTTATCCCCAGGCACATCAAGGAAATGGCTGAAGGACCCAGTGCCAAGGGCACAGGGCTGGAAAAATACCCTGGGAGCTGCTGGGGGCAAAGCTGAGCTCTGGCTGGGCATGCTGGGCTGTGGGACTGATTTCACTGATTTCACTGATCTCCCTTATTTCACTCATTTCCCTGATTTCACTGATTTCACTGATTTCCCTTATTTCACTCATTTCCCTGATTTCACTGATTTCCCTGATTTCCCTTATTTCCCCGATTTCCCTTATTTCACTGATTTCACTGATTTCCCTGATTTCCCTTATTTCCCTGATTTCCCTTATTTCACTGATTTCACTGATTTCCCTGATTTCCCTTATTTCCCTGATTTCCCTTATTTCACTGATTTCACTGATTTCCCTTATTTCACTGATTTCCCTTATTTCCCTGATTTCCCTTGTTTCACTGATTTCACTGATTTCCCTTATTTCACTCATTTCCCTGATTTCACTGATTTCACTGATTTCACTGATTTCCCTTATTTCACTCATTTCCCTTATTTCACTGATTTCCCTTCATTCACTTATTTCACTGATTTCCCTTATTTCACTTATTTCACTCATTTCACTTATTTCACTTATTTCCCTTATTTCCCTTATTTCTCTTATTTCACTGATTTATTTTCCTGATTTCCCTGGTTTCACAGGAGAACATCCCTGGGGTGCTGGCAGGAAGGAGGGACACCATCCCTGCAGCAGTGCTCTCCATCACTCAGACATCTCCAGCTCCCTAAGCTTTGCTGCTGCTGCTCCCAGCTCAGCCCAAAGGGAGCCCTCTGAGGCTCCCAGGCTGTGCTGATGCTCAGAGCCCTCTGAGGTTCCCAGGCTGTGCTGATGCTCACACAGAGCCCTCTGAGGTTCCCAGGCTGTGCTGATGCTCAGAGCTCTCTGAGGTTCCCAGGCTGTGCTGATGCTCAGACAGAGCCCTCTGATGTCCCCAGGCTGTGCTGATGCTCAGAGCTCTCTGAGGTTCCCAGGCTGTGCTGATGCTCAGAGCTCTCTGAGGTTCCCAGGCTGTGCTGATGCTCACACAGAGCTCTCTGAGGTTCCCAGGCTGTGCTGATGCTCTGTGCTCCCCATGCTGCAGGACCAGGCAGGACCTGACCTTTCTGCCCCTTGGGTGGCTGCCAAACCCAGCCAGGCACGTTCCAGGCAAGCCTGAGATTAACGAGGCTTAATCTCAGAGCCAATGTTCAGGCCTGGTACCTTGTACCCATTTCTGTGTGCTCAGCATTTGTCACCAGGCTCCTGCAGCACATCACAGCAGGGGACACAGCTTTCCCTTGGATGTTCACTGGGGGGGACACAGCTTTCCCTTGGATTTGCACTGGTGGGGACACAGCTTTCCCTTGGATTTGCACTGGTGGGGACACAGCTTTCCCTTGGATTTGCACTGGTGGGGACACAGCTTTCCCTTGGATTTGCACTGGTGGGGACACAGCTTTCCCTTGGATTTGCACTGGGAAGATGTTCCCTGGTGGGAAAAGGCTCCTGGCAGCACTCAGGGTGTGATGGGAGCACGCAGGAGCAGCTGGGTGTGCTCCTCACCCCTCACACTGAGCTTCTGGTGCTGAGGCACAGCCTGGGCTTTCCTTCTGGCCCTCCCTGTTTGCCCAGGGTGTGAGGCCATGGGTGGCTCCTGCTCCTTGTCCCCAGGGTGTGAGCCAGGGGTGGCTCCTGCTCCTTGTCCCCCAGGGTGTGTGGCTTGTGTATCCTTGTCCCCAGGGTGTGAGCCATGGGTGGCTCCTGCTCCTTGTCCCCCAGGGTGTGTGGCCAGGACAAGGTTCATGCTCCTTGTCCCCCAGGGTGTGTGGCTTGTGCATCCTTGTCCCCAGGGTGTGTGTCCATGGGTGGCACATGTCCCTTGTCCCCAGGGTGTGTGTCCATGGGTGGCACATGTCCCTTGTCCCCAGGGTATATGGTCAGGGCTGGCTCATGCCCCTTGTCTCCAGGGTGTAAAGCCAGGACTGGCTCGTGCCCCTTGTCCCCAAGGTGTGAAGCCTGAGTGGCTTGTGCTCCCTGTCCCCAAGGGTGTGTGGCTCGTGCTCCCTGTCCCCAAGGGTGTGTGGCTCGTGCTCCCTGTCCCCAAGGGTGTGTGGCTCGTGCTCCTTGTCCCCCTGAAGCACAAAGCTGTCATGAGAGAGCAGCAGCTCTGCAGGACCCTCCTCTCCCAGCAGCATCTGATGGGAAGCACTGAGGAATCCCACCCCAGCAAACCCCCTCCCAGAATGAACCCATTTCATCCAACCAGCCTCCTGACCCTCATTAACCCACCCCAGAGCACCCCAAACCCCAAACCCTGCTCCTGAGATCCAAACCCTGCCCTGCTCCTGAGACCCAAACCCTGCCCTGCTCCTGAGATCTGCTGTCAGCAGCAGGAGCTGTGCCAGGAGCTGCATCCCCCACACCAGCCAAGCACCCCCGAGCTGTGGGTACCTTTCCCCCGGGGCTCCATGGGGAGCCTGGTGCTGTGAGGACCAGCAGGTCCCTCCTTGGGTCTCTTCTGGGGGCTCTCCACGTTCTGAGCAACGCTTTGGGTCCTGCCAGGTGCAGCAGACCAGGCTCCCACCGTGGCTGGGGGTGCTCTCCATGTTCTGAGCGATGCTTTGGGTCCTGCCAGGAGAACAGGACCAAGCTCCTGCTGTGGCTGGGGGTGTTCTTCACCCCTGAGTGATGTTTGGGTCCTGCCAGGGGAACAGGACCAAGCTCCCACCGTGGCTAAGGGGGCTCTCCACCTGCTGAACAATGCTTTGGGTCCTGCCAGGAGCACAGCACCAAGTTCCTGCTGTGGTTCTGGGTGTTCCTCATGTTCTGAGAGATGTTTGGGTCGTGCCAGGAGCACAGTTCCCAGCTCCCACCATGGCTGGGGGTCAGATCCACCTGCTAAGCGATGCTTTGGGTCCTGACAGGAGAACAGGACCAATCTCCTGCCGTGGCTGGGGGTGCTCTCCTCATTCTGAACGATGCTTTGGGTCCTGCCAGGAGCATGGCACCAAGCTCCCACTGTGGCTGGGAGCTCTCTTCACCCCCTGAGTGATGCTTTGGGTCCTGTCAGGAGCATGAGCCTAAATTCCCACCGTGGCTGGGGGTGCTCTCCACGTTCTGAACGATGCTTTGGGTCCTGCCAGGAGCACCAGACCAAGTTCCTGCCGTGCCTGGGGGTGCTCTCCACGTTCTGACGATGCTTTGGGTCCTGCCAGCACCAGTGTCCCCCGTGGCTGGGCTCAGCTGCACTGCAGCTCCCCGAGGGGCACCTCGATGTTGAAGCTGTACCAGAAGACCCAGAAGACGAGGCTGAAGGCCAGCAGCAGGGATCCCCCGTAAACGAAGAAGTCCCAGGAGCTGAGGGGAGCGAAGATGCCCAGGAGGAGGAAGAAGAGCCCCAGGGCGTCGCAGATGAGCCCCACCAGGGCGATGGCCGGGCAGTACCCCCCCAGCCCCCGCAGGGTGCCCATGGTGCCCGCGGTGCCCGGGCAGCCCCTCAGGGCGGCGGGGCCAGCAGCATCCCTGCCCTGCCCGGCTGCCGGACCGCTCCCGCTGCCAGGAGGAAGTGCGAATGTCACAACACACCTTGCAGAACAATCGGGAGCGAGCGCACGACACAGCCTTAACCCTTTCACTGCCCTGCCCCTGCCCGGCCCCGGGGCAGCACAGCCTGGGGGCGACCGGGAGCCCAGCCTGGTGCTCTGTACCCACCCAGGTGTAGCTGTTTCACATCCAAGTCTGTCCCAAAGGTGCAAATCTGACCTGGGGGGTTCCATGGGATCCCACCCCTGTGCTCCCTGCCCACTCAGCTGTAGCTGCTCCCCATCCCAGAGGTGCAAATCTGCCCTGCCCCAGCCCAGGGGGTTCCGTGGGATCTCACCCCAGTGCTCTGTGCCCACCCAGGTGTGGCTGCTTCACGTCCAGTCTGTCCCAAAGGTGCCAATCTGCCCTGCCCAGCCGTGCTCCTGCATCCCAACCTCATCCCAAATTTATCCCAATCTTATCCCAACCTTCTTCCAACCTTATCCCTCCTGTCTCCCAGCCTTATCCCATCCTTATCCCAACCTTCCCCCAACCTTATCCCAAATTTATCCCAATCTTATCCCAACCTTATCCCAGCCTTATCCCAACTTTGCCCCAGCCTTATCCCAAACTTATCCCAACCTTATCCCAACTTTGCCCAAACCTTATCCCAATCTTATCCCAACCTTATCTCAGCCTTATCCCAACTTTGCCCCAGCCTTATCCCAAACTTATCCCAACCTTATCCCAACTTCATCCCAACTTTATCCCAGCCCTACCCCAACTTTATCCCAAGTTTATCCCAGCCTTCTTCCAACTTTATCCCAATCTTATCCCAACCTCATCCCTCTTGTCTCCCAACCTTATCCCAACCTTATCCCAACTTTACCCCAACCTTATCCCAGCCTTATCTCTCCTGCCTCCCAGCCTTCTCCCTCAGCCACTCCCAAACACACAAACACAGCCTCAAGCAAACTCTCTGCTCCCAGAGCAGTTCCTTGCCCTGGGCACCAGGAAAATCTGTTCCTTCCCCACCTTTCGTGTGCCCAACAGCCAGGGTGGAAACAGGAAGGGATTTTTGGGGTTTCAAACTCACTGTGGGCACTGAGACCCCCTGAAGTGTTTGCTCTCACTGAGGACAGGGAAAGCTGCTGGGTTTTGGGGAGGGATGGGCAAGTGCAGCTCCTCCTGCTGGGATCTCACCTGGAGGAACTGCAGCAGCATTTTGGGGTGCTCTGGGAGCCTGGCTGGGATCCAGGCTCAGGCATGGAGCCAGTCTGCAGCATCCCAGGGGAATGTGGGCCACCAGCCCTCTGCAGGCTGAGGCTGTTTCCAGGAAAGGTCTGGAAGGTCTCAGGGATGTCAGGAAAGGTCTGGAAGGTCTCAGGGATGTCAGGAAGGAGCTCTGGAAGGTCTCAGGGGTGTGAAGGTGTGATCACAGTCATCAGTGCTCACCTGCTCCCTTCCACACCTCAAGGATTTATCCCAGCAGCTGCACAGACCTGATTGCCCCAAGGGTGAGTGTGCCTGAGATCCTGGAATCGTGGGATGGATTGGGTTGGGAGGGGCTTTAGAGATCATCAATTCCACCTCTGCCATGGCAGGGACATCTCTCACTGCCCCAGGGACACCTCTCACTGCTCCAGGGACATCTCCCACTGCTCCAGGGACACCTCCCACTGCTCCAGGGACACCTCTCACTGCCCCAGGGACACCTCCCACTGTCCCAGGTGCTCCAAGCCCCAATGTCCAGCCTGGCCTTAAGCACTGCCAGGGATCCAGGGGCAGCCACAGCTGTGCCAGGGCCTGCCCACCCTGCCAGGGAACAATTCCTCATTCCCAATATCCAATCCAGCCCTGCCCTGGGTCAGTCTGAAGCCATTCCCTGTGTCCTGTCCCCCATCCTTTTTCCAAAGTTCCCCTCCAGCCCTCTTTGAGCCACTTTAGGTCCTGGAACCCGGGCAGGATGTGAGATCCTCATGGAGGGCTCTGCCCCAGGGCTGTGCCCACCTCTGGGCAGGTTTGGAGCTGTGGAAGCCCAGGAATGAGGCAGCTCAGACACCTGGGGCAGGGCGTGCTCCAGCCCAGCCTGCCGGGCGGGTTTGCTGCCCGACCTTTGAGATGCAGGGCAATATTTCCTCTTGCAGCTGCTCTGCAGAGATAATGACTTTGTAATGGATTTCCTGTTCTTTTTATAGCACGGGGGAAGCTGGCAGACTCTCATCTGAGCTTGCTTCAGTGAGACATAATTATGTTTGCTGGAAAACCTGATCTTTTCTCTGGACGTGTTTCTCTTTGGTGTGGTCCAAAGCATCGCAGCAGGATCCAAAGAGGCTTCAGTGGGAGTGAAGAGGAACAGCAGGGAGCAGCCAAAGAGGGTCTGGAGGTGCAGGGGAAAAGCCAGACGAGGGTTTGGAGGTGCAGGGGAGCAGCTGAACAGGGTCTGGAAGGGAATGGGAGCAGCAAACGGGGTCTGGAGGTGCAGGGAGCAGCAAACAGGGCCTGGAAGTGAATGGGAGCAGCAAACGGGGTCTGGAAGTGAATGGGAGCAGCCAAAGAGGGTCTGGAGGTGCAGGGGAGCAGCAAACAGGGCCTGGAAGTGAATGGGAGCAGCAAACGGGGTCTGGAAGTGAATGGGAGCAGCCAAAGAGGGTCTGGAGGTGCAGGGGAGCAGCAAACAGGGTCTGGAGGTGCAGGGGAGAAGCCAGACGAGGGTCTGGAGGTGCAGGGAGCAGCCAAACGGGGTCTGGAGGTGAATGGGAGCAGCCAAACAGGGATTTGGAGGTGCATGGAAGCAGCAAACAGGGTCTGGAAGGGAATGGGAGCAGCAAACAGGGTCTGGAGGTGCAGGGAGCAGCAAAAAGGATCTGGAGGTGAATGGGAGCAGCCAAACTGGGTCTGGAGGTGCAGGGGAGCAGCAAACTGGGTCTGGAGGTGCAGGGAGCAGCAAACAGGGTTTGGAGGTGCAGGGAGCAGCAAACAGGGTGTGGTAGTGTAGAAAGGTAACAGTGCCTCAGGGGCAGGCACGGTGCCTTTGACTGTCTTGCTGAGAGGACATCAGTTGGACAGCAGAAAGAATTTTATAAATAAAAACCAGTAAACAACCTTGATAACGAGACCAGAAGAGCCCTGACTCCTCCTTCAAGCATCTGGCTGGGAAAAGAGACTTTAACACCCCTCAGGGTCACCCTGAGCAGCAGAAGTCCTGAGACATTCCTTGTCCTGCCCCTGTCCTGGCCAGCCCCCCTGCCCAGGGGTGCCCACCACCCCAGACCCTGTCACCACATCCCCACCACCCAGCAGAGAAGTGACACCAGAGCAGCCACGTGCAGCTCCCTTGGGAAGCTTTTCCTTTAATGAAACCTCACATTCCTGGTATAAATAAAGTCTGGAATCCAATTAAATTCTCGGTGATGTTTTATCCCACTGACATTTCAGTGAGTGCCTCCTCCTTGGCCAGGGGCACCAGGAGCTCCCTCTGTGCTCCTGGCAGTCCTGGGGCACCCCTGTGGGCAGGCAGCCCTGGCTGGGCACAGCTCTGTGCACCAGGACCCATCTCCACCCTGGGCTCTCCCTGTGCCCACCCCTGTGCCAGCTGGCACCTGGGGCTGCCCTCCACCTTCTCCTGGTCTCCCATGCTGAATCCTGGTGCCCACCTGGCTGCAGCTGCCCCAGCAGCAGTTTTGGGGAGCATCCCTGCCCGTGGCAGCGGCAGGAGCAGGGGCTGGAGCTGTGCCAGGGCAGGATTGCTGACAGCAGCCGAGCGTGGCACGGCACGAGGGATGGCACAGGAACAAAGAGCTCTGCTGGTCCTGTGCCAGGCCTGGCACAGCCACGCTGGCACTGCCTGCCCAGGGGTGTTTGCACCAGTCAGGAAACAAAGTTCAGGGCCAGGCTGAGCCTGGGGCAAAGGGATTTGTGTGTTCAAACACTCCTAAGTCAGCTGTGCCAGCTGCCAGGATGGGATGTGCCACCTCCAGCTCTGCCCACACGGATCAGGGAGGGGATGAAGGGGATCTCCAGGCACACAGCCCTGCTCACAGACTGGCACTGGTGCCAGGGTGAGCCCGAGCTCCCTGCCAGCCAGGCTGGGGACACACAAAGGCTCAGCTCTCAGGGCCTTGGGGCACAGCTTCAGGCAGAGCTGTTGGTGTGGCACCGGTGCCCGGGGTGAGCTCCCACACTCAGGCCATTCCCACACACATCTCCCTTGTCCCTGCCCTGCCAGTGCCTGGAGCAGCAGGGGCTGGGATCCTCTGTAGGGTCTGGGACCTTCTGTAGGGTCTGGGACCTTCTGTAGGGTCTGGGACCCTCTGTACGATCAAAGACCCTCTGCAAGATTTGGGACCCTCTGTAGAATCTGTGCCCCTCTGTAGGATCTGGGACTCTCTGTAGGATCTGGGACTCTCTGTAGGATCTGAGACCCTCAGCAGGATTTAAGACCCTCTGTAGGATCTGTGCCCTTCTACAGGATCTGTGTCCCTCTGCAAGATTTGGGACCCTCTGTAGGATTTGGGACCCTCTGTAGGATCTGAGACTCTCTGCAGGGTCTCTGTCCCTCTGCAGGGTCTGTGTCCCTCTGCAGGGTCTCTGTCTCTCTGTAGGGTCTGTGTCCCTCTGCAGGGTCTCTGTCCCTCTGCAGGGTCTGTGTCCCTCTGCAGGGTCTCTGTCCCTCTGTTTCTGCTGTCTCCTGCTGCTGTGCAGACCCTCCAGCCCCTCTGGCAGTTCATGGAGCAGGCAGGAATTGTGACCCCTCTCCCCTCTGCAGGTGGATCCTGCAGAACCTCCTGGGGGATCTGGGTTCCTCTGGGGTTTTGTTTCAGCCCAGGCTCCTCTGGGGCTGTGCTTTGCCCACTTTGTGCTCTTGGGTCACTCTTTGGACAGGGGGGTGATGCAGAGACCTGGGACCTGCCTTGCTGGGCTCAGCCTGAAATTCCTGCTGTTTTTTTCCCTGGGATGGCTTGGATGAAGCACAAAGTTCATTTTCACACTGGAGGGAAGCCACTGACGGGGGTGAAATCCTGTGGGGAGTAGAAGAAACTGTTTGTTCTCAAGGCTGATCAACACGGGCTGCAGGAGGGCAGGGAGCCTCCTGGAGGAGCTCCTGGCTGCCCTCAGCGGTTGAAGAAGAAGGACTTGAGGCTCTGCAGGAACTGCGACTTCTGCCTCTGCTTCTGCTTCTTGCGGATGATGGGGATCCACACCAGGCCGCACACCAGCAGCATCAGTCCCAGGGACAGGAAGGCCGGGCCGGACATCTTGTAAACCTTCTTGTGCTTCTTGAGGAAGCAGGCCAGGCTGGTGATGACCACCCCGAAGAGGAAGACGGCCACTCCCACGGCCACCACCACCAGGGGCTTGCGGTAAATGTCCCACCTGCTCCTGGGGGCGCTGCCGGTCCACACGGACTCGCTGCGGGAGGAGCTCATGCACAGCGTGCTGCCCGTGCTGCTGGCCATCAGCTCCCTGCCCTGGGCACCCTGCTCGCTGCCAGCCGGGCTCCTGGCGGGCTCCTCCATGGTGCTGGGGCAGCAGGACACCTGCGGGGACAAAAGAGAAAGCACAGCAGGGCAAGGGATGGAGGATGGAGGGAGCTGCAGTTCCTTGGGGGGTCCCCAGGTGTAGGAGTGTCGGGGGTAGGATGGTCAGGATAGATGGAGATGAGAAATCTCTGAAGCCAGGGCTGGGAACTTGGGGTTTATTGCAAAGGGCCTGTGGTTTATTACAGAGGGCCTGTGGTTTATTGCAAAGGGCCTGTGGTTTATTGCAGAGGGCCTGGGACCTGCTGGGAGCTGCCAGCCACAGCTCAGAGCAGGACTGAGAGAGGGAGAGGTAAAGAGAAAGAAGACAAGAGCATGGTAAAGACAGAATGAGAGAGTAAAAGAGAGGGTCAGAGGGCGAGGTTCCCGTTACAATACAATAAATCTTCTCTTGGTCTTGGAATTTTTGGTTTATTGCAAAGAGCCTGGGACCTGCTGGGGGCTGCCAGCCACAGCTCAGAGCAGGCCTGAGAGAAGAGAGGGGTAGAGAGGATGAGAGGGTAAGAGGGTAAAAGGGTAAGAGAGTGAGGTTCCCATTAAAATACCATAAATCTTCTCCTGTGTTGAATATTCTGATTCTGACTGACCAATCTAGTACAATATGCAAATCCTGCAGCATTTCTATACAGCCTATAAGAATCATTACATTACCATACTGTGTTACATTTTAATCCCTAAAATCTCCTCTTTGGACACCTGCAAGGACAAAAGAGAAAGCACAGCAGGGCAAGGGATGGAGGATGGAGGGAGCTGGCCTTTGTCATCAGGGAGCACAGCCCAGATGGAGGTGCAGGAGGTTTTGGGGTCACTACAGGGAAAGGGGAGCATCACAGCCATGAAAGGGTGGAACAGGCAGTAGGATCCAGCAGAAGGATGGGCAGAAGGTTGGGCAGTGCCACCACTGCAGTGCCCAGCACAGCTCTCCCCAAGCACCACAATGTCACAGACATCTTTTATGAAAAATCTTTTCCTTAGGATTTTTCCTCCTGAGAAGCTGAGAGGCCTCAGGAACAAAATGTAGACAATGGTTATCTGCTGCTGTGGAATGCAACGGGTGGATCTTTGGTTGGCCCATGTTGGATGTTTGTAATTAATGGCCAATCACAGTCAGCTGGCTCGGACTCTCTGTCTGAGACAGAGCCTTTGTTATCATTCTTTCTGTTTCTATTCTTAGCCAGCCTTCTGCTGAAATCCTTTCTTCTATTCTTTCAGTATAGTTTTAATGTAATATATATCATAAAATAATAAATCAGCCTTCTGAACATGGAGTCAGATCCTCGTCTCCTCCCTCACCCTCAGACCCTGTGACACGGTCACAGCACACAGAGCTGCAGCCCCCTGGGCTTTGATCCAGAGCAGGGACCCAAACCCCCTGCAGCCCCTCAGGGCTGGGCTTGCTCTGCCCAGCAGGGCTGGCTCTGCAGGAGCTGCCCCCTCACAGGTGGTGCCAGGCTGGCTGTGCCTCCAGGCTGGCACGGGGTGACCCCAGAGCCCTGATCCATGTGGGAGCAAATTCCACCTCAGGGCAGCCAGGGTGAGGCTGCAGGGCTGGCACAGCTCCAGGGCTGGAGGAACCTGCCCAGAGCTGGGCTCAGTGCCCACCTGGGCATGCTGATGGATGGGTGCCAGCCAGCACCTCCCTCCCTCCTTCACCTGTGTCCCTGCCAGCTCCGTGGTTACTCTGAGGAGAGGCAGAGTAATTTTACACTTATTTTACAGTAATTTTACAATTATTTTACAATTTGGTCCCCCAGCACAGCCACTGCTGCAGAGCTGGTGGTATTGACATTTTTGGGGTGTTTCAGGATATTTCTGCCAGGCTTGGAAAAACAAACACAAAACAAAAGCCTGGAGCAGTGGAGAGGATTTGCAGCTCTCCTGTCTGGAGTTCTCACTGCTCTCTGTTGAAACAGGGAAACAGGGGCAGGGCAAGGGACACATTTCTGATAGAGAATCCCAGAATCCCAGAATCCTGATAGAGAATCCCAGAATCTCAGAATCCTGATAGAGAATCCCAGAATCCTGATAGAGAATCCCAGAATTTCAGAATCCTTTAGGCTGGAAAAGCCCTCCCAGCCCTCCCAGTCCCAGCTGTGCCCCATCCCCACCCTGTCCCCAGCCCAGAGCTCTCAGTGCCACCTCCAGGCATTCCCTGGGCACCTCCAGGGATGGGCACTCCAACCCTCCCTGGGCATTTCCAATCCCTGAGCCCCCTTTCCATGGGGAAATTCCTGCTGTGCCCACCCTGAGCTCCCCAGCTGCAGCTCTGCAGGGAGGTGCCCAAATCTGGGTAATTCCAGGTGCCCCACCTGCCTCCCTCAGAGCACTGCTGCCTTCTGCTCCCCCTCTTCCAGAGCCCTCCAGCATTCCCTGACATTTCATCCTGCCATTTCTTGTTTTGTCCTCCTAAGGTGCATCACAGACAGGTTTTATGACCAAGCCACTGTCTGATTTTAATTTGGTTTTGTGCTCGGAGCTTTGCTTTATTCTCTGGACTAATCCCACACCTCAGCAGCCTAAAACCCCACGTGCTGCTCCATCTTCCAGGCATCCCATTCCCTGTGTGGTGCCACCCTGCAGGGCAGCAGCTCTGCCCCTCTGTGTGCCCAGCGCTGATGCCAGGCTGCTGCAGGAACCTTCCAGCTCTGCCTTTCCACCAGACAGGATTTATTCCCCCTTCCATTTCCTGGCAGAACCACCCCTCTCACCACAATTCCCAGCCCCTGCTCGTTTTCCCAGCACTTCCTGGCACTGCCTGCTTTGCAGCCACCTTTTGCCCGCTGCTGGCTGATGAAGGATTTCACTCCCAGCCTGGAGGGAGGATCTGCAGCTCCCGGGAGAGCTGATGCAATTCCAGCTGCTGCTGCGCCCCTGCTGCATCCCCAGCCCGTCCCAGATGTGCTGTGCACGCACGGAGCAGCCTGGCAGCGCAGTGCTATCGGGTTTCTCCCGGATTTTTAGCCGGACAATCAGCAGATGAGTGTTTGCTGCGCTGAAAACGCCTCCAGAGCTCGTCTCAGATTTCACATCTGGTATTCTGGAACCCTGGGCAGCTCTCACTGCTGGGGTCTCTCCTTCCCCTCTCCCTCAGGGAGACCCTCCTGGGCTTCTCCTCCCTTTGCTCTCCCAGTGCTCTGTGTGGTGAGGTTTGGGCTCTGAACTGGGAAATCTTGGGGGTTTCCTTGCTGGGGAAGGAGTTTTGAAGTTTAAATCGAATTTTCATTCTCAGAAGGAGGTCAGGCTCTCTGTTCCCGGGTAGATGTAGATTGTTATGGGGATTAAACTGATTAGGAAGGAGGTTTTGACTGTGTGATGACATTGGGGATGTTCTTGAGGTTGTCAGGGAGAAGCAGAGCCCACCTTGGGGGATCCTGGGCTGGGCTGCAGCCCCCCAATCCCTCTGGGACCCAACCTGGGGTCATGGAGGAGAAAACCCTGAGGAGAACCCCAGGTGAGCTCTGCACTCCATGGATGCTCTGATCCCTGCTGGGGAGGAACAGAGCCCAGCCCAGGCCTGGGAGACCTTGCAGACCATCAGGAGCCATCCAGAGGCTGCTGGAAGCCCCAGACTGGTGGCACTGGGAGTGTGGCAGCTCCATCACCTGCAGGCTCCCCTCAGCTGGCTATGGGACACTGAGACCCTGTCCCAGACTGGTGGCACTGGGAGTGTGGCACCTCCATCACCTGCACACAGGTGTGCCCAGGCTCCCCACAATTGGCTGTGGGACACTGAGACCCTGCCCTGCCCCACACTGGTGGCACTGGGAGTGGGGCACCTCCATCACCTGCACTCAGGTGTGCCCAGGCCCTCCCAGCTGGCTGTGTGCCACTGGGACCCTGCCCCAGACAGGGACCCCAGGCCCTTCCCATGGCCCCAGGGCTCTCTGGATGGCTCCTGAGGGTCTGCAAGGGGCAGCTCCAGTGCCCTGCAGAGCCTGGGCTGGGACCCTGAGGGTGGGTTTGTCCTTCCAGGAGATGTGCCCAGTGTGCCACCCCAATGGGCACCAGATCCCCTCTGGGTCCAGCTGGGAGGGAAACAAACCCCTGGGGGATGGAGGAACAGATTTCCCTGCTGCTCTGGAGTGGCTCAGCTGGACTCTTGATCTGCTCCTGGTGCTCAGTGTCAGTGCAGGACCCCCAGAGCTGGGCAGAGGCTCTGTGTGTGCCAGCCGAAGGGGTTTGCTGCTCTGGGGATCCGTGTGCCCATGGCACGGGAGGGGAGGAGGCTGCTGCACTCAGGGACCTGCCCAAACCCAGCAGAAACAACTTCTGGGATGTTCGTGCTGGCCAAATTCCACCAGGAGAGGCTCTCAGTCAGACAGGGAGAGACAGGAACGTTCAGGGACCCAGCCTGGCCGGGGTGCCCGGGAAACATAGGAAGGTGAAGGTGGAGATGGAGATAGATGAAGGTGAAGATGAAGGTGAAGGTGAAGATAAAGGTGAAGATGAAGATGAAGATGAAGCCCCCATGCAGAGCAGCCCCACAGCCCCCTCTACCTGGGGCACTGCCCATGGGAGGTGCTGGGGGCACAGCACCCAAACCCCCAGAGGGAAACAGCAGCAAAGCCCCAGGGACTGAGTGCCACTGCCCACACTGTGCCACCACCCGCTCTGTGCCACTGCCCACACTGTGCCACTGCCCACACTGTGCCACCCCCCACTCTGTGCCACCCCCACACTGTGTCACCCCCCACACTGTGCCACTGCCCACGCTGTGCCACTGCCCACACTGTGCCACTGCCCACACTGTGCCACCCCCCATGCTGTGCCACTGCCCACACTGTGCCACTGCCCAACCTGTGCCACCCCTCACACTGTGCCACCCCCCACACTGTGCCTCTGCTGGCCCGGCTGTCACCGGGGTGGTGGCTGCAGGTGGCTGGTGGCACTCTCTGTGCCCTGAGCACGCACTGAGTGACCCCAGCTCTGCCAGCTCCGAGCAGCCCCAGCCTTGTGCTGCTGTGGGCTCTGCTGGGCTGGGCTCTGCTGGGCTGGGCTCTGCTGGGCTGGGCTCTGCTGGGCTCAGCTAGGAGGGGACAGGGTGGGTGGGTGCCAGGGGTGGGTGCTGAGCCCCATTCCTGTCCCCCTGCCCCTGCTCACCTCGGAGCCAGGAGTGGGCTGCCAGCTGTCCCTGCAGAGTGGTTGGTGTTTCCCCGAGACCCTGCGGGGTGTCAGAGCATCTCACCTCCCCTACACACCCTACAAACACCACAAACCCTGTGGGATGGAGCCAGAAGCACTGTCCCCTTGGTGGTGGAGTTCAGCAGGGCTGGGCCCTGCTGGGCTCGGTTAGGAGGGCTCAGGGAGGCTGTGGGTGCCAGGGGTGGGTGCTGAGCCCCATTCCTGTCCCCGTGCCCCTGTCCTCGGATCCAGCAGCGGGCTGGCAGTGGCTCCATGGGCAGCTGTCCCTACAGAGTGCCTGGTGCTGCCCCGAGACCCTGCAGGGTGTCAGAGCATCTCACCTCCCCTACAAACCCTACAAACCCTGTGGGATGGAGCCAGAGGCACAGTCCCCTCGCTGGTGGAGTGCAGCAGGGCTGGGCTGGCGCCCGCATCCCTCAGGAGCAGCTGGGATGGCCCAGAGCCCTCAGGGACCAGGGAGCACCTGCTGAGCCTTTGTGGGGCTCAGGAGGGGATGGCCCCACCTCACCCTGCGGGGCCCCGTCCCTCTCCCCCTGGGGCACCCCGGGTACTCACGCGGTGGGCAGGGAGGGAGGGATGGCTGCAGCAGGAGCCCCTCGTCCGCGGGCGGGCTCACCCCAAGCCCCTCATCCCTCTGGGTGGTGTCTCCGGGCTCTGCCGGGGCTAATAAACAATGGAGCATCCCAGCTCCGATGATCTCACCAGCCCATCGGACAGCCTTTAACCCCTTGTGTTCCCGGCCTGGCTCCGGGCTGGGAGGGCGCCAGGGGAGGCTGGGGTGGGAGGCAGGGCAGGGCCTGGAGATGGAGCCCGGAGCTGGGGCTTGGGGCTGATCCAGCCCTGGATCGTCAGCAAGTTCCTGAAACATCTCTGAAGTGCAATTTCTGCCCTCTCAGAGCACGGAATCGTAGCCAGAGACTGCAGAGTGCTTTGAAGCTCATCAGAGGCATTAGAGGGATGCAAGGTATTAGCAATTATCTATTAATTAACATCCTGAGTCCATTACAGCGAGGAGGATGGGAGCAGGGAGGTGGTTCTGGAAACGCTGCTTCCTTCCAGGAGCCCCCAGGCAAACCTCAACCCCCTCTGCCAGCAGTGAGGACCTGCCTGGAGCCGGGGAGGACCCGGCAGTGCCACTGCTGCTGCCCAGGGCTGCATCCTCCATCCCCGAGGGACCTCGCTGGGCTGGGGCACTGAAAAACCAAATCTGAGCTGCACCACAGGCCTGGGATGGGGTGGGACAGAGGCTGTGGAGCTCTCCTGGGTGTGTGCATGACCCACAGGGGGGGTCAAGGGTGGGCACAGAGGCGGCACAAGGGGCTGGGAGGGGAAGGGGAGGGTGCAGAGGGTCAGCAGGAGGGGACAGCTCCTGATCCAGCTCACAGGAAAGGAAGAACCTGGCTGAGGATCCTCAGCTGAGCCCTGTGCAGAGCTGTGACCAGCAGTGGTGGCCCTGGGACCGGCTGTGAGCCCTTGGGAAGGGGCAGGAGGCTCCCAGCTGGGCCAGGGCACGGCGGGGTGAGCTCAGGCTGCCCGCCCTGCTCTGCCCTCACCTGAGCAGGGGGTACCTGGGCACAGAGACCCTGGTATAGCCAGGTGGGCACTGCCCATCCCTCTGGGAACCAGCAGCCAAAGGAATTGGGGTGTCCAGGAGCATCTCTTGGGACAGATGAAGGGATTCTCCAGAACTCGCAGGGATGAGCAGATGAGGTCCTTGAAGGGGAGATTTGTCCTAAAGGAGCACAGAAGGGAAGGTTTCATTTCAGCTGCAGCAGGATCCACTTCTCATCCCCTGCCCCAGCTGGCCCGGGCCCCCTCCTCGGGCAGGCTCAGCCCCCCGGGACCCTCCGGACCCCATGGCCGGCTCCGGCTCCAGCTCCAGCCCGGCGTCCCCGCTGTCCCTGCGCTGTCTCTGCGCTGTCCCCGCTCTCTCTGCCCTGTCCCTGCTCTATCCCTGTGCCTTCCCTGCCTCTGTCCCTGCTCTGTCCCCGCCCGGTCCCTGCGCTGTCCCCGCGCTCTCCCTCCCCTGTCCCTGCTCTGTCCCTGCCCTGTCCCTGCCCTGTCCCCGCCCTGTCCCTGCTTTGTCCCTGTTGCCACCGCGCGGGCACTCGGAGCGGGGCTGCTGCAGGTGCCAGGAGGTGCCAGGAGGTGCCAGGAGGTGCCCGCAGGGCCGCGGGTGAGCCGAGCTGGCAGCAGAGGGAGCAGAGCCCAGCGCGGCCCCAGGAGCAGCAGATGGTGCTGTTGCTCTGTAGGATGATGCTGCAGGGACGGCAGAATCCCGAATCCCCAATCCCAAATCGGGAGTGCTGCACCCATCCCAGGGCTCGGGCAGGGGAACCTGGATCCCAAATCCCACATCCCAAATCGGGAGTGCTGCGCCCATCCCAGGGCTCGGGCAGGGGAACCTGGATTCCAAAATCTTTCTCCAGACCCTCTGCCCCTCTCCCCAGGAGTGCCACACCTGCAGTGTTTTGTGCTTTGCTGGAGCAGCAACCCCATCCCAAGGTTTCCCTGCATCCCTCCCCCAGCTGTCCCACGGTAAAGGAAATTTATTGTGTTTTTTTTTTTTTAATTTTTAATTTTTTTTTCCTTGTCTCTGGAGACGCTAATGAAGAAATCCTGGGACAAAGGGGCTGGCAGTAAAACTTGGATGAGTTTCTGTGTCCAGTTCTGGGCTCCTCAGCACAACAAAGACAGGGAGCTGCTGGAGAGGGTCCAGTGGGATCACAAGGATGATTTGGGGTCTGGAGATTCCCTCTGATGAGGGGAGACTGTGGGAGCTGGGCCTGGTCAGTGTGGAGAGGGGAAGGGTGAGAGGGACCCCAACATCCCACACAAACATCTCCAGGGGTGTCAGAGCATGGGGCCAGACTGTTCAGTGCTGCCAGAGACAAAGAACAATGGCCATGAACCAAAGCACAAGAATTTCCACCCCACATGAGGAAAAATTCCTTCCCATGGAGGGTGGCAGAGCCCTGGCACAGCTGCCCAGGGAGGCCTGGAGGGTCCCTGTCTGGAGACATCCCAGTCCCACCTGGATCTGTTCCTGTGTCACTGCTCTGGTGGCCCTGCTTGGCCAGGGGGCTGCACTGGATGAGCCCCAGAGGTCCCTCCCAGCATCAATAATTCTGTGATCCTGTGAGCTTTGGGCTCTTTGGAAAGACTTAGTGGAGGAACAAAGGGACCTGAAGTATCTCCCAGCCCACAGGGGCTTCCCCAGGACAGAGTGACCTCCAGCTGTGGGAGGATGCAGGAGATTGGGGACATCGTGTGCCTGTCACACCCAGGGTGGCAGGGACCTTCAGGGGAGGTGGCAGGGTGTCACAGACACATCTTCTGAAAAATCCTTTCCTTAAGATTCTTCCTCCTGAGAAGCTGAGAGGCCTCAGGAACAAAATGTGAACATTGATTATCTGCTGCTGTGGAATGCAACAGGTGCATCTGGGATTGGTCTCATGTGGTTGTTTCTAATTAATGCCAATCACAGCCAGCTGGCTCAGACTCTCTGTCCGAGACAGAGCCGTTGTTATCATTCATTCCTTTTTCTATTCTTAGCCAGCCTTCTGACAAAATCCTTTCTTCTATTCTTTTAGTATAGTTTTAATATAATATATACCATAAAACAATAAATCAGCCTTCTGAAACCTGGAGTCAGATCCTCATCTCTTCCCTCAGACCCTGTGACACCATCACAGCAGGGGACACATTTAATGGCAATGTCCCATCACAGCAGGGGACACATTTAATGGCAATGTCCCAGAGCTGCTGCAGAACCCCCCCAAAGCGAGACTCCCGTGCCAGGGTGAGCGTGTCCCCAGTGTCACACTGTCCCTCGTGCCACCCACCAGGTGCCCCAGGAGTGCTCAAGCAGAGCAAGGCAGAGGTGCCCCTGCCCTGCCAGCCCCAGGGCTGTGCCCACGGGGACCCTGGGGACAGTTCCAGGCTGTGCCCTCAGTCTGGCTGAGCTGAGCTGGGCCGGGTGCTGCATCCTCCAGGTTCAGCACTTCAGCCCACAGGGAGCTGCTCTTTGTGTTTGAATTACTACAGGGGCAGAGATAACAACTCCATAATGAGGTTTGCACCTTTGAAATCTTCTGTTCCTCTTGCAGCTTGAATATTTATGCAATCACGGAGCTTCGCATGTCCCAGTTCTCCACATTATTTATTTATGTTCAACAACGACTGCACTTGTTAAATCACAATGTTTTCAATAAAAAATACCAAAAAGGAAGAATAAAAAACTCACCTCAAGCCCAGAAATGCTTTTCCCTCCTCTCCCCCAAGCCTCAAGCCCTTACCTTGGATCCCTTCTGTTGGAAGCCCTGGGGATCTCTTAGCTCCAAACTCCTGATCAGTTGTACAAACACAAATCATTTGTGTCTCTAAAGGAGAAGAAGGCTGGGCCAAAGTGGGAGCTGGGGATTTCTTGCTGAAGGAATCAAGGCTAAAATCAGCCTTCTGAGGACTTGGAGTCAAATTCTCATCTCTCACCTCATCCTGGGGACCCTCACAACACCCAGCCTCGCTCATCCACAGCCTGTCCCACCCTGCCCACCCACAAATCAGCAGCCAAGGCAGCACTGGGAGCACCAGAGTTTGGGATTATTTCTGTTTGGAGCTGCTCTGTACGTGGATTAGGGATTGAAATAAATGTAGGTGAGGACACTGACACAGATCTGCCATTGCTTGCTCTGGGTAAGTGCTGCAGGAGGATGTGGCTGCCTTCAAGTGTCTCCTGTATTTATCTCTTTAATCACTTTTTGAAGCATGCATGCTTTATTGTTTTATTGATTGGGCAGAGCTTTGAATAATCAATATGGCTTCAAGAATTCACTGGGAATGACAGAATTGCAATTAAGTAGAGTATGTGGAGAGAGCCTTAACCCATCTCATTCATTAATGAGGTCACTTTTTTCAAGTGTTTCATGGGAGCCCTTGGGAAAAGAAGCTGGCAATTTATTGTAATCCCTGGAGAGGGTTTTTTTCCTCCTTCCTCATGCAAAGTTATCTCAGACTCCCTGCCCTGGGCCAGTGACCTCCGTGTGTCCTCCTGCAGCTTCTCTGAGCAAGAGAGAACGGGATCAGGGTCAAAAGGAATTTCAGGGGCTGTTCCTTCGTGCAGCCAGACCGTGGGTCCACAGCTCTGGAACCAGCCCTTCCTCCTGTCCCCTGACACCTCTCTGTGCCAGCTGTGACCCCAAAAAGGCTCAGATATTCTGGGTTCTGCAGCTTTTGTCACACTTCTGGAAGGAGTGCCTGGTCAGGGGTGGCTCTGGATCCCACAGAGCAAGGCAGGGCGGGTTTGGGGCAAAATCTGCCCTGGGAAATGAAAGAATGTGGTGGAGTTTGAGGCCCCCAGGATGAGGGAAAAGATGAGAATCTTAGCTCCATGTTTCAGAAGGCTGAAATATTATATTATATTATATTATATTATATTATATTATATTATATTATATTATATTATATTATATTATATTATATTATATTATATTATATTATATTATATTATATTATATTATATTATATTATATTATATTACATTATGTTATATTATATTTTTATTAATGTCATGTCGCTTCATATGAAAATGTTATATTATATTACATTACATTATATTACATTATATTATATTATTATATGAAAATGATGTATTAAAACTACACCAAAGAAAGAGAAAGGAGACATCAGAAGGTTGGAAAAGAATGAATAATAAAATCTCTTGACAGATTCAGAGAGTTGGACACAGCTGGCTGTGATTGGTCATTAATTAAAAACAATTCACATGTAACCAATCAAAGATGCAGCTGTTGGTGAACCATCTCCACAGCCATATCAGATAATTATTGTTTACATTTATTTTCTGAGGTTTCTCAGCAGAAAAATCCTGGTGACAGGATTTTTATAAAATATATCAGTGCCCAAAGGATTTGCCCAGGGCTGGGCTCAGGGCAGGGCCAGTCCTGGTTCCCAGCCTGGCTGGCACAGCCCGGCAGCTGCTCTGCTCCCTGTGCAGATGGAAATCAGGCAGCAGCACATGCAGGGCTCCTGCAGCCAGGGCAGCATTTGGGAGCAGTGACTCATGCTTCTGTCTGCAAATAAACCCTGCTCTGTCTCTGCCTGCACTTTGCAATCTGTGCGTGGCTCAGGTAGGAAGAAAACTGCTGAGAGTGCCCAGGAAGGTTTCCAGAGCAGGAGGTGTCCCAGCAGTTCTGGGCTGCTGCTCCAAACAGCCCAGCCCAAGCTCATCACTCATCCTCCCCTTCCAAAAAACTCCATCCCTTCCTTCTAATAAGGATCATTAAAAGCACTATTTTAGGCTATTTCAGTGGATTGCTCATGATTAAAGAGATAGTTGGGAATAGTCTGTGATGTTGAGAAGTCTCTGTATGAAATATTGAGCAGTGCTTAAGAAAGCCAAGTGTGTTTGTGTGGCAGAAATGGGGCTGGCCCGGGAGTGGCAATGACAGAAAGCAGCAGAGGCTGGAGACTCATGGGGAGAAAATGGTTTAACCTGGGCCAGGCTGGGGTGGGGAAAGGGTCTGGGTCAAGCTGGGCCCTGTCTGCTTTGTGAAGGGGCAGTGTGGTCACAGCTCACTCTGAAAAGGGGATTAGCAGAGTATTTATTGATAGAAAACAGTAATTTAACAGGGCTCAGTGTGATCCACCTCATTATTTACTGACAGAAGACAGGCTCAGAACTGTCAGGGAGCCCCTGGCACATCCCTGAGCAGGTCCTGAGTGCTGGTGGCTCCAAGCAAGGCCTCCAGAAGTGCCACCAGGCACGTGGTGACAATGGACCTTCAGATTTAGGAAAGGAAATTGGCTGCTAATGAGAGGTGGGCTTTGCACAAACTGTTTCTGCTTGATTTCTGAAAATACTCAGGGGTGTTCTGCTGGCCAAATGCATGGCTGGATGGAATTTGGTGGAATTGTGACCCTGGTGACCCTGGAACTGTGACCCTGATGGCACTGCAGTTGTGTCCCTGCGGGCGCTGGAATGGTGTCCTTGTTGACCCTGGCATTTTGTCCCTGCTGGCACTGGCATTGTGCCCCTGCTGACATTGGAACTGTGCCCCTACTGACCCTGGCATTGTGTCCCTGGTGGCACTGGCATTGTGACCCTGCTGACCCTGGCATTGTGGCCCTGCTGACCCTGGCATTGTGCCCCTGCTGACCCTGGCATTGTGTCCCTGGTGGCACTGGCATTGTGTCCCTGTTGACCCTGGCATTGTGTCCCTGCTGGCCCTGGCATTGTGTCCCTGGTGACACTGGCATTGTGCCCCTGCTGGCCCTGGCATTGTGGCCCTGTTGACCCTGGAACTGTGTCCCTGTTGACCCTGGCATTGTGACCCTGGCATTGTGTCCCTGCTGGCACTGGCATTGTGCCCCTGCTGGCCCTGGCATTGTGGCCCTGCTGACCCTGGCATTGTGTCCCTATTGACCCTGGCATTGTGCCCCTGCTGGCCCTGGCATTGTGGCCCTGCTGACCCTGGCATTGTGTCCCTGGTGGCACTGGCATTGTGCCCCTGCTGACCCTGGCATTGTGTCCCTGCAGAGGTGGCCCTTGGTGACAAGGTGGCACTGGGTCCAAGGTTGCACACAGTGATCCTGGATGTCTTTCCCAAGCTGTGACCCCAGGATTTGGGGTTTTGGAGAAGCCAGCCCTGTGCTGGTGTCCCAGCCTTGGTCCCACTTTGTTTCTGGAGCAGGTGGCAGCTCGGGGGTGGCCTGTGGGACAGGGCTGGGGCACAGCAGCCGTGGCTGCTTCCCTTTGATGGATCCCTGCCCCAGCACAGCTCCTCCTGCTCTGCCTGCCTGGTGCCACCAGAGCTGCTGCAGGCTGACACACTTTGCAGAGGGAAGGGCTGGGGAGAAACTGAGCAACAACGAAAACAACAATAAAAATATACATTATAAAAAAAATTAAATTATTTAATTATAAAATTATTTAATTATAATATATTAATGTTATAGATAAGTATAAATGAATAATAATACTATAGATAAATATATTTAGTCATAAAATTAATTATTAAATTAGTTAATTAAACATATTAATGCTATAGATAAGTATAAATAAATATTAATACTATAGATTGATATATTTAGCTATAAAATTAATTAATTCTTAAATTAATTAAAATATATTAATGCTATAGATAAGTATAAATAAAAATTAAAACTATAGATACGTATAAATAAATATTAATAGTATACATTAATATATTTAGTTATAAAATTAATTAATTCTTAAATTAATTAATTATCGAAATTAATACTATAGATAAATATAAATAAATATTAATACTATAGATAAATATTAATACTATAGATAAATATAAATAAATATTAATACTATAGATAAATATAAATAAATATTAATTCAGGTGGAATTACAATTCTCCCTGAGTCAGTCCCAAGCCCCTGGGGTTTATTGATGGCCATCAGAGGATTACCCAAGTGCAAGGGGGATTTTTGCATGTTTATTGTGCAGGCACACGCTCCTCTCACGGGGTGACAGGGTGGTGACAAATAGCAGATATTAAACACACAGTGCAGCTGCAGGATCCATCCATCTCCTCCGGGAAATTGGCTGTGTCAGGGAGGGGAAAGGCAGGGCTGGGGAGGGACAAGGTCTCCAACCCTGCTGATCCACGGGGATGCTCTCTGTGGGTGTGGGGATCCATAAAATCAGAGAGGTTGGGAAAGCTGCAAAAGGCCCCAGAGACAGCAGAACTGTGGTTGGAGCTGAGAACAGCCATGAGATTGGTCAGCAGAAAAATTATTTAAAAAGTCGAAAAGGAAGGACAAATAGAACAATGGTCTGTGTGTTAACACTTGTCTAGAATAACTCCCTAAGCTACAGAAAGGTTTATCAGTGAGATATTGGGAAGTTCTAAGCTCAATAATGGAGCTCTGTGCATTGTGTTTGAAGGCTCACAAGCAGGTGTTGTATTTGAAATAAGCCAGCATTGTTTAACCAAAGGTACCTGTGCTTGTAGTGGTTGGATGGAACCACTGTCAATGTGCTTTTGCTTTGTGTGATTGGGCAAAAAACTTTTAAAGTGAGTTGTGATATTGAGTTCTGTGTCTGCTGCCTGGGATGTGAGCTGCTGGCATCTTCCCATTGTCATACCCATGGAATGAGACTGATGCTGGAAAATCAAACAGCTCGAGGCAGTTCCCAGCAGTCCTGTCCTGTTGGTGATTTGTACACAGACCCCAGCCAGTGATAAAAGGGACTCAGGGCTGCTGGAGAGCCTGGCTGGGATGTGATTCCCAAAGGGGAGTGCAGGAACAGCCTCAGTCATGGATGGGATAATTCAGGTTAGGAGAGAGCTGGCTGGCCAAGCTCTGCCTCCCTGTCTCCATCCTTTCCTGCTTTCCTAGAACATCCCTTCCAATACATTTCCCAGGTATTTCAGCTGGTTTATCATCTTGCATTGCCTTTTCTCCCTGTTTATTTCCTGCATTTCCAGCACACATCCATCAGAAGCCTGTGGAAACCAAAAGCAGGTCAGTGGGACAAATTAATTCTCTGTGTCCTCTGTGCTCAGACTTTATGACAAGTGGCTAATCATCTTTGATTCCTCTGCTGCTGCTGGTAATGACATTAGCCACGATTAACTCATTTAGCTCATCTGTGGATTTAATATCCAATTCACCAGCACATCAGAAGGGAGCAGCTGAGATGCTCAGGAAGCAATAACCCCTTTTCCATGCGCTTGCACTTTGTTCACAGCTGCTCAGAACGACCTTTTGGAGTTAATTGATCAGCTGGGACAACCTGTGAGGCCTGGGTCACCGAGCTCCTGCCCTGAGCTGCTCCTGAGTGGTGGCAATTAAAGATTTCCAGGGCAGGGCAGGCGGAGGGAGGGGCTGTGTGGGCTCAGGGAAGTGGGGAGCAGCATGATGCTCATCCCTCCCAGGCACCTGGGCTCCCCCAGACCCTAAAACCTCTCATTTCTCCTTGGTCCCCAGCCCCTCAGGCTGCTCCTGGGTGTCTCAGAAGGGCTGGGATGTGCTGGGATGTGCTGGGATGTGCTGGGATGTGCAGATTGCCCCATGAGGGAGCAGAGCTGAGCCCATTCCAGCTCCCCAAAAGGCCCCATTGTATCTGCTGTACATGAGGAGCTATAAATACCCTCCCTGCTGGCTGCAAGCTCTTTTCCCTCTCTGCATTTTTAATTCTGGTGGCAGCTGTGGTGTTCTTAGGCTCGGTGGGGAGATCTGCCTGACTGGGGTGTGCTGAGTGCCCCCAGGCCAGGGACACAGCCCAGAACAGGGTCAGTGCTGGGTTTTGTCAGGAGAAGGGTTTGGAAAGGCAGAAGGAATGGGACATTCAACTGGAACAACCTGGGCTGGGGGAAGGTGTCCCTGAAAGGCAGGGGGTGAGACAGGAGCATCTTCAAGGTCATTTTCAACCCAAACCATTCTGGGATTCCATGATCCTGTGATCCATCCAAGCTGCCTCTCCCACACTTGTCACTGATTGATTAATTTATTCCTTGGTCTGGTTGTTTAGCCTGCAGGAAAGGGGGATCAGGGGGAAATTGTGGCTCTGCACAGCTCCTGCCAGGAGGGGACAGCCCCAGGTCGGGCTGTGCTCCAGGGAACAGGGACAGGAGCAGAGGGAACGGCCTCAGGCTGGGCCAGGGCAGCTCAGGGTGGGCACAGCAGGAATTGCCCCATGGAAAGGGAGCTCAGGGATTGGAAATGCCCGGGGAGGGTTGGAGTGCCCATCCCTGGAGGTGCCCAGGGAATTCCTGGAGGTGGCACTGAGAGCTCTGGGCTGGGACAAGGTGGGGATCAGGGTGGACTTGATGGCCTTGGAGCTCTTTCCCAACCTAATGTTTCTGGGATTCTGACTGAAATGGGCACACACAGCACCTACTGAATGGGGGGGAGGCTGGATTTCCTCCTGGGATTAACAAAAGATTCCCAGATCCTGGGTTTTCCCTGATCTTCTGGCCCAGCCAGGACAGGCAGGAGCTGCCTCCAAGGAGAAAGGAAGGACCCCAGTGGGGACTGGCAGGGAGAGCCCCACAAACCTCTGTGGGTCACAGCAGTGACAGGAGCTGTGTGGGAATGTGGTTAACACAGGTATCTTTCATAATTAAGAACGTCAATTCAATTCTTGAAGATCAGGTGGAAATATCAAACAGCATTAACTGGAACATTTCCAGCTGGTGTGTGCCATGGCCTTGTGACGAGTGGGTTAATTACCCCTCATTAAATAGACCTGACATTGATAGCAGTATCTGTCATTTCACTTTGGCAAAGGTGGTGGCAGTTTATTGTTTTCCCAGATTTCCTGTCCCACTGCTGGCAGCCCCAGGCCCAGCAGCATCCCTGGGCAGGAGCTCTGCTGTGCCAGCCTGGCTGTGTCTGCTCATCAGCCCTTGGCTTTGGTAATTACATCATTTATTGCCACATGAAAACAGGATAACAATGGAAATCACGGGGCAGGAATGTGCCTGGCCAGGGGGAGGGTGTTCATTTTACTGTGTGGGCTTGGACAGGATCAGTCCCTGCAGCATTTTCTCTGTTTGTTCTGCCCCTGCTGAAGTCACTTATGAAGTGCTGGCTGTCCCTGCTAAGGCACTGCCTGAAGGTCACCAGCAGCACTGCAGGGCCTGAGTTCATGGCAGGAATAAACACCCTTCAGCCTTGGAATAAATCTCCTTTATTCCATGTGCTCTGAATGCAGCCACTTCCCTTTGGCTGCAATCTGCAATTTGTATGCCAGTGTTTTCACTGCTGGGAGAATCAATACACCTGGACAAGGCTGGAAACCAGCAGGACCCAGTGCTGGCCACAGGAGAAGGCTGGGATTTATTCACAGGGTGAACTCCCAAGTTTTATCCTGCAAATTAAATTGTGTGGAAGAGCTGAGGGGAAGGAGGAGAGAACAGCCCTGAGCCACATTCTGGGACACAAAGATCTGCTGTCAGGCCCAGCAGATCCTGTCTACCATCATCATCACCATCCCATCCCATGCATCCCCTCCCATCCCATTGAGTCCATCTCATCCATTCCATCCCATCCCAATGGATCCCATCCCAATGGATCCCATCCCATTATCCCACCCCATCACAATGGATCCCATCCCATCCCATCCCATCCCATCCCATGGACATCTTCCACAGACCAGGTTGCCCCAAGCCCCAATGTCCAGCCTGACCTGAATTTCTCCTGATATCCCACCTGAACCTGCCCTGCCAGGGGGTGGCACTGGATGGGATTTAAGGTCCCTCCCAACCCAAACCATTCCACGATTCTGTGAAATTCCTTCTCTGAAGGTGTCAGCACAGGCTCCCAGCACCTGGAAGTGTTCAGCACCCAATTTTGGGAAGTTGGATGTAGCATTTCATGGTGTGGTTTAGTGGGAATGGTGGGATTTGGCTGAAGGTTGAACTCCAGGTTTTATCTTGGTCTTGCCCAACTTTAATGGCTCAGTGATCCCAGCCTGGCCCACGCTGGGAACAACCTGCCTGGCCTTCCTCCAGCCCAGGGCTGAGCATCAGTTTGGAGATCTGGAGATCTGTGACCTTCAGGCACCTCTGTCAAGGTGTGCAGCCTCCATTGGAAATGTCCCCAGAGTGTCCCCATGGCCATTTGTGAGAAGCATTTTTTGGATTCCACCTTTTTGCTTTTCACCATTTTGGTTTTCCTCTTTTTGGTTTCTACCTTTTTGGTTTCCCCTTTTCAGATTCCACCTTTTTGGATTTCCCCTTTTTGGTTTTCCACTTTTTGGTTTTAACCTTTTTGGATTCCGCCTTTTTTGGTTTTCCCCTGTTTGTATTTCCGCCTTTTTGGATTTCAGCTTTTTGGATTCCGCCTTTTTTGGTTTTCCCCTGTTTGTATTTCCGCCTTTTTGGATTTCAGCTTTTTGGATTCCGCCTTTTTGGATTCCGCCTTTTTTGGTTTTCCCCTTTTTGGATTCCTGCCTTTTTTGGTTTTCCGCTTTTTGGTTTTCCGCCTTTTTGGATTTCAGCTTTTTGGATTCCTGCCTTTTTTGGTTTTCAGCTTTTTGGTTTTCCCCTTTCTGGTTTCCATCTTTTTGGGTTTCCCCTTTTTGGATTTCCCCTTTTTCGTTTTCAGCTTTTTGGATTTCCCCTTTTTGGTTTTCCCTTTTTTGGATTCTGCCTTTTTGGACTGCACCTTTTTTGTTTTCAGTTTTGTGGTTTTCCCCTTTTTGGTTTTCAGCTGCCCACCGCCCAGCGACCCCAAGGTGATCCATCCCCTGTGGTTCTGCTGCTGGAAACCTTCAAAAACTTCCCCTGGAAAGCTTTTATTGCAGGACCATGCTGGGCACAAAGAGCAGGGCAGGGCTGGGGGCTGCTCACCCCCTTGGCACGACGGAGGGAGGAACAGCCCCAAGGCAGAGGGAACACTTTTAATAAAGAGCAAATCACCTGTTGGAGATGAAACAGAAACATCCCCAGCCCGGGGATTGAATTGTGAGCCAACCACCAAAGAAAGGCCGTTAATTCTGTCCCAGCTCATAACAGAAAGTTTCCCCGTGTATGAAAGCTTTAATAAAATCACCCATAAACTCGATGTGTTCACAGCAGCGCAGGAAATGACAATTATCTCCCGCTCGCTGCAGAACAGGTAATGCCGTGCGCAGCAAAAATGTCACCGCCCGCAGAGCTGCCCAGCCCCGGGGCATCATTAGCGTGCATTAGCCTAATTGGCTGGGCTCTAATTAACGCGGAGCCGGGCCCGCCTCGGCGAGGGGTCGGGGCGCGCAGAGTGGGGTTTAAGCGCGGTTTGAGCCGGGTTGCAGCGGGGTTTAAGTGGGCATTAAGTGGGTATTAAGCCGGGTTGCAGCGGGATTTAAGTGGGCTTTAAGCTGGGTCGCAGCGGGGTTTAAGCGCTGTTTAAGCCGGGTCGTAGTGGGGTCATAGCGGGTTTAAGTCGGGCCGCAGTGGGCTTTAAGCGGGGTTTAAACGCGGTTTAAGCAGGATCACTGGAGGGTTTAAACACGGTTTAAACCGGGTCGCATCGGGCTTTAAACCAGATCTCAGCGGGGTTAAACGCGGTGTAAGCCGGGTCGCAGTGGGCTTTAAGCGGGGCTTAAGCGCGATTTAAACCAGGTTACAGAGGGGTTTAAGCGAGGTTTAAACCAGGGCACAGTGGACTTTAATCAAGGTTTAAATCGGGTCGCAGCGGGCTTTAAACGGGATTTAAATCGCGTCACAGAGGGCTTTAAACCAGGTCGTAGCGGGGCTGAGGCGTGGTTTAAACCGATTTACAGCGGGGTTTAAACCAGATCGCAGTGGGGTTTAAGTGAGGTTTAAACCAGGTCGCAGCGCGGTTTAAGCTGGTTTACAGCGGGGTTTAAGCGGGGTTTAAACCAGGTCGCAGTGGGGTTTAGCGCGGTTTAAACCAGGTCACAACGCGGTTTAAGCTGGTTTACAGCGGGGTTTAAGCGGGGTTTAAACCAGGTCGCAGTGGGGTTTAAGTGCTGTTTAAGCTGGTTTACAGCGGGGTTTAAGCGCGGTTTAAACCAGGTCGCAGCGGGGTTTAAGCGCGGTTTAAGCCAGGTCACAGCGCGGTTTAAGCTGGTTTACAGCGGGGTTTAAGCGCAGTTTAAGCTGGTTTACAGCGGGGTTTAAGCGCGGTTTAAACCAGGTCGCAGCGGGTTCAGCCGAGCCCGGGCGCGGTCCCCCGGTGTCCCCGGACCGTCCCGCGTGTCCCGCCCGGGGATGGGGTCAGGGCGCGCATCCCAGCCCGGGCTCGCTCTGCCCGGGGGATTTTCGCTCCCTTTGCCGTTTCCCGGCCGTTCCCGGGCAGCTGCCCTGTCCCTGCCGCTCTCTAGGGGGGGATCTTGGCTTGGCCATCGGAGCCCGGCTCGGGATTCTCATTCTGAGCGAGCAGAACTCGGCTGCTGAATTTTCAGCTGCTCTGTCGGGTCTGTAGCTCTCCTCTGGGACACGCAGAGCTCCTTCTGTCAGGAAGATTAATCCACAAACACCACAGGTTTATGCCCAGAAATAAGACAGAAAACTCCTTTTTTACTTTATCTGAATAAAGGGAGAGGCCATGGGGCAGAAATCCCTGCCCTGGGATCTCTCAAGTTTTTGGAGGACTCAGCCTCCTTTTTATCCCAATTTCCAGCCACATTTCCCTTCTCTCTTCCCCCATTTCTGAGGTACTTGAGAGGTTCAGACTTCCCAAAACACCTGATACCAGAGACTTCCCTCTGATGTATAACCCTCCCTTTTAATTTTTAATTCTTATGGAATTTGGGGTTTTCCCCATTGTTTCTTTCATCTTTCAATGTCCAATTTAATTTATCAGCAACCCTAAAGTTTATTTGTTAAAGCAAATATTTTCCCATTCATCAATCAGTGGAATATTTCCCATTGTTTCATTTATCTCTCAGCGCTGGTTTTATCCACCAGCAGACCCACAGCTGGTTTGGAAAGACAAATCCCCCATTCCTCTCCCTTCTGACAGGAATTTCCGTGCCTGGGCTCTCACCACCTCCCCTGTTTGCTTTGTGTTATTCAGTGCCTGGTGAGAATGACAACACTTGAAAGGAGATTTGCCTAACAAACTAATGAAAAGTAAACGAGAGCATCACCAAGGAGCGTGAGCAGCCAAAATCAGGGGCTGATTTCAGCAGCTCTGCCTCAACATCCTCCCACAGGGATGCTCCAGCACCCCCTGCCCCCAGGAGGGCTCAAACCCTCCCAAATTGAGCTGTTCCAGTGTTACCACGTCATCCTCAGCAAATGTTGTTGCTAAAGATAAATCCCTCTCTGAGCAGCACCGGGGCTCTGTTTTCCTTGCAGGGAGATGGCAGCTGAGATTGGCAGGGCCAGCAGGATTGAGCATCCCTGTGGAATGGAATTCCCTGCCAGCCAGAGCAGAGAGAAATGAGATCCCAGGGGTGGGAGGGCAGTGCTCCTGCACGAGGGTTCTCTCCACTGCAGCCAGGCACTCACCGGGGCAGCAGCTGAACCCTGAGTGTTGTCAGAAGATGAATTTTAAACCAACCAAACTCACGGGCACACAACGAGCTGCCCTAAACCTGGCAGGCACAGCTCTGATAAAACCAAACAGGGAGGGATAAAAAGGCCAAAAGGATGGGCAGCAACACAGGGCAGGTCTCTGGCCTTTTGTTTGGGGTCCACGTGGAAATTTGGATGAAAAGTGAAGATTGTGTTAGGGAATGCTTTAATCCTTTTATCACGAGGGAGCACTGCAAGGTGTCTTGCTCTTCACTTGAAAGCAGACGTTCAGCTGGGAAGGAGCATTCTGTAAAAAATGCTTTAGAACAATGCGGATTCAGGGGCAAATCTGTTCACATCTCTGCTGAAACATCTTCAAGGCCTCCTCTCAAGGGCTGAAAATGTCTTGCAGAGGGATCTGTTCCAGGTGAATGTTAGCAGAGGCTGTTGAGTGGCTCGTGGCAGCCTGGCTGAGCTGTGTGGGGAGTGATTCTGCTCTCATCCCCTGGCTGAGCTGTGTGGGGAGTGATTCTGCTCTCATCCCCTGGCTGAGCTCTGTGGGGAGTGATTCTGCTCTCATCCCCTGGCTGAGCTCTGTGGGGAGTGATTCTGCTCTCTTTCCCTGGCTGAGCTCTATGGGGAGTGATTCTGCTCTCATCCCCTGGCTGAGCTGTGTGGGGAGGGTTTTTCCTCCCATCACTCTGACCTGCAGCCCCTGCACAGCACCCAGGGGCATTTCTCACCCAGGAAGGGGAAAATCTCTGTGGGGAAGGAAGAAAAGCAGTGGAGCTGTGAGTCGGGGTCTGTGAGAGTGTGCCAGGGGTTCTGGGGGCTTTCCAAAGGTCCTGGCAGCTGCAGGAGGGGGATTTGGGTGTGGGATTTGGGTCCTGCAGGATAGGGGTACAGAGGGGAGTCAGGGGAAGCAAGGCAGCACAGCAGAGAAATGAGCTGAGAGAAGTGGGATAGAGGGGCAGGAGCCAGGTCTGGGCACAGCTCTGATGGGTGAGGAGTTTTCTGTTGGATCTCAGAGGGAAACTCTGCTTGGAATGGTCCTCAGCACAGGAGAAAGGGTGTGCTCTTCAAAGGAACCCTTCCCTTGGGAATATTGCCTTGGTTTTGCAGAGCAACTCTGGGAAAAAAAAAACTTCCTTTCCTTTTCCCTTTCCTTTTCCCTTTCCTTTTCCCTTTCCTTTTCCCTTTCCTTTTCCCTTTCCTTTTCCCTTTCCTTTTCCCTTTCCTTTTCCCTTTCCTTTTCCCTTTCCTTTTCCCTTTCCTTTTCCCTTTCCTTTTCCCTTTCCTTTTCCCTTTCCTTTTCCCTTTCCCTTTCCCTTTCCTTTTCCCTTTCCTTCCCCCCCCCCCTTTTCCCTTTTTTACTTTTTCCCTTCCTGCTTTTGCAAAGCCCCTTTGCCTCCATCTCATTTCCCTTCTATTTTCCCTTCCTCTCTCACCTCTCCTGCACTCCCTGCCCTGTCTCTGCTGGCCCCAGCTGGGATGGCTGCCCTGGGTTCCAAACCCATCCCTGTTCCCTGCAATCCCCAGGATCCCAAACCCATCCCTGCAATCCCCAGGATCCCAAACCCACCCCTGCAATCCCCAGGATCCCAAACCCACCCCTGCAATCCCCAGGATCCCAAATTCATTCCTGAAATCCCCAGGATCCCAAACCCACCCCTGCAATCCCCAGTATCCCAAACCCTTCTCTACAATCCCCAGGATCCCAAACCCATTCCTGCAATCCCCAGGATCCCAAATTCATTCCTGAAATCCCCAGGATCCCAAACCCACCCCTGCAATCCCCAGGATCCCAAACCCATCCCTGCCCATCCCCAGGATCCCAAACCCATCCCTGCAATCCCCAGGATCCCAAACACATCCCTGCCCATCCCCAGGATCCCAAACCCTTCTCTACAATCCCCAGGATCCCAAACCCATCCCTGCAATCCCCAGGATCCCAAACCCACCCCTGCAATCCCCAGGATCCCAAACCCATCTCTGAAATCCCCAGGGTCCCAAACCCATCCCTGCAATCCTGAGGATCCCAAACCCACCCCTGCAATCCCCAGGGATGCAAGGTGGCCTCTGGGAGTGCAGGGCAGACAGTGATGGGAGAGGAAGGGGCTGGGGTGTCTCATTTGAGGTGGAGGAGGAGGAGGAGGAAATGCAGCACCTCAGTCCAAGGATTCTTCATTTCCTTCATGTTTAGCCCCATTTCCATGCAGGGAAGAGATCACAATCCCCTAGAAATCCCCTAGAAATTCCCCCTTCGTATTCCTGGAGGGTCTGGGCTGCCCTGGGGCCTCAGGGGAGAGCCTCAGCTCCTTGCCAGGGTCATTCCTTCCTCCAGCAGTGTTTGTATGGCCGGAGCTGCTCCCTGAGCTTCTCCAGCGACTGCAGGGGGAGCCTTGGCACCAAAATTGGGCTGGGCAGCTCCAAGGCAGGGTAAAAAATGCCCATTCTGATGGAAATACGGGAATCAAGCCCCACATGGGGGTTTGGAAATCCAAGGGTCACTGTCTGGTGGGGGCTGCTCAGAGTGGAGCTGCTCCCAGCACAGAGCTGGGCACCTTTTCCAGTTTACCCAGAAATTCAACTCAGAACAACTTCAGCTAAGCCCAGCTTAAGCTTTCAAGCCCTGGGGAGGGGGTGTGGATGGGTGGGGGGCACCAGGCTGTTTGAATTCAGATTCCAAGACCCCCCAGGCTGAGGGATGATTTAGGGGGGAATTCTGAGTGGGAGCCACGAGGAGTGGGAGCAGCCCCTCACCAGGATTCCTGGTTCCAAGGAATTCTGTCATTGTGGAGCCAGTTCCTTGTGCTGGCCCAGTAGGGGAGAGCCTGGACTGAAGCTCCCAGAAGCAGCAAGCCCAGCCTGTGCTTTAGATCCCAGCTGGTTTCCATCAGCAGAGTTTATTCATTTTGGGCTCAGCAGAGAGATGCAGAACAAGCGAGTGAAGCTGCAGAAATCAGTTTGGTTTCTGAATAAAGCTGTATTTTAATGAAGAGACAAATTCAACGCTGCAAAACACCAAGTGAGAAGAGTTTCTGCTGCAAACTTTCATGCTGAGCAGCTTCTGTTTTCTTCAGGCCACATCTTCCTTGGGAAGAACAAGGCTGGAAATCAGGCTCCAGCTTTGGAAGGGTTTTCCAGGCTGGCTCAGCCCCCCTGTGGGAGCTGTGCTCTCTCCTCAAACCCTTCCTGAGCACTCCCTTGGCAAGGACAAGGTGAAGGTGCTGAACTCAGTCCTAAAGGTTTCCTGCTGGCTTTGGAGCCCTGCTCGGCTTCTGCAGCACTCAGGACACAAACCCTTCCCTGTGATCCTGGGGCTCCAAGCAGCTCCAGAGCCAGGAACCAGCTGAGAGTGACTCTGGGTCCATCCACAATGGGGCTGCCCAGATCAAACCAGCACAGGAGAAGCCTCAGCCCTTGAGGGCACAACTCTGAGATTTTCCTCCCTTCCCTGGAGCAACAACATCTCCAAGGTCACCTTGCAGCAGAGTGGTGCCACACAGACTGCAGGAAGTGATGATTTGGGTATAAAACTGGCTGGAAGACTGAATTTAAAGGATTGCAACCCCTCCTGCACAGCCCAGCTTGAGGCTGTGTCCCTGCAGAGTCCCTTGGGCTGAAACAGGTGCCAGCTCTGCTCAAAGTAGGCAGGGACAGCTGGGAGAAAAGGGTGGGGAGAAGGGGATGGAGAGGAGAGTAGGGGATGGGGAACTGGGGATGGACAGAAGAAGACAGAGAGCAGAGGACGGGATGAGGAGCAGGGGAATGAATAACAGAGGATGGGCAGCAGAGGAGAGGATGCATGGCAGGGGATGGGGAGCAGAGGATGAGGAGAATAGAGGATGGGGAGCAGGGCATGGGGAGGAGAGGATGAGGATGGGGAACAAAGGATGGGGAAGATGGGGATGGGGAGGAGAGGATGGAGAGAAGGGGATGGGGAGAAGAGGAGCGGGATGGGAGGAGAAGATGGGGAGCAGAGCACAGGATGAGGAACAGGGGATGGGGAGCAAAGCAGGGGATGGAGAGTGGAAGATGCAGGGCAGAGGATGCAGGGAAGGGGATGAGGAGGAGAGGATGCAGGGCAGGGGATGGGGAGCAGAGGACATGGAGAATAGAGGATGGGGAGCAGAGAATGGGGGAGAAGGAGATGGGAAGCAAAGCAGGGGATGGGGAGCAGAGGATGAGGATGGGGAGAAGGGGATGGGGAAGAGAGGATGCAGAGCAGAGGAACAGAGGATGGAGAGGAGATGCAGAGAAGAGGACGGGGAGTAGAGGAGAAGATGGGGAGCAAAGCAGGGGATGGAGAGCAGAGCAGGGCATGGGGAGCAGAAGATGCAGGGCAGAGGATGAGGAGCAGGGAATGCAGAGCAGAGGACAGAGAGAAGAGGACAGGATGAGGATGCAGAGCAGAGGATGGGGAGCAGGGAATGAAGAGCAGGGCATGGGGAGCAGAGGATGCAGGGCAGAGGATGCACAGCCCCCTCCTGCTGCCCAGGCCTGCTCTAAAGGAGCTGAACTGAATGTGAATCTGTGTCCCACCGAGCCCTGGCCTTCCTTTCATCCTCACCCCTGCAGAGGGCCAGGCCCTGCTGTCCTACTTGAGCAGCTCTGCAAAAGCTCCTCAGGAGCTCCTGGGGCTCTGCCCTCCACCCCTGAGCCCCTGAACCTCCTGTCCTGCTGTGTCCCATCCGTGGGGACAGGGACAGAGCTGTCCCTGTGCTCTGTGCAGGGCTGTGCTGCCTGGAAAAAGGGAATTTTCTCATCTGGGGGCAGCTCTGGGCTGTGGCTGCACCAGCAGGGCTCAGGGAGGGGCTCAGGGGCCCCTCTGCCTGCACAGGAACCTGCCCTGGCTGCCCCAGGAGGGGATGGAGCTGCTCCCTGGCACAGACACGGTTTATGGAAAATCCTTTCCTTGGGATTTTCCTCCTGAGAAGCTGGGAGAGGCTCCTGCTGCTCCTCAGGGAGCTGTGGGATGGATGGAGCTGGTTTTGGATGTGCTGTGCAAAGCAGGAATCTCCCTAAATGTGTGAGAAAATGAGAATTTCCCAGTGAGGGGCAGCCAGCCTGGAAGGAAAGGTGGGATCTCTCTCCATCCTTGGCTGCTGAAACCCCAGACCTGAGCAGCCTCCCCTGTCCCTGCTGGCATCCCCTCCTGAGCAGGGCTTGCTCTGGACACCCCTGGCAGCCCATCCTGGCACGAATGACCCCATGGATCTTGCAGGAATCCTTAAAATTAGAGGGTTTTAAGAAAGTTAGGAAAAAGGCAGGCCTCTGACAGCAAAGACAGTGAGATGCTAAAGCAGCAGAAAAATCAGTAATGTAGATGTGAGAAATAGAACAATAGGCCTATGTTAGGTGCTGCCTTAGGTGGTAACAAGTTTACTTAATGTATATCTTTAGAAGGTTAAAAATGAACAGAGCTCTGTGCCTTGTTTCTTATGAACAAGCTGTTGTGTTTGAATGTAGGCCAGGATTGTTTTAACCAAAGCTCCGTGTGCTTTAAGTGATTGGATAGAAGTATTGTCAGTATCCTTGTGATTTATTTGTGATTGGCTGAAACGCAGATGGAAATGGCTTTATGATATGGAAATGGCTTTATGATATGGAAATGGCTTTATGATATGGAAATGGCTTTATGATATGCTGTAACACTACGTCTCTCTGGCATTCTGCTTGATTCAGTGAGTTGGTTGCATCTCTTGTCTCCATTGTTGTAACAATGTGCTGAGACTGATGCTGAATAAACCTCTCAGACCCTGATCAGAGTGTCCTGTCCTGTTCGTGCTGTGCACAGCTGTGCCAGGGCAGCTCTGTGATTCCCAGGCTGTCCAGGGAGAGGAATGATGCTGGAGATGTGATCCCAGCAGGGCTGAGGCCACTGCCCAGGGAGGAATTGCTTCCTTGGCCTCCCAGCCCAGCTTTGCACTTCATCTGCACCTTGGCTGCAGGAGATGCAAAGGAACTGATTCATCCTTAGGGGAAATTCAATTAAGCAGCAGCCCTGGGCTGTGAATATTTAAAGGGCTGGAGATGTGCTGTGAAGGGCACTGGTTGGGCAGCTGTGCAGAAAATCCCGTGTAAGTCTTTAATAAAACTTCATGAGGCAAAGAGCAACAGAGCAGCAAGGGGAGGGAGAGAGAGGGAGAGAGAGAGATAAAGAGAGCTGCTCTGTGGCAGGAGGGGGAGCAGGGCTGTGACACACCTGGATGGGACACTGGGACACTGTGACACACCTGGATGGGGCACTGGGACACACCTGGATGGGACAATGGGACACTGTGACACACCTGGGATGGGACACTGGGACACACCTGGATGGGACAATGAGACACTGGGACACACCTGGGGCTCCTGGACACTGGGGCACTGGGACACACCTGGATGGGACACTGGGACACTGTCACAAACCTGGGATGGGACACTGGGACACACCTGGGGCTCTCTGGACACTGGGACACACCTGGAATGGGACGCTGTGACACACCTGGATTGGACACTGTGACACTGTGACACACCTGGATGGGACACTGGGACACACCTGGGGTGGGACACACCTGGAAGGGACATTGTGACAGTGACACACCTGGGATGGGACACTGGGACACTGTGACATACCTGGGAGGGGACACTGGGACACCCCTGGATGGGACACTGTGACACTGGGACACCCCTGGATGGGACACTATGACACATCTGGATTGGACACTGTGACACTGTGACACACGTGGGATGGGACACTGGGACACTGTGACACACCTGGATGGGACACTGGGACACACCTGGATGGGACACTGGGACACACCTGGATGGGCACTGTGCCAGTGCCACCCCTGGGGCTCCTGGGCACTGTGACACACCTGGAAGGGACACTGTTACACACCTGGGCTGGGACACTGTGACACTGGGACACACCTGGATGGGCACTGTGCCAGTGCCACCCCTGGGGCTCCTGGGCACTGTTACACACCTGGGCTGGGACACTGTGACACTGGGACACACCTGGATGGGCACTGTGCCAGTGCCACCCCTGGGGCTCCTGGGCACCCTGAGCTGCCCCAGGTGCCCAGCAGAGCAGGGATGTGAGCCAGGGCTCCCAGCAGGAGCAGATTCCTGCAGAGCCAGCTCTGCATGGAGAGCAGGGGTCTCACAGCTCCAATTTTGGTGGTTTTGGGCTGTACCTGAGCTAACACCTGGTGCTGTGTGGGGTCAGGGACAGGACGGGGTCCAGACTGGGGGATCCTGAGCCCTTCAGCAGAGCCATGGCCAATCCCTCACCCTGCTGCAGCCCAGGGGGACCTCCAGCCCCAAACTCTGCTGGACACGGTGCCTGGAGAGGCTCCTGGGGCAGAGGCTGGACAGAGCTAAAGGAATAAAGTGGGGATTTATTAAAAGGCCTCAAAAATCCACCTTGGGCAGTGCAAGAGCCCAGCCAGGGCTGCACCCAGGATGGACTCAGAGTCAGGAGTTTTCACCCTTTTGTGAGTTCTGCTCCATTCCCACACTGGGTTCAGTGTCCTGCCTCCCTCCTGAGGCTTTGCTCCATCCTGGGCTCCCAGCACAGCCCCATTCTGTGGATAGTTTTTTACTGAGACACAGTCCATGAGAAAAATAATGTGAGAAAGTATCTGAGAAAAGAACAGCTGGCTAATTCAAGGCCATGGTTTCCTTGAGCAAGAAGTTGTTTGGTAAATTATGTGATAACAGGAAGTAAAAAAAAAGCCACAAACATCTTGAGAAAAAGTGAGATTGACTTTTTATAACTGACCAATAGTGAGCTATAATTTTGCAATATGCATGAACCTTATTATTGTAATTATAAAAATGTTCCTGTTAATCAATAGAGTCGAAATTTGTCTGCATTAGAAGATGAGCAAGTCTCCCGTCTACCTTGTCACCATTCCGTGCCCAGATGAGATCTGCTGTCAGTGAGCAGGATTCCATCACGCTCCCACAGCACAGCTGTCTGCTGGAATGCTCATCCCAGCAATCCCAGGCTCGGAATTTGACATGACAAAGTTCAAATTAGCTGTCTTGTTCCTTCCTGGGCATGCCATGGTGCATGAAGCTCTGCCTGTGCTCAGCCAGACCCGCTGGTAGATGTCCCTGTCAAAGCCTAACTTTGGAGAAGAATCCTTTGGGATGAAAGGCACTGAATAATATCATTATTATGAATCTGCTCCTGAAATGAAGATCAGGTGCTCCAGCACTTTGGAGAATTCTCTGCATTGGCCTTTGAAGAATCATCTCCAGGGCAAATCCTCCTCCAGCTGGAATCCAGGATTTCACACACGAGCGCTGCCCTTTGCAGGGGGAAGGAATGTCTAGGAAATGGACCTTGAAGCAATAAGTAAATGCAGCAGTTTCTCCTGGTGTGCAGCTGCTGAAGCAGTGAAAGACAGAGAAATATGAAGGACAGGCTGCTGTAACATATGAGCTCTGTCAACAAAAGAAATGTCATGTCAGCCTTGGATGAACAGCCTCAAATCAACAGCGGACACTGGATTGACTCAGCTGCTGTCAGGGTGTCCTATTAGGAGATGGATGACTTCAGAGGGAGAATTTCTCAATCCATTTATATGAAGAATTTGCCTCTAAATTCAAAAGGAGGTTCTCAGCAGAATTGCTTTAGAATTTATGACCCAGCATCTGTATCTCTTTTGTTTCCCTGGCGAGGAGGAGGCAGGAAGGTGAAATATCCCCAGAGTGGCTCTGGCCTGGCTCTCCTGGCCAGACCCTCCTCATCCCCACCACTCTTCCCTGTCCCTGTCCCTGTCCCTTCCTCTGCTGCAGCCCATCCAGCCCAGGGCTGACCGTAATTCCCTTTATGGCTTTGGCTCCCCACTGCCCTGGCCTGAGACTTTGGGAGATGCCAATCTTTTGCCCACGATGGTTTTTCTGCCCCAAAGCTGCAGCCAGGAGAAAATAATTTGCACTGGCACACTGGGAATGAGGATGGGGAAGTGCCACCTCTCTCTGACCCCTTGGATTTTCGCTTTTTAAAAATTTTTTCCAAGACCTCAGGCCACCAGATTGGTGTTCCACTCTTCCACTGGTGAAATTCAGCAGCAGCTAAAGGAAACAAGCTGAGTTTGTCTAAAATCTGAGCTCATGCCTAAACCTGTGATGGTGTTTGCAGGGGTCTGAGGATGAGGGAAGAGATGAGGATCTGACTCCATGTTTCAGAAGGCTGATTTATTATTTTATGCTATAGATTACATTAAAACTATACTAAAAGAATAGAAGAAAGGATTTCATCAGAAGGCTGGCTAAGAATAGAAAAAGAAATGACAACAAAATCTTGTGACTGACTGAGACAGTCTGGACAGCTGGGCTGTGATTGGCCATTAATTAGAAACAACCACATGAGACCAATCACAGATACACCTGTTGCATAATAATTGTTTACATTTTGTTCCTGAGGCTTCTGAGCTTCTCAGGAGAGAAAATCCTAAGGAAAGGATTTTTCATAAAAGATGTCTGTGACATAAACCTGGGCACCAGTGGCCTTCCTCCATCCTTATTTAAATCCCTTGAGATCTGGGTTTGGAGCAGCTGAGGGAATCACCCAGAGCTGTGTGCAGGCTCATTCCTGCCCTGTGCCCCCAACATCTCCCAGCTGGGCAGGACAGGCCCAGGGGTGCCTGAGCAGCCCAGGGAGACCTTGGTTGGTGTCCTTGGCACGGGCTGGGGTGGCTGCAGTGCCTGGGTTATTCCTGTCCATGGGATAATTGGTGCTCCCTGGGCCCAGGAGGGTCCTTCAGCAGCTGAGTGCAGCCCAGAGGGGCGGGCAGGAGGGCACTGGAGAGGCACACCTGGGCTTTTGACCTTGCCAGGGGATACTGCAAGTGCTGGTGAGTGGAAGCACTCCAAAGGGCAGCTCTTGTCCCTCCTTTCCCAGCCCATTCATTCCCATTCCCTTTTTGCCAGCTGCAGCCTCAGCACAGCCTGCTCTGGTCACACCACAGCTCTCCATGCCCTGACCTCCCTTGGTTTTGGGAAATCAGAGCTCAGCTGGGCTTCCACAGCTTGGGAAACTTCTGCTGCGGGTGAATTTCCTACAGATTTCCAGCTGGGCACTTGTGATGGTGTCCACAGGGGTCTGAGGGTGAGGGAAGAGATGAGGATCTGACTCCATGTTCAGAAGGCTGATTTATTATTTTATAATATATATTACATTAAAACTATACTAAAAGAATAGAAGAAAGGATTTCATCAGAAGGCTGGCTAAGAATAGAATAGCAAAGAATGATAACAAAGGTTTGTGGCTCAGCTCTGTCCAAGCCAGCTGACTGTGATTGGCCATTAATTAGAAACAACCACATGAGGCCAATCCCAGATGCACCTGTTGCATTCCACAGCAGCAGATAATCAATGTTTACATTTTGTTCCTGAGGCCTCTCAGCTTCTCAGGAGGCAAAATCCCAAGGAAAGGATTGTCCATAAAGGATGTTTGTGACAGGCACTGCCGTTCCTGAGGGATTTGGTTTGTGTGTTTACCCAAAGCTGGTGGCTCTGACCTGGGAGGTCTCTTTTCATCCAGGGATGGCTTTAAAAGAGCTGCCCCAAACCCCCCTCAGCATCAGCAACGCTTCGTGGCTTTGTCAGACGTTCCTTTTCCCAAAGGCTGCTCAGGATTTCAGTTCAGCTGGTTTTAAGTCAGATTTAGGAGTCATGAACACAGCTCACCCATCTGCATAATCTCTGAGTTGTTATTCCTGTGCTGAAACATGAAAACTTCTGCTGTCAGTGCTGTCAGGGCTGCTGGTTCTCCCCTGAGTGAAGAGAGTTGTGAAGAATTCATGGACCACTGCCCTTCTCTTCAGTGGTATCCCAAGAAAACAGGGAAATGCTGGAGGGACGTGGATGATCACCTGTGTGGGGTGGGAGCAGGGACCTCCATGACCCCATGGCTGTGGCAGAACAGATTTCCAGGTGCCTCTCACAGCTCCTTCCTGGCTCTGCTGCTCCCAGCTGGCTGCAAACTGGGAGCTTTTGTTTCATTTTCAGGAGAAAAAAAAAAAAAAAAAGGTATTTTTAAATGCTTGTATGGAAAACATTCCTCTTTCCCCCTGCTCCTTGGGCTCTGCTTGTCCTCTCAGCAGTGACTCCTGCCAGGGAGGAGGGAAATGCTTCATTTCTATCCCTGGGAGCTGGGGCTGGGCAGATGGGTGACTGAAGCTGCCCCAGGACACAGCTGCTGTCCTCAGCCAGCTCCTGCCACACTTTGGCATTTCTGTCTTGTTCTGCTGCTCTCGGTGAGGGCAGTGAGGGCAGTGAGGGCAGTGAGGGAGTGAGGGAGTGAGGGCAGTGAGGGCAGTGAGGGCAATGAGGGCAATGAGGGCAGTGAGGGAGTGAGGGAGTGAGGGCAGTGAGGGCAATGAGGGCAATGAGGGCAGTGAGGGAGTGAGGGCAGTGAGGGCAGTGAGGGAGTGAGGGCAGTGAGGGAGTGAGGGCAGTGAGGGCAGTGAGGGCAGTGAGGGCAATGAGGGCAGTGAGGGCAGTGAGGGAGTGAGGGCAGTGAGGGCAGAGAGGGCAGTGAGGGCAATGAGGGCAGTGAGGGCAGTGAGGGCAGTGAGGGCAGTGAGGGCAGTGAGGGCAGTGAAGGAGTGAGGGCAATGAGGGAGTGAGGGCAGTGAGGGCAGTGAGGGCAGTGAGGGCAGTGAGGGCAGTGAGGGCAGTGAGGGCAGTGAAGGAGTGAGGGCAATGAGGGAGTGAGGGCAGTGAGGGCAGTGAGGGCAGTGAGGGCAGTGAAGGAGTGAGGGCACTGAGGGCACTGAGGGCAGTGAGGGCAGTGAAAGCAGCTGCTCCTGGGAGCTGGAGCCATCAGGATAAGGCAGGGACAGTGACAGGCACAGGGACAGTGACAGGCACAGGGACAGTGACAGCACAGCCCAGTGCCACCCCTTGGCAGGGCAGCAGCTGGCACAGCTGGATCCAGCCAGTGCCTGCCCACTGCTTCATCTGCACCATGGGATGTGAATCTCCTGCTTGCTCTGAGCTTTCAGTTTTATCTTTCATACATCCCAGGCTCTGCCCTGCACTGGTAAATAACTCTGAGCTCCACACACAGTGTCACAAGGTCTCCTCACAGCTCAGGCACACACAACAATCCTTGGCCAGCCCCACAACCAAGGACAGTGCTGCAGCTTCAGCCCCAAACAGTGCAAACAGCAGGGAATGGAGGAGAGCAACCTGGGAGGGTGGGACTGCATCCCCTGGAGCTGGGATTGGACACTGAACCCAGCGTGGACATGGAGCAGAACTCATCAAAGGGTGAAAACTCCTGACTCTGAGTCCATGCTGGGTCCATCTTGGGTGCAGCCCTGGCTGGGCTCTTGCACTGCCCAGGGTGGATCCTTTGAAGGTTTTTTAATAAATCCCCACTTTATTCCTTTAACTCTCTCCAGCCTCTCCCATTTTCCTCTCCCTTCCCTGAGGATCTAACTATGGAGTGCAGGAAGGAAGCACAGACAGCAGCTACACAAGTGAAATAAAACAGAAAACAAAGCCCCAGAAACGCTGGTGGCAATTAGTGCATGTTGGAAGTTGTGAACTGGGATCACTGTCACGCTGGAGCACCTGGGAGAAGCTGTGCCTGCCACAACAAAGGGATAAAAAAGGCATAAATCTTGATGAACATAAAGAAATCAATCTGTGCTGAATTTGGGAAGAAGCGGGGTGAATAGTACATGAGGAGGATGAATTATTTTCCAGCCCTTTGACAGGGAAGGATGATGTTAAACAATGTTTGTCAGCAGGGAAAATATTTACATTACAAGCACAGAGAGAGCTGTGCCAAGGAGCCCAGGCAGGGCTGGTTCCCTTGGGGACATCCCTGAGGGGCAGGGGGAGTTAAATGTAAAATTAACCCTGTAAAATTCCAGAGGGGCTGGGGGGGCTTGACCCCATGATGGGAACACTGAGATGGGATTGAGTCAAAACGGGACTAAAATAACACCAGTCAACAACCTCGGGGAAAGTAGGTCTCATCTGACTAACCTGAGCTCTTCTATTTTTAATGAGATGCAAAATAGCTTGGTAATGATATCTACAGAGGGGTGGGACAATATTTCATAATGCTGGGCTGGCAAAACAGCTCCTTGCAGGAGGAGCAGAGCCCTGCTCAGGGAAACAGGGATCAGCACCTCCTGGAGCAGCAAAAACTTTGATTTTTCCTCCTATCACCAAACAACCCAGACTGACCACAGAGCTGCTCCTTGCAGGGTTTATTTTCCTACATGATTTCAGTTTGGAGTTTGTTGTACCTTTCTTTAATACCTGGTTTGTAGCAATATCAAAATTATTCTGCATTCCCTCATGGCTGAAGATGCTCTGATGGAACAGGAGATCTGAGCACCCCAGATTTCTCCCTGCAGCAGGAAAAAAATCAAATCCTTTGCAGTGAGAAGTTCTGGAGGTCCTTGAGTCAAGGATAATCATAATTTCCCTCCTCAATTCTGTAACTTTTAGGGGGTATGAGTAAAAACCATCAGGAAATCTTCCACTCCATAGCCCTGCCATGATACAAACATTTTATGAGTGTATATTTAAGCAGTTATAGAGCTTAACACGGATTTATTGGGATTTTTACTTTGGAAATTTGTTTCTCATCCAGTTATGCATTTTTAATTGACAATTAGTCTCAAGCTTGCTTGAATGCCAATTAAAATTCAATCAAAATACACCAAACTAGCATTGTTAAATGGACTTTAAATTAAGTATATGCAGGGAAAAGTCTATCTAAACTCGGTCTGCATGAAAAATTTACCCAAAAATGGCTGGTTTGGAGCAGAACTCCCTCCCCTGGGATGGGGCTGAGGGTCTGCCAGAGCATTTCCAGAGCCCTTTAATGGCAGTGGCTGCCCCAAGGCAGGGCTTTGTGCTCCCCAAAAACTGGGCATGGAGCATTTTCCAGGTTATAAAAACTGGGCATGGAGCACTTTCCAGGTTATAAATTAACAGCAAAATTCTGGCCAGCATCACCTCACCTCCCACAGCCCCAAAACTGAATGGGAAACACTCTGCCCCAGAGGCAGAGCCTGCAGGAAATGGATTTTAGGAAGTTGTAAGGAGTGAGAGGAAATAAATTTGGTTCAGAATCCCTGAGCTGTGCCAGCAGAGCTTCCCCCACACAAAAATCCCAATTCCAAATTGTTCATCCAATTCCCAATTCCCAATTGTCAATCCTAATTCCCAATTCCTAATTGTCAATTAAAAATTCCCAATCCCAATGCTTTCACCTGAACCTGCTCATGAAAGGCTGCAGATTTCATGCTGAGAGGATTTATTATTATTTTATTATTTATAATATCTATATATTATATACATATTCGTTTTATTTATAATAATTATATTATAAGTTTTATTATTTATAATATTTATATATTATATACATATATACATATATATGTGTATAATATATAATATATACATGTATAATATATATTTTATATATATTATATATATAATATATAAGATATATTTTTTATATATTTAATATATAAATATATTTTATATATATAAATATATTAAAAATAAATAAATAAATAAATAAATAAATAAATAAATAAATAAATAAATAAAATATATATATATAAAATATTATTTATATTTTTTATTATCATTTATTTCTTGGGACTTTTCACCCTCCATTTTTCATGTTGTTTGGCAGTTGAAGAGGAAGAAAAAGTTTTGGAGGAGACGCCAAGAAATCTTATTGGATAATTCTGATCCTTAATTAGATGTTAATGGCTTTTCCTCAGCGCAGCAACCTGTGCTCTTTATCAAATGAGAAGCCTCTTGCAAGAGGTTAATTTGGGAATATCTTGTAATGAAGAGGAATATTTGTGTAATAAAATCGGAGTGGCTGTGTCCTGTGAGAGAAACGCTCAGAGTGGGAGTTTAGCAAGGTCACTGATGCTGCAAGTGCTGCTGAAATCGGAATTCATCCCTGAGTAAACATCAGTTCTATTAATTGGGGAATTAGTTATCTGCCAGTGCTTAAGCAAGGCTCTCACCCAACTCAGGGAGAGGAGAGAGACCTCTGAAAAGATAATTGAGATGAGACAATGCCTTCTTTAAAGATCACTCACCATTTAAACTTCTTTAAATAATTAATCAGGCTCGGAGAGATCGTTCTGAGAGCTGGTGAGCTCTGCCTGCAACACCAGGAGCCCGTTTAAGGCAGAGCATCAACGATCTCAGAGAGGGGAAGGTGGAGCTGAGAAAGCAGCACAAACATGGAAAAAAGCCCATTTTAATGAAACTCCAAGAATTTCTTGCAGGAACACCCCCAGAGGTGATGGGGAGGCAATGGAAACAGTGACAGGAGGAGTTTCTGGCACCTTCCTTGGGGCTGTGCACACGAGGAGAAGGAGCAAAAACCTCTCTGGGCTGAAGGTGGCAAAGCCCAGAGCATCCCTGTGCCCCTGGAAGGGGCAGCACGTCCTGCCCAGCCCTGGGAGCTCTGGGGGTACCAGTTGTGGTTTCTCTGGGGCTGGATTGAGGGATTGAGACAGTAATTCATGTTCAGACTCAGGTGTTTATCATTTATTACCAGTAAAACAGCCTCACAACCTTGAGTTCTGCAGCTTTTTATTAGAAGGCACAAAATGGCCAACAATCTCTTGGTACAAGGGCTTTCAAGACTGAACTATCCAATTAAGAACTGACACCTGGATTATTTTCCCTTTTAACCCAATAACTGATCCCACAGAGCCCCCAGTGAGGACTTTTCTGCCCAATTACAAAATGCACCCAAACCCATGGGGAAGAAGAAGCATGAAGAAGAAACCCAGGATGACACCCTGTGCCCTCCATCTTGCTGCCATCCACAACACACTAAAAACCCCAAAACCTCAATTTCTCACCAAGTGATTCACCTACACTGCTCTCTATAATCTATTTCACACTTTTGTGGGTTCCAGTCTATTCTGGAGTTTAGGAAACTTTCTCCATGAACGAGGGTCAGAGTCAGTGCAACACACTAAAACACCACATAGATCCACAACACACTAAAAATCCCAAAACCTCAATTTCTCACCAAGTGATTCACCTACACTGCTCTCTATAATCTCTTTCACACTTTTGTGGATTCTGGTCTATCTTGAAGTCTGGGAAACTTTCTCCATGAGTGAGGGTCAGAGTCAGTGCTGCCCTGAGGGTCAGGAAACCCCAGAGCAGACACAGAAATATTCCCTGTGTGCCCTGGGTTTGCACAGGGAGGGGACAGCACAGGGCAAACTTCACCTCCTGAGCCTCCCAACTGCCAGGGGGTTTGTTCTGCTGGCTGCTGAAATTAATATTGGTCAAAGAGAGCAGTTTGCTCATGGCCTTGCACAGTGGAGCTCTGAAGGTCTTGGAGCCCCTTCCAGAACCTCAAAGGGTTTGCAAAGAGCTGGAGAGAGAACTGGGACAAGGGCCTGGAGTGGTAGGAAAAGGGGATGGTTTTAACCTGAAAGGGAACAGATTGAAATGAAAATTGAAATGAAATATTAGGAAGGAATTGCTCCCTGTGAGGGTGGAGAGGCTGCCCAGGGGATGCTGGTGAGGGGTGGGCCGGTGGAGGGGCTGTCCCCTGATGAGGAGCAGTTTGTGGAGGCTGATAAGAACTGTTTTACAGCAGAGCATAATCTACTGTAGCACTTTATTATGCCTAATGCAGGGGAGAGTAAACAGGGCTGCCGAGAATTAAAATCAATGGCATTCTCCTCTCCACAGCCATATCAGCTCGTCAGTAATTACTTGTTTGTTGTCTTCATTGTGAATCCCAACAATTCCAAGGTTGTTAATGCTCCAAGAGAGAAAATGAAATTACATATTCAATTTATTCTGCGCGGAAACAAATTAGCAGCAAGAAAAGGGGATTTATTTGCATTCCTGCGGTGGAGCCACTGCCATCCTGTGGGATGGAGCTGCCTCCTCTGGGCTCCCTGAGGACTGGGAATCACCTGCCAGCCCCAGCAGCGAGGGTTCAGTGGTGCTGGGAGCCCCATCCTGTCCCAATTGTCCCTTTTGTGTGGGATGGAGCTGCGTGGGGCTCCCTGCAGGGCCAGAGCAGAGACCCTGGGGATGCTGGGGAGGGACCCTGACCCTCCTTGTGGTGCCCAGGGCAGCCCAAAGCTCTGCCCAGGGCTCTGTCTGCCTGTGGGGGTGTTTGAGGGTCCCCAGGACGAGGGGAGAGATGAGAATCTTGACTCCACATTTCAGAAAGCTGATTTATTGTATGTGACCGTGTCCACAGGGACTCTTGGATGAGGGAAGAGACGAGGACCTGACTCCATGTTTAGAAAGCTTGATTTATTATTTTATGATATATATTACATTAAAACTGTACTAAAAGAATGGAAGAGAAGGTTCTCATCAGAAGACTGGCTAAGAATAGAAAGGAAAGAATGATAACAAAGACTTGGGGCTCGGACAGAGAGCCTGAGCCAGCTGACTGTGATTGGCCATTAATTAGAAACAACCACATGAGACCAATCCCAGGTGCACCTGTTGCATTCCACAGCAGCAGATAATCAATGTTTACATTTTGTTCCTGAGGCTTCCCAGCTTCTCAGGAGGAAAAATCCTAAGGAAAGGATTTTTCATAAAAAGATGTCTGCGAAAATTATTATATTATATTATATTATATTATATTATATTATATTATATTATATTATATTATATTATATTATATTATATTATATTATATTATATTATATTATATTATATTATATTATATTATATTATATTATATTATATTATATTATGTTATATATGCTATACTAAAGCCACACTAAAGAATAGAAGAAAGGAGACACGAGCAGGCTGGAAAAGCTGGCACTGATGGCTCTGATGTGCCCAAGCCCTGCTAAATGCCACCCCCAGCCCCTTTGGTAGATCCAGGACTTGCCCACATCCTTCAGATTTCTGCATCCCCGTGTTGCCCTCTGTGCCCCTCGCTGTGGTGACCATGACCTGGTGATCCAAGGACTCCAGAGCCCCCTGAGGTGCCCACAGGGCTTCAGGAGGAGCAGGAGCCAGCCTGGGGCTCCAGGGGCTGCTGGAGCAAAGCAGCTGCACCAGGCTGAGCCTGCTCCAGGCCCGGGGAAAATGACAAAAAGGCAACATTTGCCAGGAAAGAATGCAGAACTAAGTGGGGAAAATACATTTTAATGAAATGCAAATATGTTTCCCAGCATCTAGGAGAGAATTAAAAGCATAAATAAATAAATGAAAGCAGGGAGTGAGCGTTAGGCACCAGATTTGAAGTTTTGCTTAAAGGAACAGGCCCAGCTGATGAGGGCCTCAGTTTTTCCACATTCCTGAGCACTCTCTCTCTATCCTGGTTGAGTTTATTGGCTCCAAAGTTTGACTTTAAAGCCTGATTCAATTTTTGGGGATCAAGCAGAGGCAGTGTCAGTGCAGTCGGGGCTTGGCCATGGCCTCAGGGCTGCTGGTGCTTCCCCAGCACTGCCAGAGGAGCCTGGCAGGACCAGGGACGGATCCATTTGTCCCATTCCCTCTTCTAGGCCTGTTTAACCCCCCTGACTCACACCCTGCCCATGCCCTGGGGCTCAGGCACAGCTCAGCCCCATGGAAGGGGCAGCAGGATGCTCCTGTCCCCATGGACTGATCCTGTCCCCATGGACTGATCCTGTCCCCACAGATTGATCCTGTCCTCATGGACTGATCCTGTCCCTACAGATTGATCCTGTCCCCACAGATTGATCCTGTCCCCATACAGGGAGGGCAGCAGGATGCTCCTGTCCCCATGAACTGCTTCTGTTCCTATGAATTGCTCCTGTCCCCATGGACACATCCTGTCCCCATGGATTACCCCTGTCCCTATGGACTGATCCTGTCCCCATGGACTGATCCTGTCCCCGTGGATTTCCCCTGTCCCTATGAATTGCTCCTGTCCCCATGGATAGATCCTATCCCCACAGATTGATCCTGTCTCCATGAATTGCCCCTGTCCCCATGGATTTCCTTTGTCCCTATGAATTGCTCCTGTCCCCATGGATTGATCCTGTCCCCAAGGATTGTGCCTGTCCCCATGGATTGTCCCTGTCCCCACAGACTGATCCTGTCCCCAGCGATTGCTCCCTGCTCCCAGATAAGCCCGGGATGCAGGAGGATGCAGGAGGATGCAGGGGGATGCAGGACACAGGAAGATGCAGCAGGATGCAGGGATGCAGGGACACAGGAGGATGCAGGGATACAGGGATGCAGGGGGATGCAGGAGGATGCAGGAGGACACAGAAGGATGCAGGGGGATGCAGGAGGATGCAGGACACAGGAGGATGCAGGGATACAGGGACGCAGGGGGATGCAGGAGGATGCAGGGGGATGCAGGGGGATTCAGGAGGATGCAGGAGGACGCAGGAGGATGCAGATCCTCTCCTGCAGCCTTGCAGGCCATGCTGGGAGCCAGAAGTGCTGATTTCCCTGCGTGGCTCCTGAGCAAACGTTTTGCCTCCTCTGCCCTGATTCAGCACTTCTGCCAAGCCCCCCCAGGAGCCCGTGGGGAACTTCAGGCCCAAATAACTTTGCAAGTGTTATTTTCCAGAACAACATTATTCTCATTTAGGACTACCCTGTGAGCATAGAAATCTCTCATAATGATTTCCCTGTCAGCTGCTTCTTTTCAAGACCTTTTTCTCCTTCCTAGAAATGCATGACACACTATGGAAATTATGTAAAGCTCCTGCTCTCCGTGCCTATGAATAGTGTTTTTCTGCTCTGTATTGGTTTATATTTGGGTTCCATAATCACACTCATATTTTAAGTTTAACCAAGGCACAATTTCTCTAACAAGGGCAGCAAACAAAGCAAGGTGTTTAAGCTGAGCAAACGAGGGCAGAAGTGGATCCTTTACTTTCTTAATGCTTCCCTGCTCCAAATTATTCCCTGCGCGTTCCATTTAGACAACGGGCACAAATGATTTGTAGGAGTTTTCCACCCCCAAAACCTAATAACACAGCAGGGCTGTGCTGCTCCCAGCTCCCTTCCTGCTCCTTTCAGAGCAGCTCCACGCTTTTGTGTGGCAGCCCAGCCCATTTGTTCTTTATTAAAATGAAAATTAGCATGAGAGCCAAGCTCTCGCTTAATGGGCTCCAGCGCTGCCTCGCCAACACTTTTGTTAAAGCAGTCCCGGTCTGTGCTGTAATTCTGCCTTCCCAAATGGGAGAGGAAATGGAAATGCTGGCTGTGAGCAGGGAGAAAAGCAGGGAAGTGTTTTCTTGGAGTGTGTGCTGTTAGTGCTGGGAGCTTGTGGAACTGGGAGGGAACGAGGGACGGGGCTGCAGAACGGCCTCTGCAGGCTGTGCCCTTCCTGTTGGGGGCCCTGAGCGTGGGGATGGGGTGAGCAGTGTGAGCAGTGTGAGCAGTGTGTGCTGTGTGAGGTGTGAGTGGTGAGCAGTGTGAGCAGTGTGTGCTGTGTGAGCAGTGTGTGCTGTGTGAGGTGTGAGTGCTGAGCAGTGTGAGCAGTGTGAGCAGTGTGAGCAGTGTGTGCTGTGTGTGATGTGAGTGCTGAGCAGTGTGAGCAGTGTGAGCAGTGTGAGCAGTGTGTGCTGTGTGAGGTGTGAGTGCTGAGCAGTGTGAGCAGTGTGTGCTGTGTGTGATGAGCAGTGTGTGCTGTGTGAGGTGTGAGTGCTGAGCAGTGTGAGCAGTGTGAGCAGTGTGAGCAGTGTGTGCTGTGTGAGCAGTGTGAGCAGTGTGTGCTGCGTGAGGTGAGCAGTGTGAGCAGTGTGAGCAGTGTGAGCAGTGTGAGCAGTGTGAGCTGCTTGTGCTGTGTGAGGTGTGAGTGCTGAGCAGTCCATGGTGCGTGTGGTACAAGTGGTGAGCAGTGTGAGCAGTGTGAGGTGAGCAGTGTGTGCTGTGTGTGCTGAGCAGTGTGAGCAGTGTGTGCTGTTAGTGCTGGGAGCTCCTGGAACAGGGAGAGAGTAAAGGACAGGGCTGCAGAACGGCCTCTCCCAGGCTGTGCCCTTCCTGTTGGGGGCCCAGAGCGTGGGGATGGGGTGAGCAGTGTGAGGTGTGAGTGCTGAGCAGTGTGAGCAGTGTGTGCTGTGTGTGATGAGCAGTCCAAGCTGTGTGTGCTGTGTGTAGAGAGCAGTGTGAGCTGTTTGTGCTGTGTGAGGTGTGAGTGCTGAGCAGTCCATGGTGTGTGTGGTACAAGTGGTGAGCAGTGTGAGCAGTGTGTAATGAGCAGTGTGTGCTGTGCGTGCTGAGCAGTGTGTGCTGTGTGTGCTGTGTGTAGAGAGCAGTGTGAGCAGTGTGAGAAGTGTGTGCTGTGTGTGCTGAGTGTGTTGAGTGTGCTGAGCAGTGTGTGCTGTGTGTGCTGAGCAGTGTGAGCAGTGTGTGCTGTGTGTGTCGGGTGTGCTGAGCAGTGTGAGCAGCATGCACTGAGCAGTCTGTGGTATGTGTGCTGTGTGTGCTGTGAGTGCTAAGGAGTCTGTTCTATGTGTAATGTGTGCACTGAGCAGTCTGTTCTATGTGTAATGTGTGCACTGAGCAGTGTCTGCTGTGTGAGGTGTGAGTGCTGAGCAGTCCATGGTGTGTGTGCTGTGTGTAGAGAGCAGTGTGAGCAGTGCATGCTGTGTGTGGTGAGTGCTGAGCAGTCTGTTCTATGTGTAATGTGTGCACTGAGCAGTCCATGCTGTGTAGAGAGCAGTGTAAGCAGTGTATGCTGTGTGTGCTGTGTGTAATGTGTGCACTGAGTAGTCCATGCTGTGTGCTGTGAGTGCTGAGCAGTGTGAGCAGGGTGAGCAGTCCATGCTGTGTGTGCTGTGAGTGCTGAGCAGTTTGTTCTATGTGTAATGTGTGTACTGAGCACTCCATGCTGTGTGCTGTGAGTGCTGAGCATTCCATTCTGTGTGAATTGAGGCAGCCCCCAGGAGCCCCAGGGCCATGCAAGTTCAGTGCTGCCTTTACTCTGTGGGCTCCCAGCACTGACCCCTCAGCAGGAGAAGGGATCTGCTGGGTTTCACTTGGCCAGAACATCCCACAAACCTTTGAGTGCGGCCCAGCCAACATCAGAGAGCTGCTGACATTTCTAATGCACACAAAGTTGCCCCTTGCCCTGGCATTTCTGCAGGTCTGACCTGTGGTTCTGCCTCAGCCCTGGCTCTTAGCAGCAGCTCGGGCTGGGCAAACCTTCAGCAGCTGCCTGCTTCTCATTATTTACTGACTGAGAGCCAAAGGGCACAAAATGTTCCTCTATTCCTTCACAACAGGCAGGGGAGCTCCTGGCTGCTCTCAGAGTGAAGGATGTGCTCACCAAACCTATTTCCCCTCATTATTTCCTTGAGTTTTGTGCTGTAGCAGATGGATCTTCATTAGGCTGAATGCAACTTTTAGGGCAAAGCTGCTTTCATTGTTAAAACAGCTCTTGCAGTAACCCCGGCTGCTTTATTGAGATTTACAGGAAAATGGTTGAGAAATACAATGGCAAAATAAAGATGCCTTTAAGCAGATAATGGGAGAGCATTTCCCTCTCCTGAAAGGTCGTGCACGGCAAGTGGGAAATGGAGCTCAAGTGGCTCTGGGTTGGGTTGAGTGCCTGGGCAGGCACAGGGAGATAAATCACAGACAGGCAGCTCTGGAACGAGCCCAAATCCCATTCTCCAGGTTCATGCTGAGGACAGAACCCCCAGGAGGGACAGGCAGCTCTGGAAACTCAAACAGGACCTGGGAATGTCTGAAGGAGGTTTCAGGCAAGCCTGGCAGAGCAGGAGCAGGGAGAGCTGCTCCCCACCCCACCCAGGGGTCCCTAAGCCACCTGGGCTGCTCCTCACAGGGCTCTGGTGTCTCCCAAAGGAAGGTGGAGCAGGTGATGATGAGGAGATGGAAGATGCTGAAGGCTCCAGAGCAGCCCAGCCAGGTGTGGGTGGAACCCAGCCCTTCCCTGGCAGCTGGCAGGGATCAGGGTGTGCCAAGGAGGAGGCTGGGGCTCCTTGCCCCTGGATTATCCATTTTTTAAAATCCATTTTTCAGCCTGATCCTCTGCAGGAGCCCAGGCTGGGCTGGGGAGGGCACACAGGGGTGGCCACAGCCCAGGAGCCAAATGCTGCTTCCCTGGCAGTGGAGGGAAGCAGGAACACACGGCAGAGTTACAGGAGCAGAGTTCTGCTTGGAAGGGACCCATAACCCTTAACAAGGTTATGGTAAACCTTAAACATGGTTAACCTTAACCATGGTTAACCTCAAACATGGTCCCTGTCCTCAGAGCCACGTGTGCCTTACAAATCACCCTCATTCCCCCTCGTTTTTCCCTCAGCAGATGTTTCCAGAGAAGCCATGAGGCTGTAAAAGGGAAAGCTGAAACAGTACAAGATGTGACACTAAGAGGGAAAAAAAAATAAAGGAAATAAAAGGAGGAAAAAAAGTGGTTTGAAACGTCTTTGCTCAGACAGCCCCATGTGATTACAGCATTTATCAGTGTCTATCTCAACACGGAGCAGCTCCAGCTTATAAAGAGTGACACATGCAGAGCACAAAATAGCAGGGCTGCCAAAGACTCCTGAACAGAACAAGCCCCAGGGCAGCCAGGGAGGGGATGGGAGTGCAGCAGGAGCCCCTGGCTGGGCTGCTCAGCAATCCCTGCTACAGAGACTGCTCTGCCATCCCTGCTGCAGGAAATGCTCAGCAATCCCTGCTACAGGGCCTGCTCTGCCATCCCTGCTGCAGGAAATGCTCAGCAATCCCTGCTGCAGAGCCTGCTCTGCCTCCTTCCCCCAGGGAACGGCCCAGCCCAGCCCTGCCCGGAGGAGAGGATTCCCTGCCCTGCCCTGCTCTGCTCTGCTCCCCTGGCAGGGCAGATCCCTGGGTTTTCAGAGCAGAATGGAGCCTGGAGCAGGGGATGCTCAGTGGCTCCACAGGCAGAGTTCTGGAGAATGCCAGGAGAAGAATTCTTGTCTAAAAGAGGAGAGATTTAGATATAAGGAGGGGTTTTATTAGATAAGGGTAGGCAGGCCCTGGCACAGGGTGCCCAGAGCAGCTGGGCTGCCCCTGGATCTCTGGCAGTGCCCAAGGCCAGGTTGGACACTGGGGCTGGGAGCACCTGGGACAGTGGGAGGTGTCCCTGGGGCAGGGGAAGGTGTGCCTGCCATGGCAGGGGTGGCACTGGATGAGCTTTATTGTCCCTTCCAACCCAAACTATTCCACGGCTCTGTCATTTCTCTTCCCTCCTTCATTTGTGCCTCTTCTTCCCTGCCAGAGTCTTCTCCAGGAAAAAACCTGTCAGGTCATGGCAAACAAGGGTTTGGGATCATCTGATCAGACAAACCCTGCTTGATTCTGGCCTGGGATGCTCCTGAAGCCCCAGTGTCCCCCTGTGCCCAGTGTGACATGGGGAGGAGACACTTCACCCCCAAAGATCTCGGTGCAGGGGGATCCTCCTGGGGTCCAGGTTTATTGTCAGATATTTTACAGCTATCTGCTGTTTCCATGCCTTTCCCTAATCCCAGCAAAGCCTCTCCTTTGGGTGATGGGAATTTCTGCAAGCAGGCAATTCTCACTCCTTTGGGTGAGCTCCTTATGGAGCTCTGCAGGGAGGTCCTCTATCTCTGCCCATCCCTCAATCTCTGGAGCTGAGCCTCCTCAGCCCTTCCAAAAGCCTTTCTCCATCACTTGGTGCCCTCCATGGTCCTGCTGCCTCTTTAGGATCTGTTTCCTGTGGCAGCAGCTCTCTGCTGAGAGAAGAATTCCAGTTTTGAGTTCAGCAGGTGCAATCCTGGGCAATTACAGCCATTCCTGGGGCAGCCCAAGGCTGCTCTGGGCTCAGCTGAGCTGCAGGATGGAGCAGACAAAGCAGAGCTGCAGCAAGGGAGGAACGGGCTCCAGAGCTGCCCCCATCCCCGACGGGGCTGTCACCATCTCCTCTGCTTGCATTGCCAGGCAAACCCAGCAGGACCCCACACAGCACTCACCCAGCAGAGTTTTGGGGCTGGTGAGCCCTGATTGCACCACTGGGAACCTGAAACTCACAGAAAAACACAAATTTCCCAGACATCATCCTGGGGAAAGCTGTGAGATCAGAGAGAATGAGAAACAGTTCTTATTTTAACCTGCTGCACCTGATATTGTGAATATGTGCAATGTGTTATGAGCTCTGTTCATCAAAGGGTGGCTTCTTAATTAGCCAGTGGTGATGGTGCTTTAATTAAAGGACCAATCAATTCCACCTGTATCATAACTGTCTGTAAAAGCAATGGGTTTCTCATTAAAAATTATTGATCAACCTTGTGTGAATCATGGAGTTCATGCTAATTATTGCCAGTTTGGGGCTGTGTTCTAACAGCAGTTCTCTTTGTTATTCATTGTCTGCACATTCCCTTTGCTCCTTTCCCCCCTAGGAAGGAAAAGCTTTGAACAGGGTGCTGACTAAAAACTTCTGCCTCTTGTGCTGCCTTGTTTTGATGCCGCAGCAGCAGAGGATCAAAGGGGAACGCGTTTCACGTTTTCCCGGGGAGATGAGAGCAGCAGCCGGGCTGGGGGAGCAGGGACGAGCCCCGGTGGGAGCTGTGAACATCCCTGAACACAGCGGCCCCTGCGCCCTCTGATCTCAGCTCGGGGGGCGCTGCCAGCGGGGACGGTGTCGCCAAAGGACACGAAGGAACACGAGCACACCGCTCTCAAGGGGAAGGTGCTGTTTATCCAGGGGTGCTGCAGGGCAAGGTGGGATCTGTCGCTATCAGACACGAAGGAACACAAGCACACCCTGCTCTCAAGGTGAAGGTGCTGTTTATCCAGGGGTGCTGCAGGGCCAGGTGGGATCTCTCTCCATGGGGAAGGTGCTGCTTATCCAGGTGTTCTGCTGGGCAGGGTGGAATTCCTCCCCATGGGGAATGTGCTGCTTATCCAGGGGTGCTGCTGGGCCAGGTGGGATCTCATTCCATGGGGAATGTGCTGCTTATCCAGGGGTGCTGCAGGGCAAGGTGGGATCTCATTCCATGGGGAAGGTGGTGCTGATCCAGGGGTGCTGCTGGGCCAGGTGGGATCTGTCGCTATAGGACACGAAGGAACACGAGCACACCGCTCTCAAGGTGAAGGAAAAAAGGGACCTTTATTTTTCTGACTCCCATATTTATAGTTTTACAAAGGTGACAGTGGATTGGAGGGTGACAGTGCCACCTCTCCAATGACACTGGTTACACCAAGAGTCCATCAACTCTCTCCTCCTCCATAAAGGAATGCAAACAATGAGTTATTTACAAGACAGTGCGTGAGAAAGTTCCTTACAAGAATGTCAACATCAGAAGGCTTAGAAAATCTTAAAAACCCAGGGTGACAGGACGGGGCTCTCAGGAAACGGGAACAGGTGAGGAACACCTGGGCTGACCCCCGTGGACAGGAAATGTCCCCAGGGCTGGACAGAAAGGTCCAGGCTCACCACAGAGACCTCTGCAAACACCCAGGCATAAATAAAAGATCAATTCCTGAGCCACTGGTGCTGCTTAGGAAAACTGGTCAAAAATTAATATTTGCTCAGTAAATTAAAATTAAATTTTTAAAAATTAAATTAACTTAGTTTTAAAAATTAATTTAATTTAAATTTTTTTTTAATTTACAATTTAAATTTTTTTAATTTTTAAAATTAATTTAAGTCAAAATTTAAAATTTCTAGGTTTAAAATTAATTTAATTTAAAATTTTTAATTTTAAAAATTAATTAAAGTCAAAATTTAAAATTTTTAGTTTTTAAAATTAATTTAATTAAAAAATTTTAATTTTAAAATTAATTTAAGTCAAAATTTAAATTTTTTAGTTTTAAAAATTAATTTAATTTAAAATTTTTAATTTAAAAAATTAATTTAATTTAAAATTTAAAATTTTTTATTTTCAAAATTAATTTAATTTAAAATTTTAAATTTTAAAGATTAATTTAAAATTAATTTAAATGTTAAAATTTTTAAAATTAATTTAATTTAAAATTTGCTCAGGTGATTTTTCTTTCGCAGTGTTCAGCACCTTCAAATCACCTGTCGGACGGTTTTTCCTTAGAGAATTTTTTTACATTTTAAAGCAGCACAAAATGCTTATTTTTTCCACCCACCTCTTTGCAATTTTTATTTTCACTGCTCTATTTTCTGCAGAATTTTGCCAGCGCTGGCAGATTGGCAGAGCTGTGCAGTTTCAAAGCTCTCTTGTCACTCTGCCACCACAAAACCGCCAGGATTTGGAAAAGGCAAAAGGGGGAGAAAATATGGAAACACTCCCTGCTAGCAGAGTAAATGGGGGATGAAAAGATTAAAAAAAAAATTAAAAATGCAGCTTCAAAGAAATGTGGAATTAAAAATAAATCTACCAATCCTGCTCGTTTTGGGGGAAGTTTTGCACTGCAAAATCTGGGTTTGCAGCCTCAGGAATGTTCTCCAGCAGATCAGAGCCAGCTCCCTGCAGGCCCTTTAGCTGGGTTCTCTGCAGGGTTGGGACAAGGAAAAATATGAAAATATGGGATTATTCCACTCAGGTGCACTGACACCATCCCCCTATAAAATAACAATAAAGCATCATCATCATCATTACTATTACTATTACTATTACTATTATTAGTATTATTACTATTACTATTATTACTATTATTATGTATTATTTTTATAATATTATTATAAAATAATTTTAATAAAGAGCCTTTCTGGGTATAAAACCCCCCTGTAAAGCCCCTCCTGTTCACCCACCTCTGGGAAAAGGGGAAATTGTGGTGAGAGCAGCAGATCGTGCTCCTTCTGCAAGGGACTGTCTCTTTTTTTTTTTTTTTTTGAAATTAAAACAATGCTTAACCTTATTAATTTGTCACTTATGCTTGTGGAAAAAAGAGGCTGGGGAGTGGCTGGCTTGCTCCAGTGGGAAATGGAATAAATGTGAGCTGGATCAAGGAGTGTTAGTCACAGAACAGAGTACATGGAGAGTGTGGTGATTGTTAACACGAGCAGAGCTCCTGAGAGGAGGGTGACAGGAATCCTGTCCAGGAATTCTGCTGGGCAGGGATGTGCCCAGGGGTTCTGCTGTGCAGGGATGTGCCCAGGGGTTCTGCTGTGCAGGGTTGTGCTCAGGAATTCTGCTGTGCAGGGATGTACCCAGGAATTCTGCTGTGCAGGGATGTGCTCAGGAATTCTGCTGTGCAGGGATGTGCTCAGGAATTCTGCTGTGCAGGGATGTGCCCAGGGGTTCTGCTGTGCAGGGATGTGCTCAGGGGTTCTGCTGTGCAGGGATGTGCCCGGGAATTCTGCTGTGCAGGGATGTGCCCAGGAATTCTGTTGTGCAGGGATGTGCCCAGGGGTTCTGCTGTGCAGGAATGTACCCAGGAATTCTGCTGGGCAGGGGTGTGCCCAGGAATTCTGCTGGGCAGGGATGTGCCCAGGGGTTCTGCTGTGCAGGGATGTGCTCAGGAATTCTGCTGTGCAGGGATGTGCTCAGGAATTCTGCTGGGCAGGGATGTGCTCAGGAATTCTGCTGTGCAGGGATGTGCCCAGGAATTCTGCTGTGCAGGGATGTGCCCGGGAATTCTGCTGTGCAGGGATGTGCTCAGGAATTCTGCTGGGCAGGGATGTGCCTGGGAATTCTGCTGTGCAGGGTTGTGCTCAGGAATTCTGCTGTGCAGGGATGTGCCCAGGGGTTCTGCTGTGCAGGGTTGTGCTCAGGAATTCTGCTGTGCAGGGATGTGCCCAGGAATTCTGCTGTGCAGGGATTTGCTCAGGAATTCTGCTGTGCAGGGATGTGCCCGGGGGTTCTGCTGTGCAGGAATGTACCCAGGAATTCTGCTGGGCAGGGATGTGCTCAGGGGTTCTGCTGTGCAGGGATGTACCCAGGAACTCTTCTGTGCAGGGATGTGCCCGGGAATTCTGCTGTGCAGGGATGTGCCCGGGGGTTCTGCTGTGCAGATGTTGCCCTAATAAAGGAGGAAACTGCTCCAGAGGAATTAATGGGGAGCATTTCCCAGTTCTGGATGGGAAACAAACCCTGCACAGGCACAGCACCAACAGGGAGATTCAGTCAGGGCAGGAAAGCACAGACACATCTCCAGGGTGAGAGAAAACAGAGAAACTCCAGCCCCGGGATATTTTCAAGGCTTCAGATCCAGGGGAACTCTCTCCATCCTTGCTGGTGCTGGAGTCCCCACCAAGAGCAGAGTTTCTGGAGCACTGTGGAGCCAACACCACAGAGAGAGAGGGACAGGAGGGGCTGTGGGAGCTGGGGAGGAGTGAGAGCCTGGCCAGAGCTTGGGAAGGGACCCCAGGAGGAGAGCATCAGCCAGCCTGGCCCAGCCTAGCAAAGCCCAGCTCAGGGAAGCCCAGGAGCAGGACCTCAGCCAGCCCAGCCTAGCAAAGCCCAGGAGCAGGGCATAGCCAGCTCCAACTCAGCAAAGCCCAGCCTAGCAAAGCCCAGGAGCAGGGCATAGCCAGCTCCAACTCAGCAAAGCCCAGCCTAGCAAAGCCCAGGAGCAGGGCATCAGCCAGCCCAGCTTAGCAAAGCCCAGCCTAGCAAAGCGCAGGAGCATGGCATCAGCCAGCCCAGCTTAGCAAAGCCCAGCCTAGCAAAGCCGAGGAGCAGGGCATAGCCAGCCCCAGCTCAGCAAAGCCCAGCCTGGCAAAGCCCAGGAGCAGGGCATAGCCAGCCTGGCTCAGCAAAGCCCAGCTCCCATCCCTGCAGGAGGGCTCAGCCAGCCAGCCCAGCCTAGCAAAGCCCAGCTCCCATCCCTGCAGGAGGGCTCAGCCAGCCAGCCCAGCTTAGCAAAGCCCAGCTCCCATCCCTGCAGGAGGGCTCAGCCAGCCAGCCCAGCTTAGCAAAGCCCAGCTCCCATCCCTGCAGGAGGGCTCAGCCAGCCAGCCCAGCCTAGCAAAGCCCAGCTCCCATCCGGGCTCCAGGTGGATGGCAGCAGCTCAGGAAGGACTCGGTGCCAGCTCCATCCCTGCAGGAGGGCTCAGCCAGCTGGGCAGGCAGCTGCTGCCCTCTGGGCACATCCTGCTGCCCCTCCTGCTGCCCCTCGTGCCCAGGCCGTGCCTGCCTGCCAGCCTGGGCTCCTGCCCTGCTCACCCCAGGGTCCCCAAAAAGGCACCAAACCCCTGTGGGAGCCGAGCCCCTCTGACTCTGCCCCAGATCAGGGGAACCATCCCCACCCCAGGCAGGTGTTTGTTCCTGAGGAGCCTCCTGCTCACAAACATTTATCCTGTCTCCTTTCTGGCCCTTTCACACGCTCAGTTTTGCCAGCACAGCTCCTCAGGGTGCTCATGACTCCTTTTTCCCTTGAACATGCTGTGAGCAGCCTGGAGGCAGCCAGGGCTGGGGAGGGGGAGCTGAGATCAGCAACTTTCCTCTCCTGTGACCTTGGGGGTCTCATTGCACCTCTGTGTGTGTGTCAGAGCTCAGTGCATCCCTCCGGGTGCCCAGAGATGCCCAGGACCCCATCAGGGGGCTCAGAGACCCTGGCACACAGCCCAGCACACCTGGGGATTTGATTGTGACCCTTGGAGCAAATTACCAGCTTTGTATGAGGACTTGAAAGTCACACAGGTTTGAATGGTGTAATAATAAAATATTCACAGGGTGAAAATGTAGATTTTAGGATTTTTGGTATGGGCGCAATGGGGACAAGATGGAGGAACTTGGGCATGTCCAGCCTTTCTTTTCCTTCTTCTTGTTCTCCATTTTCTGCAGTGATGTTGGCACTTTGGGATTGGTTTAGAGTAGAAGCTCACTGTCTAACACAGGTGATAGGTATTGGGAATTAAGTGTAAATATGTTATGGGTAGTTTGTAGTATAAAAGGACAGAGTGCCTGTGGCTGCCTGGCTGAGCAGATCTCAGCTGGGCAGAAAGAAAATGTTATAGATAAGAATTAATAAACAACCTCAAGACTGAAAAGTGAAGAGTCCAGACTCGTTCTTCAGAAGCAGAGACACCCTGCACATCTGGGGCAGCAATTATCAACAGCAACCCGAGAGGTGTGCCCAGGTCCTGGCAGGGGCAGAAATGCAGGACCTGCCTCTCCAGGTGCTGGAAGTGCTGCAGGGAGGGAGGGCTGAGCTGTGGGACAGCCCAGGTGCCAAATGCAGGGTTCACCTCTCCTCTGCTGCTCTGGGCAGGGCTCTGCTCCTGGGCTGCTCAGAGCAGCAGGGAAGGGCAGGAGAGCCCCTCTGCAGCTGCAGCCAACTCTGATCCCCCCCGTGCTCTGCTCAGCCCCAGCCTGTGCTGGGCACACCCTGGCAGCAGCTCCTCCTGCCTGGAAGGAAGAAGGCACGAGCAGAGTCCAGAGCTGCCTGGAAACGACAGCAGAACTCTGAGCTCTCATCTGGGAGCTCATTTACTTTCTGCTGATGCTGCAGCAGAACCTCCCCCTCCCACAGGCAGGGGCTTCAGCTCTGTCAGGCTCAGTGACCTCTCCCGTCTCAGAGAAACATAAATATTGAATAAAACACAGCTCAGAGCCCGGGCTGGGGGCACACAGCAGCCTGGAAATGAGCACAGTGTGTGTACAGTGATCCTCAAGGCCCAGGGCAGGTCTTGGTGGGGCACAGAAAGTGGGAAAATCAAACCACAGGGAACAGGAGAAGAGAACAAAATGTTTGTGCAGCAGTACCAGGTGTGAATAAACATCTCCACGTGGCTCTGCAGGGCACAGGGAGAACGTGGATTGCCTGCTCCGTGTGCAGTGCTGAGATTATTTGCATTTCTCTGTCTTCTAGGAAATGCTGTCATTTTGCTGGTTATCTCTTCCTAGAAGGACACCTCATTTACTGTCTGAAGAGCTCTGAAATTACCCTGCTCCCCAAAGAACGAGCTCTTGCTGCCACATCCACCTCAGCTGCCACTCTTGGGGCTGGAAGGTTTCGTTTTGTGCCTCAGCTTCAGAGGGGGAGCCAAGCCCAAAGCTGGAGCACTTCTGGAATTGATCTGCACAGTACCTGAGATGTGAGTGTCAGAGAATCACAGCACCCTGGGATCATGGAATTTTTTGGTTGGAAGGGACCTTAAAGCTCCAATCCAGCTCCAACCCCCCCACCATGAGCAGGAAGTTCCACTGGAACACCCAGAAAAACGATGGAATTTTGTGCAGTGGATCCCTGGCAGCTCTCAGCCAGCCCAGCCTAGTCTGGCACTGCAGCCCAGAGGCTCAGGTGTGCCAGGCCTGGCTTTGAGCTCCAGATGTGCCCTCTGAGCTCCAGATGTGCCCTCTGAACAGCTGGGCTGTGCAGCCCCTGTGCACAGCCTCCCTCCAGCCCAGGCTGGGGCTCAGGTGGGTGCCCAGGAACCTGCCAGCATCCCTCTCCACCTCACTGCTGCTCACACCTGGGCTCAGGTGTGTGCCCAGGAAGCTGCCAGCATCCCTCTCCACTCATTGCTGCTCACACCTGGGCTCAGGTGGGTGCACAGGAACCTGCCAGCATCCCTCTCCACTCACTGCTGCTCACACCTGGGCTCAGGTGGGTGCCCAGGAAGCTGCCAGCATCCCTCTCCACTCACTGCTGCTCACACCTGGGCTCAGGTGGGTGCCCAGGAAGCTGCCAGCATCCCTCTCCACTCATTGCTGCTCACACCTGGGCTCAGGTGGGTGCACAGGAACCTGCCAGCATCCCTCTCCACTCACTGCTGCTCACACCTGGGCTCAGGTGGGTGCACAGGAACCTGCCAGCATCCCTTTCCACTCACTGCTGCTCACACCTGGGCTCAGGTGTGTGCCCAGGAACCTGCCAGCATCCCTCTCCACTCACTGCTGCTCACACCTGGGCTCAGGTGGGTGCACAGGAACCTGCCAGCATCCCTTTCCACTCACTGCTGCTCACACCTGGGCTCAGGTGTGTGCCCAGGAACCTGCCAGCATCCCTCTCCACTCACTGCTGCTCACACCTGGGCTCAGGTGTGTGCCCAGGAACCTGCCAGCATCCCTCTCCACCTCACTGCTGCTCACACCTGGGCTCAGGTGTGTGCCCAGGAACCTGCCAGCATCCCTCTCCACCTCACTGCTGCTCACCCCTGTGCATTCCTCCTTGCCTGGTGAGTGATGTCCCTCCAAAGTGACCCTGACAGCTCACAGGAGCTGGTGGAGCAGAGCATCAGCTCGGGGCAGTGGGGGGTGGGAATGCAGAGCTTCATTAGGCAGTCATCAATTACAGAGCTGAGCAGAAGCTGGTGATGGCAGCAGAATCCCAGGGCAGGCTGGGTGGGTGCTGAGCCTGCCCCAAACCTTTCCCCACACACTGAGGGACCCCAGGGCAGCTCCTGTTGTGGTGCTGTGGGTCCCAGGGTGAGGTGAGAGATGAGAATCTGACTGCAAGTTCTCAGAAGGCTGTGACCTGTTAAAGCCAGGCCTGCTCCTAATCTTTGATTATTGGCCCAGCTGTGACTCCTTAGGGGTAAGGTTACTTTCTACACTATCTTTATTTTCTTATATTCTATCCCCCTACAATACTGTACTTATTAAGAAACTCATCCCCTTACACACAGTCTGATAGAGCTTTATCCTAATTGGTCAATTCACCCAAACACCATCCAGTGTTGACCTAATTGGTCAATCTACCCAAACACCATCCAGTGTTGACCTAATTGGTCCACCCAGCTTTGACCTAATTGGTCAATCCACCCAAACACCATCCAGTGGCCAATGAAGAAATCTCCCTTTGGCAAACAAATCTCCATAACCCTTTCCACATGTGCACAGCAACAGGGGCAGCAAGTGGAGATGAGGATGGTTTCTCATTCTTTTCTCTGGACTTCCTCACAGCTTCCAAGAGAAATCCTGGGAGAGAACAGAGAGGATTTCTGTCTCTGTTCAGAGGATGTGTGATTGCCACATGTTGAAGATTGCCAGGCAAGATGTTTTCAGTTACCATCTGTATGGCAGATTATCTTTGCCAAGTGGGCAGTTTGCCTTATCTCTGTATTTGAGTGACCACATTCACACCTCCCTGGGGAGGGGACATCTGCTGATAACAGCTATTGAATGTCCCTGCATGGCTGATAAGAACTACAGCATCCCACTGGGAGATGTGAGCCCAGAGGGAGGAGCCCAGCATTGCTACCCAGATAGAATCCAGAGGTTTGGAGACACCAGCACAGCTTCTCCACGGGATTCCCCAGAGGAACAGCAGCTGCCTCTCCTTCCACTGGATCTTCAGAGGAAGAATCCATTCTTCTCTACAGATCCCTGCTCCAGCAGAACCACCCTGACCCTGCAGGAGGGCTGAGCCACAATTCCAATGGCACTGCTGCCAACAGCCTGACCCACAGGGTGTCAGGTTGGGTTCTGACTCTGGCAGTGTTGTTCCAGTGCACTGCATTGTTGATTTTATCCTTTCATTTTTTTTCTTCCCTATTAAAGAACTGTTATGTCGTGCTCCCATATTTTTGCCTGAGAGCCCCTTAATTTAAAATTTACAGCAATTGGGAGGGGTGGGGAGGGTTTACATTCTCCATTTCAGGGGAGGCTCCTGCCTTCCTTAGCAGACTCCTGTCTTTCCAAACCAGGACTCCACAGCAGATGGACCCAGGGTGCTCCTGGAGGATTCAGAGCCCACCCAGAGCCCTTGGGAGCTTTCCCCTGCTCAGGGTGCAGAGCTTTGGGCAGCAGCACTGCCAGGGTGTGACTGATTGATCTGCAAAGGAATCAACCAGCCCTTGGCTGCTGGGTGGTGTCTCAGTGAATTCCAGGCTGGGTTTTCTGCTCACCCACGTCCCCACAGTGACACGGGGACAGCTGTGGCAGGTGCCACCTCCAGAGCAGGTTTGAGGGATGCTGTGACACATTTCTGCTGTGTTTCCCCCTGCTGTGACTCCTGTCACACGGCATTAACTCCCTGCAAGCCCTCAGCTGCGTGTTGTGCCTAAAAGGGGAACGAGGGAGGAACATCAGCTCTGGCAAGATCCTTGGGAAATCATCACGAGACAGCCCAGGAAATATTTCGAGGAACAACTTGCTAGCTGTACAAGAAATACCAACAAATCCTCCTGAAGCACAGCAGCAGCAGCAGGAACGCTGCCAGAGAGGCTCCAAGGCCACTGAATGAGTCAGACAGGAAGGGAAAAGCTCAAGGAAGATAAGGCTGGAGCAGAAAATCCAGATGAATTCTTCACATTGATGTTTGCTGGGGAGGAACTGAGGAGAATTCTGCCAGTGGAACTTTTCTTTATGGGTTAAGAATTGGAGGAACTGTCCCAAATTAATGGAATGAGCACTTTGAAATCCTCGCTGGGGTTTGGAAGTGGCAGGCTCAGGGATAAATATGATAAAAGTAAAGGATTGGGCATGGCATTTATCAGGGCAAGGGCTGCCTTGCACACCCATTAGTGCTCTTTAAAGGAGCAGCTGAGCTTTTTCAGGAGGGTGATTTGATTGAAGCAATGGATTATCCAAAAAATTGCAGCAGAATCAGGTGCAGAGCTGGAAAACCAGAGGGAACAGCAAGGAGGATGTTCCAAAGTGCACTGTGATCTCCACAGGGGGAACTGAAGGGAGCTGTTCCATCAGGAAAAACACCCTAGGAGATACAATGACAATCCTGAAGACTGGAAGTGGCACCAAAGAGATTAAAAAGGGCATTAATAGCCTGGTTTTTATAACCCCAAACCAAGAAGGAATAATCTGTAACGCAGCAAGTTATGGAGAAAAGAAAAAGGTGCATTTCCCATTCAGCTTCTAATTAATTAAAGAGTGGAACTGTTTGCTGTGAAATGTTGTGAGCTCTGAAATGATGCACGGATTCATGAAGCAATTAAAAACTTGTTAAAGTGTAATTTCTAACCTCCTGTTCAAAACCTGCCTGAATCACAGGCTGACAGCAAAGAGGGGGACAAGGGAAGGACTTGGCTCAGGAACTCTGGGGTTCCTTCCCTCCCTCCCCATTATTTACCCAGGATTTCAGAGGCCATTTCCCCATATCAAATCCATCTGCAATTCTCCATTTTCAGCCCCAGTATTTCCTAAAATCCCCACTGTCAGCAGCAAATTTCCCAGCAGTGTCCAGCTCTTCTTGCAGGCTGTGTAAAACAGCTTTGTGGAATCAGGGATGGATGAGGGACCAATCTCAGATTTCATTAAGCTGGGGTGGAAATGAGGATTTGGCCCCTCAGACAGGGTCCCTGGGGAAAAGGGGAATAATTTCTCACCCACCCCATCACCAGGAAACCCCTACAAAGCCAGAAAAAGAGGCAGAATTCAGAGTTGGGATAAAAATGTGCAGATTTGGGGGTAACAGGGGCAAGAGACAAGGGGGTCCTTCCCCTTTGCACCCCCAGGCTCCACCAGTGCTGCTCTGCCAGCCTGGCTTTGGCAGGGTTTGGGAGCTGTTATTTCACATCCAAAAGCTTAATTTGCTGCATTTCATGTGTGTGAGGGTGGAAGGCTTCATTAAAAGCAATCTCTGGTCCAAGGGGTTTGAAACAAGCCGTGGGTGGGATGTGCCAGGAGTCACTCCCCGCCCTTTGTTGGTGGCTCTGCTGTGTGACAGGGACAATTCCCCAGCAGGATGATGAAAACCCCTCCAGGAACAAACGTCAGGGGAGGTTTTAGAGATCTGCAGAGCTCAAAAAGCAGAGCAGAGCAGGAGCTGGGAGTTTTTCCCCAGGGAAATTTCTAAGTGAGACAAAATTGTCATTTGCTCTGCATTTAAGTTTCCAGGCAGCAGTTTGAAACCAGCCCAGGGTTTTCCCTTTTGCTTTTTTTGCCAGCTCTGTTTTCAAACAGAAAAGTTCCATTTCGGCGTTGCCTCCTCTGTGTTTCCCTCTGTGAGAAAACCACAGAAGCAACAGAAAAACAGGGAGAGCAGCTGAAGAAATAAAGAAATAACATAACAACGTTTTCCCTCATGAAAAGGAGACTTCCCAATAAATCCATTTGCACTGTGGAAGGCCTGTTGCTCTCTCCCTGCAATAAATATTTTTTCACATTGTCATAGGCACAGAAGTCGAGGCAAACACTCTCATTTTCCAGTTGAAAACAACCTGAATTTCTCCAGTTTAGGATTTAGAGGAAAAGAGAAAACCAAAGAAATATTTTGCTTGGCTTCTTCCCACCAGCGTTCTCACATTGAAATACATAGAATGGAAATTTTCATTCGTCACAGTTTCTGGAGAAATTGTTTTATAATAAATCTCCCAGACCTGAGCAATGACAACAAACCCCCAGGAGTCATTTCACACAAATAAAATCTCATCTGTGCAAGGAGCTGGGGTGGCAGCACCAGAGGATGCCTTTGAAAACAAAACCAAACCAAACCAAACCAAACCAAACAAAGCAAAATAAAGTGCTGAGCTCTGGCTGCTGGTGCTGGAGCCCAGGAGAGCTGTGTGCCATGGCCAGCACTGGTCACAGCCACTGCCCGAGGTGCCCAGCTGGTGAAGCATGAACTCCAGCTGGCACAGAGGGAGCTGCTGAGGGCTGGGGGAAAATTTCTTGGCCACCCTGGTATTTGGGGAGGGGGATTTGCTCTGCTGGGGTCCCCGTGCCAGGTCACAGAGTCAGCTCTGAGCTTTGGGTCAGGCTCCCCCATCTGAGCAGGGACTGAGGTCAGGGCTGAGCCCAGCCCCTGCCAGTGCAGAGCCCTGGGGCATTTTCAGGGTCCCCAGGACAAAGGAGGAATTGAGAATATGACTCCACGTTCTTAGAAGGCTAATTTAATATTTTATTAATATTATTATTTTATAAATACATTTATTATTTATTGTTTTATGATATTGTATTATATTATAGAAAATAATATAATGCTATTCTAATACATTGCTATACCAAAACTATACTAAAGCATAGAGAAAAGATCTTACAGAAGGCTTAACAAGATATTGTATAAAAACCTGTGACTGACTCCTCAGAGTCTTGTGATTGGTCATTAAGTAAAAACAATTCCCATGTCGGATAAACAATCTCCAAACACATTCCAAAGCAGCAGAACACAGGAGAAGCAATCAGATAATTATTGTTTTCATTTTTCTCTGAGGTTTCTCAGCTTCCCAGGAGAAGAAATCCTGCAAAGGGATTTTTCAGAGAGTGTGGCAGTGACAGACCCCAGCAGCAGCAGATCATCTGCTGAGAGCACCCTGCAGGTGAGGAGAGGCTGAGAATTCCTCGGGCTGGAATTTCCCTTCCAGAGGGAGGAACTGCAGCTCCAGCCCTGTGGAAAATCCACCCTGCCCGTGCCCACCTGTCCCTGAACACTCGGCAGGCTGTGAGAGCGATGAGGACTGTTATAAATTTTTTTTTTAGGAAAAAAGGGTTGCAGAACCAGTTAAAGCAGCTGCTGCCAAGGCGAAGCTCTACCTGTTTGTTATTGTAATCACCGGTGGTTCTGGTTAATTGCTCCTTTGGTATCAGTAAGGCCCTGCCTGGGGTTAAGTTGTCCTCCCTGGAGAGAGAGGACATGGGGGGAGTATCAGAGAGAATGCAAAACAGCCTCGAGACCAGCGTGCCATGGGAAGCCACCCCACCAAATTTACCAAAAAGATCCCAAAACAACGAGCCAATACAGAATTAAGAGATTGGAGTGATGTCTGGATGGGAGGAACAGAGTGTCGAGCCTGCAGAGATGCTGAGAACTTTTGATGCCCCTCGCCCTTGGCACGAAAACTTCAGATGAAGCCAAGACCCTGGATGGCAAACCCAAGAGCTGGGAAACCTGGGGCAATGCCCACTGCTCTCGTGAGGATGGGACCCCCTGTTGCTGGTGGTCACAGGGGTTTGTTAGAGGATGGAAGAGTCAGGATCTTGATTCCATGATTAGAAGGCTTGATTCATTATGTTATGATATATATATAACATTATAACTATACTACATAGAGATAGAAAAGAAAGAGGCTTCTTCAGAAGCTGGCTATGCTAAGAATAGAGATAGAAAGAAGAATAACAAAGGTCTGTCTGTCTGCAGAGAGCGATAGCAGCTCCACCGTGAGTGGTCAGTAGGTCCAAACATCTACAGGGGACCAATCACAGGTGGACCTGTTGCATTCCACAGCAGCAGATAATAATTGTTTACATTTGTTACTGAGCTTCTCAGCTCTAGCAGGAAAAATCTTACAGAAAGGATTTTTCACAAAGGATGTCTGCGACAACCCCCAGCTCTGCCTTGGATGGCAAACCCAAGAGTTGGGAAACGTGGGGCAATGCCCACTGCTCTCGTGAGGATGGGACCCCCAGCTCTGCCTTGGATGGCAAACCCAAGAGTTGGGAAACGTGGGGCAATGCCCGCTGCTCTCGTGAGGATGGGACCCCCAGCTCTGCCCTTTACTGAACAAAGCTGCACATTCCTCCTCCTCCTCCTCCTCCGAGTCACCCTGGGAGCGCTGACGGAAAACCCGCGGACACATCGGGCTTCCCATCCTTGAGCTGATCACTTTTCATAACGGCATTAAAAGGAGGAAAAGTCTCCTGCCCCGTTTATTTCAAGGACAATAAACCACGTTGCTCCATGATCCCGCAGAGGAGCTGCTGGAGTTGCAGCCCCCGTGCCCCCGGGATTGGCACGGTGGGCATTGCCCTCGCTGGGCAGGATTAGGGGGGCGCAGGAGGCGGAGGGGCAGCTTTTATTTAATCTAATGGTTGTTCTACCCGATTTCCCGCAGGCTCTTTTGATTTGCAGCGAGCAGGCGAGGAGGATCAGCTGGGTTTTTAAAGGCTTGCTGACACAACTGCTGATAAATAAAGATGAGCTTCTGCCAGCGAGTATTCTCTGGGAAACAAAAGATTTGTACCTTGGGATCTTCTGGCCAGGGGCAGGGAGCGGGGAGAGTGTGGCAGGGAGGAATTAACATGCAGAGCCTGGAACTGAATACTTCCAACCATAACAAGCAACAGGAAAAATGTGGAGAGCAGCAGAAAATCGGTTTAAAATGCAGATCTAGAAAGGATGGAGGGTTGATGTCCCCTGGGGACACAGGGCAGTTTGGTGGCTTGTCCTGTGTCACCAGGGGAGCCCCAGGGAGGGTCCCGTGCAGGGGGACACAGGTTCAGCTTGCCAGCATCACTGCTCCTTTGGGATGCTCCCAGCAGCACCAGGAGAGGCTGGCAGGAGCTCCAGGGGAGAATTTCACTGTGGCTGTGAGGTGACCATGCCCAGTGCAGGTCTGGGCATCTCAGGGGCATCACCTGCCCAGGGCTGTGCACCTGGTTTGGGTAACCTGGCTGACCTGGGCTTTGGATAACCCTGCTCTGGGCTTTGGGGGCTAAATTCCTATTCCTGTATCACTGGGAAGTGATGCCCAGACAGAACTGCTGCTGTGCCAAGGGGCAATGCCAAGGGACAATTCCAAGGGGGAATTCCAAGGGAGAGTTCCAAGGGGGAATTCCAAGGGGCAATTCTAAGAGGGAATTCCAAGGTACAATTTCAAGGGACAATTCCAAGAGGGAATTCCAAGGGGCAATGCCAAGGGGCAATTCCAGGGCACTATGGAGATCACCTGGCTGGTTCCCTCTCAGGAGGAGCAATCCTGTGGGATTCAGGGCTGAATGCTGACTGGGAGGGTTCCTCTGCTCCAGGCTGGTCCCTGGCCAGGCTCTTCACCTTCCCCCAAAGGCTGCTGTGTCCCTCTCCCAGAACTGGCTCTGTTGGTCACCTCCCCTCCGAGGGTGGTGGTCCTGGAGGGCCCTGGCAGGGCCATTTCCATGGGAGGGGACAGGTCCTTGGAAAGCTCTCAGGCCAGGCAGGAAGGACCTGGCTGTGCCTGCCATGGCACTGACACTGGTGATGCCTTCAGTTTTAGCTTTTCTATTTTTCAGGCTCTGTGCTGTGTGCAGTTCTGAGCTTCATGGTAAGTGTTGGTGAGCTCTGCACAGAGCAGGGAGACAAAACAATTCCTGCTCCAGCTGGGCACCAAGGACAAATGATCCAAATCTCAGCCCAGGAGCACAAACAGCGTGGGCTGGAAAGAGAAAAACAAGGATGGGACTTCACAACCTAAAGCCATGACTTGACAATGAACTGCAAGATGGAAGTGGAGCAGAACTGACCAAAGTGAGAGACCCCGGGAGCACTTGTGCATTTTGAGACCATTTTGGTTCACCTTGGGTTCATTTTGGGACCATTGTGGTTCACCTTGAGTTCATTTTGGGACCATTTTGGTTCACCTTGGGTTCATTTTGGGGCCATTTGGTTCACCTTGGGTGCAGCCCTGGCTGGGCTCTTGTGCTGCCCCAGGCGGATCCATGGAGGAGATTCTTTGAATAAATCCCTGCTTTATTCTGTAGATGACACAAAGCCACTCTCTGTCCCCTCTGCTGTGAGCAATGCACAAGGAAGGGTCTGGAGCAGGAATCTGGGGATTGTCTCACATTTGGAAGCCCCAGCTCACGAGAGAGGCTGCTCAAAGCTCACTGAACAACACCCTGAGCCCCCTCATTCCGTTCCCCAGGCTCTCAGTGAGCACCAGAGCCCTGTCACTGCAGGACAGCAGTGAGTGGAGCCAGGGATTCCCATCCAGGGCCTCAGGCTCAGCTGAGCTGGGAGCCCCAGGGCAGCCTTGGACTCAACTGCTGTGGCCCCCCAGGATGTGCTTTGTAATTACAACTCTGCCTTCAAGTGTCCTTCAAGGGCCAAGGGAACAATTTCTGATTTATGAAATAATATCTCTGCCTTTTCTAAAGTAAATATTTGGTGTCTGCTAAGGTTAACTCTGATTCATATCCTGCTGCAGGGTGAGTTCTGTAATAATGTCCCAGTGTTTGTGATATCAGACACCAGCTTTGCTATAAACGATGGCATTCAAGTACCAACCAGTGCTGCAGTGGAGAATCCCAGAGGAGAGCAGCCAGGGAAGTGGCTCCTGTTTATTACTGTGGAACATTAGCAGCAGCTGGGTTAGGTCACCTAAAGACTTCCGTGCTGGATGGTTTCTATCTGGCCATAACTTTCCAAAGCTCTGCAATTTTCTGCCTGTCATCACTGTTTCTTTATGTGCGATCCTGCCTGATTCATTTCTTTTTTCTCAGGGAGAATTTCTTAGGAGAAAACTCCTGCATCCCCTTGAATAAACCAGGTGTGATTGACCTTCCCTGGTCAGATGTTCTCTCAGAGAGAATCTCTTCAGAGAAAACTCCTTCATCCCCTTGAATAAACCAGGTGTGATTGACCTCCCTGGTCAGCAGAGCTCTGCTGTCCCACCCGGAGTCATCTGCTTGCTCCCAGGAATTCCAGGATCATTCCAGGATGTCCCTCCCAGCCCACTGAGTCCAGCCTGATCCCCACCCTGTCCCCAGCCCAGAGCTCTCAGTGCCACCTCCAAGAATTCCCTGGGCACCTCCAGGGATGGGCTCTCCAACCCTCCCTGGGCATTTCCAATCCCTGAGCTCCCTTTCCATGGGGAAATTCCTGCTGTGCCCACCCTGAGCTGCCCTGGCCCAGCCTGGGGCCGTTCCCTCTGCTCCTGTCCCTGTTCCCTGGAGCACAGCCCGACCTGGGGCTGTCCCCTCCTGGCAGGAGCTGTGCAGAGCCACAATTTCCCCCGATCCCCCTTTTCTGCAGGCTGAGCCCCTTCCCAGCTCCCTCAGCTGCTCCAGACCCTTCCCCATCTCTGTTCCCTGCCCTGGCCACGCTCCAGCCCCTCCATGTCCTTCCTGTCCTGAGTGTCCCAGAGCTGTCCCCAGCACTGCAGGTGCCTCAGCCACTCCTCGTGGCCCCTCCAGACCCTTCCCCACCTTTGTGCCCCTCCTTTGGTGCCACCCATTTGTTCATCTGTCCCAGCACCCCCAGAGCAGAGAGGTCCTGGCAGGGCTGAGGGACAATAAATGCAGGAACAGGATGGACTGGGATGGCAGCAGGGGAATGACCCCAGATGTGTGCCTGGGAGTCCCACAGAGCCTGGATCCCCTCATGGACACCTGCACGATGGGAAAAGCTTGGGCTGCTTGCTGCTGCTCCCACATTCCTCATCCTGCTGATTTTTATGTGCTAATTCCTACTTCTTTTCCTTATTTGAAATATTGTTTATTTGATAGATTTTATTTTAAATATCTCCAGTTTTGAGCTTGTTCTGGGAACAAAAGGCTTAAGCAGGGTTGGATCTGAGGAAGCAGGAGCCTGGTGGCTGCTGAACAGAGGTGAATTCCTTCTGGCTCTGCCTGCAGTACAACAATGTCCAGCTCTGTAGCCTTGTCCCTCCTCAGGTGACCCCAGAGTGCTCTACAGCCACTGTCAGGGGTAGAAGAACCCCCTGTAAGTTAATTTTAAATGCATCATTCCTCTAAATTTCCAATGGCAGCTCCAACCTGCTTCTTATTTTTCATGTCTGGGCTCAGCCCAGAGCAGAGTGCTTTGTCTCCATGAGGGAGTGTGCAATTGGACAGGGCATTTTTGAATTATGGGGATCTGGGAAAACATGCTGCATTTCACTTCCTTGGGAGCCTGCAGTGAAGCTTTGATGCTGCTGTTGCTTATTTACCAGGAGGATGCCTTGGAGCAGAGAGCCCAACTTGTAGTCACTTATCTTCAGGAATAACTCACACCCAGGATGGCTTTGCCCTGCTCAAATTGATGGACTTGGTGCTGGCTGGGAGGATCCAGGCAGGAGCTGGGAATGCAGACAGACACAGGCTGGATGAACATCTGGCTGCTCCCTGGGACTGAGACTCGAATCCATGTGCTGGGACAGAGGATTGAGATGGCCTCAGAGCTGGGGGCTGGAGAAGCCTGCTGGTGCAGGTGACAGGTAAATGTGGTGACATTCATAAAATGGTGGTGACAATATTAAGATCTTGTTAAGCCTTCTGTAAGTATCCTTCCTCTATTCTGTAGCATAGTTTTAGTATAGCAACGGATTAGAATAGCATGATATTCTTTTCTATAGTATAATACCATATCATAAAATGGTGGTGACACTCATCCATTGAGGGTTCCAGCATTTCCTGGAGGAGGGGATGAGCTGCAGCCCTGAAGAGAGGGCAGAGAAGGCTGGAATGTGGAATGGATAGGAAAAAGAAAGGAGAACACAGTCCAAAATGTTGACCTTGCCAGGAAAGTCACACAATTGTTTTCAAGAAATGAAATCGTTGTGGAGGCTCATTTTTCTGTTCTCTCACCCTCCCAAAGCTGAGCTTCCACGTGGCCCTGCTGCTGCGAGAGCCACAAAGGCCTGGCTTGTGTCCCTGGGGACTGTGGAGTGCTCAGGCTGCTCTTCCCCAGCAGCTGTGAGCTGGAAGGATCATCCCAAAAAAGCTCTGCTCCAGTGGGATTTTGGGATGATGGAGCAGCAGGATCATCCCAAAACCCAGGGCTGCTGAGGAAAGCTCTGCTCCAGTGGGATTTTGGGATGATGGAGCAGCAGGATCATCCCAAAACCCCAGGGCTGCTGAGGAAAGCTCTGCTCCAGTGGGATTTTGGGATGATGGAGCAGCAGGATCATCCCAAAAAGGCTCTGCTCCAGTGTGGATTTTGGGATGATGGAGGAGCAGGATCATCCCAAAACCCCAGGGCTCCTGAGGAAAGCTCTGCTCCAGCAGGGATGATGGAGCAGCAGGATCATCCCAAAAAAGCTCTGCTCCAGTGGGATTTTGGGATGATGGAACAGAAGGATCATCCCAAAACCCCAGGGCTGCTGAGGAAAGCTCTGCTCCAGTGGGGATGATGGAGCAGAAGGATCATCCCAAAACCCCAGGGCTGCTGAGGAAAGCTCTGCTCCAGTGGGGATGATGGAGCAGCAGCATCATCCCAAAAAAGCTCTGCTCCAGTGGGATTTTGGGATGATGGAGCAGCAGGATCATCCCAAAACCCCAGGGCTGCTGAGGAAAGCTCTGCTCCAGTGGGATTTTGGGATGATGGAGCAGCAGGAGCTGTGCTCCTGGCCACTCTCACTGTGACAGCCACCAGGGGCTGAGTGTCCCCTTCCTTGGAGGGACATTCTGGGATGACAAAGCCCAGAGTGTGTTGTGTTTGCTGGGAACGTCCCAAGGAAGGCAGGAATGATGAATCTGACTCCATGTTCTCAGAAGGCTGATTTCTTACTTTGTGATACTATATTATATTAAAGATACCATATATTATGATGTTAAATTATATATTTTTATACTATACTATAATATATACCATATTATATTCAATTATATATTATGATACTATATGAAAGAATACAGAAAGGATCCTTCCAGAAGGTTAAAAAGACAATAATGAAAACTCCTGACTCTGGAAAGAGTCCCAACACAGCTTGGCCCTGATTGGCCAAAGAATCAAAATAATTCACATGAAACCAATGGAACAATCACCTGTGGGTAACCAATCTCCAAACACATTCCACATGAGCAAAACAGAGGAGAAGCAAATGAGACAAGGATTGTTTTCCTTTTCTCTGAGGCTCCTCAGCCTCCCTGGAGGACAATCCTGGCTGAAGGGATTATTTCAGAGTTTGTGAATGCCCCAGGAGTGCAGCTGCCCGGGCTCAGCTGGTGCCACCTCGCTGCAGAGAGGGATGGCTTCAATCTCAGCCCTGGAACGGGACTCACAGGGCACTTTTTATCTTTTCTATCTTTTTCCAAAAGGAAAAAAAAAAAAAGAAAAAGAAAAATAAAGCCAAGCAGAAATTCAGCTTTGTGCTCTGTCACGAGGAGAGGGATGGGATGAGAGGTAATTGGATCCTGTTGCTTCCTAAACAGCTAAATATTTACATATAGGCTGGGCTATTAATCAGGGCCCATATGGCAGCAGAGCTGTGGGAGCACTCCGGGGAGAGCTGCAGGAGCAGTGTGTTTGTCTCCCAAATGCCTCCCTGACAGCTCCACTTCCATCACAATCAGCTGTGACACCATAATTACAGATTTGGGGAGCTTTGCAGCCTGCCCCTGATGGATTGTTTGATACACACAATTTCCAAGATAGATGTTCTTATTTAAATCAGCTCCTTCGCCAGGGAGCAGTGGCACAGGAGCTTCTGTGCCAGTGGCCTGGGCTGAAACACAGGCTGGGCAAGATTAGGAGGATAAAAAAAGATATTTATTGAGCACCTTGCTGCTGACACCACCACTGACCCCTTCAGCCCTTCCCAGGCCTTGCCAGGGTTTACTTCCCTGGAAAGCCTTGTGTGAAGAGAAGGGAAAATGCCATTAAATTTATTTTATTTTATATTTATATTTATTTTATATTTATATTTATATTTATTTTATATTTATATGTATTTCATATTTATATTTATTTTATATTTAATTGAATTTTATATTTATTTTATTTATTTTTGTTTAATTCCATTTATTTTCATTTTAAATTATTTTCATTTTAATTTTAATTAGTTTTATTTCATTCTATTAATTCATTTTATTATTATTTCTTTTGCATTTATATTAGCAATTTTTCCTCCATTTAGTATATTAGTATTTTATTAATATATATTACTATATAGCATATTAGTATTTTATTAATATATATTACTATATAGGATATTAGTATATCAGTGTATTATTAGTATCTACAGTATTATTATAATATTTATAATTACTGTTTATAATATTTCGTTTCATATCATATATTTAGAATTATATCTATATATTTAGCCTTATATTAATATATTTATAATATTTAGTATTATATCCATTTTTTTATCTGAGAAAGCTGAGCTTTCCAAACTTTTCTGCATTTGTGGAGGTTACTTCCCCTCTCAAGCTGCTACTGCCAGGCTCGAGCTCTTCTGTGTCCAGCAGAACTTTGGATGTTTTGGGATATTTTGAAGAATGTCCCAATTCTCCCATTGCTCCATGTGGCTCCCCCAGCCCCTCACTCCCACATCCCCAATTCCAGAGGCTCCTTTGGGTTTCCCCACCTCAGAGGACAGGAAAGGATGGAAATTAAACCCAGATCAATTCCTGGTTCCCCCACAGCTCTGTCAGAGCAGTTTGTAATTTGTCAGTTTGTAATTGGATGCTCAAGGAGCCCCTGGCTGGGCCCAGATGTGGAATTGGGGTTTCTCACGTTCTCTCCAGATGTTGCTGTGGAGTAGGAGGAGTTTCAGAGTTTCACTCTCTGTAAATGCCAGAGATGCTCAGCAATGGCCCCTCAGTGCCCTCAGTGTCAGTTTGCAGTTGTGGGGGGCAATTTGAAAACCTGAATTAATTTTATCTGTAAGAAAATTATGTGTATGTGTGTGCTAAAGAGGATTTTTGCCTTGATGCATTAATCTGAGGGAAGAAGAAATATTTACCACTTCCACTAAAGAACAGAATTTTATGGCAAATAGACCTTCCCAGGCTGAACTTTGCAATAGGCTTTGGGCTCAATTTATCTTCTGGATGACAAAATTTAGCTTGTTTTGCTGTAAAAAGTCCAGGTGAGACAACAACAAAAATAGGGTTGGTTTTTTCTTTCTTTTTTTTTTTTTTTTCCTTTAGAAACCTCAAGACAAATATGATTTAGTGGTGGTGATATTTGCTCTTGACAGAGCTAATGCTTTGGTAGCCTTTCCCTTGACCCCTGTAGATGGCATAGCCAGGAATATTTAAAATGTGATTTATGATGTGCTCTGTGCCACTTTCCCAGATGGAGCTCAGAGATGGATTTGGGGAGAAAAATACCTCACAAAAAAAAGAAAAACTCACAAAAATATACCTCACTGGAGGCCCTCAGCTGCCTGTGCCCCATCCTGAGCAGGGGAGGGATTGTTCTTTGCTGTGAAGGAGGAGGACAGAGCATTTCCCAAGGGGATGGGATGGGAAAATGGGAAAGTGGGAAAATGGGAACTCATTTTCAGCATCAAAGAAGGGCCAAGTTAGGAGAATCATAAACCCATGGAATTGTTTGGGTTGGGAGAGACCTTAGAGATTGTCCAGTCCTGCCATGGGCCTGAGCCCTGGAGAGCTGTGATGAGTGGGGCACAGAATCCCAGAGAGGTTTGGCTTTGGCTTTGAGCCTGGTTTTGGTTTTGGGTTTGGGTTGGGAGGGACCTTAGAGATTGTCCAGTCCTGCCATGGACCTGAGCCCTGGAGAGCTGTGATGAGTTGAGGGTTGTTCAATTTGCACAGAATTCTAGAGAGGTTTGGCTTTGGGTCTTGGCTTTGGGATTGGGAGGGACCTTAGAGATTCTCCAGGGCCACCTCTGCCATGGACCTGAGCCCTGGAGAGGTGTGATGAGTTGAGGGTTGTTAATTTGCACAGAATCTCAGAGGGGTTGGGGTTTGGGTTTGGGTTTGGGATTGGGAGGGACCTTAGAGATTGTCCAGTCCTGCCACGGACCTGAGCCCTGGAGAGGTGTGATGAGTTTGGGGTTGTTCCATTGGCACAGAATCCCAGAGGGCTTTGGGTTTGGGTTTGGGTTTGGGTTTGGGTTGGGAGGGACCTCAGAACCCATCCAGAGCCACCCCTGCCCTGGGCAGAGCCCCCTCCCAGTGCCCACTGCCCTGTCCAGCCTGGCCTTGGGCACTGCCAGGGCTGGGGAGGCCCTGGAGGCACTGGCAGCAGGAAAGGCCGTGGGTGAGAGGGCACCAGGCCAGAGCAGGAGCTCGGGGCTGTGCTCAGGGCCCAGCTGCAGATCTGCAGCTGCATTTCAGCTCCTGCCTTTGCCTCCTGGCCCCTGAGTGTCCTTGGGCTCCCTGCCTGAGGCTCCTCTCCATGAAACAGGGGCACCATCAATCCCTAACCATGGTGCTGTGCCAGGAGGACAAACCCATTGATGATCAGAAGGAGTTCAGGTAACTATGGCAACAGAAATTCTGCTTTTTGCATCTCACCAGAGGAGACACACACAGAGCCCTGAAACCTCTCCACGCCCCTGAGCTGAGTCATCACTTCCAGCCCCTTTCCCCAGAATTATTCCAGGAAAGGGAAAGGTTGCTTCTCTAGGGTTGGAAGCAGCAGAGTAAATTTTTTAAAAGCACCTTGCTTTATTGCTTGCTGGACAGATTATTCCCAACATCACAGCTTGGGCTTGGAAAGAGTCCATAATGTTTGATGGCAATAAAGCAGAGAGCTGAGGCACAGGATTTATGGCCATGAGCTAATGAAGTGCAGGGATGGATGTTCAGTGCAGCCCTGCTCCCTGCACCTCCCAGCAGCTCTCAGTGTCCTTCCTTGCAGGGGGTTGGGATGATCCAGGAGCCCTGAGCCTCCCTGGCAATACCCAGCACTTTCATTTCATCAAAACAACTTCAGCCACTGCAAAAAGACAGGGGAGGAATTGCTCCATGAGAAAACAGTAATGCCATTAAGGGAGAAAGCTTATCCAGGGTCTGGGGAAATAGGGGTGGCTGTTGTTTGTTATACTGGTGAAAATGAGAGCTGGTATTTGTTATAATGGTTAAAATGAGAGCTGGTATTTGTTGTACTGGTGAAAATGAGAGCTGGTGAGCTGGTATTTGTTGTACTGGTGAAAACTGGAGCACTGCAGGGAGAGGCTGAGCAGCTCCACTTGCTCTGTGCATCCCAGGACAGTGCTGCAGCTCCAAATCCAGGCAGGGGATGGCAAACGTGGTGCAGGGCATGGGGAGGGTCCAGAGGAGCTCCTGGGAGCCTGACCAGGCTGAGCTGGGTGCTGGCAGTGCCATGCCTTGATTTTGGGAACAATCTGACCTCCACAGCCATGGAGATCCCTGCCCATCCCTGGGGTTATCCCTGCCAGAAGGGAGTGGGTGACGTCTGAGGTCCCCAGGATGAGGTGAGAGATGAGAATTTGATTCCATGTTCTCAGAAGGCAGATATATCCTATCATATCATATTTCATATTGTATTTTATATTATATTATATGAAATTATATTATATTACATACACTATACTAAAGAAAGAGAAAGAATACATCAGAAGGCTGAATAAGAATGACAATGAAAAACTCGTGACTGACTCCACAGAGTCCAACACAGCTGATGGTGATTGGTCATTACATAAAAACAATTAAATGTTTGGATAAACAATCTCCAGACCACATTCCAGAGCAGCAAAACGTGGAGAAGCTGAGGCTTCTCATCTTGCCAGGAGAATAAATCCTGGTGAAGGGATTTTTTAGGAAATATCACGGTGACATTAGTGGAGGTGTCTGTGCCTGTCAGGAATCTCAGCAGGTGCAGATGGAAATCCCAGCTGGGTCCCTTTTCCCCAGGAGGCCTCATCCTGTCCCAGCTTTTGTGTTTGAATGGAAATCCTGGTGAGGTCTGAGCTGCTCCTGGCTGGGAGAGAGATCCCACCTTGCCCAGCAGCACCCCTGGATAAAGAGCATCACCTTCCCCATGAAGAGGGATCCCTGTCACCCTGGTTTTTTAAGATTTTCTAAGCCTTCTGATGTTGACATTCTTGTAGGGAACTTTCTCAGGCACTTTCTTGTAAATAACTCATTGTTTGCATTCCTTTATGGAGGAGGAGAGAGTTGATGGACTGTTGGTTTAACCAGTGTCATTGGAGAGGTGGCACTGTCACCTTCCAATCCCCTGTCACCTTTGTAAAACTATAAATATGGGAGTCAGAAAAATAAAGGTCCCTTTTTTCCTTCACCTTGAGAGGAGGGTGTGCTTGTGTTCCTTCGTGTCCGATAGCGACAGATCCCACCTGGCCCAGCAGCACCCCTGGATCAGCACCACCTTCCCCATGGAATGAGATCCCACCTTGCCCAGCAGCACCCCTGGATAAGCAGCACATTCCCCATGGGGAGGAATTCCACCTTGCCCAGCAGAACACCTGGATAAACAGCACCTTCCCCATGCAGAGACATCCCACCTGGCCCAGCAGCACCCCTGGATAAGCAGCACCTTCCCCATGGAATGAGATCCCACCTTGCCCAGCAGAACACCTGGATATGCACCACCTTCCCCATGGAATGAGATCCCACCTTGCCCAGCAGCACCCCTGGATAAGCAGCACCTTCCCCACCCTTCCCAAAGCTGGAGGGAGCAGAAGGTGCCCTGAGCCTGCCCTGTGCTCTGGGCTGGCCCTGCTGGAGCAGGGAGGTGGCACCAGAGGGGACCTGCTGTGCTCCCTCCAGCCTGACCCATCCTGGGGTTTTCCCCTCTCACCTCTGGGCAGAGCTGTGCTGGGCTGGGCTGTGCTTTGCTTTTTTTGGTGTGCCCACTACATAAAATCAGTCAAATCTGATTGATTGAACTGCAATCAGAGCAGCTAAACCTCCCCATAAAATCGGTTAAATCTGATTGATTTAACTGCAATCAGAGCAGTTAAACTTCCCTGTGCTGCTGCTCCTTATTCCTTCCCCAGCTCCCCAGGAGCTCTCATTCCCAGTGGATCCCTCTGCCAGGACCAAGGCTCTGGGAGCCAAGTGTGCCTCCCCTCTGGCCAAGGACACCTGTCCAGCAGCACCACTTGGGGACACTGGGGTGGCACCTGGCCAGGGATGCAGCAGAGCTGAGGGAGGATGACCTTGGCTGCTGGTTTGCCTCTCCATGGAGGGCAGGGCTGGCTCTGGAGCATCTCCTCCCTCGCTGGGGATGGAGGGAGCTGAGCTGAGCCTTAAAGTGCCTGAATTGCACCTTCCTCATGTATTCCTTCAAATTCCAGAGGGGTTTTACAGCCAGTGTGCCCTGAGCACCTTTCCCTGTGTAAATACATTCTAAACAGCTGAAAAGTGCTTCAGAAATGTGGTTCAGCTCACTGCTGGCTGACAGCAATGTTTGCATCAACACAGAGGCAGATTCTGGGTGCTGTGTTCACTGAAATCCCCTTCAAGCCATGAACTACCTAAAAGCAGAGGCCAGGCAAAATCAAGGGAATAAAAAGCAGTTAATTTATTGAAGGGTCGTCAGGTGTATTTTGGGCAGATGAAGCCCCCCGGGGCTACACACAAAATGGACAATAGGTCAGAAGTTTCACACTTTTATAAGTTTGGTCCATTTGCATATTGGGGGTGAAAGAATAGAACAGAATAGAATAGAATAAATAGAATAGAATAGGATAGAATAGAATAGAATAGAATAGAATAGAATAGAATAGAATAGAATAGAATAGAATAATCAGCCTTCTAAGAACATGGAGTCAGATTCATCAATTCCCCCTTCATCCTGAGGACCCAGCAAATGCCACAATCCTGTGCTTGTTTCATCCCCTCTCAGTCTCATCTTCAGAGCCCCTCTGAGCCTGGCTGAGGAGGAGGAGGAGGAAGAGGAGGAGGAGGAGATGATGATCCTGGCCTGGGATGGGCACTGATGTTGTCTGTGTGTGGACCACACACTCCCTGATTTAAATCCAGCTCTGTGAGCTTCTCACACTCTCACATTTGGGGGAAGACAATAAACCAGGCAATAAAGGAAGCTGCCACCTGGGAACTCTTCTTTTTTTGTTATTTTTCCATTATCTCATGCGTGAGGGAGAATTGTTCTGTGCCAGAAGAGCTGATCCCCTGGGTGGGGAGATGGTGGAGCTCTGAGGTATTCACCTGCTGCTGAGAGCAAGGAAAAGATTGTTTTCTCACTGAAGAGCTGCTCAATTTCCCTTTTTTTCGTGTGTGCAGAGGAGCTTGGCTGCTCTGTGCTGCATCCAGAGGATCCCTGGGTCAGCCCTGCCTGGAGCTGGGGTGGGACAGGCAGGAGGAGAGGGAATGGGGCAGCACCAGCAACAGGAGCTGGAAGCAGCTCACAGAAACTTAATATAATATATATTTTATATATGTAATATATATTTTATATATCATAATCACAGGAACAAAATATAATATATATTTTATATATATATTATAGATCATAATCACAGGAACATAATATGATATATATTTTATATATATATTATATATCATAATCACAGGAACATAATAGAATAGAATAGAATATAAATATAACAGCTCACAGGAACATAACATAATATATATATTATACATATTTTATATATCATAATCACAGGAATATAATATAATATAATATAATATAATACAATATAATACAATATAATATAATATAATATAATATAATATAATATAATATAATATAATATAATATAATATAATATAATATAATATAATGTAATATAATATAACTCACAGGAACATAATATAATATATAATATGTATATATATTATATATAATAATCACAGGAACATAAGATAATATATATATATATAACAGCTCACAGGAACATAATATAATATATATAAAATATATATATTATATATCGTAATCACAGGAATATAATATGATATATATATATATAACATATATAACACATATATATATATATATAAAACAGGGAGGAGATGAAGGGGGGGATGAAGGGCACTTGTCATTCCCAAAGGAATTTTGGAGGGGCTCAAGGACACGGATTTAGGTGGGAACCCTCAGCTCAAACTCCATCCAGGCAAAAAAGAGGTGACAGATGTAGCAGGACAAACAATTCCTCACTAATAACTCAAAGATATCCTCGGTTCTGGTGACAAATGCACCAAACAGCTGCAGCCAATTATTGAGGGTGGGGGGGAAAGTAAATCTATGGCTAAATTAAAAATAAAGAAATTAATACAATTTAATGAGTTTTAACTCCACAGAAAGCTGAAGAATGATGGGATATTTTGATTTTGGACTCATTACAAACAACAAAGCGGTTTGACAGGAGATGCTAAATTTCCCAGAAGACCAGTCTTTAATTAATTTAAAATCATAAACCAATTAACATATTTAATACTAAACGCTCATACAATTAATTTGGCACTCGTAGAGGATGTGTGGTATTTAGGGAAAGGAAAAGAAAAGCCAGATTTCTCAGAGAGAAATAAGAAATTGATTTATTTAAGCACAAAATTCACGAGCAACAGGATGAACACCCCTTCAGGTGAAAACCTCAGCTCTTCCCCCATACGTCTGACCTAAATTTCCCTTTTTCAGTCTGAACTCTTTTTTTTGTCCTGTCCCTGCAGTTGCTGGTGAGGAACAGCTCCTGGTGAGCTCCTGCAGCCCCTGGCAGGGCTCTGAGCTCTCCCAGCCTTCTCCTCTCCAGGCTGGGCAGCCCCAGCTCCCCCAGCCTGGCTCCACAGGGAGGTGTGAGAATCTCTCACTGAGATTTCCTGAAAAATCCCTTCCCCAGGATTTCTTCTCCTGGCAAGATGAGAAACTTCAGCTTCTCCATGTTCTGCTCCTCTGGAATGGGATTTGGAGAATTGTTTACCCAGCATGTGAAGTGTTTTTAATTAATGACCAATCCCAGTCTAGCTGTGTCGGGACTGTGGTCAGTCACAGGTTTTTGTTATTCATTCTTTTCTAGATTTCTGATGTCTCCTTTCTCTTTCTTTAGTATATAATTATAATATAATAAATGTAATGTAATGTATTATAATGTAATAATACAATGAATATAATTTAATGTAATATAATATAATATAATATAATGTTATAATATATGATATGATGATATGATATGATACGATGATGATATGATATGATAGATATAATATAATATAATATAATATAATATAATATAATATAATATAATGTAATGTAATGTAATGTAATGTAATATAATATAATATAATATAATATAATATAATATAATATAATATAATATAATATAATATAATATATTGATGAGAATTGGAGTCAATTCCCATCTCTCACCTCATCTTGGGGACCCTCACAACACCCCAACAAGGTGCTCCAGTCCCTTTATGAACTTCCAGGTCTCCTCTGGAGCTGTTCCCACATCTCCTTGTCCCTGATGTTGGGGACACCAGAGCTGGGCACTGTCCCAGTGGGGTCCCACAGGCAGAATCCCCTCCTGGCCCTGCTGCCCACACCCCTTTGGATACAGCCCAGGATTTATTTGGATTTCTGGGCTGTGCCATTTCCCCAGGATCTGTGCCCTAACAGCTCAGAAGTTTTCTGGGAACTGAGAAACTTCCTCTGGCTGTGGAGCTGAAAGGAAAGCCAGGCACGAGAGCTCTGGGCCTCACCTCCTGCCTGGCTGAGGTGGCTCTCCCAGGAACCCCTGTGGATAATTTGTGTTCTTCTTCCTCTCTCTCCCCCTTTGATGGACCAGGGTTTGTTTTCTTATTTTCCAGCCCGAGTGGGGAGAACTGGAAGCTGCCTGGAGCAGCAGTCTCCCAGGTCATTAGGAAGCCAATCAGAGAGGGGCTGAATCTGGGGGTGATGTTTTTCACTGGCATCAGAGGAGGGGGGCATGGCCTGTCCTATTCAAGCAGTTCAAAGAATTCTTCCTGCAGAGGAAGGAGCACCAAGTTTAAGGATTGGGAGAAAAATAAGGAGAAGATCAAATAAACTTTCAAACCTGCCTGTGTGTGATCTCAGAAGCCTTCTGACAATAACATGTTGTTCCTCATCATTACTGAAAGGCAGAATTAAAACTGCTTTAGTGCTTTAAAAGTGTTTTTCTGGACTGGAGAATGCCAGTGTTTCTCTGTGTGGAGTGGGAAACTGGAAATTTCTGGGTTTGTGATGGTTGGGAAGGCAAGGAAAGGCTCCTGGGGGCAATTTCCTGCAGGTCCTGCTGGGAGCAATCCCCAGCCCTGGTTCTGAGCACATCCCTGGACATGAAATTCCTGTAGGCTGGGCCTTGATGGGAACTCTCAGCTTTTTGTGATATTTTAGAAGGCTGAGGGCAGTGAGTACAAAAGAGTTTGTGAGGAAAGAAAGGAAACTTGTGAATAGTCCTGGTAACAGAGGCCATGTCCTGGGTGTCTGGGGTACAGGAGAGCTTTGGCTCATGGAATTATGGAATATCCTGAGTGGGAGGGACCCCAAAGGATGGGATCAACATCAGACACCCCTCACAGTGTTTAGCCTGCCCAGGAGCCAGGGCACTGCAGGAGACATCAGGGATAAACCCTGACTGCTGCTGCAGCCACTTCTCACTTGCTACTGTTTGTTTCCTTGGGAATTGCCTCACTTACTCGAAATAATTTAAAATTTTGTACACAAAAACTAATCAAGAACCCAAATTATCTCCTTTTTAAGCACGGGAAGAAATGCAGAATCAGCCTGAAATCATTTCGAAAAGAATAAAGGCAGATTCAGTGGCAGACTAAAAAGCAGAGCAAGTACAGCTGTGAGCTGGTCTAGGTTTATCTCAGCTACTGAAAAGCAGACAAAAGGTATTGGTCTAGCTCAGATTTAATTTTTAAACTAACGCTTGGTTGCGTAGAGATTGGGGAAATAATGAATATTCTGTTTCAGCTGCTGCACCAAAAAATTCAGAAGCAAAATGGCACATGTCACATCGAAACAAGATTGGTGCTGCTTCTTTGTAAGTGGGATGAAGACTCCCTTTAAAACACTATTTTTAGTCAACTAAAATTTGCCATTGACATGAAGTGTTGTCTCCTTTGCAGAACTTGGGCCTCCTGCTCGGTGTTTTTCCTTCAGTGGGAGGGGAGGGGAAGATTTGGGAGCATTTCTTGCCACTTTCAAAAGGATTTTGCTCCTGAGAATTTCAGGTTTTTTGTACTTTCACTCCCTGTAAAAACAAGAGCAATGAAGTCTGGCTGTGTTTGAGGGTGGTTTGGGTCAGGGTGCCCCCAGGTGACACCATCATCTCTGTGCCCAGGACAGCAGCAGGCAGTCCCAGCAGAGCTCCAGGAAGTTCAGTTCCCCTCCCCAAGGTCCATCCTGACCCTGTGGGGACAGGCTGGGCTGGGATGTCCTGCCAGGACCCCCCTGTGTCCAGCCTGGAGGGAGCTGGTGACAAGCAGATCTCTGAGATGTGCCAATTGTCTGAGTGATGTGTCCTTCCCCCAGAATGCAGCCCATAATCACAGCAATTACACATGGCAATCATTAATAATTGCATTTCCCTTCAATCAATTTTTACTAAAATATAGCTTTTGTGCCAGATTCCAGTTAATTTTTTCCCATAGATGTGTCTCAGGCCTTGGCAATATTCCTGTGGGAAGATCAATCAGAACCCAGGACAGGATGACACGCTACATTTCTTGGGGGGATCCAAGTTTTAATTAATTGTTATTCATAAACTAATTATTGGATTTACAAATGACTTCTTGGGAAATTCATTAGCCCTTGGAAGCTGCGTGTCAGCCCTTTGCAGCAGGATGTGAGTCTGCTTTTCTTCAGGAGATGGAAATCCGTGCCTTGAAATGCAAAAAGGTTTTTGGTTTTTTATCCTGGAGCTCTGTGCCCGTGGCCAAGGTCATCCCCCACCCTCCCCTGGCCCTGCTCTTCTCCTTGAACCTGGAGAGGCTCCTGGAGCAGAGGCTGGGCACAGTTAAAGGAATAAAGTGGGGATTTATTCAAAGGCCTCAAAGGATCCACCTGGGGCAGTGTAAGAGCCCAGCCAGGGCTGCACCCAAGGTGGACCCAGCATGGACTCAGAGTCAGGAGTTTTCACCCTTTGATGAGTTCTGCTCCATGTCCACGCTGGGTTCAGTGTCCAATCCCAGCTCCAGGGGATGCAGTCCCACCCTCCCAGGTTGCTCTCCTCCATCCCCTGCTGTTTGCACTGTTTGGGGCTGAAGCTGCAGTGCTGTCCTTGGTTGTGGGGCTGGACAAGGATTGTTGTGTGTGCCTGAGCTGTGAGGAGACCTTGTGACACTGTGTGTGGAGCTCAGGGTTATTTACCAGTGCAGGGCAGAGCCTGGGAAATATGAAACATAAAACTGAAGGCATCTCCCTCACGAGAAGCTGTAATTGGGATCAGTCTCCCCTCAGCCTCCTCTGCTCCAGCTGAACAGACCAGGAGCCCTGAGATGTTCCTCAGGTGGTTTTCTCTCTAGAAAAGAGCTTTATTATCTCTTTTTGGGGAGGCTTTTCCCACAAATGTGGTGTTTGGCCTGCCTGAAATGTGCTGGCATTTGGCCTTACTCAAACTCCAGCTAGGAGCAGCTTTGGGAGACAAATTCTGCACAGAATGGAGAGAGGAGAGGGGTGTGTGCTCAGGACAGCTCCAGGAGAGGGCCAAGGAGAGCATCCATTGCTTTTGGCCTTGGCTCCTTCCCACAAGGAGAGACCCAGAGCTGGGTGTGGGGCTGGGGCCTTCCCCCTGAGCTGAATCCCAAAAGTTTGGGTTGGAAAGGATTTACAGATCATCCATGGCAGGGACACCTCCCACTGCCCCAGGGACACCTCCCACTGCCCCAGGGACACCTCCCACTGCCCCGGGTGCTCCCAGCCCCAATGTCCAGCCTGGCCTTGGGCATTCCAGGGATCCAGGGGCAGCCCCAGATACTCTGGGTACCCTGTGCCAGGGCCTGCCCACCCTCACAGCAGGTGCTAAACAGGAATCCATGGAATTCTGAGGGGCAGCTCTGATCTCAGCTCTCTGGGACAGGGACAGGGTGCAGGGAATGGCTGGAGCTGTGCCAGAAGAGTTTTATGTTGGATTTAAGGGAAAGGCTCTTCCCCAGAGGGTGCTGGCACTGCCCAGGCTCCCCAGGGAATGGGCACAGCCCCGAGGCTGCCAGAGCTCCAGGAGCCTTTGGACAGCCAGGGATGCCCAGGGTGGGGTTGTTGGGGCTCTGGGCAGGGCCAGGAGCTGAACTCCTTGAGGTCCTTTCCATCAGGAGATCCCATGACTCTGGGAATACAGGGACAGCCCACTCCTCTCCCTAAAGACAGCTCTCAATTCTATTTTTTTGGCGTGCCTCCATAATTTTTCCTTTTCACCGCCTCTTTCCGCCTTCCAAGATTTTGCCTCGCTGCTGGAAACTGCCAGCAATGCAGGCCAGATAAACCTGTGCCATTTCCATCAGGGAAAAGAGAGCAGAGCTGTTGATGGCAGGTTGGTTTGGGGCCTGGATCCTGGTGCCAGTGCCCCTGGAGTGGGGGAGGCTGCAGGGCACTCCTGGCAGTGAAGCATCTCAGCCCTGCTGTGAGCTGTTCTTTTTAGCAGCCTGTCCTCAGTCAGGGGTATTAATTGTTTTCAAATATCTGAGATGTCTGAGTTGTTCTTGCCCGAGGTGATAGGAAATTCTATTAAATTCTGTCAATTCTATTAAATCCTGCCAGTTCCAATCCGGGCACTAAGGCAGAGATGCCTCTGACTCCTGGTTTGTAACTGAGAGGGCTCGAAGGTGCAGCTGCCTGAAACCCTGAAAACGGGGAGTCTTTCAAGCACATTTATCTCCTGACCACATCACCCTTCCACCTGGCACGTCTGGGAATTCAAAATATGCTGGGATGAATGTTCTGAATGGAGCTTTTCAGAGCCCTTCCAGTCAGAGCCAGAGCTGCAGGAGTCAAAGGTTGTGTCCCAGGGAAAGTCCCAGCTCAAATTAAAATCAAAAGTTGCTTTCAGATCTCCTAAAGAGGATGAAAAATGTCCTTGTTTATCCTCCTGGAGTTTGCAGAAGCAGCAGAAATCCGTGTGCACTGCAAACCTCTGTGATTTGTCAGCTCTCCCAGAGCCCAGCTCTTAATGGATGGGAAAGCAGAGCTGGCATTTCTGATCAGTGCCCTGTGTGCTCAGGGCAGGGAAATGTTGGTTTGGAGCATCTGGGGATGAGCTGGGGGTCAGGGAATCACCTGCTCTGAGTGTGCCCATCCTGGCAGGTCCCACATTTCCTTGCCAGGTGTTGGATGCCAGGAGGAAATTGGGAATGGGCACAGCCCCAAGGCTGCCAGAGCTCCAGGAGTGCCAGGGGTGCCAGGTGGGATTGTTGGGGGTATCGCCAGCCAGGGGTCTCAGTACAAATCACCAACAGGACAGGACTGCTGGGATGTGCCTTGAGCTGTTTGATTTTCCAGCATCAGTCTCATTCCATGGGTATGACAATGGGAAGATGCCACCAGCTCACATCCCAGGCAGCAGACACAGAACTCAATGTCACAACTCACTTTAAAAGCTTCTTGACCAATCACACAAAGCAGAAGCACATTGACAGTGGTTCCATCCAACCACTACAAGCACAGGTACCTTTGGTTAAACAATGCTGGCTTATTTCAAATCCAATACCTGCTTGTGAGCCTTAAAACACAATGCACAGAGCTCCATTATTGAGCTTCAAACTTCCTAATATCTTCCTAATCTTCAAACTTCCTAATATCAGAAAAGATAAACTTTTCTGCAGCTTAGGGAGTTATTCTAGCCAAGTGTTAACACACAGACCATTGTTCTATTTGTCCTTGCTTTTCTACTTTTTAAATAATTTTTCTGCTGACCAATCTCATGGCTGCTGCTCAGCTCCAATCACAGTTCTTCTGTCTCTGGGGCCTTTTGCAGCTTTCCCAAACCCTCTGATTTTGTGGATTCCCACGGGAGGATGGGGGGGGTCTGTGCAGGGACAGGGACCCTGTGGTCCCTCCTAGCTCAGAAAATTCCATGAAAACAACTTTTAAAGCAGAGTGCAGGGAGGGAGCCTGCCCTGGGCAGCTCCTTCAGCCTGAGTTTGGGAAGGTTCTTTGATTCCCACCCGTCCCTCACACATCTGAGGCTAAACCTGCCTGCAAAACCTGATTCCTGTCCCAGAGCAGGTGTGGAGGAGCCTTGTGCTGAATGTTCAAACCCTGCAGCTCATCCACAGCGAGGAATAATTGATAAGCAGAGAGAAAACCAGCAGGGAACAGTCCTGCACCTTCTGCTGCTCCTTTAACTCCTTCAGAAGTGCTGTGAGACTGCACCAAGCCTCCCTGCTCCATAAATCCTCCTGGAGGGAGGAATGACAGCAGCTAAAATGGGCTTTTCTTCCCATCCCTGACCTCAAATTAGCAGCAGCCAGTGAACAACCCCTGCTCTGCTCTGAAACCAAGCAAAGCCTGCTCTGGTGGAGCCCCAGGGCAGTTTTGGTGGAAGAAGCCTCTTGTTGCTTTAATAAGAACAATTCTCTGAAAGCAGCAGCTCTGCTCTGAAAGTCATGGAGGACACACCAACCTGGGATCCTGCAATGGATTTTTTTATTTTTATAAACACCTGTCCCAGAGTTAGCAGCGTTTTGGGAGAGACCTCCAGGAACACAAAGAGTCAGGACACATTGCAGATGAAGGGGAGCAGAATTAGAAGAGATGGATGAAAATACTTATGCAAATGAAGCTTTCAAGCCCGTCAAGAAACTCACCACGACGCTCATTTATTACTTTATTAAGACAGCAGATGGCAAACTGCTAATGAATGTGGAAGCCACGGAGAATTTTTATAAACAAACTGAAGGAGGAGGCTGGGAGGGAGGAACAGCTGGGTTTGGCTCCAGAGCCAGGCCCAGGTACAGGCACAGGGTTTGGGAAGAGCAGGACAGGAGGGGCTGGAGGGGCTCAGTGGTGCCTGAGGAGGTTTGGTGGTGGCACTCCCCAAAAAAGGCTGCTGGGGTGATGTGATCAATGCAGAACACACCCTGGCGCAGACAACTTTTATGGAAAATCCTTTTGCCGGGATTTTTCCTCCTGTGAAGCTGAGAGGCCTCAGGAACAAAATGTAAACAATGGTTATCTGCTGCTGTGGAATGCAACAGGTGCACCTGGGATTGGTCTCATGTGGATGTTTCTAATTAATGGCCAATCACAGTCAGCTGGCTCGAACTCTCTGAGCCACAAACATTTGTTAGCATTCTTTGCTATTCTATTCTTAGCCAGCCTTCTGATGAAACCATTTCTTCTATTCTTTTAGTATAATTTTTAATGTAATATATATTACAAAATAATATATTCTGAACCATGGAGTCAGATCCTCATCTCTTCCCTCATCCTCAGACCCCTGTGACCCCTGTCACACACACCCTTCCCCTGGGACAGGGCATCTTCAGCCCCCTGTGACAGCTCCAATGCTCAGGAACACCAAGGGAGGCTTTATCTGATCTTTCTCTGCCTCTTCTTTGTCACCAGGCAGGTGAAGACAAAGCACTTCTTGTGGCACCACATGAGATGCAAATAAAACGAAGATCAGCACTGGCAAGACAAACAGCTGAGAGGAACAACTGCAGGAGCACAGGAGGACTTGGAGATGGAGATTGTGGGGAGAATAATCCTTAGCTCAAGAGAAAAACCACTGCAGAGCGTTGGTAGCTGTAAATCACCCCCAGAGCTCTTCAGCAGCATTCCAGACAGCAAAACAGAGACCTGTAGCACACCAGCAGCCCCTTGGGAATGCCAAAAATGCAGATTTCCTGCAGAAATTTGAGTCACATTGGTGAGAAACCTCTAAAGGGCAAGGGAGGGAATCACCTCTGCAGGGCATCAGTGAATCCAAGCTGCAAAGGGCACAGAATATACAGGAATAAAAGGGATTGAAATGAATCTTTCCTTCTAAGCTGAGGGCTTGCAGAGAGAGCACAGTGGCAGCAGCTCCTCAGGAATAAATGTGACTGATTTCTATAAAACAAATGGACTCATTTCTATATAATAAATGGACTCATTTCTATATAATAAATGGATTCATTTCTATATAAGAAATGGACTCATTTCTATATAATAAATGTGTGTGACACTTGGCAGGGATGGAGGTGGTGGCCAAGGTTTGGCCCCAGTGTTTGGAGACCTCAGGGCATGGAAAGGAGCTGGAGAAGGGCCTGGAGCAGCTGATGCAGAGGGTGCTGATGCTCCTGGAGGAGCCTGAGCCAGGAGGGATCCGTGCTGAGGACCCTGCATGTGCTCCATGCCCCCTGCAAATCAGGAATCAAAAGCAATTCCATAACCAGTGCTTGAGTGACTGGGGATGCAGCCAGGCTGGGAGGGAGGAAGGCCTTTCATGCACTCTAATGAGCTGATCTGACATCTCCTTGCTCCAGCTGACACTTATTACTGGAAATCTCAGCTTGTTTCCTTGCCATCAGCCAGGCCTCCCTCTTAATTTCCTCAGATTTCTCCCTGTCAGGTCACTTTAGGATTTCTTTGAAATAAAGACAGTCTTGTAAATAAATGGAGGCCAAGATGCTTCCCAGGGAGATGAGACAAGGCCTGTCAGGAGAAGAAATGAGGATTTGGAGCAGAGTCAACAAGAAGCACGTCTTTTGTTGCAATTGCTAACTAAGTGTAATTAACTTCCTGATGAGGTGCAGGATCTTAAGGACTGATTGGAGTTACAGACTGATCATTATTCATGAGAAATTAACAGACACTACTTACAGGGAGCTGAATGCTTTAAAAAAAACCCTGTAAAAGCTCAGTGGGGCAAACACATCCATGGTGCAAGGCTGTGGATGAGCTGTTGGGTGGATTCCTCCAGGCCAGGGCGGTGTGGGGAGAGGAGAGGAACGAGCTCCCCTAAATTGGAATTCCTGAGTGAGGCTCCAGAGGGAGAGGGGCTCAGCCCATCCCATTTCAGCCCATCCAGGGGCTCAGCCCATCCAGGGGTCCAGCCCATCCCATTTCAGCCCATCCAGGGGTCCAGCCCATCCCATTTCAGTCCTTCCAGGGGTTCAGCCCATCCAGGGGTTTCAGCCCATCCAGGGGTCCAGCCCATCCCATTTCAGCCCATCCAGGGTTTCAGCCCATCCACGGTTTCAGCCCATCCCATTTCAGTTCAGCCCATCCCATTTCAGCCCCTCCAGGGGTTCAGCCCATCCAGGGGTTCAGACCATCCAGGGGTTTCAGCCCCTCCAAGGGTCCAGTCCATCCCATTTCAGTCCATCCACGGTTTCAGCCCATCCAGTGCTTCAGCCCATCCCATTTCAGCCCCTCCAGGGGTTCACCCCATCCCATTTCAGAGCTGTCCCATTCAGACCAGTGACCCCTTTCCCAGGATAACACCGAGCCTGTGTTGTACTCCAGGGTTCTGTGGTTTCACCCTAGGCAGGAGGGAGGTCCTGGCTCAGAGCCCACAGCCAGACCCAGAGGTGCAGCAGTGCAGGAGCACTCCCAGAGCTTCATTGCTCCTCCAGCACCAGCAGCTGCCCTTCCTGCCCTGAGGGAACCAGCCTGGGCTGTCCCTTAGCTGGGCTACACCTCCCCTGGCACTGGCACAGGAGTTTTTGCCTTCCATGCTGTCCAGATTCTCACCTCTCTGGATTGTGGCATCGTTAGGAATTCCCCACATTTGCCCTTAATTACAGCCCCACAAATAAAAGGCTGATCAGCAGCAGCATCCAGAGTCTCCAGAGCTCCTGCAGCAGCTCCAGGGGAGCTGGAGCTGTCTGTGCTCGCTCCTTGCAGGGAGTAAAAGGGATTGAAATGAATCTGGCTGATTATTCCTGAGCTGCTCCTTTTGGGCAGGGGCTGACGGCAGCATTGGGGAGTGGCTGAGCTCCCTGGCAGCCTGACAGCCCCTCTGGCAGCTCCAGGTGCTCACAGCAAGTGTCAGCTGCGAAAAGAAATCCTTCATTTGGAAGGGGCTGACCTGACAATGCAGGCAGGGCTCTCCTGGCCCTTGTGCCGCTCACCCGGGGAAATGAGTCAGCACAGGAGGAGGAATTGCTTCATGTGCAGAACACCTGAGCTTGGAACCTTGGAAATGAGCTGTTCCCGTGGATCCCCAGCCCCAGGAGCTCCCTGCATCTCTGAGACTCATCCCAGCCTTGTCACAAACAGGCAGTGAGAGAGGAGGTGAGGGTATCTCTCAAAGTCCTGGAGCAGCTCCCTGGGAATGGAGGGTTTGGACAGCCCTGGCATCACAGCAAGGAGGGATTGTGTCAGTCTGAGGAAACAAAACCCAGTTCTGGATGTTTGGACAGGCCTGTTGATGTTCCACCTCTGGATGTGTCCATTGGATGGACACATTGATTGTGCCAGTCTGAGGAAACAAAACCCAGTTCTGGGTGTTTGGGCAGGTCTGTTGAAGCTCCACCTCTGGATGTGTCCATTGGATGGACACATTGATTGTGTCAGTCTGAGGAAACAAAACCCAGTTCTGGGTGTTTGGGCAGGCCTGTTGAAGTTCCACCTCTGGATGTGTCCATTGGACACTCTCATGTGCAGAAGGGAACAGCTGAGAAGTGTGAGGAAGGAGCTGTGCAAATCATCTCCAAGGCTCTTCCCAAATACCCAGAATTGCTCTGTCCTGCTCCTGCATCACCCAAAACTCCATCCTCCTCCCATCCCCTCCTTCTCCTCTCTGTCCTGCCATGTGTGCTGTCTCCCAGAGATAACTGAACAAGGCACATCCCTGCCTGCCATGGCAGTGACACCTCCTGTCCCCAGGCAGGGCCAGCCCCACCCCAGCACTGCACCTGCATCCCCCTCCTCCCTCCCAGAGCAGGGAAGGGGTTGAATTCCTGCCCCAGGATGCAGCAGAAAGAGCTGAAAGCACCTGGGAAATGACTGAAGAGCCCTCTCATGCCCCACTTGGAAGGAGGAAGGTAAATGGAGGTGTGGTGACACTAAATATATAAAATAAATGTGCTCAGTTTTGCCAAGTGACTTGGTAGTGAAATGGAAACGCAAACAAACAGGAGATTCAATTCCAGTCCCATCATACTTTGCAGAAATGCACTGAACTGGCATTTTTATAAACTGAGAGATGCCTCTGCCACCAGAAGGTATCAGCAGCTGTGAGAGCAGGTGTAACAATGAGATTGAAATTCTGGCAATGTGGAGTTTATGACAAAACAAAATGAAAACCCAAGGAAAGCAACGCTCGGTTCTTTCCTTCCTGAGGCATCTTGGAGGCCACTATTGAATCCAGAATGGTTTGGGCAGGGAGGGACCTCAAAGCCATCCAGAGCCCCAGGCCAGGCTGGGCAGGCTGGGAGCAGCTGGGGCAGTGGGAGGTGTCCCTGCCATGGCAGGGGTGGCACTGGGTGATCCCTGAGCTCTCTCCCAGCCCAAACCCTCCTGGGGCTCTGCATCTCTGCACCCCTAAAGGCTGCACAGCAACGAGCAGAGTGTCACCCACACGTGGGTCTGTCCCCAGCCCTGGAGTGAGCAGAGACCAGGGGATTCCCCTTGGATTCTCTTCCACTTGGCTGCCAGGAATGGCTTTTCTTAATGCAGCCAGGCACATAAAAATGCAAATAAGCACACGGCAGGGTTTTTAAAAGCACATAATCCCTGGTAATTTTGTGGGAGGGAGGTGCCTGAATGCAGATAAGGATCTGAGTGCAGGTTCCAGGCATTTACAGAGCCAATCCCAAGGGATGCCTCCCCACTCACTGAGACGCCTACAGAGCTTTCTCTGCCTGGAACCAGTTTAAACACCAGGCTCTGCTGCTCCTCAGAGATGCTGCTGGGTTTCCCGAGGACTCCTGGCACACAGAAATCCCAAAGTTTCTGCAGAGCAGCATTCCCTGTGATTGCTGCAAGGAATGTGGCTCTGCCAGAGGCACAGCAACAGCTGAAAGCTCAGGCTTTGGAATATTCAAATGACATGCAAAATGCATGGAGAGGCATTACTCATTAATTAATCTAAATAATTGACCATTTCACAGTCGTGTCTGATCCCCTCCTGCAGCTGCCTCATTTGCTGGGCCATTGTTCTGTGGACATCCATGGGAAGGATTTGGGGAATGCACAAAATATTGAGCGTTTGACTGTGGCAGGAGTAAATATGCTTTTTATCCAAGTCCTCCAGAAACAATTAATTAACATTAGAGCCTCCAAAAAGGGAGCTCTCCATAAATCACTGTCACTAAACCAACCTGCTTGGGTCTCTGCAACAAAAATAATAGTTGTTCTATGTGCAGAGAACATAGCTGAGGCTTCTATCCCTGGGTGATCAAAGAGGGATTGAATAAATACATTCCTTGGGAAAAAAGAGCTTCCAGGCAGTTTACACTCCAACAAGACTTGGAGTGCATGTTTGCCATGCTAACAGAGAAAATATCTTCATCCTCAGTGAGATTCTGTCTGCACTGGGTGATTTGTGAGGGTCCCACTCTGCCTGGGAGGGAGAGAAGGCTGGTTCCAGGGCTTTGCTGCATAGCATCCATGGGATCTGTAGGATTTATAGGATCTGTAGGCACCTGCTGGAGGTTTGATCCTGCCAGCAGCCACATTAAAGGGCTGTACCTGGGCTGGGGACAGCCCCCAGGGTCCATCTGGGCTGGATTGAGCAGATGGAGCAGCACCTTGTGGGTGCTGTGGGTGAGACCTGTGAAAATGAACCTATGAGAATTTGTTCCCTGGTGACACCAGAGCTCTCCTTGACTGCAGACAAACCCACTCTGTTTTAAAGGAAGTGACCCCAAGGACAGCCCTTCCCAATATCCTGGAGGGGGACAAAGTGAGGAAATGATCCCAGGTCCAGTGCAGCCCATGGTGGGAAGAGGTTCCCCAACTGTGGTCCTTCAAACAACAAAAAAGGAAGAATATTTTCTTCCAAGAAATAACTCCCAGCAAAGGAAGAGACTGTGATTTCTGAAGAGCTTCCATATGTATTTTAAACTCGGCTTTGGGATGCAGCCATCTGTCCAAATATTGAAATTCCTCAGCCGTTTCAAGTGGGCGTTCATCAAGCACAAACATCCAAGGGAGCTCCCACGCCTGCTGTGTGCCTGGCCTTGGGCCACAGCCAAACACCATTGACACAATTTTCTTGCTTTTGCATCTTAACTTTGTTTTTTTTATTTTTTTACTTTTTTTTTTTGGCTGCAAATCATCTCGGAGTGGGAGCAAAATAGCAAAATAGAGCTGTCAGTGTGGCAGGGCCACGTGTCCTGTGGAGCTACTGCAGGTGAGGACAGCACTGTCCGTGTGCCCATGGAGATGGAGAGAAGGAATATTCCCAGTCACACAGAGGCTCCTTGCTCCCTTCCCTGTCCCTCCAGGAAGGGCTGGAGAACCTCAGGAAGGTTTGGTCACACAGGCAAGGCCTGCTCTGCACCACTCTGCTGTGTTTTCTTTCATACTTTGCCTTTAAAAGTTTTTTTTTTTGCTTTTCTCTTCCAAGCCTGGCTGTCATTTCAAGGTAAAGAAAATAATTAAAGTAGGGGAAGGAGAAAAGTCAGCCCAGAGTCCTCTGTGAGAGGGCTCAGCAGTGCAGGAACAAAATGCTCTCCTGGCAGCTTCAGAAGGATCCCTCTGCTCTGGAAAGGTCACTCCCCTCCCAGCTGGAGCTGAGCTTTCAAAGCCCTGACTGTGGAGGATGCTGATTTCCACAGGTTCTGACCCAGAAACGGAGCCAGTGCTTTTCCAGACTGATCCAAAGGGCCCTGGCCTGGGATTGCAGGATGTGGAGAGCCTGGAATCACATTGCAGGATGTGGAGAGCCTGGAAGGAGGATGGTGGAGATGTCCTTGGCACTGCCATGGTCAGGAGGGCACTGCTGGGCCCAGGAGCAGGAGCTGCAGCTCTGGAGGGGAATCGTGGCTGCTGCACCCCCAGAAGGCAAAGGATGAGCAAGGTCCAGGCCTGGCTGGGCACTTTTGTGAGTGGTGGGATTTCAACCAGCTCCAGACCCCAGAATTTGTCTTCTCCCTCAGTCCTGTAGCCACCAGCCCTTCAGAACCCTTCCAATGTCCCTGTTCCAGGCCCTGGTGTGGAAATCTTGTCAAGGAGGCATGGGGACCTTCCTTGCTGGGCCTGGCACTGCCAGGAGAAGGTGGGCAGAACCTTGGGCAGACCTTGGACAGACCTTGGGGATTTCACCCAAGACTTTGGATCTCCAAGATTTGGGATTTCAGGAGATGCTTCTGGTCAAAGCCACAGAGGGTGGTTTGGTAGGATGTAGTGGATGGGTAAGTGAGGGAATCAAGGCTGGGACATTCAGTGCTCCTGTCCCTTGCACCAGCCTGGCTCTGAGTTACCCATGCCATCAGCTGTTAGGCTTTTCTGATATTTTTGACCAAAAAAACCTGGAAAAAGGCCAAAGGATTAGTGAGAAGAAGCCAAGCAGAGTGTGACAGGCCTGGGAAGGTCCCTTGGCAGAGAGCTCTGGGAAAGGAGCAGGGCAGGAGCTCCTGGTGACACACAGGAGTTAATGATCCAGTGAGCAGGAATGTTCATCCATGCCCTGTTCCACACAGCAGATCACTCCCTTTAATCCCAGCAGTTCACCTGGCCTCCCGAAAGACATTCTCAAACTGAAACCAGAATGGAATTCCTGTCCTTTCCCACTTTTCTCTGCCCACCAAAACTCTCTCTTCTTGCCCTCCCCTCAATATTTGGCTTGGTTTGTTTTATTCATAAACTCAAAACAAAAAGCTCTTTTTTTTTCCTCTCTCTCTTTTTTTTTTTTTTTAATCTGAGGATTTGGGAAGTTCATAAAATGTTAAATCTCCCTCTAATCTCATAAATATAAATGACAATATTGTGATGAGCCAAAGAGGTGCAGACAAAGCAGGATCATTAAATCTGAGACTTTTAATGGATAATACATTCCTTCATCTGAGACTGATGAGGAGAACTTTGCTTTCTGTATTTTCTCTCTCATGGAGAACTGGGGATGAGAAAAATGAAACACCTCCAATGCTGCTTTTGTGCAGTTCCAAACACCCAGAACTGCTTAGGGCACTGCATATTCCTAAATTTTGGGCAAGGCCTGACTGGGACACGCTGGAAAACCAGCAATGAGGTTTATGGTCCCAGCTGTGAGGAACAGCTGGATCTGGCTGGAGTGGATTCAAGGGAGAAGACCCAGAACCCACCAGAAACATCAATTCTTGGGGACTGAAACCTGGCTGAGCTGTAACTTCAGCCACAGAAACACTTCACAGGACAATTGCAATGTGGAATAAATTGCTGGGATCCTTTCCCATCTAATTACACCCCAGCCCACGGTAGGATGCTCAGGGTAATCAGGATCAAACACAGCAAAGCTGTCTGACAGCATCAAAGACAATGTTTGATGGCCAGAAATCCATTCCTGAGCAGACATCTGTGCACTGAAGCAGCCATGAGACGAAATTCATTCCTCACAGAGTGGGCTCTGAAATCCCCCTCCTCCTCCTCCTGTACAAACACAGAATTTGCATTGATTTCAGAAGTCTTGCAGCCTTTGAAATGGTGTGTTAATTAAAAATGTTCCATTCACAGGAGAATGGGGAAGGTTTGAGCAGGAATTGTCACAGATCTGCTGCAATTACAGCACCAGGTGCAGGGGCTGTCCCTGTGGGCACTGCCAGCCCTTTGGGGCAGCCCTGGGGAAGGCAGGGAAGGGCTGGCACAGCACTGGGACCATTCCAGACTGCCCCTGGGCCCAGCAGTGCTGCCTTTGGGTCACAGTCATGGAATGGGCTGGGCTGGGCTGGGAGGGACCTGAGAGTTAAATGTGACTTTTCATCCCAGTTTTTAATGCTGATGCCTCCCCTTTGAAACAATAGGTCCCAAAATGACCTTTCAGAGCCCTGCCCTTCCTTCATCCCAGCTGGCATCCTTTGGGTCAGGTCAGGAGGGGATTTCCAGGCTTGTGCCTTTCCTGAGATGTTCCACTCACAGCCATTTCCACTGCCCCAGTACAAAATCATCCCAAAGCAGCTCAGTCCCTGCTCTCTGTAATTGCTGTTCCTCTCTTTCCTAGGAAGCCTTCACCTGCTTCTTTTCTTTTCAAGGATTATAAACGAGTACATTTATTTCACATTGCAGGCAAACTTGTTTGGAGTAGCAACAATCGTAAGAATAGGCAGCAGCTGTGAAAGACATTTTATTTTTCCTTCTGAATAGCAAAAGTTTCTCATTTACCTTCCAGACACTCTGGGAACATGCTGCTCTGGAATTAAATACATGTTACCAGCAAAGAATCAGCGGGTGAAAGCAGGGATTGCTTGAAAATCCATTTCACTGCTTCGCAGCAAAATAAAGGACCTGGAAAATATTGCAGACAACTCTCCTGTTGTGCCCAGATAGGAATCAGCCTCTCCAATGCCACGGAGAGTTTCTCACCACAGGAAAATCCTGTGCCTGCTCCTGACCTCTGTGAGCTGACTCTAACAGGACCCAAGCCTGGAAGCCACCAGAGGCCACCAGAGGCCACCAGGATCCCAGAGCAGAGTCCCTCTGCCATGGCCCAGGACATGGATGGGATGGAGGATATGGATGGGATGGAGGATGTGAATGGGATGGAGGACATGGATGGGATGGAGGACATGGATGGGATGCAGGACATGGGATGGGATGGAGGACATGGGACGGGATGGAGGACATGGATGGAATGCAGAACATGGATGGGATGGAGGACATGGGACGGGATGGAGGACATGGGATGGAGGGCATGGATGGGATGGAGGACATGGATGGGATGCAGGACATGGGATGAGATGGAGGACATGGATGGGATGCAGGACATGGGATGGGATGGAGGATATGGATGGGATGGAGGACATGGGATGGGATGGAGGATGTGGGATGGGATGGAGGATATGGATGGGATGCAGGCTATGGATGGGATGCAGGACATGGGATGGGATGGAGGATATGGGATGGGATGGAGGATATGGGATGGAGGACATGGATGGGATGCAGGACATGGATGGGATGGAGGATATGGATGGGATGCAGGACATGGGATGGGATGGAGGACATGGGATGGAGGACATGGATGGGATGGAGGACATGGATGGGATGTAGGACATGGGATGGAGAACATGGATGGGATGGAGGATATGGGATGGAGGACATGGTTGGGATGGAGGACATGGATGGGATGTAGGACATGGGATGGGATGGAGGACATGGGATGGAGGACATGGATGGGATGTAGGACATGGGATGGGATGGAGGACATGGGATGGAGGACATGGATGGGATGGAGGATGTGGATGGGATGCAGGACATGGATGGGATGGAGGATGTGGATGGGATGCAGGACATGGATAGGATGGAGGATGTGGATGGGATGCAGGACATGGATGGGATGGAGGACATGGATGGGATGCAGGACGTGGATGGGATGGAGGACACGGATGGGATGGAGGACATGGGATGGGATGCAGGATGTGGATGGGATCCAGGACATGGGATGGGGTGTAGCACATGAATGGGATGCAGGGCATGGATGGGATGGAGGATATGGGATGGAGGACATGGATGGGATGCAGGACATGGATGGGATGCAGGATGTGGATGTGCTGTGAACTGGGCCAGTCACTGAAAATGCTTGGCTGTGGTGGAACTGGGAGCTCATGGACACCAGGACACCCTGCTGGGGTGAGGATATTTGGTTACACCTGGATGTTAAATCTGCTGCATCAACCTTTTTTCCTTTGTCTTTCTGTTTCCAGGAGCCTTCAGAGAAGGGATTGTGCTGATGCTGGAAATGAGGAAGAGTTCTCTCTCTTTGTGAAGTTCTGTATTGATTGAAGGATTTAATCATGACTTTTTAGATGTTTATTTTTGCCTGTTGTAATAAATTCTAATTAAAATCTCTTTGTGGATTTTTCACCGGGTGGCTCTGTCTCTTAGGTCTCAGGGTGCTTTGTATTTCCTGATATTTAATCACTTCTGCTCACAGGCACTTTTCCCTTTAAGCTCACCTTCACAATCGGCTGTGCTCCTCACAAAAATACAAGTTTATTAAACAAGCTGGGAGCTCAGGGGACCAAAGAAACCCTGCAGCTGCTGCCTCTCAATTTCCAAGTGTGCATTGCCCAGAGCAGCTCACTGGAGATGCAGAGGGGGGAGCTCATCCCTGCCTGCCCAGAGCACAGAAATGGAGCCCTGGGTGCAGCCAGGCCCAGAGAACTGGGGGCTCTCGAGTCCAGGATATCTGGAATTGTCCCCTGGCTCCTGTGCTCAGCTCTGGGATCCTTGGGATCCTGCAGAGCCCTGGCTGAGGAGCTCAGAGCTTGCACAGGGCTTGTGCTGGAGACACATCCAGAATGGAAGAGTCAGAGCAGAAATGAACTTGGCAGAAGGTTTTGGTTGAGGGAGGAGATGGGGACAGAAATCAGCTCATGTCCCCTGATGTCACCCCCAGGCTGAGCCATGCTGTGACACCAGGCAGGGCTCTCTCCATTCTCTAAGCTCAGGAACAGAATTTGGCTTTAACTGTGGCCTGGAGAGCAGTTTGAGCAGTGCCCAAACACGGAGCCACTGCAGGAGACACCCCCACGGTGGGGATCCTGGTTCCCACACAGCTCCTGCTTCCCCTGGGCCAAGCACAAGGAGATTTCATCAGCTGGGCTTGGGCAGCTCACAGGAATGGGGGGAAGGTGTAAAAACCCAGCAGGGAGACAGATGGGGGACAGAGGGACAGGTGTGGGACAGAGGGACAGGTGTGGGACAGACAGGTGTGGGACAGAGGGAAAGATGTGGGACAAATGGACAGGTGTGGCATAGAGGGGACAAATGTGGGACAGAGGGAAAGATGTGGCACAGAGGGACAGGTATGGGACAAAGGGACAGATGTGGGACAGATAGGTGTGGCACAGAGGGAAAAGTGTGGGACAGAGGGACAGGTATGGGATAGAGTGACAGGTGTGGGACAGAGGGACAGGTGTGGCACAGAGGGAAAGGTGTAGGACAGACAGGTGTGGGATAGAGGAACAGTTGTGGCACAGAAGGACAGATCATCACTGCTCCCCTGTCTCACAGCCCTGCTGATGTTCTGCACCCTCTGCTTGGTCCCAGAGCTGCTCCAGACCTCGTTTGTTTGCATTTTTCCTTCCAGTCCCACTGCAGAGGGAACTGGGATTGTTGGGTTTGTTGTCACTCCCTTTCCCACCCCCAGCTCGATTCCACGTTTGCATTTTTTCCACAGGATGAAAACCTTTTCTATTCACCAACCATCTGGGCTTTGTTAGGCTTTGTTGAGCAAAGCTTGGATCTGGAGCTGCAGACTCCTCAGCCCTTCCCCAGCACACGCAGGCAGCTCCAGCAGAACCCAGATTATTTGCCAAGGGATTATTCATCCAATATGTCCATTATTCAGGCAGCAATTTTCCCATTATTCACCACATTCTGCCTGCCCACCAGCTGCATCCCAAACCTGGCAGCTCCTGCTGCTCTGCAGTGTCCAAAAAATGATCCCATTTCCAAAAATCCACCTTTGGAGGGTCTCATCCTCTGGACACCCCCTGGGATCTCAGGTCCCAAGGGCTCTGTGTGCTCAGCAGAAATCCCAGGAATTCTGTGCTGCTGAAATCTCAGGAATTCTGCTCCAGGTGCTGCTGAAATCACAGGAATTCTGCTCCAGGTGCTCCCACACTTTGGGTTACCCATGCTCAGCTCTGACAGCAGAAGTCCTTGCTCTGGGGACCCCCAGGGACAGGGGGACAAGCTCTCCACATTTGTCAAGGAATTAAAAATTCCCATTCCAGGTGCTCCGTGTCATTCCTTCCCCACAATATCCCTGGGTATGAAACCTGACCTGGCTGCTGGGTTAAAATGCCTTTCTGGCAGTGGTTATTTTTTATTTTTTTACATCTTAATTCTCAGCTTCATCTCTCGATTCATCCCGAAGCACAATAATCATGCAGCTAATGAAATAAGTAATATTTTCTCATTCCAAGAAATCTCGTTAAGCTAATTAGCAGGCTCCTCTGGCAGCTGAGGTTGCTTTTACACTGTTCAATGTGTGTGGGGTTGATTTCTTTGCTTGTCTGGGCCCTGTCCCCTCCCTGCACGTGGGAGGAGAGCAGGGAGCTGTGTCCTCCTTGGAGCAGGGATGGGCAGGGGCTGTGCCACAGCCAGGACAGAGATTCCCCTGTTTCCTGTGACACCCTGAAGGGACACAATCTCGGGTTGCTGTTGATAATTGCTGCCCCAGATGTGCAGGATGTCTCTGCTTCTGTAGAACGAGTCTGGGCTCTTCACTTTTCAGTCTTGAGGTTGTTTATTAATTCTTATCTATAAAATTTTCTCTCTGCCCAGCCGAGGTCTGCTCAGCAGGGCAGCCACAGGCACTCTGTCCTTTTATACTACAAACTACCTATAACATATTTACACTTAATTCCCAATACCTATCACCTGTGTTAGACAGTGAGCTTCTACTCTAAACCAACCCCAAAGTGCCAACATCACTGCAGAAAATGGAGAACAAGAAGAAGGAAAAGAAAGGCTGGACATGCCCAAGTTCCTCCATCTTGTCCCCATAACCCCCATACCAAAAATCCTAAAATCTACATTTTCACCCTGTGAATATTTTATTATTACACCATTCAAACCTGTGTGACTTTCACATCCTCATACAAAGCTGGTAACTTGCTCCAAGGGTCACAATCAAATCCCCAGGTGTTCTGAGCTGTGTGCCAGGGTCTCTGAGCCCCCTGATGGGGTCCTGGGTAACCCTGGACACCCAGAGGGATGCACTGAGTTCTGACACCCAGCTCGTGTCACTTCTCCAGCTCCCTGCTGTCCCTGCTGTCCCTGCTGTCCCTGCTGTCCCCTCTCCCGAGGCTCTGCTCCCCTCCAGGGTTTTGCCCAGTGCAGTGTCACTCCTGCAGGAAGGGGCTGTTTGTGTCTGTCCTTCCTCGTGGCTCTGTGCTCAAACCAGCAGCCAATTAGGGGAAGTTTTGTTGTTCAATTATGCAAACCCCTGTCTAGACACCCTCGTTGGTGTTTGATTATAATTCAGCTGGGATCGGTTCCTGACACACTGACATAAAATCAAGCAGGAAAAAAACCCACCTGGATGCTGCTCCCTCCATCTCTGCAAATCAAAGCCAGGAAATCAATCCTGGAAATCATCATGGGGGGCTCTGGCATCCTGAAATTTCATTTGGAGCTTCAAGGACTGGTCTGCAGTGGGGCTGCAGGACCCCAAGAGTTTCAGGTCTTTTATCCAGTAGGTTCCAGCTGTGTGGGATGTGTGAGGTGAGCACAGCACCAAAGTTTGATTTGGCAGGGCAAATCCTGGGGTTAAACCTGACTTTAACACAAAAACCCAATGCTTGATGAGCTCCTGGCTGAGCTGAGATCTTGCCCAGGTATATGGGGTGTGTGCCACAGGGATGGGTCAGTGCTTTGAGGAGAGCTGGGTCCCATTTCCCCATCTCCAATAAGGGGAGGATGGTCCCAGAGGGCACCTGCAGGAGGCTCAGCTCTCCCCTGGTGGCTCTGAGTGCTCTGGTGCCTCCACAGGGAAGGATCAGAGCCCAGGAACCCGGCCCAGACCTGCAGACAGCCCAGCCTGGGCGGGCTCAGGGCACAGCACAAACCCAGAGCAGCCCAAGGTTGGGTTCTGGCCCCCAGCTGCTTTTTAGCCTCTCAGTCAGAAGGAAAAGCTGCATTTTCACTGATTCCTGGGGGATTTCACCAAAGATCTTCGCAAATCTGCCGGGAGAAAAGATTTGAGGCTCCACACTGGGAAAGATTAGAGCTCCAATTCCCTTCCTGAGGCAGCCTGAAATTCCCTGTGTTGGTTCTCAGCAATATCCATGCACAGGATAACCTGCTGCTATTTTTGTGTGTCTGTAAATTATCACCTCTCCATACCCCACAATGCCAGAGCATCCTTTGACAGATGACAATTATTCCACTCCTTGTGGAATTTGCAGGCAACCCCAACGAGGGAAGAGATGAGAATCTTGATTCCATGTTTCAGAAGGCTGATTTATTATTTTATGATATATATTATATTAAAAGAAAACAATATATTAAAAATATACTAAAATAATAGAAGAAAGGGGAAAGGAAAGGAAAGGAAAGGAAAGGAAAGGAAAGGAAAGGAAAGGAAAGGAAAGGAAAGGAAAGGAAAGGAAAGGAAAGGAAAGGAAAGGAAAGGAAAGGAAAGGAAAGGAAATCTTGTGACTGAGCAGGGAGTCCAAGACAGCTGGACTGTGATTGGCCATTAATTAAAAACAACCACATGAGACCCATCAAAGATCCACCTGTTGCATTCCACAGCAGCAGATAATAATTGTTTACATTTCATTTATGAGGCTTCCAAGAAGAAAAAATCCTAGCAAAAGGATTTTTCATAAAATATGTCCGTGACAACTCCTAAAGCTGGAAAATGCCACCCTTGCCCCTGGAAAAAAATCACCCCACTGGCTTCAAAAATTCCTGTTCCATGGGGCTGCAAACCTTTTCCCTTTCTCCTGAAAACCCCATCAGGATCCCCAGAGGAGGAGCTGGGGACTCGGCACAGAGCAGCTCCTGTCAGACATTGAGCAGCAGGGAAATTCTGTTTGACAGGATTCGGAATTAATTTGATCCAAAGCTCTTCAGTCTGAATAAAGCAATGAAATCATCTGATATAGGTCAAATATCCCCCTGCAAGCCCAAGGGAAAATGGAGTGTCTTTTCAGAGAAGTGGAAACAGGTACTGGAATCACATCATCCCCAGTTAGAGTGTCTGACAGGGAATTCCTCAGCAGAACATTATGGATTACCTATGGTTTATCTGTGCTTTATTTATGGCTTATCTGTGCTTTATTTATGGTTTTTCTATGGTTTTATTATGGGTTATCTGTGGTTTATCTATGGTTTATTTATGGTTCATCTCTGGTTTATCTATGGCTCTCTCTGGTTTATTTATGGTTTTATTATGATTTATCTATGGTTTATCTATGATTTATCTGTGGTTTATCTCTGGTTTATTTATGGGTTACCTGTGGTTTATCTCTGGTTTATCTATGTCTCTGGTTTATTTATGGTTTTATTATGATTTATCTATGGTTTATCTGTGATTTATCTCTGGTTTATTTATGGTTTATGTATGGGTTATCTGTGGTTTATCTATGATTTATCTGTGGTTTATCTCTGCCTCTCCATGGTTTATCTCTGGTTTATTTATGGGTTACCTGTGGTTTATCTCTCTGGTTTATCTCTGATTTAACTATGTCTCTGTTGGTTTATTTATGATTTTATTATGATTTATCTATAGTTTATCTGTGATTTATCTGTGTTTTATCTCTGGTTTATTTATGGGTTATCTGTGGTTTATGGCTCTCTATGGTTTGTCTGAGATTTACCTCTGGTTTATTTATGGGTTATCTGTGGTTTATCTATGGTTTATGGCTTTCTATGGTTTATGTTTTTTAATGATTTTTTATGGTTTATCTGGTTTATCTATGGCTTTCTATGGCTTATTTGTGATTTTATTACGGTTTATTTATAGTTCATCTCTGGTTTATCTGTGGTTTATCTATGGCTCTCTATGGTTTATCTCTGGTTATCTATGGTCTATCTATGGTTTTATGGTGGTTTATCTATGGTTTATCTCTGGTTATCTATAGTTTATATCTGGTTATCTCTGGTCTATCTATGGTTTTATTCTGGTTTATCTATGGTTTATCTGTGGTTATCTCTGGTTTATCTATGGTTTATCTATGGTTTATCTATGGTTTATCTATGGTTACCTATGGTCTTATGCTGGTTTATCTCTGGTTTATCTCTGGTTATCTATGGTTTATCTCTGGTTACCTATGATTTTATGCTGGTTTATCTCTAGTTTATCTCTGGTTTATCTCTGGTTGTCTCTGGTTTATCTATGTTTTATGCTGGTCTATCTCTGGTTTATCTATGGTTCATGCTGGTTTATCAATCTGGTTATCTATGGTTAATCTCTGGTTTTATTCTGGTTTATCTCTGGCTTATCTCCAGTCCATCTCTGCTGTCCATGGCTCCTGTGCCCTCCAGCCAAGCCCAGTTTACCATTTCTTTACCATCCTTCCTCTCTGCCTCCCTGACACGTCCCAGAGCAGTTCCTGGGGAAGCTGACCTGGTTTCCCTGTCTCTGACCAGCCTGTGACCTCCACCCTGAGGGTTTTCCCCAGACTGTCACCGAGCCCAGGCAGCTCAGGGACACTGGCAGGGCCATTCCTGCCTGGAGGAGCCCTGGTGCCCATCCCAGAGGGTTTTCTCTCACTGGGCTGCTCCTGCCTCCCCCTTTGGAAGGAATCCCCTGCACAGATTTCTCGTGGGAAAACCTCCCCCGTGCTGCACCAGAGGGTCCTGGGGACACACGGGGATGGCAGCGATGCCAAATGTCACAGAGCCCTGCCAGGCTGCACTCCCACAGCCCCCAGCCTGGCACAGCTCTGCAGACAGCTCTGACTCCTCCAGCAGCTCCACCTGTGTGTGATAACAGATATCAGGGGCTGAGGGGAGCACTCCCTTGGCCACGGTGTTTATGAGCATTATTTACAGCAGCCCCGCACAGCCACGAGGAGACAGCACGTGTGACAGATGTGCCAGGGCTCCGTGCTGTGCTTTGTCACCAGCAGAGCTGCTCTGGGGTGAGGATGAGCTGTTCCTGTGAGACAGCAGCGATCCCTGCTCCCCCAGCCCACGTTTACCCTTGGTGGCCTGTCACAGACATCTTTTATGGAAAATCCTTTCCTCAGGGTTTTTCTCCTGAGAAGCTGAGAGGCCTCAGGAACAAAAGGTAAACATTGATTATCTGCTGCTGTGGAATGCAACAGGTGCATCTGGGATTGGTCTCATGGGGTTGTTTCTAATTAATGGCCAATCACAGTCAGCTGGGTCGGGCACAGAGCCCGAGCCACAAACCCTTGTTATCATTCTTCTGTGCTTTTCTATTCTTAGCCAGCCTTCGGATGAAACCTTTTCTTCTATTCTTTTAGTACAGTTTTAATGTAATATATATCATAAAATAATAAATCAGCCTTCTGAACCATGGAGTCAGATCCTCACCTCTTCCCTCATCCTCAGACCCTGTGAACACGGTCACAGTGGCCTTGCCTGGGGTGCCCACAGGAGGCTGCACTGGCAGCCCTGCCCTTCTCCTGCAGTGCAGACAGGATAATTAGTGCACAGTTACCTTCCTGCCCTACTTTGGCAGTGACATTTACTCCCGGAGTTTCTCTGGCTGCTGCTGCTCAGCACTAATTAATCCAGCGCTGCTCACGAGGGCTCTGCTCCATCGCCGGGGGAGCCTTGGCCACCCGTGGAGCTCCTTCCCCTCCGCTCACCGAGGCACCAGTAATTGGCCTGACTCCCTGTGCCCCTGCCCAGAGATGTTCCTTCATCTGCAGAGCTCCGAGGGATGGCAAATGTTAACGTGCAGCTGATGGAGCAGAGGATTTCCTGCGGGAAGCTGCTGATCCCTGAGCTGGCTGAGGCGGTGAGGGACGCGGGGTGACAGTCCCTGGTCTGCCCCAGAAATGGCCCAAAATTGTCACTCATGAATGGCCCTAATTGCTGAACACATCTCAAAGCACTCAGCAAGGCAGTCCTGAGCACTTCTTGGCACTTTCTAGTGGGAAAACTGAGGGGCTGACAGGGAAATCCCTCCTGGCACGGGGCAGGCCCTGCAGGGAATCCCAAACCCTCGGAAGCCAAAGGGAGAGAATCACCCCGAGCCTTCCCAGCTCTGCAGAGCTTGGTGCTGTTCTCATGTCCTGATAAAGAGAGGGAAACCAGATTTCCAGGGAAGGGAAATGAGCGTTGTCCTGCACAGACACCTGAGATTTTCACACTGAGCTGATTTCCCTGCTGTGCCTGTGGCCTCTCACCAGCATGGGCCACGCTTTGGAAATGGCCCCAGTGCTGCTTTATGGCCAGGGGAGGGAATTCCCACAAATCTGGAGTGGTGGAGGAGCAAACACGCAGTAAATCAGCAGGGAGGAGGAGGAGGAGGAGGAGGGTGTGGAGTAAATGCTGTCACAAATCTGCAGGGCTGTCACAGGGAGGCTGGGCCTGAGTAATTGTGGGGCCGTGGTTTGTGGGGCTGGAGCTTTAAATCTCCCTGAGAAACTCTGGGACTGCAGCTCCAGGGCCTGCAGAGCCTGCCCAGGCAGCCAGGGGCAGAACCTCACACCAAGCTCTGCTGGGGGAGACTCCTGGCTGCTCTCCTGCTGGGCAGGGCTGGGGCTGAGACTAACGTTAGGGCTAGGACTAAGGTTAGGACTAGGACTAAGGTTAGGGCTAGGATAAAGGTTAGGGTTAGGGTAAAGGTTAGGGTTAGGACTAAGGTTAGGGTTAAGGTTAGAGTTAGGGTTAGGATTAAGGTTAGGTTTAGGATTAAGATTAGGGTTAGGGTTAGGATTAAGTTTAAGGGTAGGATTATGGTTACGGTTTGGGTTAAATTTAGGTTTAAGATTAAGGTTAGGATTAGGATTAAGTTCAAGGTTAGGGTTAATGTTAGGGCTAAGGTTAAGGTTAGGGTTAAGTTTAAGGTTCGTAGTAGAATTAACATTAAATTTAGCTTAAGGGTGAGATTTATGGTTGGTTGGGGTGCATTTTAGGGTTAGTATTAGGGAAGAATTTCTTCCCAATATCCAACCTAAATTTCTCCTCTTTCTGTCTGGACCCATTTCCCTCATCCTGCCACTGCTGGTCCTTGCCTAAAGTCCCTCTCCACATCTCTTGGAGGCCCTTTAACCCCTGAAAATGTCTCTAAATTGTCCCTGAGCCCTCCCTTCCCCAGGTGAACCCCCCCAGCTCCCCATCCCCACTGCAGCCCTGTTCCCCCCAGTGCTGCCAGCCCTCTCCAGCACAGGGAGCACCACCATGCCATGCCAGGGCTGGGGCAGGGGCTGGCAGTGCCCATCTGATGCTCCCCAAGCCATGGGTTTGTCCCTGCACGTGCCCTGCAGGCAGGAGGAGAGGGGCAGCTCCTTTGTGCTGCCTCCGTGCTGCAGAGCCAGCCTGCAGCCATTCTTCTTATTGCTGATGCTGCTTCCTATGGAAACAATTTGGTGCTAATAAGCTCCATTTATAATAGTAAGGAATGGTTCGGTGGGATAATTGTCTCTAAATACCATTCATGGCTTTGTTGCTTTTCCTGCGTGGTGCTAATTATTCTGCATCTGAAATAGCACCAGAGAAGGCACTGAATGCCACTGAATGGGGCTCTGAGCACTCCAAGAGGATGAGGCAGGCTGTGATTAGGAATATCAAGGCCCTAATCCAGCAGACAATGCCCTGCTCCCCGTGTCTGTACAAAACCACAGCCTTTGCAGGAGCTGGGGAAATGCAGTGTTCACTGAGCCCTGCGGGGATGGAGGAGAAAACAGGGGCAGAGCTTGGAGAGTCCCAGAATCCCAGAATTCCAGAATCACAGGGCAGGTTTGGTGGGAAGGGACCTCAAAGCCCATCTAGTGCCACCCCAGCCATGGCAGGGACACCCCCACTGTCCCAGGGACACCTCCCACTGTCCCAGGTGCTCCCAGCCCCAATGTCCAACCTGGCCCTGGACACTGCCAGGGATCCAGGGGCAGCCACAGCACTCTGGGCACCCTGTGCCAGGGCCTGCCCTGGGAAGGATTTCTCCCTAATATTCCACCTAATATTCCACCTGAATTTCCTCTCTTTCATCTGAAGCTATTTCTGCTGTCCTGTTGATGCCTCAGGTTTTAGTTTCTATATTTCTCAGACTCTGTGCTGCTTTAGTCTGCAGTTTTGAGCTTCATGGTAAGTGTTGGTGAGCTCTGCACAGAGCAGGGAGACAAAACAATTCCTGCTCCAGCTGGGCACCAAGGACAAATGATCCAAATCTCAGCCCAGGAGCACAAACACCGTGGGCTGGAGAGAGAAAAACAAGGATGGGACTGGATGGGCTAAAGCTGGGATGGGACAATGAACTGCAAGATGGAACTGGAGCAGAACTGATCAAAGGGAGAGACTCCGTGCCCGGTTGTGCATTTTGGGACCATTTTGGTTCACCTTAGGTTCATTTTGGGGCCATTTTGGCTCACCTTGGGTTCATTTTGGGACCATTTTGGCTCACCTTGGGTGCAGCCCTGGCTGGGCTCTTGTGCTGCCCAAGGTGGATCCATGGAGGAGATGCTTTGAATAAATCCCTGCTTTATTCTGTGACTCTGCCCAGCCTCTGCTCCAGCTCCCAAGGCATCCCTGTCACTCCAGTTCCTGATGAAAGGTCCCTCTCCAGCTTCCTGTAGCCCCTTCCAGCTCCTGGTGGCCGAGGCTGCAGCTTGGACACCCCTGCACACCCCTGCTGTGCCCACCCTGCTGTGCCCACCCCTGCTGTGCCCACCCTGCTCTGCCCCTCCTGGGCTGCTCCTTTCAGGGACTGCACAACTACACCAGAGCTCCAGCAGCAGGCACTGAAATCCCTGCCTGGTACATCCACCATGGCCAGAAGGGTGAACCCATCCCTCCCTCAGATGGTTTTAACTTTTAAAACTCATCCAAGCTGAAAAAAGCATTTGTCAGTGGCCCTCACCAGTTTCAGGAGGTGAGAAACCAGGTCCTGGCCCATCTTCAGTGGGAAAGCTGATCCCTTGGATGTTGGAGCCATGGATCACTATGGTAACATTATAATTGACATTTCTGGGGGATTATGGAGTCTGAAAGTCATAAACTTAATGAAAGTATGTTTTTATTGCACTTCAACTTCATCTCTGATTAAATCAAATTTGCATAATGGAAAGTTATTACATTTCCACGTTTCTAATTTCCCTTCCACCCCCTGCTCCTTTTTGCTCCTTTTGCCAAGTGTGTCTCAGGTTTTGTCTGCAGCCAGGGCTCTGAAGGGCTCTTGAGCCACAGCTGGGGTGAAAATGCTTTAATAACTGGTGTCAGAGGAGCCCAGGAGGGGAAACCCTGATGTCAGAGCCCAGGAAATTCCTCTGGCTGCCCTGGAGGACTCGAGACCCTGACAGGGAGTCAAAAACCCCTGTGCCTTTGATTTAACCCATGGGAAAAACAATTACCAACCTTATATGAGGATTGACAAGCCACAAAAGTTTAAGTAGAATGATAGTTAGTTTGCTACCAGATAGAAAAGTAGAATTTTGAGTTTTTAGAATGGGGGTTCAGAAGCCAAGATGGAGGGATTTGGGTGTGTTCTGTCCTTCTTCTCTCTTCTTCTTATCCTCCATCTTCTGGGTGATGTTGGCACTTTGGGATTGGTTTAGAGTAGAGACAGACTGTTTAAATCATTTACAATAATTTCCCAATACCTACCTAGGTGATAGGTATTGGGAAATTATCATAAATAATGTACACATAGTTTTTAGTATACATTTATGACTGAAGGCAGTCAGTGTGCCACAACCCAACCTGCCAGACAGACCTCAGCAGGTCAGAGAATGAATGTCATAGATAACAGCAAATAAACAACCTTGGAAAGCAGAATGGATGAATCCTGACCCCTTCTTTGGTTGCTGGGCTGGAAAAGAGACTCTGACACTTCTCGGGGTCACCCTGGGAGCTGGGGGGCTGCTCAGCCTCTCCCTCCTGCCCAGCTGTGCAGGGCTCCTTGCAGGACAGAGCTGCTGCTGCTGCTGCTAAAGGAATTTATCAAGGACAGGCCAAGCACTCAGCCCGTGCCCAGCCTCACCTTTGCACAGCATTCTAGGCAGTGAGTGTGCTTTTATTTTCAGTGTGCCCTGGTTTTCTCTACATTCCCACCTTGATTTCCTCTCCATTCCCACCCTGATTTCCTCTCCATTCCCACCCTGATCTCCTCTACATTCCCACTCTGATCTCCTCTACATTCCCACTCTGATTTCCTCTACATTCCCACTCTGATCTCCTCTACATTCCCACTCTGATCTCCTCTACATTCCCACTCTGATTTTCTCTACATTCCCACTCTGATCTCCTCTACATTCCCACCTTGATTTTCTCTACATGCCCACCCTGATTTTCCCTATATTCTCACCCAAATTCCCTCCCCTCCTCACTCTCTCTTCCTCTCCTGCTGCTCCCTCCTCCTTTGTCCCTACACAAACATTCTCAAACACTTTTGCTACAGTCACCCTTTAGGATTTCTGCCCTTTTCCCCCCAAATTCCTGCTCCAGGTGGGGTTTGCTCATCACAGAGGTGTGGGATGAGTGGGCTCCATTTTCAATCCCCACCCCAGTGGAAATCACAGACCTTTAAGGTCTGACAGTTCAGTTTGAATCCAGCCATTTCTCCATAAAAATAATTTAATATAAATCCATCCAGTATTTTTATATAGCTCCATGTACTTTTGTTATGCTTAGTAAAAAAAAAAAAAAGCTTCTTTGATTCTTTGAGTTTTCTCTGGGTTGTTTGGTTGGGTTTTCTTTTCCCTTAGAAACCTGACAGTATCTCCTAAAAAAATGCAGCTGAAAATCCAATTTTTCTTTTCTTGTTGGCAAAATTCTGACAGGCCTTATGATGAAGCAATAAAAGGCACTCTCTGGGGATGAAGGGCAGTGGGGCTGGCACTGTGATGGAAATAAAGAGGCATTTCCAGCAGGCTGGAGCTGCAGAGCTGTCCTGAGGGAGAGATCCCAGCCCAGAGTGGGAGGGAAAGGTGATCCATCATGGGCCAGGACAGGGACAGGGACAAGGGAGACAGACAGGGATGGGCCAGGACAGGGATGGGACAGGAAAGGGATGGGACAGGGACAATGACAGGGACAGGGATGGGACTGGGATAGGACAAGGACAGGGATAGGGACAGAGATGGGACAGGACAGGGGCAGGGACAGGGACAACGAGAGGGACAGGGACAGGGATGGGACAGGGATGGGACAGGGACAGGACAAGGACAACAGAGACAGGGATAGGGACACGACAGGGACAGGACAAGGACAGGTATAAGGACAGGAAAGGGACAGAGACAGGGACAGGGATAGGGAGAGGGACAGAGATTGTGACAAGAAAGGGACAGGACAGGGATAGGGACAGGACAGGGACAAAGACAGGGACAGGGATGGGACCGGGATAGGACAAGGACAGGGACAGGCACAGAGATGGGACAAGACAGGGACAACGAGAGGGACAGGAATAGGGACAGGGACAGGACAAGGACAACAGAGACAGGGATAGGGACAGGACAAGGACAGGTATAAGGACAGGAAAGGGACAGAGACAGGACAGGGACAGGGAGAGGGACAGAGATTGGGACAGGAAAGGGACAGGACAGGACAGGGACAAAAACAGGGTTTGGGACTGGACAGGGACAGGAGAGGGACAGGGACAGGGACAGAGCAAGGACAGGGACAGGGACAATGACAGGGACAGTACAGGGAGGGTGCCACCTGTCACCCAGCATGGGGACAGGGAAATTCTGTTTAAGCATCTCTGTGAGAGCCACAGAGCCCTGCTGGGATCAGGGACAGTGTCCCAAGGACTGAGGAGCCTGAGCTGTGGCACATGGTGGGGTGTGCCCTGCTGGGCCCTGGAGCCAAGGGCTGTAAGTCCAGAGCATTTCCCACCTCCCTCCTGCCCCATCCCTGCCCAGCCTGGTCCCAGGGCTGGCACTGCCAACCAGGGGCTCCCCCCGACTGTGTCCCCCCATCCTGCCCCTCGTGTCCCTCAGCAGAGGAGCTGCACTCAGAGCTCCCCTGCTCCCCCTTCCCTCACTCCCTGCATCATGTTTTGGTTAAAAAACCCAAATCTGCTCTCCTCCCCACCAGGGACAGGATTCCCTCCTTCCTTTGGGCTCCTGCACCCTGAGCAGCAGGGATCCACTTCAGGAGCCACAAACTCTCCTGCTGGAGCTGGGAAAATCCCAGGGACCATCAAATGCAGCTCCTGCATCCATGGCAGGAGGGATGTGCTGCACCAGTGCAGGGAGGAGCAGCAGGGGAACATTCTGGGCACTGCCAGAGGTTTGTGTGTTTGTCTCCAGGCACAGGAGGTCCAGCTACAAACCAGCAGCTCCTTGGAGAGCACTCAGCTCAATGCTTTCCTCTCACAGAGAAAAAAAATGAAATAAAGAGATTTCAGCTTCCTGTGAAATTTCCAGCCCCTGCTCCAAAGCACAGAAGAGCTGGAATTATTCAAAGAATGAGTCTCCAGTGTTCCTTGTCTTATCAAAATGAGGCCTTTTGTCTCCAGCTCAGGCTCAGAAATAGCAGAGCTGTGTGGATGAGACACAGCAGAACGCTCCAGCCTCTGCCAGAACCCCGAGGTGGAAAATTTCAGCCCAAAGATCCAAGAGTGGCAGAGGAGGAGGAGGGAGCTGAGGGCAGGGCTGTGCCGTGGGAAGCTCTGAAATTCCCAATTTTCCTGGGAATATTGACATTTCCAGCTCAGGGCTCTGCTGGGTGCAGGACCAACATCAGCAGGAGCCAAATCCCCAAGGGATTCACCCCCAGCCTGGACTCTGGGTTATCATGGCACTGCCAGGGATCCAGGGGCAGCCACCCTGTGCCAGGGCTGCCCACCCTGCCAGGGCACAATTCCCAGTTCCCAATATCCCATCCAGCCCTGCCCTGGGTCAGTCTGAAGCCATTCCCTGGCTCCTGTCCCCAGCCCCTGTCAATTCTCTCTCTCCACATTTCCTGTAGATCCTTCAGGCCCTGCAAGGCCACCCTGAGCTCACCCCAAAGCTCCACCAACAGAGAGGAAATGCTGCCTCTGGGATGAAAAGTGGAAGGGAAATGATGTTTGTGCACCCCTTGTGCTCTGCTGATCACAAAATGGAGAGAGCTCCCGTTCATAACCCAGAGTCCCAGCAGAAGTTGCCTCACCCAGCCAAGCCCATTCCTAATTCTCATTTCTAATTCTCCTTGGCCCAGCCCATTCCTCATTCTCATTTCTAATTCTCCTGGACTGACCCAGCCCATTCCTCATTCTCCTGGGCACTGATTGCTGCTTCTCCCAGAGTTTTCCAAGGATGACAAAAGAGCTGAAAGCTGGCACAGAGCCCCTGGCACTGCCCCCAGCCCCGGGTGGAGCCCAGCCTGATGTGCTGAGCCTTTAACCCGAGCCCTTGGGGAAAAACATGGGCTGGAAGGGAGGGTGGGGAGGGAGGGAAAGGGAAAGGGAAAGGGAAAGGGAAAAGGGAAAAGGGAAAAGGGAAAAGGGAAAAGGGAAAAGGGAAAAGGGAAAAGGGAAAAGGGAAAAGGAAAATGGGAAAGGGAAAGGAAAAGGAAAAGAAAATGGAAAAGGGAAATGGAAAAGGGAAAGGGAAAGGAAAAGGAAAAGGGAAAGGGAAAATGGGAAAGGGAAAGGAAAAGGAAAAGGAAAAGAAAATGAAAAAGGGAAATGGAAAAGGGAAAGGGAAAGGAAAAGTAAAAGGGAAAGGAAAAGGAAAAGGGAAAAGGGAAAATGGAAAAGGGAAAGGGAAAATGGAAAAGGGAAAGGGAAAATGGAAAAGGGAAAGGGAAAAGGAAATGGAAAAGGTGCTTTGGTCCAGGCAGTCCCTTCACTGCTCCCCATGAGGAGAGGGAAATGTCCCTCATATGAACAGCAAGAAATGTCCCTGACACAGAGAAGGAAATGTCCCTGAAACAAGGAGCAGGAAATATCCCTGACATGAAGAGAGGAAAATGCCCCTGACACAAAGAGAAGGAAATGCCCCTCTCATGAAGAAAGGATATGTCCCTGACACAGAGAAGGAAATGTTCCTTACATGAAGAAGGGAAATATCCCTTACACAAAGAGAGGGAAGTATCCCTTGCAGGAAGAGAATGAAATGTCCCTGAAACAAGGAGCAGGAAATATTCCTCACATGAAGAGAAGGAAATGTCCCTGACACAGAGAAGAAAATGTCCCTCTCATGAAGAAAGGAAACGTCCCTGACATGAAGAAAAGAAATGTCCCTGACACAGAGAAGGAAATTTCCCTTGCAGGAAGAGCGGGAAATTTCTCTGACACAAAGAGAAGGAAATGTTCCTCAAATAAAGAGAAGGAAATGTTTGTCACAGAAAGAGAAGGAAATGTTCCTGACATGAAGAGAGGGAAAGGTCCCTCACAGGAGGAGAAGGAAATGTTCCTGACATGAAGAAAGGAAATGTCCTTGACATAAAGAGAAGGAAATGTCCCTCATATGAATAGCAGGAAATGTCCCTGCCATGAAGAAAGGAAATGTCCCTGACATGGGGAGCAGGACATGTCCCTGCCATGAGGAAAGGACGTGTCCCTCACAAGAACAGCAGGAAATGTCCCTGCCATGAAGAAAAGAAATATCCCTGACATAAAGAGCAGGAAATGTCCCTGCCATGAGGAAAGGACATGTCCCTCAGAAGAACAGCAGGACATGTCCCTGCCATGAGGACAGGACGTGTCCCCCTGTCCCAGAGCCCAGGCAAGGCGTGCAGTGGCCGTGGCTGTCTGGCAGTGCAGCTGCTGATGTGGAAATGCTCTGCCTGGCTGCTCGGGCAGGGTTCAGTCACCCACGAGTGACAGTGCCCAGGGCAGGCTGGCAGATGTGGCAGCACCTGGGAGTGGTGGCTGCAGAGCTCTGAGCACCCTCGGGGTGACAGCAGCTTTAGGAGAGTGGCACTGCACCCCAAGGAGCACAGAAGGAAAAATCCAGGAAAGCTAGAAGTTAAAAAAGGCTGTTTTCTCCATGGATTATTGTTAATTTGACATTTTTAATGCCAGTGAGGCACAAGGCACTGTTCTGGTGTCCTTCCAGAAACAGGATCTGCTCCTCTGTGCCCTGCAGCACTGAGAATTCCTCCCCACCATCGTGCTCAGAGCCTGGAAAAGCCAGGGAAAATGGGTGAGTCTCTGGCTGGAGCCTTTGGTGAAGGCTGGACAGCCAGAGCCCAGCCAGGAACAGGTTAAAACCTGTGCAGCTGGTGGAATTCACAGAAAATCCTTTGTGCAAGCAAACAAGCTCTGGCAAATCCAGGTTCCTCCAGTGTGTTCTTAAACGATCCTTTAAGAGTTAAACAAAACAGTGACTGCTGCCTTTCAAACACCAGTGACCTTTCTCGTGGCTCCTTTTCCCAGGAAAGTGTATTTTCCTGTCGTTTTAAAGTCTTTAAGGTTCGGGAAGTGAATATTTGGAGTGTGGGGTTTTAAAATACCCGGTGAGCAAATCTCCAATATTGACCAGGGGCTGGATTAGCTCAGGCTGGGATTCCTCTGCTTGCTCCCAGAGCTGTGCAGGCTCCAGCAGCTCCTTGTGATGCTCTCCCAGAGCACATCCCAGGCCAGGGGCACAGGAGGGGCCTCCCCTGCAGGACACGAGACCCCTGAGCTGCTGCTGTGGGGCTTTCACAGAACAGAAATACATAAATCAGAATGCATTGGGTGGGAAGGGACATTAAAGATTGTCCTTAAAACCACGGCAGGGTCACCTCCCACAGTCCCAGGGTCACCTCCCACTGTCCCAGGATGCTCCCAATGTCCAGCCTGGCCTTGGGCACTGCCAGGGATCCAGGGGCAGCCCCAGCTGCTCTGGGCACCTGTGCCAGGGCCTGCCCACCCTCACAGGGCACAATTCCCAATTCCCAATATCCCATCCAGCCCTGCCCTGGGTCAGTCTGAAGCCATTCCCTGGCTCCTGTCCCTCCTGCCCCTGTCAATTCTCTCTCTCTCCATCTTTCCTGCAGCTCCTTCAGGCCCTGCAAGATCACACTGAGCTCACCCCAAAGCTCCTCCTGCCCCGGTGGGACCCATTCCCAACCCCTCCTCCAGGCACCTGGACCACCCTGCCAGCAGCCGATGAAAGGCACGGAGGGTGTGACGCTCCAGACAGGAGGGATGGAGAGGGACAAACCCCGGGGAGCTCCGGCAGGAAGGGGAGCAGTCCGTAATCCCCTGGCTGTTTGACAGGGAGCTGCCAGCTCTGCAGCGAGCCCCGTCTGCAGCCTGCAGGGCTGGGCAGGACGGTCCCAGATAACCAGGCTTGCGTCAGAAATTCCCATTTCTCTGTGCTCTGGACCAACACGAGCCCAGAGAGTCCTTGTGCAGGAGGAGCTGTTGCATCGCCCGGGGAGTTGGGCTGTGGGGCGGAGCAGATGCCTCTGGAGGGATAAAGAGTTTGGGATCTGCCAGCTGGTCGGTGCCGTTCGGACCCGTTCGGTCCCGTTCGGTTCCGTTCGGACCCGTTCGGACCCGTTCGGACCCGTTCGGTGCCGCGGGCAGTGCGTCACTGCCCCCTAGCGGTGCTGGCCGCGGGCCGCCGCCTCCGGGCGCTGCTCCGGGACCGCCCGTCCCATCCCTGATCCCATCCCTGATCCCAACCATCACCCGTGATCCCATCCCTGATCCCAACCATCACCCCTGATCCCATCCCTGATCCCAACCATCACCCGTGATCCCATCCCTGATCCCATCCCTGATCCCATCTCTGATCCCAACCAATACACCTGATCCCATCCCTGATCCCAACCATCATCCCATATCCTATCCCTGATCCCAACCATCACCCGTGATCCCATCCCTGATCCCAACCAATACCCCTGATCCCATCCCTGATCCCAACCATCACCCGTGATTCCATCCCTGATCCCAACCATCACCCCTGATCCCATCCCTGACCTCAACCATCGCCCCGATCCCATCCCTGATCCCAACCAACACCCCTGATCTCCCCCAATCCTATCCCTGATCCCAGCCACCACCTCTGATCCCAGCCCATACCCCTGATGCCACCCAATCCCATCCCTGATCCCTACCATTACCCTTGATCCCACCCTGTCTCACCCCAGTTCCATCCCTGATCCCAGCCATCACCCCTGATCCCATCCCTGATCCCAGTCCATCAACTCTGATCCCGCCTGGTCCCATCCCTGATCCCAGCCATTGCCCCTGATCCCACCCTGTCTCACCCCAGTCCCATCCCTCTCTGATCCCAACCAGTCCCATTCCCATCTCACCCAGTCACACCCACTCCCATCCTGCTGCCACCTGCTCCCTCCCCATCCCTCCCACTCCCACCCGATTTCTCCTGCTCCCACCCCACTCTCATATGTTCCACTCTGCTCCCACCCAATCCCATCCCACGGGATTGCACCCCACCCTCACCCACTCCCATCTGCTCCACCCCATCCCCTCCTTCTCCCACCCTCTCCCAGCCTCTCCCAGCTGCAATCTGCGTTGTTTTATCTCCTCCTGCTCCCGGGCTTGGCAGTGAAGGGTTTGTGGAGGGGGCAGGAGATCAGATCCGTGCTGGGATTGATCCCTGGAGCAGAGCAGCTCTGCAGCTCCAGCTCTACCAAAATCTGTCCCCATCACCGTTTTTTCCCTCTCCAAAGATAAAATTAGGGAACAGCACCATTGGCTGGCCCTGCCCCTCCCAGTAACAGCCCCAGTGCCACGGCCCTGCTGTGGGAACAAGGATTCCCACCCAGACAGGACTGGGAGAGGAGAAATTCCCCCGATTTGGGAAATAACAGCTGAGCCAGGTTTCCAGCCGAGCATCAGGAATTCAGACTGCGACTTCCCTCCTCAAACCTGTCTGCTGAGAGAGACAGGAACGGGTCAGGACAAGAAGTTTCATTGAGGAACAAGTGCTTCCTGGGATGAATGCCTTGTGCAGGGACGCTGCCAGCAGCTGGATGTGCTGCAGAGCCTGCTGAGAGCAGGAGGGACGGGAACGCAGCGAGGCTGGGAGCAGCCTTCCTGCCAGGAGAGCACTTCCAGCCACAAACCAGTGGGGAATGGTGAAATACACAGGGAAATCAGGCAGGAACCGGGAGGGGGTGGAAAATAGATCATGGAGCTCTGGAGGAACAGCTGGAGTAAATTAAGGCAGGTAATTGGAGCAGGATAAGGTGGGTGAGCAGCAAGGCTGGAAGGAGCTATTCTTAGTGCAGGCATTTACTCAGCAGCACACGGAACCTGGGCTGGGCTGGGCTGGCAGGGGCTCTGTCACTTGGCTGGGCCCACTCCTTATTCCAAGCCTGTGCTGGCACTTGGCTGGAGGTGTCCAGAGCCTGGGGTGACACCCGGGCAAAGCCTGGGGTGACACCTGAACAAAGCCTGGGGTGACATCTGGCCAGAGCCTGGGGTGACATCTGTCCAGAGATGTCCAGAGCCTGGGGTGACACCTGGCCAGAGCCTGGGGTGACATCTCTCCAGAGGTGTCCTTCCACATCCAGAGCTGGGGGAGCCACGACCTGCAGGGTGCAGGGAGGGGGACTGCAGCTGTCCTGGCCCAAGGGAGGGGACAGTTCCACTGGGATGCTGTGCCCAGGAAGGGACAGTCCCAGTGGGATGGTGTACCAGGGAAGGGGACAGTCCCACTGGATGCTGTGCTCAGGAAGGGACAGTTCCACTGGGATGCTGTGCCAGGGGAGGGGACAGTCCCACTGGGATACTGTGCTCAGGAAGGGACAGTCCCAAGGGAATGCTGTGCCAGGGGAATGTTTGGCTTTGCTTTTTAGCCCAGAGGAGCCGGGGTTTGTTGTGTTGATCCTTTTTTTGCTGTGTGTGGTTCAGCTTCTGTTGGATTTCCTGGGAGCTGCTGAGGACTCCTGGACAGTGCCACCTCTGGGGACATCATCACCTGGGGACAGCGACCTTGGCACCCTGCAGGAGCCAGGGGAGGGCTGGGGTCTCCCACAGGGGTGTCACAGCTCATCCCCATCTCCCTGGGGCTCGTTCTTGTGGCTGCCCTGAGGATTTGTTGTTTGAGCTCAGAACATTCCTGTCAGCGTCCGTGACAAAATCCAGGGGTTTCATTCCTCCAAGAGGAGCCACTGACTCACTAACAACCACTTAGGCCAGTTAAGTCTCCTCCATTTGATCTCAAATATCAATTAATACAAACGACTGGAATGAAACAAGCGTGCTCCAAACCCTTCTTATCCCTCGGCTGGAGGAGGAAATCCCGGCGAACAATTTGGAGTAAATCCCTTCGCTAAACAGCGAGGGAGGGCCGGGATTGCAGCGGGGCTGTAAACAGGGGAACCGGGAGCCGATGGAATCTCACTGAAGAACAAAGCCAGTGTCGGGAGAGCCGGGCTGTGTGTCACTAATGACGGGCTGATAAGTAAATAATAACAACAAGGACTAATTAATGGCTGAATATGAGGGCTGGAACGGGGGCAGGGGATGAGGGGAGATGCTGGAGCCTAACCCATATTTTGTGAGGCTTTTTTTTAAAATAGTATCATTACTTGTATGTGACACAAAGTGGAAAAAGAGGAAAAATGAGGGTTCATTGCCCCAGCACTGCCTCCCCTGTGCCCTTTTCCCCAGCCCAGGCTGCAGTGGGGATGTGCTGCCACACACCTGCCCCTCTCCACGTGTCCCTGCAGCCCAGGGGCACAGCAGCTGTGACACAGAGCTGGGGACAGGCTGCTGGCACGCCACGGCCAGCAAATGGCTTTCATAAATCAAATCACCACCTCTGCTGCGCCCCAGAGCAGCCCTGGGAATTTCAGGCATCTCCTAAAAAGGGAAATAGGAAAATAAAGTAATAGATAATAATTAAATAAGAAAATCCTTATAATTTCTATTATATTTTATTATTAATATTTATATCAATAAAATTTATTAGTATAACTATAGTATATTTATATTTATGTTTAGATTTATGTTAATATTATATTAATGTGCTATATTTTTATATTATTGTTTATATTAAATAATAATTATTATTTATATTAGATAATAATTATTTATATTAGAGAATAATAATTATTATAAAAATAAATATTATTATAAGTTTTTATAATAATAAATAATATTTACATAATACTATAATAATATATTATTAAAAATTTTATAATAATGACAATAATTATTATGATTATTTATATTAAATAGTTATTATTATTATAAAAATAAATATTATTATATTAATAAAGTTTCTTAAATCCTAATAAATTATTTAAATAATGGATCCTATTCAATAATTAATAAATAGGAAAATAAAAGGAGGGCAGAGAATGAGGCTGGGGCTGGTGGGGAAGGGGTGGAACACAAAGAGTGTGCTGGCAGTTTAAGGGAGGACTTTAAACATCCGTGGTTTTGGTGGAGAAAAATGGTTTTGTGGTTTCTGCCGGAGAAAAATGAAGATCTGGAGTCCGTGGTTATCCTGGGGTTAGTACAGCCAGAAAAGACCTATTGCTTGTGCATCCTGAAAAATCCAGCTGGTTATTTTTGGGGTGGGAAGGGAGCTTCGTGCTTGCTCTTCCGAGAAGAGCAGGAACACATTGCCTGTGCTGGTGGCGTTTTGTCCCTGGAACTCATCCCACAGCTGATCACTCCATCCCAGCGAAGATTTCCTCTGATAGTTTTGTGTTTTATAACATTTACCAGCAGCCTCTTTTCTCTGCTGGCTCCAGGGGTGGGCAGTGCCCCCAGCACGGCCTCGGGGGCTCTGCTGCTCCCCCGGGACAGGATGTGCCCCTGCTGCCTCTGGAGCACAAAATCCCCTGGCACTGGAGAGTCCTGGGCCCAACAAAATCCTGGGATTTCTACATCCTGCAGCTGCAGTTCTTAGGGAAGGAGGAGGAGGAGGAGAGCAGGGATCCACAGCTCCTCACGTGCTGCAGGCTCCAGGCAGGCTGAGCCTCGGAGATCTCCTCAGACAGGAGCTGCAGCAGTGGCTGAGAGCCCTGGGGGTGTTATTTGGGCTGGATTTGTCTGACAGCCTTTTAAACCTGTCTATATTTCTTGTGGCAATGAGTTCCCCACCAAGGCAGTGTTCAATCAATGCTCCTTTTTGGAGCCTGCCACGCTCAGCTGGGTTTGTTTTCCTGCTGGCTCCACATGGCAGAGCAAACCTCAGCACACCTCAGACGATGTCTGTGCCAAGCACCCACTTTCCTCCTGATGGATTCCCTTGCTCCTGGGGGTCAACAGGTGGTGGGGAGAAACCTGAGCTGCTCTGGGACAGTCAGGGCTGGTGTCACTCTTCACCAACAGCAGGACCTGTCCAGAACATCGGCTGGAGCCTCATCTCTCATCTCATCTCATCTCATCTCATCTCATCTCATCTCATCTCATCTCATCTCATCTCATCTCATCTCACCCACCCTTTACCATGGCAGGGACACCTTCCCCTGTCCCAGGGACACCTCTCACTGTCCCAGGGACACCTTCCCCTGTCCCAGGTGCTCCCAGCCCCAATGTCCAGCCTGGCCTTGGGATCCAGGGGCAGCCCCAGCTGCTCTGGGAATTCCAACCCAGCCCCTCCCCACCCTCCCAGGGCACAATTCCCAATTCCCAATATCCCACCCATTCCTGCCCTGTGTCATTCTGAAGCCATTCCCTGTGTCCTGTGCCTCCATCCCTTGTCCCCAGTCCCTCTCCAGCTCTCCTGGAGCTCCTTCAGGTCCTGCAAGGTCACAGTAAGGACACCCTGGAGCCTTCTTGTTCCACTTCCCTCTTGCTACAAGCCTGAGGAATTCAGTCAGGTTTTGTGGTTGGGTTTTAGTGCTACTTCTGAGCCCTCAGCACGTGGAGCAGGAGGAAGAGGAGGAGGAGGAAGAGGAGGAGGAGGAGAAGGAGAAAAAGGAGGAGAAGAAGGAGAAGAAGGAGAGGAAGGAGAAGAAGGAGAAGGAGAAGAAGAAGAAGAAGAAGAAGAAGAAGAAGAAGAAGAAGAAGAAGAAGAAGAAGAAGAAGAAGAAGAAGAAGAAGAAGAAGAAGGAGAAGGAGAAGGAGAAGAAGCAGCTCCTGCTGCCCACCCGCAGGTTCAGCAAACAGGGCTCTCCCCTGCCACACCCATGGACACACGGGGATATTCCAGTGCTCAGGGGTTGCTCTGGCTCAAACGTTTCCTTTCTGCCATTTCTGTAATTGTATCAACGTGGGGGAAAAAAATGTAAATAGGAATTTTAATAAAAGCATAGCAGTAAGCAGATCTAATCTCTAACCTTTTGAAATATGAAGAAGCTGCTTTATCTGTGAGGAAGCACAATCTCTCCCCAGCAGAGATGGGAATTTGTGGGAGTTAAATTAACTAAGGCAGTGCTCCCCTCTTGCTCGTTGAATGTAAACGAAGCATATTGAGGATTATTGCAAAGGGAGAATTAATAAAACCAGGATGGGAAAGTCTCAGAGCCAGGCATGTTTGCTAATGGTTCCCAGGCACGGGGAGAGCAGCCTGGGGTCCCAGCACCTCCTTCCCTGCTGCAGGAGAAACAGAGAAATCCTGTGGAAGGCCTTGCAGAGGGACCCAGGGAGCTGCTGGAGAGAGGAGTGCTCACAATTCCATCTGCACACAGCAAATGGAAAAGAAAATCCTTTTCTTTTAGATTCTCTGCAAAGAAAATCCTTCACACATTGGGGATGCTGGGCCTCCAGCTCTCAGTTTGTGGGTGTCACCTGGTGTCCCCCTCTTTACCCACTGTGTGCTGCTCGTGGGATGGCTTTAATGTCCCTCCCAACCCAAACCATCCCATGGTTTTATGAGAATTTCTGCTGTAATTGCCTCATTTTCTGAAGTTTGGAGTGCCCAGGGCCAGGAGCCCTGGCAGCACCTGCTCCTTGCCCAGCTGGGTGTCATTGGTGTCACTTGGGGTCTCCCCCTTTACCCACTGTGTGCTGCTCATGGGATGGGTTTAATGTCCCTCCCAACCCAAACCATCCCATGGTTTTATGATAATTTATGATCATTTCTCCTGCAATTTCCCCATTTTCTGAAGAAGTTTGGAGTGCCCAGGGCCAGGCCCCTGGCAGCACCTGCTCCTTGCCCCTCTGGGATGCTCCTTCCTCCTCTCCTGGGTCGTTGTGCTGGCTGCAGGCAGCAGCAGTTGGGCTCCTGAAGTGCTCCTTTGTCTGCTCAGAGGAGTGAATTGGCAGCAGCACAAAGCCCTAAGAAAAATAATTCCCATTAAGGCAGGGGCACCCTGCCTGAGCAGAGCCTGCCTCAGCCCCAGAGCTGTTCCTCCCACTGCCCCTGCTCAGGATCTGTGATTGTTCCTGCCCCTGGCAGGGTCTGCCCTGGCCTGCCGTGCACACCGTGCTCCATCCCACACTCTTTTCTCAATTGTGCAAGCCTGGGGTTCTGCTTTCTTTGGTCTCCCTCTCAGCCTTGAAAAATATCCTGATTTCAGAGAGCTCTCAGCTCTATTCAAAGGATTTCTGAATCCTCCCATTTTCCAGTCATTCACCTGGCCCGTGAGCTGCTGGGAAGAGCTGGTTCATCCCTGGGGATTTTAGAAAAGGTTTAAAATTCACCTGTAAAGGGAAACAGAGGGACTCAGACAGGCTGGGAGTGGATGTGGCACTCTCTGAGATCCCTGCCATGCCTGAGGGACTCGTTTGATTTCTGGCCAAATCTGCCTGCGTGGCACAGGGGCTGAGGGAGGGGCTGGCACCCAGCAGGAAAACTCCTGGAAAACTCCTGAGTCTTTATCAGGCTGTGCTGTGAGCCCTGTTCTTGGAACCCAGGAACCTCCTGAGCTGGGAGGGCCCCACCAGGATCATGAGTCCAACCCCTGCCCCTGCCCAGACCCCCAACAATCCCACCCTGGGCATCCCCAAAGGCTCCTGGGGCTCTGGGGCTGTGCCCATTCCCTGGGGAGCCTGGGCAGTGCCAGAACCTCTGGGGGAAGAACCTTTCCCTAAATCCATCCCAAAATCCCCTGGCCCAGCTCCAGCCATCCCCTGGGTGCTGTCCCTGTCCCAGGGAGCTGCAGCCCCATGGGAGCACCAGGGCTGTGATGGCACTGCTGTCCCCCAGGCTGTGATGGCATTGGTATCCCCCAGGCTGTGATGGCACTTATGTCCCCCAGACTGTGATGGCATTGGTATCCCCCAGGCTGTGATGGCATTGGTATCCTCAGGCTGTGATGGCACTGATGTCCCTTAGGCTGGGATGGCATTGGTGTCCCCCACGCTGTGATGGCATTGGTGTCCCTCAAGCTGTGATGGCACTGATATCCCCAGGCTGTGATGGCATTGCTGTCCTCCAGGCTGTGATGGCACTGATGTCCCCCAGGCTGTGATGGCACTGATGTCCCCCAGGCTGTGATGGCACTGATATCCTCAGGCTGGGATGGCACTGATGTCCCCCAGACTGTGATGGCATTGCTGTCCCCCAGGCTGGGATGGCATTGCTGTCCCTCAAGCTGTGATGGCACTGGTGTCCCTCAGGCTGTGATGGCACTGATATCCCCAGGCTGTGATGGCACTGATGTCCCTTAGGCTGTGATGGCATTGGTGTCCCCCACGCTGTGATGGCATTGCTGTCCCCCAGGCTGTGATGGCACTGATATCCCCAGGCTGTGATGGCACTGATATCCCCAGGCTGTGATGGCATTGGTGTCCCCCAGGCTGTGATGGCATTGCTGTCCCTCAGGCTGTGATGGCATTGCTGTCCCTTAGGCTGTGATGGCATTGGTGTCTCTCAGGCTGTGATGGCACTGATGTCCCCCAGACTGTGATGGCACTGATATCCCCAGGCTGTGATGGCATTGCTGTCCCCCAGGCTGTGATGGCACTGATATCCCCAGGCTGGGATGGCATTGCTGTCCCCCAGGCTGTGATGGCATTGCTGTCCCAGGTGGGCTGGTGGCACCTTTCCTGCCCAGGCAGGCACAGCCTGGCAGCCTCCTGGCCCTGGGTGAGGCAGAACAGGAGCCAGGGGCAGGTGACAGGTGCAGGACAGAGCTGGGACAGCCACTGCACTGGGCTGTGGGAACAGGGAGAGAGAAACGAGGGGCTCCCATGGGGAAGGAGAATCCCAACTCCTCCAATTGTACAGACCACACAAACCACAGGATCCCCTCGGGCAGCAGGGAACAAACCAGCCATGAAAAGCTGGTGAGATGTCCCTGCTTCTTGTCCTGTCCTTTGAGGCAGCTGCTCAGAGAGGCTGAGCACGTCTGGCCCTGGCTGTGTGAGGCTGTGCCACCCTCGTGCCTGCTTGTCCCCCTGGCACTTCCCTGTTGGCATCTGGAACAAACAGCCTCCTCCTGCCTGCAACAAACCCGGGATCCACCCATCCCTGCTCAGGCAAGAACGAATCCAGCTCCACAGAAATACCCCCTCAAACTCCTACCAGGAGCTTTTTGTAGCTACATTAATTTTAGAAGAAAAATTAGGTCCGAAGTGCCGGGCTCATTTTAATGAAGATTCGCGGTCACAACCGAATCCCCTGGCGAGGAGGAATCAGCTTTTGAGCACATCAGAGTCATCAGAAACTCCTCTCAAAGTCACCCGAGGCCGAGGAGGGGCAGGACGGGGGGCTGAGGGAGGGATGCTGGGGACGGATCGGATGTCGGGACTTTCTGAACCTGCGCTTCCCTTCCCCGCCTGCAGCCGGCTCGGAGATGAAAGCACCCGGCACAGGAGATAAACACGAACACAGCTCTGGAACAGCCAGGCTGCCAAAAACAACCCGGGGAGGATGGGGCGGGAGATGAAAGAGAAAATGCTGGAGGCTTTGGAGTGACTGCAGGTGGGGATGGAGCTGTCACAGAGCCACTGTCACACAGCTTGGGGGGAGTGCAGCTCAGGCATTTCCCCCACAAACATCTCAGCTCTGTCCTTCCCTCCCACAGCCAGAAACGCGGCTCCAAATCCCAGGAAAGTCCCAGAAATCCAGCGTTGCTCCTTAGGGACTCTTTCCTTCTTTCCACATTTGCTTCAGCTTCTTCTCTCCGGTATTTTGGCCCCAGGCAAGGCAGTGGGATTATACCGGGCATCCCGGGAAGCTCTGTCCTTCTTTAGCTTGCTCTGTGTTGATAAATTGAGCAGCAGGAGGAGGCTGAGGCATCTGGGTGGGGTTTCATCGTCCCCTCGGTGTGATAAAGCTGTGGTGGCACCAGAGGAGCACGAGGAGTCCAAGGCTCAGCTGGTTCAGGCACGGAGGAAAAGCCAATCTCAGCCCCCAAATATCCCCAAATATGGGGCAGAAAACCTGACCCTCAGCGTTTCACCAGACACCCTCTGTGCCCTTGTAATGTTTGGTGTAAGGACAGAGCTCTACCAGTTGTTTCTGTCTCAAACCATTGGATCTTTCCCCCAAGGGCTGCCTGCATCAGGATGCTGGGTTTCGAGTGGCAGCTCCCTCCCCTGAGCAGAGCCACTGCAGGGACCCCATTGCTGTGTGCAGGGTCAGCCAGGTGAGGGAAGGACCTGCATTGCTCCCTCTGGGTGCCTCCCACACTCTGCAAAGCCTTGAGAAGCACAGACAGAGTTTCAAGGCAACCCAGGGCTGGCTGAGGATGTTTCTGTGGTGAATTTGATGAGGACACGTGGAAGGCCCAGAGTTTGGAGATGGCCTCCCTGCATCAGTCAAATCTGCTTTGCAACCTTTGGTGTCAGGGTTTGGAGTCACTCACACCAGGGGAACCATCCCCAGAGGAGCTGGGCTCAGGGTGCTGGGGTTCAGAGGGGTGCAGGAATTAATTAAAGCAGCTCAGACTCAGCCTGGGGGGCCACGCTGGCCTCAGGCTGCCTCCCTTTGCCACTGCCCATGTTGGATTCACCTGGGCACCTCCCTTACCTGCAGTTCTCAGCAGCCATGGAAGGGGAGCAGCCCTTCCTTCTGTGAGGATTGAAGGGATTTCCATTCCCCCAGAGCAGCTTCAGATGGCACAGCCAAAGCTTTCTTTGCCAGCCTCACAGCCCGTGGGCTCTCCTAAGGGAGTTATCAAATTCACTGTGGGCACTCACACCTTGGGAGATTGAGGAGATGATTCCCAGAGGGTGCAAGAAGGGATTTTTAGGGGTGGTTCTCCCTTTCCATTGCTCCCTTTCTCCTGCACTGCTCTCCTGAAAACAGCCTGTTTGCAGCTGCAGGGATCCCCTCAGCTCCCACCTCCGTGTGCTGCTCCTTGCTGGGATTCCTCGCTGTCCTCTGTGTGTCCTTACAGCTGGCAGCACCTCGGCTCCTTCAGGAAATGTTTGTGGAGGCTTTAGTCGGGTGTGCAGGGGGACACGGAGGAAGCACCAGGGCTTTGAGGGAATTCTGCCTGGGTGGCTCACGGCAGTGAAAGCTGCTGTGCCTGAAGGGATCTGGCTCAGAACAGACCTGTGGTGGCTGTGCCCGGGTCACTGGGCAGCCCAGGGCAGTGCCAGCCCTTCCCTGCAGCACCCCAGAGCTCTCCTGGAGCAGGAACAGCTGGAAGGAGTGGGGAATGTGTCGGGAACAATTGGAAGGAGTGGGGAATTTATGGGGCTGGGGTGTGGGTGCTGCTCTCTCTCCATGCCAGGCACATCAGGGAGCAGGAGCTGGCACTCAGCCGGGCTTAGTGCACCTTCCCAGGGAGGTGCCAACAGCTCCAGGCTGGAGCAGCAATCCTGAGAAGCCTGAGAGGCTTGTCCTGTGCAGGGCTGGCAGGGAGAGGGGACAGCACAACCTGGGGACAGCACGGCCTGGGGGGCAGCACGGCCGGACAGCCCTGGGGACAAGGTGTGCCCAGCATCAGGCTCTGCTGCGGGCGCTGCTCTGGCACAGGGACAGGGTCACACACACCATTAGACACCACATTCCTGCAGGTACCACACCCCCAGGGACAGGTAGGGGTGTCTACACCTCACATACACCTTTACGGAACACATCCCAGGGGACAGGTCCAGTGTCACTCACTGCATCCCTGCCAGGACCACATCCCCGGGGACAGCTAGGGCGTCCACACCTCACATACACCTTTAGGGACCACATCCCTGCCCATCCCTGCCAGGAGCACATCCCGGGGGACAGGCACAGTGTCACTCACCACATCCCTGCCAGGACCACGTGCCGGGGGATAGCTACAATGGCCACTCACCACATCCCCGCCAGGAGCACATCCCGGGGGACAGGCACAGTGTCACTCACCACATCCCCGCCAGGAGCACATCCCGGGGGACACGCACCAGCTCTCACACCCCTACCCGTACCCCCGGCCCCGAGCCCCATCCCCTCTCCCTGGGGATGCCCCCTCGCTCCGGTTTTGCCCCGTGCGGGCGCTGCGGGCTGCGGGCGCTGCCCGTGCGGGCGGAGCGGGGCCGGGGTGCGGGCGGAGCGGTGCCGGGGTGCCGGCGGAGCGCGGCGCGGTCCCGGTGATGTCAGGAGCGGCCCGGCAGCGGTGGGCGGTCCTTCCCCGGCTCCCGGCTCGGCTCGGCTCGGCTCCGCTCCGCCCCCGGCTGGGCTGGGAGCGCGGGCAGCCCCGCGGCCCCGCTGCAGTCCCGCTCGCTCCGGCATGGTAAGGCCGTGGGCACGGGGCGGGCGGGCGGGGGCGGGCCGGGCTGCCCGGGGCGCGGCGGGCTCTCACCCTCTCCCCGTCTCTCGCAGCCCCTCTCCGGAGCAGCGCCGGGACCCCGCCGCCTCCAGCCGCGCTCCGCCGGGCTCCGCCGCCCGCCGGCATGAGCGTGAAGCGCCCGGCGCCGGGCGGCCGCCGCTGAGGAGGAGCCGAGAGCGGGACCCCCGGCCGCGCCCCCCGCGCCCGCCCCGCTCCATGGGGCAGCGCCGCTGAGCCCCCCGCCCGCCCGCCCCCCGAGCCCCCCGCGCCTCGCCCCTCGCCATGGGGCCGCGGCACCTGCTGCTGCTGCCGCTGCTCCTGCTCTCCCTGCAGCTCCTGGCCCTGCTGCCGCTGCTGCCGCTGCCCGCGCAGGCGGCCGGGCCCCCCCGCGCCAAGGGCAACCGGACCCAGGGGGCGGCGGCGGCGCGGCGGACCCCCAAGCCGGGCCGGGAGCTCCTGAACCAGACGCTGGCGGGCCCGGGGGCCGCCGCCCCCACGGCGCTGCCCGGGCGCGGCAAGGGCGCGGGGGGCGGCAAGGCGGCCCCCGGAGGCGGGGGCTCGGCCCCGGCCCACGAGACGTGCTGGGGGTACTACGACGTGAGCGGGCAGTGGGACAAGGAGTTCGAGTGCAACAACAGCCTGACGGGCTTCCGCTACTGCTGCGGCACCTGCTTCTACCGCTTCTGCTGCAACAAGCGCGCCGAGAAGCTCAACCAGAGCCTGTGCCGCAACTACAAGAGCCCCGAGTGGGCCCACCCCACCACGGCCAGCGGAGCCCTGCCCGCCGACGGCGGCGACGGCGGCGACGGGGACGCCAACAAGTACGACCCGGACAAGGACAGCACCAACGCCACCGTGTACATCTCGTGCGGGGCCATCGCCTTCGTGCTCATCGCCGGCGTCTTTGCCAAGGTGGCCTACGACAAGGCGCGGCGCCCGCCCCGGGAGATGAACATTCACAGGTACATTCATGAGCGTTCACTCCTTCCCCTGCTCCCCCTCACCGAGCTTCCCCCTTGGCAGAGTCTGCTCAGGGTTTCTCTAGTGAGAAATTGCGGCCACTCGCCCTGGAACACAGTGTGGTGTCAAGCTGGAAACCCTGGAGCTGCCCAGCCGAGGGCTCTGTTTGAGTTCTCAGCTGTGCAGCCTCCCGAGAGTTTCCCGTGGCACGGCTCCTCCAGGGATTTCCCCTTTGCACTTGCTGTCCAAGGGCTCAGGTTTTACACTGCTGTCCGGGGGTTCTCCTGCCGTGCTCTCTGCCTGATGAGTCTCCCTGTGAAGCACCCACTCGGGTCTCTCCATGAGTTTCCCCTGCCAACCCTTCCAAGGGTTTCCCCTGTGCCATGGCTCTCCGTCGGCTGTGCCACCCGGCCGAACGATTTCCCATTGTGCTGCCGCTTCGAGGGGTCCCCCCTTGAGTCATTTATCCAAGAGTTTCCCTCTTTGCAAGGGCTCTGTAAGGGTTCCCTCTATGCACCATCCACCAAAGGATTTTCCGTTTCCATCCTCTGCCCAGGAGTTCCTCCTCCCCACGGTCCGACCAGGGCCACCCTCACCCCTCTGTCCATCCCCCTGCCCATCCCCGGGCCCGTCCTGGTGCCCCGTGGCTCTTCTCCCGCGGCCGCGGTTGTGCTGTCCTGCCGCGCCTTCAGCACCGGCTCCGCGGACAGCTCCGGGACAGCTCCGGATAATTCACGGACAGCTCCCGGATAATTCACGGGCTGCTCCCGGATAATTCACGGGCTATTCCCGGATAATTCCCGAACAGCTCCGGAACAGCTCCGGGTTAACAATTCCCGGACAGCTCCCGGATAATTCTCGGACAGCTCCGGGATAGCTCCCGGTTCATTAATTCCCGGACAGCTCCCGGCTAATTCACGGACAGCTCCGGGACAGCTCCCGGATAATTCCCGGGCTGTTCCAGGACAGCTCCGCGCTGCCCCGCTCTGCCCAGAGTCCGTCCCGGAGCTCCATGCGGAGCCGACCCCGGCACCTCCTCCTGCCCCCGGCACCCCCTCCTGCCCCTGGCATTCCCCTCCTGCCCCTGGCATTCCCCTCCTGCTCCCGGCACCCCCCTCCTGCCCCCGGCACCCCCCTCCTGCCCCCGGCATTCCCCTCCTGCCCCCGGCACCCTCCTCCTGCCCCCGGCATTCCCCTCCTGCCCCCGGCACCCCCTTCCTGCCCCCGGCACCCCCTTCCTGCCCCCGGCATCCCCCTCCCGCCTCCCAGAGCCTCCCTCTGCACCCCGGCACCCCCTTTTACCCCTCGGAACCCCCTCCTGTTTTCCGGCACCCCAATACCTCCCTCCTGACCCCCGGAGTGTCCCCCAGCATCCCGGCTTGGCTCCCCAGTACCCTGCACCCCTCCTCCTTTCCCCCCACATCCCTCCTGCCCCCCGACATAGCTCTCCTGCCCCTGGCACTCCCTCCCTGCCCCCGGGATCCTCAGCAGCCCCCAGACCCCCCCCATCTCCCCTCCAAGCCTCCCCAGAGCTCCCCCAGTGCAGCAGAGCTGCTCGGACCCTCCAGGTCCTGTCCTGTCCGGTCTTGCCCTGCCCTGTCCTGTCCTGCCCGGCCAGGGGGAAGTTTGGGATGTGCAGAAGGGATGGAGATGGATCAGAACCCCTGGGGGAAGTTTGGGATGTGCAGAGGGGATGGATCAGAACCCCCGGGGGAAGTTTGGGGTGTGCAGAGGGGATGGAGATGGATCAGAACCCCCGGGGGAAGTTTGGGATGTGCAGAGGGGATGGGGATGGATCAGAACCCCCGGAGGAAGTTTGGGATGTGCAGAGGGGATGGATCAGAGCCCCCGGGGTGGAGCCTTCCCCACGGGGATGCTGGGGCTGTGTGGGGACGCTCTGGTGGTGGCAGAGCTCTGTCCTTTCCCTTTTCCACTCGGTCCCTCTTAGATCCCTCTGATGTCTCGGTCTCAGCCCATCCCTGCCCGTCCCTGCCCGTCGCTGCCCCCTCGTTGCTGTAAGGACAGGAGCTCTCTGTGGACACCAAATCCTGCTGCACAGCAAAAGCTCGGGCAGCTGTAGCAATCCTCCTCCTGGACAAATGCGTGTTCTCGCTCAGTTCATATTTATTTTATGATGAAAAAGTCCCTCCAAATGATGAGTGCTGCTTGCGTGCCGCGAATGCCAGAGCTGCCTGTGTCTGAACATAAAAACTGGTGAGAGGCTTCTGTAGGAGAGCAGTGCTGAGCATCAGGGGGAAAGTCCTCAACTCTAGCAGATAATGCCTCCTAAAAATGATTTTAGTCAAGATTTTTAATCAGAACTCCTGAAATAATTGACCATATTTTAAAGGCTGAATTTCAGCTGCAACCAACAGAGACTGGGGGGAGAAATATTAGTTTTTTAAGAGGAAAAAGAGATGAGTGACGCAGTTTTTATTTATTTGGGGTGATGTTTTTTATTGAGACTCCTCCCTGCAGTGAGGACACACTGTGAGGGTGAGGTTTATATTTGCTGAGGGTCTGGCCCACATATTCCACTCCAAATCCCACCTGCCCCTGATCCCTGCAAGATTTAACTCCACAGTGTTAAAAACTACACACAGCTGTGAAGAGGCAGGGGTCCTGCAAGTGGCTTAGCCAGAAAATCGTGTTTTGTTAATGAAGGGATGGTTCCCCAGCTGCCCAGCTCTTCTGGCTTCAAGGCAACTTTGCCTGGGCCTTATCTTCACACTAAATTTGGAAATCTGGGTTGGATGTCCATATGTTACTTCTGCTCCAGCTCTAGCCTGCTGCAGGGTTGGATCCTTCACCCTTGGAAATCAGAGCCAGTGTTGCCAGACTTGTCTGGATTCTTCCTGATGTTTTCATTTCTTTGATGCTTGCTTTGCTTTATTTAGATAAGTTCTGCTGAAATGATTCACCTGTGTGTAGAAGTATGAATGGCAGATTGAGTGCTCAGGAAGCTTGACTTCCAGAGCATTTTAAGGAGTTGATTGACTTCTATAATATGGTAGCTGGTAAAAGATTATACCTTTCAGAGCTGTGTTACCTGAACTTGATCAACATCACACGAGGGTTTAAATATTTTGAAGTGCATCTCCTGCACTGGGCTGAATGCTCTGGGTGCTCTAAGCAGAATGTAAATACCAGGAGAGGGATGGTTTGTGTCTGACAGCTGCTGGGGAGGAACAGGGAAGGAGGAAAGCAGGTTGGGGTCAGATATTTCTGTCTGTTTGAGGTCGTGTCAGCTGGAGGGAAGTGTGACATCCAGAATGATTCTCTGGAGTGGTGGCGAGTGCACCAAACCTCAGAGAGCATCCTCGGGGAGGAGCAGGGCAGCAGCACCAGCACAACTTGCTACAGGGGCTGGAAAAAGCCTCTTGGGCTCGTATCCCACAGGCAGGGATGATCAATCAGAGCTTCCCTCCACCTCCCCACGAGCACGATCACACTGGAAATTTTATTTGCTTGTAAATGCTCACAGAGCAGTGCCGCGTGTTCATGCCATCCCTCTGCCCATTTCTCATCCAGTTTTCACAGAAAATCCTCATAAACTCACTCAGAGAGAGCATTTGGAGGGAGGCAGGGCTCCCACAATGTCTCGAGGTGGAAGGAGGGTTTGCAGATCCCCAGGAGAGCTGTCGGTGAAGGGCTGGCTGTGCATGTGCAGCTCCGAGCTGGAATCAGCTCCAGTTTCCAGGCACTGCCACGTCCCTTTAAAGCAAGGCACTGCTGTGATTCTGGGCTCACAAGCACTGATCCAGGCCTTTCTAACAGCAGTTAAGTGGAAGTGCTTTGAAAACCAGGAGCTGAGATATTCCTATTGTGCAGGAGCGTTTGTAAAGCTTTCAATGGAAGTGAATTTTTTTTTTAATTTTTATTTTTTGGCAAGTATAGGATCATTGAGCCTGGCTGTTTAGAACTGCCTCTGGCTTGGGGGGTTACACAGCCAGAACTTTGCTCCAGGTAGAAGCTGGGGCTGGTTTCTGAGAATCACACCCAGCAGTGTTGTGTGTGCTGATGCTCTCTTATGCATTGGTGAGGATGGTTTGGTTTTGTCTCATTGCCAGGGTTGTTTTCTTCTCTCGAGCATTTCTTGAGTGAAATTTAAGAGGTATTTGCTTTACTTTCAGTCTGGGGGTGAGTTAGGGAATCTCTGAGCAGGGAATATCAGCTGGTTCTTCCCAAAGCTGGGTGAGTTTTAGTGCAGCACGAAGGGGTGACACAGAATGTTCTCATTCTGTGGCCGTGACCCTGCATCCCCACGCTACAGAACACAAAAAATTCACAGATGTAGCCCTGCTCCACGACCTCTGCTTAGCCTCAGCAGCAGCCACTGAGCTGGGGATGCACAGCTTGGAACTGGACTGAAATATCCCCAGTGCATCCCACTGGTCAGCTGGGGCCAGAGCTGGCCCTGGGGCACTGGTGGGAGCCCAGCTGCTCTCCTGGGAAGCTGCACAGGGATTTTTCCCAGCAAACCAGCTCTGTGTGCTGCTGAAAGCTTATCTGGCCCGGCATGGAGCGTGGCTGAGGGGTGGGAAGGGGAGAAGGGAAACAGGCTCTGTGCTGTGCTCCACTTCACCCTCCTCCCACAGCATCTGTGCTGCTGCAAAGAGGGAAGAGCTCTGTGCTGCTCTTCCCTTCAGCCCTGCATCCCCTGCTCAGGGAGTGATAACTGCCAGCTTTTAGAGATGAACATCCTTTGCCCGTGTAGAGACCCGAGTTTAATTGATCCACTCCTGCTTGTTTCTGCTCCGTGGCTCTGAATTCCAGCAGAGGCAATGGATGTGTCTGCTCCCAGACCCGAGGAGCTGCTGCTCTGTGTGAGCAACACAGCTGGAAATACAGCAGGGTTTGTGCTCCTCAGGCTGCATCCCCCACAGCCCAGGGCCCTGTGCTTGCTGGGGGGCTGCTGCAGGGAGCTGCTTTCAGCTGTGAAGGTTATGAGCAGTGCCTCTCTCCAGCCCTGCTGTTTGAGGCAGGGATCACAGGCAGCTCCTTCAGCTCTGCTCTCTGCTGCTGGAGCCAAAGGATCAAACCCCAGGTCCCCAGGGCAGGGAGGGAGTGCTGTGAACACTCCTGGCCACAGGGACTCTGCAGGAGCTTTTCTTTCTTGGATGCTGTTCCTGCTTCCAGTCTCTTTCCACTGATGTGTTTTCATGCTCTGTCTTTTCGCACTCTGCTCCGACTCACTCGGGTGCCTTTCAGCTGCTCTTTGCCCTGCTTTGAGTTGTTTAATCCTGATGGTTTCTGAGGCTCTCCTCTGAAGTGCCCTGTCCCTCTCACTGCACAGAATACAGGTCAGACTGAGCTAAGAAAAACCAAAAAAGGCGCAGCCATAAAATCCCGGAATCACAGAATGGACGGGGTTGGAAGGAGCCTTAAAGATCCTCTCGTTCCACCCCCTGCCATGGGCAGGGACAGCTTCACTGGTGACCTCAGACAGGTTCCTCAGGACTGGTTCTGTTCCACACCAACCCTGCACCTGGCTGGGTCTGGGGTTATTCCTGAGCAGGGAGAACACCTGGATCCTGTCCTTTTGCAGGTGAATGGTCCAGCTGCAGACCCAAACCCAGGCCAGGTGTGTCTCTGGGTGCCTGTACCTGTACAAAACATTTTTCCTTTTGTTTCACTTCCATGCACTGGGAGAGCTCCAGTCTGGAGCTCTGCTTGTGGTTTGCAGTTTGATAATTGGGTTTTTTGCTGTGTTTTCCTCTCTGGGTCTATTTTATGAAGAGATTGACTCTGTGGGAGCACAGAGGCTGCCTGGCCACTGACATCCTCTGGATGCTGCTGGGCTTCTCCTTTCCCTTTGAACTTCTCCCATTATGAGAGGCCAGGCTCAGGAGCTGTGCTGCCTCCACCAAATCAGCTCAGTGTCTCCAATTCCCATTTATTTGGCATTTTCCTGCTTGCTAATTAACTTTTTTCTGTTAGTCCAACTCCATCATGAGGTGTCCAGGGATTCCAGCGTAGCTCTGAACCTCCATTCCTTTCACTTTTGTAATCTCTTATATCCTTAAGTAGCAGTTGATCTCTGTGCCTTTGGAGATCAGATGCCTTTTAAAATTTCTGTTCCACGCAAGATCTGAACTTTGTGTGGCAGATGAGATCAGGGCATGTGCTGCTTGCCTTTGCCCCCACTCACATGGGCAAGCTGAGCCTCCTCAGATCTGTGTGTGCTCTGCTTGGAGAGCTCAGATATCTCCTTCCCCAGGTGAATAAACACAGAATTCTGCCACAATAAATGCTGGGCTGTGCCTCCTCAGATCTGTGAGTGCCCTGCTTGGAGAGCTCAGAGATCTCCTTCCCCAGGTGAATAAACACAGAATTCTGCCACAATAAATGCTGGGCTGTGCCTCCTCAGATCTGTGAGTGCCCTGCTTGGGGAGCTCAGATATCCCCTTCCCCAGGTGAATAAACACAGAATTCTGCCACAATAAATGCTGGGCTGTACTTCCTCAGATCTGTGTGCTTGGAGAGCTCAGATATCCCCTTCCCTAGGTGGAATAACACAGAATTCTTCCACAATAAATGCTGGTCTGTGCCTCCTCAGATCTGTGTGCTTGGAGGGCTCAGGTATCTCCTTCCCCAGGTGAATTAACACAGAATTCTTCCACGATAAATGCTGGGCTGGGCTGTGCTCTCACCACAGCCTCCTTTGTTGTGAGGGCTCTTCAGAGCAAGCTCAGCTTTCCTCAGTGAGTTCAAAGCCCCAGAGCTGTGCTCAGAGCAGAGGATTTGGTGTGAGCCCCGAGCCCCTGTGCTCGACCCTTCCCCAGGTTCCCTGTGTGAGCCCTGGGTGCTGTGTCTGTGTGCCTGGGGATGCACAGCTCAGACAGGGCAGGACAGAGCAGGACAGAACAGCATCCTCCCCACAGCCCTGCACACCCAGCAAATCCTGCTGGTTTTATTTTCTCTCCTCCCTGTGTTCTGTCCCTGTCCTGCACAGCTCCCTGCTCTCCCCTGGTGCCTCTCCTGGGTGCATCTCCTTGCAAGGAGCCTCCCCATTGTCCTGGGAGGAGCAGGATGAGTGCAGGTGGGAGCTGGGGGTCCCAGGGGCTGCTCCCCCTCAGCCAGCTCGAGCCTCGAGCACCTGGGGGTACCAATCCTCTGCTGACCCCTGTCCCCAGCAGCCTGGCCATGTCCTGCCCCTGCTGAGGGCACTGTGCTCAGGGTGACATCTCTCTGCAGAGAAACACCCCTTGGAAAGGTTCATTTTAAGCTTTTAATTAGCAAATCTTCACGTGGCAGTTTTGTTCTCTTTGGGCCTGCTGTGTTCAGAGGAACTGGTGTCACCCATTTGGTGTCACCCGTTTGGTGTCGCCCATTCTGGGCTCAGTCACTGCTGGCACTGCCTTGCCCACATCACAGCAACAGCCAGACATTATCCAGTTTGGACACTGGTGCCATGTGTGTGAGGTGTTCTTTGGAGCTGGATTAAATTCCAGGAGCTTCCCAAGTTGTGTTTGGCATTAGGAGCTGTCAGGAGATGCCTGATTTTTCCTGTGTGCCCTGGGCATGCAGGACCTGGAATGTGCAAATGTCCCAGGAATGGGAGAATGCCCTGGGCATGCAGGACCTGGCTGGCAGCACCTGGAATGTGGGAATGTCCCAGCAGTGTCCATCCCTGGGCACACAGGACCCAGCTGGCAGCCCCTGGAATGTGGGAATGTCCCAGGAGTGTGGGAATGCCCTGGGCACACATATCCCAGGACCTGGCTGGCAGCACTTGGAATGTGGGAATGCCCCAGGAGTGTCCTTCCCTGGGCATGCAGGACCCAGCTGGAAGGGTCTGGAATGGGGAAATGCCCCTGGAATGTGGGAATGCCCCAGGAAAGGCCATCCCTGGGCTTGCAGGACCCAGCTGGAAGGGTCTGGAATGTGGGAATGCCCCTGGAATGTGGGAATGCCCCAGGAAAGGCCATCCCTGGGCTTGCAGGACCCAGCTGGAAGAGTCTGGAATGTGGGAATGCCCCAGGAGTGTCCATCTTTGGGCTTGCAGGACCCAGCTGGCAGCCCCTGGAATGTGGGAATGCCCCTGGAATGTGGAATGTGGGAGAGGCCATCCCTGGGCACACAGGATCCAGCTGGAAGGGTCTGGAATGTGGGAATGTCCCAGGAGTGTCCTTCCCTGGGCACGCAGGACCCAGCTGGAAGGGTCTGGAACATGGGAATGCCCCAGGAGAGGCCAGCCCCAGGTGTGCTCAGCATCTGGAGCTGCCCAGGGCACGGGCAGGTGTGGGCACAGCAGCCAGGCCATGAATAATGCAGAGCTGCTCTCTGTGACAGTGGCTGTGACCCGAGTGCTGTCCCTCAGAGAGAGCTGTCCCTTCCAGGTGAGCTGGCTCCAGGCTGGATAAATCCATCTCCTGCAATAGCTGCCTCTTTCTCTCCCAGTTACTAACAGAGCATGGGGGAGTCTTTAACCTGGCTTTGTTTGTAGTGAAATCCTGGCTGTGCTGGAGTGATTGGAGCTCTGCCACCAGCTCCATCCCTGCAGCCCAGCCGGGCACTGCTCCCTTCACTGCTCTGCCAGACCCACTTGGTCACTCTCCTTCCACTCCTCCCCAGATTCACAGGGGCCTGGAGCAGGAAATTCTGTTTTCCAGCAGAATTCAGGTCTGCACGAGAGGGGATTTTTAGAGGTGAATCAGTGAAGTTTTGAGGTGCAGCCCCTGCCCTGCTGGGAACAGGCAGCTCTTCTCATCCAGCACCCCCAGACCCCTCACCCCAACCTCATTTCCCTCATTTCCCTCCTTTCCCTCCCAGCCTGCTGGAACTGTCACCAGAGCTGCCCTGGTGACAGCAGGAGGGACACCCTGAGTGCCCCTGAACACTCCCCAATTAACACTCACACTGTTAATTGGTGTTGGCAATCTGGGTATGGGGAAAGTGGGACAATACAGCCAAAAAGGCTCTGGGGAGGACAGCAGGACATTGAGGGAGCACATTGAGGTTCTGGGCTGGGTTACAGGGGCAGGGTGAGCTGGTCCCTCCCAGCCCTGCAGCTTCACCTTCTCCCTGGCTACAAATCCACATTTTGGGATCAAAGTCTGTCATTTCCCCTTCCAGCACCAGCCCCCAGCTGATTGCCAGCCCTGCTGCCCCACTGCTTCCATCCACCCCCTCAATTCCTTTGGATTTGCACCAAATCCTTTTGATTTTTCCTTCTGAAAACTGATAAACCCTGGTGTTCATGCCACTGGGTTTTTCCCCAAATTTGGAGAAATCCAAAGAATTTAAGATTTCGGAGAGTTCAGAGTGCCACGAGAGCCATCCCAGGGACAGGGCCTGACCTGGGCTGTCCATCTGTGACCGTGTCACAGGGGTCTGAGGGAAGAGATGAGGATCTGACTCCATGTTTCAGAAGGCTGATTTATCATTTTATGATATATATTACATTAAAACTTTACTAAAAGAATAGAAGAAAGGATTTCATCAGAAGGCTGGCTAAGAATAGAATAGGAAGGAATGATAACAAAGGTTTGTGGCTCGGGCTCTCTGTCTGAGCCAGCTGGGCTGCAACTGCCCATTAATTAGAAACAACCCCATGAGACCAATCCCAGATGCACCTGTTGCATTCCACAGCAGCAGATAATCAATGTTCACATTTTGTTCCTGAGGCCTCTCAGCTTCTCAGGAGGAAAAATGCTAAGGAAAGGATTTTCCATAGAAGATGTCTGTGCCATCCATCCATAGCTGTCCCTCCCCAGGGCAGTGCAGCCCCCTGGAGCTGCCTCCCAGCTGGGTGAGGGTGGCACAGAGCCCCAGGGCTGGCATGGCCATGACGTGAGGGAAAGGTGTCACAGACCCTTATCAGTGCCACGCTCCAGCCAGGGAGCTTTGTGCTCCTCAGATAAGAGATGTGGCGTCACAGGAAGGCTCCTGGAGTGTCTCATATCCTTGTGCAGGTGATTAGGGGGCTGCTGACATCAGTGGCACTAATTGTGCCCAAATGGCTGCACACGTGGGACACAAATACTGCAGTGAGTCTGTTCTCCTGGAGCTGAGCAGTGGGCACCGAGCCAGCTGGAGCCAGGGGACTGTCACCAACAAATCTGCCTCTTTTAGGTGGGGCTGACCTCCCACCACCCCGGGGCTTTATGGAAATGAACACAGCACGGTGATGGAATTGGCACAGAATGAACCAGCTCCATCCCAGCTGGGCTTGCTGCTCTGTTCCATCCCATTTCCACTGCCCCAGCTCCTCCAGCTCCCCCTGTGTGCCCACCCTGTGTCCCCCAGCTCCCCCTGTGTGCCCACCCTGTGTGCCCACCCTGTGTCCCCCAGCTCCCCCTGTGTCCCCCAGCTCCCCCTGTGTGCCCACCCTGTGTGCCCCAGCTTCCCCTGTGTGCCCATCCCAGCCTGCCATCTCTGACTCCCTCCCTTGGAACCCTTGGAATGAAGTTCTGCAGTTCTCCTATTTTCTAGTATCAAAACCAATAACCAACTGTCACCATCCCTCCACAACCACCCCCAAACAAACACAGAATTAACCCCAGAACTACCCCCCCCCCCAAAAAACCCCCAACCAAACAAAAATACAAACCATGATGACAAATCATCAACCAATCACTCACCAAATTTTGCATTCCTGTAGCTTATAAAAAGCATGACACTGAAGATGTCAGGAGAGACTTGGACAAGTGTTCAAAGGAGCCCAGGCCACCGTGGGCCAGTAAATAATGCAATGGGTGGGACTGAAAAGTGGCTCTCAGTGTTCCTGTGCTGCAGATGCCATTAAATGCTCACCTGGTGGTGAAACCCCTTGGAGGTTCCTGCTGAGGGCCCGGAGCTGCCAGCCTGCTGTCCCTGACAAGTGGGGTGGCTCCAAGGGCTGTGGGGTGGTGCCAACCAGGCAGAGCCCGCTGAGCTGCCCATCCTCCCAGGCCAGGGTGGGCTGCACTGGGGAGCTCCTGGCCTGGAGAGGCCACCAGGGCTCCTGGGGTGAGTGAGCCCCCTCCTCCTGTGCTCCCCACAGCGCAGCAGCCTCAGGAGCAGCCTCAGGTCCTCCTTCTCCATGTTCTCCATGACCTTGGGCAAGGGGACAAAGGGCCAGAAGTGTCCTGTGGGGTGGGGACACCTCAGGCATGGCTGGGCATGGTGGGAGCTCTGTGCCAGTCAGGGGGGAGGAATACAGGAGCTTTGGGGCAACATCAAACACCAGTCCTTCACCAAACACCAGTTTCTAACAGAAAACCAGTTCTCACTCACCAAATACCAGTTCCTCAACACCAGTTCCTCCCCAAACACCATTTCCTCATCAAACATCAGTTCCTCAACACCAGTTCCTCACCTCTCGGGTTGCTGTTGATAATTGCTGCCCCAGATGTGCAAGGTGTCTCTGCTTCTGAAGAACAAGTCTGGACTCTTCACTTTTCAGTCTTGAGGTTGTTTATTAATTCTTATCTATAAAATTTTCTTTCTGCCCAGCCGAGGTCTGCTCAGCAGGGCAGCCACAGGCACTCTGTCCTTTTATACTACAAACTACCTATAACATATTTACACTTAATTCCCAATACCTATCACCTCTGTTAGACAGTGCACTTCTACTCTAAACCAACCCCAAAGTGCCAACATCACTGCAGAAAATGGACAATAAGAAGAAAAAGAAGAGATGCTGGAGACACCCTGATTCCTCCACCTTGTCCCCATAACCCCCATCCCAAAAATCCTAAAATCTACATTTTCACCCTGTGATCATTTTATTATTACACTATTCAAACCTGTGTGACTTTCAGGTCCTCATACAAAGGTGGTAACTTGCCCCAGGGGTCACAATCAAATCCCCAGGTGTTCTGGGCTGTGTGCCAGGGTCTCTGAGCCCCTGGGCAGGGTCCTGGGCAACCCTGGACACCAGGAGGGATGCACTGAGCTCTGACACTCACCCAGCACTGGTTCCTCCCCAAACACCAGTTCCTCCCCAAACACCAGTTCCTCAACACCAGTTCCTCACCCCACACTGTTCCTCCTTCCCCCAGGGGCAGACAGGAGGACTCGTGGCCTGCCCAAGGCTCAGCACCCTCTCTCGTGGCTGCCACCCTCACCTCTCTCTGGGCCTGGCCCAATCTGTCCTTGCAGAGAGCAATCCCTTCACCCCAGGAGGATCAGCCTGTGTGCACACACAGATATCCCCTGGCTGGTTATAGCCTCCAGGTCTGCTGTTTCTACAACCAAGAAATAATCAAAAAATGGGTAAAAATATCCTTATTCTGTACAGGCTGGTGCTGAACTAATGTGGTCCTGCTCAGGAGATCCTCCAAGAGTTCCTTCTGTGGAGCACATTAGTATTGCATCCATTATGCACAGGGACAGGAGTCTGGAGAGGAAATGATTTGGAAAATGGAACGGACCCAGGGCCCAAACTATTTCTCATCTGAAAGCCCAGAGCTGTGGCATTTAAGGGATGCCAGTGGGAGTGAGCAGTGCCAGCATCCCTCTCGTTAATGAGCAGTGAGGAGATGTCTCCTCCTGACACCTTCCCTGGGACCTGAGGTGACTCCAGACGTGTTCCCCCTGCCAGGAGAAAAGAGATTTTCCAACTGCATCAGCTTGGAAGTGCCACTGTCCCCTACAGCCCACAGAGGCCACCAACCATTCCTGCTTATCCTGAGCCCAGCAGAGAACCTGGGACTGCCCCAGGAAAATCAGGGCACTCATTTCATGTGCCCATGATATTCATAGAGGGGAAAAACCTTGGAGTGTCCAAGGGGAAGCCATTGGCTGCAGCTGAGCCGGGTGCCATTGCTTTTCACAGATATAATATAATATAATATAATATAATATAATATAATATAATATAATATAATATAATATAATATAATATAATATAATATAATATAATATAATATAATATAATATAATATAATGTTTTACATATATATAAAATAATATATATAATATATATAATATATATAATGATAATAATAATATAATAAAACTTTGGAGTATCCAAGGGGAAGCCATTGGCTGCAGCTGAGCTGGGTGACATTGCCTTTCACAGATATAATATATAATATATAATATATAATATATAATATATAATACAATAATATATATAATAATAATGATATAATAAAACCTTGGAGTATCCAAGGGGAGGCCACTGGCTGCAGCTGAACTGGGTGAGTTTGCTTTTCCCTGGGACTGGCAGGGAGAGCTCAGCCATGGATGCAATCCCAGCTGAGCACAGAGCCGAAGGTGGGCTCAGAGCTGTGCTGACATCAAGCCCTGCAAGTTCATTAATCCATTTTTCTGCCTCGTGGGTCTCCTTCAAAAACCACTGCTGGGGTTGGAGCTTGGTTTGAGCAGGGTTTCAGGGTGTGGGGATGCTGATCTCAGTCAGTTTTGAGGGAGTTTGGCCTGGGCAGGGGGGTTTTGGTGTCACTTTGAGGAGGTGCCAGGGCTGGAGCCAGCAGGGGCTCCTGATGGAGGCTCTGGGTGCCAGGAGCTGTTTGTGATGATGGAGAGGCACCACAACCCTGGGTTGGAGAGAATTACAGAGAGCAGATGAGATACCAAACAATGGCCAGGCAAGCCTGGAAATCCTTGCAGCAGATACACAGAGAGAAACAGAGCTTTTAGGCCATACTTTTATATTTTATTATTACTGCTGTTGTTGCATTTTTTCTCTGTTTATGGTATGAACCCAGCTGCTTTGGAGTCACAAGCACAAACACTGTACTCTGTTCTATTCTATTCTGAAATATGGGATTCTGGCTGCGTTAAAATACATTTTTAATTTTTTTTCCCTTTTTTTCCTGTCTCCCCAGGGCTCTGGCCGACATCCTAAGGCAGCAGGGACCAATCCCAATCGGACACTGTGAAAGAGAGACAATCTCGGCCATAGATACCTCCCCCAAAGAGAACACCCCAGTCAGGACCTCCTCCAAAAACCAGTACACACCAGTACGCACCTCCAAGAGCAACCCAGGTAAGTGCTGCTCCCTCTGCCACATTTCCTGAAAAATCCCTTCACCAGGATTTTCTCCTCCTGGGAAGCTGAGAAGCCTTAGAGAAAAATGAAAACAAAAATTATCTGATTGCTTCTCCTGTGTTTTGCTGCTTTGGAATGTGGTTTGGAGATTGTTTATCCAACATGTGAATTGTTTTAACTTAATGACCAATCACAGTCCAGCTGTGTTGGGGCTCTGGAGAATCACAGGTTTTTCATTAGTGTCTTGTTAAGCCTTCTGTCATATCCTTTATTCTTTAGTCTAGTTTTAGTATAGCTAATCATAATATAATATAATTAATATAATATAATATAATATAATATAATATAATATAATATAATATAATATAATACAATATAATGTCATACAATATAATGTCATACAATATAATGTAATGTGATACAATATAATATAACATAATACAATTTAATATAATATAATACAATATAATGTAATACAATACAATATAATGTAATACAATACAACATAATGTAATACAATACAATGTAATGTAATACAATGTAATGTAATATAATATAATGTATATAATACAATATAATGTAATACAATGTAATATAATATAATATAATATAATATAATATAATATAATGTAATATAATACAATATAATGTAATATAAATAATGTAATATAATGTAATATAATGTAATATAATATAATATAATATAATATAATATAATATAATATAATATAATATAATATAATATAATATAATATTATGCCTTCTAAGAACATGAAGGCAGATTCTCAATTCCTCCTTCATCCTGGGAGGAAGCAAATACCACACTCAGGCCCGTGCCAGGATCCAGGAAAACAAGAATTATCTCATTTGCTTCTCCCGTGTTTGCTGCTTTGGAATGTGTTTGGAGATTGTTTATCCAACATGTGATTGATTGGTTTTATGTGAATTGTTTTTACTTTATGACCAATCACAGTCAGGCTGTGTCAAGGCTCTGGAGGGAGTAATGAGTTTTTCATTAATATCTTGTTAAGCCTTCTGTAAGATCCTTTCTCTATTCTTTAGTATAGTTTTTATTATAGCATTCTTTAATATAATATAATACCATAAAATAATAAATTAGCCTTCTAATTAGCTTTCCATCTCCTCTCCTCCCACCAGTGAAATTCAGAGGGTTTTTGGAGAATTGGTGTGATTTCTCATATGTAAGTTAAATTTATCAGAGGAAGAAACTATTATGGGATATAAAGTATGGAGGGCATGGATTTGTCTACTCAAAGCTCTCTGCTTTCACCATAAATTGCCTAAATGGACAGGAAGGAGCTGTTACACAGCACCTTTGGAATGATTTTCCCCTCTTCTGCTCTGGGACTTGTGTAAGTCACAGAACACATCTGTTGTGGCTTTCAGCTCCTTTTCATAAAAAATAAAAAGGAATTATTTTTGCCTGATTTCCCCAGTGGCCCAGGGGTTGCAGCCTCTTGGCTGCAGACACTGTTCTGGTTTATTTAATGCCCCTTGGCTGGGTGATGGGCTGCTCAGTGGGGTGTGGCAGCTCCTCCATCACTGCTGGGCTGGATGTGGGGCTCTCCTCCTCAGAGATGTGCCCTCCTCCACTCACGGGTGGCTCTGGTGGCATTTCCTGCCCTGTGTCACCTGGGTTTGCTCCTGTCCCTGCTGGGGAGGCTCAGCTGGGAGGGGAAGGGCCCTGGGCTGCTTTGTGCCTGTTTGAAGGGGTTTGGTGCAATGTCCTCTGTCACTACAGGACACGAGAGAACACAAGCACACACTGCTGCTCTCAAGGTGAAGAAAAAGGGAAGTTTATTTTCTGACTCCAACATTTATAGATTTCCTAAAGTGGCAGTGGATTGGAGGGTGACAGTGCCACCTCTCCAATGACACTGGACAAACCAACAGTCCATCAATTTCTCCTCCTCCATAAAAGAATGCAAAACAATGAGTTATTTACAGAAAGTGTGTGAGAAAGTTCACTACAAGAATGTCAACATCAGAAGGCTTAGAAAATCTTCAAAAACCAGGGTGACAGTCCTCCCTCTGTGGGGGCAGGTGACTGACAGCATCCTCTGAAGGTGACAGCACCCTCTGAAGGTGACATTGTCCCTGCTGTCCCCTTCCCCTGAGAGCTGAGCACATTCCTTTGCTTTCCTGTGCTCACCCCCAAAGCAGGAGCCCTGTGATTTTGTGTGTCAATTTGGATCTGTGAGATAAAACCCTGGGCTGGAGAACAGCCTTGAGGTGAATTGTGTGGAAGAGGGAATTGCTTCTGCTTATCTGAGGCTTGGAGCTGCCTCTGGAGAGGATTTGTGCTCCTGAAACACGAGGAGGGAGGGATTGTGGCCAGTGAGCAGGACAGGCAGCATCTGGGGACAGCTGGGACATCACCCTCAGGGTGACAGGGGTCCAGAGAATGAGGGCTGAGGGCTGAGGGAGCTGGGAAGGGGCTCAGCCTGCAGAAAAGGGGGATCAGGGGAAATTGTGGCTCTGCACAGCTCCTGCCAGGAGGGGACAGCCCCAGGTCGGGCTGTGCTCCAGGGAACAGGGACAGGAGCAGAGGGAACGGCCTCAGGCTGGGCCAGGGCAGCTCAGGGTGGGCACAGCAGGAATTTCCCCATGGAAAGGGGGCTCAGGGATTGGAAATGCCCAGGGAGGGTTGGAGTGCCCATCCCTGGAGGTGCCCAGGGAATTCCTGGAGGTGGCACTGAGAGCTCTGGGCTGGGGACAAGGTGGGGATGGGGCACAGCTGGACTCAACACTCCTGGATGCCTTTTCCAGCCTCAGTGATGCTGGGATTCTGTGCCATTAACACATTCTGGAATAATGCTGGAATTCTGTGCCATTAACACATTCTGGAATAATGCTGGGATTGTGTCATTAACACATTCTGGAATAATGCTGGGATTTTATGCCATCATAGCACTTTCTGGAATAATGCTGGGGTTCTGTGCCATTATAGCACTTTCTGGAATAATGATGGGATTCTCTGTCATTAACTTTTTCTGGAATAATGCTGGGACTTTATGCCACTAACAGTTTCTGGAATAATGCTGGGGTTCTGTGCCATTGACAAATTCTGGGATAATGCTGGGATTTTATGCCATTAGCATCTTCTGGGATAATTTTGGGATTTTATGCCATTGGCACCTTCTGGAATAATGCTGGGATTTTGTCATTGACACATTCTGGAATAATGCTGGGATTGTGTCATTGACACTTTCAGGAATAATGCTGGAGTTCTGTGCCATTGACACCTTCTGGGATAATGCTGGGGTTTTATGCCATTGACATATTCTGGAATAATTCTGGGATTTTATGCCATTGGCACCTTCTGGATGCCCTGTGTCTCTTGCCTGGCTCCTGCTGCTCAGGGCACACAGGTGCAGAAGGAAGGGGCAGCAGGAATTCCTGGCTGGCAGCTGGAGGCAGCAGCTGGGTGCTGCAGGTCTGGCTTAGGGGCTGTGCTCAGGCACTGCAGACCTGAGAGGAGATAAATGGAAAGGTCTGGGGAGGGAAATGCTGATTGCAGCACCCCTGCCTGTTATCTGGGGATTCCAAGGGGGTTTTGAGACTTTCTAGGGCAGAATGAGGCAGGGAAGGACCAGAGCACAGAGCTGTGAGCAGATCACAGCTTATGGTGGAGTTGGACTAACAGAAGAAGTTAATCAGCAAGCAGGAAAATGCTGAATAAATGGGAATTGGAGACCTTGCAGAGTGACAGCACCCGGGCAGGAGCTGCTGGTCCTGCCTGGATGGGGACAGAGGCCAAGGCAGGATGTGAGCAGCACCCAGCCCCTGCTTGGGTGATGTTTGCTGGGCTGGGTGAGGGGGAAAAGCCATCCCAGAGGAGTCCAGGGAGAGGAGAGATCCCCAAAGGCACAAAGGGGAGCACTCCCAGCACAGCTCCCAGCACAGCTCAGCTGGGCTGAGCCCTCAGCAGCCCCTGGCACAGCTGGCAGGGGAGAACTTGCCCAAAAGAACTCGTTCCTGGCTCAGCTGGGGCCACCATCAGCTCACAGAGCTCTCACAGGATCACAGCTCATAAACCAGCTTCACAGTAATGCTGGCTTGTAATGTTTTATGGTCAGAGCAGGGCAATGCCTGTGGTGCCTGTGCTCAGTTATCAGCTAAATTTCAGATTATTGCTGGGATTAGGAAATTGTATGAGTGGATGATCAAATCATTCAGCTGTGAAGAAGCAAAACTTGGGAAAAAATGGTGTGTCCCAGCTTAAACAGAATAAAGCTGGTCAGGCCTGGTGGGGAGTAGAAAATCAGCAATGCTTGGTTTTTGGGGGACACAGGGTAATAAAAGGAAAAAGAAAATTTAAAAGAAAAAAAAGAGGAGGAAATAGGAAGAGCAGGAGGAAAAACAAGTACGGGAAACAAAGATGTGTTCTAGCTTAAATAGAATAAAGCTGGTCAGCCCTAGTGTGGAGTAAAAAAATCAGCAATGCTTGGTTTTGGGGGAAAAGGGGAAGAAAAGGAAAAAGAAAATTAAAATTAAAAAAAATTCAAAAACAAAAGAAGGAAATAGGGAGAGCTGGAGGAAAAACAAGTACAGGAAACAAAGATGTGTTCTAGCTTAAATAGAACAAAACTCGTCAGTCCCAGTGTGGAGTAGAAAATCAGCAAGTCTTGATTTTTATAGACAAGGGGAAGAAAATAAAATTTAAAAAGGAAAAAAAAATGAGAAGGAAATAGGGAGAGCTGGAGGAAAAAGAAGAAAACAAGGATGTGTGCTAGCTTAAATAGAACAAAGCTGGTCAGGCCTGCTGTGGAGTAGAAAATCAGCAATGCTTGTTTTTTGGGGACAAAGGGAAGAAAATAAAAAATAAAGGAAGGAAATAGGGAGAGCTGGAGGAAAAAGAGGCAGCAATGTGAAATAGCAGGATCCAGGCAAGGCCCTGCTCACTGGGGCTGCAAATTGGCTGAAGGAGCCCAGGGCTGCAGGCACAGGTCTGGTGGCTGGGGCTCACTGAGGAGCCTGGAGCAGCAGAGGAGAGGCAGCCAGACAGGCCTGGCCTCGCTGCACAGGGCCTGATGGAGTCTGCTGCTTGTTTGCCTTGGAACTTTTGTTTCCCAACTTATAATTGGAAGGGTGCCCCTAAGTCCTGCTAAACAAACCTTGGCTCCCTGTCCTGTGAGGCCGGCCTGGTGTCAGCGGGCAGGGCAGCTGGGGGTGACAGTGACACATGGAGGGGCCGTGCCTGAGCTGCAGGGCCCAGCAGAGAGCCTGGGCAGGTCCTGATGGGGGCACGGGGCAGGAATCCACTCCTCAGAGGAATTCCGGCCTGGTCTGGGCTGGGAGGGATCTGACAAAGCTCCTGTCCCATCCTTCTGTGGCAGGGACACCTCCCACTGTCCCAGGGACACCTCCCATGTCCCAGGGACACCTCCCACTGTCCCAGGGACACCTCCACTGCCCCAGGGACACCTTCCATATCCCAGGGACACCTCCACTGTCCCAGGGACACCTCCACTGCCCCAGGGACACCTCCCATATCCCAGGGACACCTCCACTGTCCCAGGGACACCTTCACTGTCCCAGGGACACCTCCACTGTCCCAGGGACACCTTCACTGCCCCAGGTGCTCCCAGCCCTGTCCAGCCTGGCCCTGGGCACTGCCAGGGATCCAGGGGCACAGGATGGCAGGGAGTGTGGCCTGTGCCATCCCTGGGGCTGCAGGGTGTCCCCAGCTCAGTGCCACGGTCACTGCCAGCTCCAGGAGGGGCAGGGACAAGGGACACAGGTGCTGTCCCTGTAGGGCACCCAGTGGGGCTCATCTGCACCCACAGGTGAAAATCCACTGATGAGCACCTCAGGGAGAACCAGAGGGGTTTGGGGTGGAAGGGACCTCAGAGCTCATCCAGTGCCACCCCAGCCATGGCAGGGACACCCCCCACTGTCCCAGGGTGTCCCAATGTCCAGCCTGGCCTTGGGCACTGCCAGAGATGCAGGGGCAGCCCCAGCTGCTCTGGGCACCTGTGCCAGGGTGTCCCTGTGGGCACAGAGTTTAGGGTGATTTGGGTTCAGGCTGTGTGTGGCACACAGTTTGGGATCACTGACATATTTTATGAAAAATCCCTTCACCAGGATTTTTGTCCTGAGAAGCCTCAGAAAAGAAATGTAAACAATAATGATCTGATTGCTTGGAACGTGGTTTGGAGGTTGCTTACAAACAGGTGCATCTTGGATTGGTTCCATGTGAATTGTGTTGACTTAATGACCAATCCTAGTCCAGCTGTGTCAGGACTTTGGTCAGTCATGGCTTTTTTATTATCATTTATTTTCTAGCCTTCTGATGTCTCCTTTCTCTTTCTTTAGTGTAGTAATAATATAATATAATATAATATAATATAATATAATATAATATAATATAATATAATATAATATAATATAATATAATATAATATAATATAATATAATATAATATAATATAATATAATATAATATAATATAATATAATATAATATAATATAATATAATATAATAATATTCAGCCTTCTTAGAACATGAAGTCAAGATTCTCATCTCTTCCCTCATACTGGGGACCCTCAAACACCACCACAAGACTCTGGCCTAGATTTATATTCTGTATATTCAGTTGGCCTGTTCATGCTCAGAATATCCCATTGCCTCTCTAAAGGGATGCTCTGCTCTGGACCCAGGGGATGCTCTGCTCTGGATCCAGCCCCAGAGGTGCCAGGGGAGGGCTGAGCTCAGGACACCTTCCCCAGGGCTAAAATCTGCTCCTCACCTGTGCTGGGACCTGCAGGTGTGGAGAAGAGCTGGTGGCCAGGATCCCCACTTGGAATGCAGCAAACAGCACAGGCCAGGGCTCTGATTAGCCTGATCTGTCTGGGGAAGGCTTTTAACGAGCAGCTTGGGTCAGGATGTTCCAGAGAGGGATGAGTTCAAAGTGCTGCTTTCAGCAGCGCCTTGCACCCAGAGGCACATCCTGAGCTCCTTCTGAACGTGAACAAACACAGGACAGGCCTTAAATCTTCATGGAAATTGTGGCAAACATCTCCAGCTGAGCCCAGGGCAGCGTTCATTCCAGCTTATCAATGTCTTTCATAAAGCCCAGGGGATCCAGGTTCATTCCAGCTTATCAATGTCTTTCCCAAAGCCCAGGGGATGCAGGTTCATCCAGGTTATCAATGCCTTTCATAAACCCCAAGGGAATTCCAGATTTCCTCCAGGTTATCAATGCCTTCCCCCAAAGCCCAGGGGAACCAGGTTCATTCCAGGTTCTCAATGCCTTCTTCTAAAGCTCTGGGGAACCAGATTAATCCCAGGTTATCAATGCTGTCCCCTAAACCCCAGGGGATCCAGGCTACCAGAACCTTCTCCCAAAGCCCAGGGGATCCAGGTTCATTCCAGCTTATCAATGCCTTTCATAAACCCCAAGGGAATTCCAGATTCCTTCCATGTTATCAAAATCTCTCCCTAAAGCCCAGGGGATCCAGATTCCTTCCAGGTTATCAATGCCTTTCCTAAAGCCCAGGGGAATCCAGGTTATCACTGTCTTCCCCTAAAGCCTAGGGATCCAGATTCATTCCAGGTTATCAATGCCTTCCCCCAAAGCCCCAGGGGAATTCCAGATTCCCTCCAGGTTATCAAAATCTCTCCCTAAAGCCCAGGGGTCCAGATTCCTTCCAGGTTATCAATGCCTTTCCTAAAACCCAGGGAATCCAGATTCATTCTGGGTCATCCATGCCTTCCCCCAAAGCCCAGGGAATTCCAGATTCCCTCTGGTTTATCAATGCCTTCCCCCAAAGCCCAGGGGATCCAGGTTCATTCCAGATTATCAATGCCTTTCCCAAAGCCCAGGGAGTTCCAGATTCATTCCAGGTTCTCAGTACCTTCCCCCAAAGCCAAACTCCTCTGCCTGCAGTTAAGGAACTTTAGTTAAAGCTGCTTTCCTCAGGAGCAAAGCCAAGCAAGCCCACATCTAAGCAGCTGTGCCATTCTGTAGCTGTGGACGGGTAAAATCATTTCTGTAGCAGGTCTGAGTCTCCCTGTTTGCCTCTCCGTGTCCTGCCAGATCAATTATTGTTTGTTACCTCCATTAGATCTTCAGGAGAAAGGCAGAAACACAATCTTTTCCTTCCATTAATCAGAGCAGTTTACAGAAAACATCAATTTAAAATGTTAAGGCCAATTTGCAACTGGTATTGACAACAATTAAATTGGCCTCCAGAAAGTTGCTTTTTGACACGGTGAAGAATGAAATCTTTATGAGCACACTGTGTGTGCTGGGCCTCTCCTGGCTCCTGATTGCTGATCCTATCACACCCCATGCAAGTGTAAACAGAGGTGAGGAGCTGCAGGCAGAGCTCCATTAGAGTGTGCCAGAATCAGTGAATGTCCCCTCCCCTCTTGCTGGACCCCTGCCCAGGTATTGCAACTCAATCCATGCTCTGCCTCCATCACTCTCAGCTTCCTTTAGTTCCCAGCTGGGTTATTTTCACTTTAAACTGCACAAAAATGCCCTGGAGCAAAGGCTGGCTGCTTTATCCTGGGCATTGGCACCTGGAGCAGTGAACTGAAGAGGGGCACAGGGGGCACAGCCCCCAGAGCAGAGACCATGGGGTCTGAGGGACCCTTGGCATGGAGAGCCAGCTCTGCTTGCAGAGGTGCCAGTGGCATTCACATTCTCTGAACAGACATAATTTACTGGGTTTTTCCTGGAGAAGCACAGAGAGAAGAAGAGAAAACAATTCCTATCTCTACTTGCTGTCCCTGTTGTTTTTGCACGTGTGGAATGTGTTATGGGGGTTGTTTACCTGAAGTGATTTGGTCAGTTGGATTCTGCTGAGGATTGCTTTGATTCCTTGGCCAGTCACTCAAAGCTGTGTCCTGGCTGTCCCAGACAGTCACAGGTTTTTCTTTAGTATTCTTTAGTATTCTTTAATGTAGTATAGTATAATGTAATAGAATATAGTTTAATTTCAGCCTTCTGAATCAATGGAATCAGATGCCAATCCTTTCCTTTGGTGAGGGTCACACTGTTTTACTACAGGTGCCAGTGCAGGAGGTGCCAGTGGCATTCCCATTCTCTGAACAGAGAGAGACATAAATCTCTCTCACAGGTATTTTCCTGGAGAAACACAGAGAAAAGAAAACAATTCTTATCTGTACTCACTGCTCCTGCTGTTTTTGCACGTGTGGAATGTGTTATGGGGATTGTTCACTGAGAGGAATTTGTTAATTGGATTCTGCTGAGGATTGCTTTGATTCCTTGGCCAGTCACTCAAAGCTGTGTCCTGGCTGTCTCAGTCACAGGTTTTTCTTTAGTATTCTTTAATAGTAGTACAGTATTCTTTACTGTACATTACATTATTCTTTACAGTATATTTACTGTATATTACAGTATTGTTTACTTTATATTACATTATGCTATACTAGTAGTATAGTATAGTGTAATATATTTTAATATAGCAATTGTTCAGCATTCTGAATCAATAGAATCAGATGCCAATCCTTTCCTTTGGTGGGGTCTCACTGTTTTACCATAGGGCCAGTGCAGGAGGTGCCACAGCCCCCACCAGAGCAGTGCCCAGGGGCTCTGGGAGGGCATCCCCTCCTTCTGGAACATGCCAAGGGCATTTTCTGGAGGTTTTCTCCAAGCTGGCACACAGCAGGGAGGTTTGGCTCATGCTGGAGATGATTTTATTGTCTGCAAACAACTTTTACCCTTGGTGCAGGCTCTGCTTCCTTCTGGCCCTTCAGCCACGTTGGGAATTGGGTGGTTCCTGCCTCATTTCCCCTTCCCTGGAGCTCTGATACCCTCAGCCCCTCTGACCTGAAAGCTCCCCAGGGTTATTTATTGGAGCAGCCCTGAGAGGGAGCGATGCCCTCCTCCAGGAAAGGACACATCAGCTCGTGCTGTTTGATTTAAAATATTTGAGGAGGAAGGGAAAGGGAGTACATCTGTCACAATCTCACTTACAATCAGTGAAGTTAATGGAAAGATTCCTTCTGACTCTCCTGGGCTTTGGACAAGGCTCTGTGCTGCAACATTAGCAAATAATGAAGTTCACATCTCATCAAATCCTCCTCAGGAAAATAACTCTGAAATATGTGGCTGGCCTTTTGCAGCTCCCTCCCCAAATCTGTCCCTGGTTTGTCAGCTGTGCCAGCACCTCTGTCTCTGGTGCTAAATCACTTCTGTGGATAAGAGCTGCCTCTAAAGACCCCCCAGCAGCTGCTCCACCACTGCCAGTCCCAGGTGCTCACCCAGGGCTCAGAGGCCCCTCCCAAGAGCACTGGGGTAAATATTGAATATCCAGAACGTGGCTTTCAGTGTCTGCCAACTGCAGGAGTGCATGGAACCTGAGAATCTCCTGAGCTGGAGCCACAGGGATTGTGAGTCCAGCCCCTGTCCCTGCCCAGACCCCCAAAAATCCCACCCTGGGCATCCCCAAAGGCTCCAGGAGCTCTGGCAGCCTTTGTAGAATCAAAGAATTACAGAATTATGGAGTCGTAGAATCATGGATTTGTAGAATCATGGAATTGTAGAATTCCATGGGCTGTGCCCATTCCCTGGGGAGCCTGGGCAGTGCCAGCACCTCTGGGGGAAGAACCTCTCCCTAAATCCATCCCAAACTCCCCTGGCCCAGCTCCAGCCATTCCCTGGTGCTGTCCCTGCCCATGACAGGTAGGACACACACAGCAGGTCACACACAGAATGTCCTGAGCTGGGAGGGACCCCCAGGATCACCCAGTGCAGCTCCTGGCCCTGCCCAGACCCCCAACAACCCCACCCTGGGCATTCCCAAAGGCTCCTGGAGCTCTGGCAGCCTCGGGGCTGTGCCCATTCCCTGGGGCAGTGCCCAGCACCTTCTGGGGAAGAACCTTTCCCTAAATCCATCCCAAACCCCAAAACCAACCCCATCCTGGGCATTCCTGGCAGCCTTGGGGCTGTGCCCATTCCTGGGGAGCCTGGACAGTGCCAGCACCCTCTGGGGGAAGAACCTTTCCCTAAATCCATCCCAAACTCCCCATGCCCAGCCCCAGCCATGCCCTGGTGCTGTCCCTGTCCCAGAGCAGAGTCCCCTGTCCCCAGAGCCCTGGGGAGCTCTGTCCTCTCTGCACCCCCCCGCAGCCCCCAGCACAGAGCCAGAGCTGTCCCCTCCCTCTGAGGCTGCTCTCTGCGTGTTTCTCCTCCTTGGTGCCCATCCCAGAGGCCCTGCAGGGCTCCAGGTGTGGCACAGCTGGAGCAGCTGTCCTGTGCCACCTGCACTGCCAGTCTTGAAGGCACAGAGCACAATGTCAGCACAAACAGAGCACACAAATGGGGACACAACATCACAACGTCCCCCTAGGACAGCAGCCCACCCTGGAGGAGCTGCCAGCCCTGGGCACTCCATGGGGACCCTCTGGTGGCACAGGAGCTCCCAGCCCTGTGTTCAGTGGCAGGTGACACCTGTGAACATCACTCCAGCATAATTGTCACAGTGATCCTTGGTGCAGCTGATGAAATAGTCACCCTGCAGCAGCTGCCAGGCCATGAATGTCTCACTGGCTCCCGAATTGTTGATGAGCATTAATTGCACTGCCCTGTGCCACCAGGGCTCTGCTGGGGCACCTGCAGTCACCACAGCCCCTGTGCCCTGCTCCTGGCCATAGGGCAGGGGTGGCACAGCACTGACCCCACCAGTGCCCCCATCCCACCCCTCAGCCTGGCCTGGGGTCCCAGAGCTGTGGGACAGGCTCGGGTGGCCCTGCTGTGCCCCAGCTCTTCCTGTCGCTCACATCTTTTATGGAAAATCCTTTCCTTAGGATTTTTCCTCCTGAGAAGCTGAGAGGCCTCAGGAACAAAATGTAAACATTGATTATCTGCTGCTGTGGAATGCAACAGGTGCATCTGGGATTGGTCTCAGGTGGTTGTTTCTAATTAATGGCCAATCACAGTCAGCTGGCTCGGACAGAGAGTCTGAGACAGAGCCTTGGTTATCATTCTTTCTATTCTTAGCTTAGCCAGCCTTCTGAGATGAAACCTTTTCTTCTATTCTTTTAGTATAGTTTTAATGTAATATATATCATAAAATAATAAATCAGCCTTCTGAAACATGGAGTCAGATCCTCTCCCTTCCCTCACCCTCAGACCCTGTGACCATGGTCACACACACCCTGGGGACTCTGCAGCCACTCTGGGCACAGCAGCAGCACTCAGAGGGTGGCTCCTGCTGGGAGCCTCCCTGAGGGGTGCAGAGACACAGGACAGCCCCTCTGGGGGTGTGAATTGATGCTGGCAGGGGGGGCTGTACAGACCATGAATGAAACGGGGCTGCTGTGGAACTCCTCGAGCTGTTTGATTTTCCAGCATCAGCCTCATTCCATGGGTATGACAATGGGAAGATGCCAGCAGCTCACATCCCAGGCAGCAGACACAGAACTCAATATCACAACTCACTTTAAAAGCTTCTTGACCAATCACACAAAGCAGAAGCACATTGACAGTAGTTCCATCCAACCACTATAAGCACAGGTACCTTTGGTTAAACAATGCTTGGTTATTTCAAATACAACACCTGCTTGTGAGCCTTCAAACACAATGCACAGAGCTCCATTATTAAGCTTAGAACTTCCCAATATCTCACTGATAAACTTTCTGTAGCTTAGGGAGTTATTCTGGACAAGCATTAATACACAGACCATTGTTCAATTTGTCCTTGCTTTTCTACAGTTTAAATAATTTTTCTGCTGACCAATCTCATGGCTGCTGCTTAGCTCCAATCCCAGTTCTGCTGTCTCTGAGGCCTTTTGCAGCTTTCCCAGACCCTCTGATTTTGTGGATTCCCAGTGATTCCTGCCCAGGACAGGCCACCCCTGCCCTGCACAAGCCCTGGTCCCTGCAGCCACCAGCTCTGCAGCTGCTCAGGGAAGCAGCTCCTGCTCCTAAGGCACGCTGCTCTCCTTGACCTATTTGCTCATTACCTCCACAAATGGGATTTTGATTAAGGAATTTTCCTAAGTAATTATTCTGGCATTAGCAATCCAGCCAAACAGAAAATAGTCCAAAAGGAAAGGTGGCCTGGTGTCTGCCCTGAAGGCTCTTCTCAGGGAGGGGAGCAAAAAACCAGCCCTGCAGGGCAGCTGGACACAGCTGTGCCCACTGAACACCAGAGGGGCAGCTGGACACAGCTCTGTCCAGTGAACCAGTCCAAGGGGCAGCTGGACACAGCTCTGTCCAGTGAACCAGTCCAAGGGGCAGCTGGACACAGCTTTGTCAGTGAGGGTCAGTCTGAGGGCAGGAAAATATAAATATCCCTCTGCTTAATTTTGGTGCCATCATCCCTCAGTGGCTGCCTGGGGGGATTTAGCTCCTCTCCACCTCCTGACAGCACGGGCAGGGCAGCATTCCCATGGGAATGTCACATTTTCTTTTCCAGCTGAAGGTTCAGGTGAAGGAAAGGGTGTCCATGTGTGGACAGAGGTGGGAAGGGCAGCATTCCCATGGAAATGTCACATTTTATTTTTCCAGATGCAATAATGGGTGGTGGGACCATTGGGGACAGAGGTTGCCTGGAGCAGTCACTGCTGGGCTGGCTGGGTGTGACCAGAGGGACAAACAGGGACAGGAGGAGCTGCAGGGCATGGCCAGCTCTGGCCAGCGTGGGACAGGGATCCAGGAAAGGGTCATGGAATCCTGGAAGGGCTGGCTTGGAAGGGAATTTAGTGATTGTCCTGTTTCAGCTGCCTTGCCATCACCCCATGGGCTCCCTGGGAATGGGAACTTTTATCTGGCTGCTGAGCTGGGAACCAGGGCAGGGACAAAAGGACAAGGCCATGGGCAGCTGCTGCTCAGGACAAAGAGGGGAGGAAAATGCCCAAAACCAACCAGGACCATTCCCAGCAGGTCCCCAAAACCCCCCACAGCCATCACAGGGTAAAATCCCAAAAGATTCTGAGGCTCTGAGCACGATGTCCCCTCTCAGAATGATTTAAGAAAGGATCTGGACACTTGAGCACTTCATAAACTCCAGCAGGCACCATCCCCAGGCACAGGCAGTTCTGCCAAGAGCTTTTCCCTGCCTCTCCTGACCTCAGCTGCATTTGCCCTTTGAGTCCTGGCTTTTCTTTCCTGATTGCAGCTCCCTCTGAGATGGTTTTTGGAGTTGCTCTTCCCAAATCCTTTCCTTCCAGAGGAGAGCAGGAACCATGAATGATTCCTTGGAGGGTGTGAAACACAGCAACTCTCATCCTTGGACTGTGAATTCCACACACCCATTTATTTACTCACAATTATAAACAGAGCACTTCATAAATATTCATAAGGAGGCTCCCAAGGCCCAGCTGAGAAAATCAGTGTTATCACCATTTCCCAGTGCTCAGGCTGAGGCACAGGCACAGACACTGCTGCAATTTGCAGTTTGACACAATTCCTGTCAAAGTTTGGTTCAAGAATCCCCCAATTCCTGAAACCCCCTCATGTTTAGCAAGGAATTGTGCAATTTTACAGAATTCTTGTAAAGTTTAGCACTAAGATCCCCCAATTCCTGGATCCCCTTCATGTTTAAAAGGGAAATTTTGTGCAGTTTTACAAAATTCCTGTAAAGTTTGCCTCAAGACCCCCCCAATTCCTGGATCCCACTCATATTTAGCAGGATATTGTGCAGTTTTACACTATTCCTCTAAAGTTTGCCTTAAGAGCCCCCAATTCCTGAATCCTTCTCATGTTTAGCAAGGAATTGTGCAGTTTTACAGAATTCCTGTCAAAGTTTGGCACATGAGCCCCCAGTTCCTGAATCCCCTCGTGTTTAGCAAGGAATTGTGCAATTTTAAAGAATTCTTGTAAAGTTTAGCACTAAGATCCCCCAATTCCTGGATCCCCTTCATGTTTAAAAGGGAAATTTTGTGCAGTTTTACACTATTTCTGTAAGGTTTGCCTTAAGAGCCCCCAATTCCTGAATCCTTCTCATGATTAGCAGGGAATTGTGCAGTTTTACACAATTCCTATCAAAGTTTGCCTTAAGACCCCCCAGCTCCTGTATCCCCCCATGTTCAGCAGGGAATTGTGCAGTTTTACCAAATTCCTATAAAGTTTACCCCAAGATCCCCCAATTCCTTAATCCCCCTCATGTTTGTGCAATTTTACAGAATTCTTGTAAAGTTTAGCACTAAGATCCCCCAATTCCTGGATCCCCTTCATGATTAACAGGGAAATTTTGTGCAGTTTTACAAAATTCCTGTAAAGTTTGCCCCAAGATTCCCCAATTCTTGGATCCCCCCTTATGTTTAGCAGGGCATTATGCTGTTTCACAAAATTCCTGTAAAGTTTGCCTGAAGATCCCTCGATTCCTGAATCCCCCTCATGTTTAGCAAGGAATTGTGCAATTTTACAGAATTCCTGTAAACTTTGGCACATGAGCCCCCAATTCCTGAATCCCCCTCGTGTTTGGCAGGGAATTGTGCAGTTTTACAGAATTCCTGTCAAAGTTTACCCCAAGACCCCCCAGTTCCTGAATCCCCCCATGTTTAGCAGCTGGCTCAGGTGTCCCACTGAGCTGGGATTTGTGGTCCCAGGCTCTGGATCAGGCTGATCCTGGCAGAGGTCAGGGCAATCCCCCTGAGCTGTGGTGGGGGATGCTCCCCTGGCAGCCTCAGCCCCCGAGGGCATTGAGAGGATCCAGAGCTGCCAGGCTGGGCCAGGGCTGATTTGCAGACCCAATTTCCCTGGGATGGTGTCTGAGGCAGATCTGGACAGCTTTGGTGTCAGGACCCAGCACATCCCTTGGCTGTCCTGGAGTGCCAGGACCCTGCCAGGGGGCTCAGAGACCCTGGCACAGAGCCCAAAACACCTCTGGGTTTGATTGTGACCCATGGAGCAAATTACCAACCTTAGATGAAGATCTGCAAGCCACAACAGTTTAGGTAGAATGATAGTGAAGTTGTCAGGGGGTGGAAAAGTAGATTTCAGGGTTTTTAGAATGGGGGTTCAGGGGGCAAGATGGAGGGATCTGGGTATGTCCAGCCTTTCTCCTTCTTCTTCTTGGCCTCCATCTCCTGCTGTGATGGTGGCACTTTGGGATTGGTTTAGAGTAGAAGCTCACTGTCTAACACAGGTGATGGGGATTGGGAAGTAATTACATGTAGTTTTTAGTATAAAGAGATAACACAGCCCTGGGGGCAGGCAGAGTGCCTGGAACTGTCCTGCTGGATGGACCTGGGCAGGGCAGGAGAAAGAATTTTACAGATAAAACACAATAAACAACCTTGAGACTGAGAAATGAAGAGCCCTGACTCCTTCTTCAAGTGCCAGGCTGGGAAAAGAGACTTTGGAACTCTTCTCGGGGTCACTGTGAGCAGCAGAGACCCCAAGACTTTAGTGGTGCACAGCTGCCCCTGCAAAGGCTCTCTGATATCAGGGAATGTTTATCTCAGCCTCCAATCCCTGCTGGGACAGTCACTCCTCAGTGTTCTCCCTCCAGGTTCTGCCTCCCTTCTGCTGATACCCTTGAAGCCTGGGAGGTGTGATCAGCTCTCCCCGTGCCCTTCATCACCTTCCTTAGCCTATATAATTCAATTCCATCAGGTATTCAGCTCATTTTTGAGGAGCTCCCGAAGAACAAAAGCCAGTTTGGTAGCGGGTGAACAGAACAAATTAATTAGGAGGGGAATATCAGGCCCTCTGTAAATGAGATTCCAGCAGCAGCAGCACAGCTTGGCTGGGCTCCCCAGCCCCTGAGCTCAGTTCCAGGGGCACAAAGTGTTCAGGATCCTGGAGCAGCCCCTGGGATCCATCCCAAAGCAGGGCACAGGGAGCTGCTGCTGGAATCTCATTTGGAGAGGTGTAGAGGAGAGAATATAAGAAAATAAAGATAGAAAGTAATCTCACCCCTAAGGAACTGCAGCTGGGCCAATGATCAAAGATTGGGAGCAGGCCTGGCTTTAACAGGACACAGCTGTGAGCAATGAGAAGAAGAGTGCTAAAAATGAGTGGTGAGAAGGGAACTGGAGTCAGCTGGGTGCTTTGTGAAGAGTCAGTGCTCTGAGAGCTGCCCACCAGAAACACCAAGATGTGAAACTTTTGTGATAGGTGACAACAGAGTGGAACCCCTGCAATAAGATGGCAACAGAGAGGGCTCATTTAATCTCATTAAAAGAGAGGCTGGGCCAGCAGATTCCCCCAGTGTGCTCTGGGCACGGCTCCCTGTGCCATCCCTGCCAGTCTGACCCCAATAAAAGTGGGTGTTACTGGGGTGTTGAGCATTCCAAGGATGGGCAGCCACAGCTTCTCTGGGCACCCTGGGCATTGCAGACATCTTTTATGAAAAATCCTTTTCTTTAGGACTTTTCCTCCTGAGAAGCTGAGAGGCCTCAGGAACAAAATGTAAACATTGACTATCTGCTGCTGTGGAATGCAACAGGTGCATCTGTGATTGGCCCGTGTTGGATGTTTGTAATTAATGGCCAATCACAGTCAGCTGGCTTGGACAGAGCTCAGCCACAAACCTTTGTTATCATTCTTCACTATTCTACTCTTAGCCAGCCTTCTGATGAAACCTTTTCTTCTATTCTTTTAGTATAGTTTTAATGTAATATATATCATAAAATAACAAATCAACCTTCTGAAACATGGAGTCAGATCCTCATCTCTTCCCCAATCCAAGCACCCCTGTGAGCATGGTCACACCTGTGCAGGTCCCCCAGCTGGGTCTGTGTACAAATCACCAACAGGACAGGACTGCTGGGAACTGCCTTGAGCTGTTTGATTTTCCAGCATCAGTCTCATTCCAGGGGTATGACAATGGGAAGATGCCAGCAGCTCACATCCCAGGCAGCAGACACAGAACTCAATGTCACAACTCACTTTAAAAGCTTTTTAACCAATCACACAAAGCGGGGCTGGGTCTGGAGCTGAGCCTCCCTCGCACTCCAAGATGCCCCAGTGGCAGTGGCAGGGCAGGAAATGGTCCAGAGCTTTGTGGCAGCTCCTGCCCTTGGGCTTGGGCTATTCTCTCTGTAAAACACCCCCAAAGGGTCACTCCAGCTCTGTTAAATGTAAAAAAGCTTTAAAAGGATCACTCCAGCTCTTTTATGTGGGGAGCAACCCCAAAAAATCACTGCAGCTCTGTTATGTGGAGAGAAGCTCTAAAAGGATCACTTCCAGCCCCAAAATAATCACTCCAGCTCTGTTGTGTGTAGAACAGCCCCAAAAGGATCTCTCCAGCTCTATTTTGTTTAAAACAGCCCCAAAAGGATCACTCCCAACCCCAAAAGGATCACTCCAGCTCTGTTTTGTGTAAAACAGCTCTAAAAGGATCACTCCAGCTCTGTTTTGTGTAAAACAGCTCTAAAAGAATCACTCCAGCTCTGTTTTGTGTAAAACAGCCCCAAAAGGATCACTCCCAACCCCAAAAGGATCACTCCAGCTCTGTTTTGTGTAAAACAGCTCTAAAAGGATCACTCCAGCTCTGTTTTGTGTAAAACAGCCCCAAACGAATCATTCCAGCTCTGTTATGTGGGGAGCAGCTCTAAAAGGATCACTCCCAGCCCCAAAATAATCACTCCAGCTCTGTCATGTGTAAAATAGCCCCAAAAGGATCACTCCCAACCCCAAAAGGACACTCCAGCTCTGTTTTGTGTAAAACAGCCCCAAAAGGATCACTCCCAACCCCAAAAGGATCACTCCCAACCCCAAAAGAATCACTCCAGCTCTGTTTTGTGTAAAACAGCTCTAAAAGGATCACTCCAGCTCTGTTTTGTGTAAAACAGCCCCAAAAGGATCACTCCCAACCCCAAAAGGATCACTCCAGCTCTGTCATGTGGAGAACATCCCCAAGGAATCACTCCAGCAGAAATGAGCAGCACCAGAAGCAGGGAGGCAGTGGATCCTCCAAAAATGAATATTTATTTTTTCCTTTTCCTGCAGAGATCTGTCTGACAGTGCCTGTGCTGAGGATGTGAGGGCTCCTCCTGGGTGCAGGGCTCCTTTCCCCAGGGCACTTTGTGGCCAGGCTGAGGTCACATCTCTGTGCATCTTGCAGGAGTCTGTCCACGCCAGTCCCTGTCTGCCCTTCTCGGGGTGATGTAATCTGGGCTCAGTAATAACATTTCCAAGAGGTGGATAACAGCATTTTAGTTCAGCTCTAATAATTCTGTTAAAGCAGAGCTGGGCTTGTAATTGCAGTTTGTGGCCGAGGTTGTTCCATATGTGACTTCTGTAGGATGCCTTTGTAATGAAATGTTCCCTCTGAGCTCCGTGCCCTGAAGAATTTCCCTTTTTTTTTGTGTGGCAGGCAGAGCACTCTGCTCTCTTTTAACCAGAGGAGAGGGGGAAAAAAGTATTTTGTAATAAATGAGCCAGGACTCCATTTTTCTTCATGGAGGAAAAGTCAAATTTTTATTGTGTAGATCACATTTTATAGGATTATTATTATTATTATTATTATCATTATTATTACTATTATTAATGTTACTATTATTATTGTTATTATTGTTGTGGTGTTGTTGTTGTTGTTGTGTCAGATCTTCTTGGTTGACAATTCACACTCAGTTCATTGGTCAGTCCATGGTATTTTGCAAATCAATCAAACTTCTGTGTTTTTACTCAGTTTACACATTTTTTTCTACTAATTCCCATGGGACAGATGTTATTGTTTATCCAGGTGCACTTGTTTTTCACCCTAGGAATAGATTGTTGTGTCAATGAACTTTATTTCTCAAGCTGCTTTCGTTGAGAACTTGCAAACTGCCCTTAGGAGAAGTGACAGGCTGGATATTCATTTAACAGAGCAGGCCTGATTTTAGGAGGCCTTTCTTTGGTAATTTCTCTCCCAGTTTGCAACAGGAGTAAAATTCCACCCTGTTTCAGTCTCTGCTGGGGGTTTGGAGCTGTGTTGATGTCCCTGGGACAGTGGGAGCTGTCCCTGCCATGGCAGGGGTGGCACTGGATGGACTTTAAGGTCCCTTCCATTCTGTGATTCAATGAAAAACCCCTGAAATTTGAAATAAAATGAAAATCACTCCATCTATGCTGGTTTTTCAAGGAATTTGGCATTTTAGTTGTCTCACCAGGGCAGCACTGAGGTTCAGCCTGGTCTGGGGGAACATCTGGGATGAATTCCAGGAGCTCCTTCCCATCCCATGGCACAGGCAGCTCAGGGCTGAGCCCCCCTGGCAGCTCTGCACCCCCAGCACCTCGGGGAGGGCACAGAGGGAGGCAGAAAGGAGGAAAACCTCCTTTCCTTGGAGAAGGAAATGGGGAATTTCCCATCTGTGCTCCCACTGGGCACCTGCATTTGGGATTTCTCCAAGGGACCCTTCACTTCCAGGTGAAACACCCTGCTCAGGATGGGACTGTGGCAAATAAATGGAATAACAACACCTGGATTTGGCACCCCAGCAGCTCCCAGTTCCCTCTGAAAGGAAAAATCACTCCAAGAATTCTCCCAGAATTTTGCGAGGCCGAAAGAAATGATCACAAGTGAGCAGGAATTAAAGAAACCCAAACCAAACAGCAAACGTAGCACGCTGTAATACATCCATGGAAAGGGAAAATCGTGCTGCTTGAAGTCTGCAAATCTGAGTTTCTCCTGGGAAAATGTAACTCCTGTTCAAATGCTAATGGCTCGTTATCACAGGGATGTTTTAATTGAACTACAATGTTCCATAAGCAGGGGCAGAGCAAGGTTCAGAGAGCAAATGGCTGATGAGGAATCCTCAATCTGCCAGTAAATGTTTGCTTTTTTATAAACTTCCCCTCCTTGATCTGTTCTTAAGCAGGTTCTCCGAAGGGAATTGTGAGAGGCAGCTGATTCCAGCTGGAGGTGGCAGCAGTATTTGTGTGGCTCTGGGGACAGTGAGTGGCTGCAAGGGAAACAGGGGAGGTTCCAAAACCTCTCTCGTTCCCAAGGTGTTGCCAGAGAGCCTGGAATGGGGTGGGAACAAACAGATTTTGGGGTTTTTTTGCTTTTGCAAAGCAGAGAAGGGCTGTGGGACAGCGTGGGCCAGGCAGGACAGAGCTGGGTGCCCTCCTGGTCCTGCCCAGCACCTCCTGCCACCACAGCTCGGGCAGGAAATCAGGGAAAATGGAATTTCCCTGGGATTCAGCTGCATCCCTACAGCCCCCAGGCCGCCCCCCTTCCCTCCCCCTGCACCTTTCTTATCTCTGCCTCTTCCTGAAATAATAGGAGCAGAAAAATTAACAACATGAAAGAGGGAGGAGATGATAAAGAGTATCTGAAAAATCATCTGTGTCCTCATTTCAGAGCTTTGCATGGTAACAGGCAGGCAGGGTGTGCTTTTCTTTTTTTCCTTTATTAATGTATTAAAATATTAAAGAGCTGGGTGTCTCTTGAACCTGCAGTGCTGTCAGGGACTGGGAAAGCTCTCAGGAGTCTTTTGAGGAGGCACTTGAGGAGCTGTCCCAAAACCCAAATTTGCTGTGCTGCTGTGATGGGGGACCAGCCTGGGCAGGGGGACATTGGCACCTGGGGACAGAGCCCTTGGTACAGGGGGGACATTGGCACAGAACCCTGCCACAGGGGAGACATTGGCACCTGGGGACAGAGCCCTGACACAGAGGGGACATTGGCACCTGGGGACAGAGCCCTTGGTACAGGGGAGACATTGGTACCTGGGGACAAAACCCTGCCACACAGGGACATTGGCACGTGAGGACAGAACCCTGCCACAGAGGGGACATTGGCACCTGGGGACAAACCCCTGTGACAGGGGGGACATTGGCACCTGGGGACAGAGCCCTTGGTACAGGGCGGACATTGGCACTTGGGGACAAAACCCTCCCATAGAGGGGATTTTGGCACCTGGGGACAAACCCCTGTGACAGGGGAGACATTGGTACCTGGGGACAGAACCCTTGGTACAGGGGGACATTGGCACCTGGGGACAGAGCCCTTGGTACAGGGGGGACATTGGCACAGGACCCTGCCACAGGAGGAATATTGGCACCTGGGGACAGAACCCTGCCACAGGGGGGACATTGGCACCTGGGGACAAACCCCTGTGACAGGGGAGACATTGGCACCCTGGGGACAGAGCCCTGACACACAGAGGACATTGGCACTTGGGGACAGAACCCTTGGTACAGGGGGGACATTGGCACAGAACCCTGTCACAGGGGGACATTGGCACCTGGGGACAAACCCTTGGTACAGGGGGGGACATTGGCATCTGGGGACAGAGCCCTGCCACACAGGGACATTGGCACCTGGGGACAAACCCTTGGTACAGGGGGGACATTGGCACCTGGGGACAAAACCCTCACATAGAGGGGATTTTGGCACCTGGGGACAAACCCCTGTGACAGGGGGACATTGGCACCTGGGCACAGAACCCTGCTCTTGGATTTAGCACTTTGGGGCTTCCCCTCCCATTCTGCTCACAATTTCCAACACGTGCAGTTGTTCTTCTTCATAAATCTTTGCCAGGGAATAATTCGGGCTTTGATGTTGCTGCAGGTGTCGTTTTCTGGGCCATTCTTAGGGTGCCTTTAATGGTGCAATGTGTGTGAGGGTGACAGAAAGGCTGTAAAGGCATATATAAATATATAAATAAATAAAAATAAAAGATAAAAATAAATATAACTATAAATATAAACACTATACGTGTAAATATAAATATATAAATTTATTTAATATAGATATATTTATATAATTATAATATTATTCCTATTCTATTATTATAATTATCCTATTAATATTTTTATATATTATATGCATGAATATATATTGTTATGCCATTATATATATGATATATAGTTATAGTTATTAATATATATATAAATATTATTATATTATTATATAATATATAAATAAATATATAGAGAAAAATATATTCATATATAAAATATATGTGCATATATCAATACATATGGAAATGTATAAATATAAATATATATTATAAATAGAAATCTATAGAAATCTATAAATAGAAATCTAAAACATATAATTATATATAAAAATATATAAATATATAAAATTTTGATATATAAATATATATATTTTTTATATATAAATATATATATTTTTGATATATAAATATATATAAAATATATTAAATATATATATATAAATGTATGTATTTGGACGGAGGCAGAGTGGCTGAAGGTGTCTGTGTTTCTTTTCCCTGCAGGTCACTATGGGAAGGATATTTATCGCAGCGGAGGGCCAGATCTCCATAATTTCATCTCCTCCGGCTTTGTCACGTTAGGAAGAGGACACACGAAGGGTACAGTGGAAACCATTTTTTGCTAAATCCAATGCAATGAAACGATTGTTTGCGATCCCAACTCGGAGCCGCGCGCCCGCAGCCGCAGCGGGGCCGGCGCTGGAGATGCGGGGCAGGCTCGGGCTGGGCTGGGCAGGACCTGCGGGTCCTGGCAGGGCGGTACAGGCTCCTCCTGCGGCCCTGGGCTGCTCCCACGGGGAGGGCAGCAGTGTCCATCTGTCCCAGGGCAGGCAGTGACACTTCCAGACTGTGGGGCTGGAGCTCCTTCCTTTGACTTCTGAGCTTTTATTTGATTTATTATTTCTTTATTTATTTCAATGGTGGGGCGGGGGGGATTATGATGAATATTTTATAAAATTATTTCTTTTTAGCTCCTATATTTTCTGTGTTCCTATAAGCTGTGATATAATGTACAAAACAGGAAACCACAAAAAGCGACCTGTGCTGCTGTGTGTATGTTCTGTGTACATGTACTGTATATAAATATCTGTGGAGAGACAGCTTTAACACCAATAACCGAACATCCGGGGGGTCCTGGTGCCACCAGAGCCGTGTCCTGGTGCCACCACACCCCCGGGCAATGTTCACTGATGATGCTTTTGGTGAGTTTTTCTGGTGTACAGTGAGACGTGCTCGGAGTGTCCTCCTGTCCCCAGCGCCACCGGTGGCCTGGCTGTGACACGGGGGGTGCATGTGCCATCCCTGTCCCCTTCTGTGTCCCCAAGACTGCTGTACCCCCTGCAGACACGATGTATGTGGAGATTCCTCTCTCACCAATGTACTGTGTCCTCGTGCTCGCCTGGTTGAACGCTCCTGTGTTGTTTCTGTGGATGACCGTGACTCACAAATGATTAAAAGACCTTGGTATTTTAATTTTTAAAATTTTTTTTAACTACATTTCCTGCACTTTTTCCAGTTCTCCACGAGTGTCATCCAAAGTAGTGTCGGTCCTGTAGAACTGTCAGAGAAGAAACAAATATATGTATATTGTCTGTGTATGTCTGTGTGTGCTTAAATAAAGTTTACTGAGGCTGAGGCAGCACCCGTGGGACTTGTAATCCAATACCCTGCAACCCAATACTCTGAAATCCCAGATTTGTGATCCAAAACCCTGAAATCCCAGTCCTGTAATCCCATATCCTACAATCCAACACCCTGTAGTCCTATACCCTGAAATTCCAGATATGTGATCCAATACCCTGTAATCCCAGTCCTGTAATCCAATACCCTGCATTCCCAGATATGTGATCCAAAACCCTGAAATCCAATACCCTGTAATCCCAGATTTGTGATCCAATACCCTGAAATTCTACATTTGTTCTCCCATCCCTGCAATCCCAGATCTGTTATCCCATCCCTACAGTCCCAGATTTGTTATCCAACCCCTGCAATCCCAGATTTGTTCTCCCATCCCTTCAATCCCACATTTGTAATGCAATCCCCACAATCCAGAGTTGTAATCCCATCCCTACAATCCCACATTTGTAATGCAATCCCTGCAATCCTACATTTGTAATCCCATCCCTGCAATCCCAGATTTGTTCTCCCATCCCTGCCATCCCAGATTTGTTCTCCCACCCCTGCAATCCCAGATTTTTTCTCCCATGTGATTTTTTCTCCCATCCCTGCAATCCCAGATTTGTTCTCCCACCCCTGCAATCCCACATTTGTTCTCCCATCCCTGCAATCCCAGATTTGTTCTCCCACCCCTGCAATCCCACATTTGTTCTCCCATCCCTGCAGTCCCAGCCCAGCTCTGCACCGAGGGAAGGGAAGCAGAGGACCCTCATGTGGGCTGGAGCTGCTCTGGTTCCATGGAGGAGCCAGGGCTGACATTTCACACGAGGTGTCCCCATCCCAAGGGGGTTCTCTGGTCATGTCCTGCCACATCAGGAGCGTTTTTAGGGTCAAGTAGCAAAGGTTCCCCAGCAGTGATGGTGTCCCTCAGCAGTGGGGTGTCCTGATGGGCCCCACCAAGCCCTGGAGACCCCTGAGCAGGGCTGCAAACCCAGCCCTCAATCTCAGGTGAGTTATCCTCACCTCACAGCCCTGGGGCACCTCCCAGCAGTTTGCTGGACAAAAAGGCTGCTCCCAGTTCCTCCCAGGTGAGAACGAAACCTCCTCTCCTCCTTCAGCTGCAAGGGCTCTGCTCTCCTGTAGGGTCCAGGGGTTTCCACACCTTTTCCAGAGCATTTTCCTGTCCCTGGCAAGGGGGACAGGGGACACTGGGAATGCAGCCTGGTCATCCACCACAGCCCTCAGACACAGGGGAGGTTCCAAACAGAACAAAAGGCTTTGTTCTCTCAAGAAATTAAAATCGTGCTGTTTATAGACATCAGAATGGACTGGCCTTAGAATTTACCTTTCAGCTGCCTGGAAATCCACCTGTGCTGTAATGTTCATTTCCAGTTTCTTAATGACAAATTCCCCCACTGCTGGGTGGTGAGAGTGATGAACACCTCACACCTGCTGCAGGACCTGCTTGTGCTCACGTGTGGCTTTGTCTGTCTGTGACATGAGCTGTCTGTCTGTCTGTGCTGTGACAGGGGGCACGGGGGGTGTCACAAAGGACTGAGGGGTTCTGTCATTGGGATTGTGCCTGAAATGGCTGGATTGGGGGAAATATTTGACAGATTTGATTAGGGGAAATCTGTGACAGATTTCCTGAGTTCAGCTTGAAGTCACCACCCAATACCTGTAACAGAGCTTCAGCCAGGGCTTTAGATGAGCGGGTTTGATACTATTTTATCCTATTCCTGTTTACATGAGTAGGTTCTGTGCTATTTTCTCCTATTCCTATTTAGGTGAGCAGGTTCTGTGTTCTTTTGTCCTATTCTTGTTTATCTGAGCAGGTTCTGTGCTCTTTTGTACTGTTTCTATTTAGATGAGTGGGTTCTGTGCTGTTTTCTCTTATTCCTATTTAGACAAACATGTTCTGTGCTCTTTTGTCCTATTCCCATTGAGATGAGTGGGTTCTGTCCTGTTTTCTCCTATTCCTCTTTAGGTGAGCAGGTTCTGTGCTCTTTTCTCCTATTCCTATTTACATGAGTGGGTTCTGTGCACTTTTGTCCTATTCCCATTGAGATGAGCAGGTTCTGTCCTGTTTTCTCCTATTCCCATTGAGATGAGCAGGTCCTGTGCTCTTTTCTCCTATTCCCATTGCGATGCACAGGTTCTGTCCTGTTTTCTCCTATTCCTATTTACATGAGCAGGTTCTGTCCTGTATTCTCCTATTCCCATTGAGATGAGTGGGTTCTGTGCTCTTTTCTCCCATTCCCATTGAGATGAGCAGGCTCTGTGCTCTTTTCTCTTGTTCCCATTGAGATGAGCAGGTTCTGTGCCCTTTTCTCCTGTTCCCATTGAGATGCACAGGTTCTGTCCTGTTTTCTCTTGTTCCTATTGAGAAGAGCAGGCTCTATTCTATTTTCTCCTGTTCCCACTGAGATGAGCAGGTTCTGTCCTTTCCCAGTTCCAGCCCTGTGTTCCACCCTCCACTCCAGCCAGTTAACCTTGCCCTGCCCTGTGCAGGGGGCTCTGCCCTGCACTGCACGAAGCCAGTGAAGTTTCTCTCAATATTTCCCTGCACTGGGAGACACATTTTTGGTGTTTTCTCAACCGTGCTGTGGCAGAACTCCAAGTGCTGAGTAATATTTAAGAGCTCATCTATTTTGGGCAGAAGACAAAGACGTGAGCCATGCCAAAGCACCATGGATACCAAAGCAGCAGATCCACGTGTGTGCCATGCCCAGCCTGGGCAGGATGGGCATTTGTGGCTCTTCCATGGCATTCCCTGGGCCATGCATCCCTCAGGGCTCTGGAGCTGTTCCAGTGTGTGTTCCCCAAGCCATGGGCAGCTCCTCTGCTCTCAGGATGGTCCAGGAGTGAATCTCAGGCTGTGGTGAGGCACAAGGGCTGATCTCATCCCACGTTAGGTAGGAGGAGGTTGGATGGTTGGTTCTGAGGCAGCAGCTTTCAATTCTGTGTGGAATCAACCACCAGCAGCAGCTTTTAATTGTGTGTGGAATTAAGCACCAGCCATGCATCCCTGCCTGCCATCTGGGAGCTCTGGAGCCATTCCAGTGTGTGTCCTCCAAACCATGGGCAGCTCCTCTGCTCTCAGGATGGTCCAGGGGTGAATCCTGGCTCCTCAGGCTGTGGTGAGGCACAAATCAGGGCTGATCTCATCCCAGGTTAGGTAGGAGGAGGTTGGATGGTTGGTTCTGAGGCAGCAGCTTTTAATTGTGTGTGGAATTAACCACCAGTAGCAACTTTTAATTCAGCCATGCATCCCTGCCTGCCATCTGGGGGCTCTGGAGCCATTCCAGTGTGTGTCCCCCAAACCATGGGCAGCTCCTCTGCTCTCAGGATGGTCCAGGAGTGAATCCTGTCTCTTCAGGATGTAGAATTCCCTGTGGTGAGGCACAAGCCAGGGCTGATCTCATCCCAGGTTAGGTAGGAGGATGGTTGGTTCTGAGGTAGCAGCTTTCAATTCTGTGTGGAATCAACCACCAGCAGCTCTGAGGAGTTCACTGGGAGGGCACAGGGCACTGAGCCCCAGAGAGGGAGGATGGATCCCACATTCCTGTGTGGGAGCAGCTCCTGCTGCTGCTGCTGCTGCCGTGGGAGGGTTCAGAGCTCCGGGGACACACGTGGGAGACAGGAGCCAGCTCACCCCTCTGTGATTGAAATCCCAGCTCCCTCAGCCTGTTCTGAGCACCCTGGCACTGCCCGTGTCCCACCCTGGCCTGGGCTGTGCCCTCAGAGCTCCCCAGAGCTCTGGCACCCACCCAGCCTGGAGGGGATGTACAGCCACAGATTTGGGATAAAAACCCCAGTGAGGGAACTCATCCACTCCACACTGCCTACCCCACACCATATTGCTGGGCTTTTACATAAAAACCTGTTATTTGGTTTTTATTTTATTTCTATTTTGGTTTTGGTTGTTTTTTACTTTGCTTTGGTTGTTTTTTCACTCCCAGTCTCAGACCTTGCCCATAGCTTCCCAATGGGATGGAGCTCCCTGGGTTTCAGCAGTCTGGGCCAGCAGCAGGAGCTCTGGAGAGATGAAAACTCAGATGAAAACCTCTGGTCAGCACTCAGCAGCTTCTATGTTTTCCTGGTGGCTCTGCAAGAGTGTGAAAAGCAGGGAGGTTATTTTCTGTGAGGATGCTGCAAAGTGAGGATGTGTGACTGTGTCACAGGGGTCTGAGGATGAGGGAAGAGATGAGGACCTGACTCCACGTTTCAGAAGGTTTCATTTATTATTTTATGATATATAATACATTAAAACGACACTAAAAGAGTAGAAGAAAGGATTTCATCAGAAGGCTAAGCTAAGAATAGAAAGCAAAAGAATGATAACAAAAGCTTCTGTCTTGGACAGAGAGTCTGAGCCAGCTGACTGTGATTGGCCATTAATTAGAAACAACCACATGACACCAATCACAGATGCACCTGTTGCATTCCACAGCAGCAGATAATTATTGTTTACATGTAATTTCTGAGGCTTCTCAACTTCTCAAGGAAAAAGATCTTAACAAAAAAAAATTTCCATAAAATATGTCTGTGACAATGCCCAAACCTGTTTTTCCCAGTGTCCCTTAAATCCAGAAAACCCTGCCTCCCTGCCTGACAGCAGGGCTGGGCCATCCTGTGCAGCCCCAGAGCAGATCATTCCCTGCCCAGGATGTTTTGGTCTCCCATCCATGGTGTTCCCTCAGTGCCCATCCTTGGCTGCTTTTCCTGCAGGCTGAGCTGTCTCTGACAGGTTCTGTATTTCAGCACTGACAGGTCTGGATGCAAACCAACCTCAGTGCAGACACCTCAGCTGATGGGGAACACGGAGCTGCTGCAGGCTGGGACACTGGGGTGGCCCCTCTGCCCCTCTGGCACACCCTGCTGCCTTGGGGCACCCCAAACCGAGCCCCTTGTACAGCCACCACCTCAGGACTTGGGGGCTGCTGCTCCATTGGCTGTAAATATGATTCAGAGATGAGTGGGAGAGAAGAGATTTATTAATTTGCTCCTCATTAGCAGTTTGAGAGTCCTGGTTCCCCACTCTAACACTGCCCTGGCTCCCTGCTGCCACGGCTGGTTCCCCGTTGCTTGGCGTGCAGCTCTGTGTTCCAGCTCCTTTCCCAAAGCTCTGCTTTGTACCCTTAATTTGTTATTTTGGGGTCTTATATTACACCTGTCACAACTTCCTGGGCCCAGCACAGCTACAAAACACGCAGTGAATCAGCTCCAGGCTGGAATTTACTGCCTGCCCCCATCATTAGTAATCCCCACTCGCAGCAGACTCATTATTACAGTGAAGGCAGGACTTGGAGGATCATTTTTTTCACACCTGCACCTGTAACTTGCCGTGAATAGATTTGCAAAAATTGAGGGTTAGATGTGCTGGCTCCTTAAACACTTGTTAGAAATCCCATCAATGGAGAGCAGTGGAGCCTGAGCCCGCTGCATGCCAATGAATCACTTTCTGTTTATCCTGGATCATTTGGGATGATTTCCGTGCTGCCTTGGTTCAGATCACCCACATTCCTGATTCCAGATGAGTCCCAAGCCCTCCATATCCTGACACCTAATTGTATTGCCTGGGAAATAGGATCATTGGGATGGGGAGGGGGGCCTGGGAGCTGGGCAGGAACATTCCATGACGCAATAGGACATTTCAAGCCTCTCTGAATTATTTAACCTCCCTCAGACGTGGCCAGGCCATTTCTCAGCAGAGTCTGGACAGCTCTGGTTTTTATAGCCCTGGGATCAGCCAGGTGGGAGGAGAAGGGGAGAGGCCATGGAAAACATTCCAGGGGCTGCAGGGCTGTGGGAAGGTGTGATGGTGTTCACAGGGGTCTCAGGTTGAGGGAAGAGGTGAGGATCTGACCCCATGTTTCAGAAGGCTGATTTATTATTTTATGATATATATTACATTAAAACTGTACTAAAAGAATAGGAGAAAAAGGTTTCATCAGAAGGCTGGCTAAGCTAAGAATAGAAAGGAAAGAATGATAACAAAGGCAGCTGTCCCAGACTCTCTCTCCAAGCCAGCTGGGCTGAGATTGGCCATTAATTAGAAACAACCAACATGGGCCAATCCCAGGTGCACCTGTTCCATTCCACAGCAGCAGATAATCAATGTTTGCATTTTGTTCCTGAGGCCTCTCAGCTCCTCAGGAGGAAAAATCCTAAAGAAAGGATTTTTCATAAAAGATGTCTGTGACAGGAAGGGATGGGGGACAGCAGCAAACCCCCCTCAGTCCCTGGTGTCCCCTCCTGCAAGGAGCACTGAGACAGCAGAGCTGGGGGGCTCCTGTCCTGCTGCCCCAGGAACCTGGGCAGAGCCTTCAGGGATGGGGCTCTCCAGGCCTGGTGGGACCTGAAATGAAGGGAGATCTCAGAACTTTGGGCCTGCAAGGCAAAGATGAGAATTAAACCCAGGATTTGATCTGAGACCTTGGGAAAGACTCCCAAACTCAGGGGGTGGAAGCGTGAAAGTGGATTTGGAGTTTAAAACAGAGACAGGTAAAGCTAAGCAGAGGAAAGTTTAGAGTTTTGGAGTTTAAGATTTTTATTAAGAAAAATAAGAGTAGTTGCAAAGGTAACAAGAAGTTTTAGAGTGTACTACTGTAGGTTTGTGTGCCATAACACGATTGGCTAAGAGAGCTCACACTGTAACACGGGTCCATAAGACAAAATATTTAAGGATTGGGTCAAAAGCATAAATAGCCTTGTCAGCAGTGTTTTATTGGCCAATAAATGTGGCATTCACATTCCCTGGACATGATTCCTTTGCCAGGTTTTTCTCCTGGGAAGCTGGGAAGCCTCAGAGAAAAGGGAAACAATTCTTACCTGATTTGCTTCTCCTGTGTTGTGCTCATGTGGAATGTGTTTGGAGATTGTTCACCCACAGGGGATTGTTCCATTGGATTCTGCTGGGAGTTGTTTTCACTCTTTGGCCAATCAGGGCCAGGACTCTGGAAAGAGTCACAAGTTTTCATTATTATCTTTTTAGCATTCAGTAAACATCCTTTCTGTATGCTTTAGTGTAGTTTAGTATAGCATTCTTTAATATATTATAGTATCATAAAATAATAAATTATCCATCTGAGAACATGGAGTCAGATGCGTCATTATCTCCACTCGTTGGGTTTCCCTGCATTTACAATAAATAAATCCTTCAAAGGTCTTGTAACTGAGGGTCTTGTGACCTTCTGAGCCTTGTGGTGAAGATGTGAGCCAAACTCACCCTTCCTGCCTAGGTAGAAAATAAGGAAAACAAATTGCACCATCAAAAGCAGCTCAGAGTCCCATTCAAACTTCATTCCAATTTCCCACACAAGGCAGCGTGTCCCACACTGTTGGCAAGGAGCAGGAGGGCTGGCAGCTGCTCTGAGAGTTTTATTGGTCAATAACTCCTTAAAAGTCTTGTAACTAGAGATCTTGAGACGTTTTGAGCCATGTGGTGAAGATGTGAGCTGCACTCACCCTTCCTGCTTGGGTAGAAGATAAAGAAAACAAATCACAGCATCTAAAGCAGCTCTGAGGTCCCATTTCTAACTCATCCAAAATTCCCCCACCAGCCAGCGTGTCCCACACTGTTGGCAAGGAGGACAAGGGCTGGCAGCTGCTCTGAGAGCCTCCCTGGAGCTTTCTGTTCCTTGGAGCTCCATGGCCACAGCTGGGCATGGAGCACCTGGAGATCCAGGAGACCCCTGGGGCTGCTCCAGAGGCAGCTGTCAGGTGGAAATGGAGCCTTTTGTCTCCTGGAGATCCCATTGCTCATCCGTCCACTGAATTTGGCATTTTTGACTTGGCTTGATCAAAAAGGACAAGGACAGGACTGGGGTTGTCTCTCAGGCAGTGGAAACCAAAATCTTGTGTTTGAGGCAGGAAAAGGCCACCAGGGATTACAGCCAGGATTAGCAGGGTGATTTGGCATCTGGGAGGTCACAGGGCTTCCCTGGCTTTGTGTGTGACAGACCCAGAGCTTGGGACTCGCCTTCCTCACTGCTGAGGGCCTCCAGTTCCCCTGCCGAGGTAAATCCCCCAAGTTTTCACTGCCCTGATTCCCATCTGCTGCACCCAGCCCTCTGCAGATCTCCATGGATGGGTTTCAATCATCACCTGGAGCTCCAGAGTGGATCCCTCTTCCTTCTGTGTGCAATAACAGGGTGACAACGTGAGTGACAGTGTCTGAGGGGAGAAGAAAGGAGCCCTGCCTGTTCCTGGCTGCCCTTGCACAGGGAGTCTGTCAGCTCTGGGGGATGTTTTGGCAGATACCTTTGAAAGCTGAGCTGAGAGCTGGGGAAGAGCTGGCAGGTACAGCCCAGCTGTCTGTGAAACTGGAGCTGCAGCTGCCTGCCACCAGCTCCTCTTTGAAGAACGTGCTTTTCTCTATTTATGATCAAGAACCGTTTGCATAAAGAGCCCTTCTGATTTCTTGCTGTGGCGTCGCTGAGGATCTCAGGCTGCTTCTCTCCCCAAACAGGGAATTTCAGCTCGATGCAGGCTCACCCTGGAGCTGGATTCTGTGCCTTTGGCAGGGCTGCATTTGCCTTAATCCTGCTTGCCAGTTGCAAATAAGAAATTCAAATATTGTGAGAAGAACTGGAGACTCCTGGCAGCAGAGAGGGGATTTTGCAGAGGGATCTGTAATTCTGAACCATCTGTGATCTCTCCATAACAACATGGTCAGAGTCTGGCAGATGGAGAGCTTGAGCACTCCCAGAAATCCCAAAAATCTACTGCTCCAGCAAAGCCAGTGTGTTGGGCACAGTTTATCTGCCAGAGTTCCTTGGGAGGAACTCGTGATCTGTTGTGAATGCAGGTTCAGTGACGAGGGGAGAGAATGATGAACCTGATTCCATGGTCTCAGAAGGCTAATTTATTACTTCATTACACTATATTATATTAAATAATACTATACTAAAGAATACAGAAAGGATAATTACAGAAGGCTAAAAAGATAATAATGAAAACTCGTGACTCTTTCCAGAGTCCTGACACAGCTTGGCCCTCATTGGCCAAAGAGTGAAAACAACTCAGAGAAAAATCCAATGAAACAATCACCTGTGGGTAAACAATCTCCAAACACATTCCACAACACAGGAGAAGCAAATGAAATAAGATTTTTTTTCCTTTTCTCTGAGGCTTCTCTTGCTGCCTTTCAGCTTCTCAGGAGGAAAACCCTGGGTGAAGGAATTTTTCCAGACAATGTGAATGCCACAGCCATCAGAGGAGAGGTTTTGGAGCCACAGGGCTCAGGTTTGCCTTCCCAAGGCATCACCTTGGTGTTCCCATGGAGCAGAGCTGCCAGAACCCGACCTGGGGCAGGCAGGGGTTGGGTTAAACCTGGGATTTTCTGCCTGCCAGGAGAGAACCAGGAGCAGCTCTTTCCTCTCCTCCATGAGAGGCTGCAGGGCAGGGAGCAGCATTCCAGCTGCTCAAGGAACTGATATGGCACATTGTATGAAGGTAGGATTTTTACTAAATCCTAGGTAGGATTTTTACAGGGACCCATGGAGCTGGGAGCCCTTGGCCAGGGTCAGATCTTCTCATGGCACCTCTTGTGCCTCCTGGAGAGCCCTGCCAGCCAGTGAATGAGCAGAGGGCTGGGGCTGCCAGTGACTCCTGTGGTGCCACAGAGCCCTGGAGCTCAGCCCAGAGCCACAGAGCTGATCCAAGCCCATTGCCTGCCAACACTGGGAGCTTGTGATGGATTTCAGTGGCACTGCCTTGGACCTGCTGCAGAAAATCAACTGGTGTGAGCAGTGCAGAGCAGCCCACGGTGCTGCTGCTCAGCTGCCCCTGCTGGAAAGGGGGTCTGCAGCTCCCCCCTGAACCTGGAATGGACTCAGGATGTGTTAGAGCCTTTCCTTTCCTTTCCTTTCCTTTCCTTTCCTTTCCTTTCCTTTCCTTTCCTTTCCTTTCCTTTCCTTTCCTTTCCTTTCCTTTCCTTTCCTTTCCTTTCCTTTCCTTTCCTTTCCTTTCCTTTCCTTTCCTTTCCTTTCCTTTCCTTTTCCTTTCCTTTCCTTTCCTTTCCTTTCCTTTCCTTTCCTTTCCTTTCCTTTCCTTTCCTTTCCTTTCCTTTCCTTTCCTTTCCTTTCCTTTTCCTTTCCTTTCCTTTCCTTTCCTTTCCTTTCCTTTCCCTTTTTTTCTCCTTCTCTCCCTCTTCTCTTCCTTTTCCTTCTCCTCTTCCTTTCCCTCCTCCTCCCATGCCCAGTTTTCTGCTCCCTGACTCCAGGATTTGCTGCTGGGGGTTTGTTCAAGCCCTGGGATCAGCACAGCACCAGGCTGAGCTCAGGGATCACCTTCCAGCTAGGATAAGGAAAATATTTGTATTTTATATTTATATAAAATATTAGTGCAGGCAGAGAGCTGCAGACCTGCTGAGCCCAGCTGTGCTTCAAGCCCCATTTCTGAGCAGGGCTGGGCTCTGTGTGGGGCCAGGTCTGTGCTGACAGTTCCTGCATTGCTCTTTGGAAACAAAACCCTTCAGCATTTCCTTCAGGAGCTCCACTGCTGTCTCTGCTTGTCCTACCAGCACAGGGCCCTGTTGTGTCAGACTCAGATAAAACACAGGGTTTATTCCAGTACCACTAACTGGGGTTCAGGGTGGGATTTTCTGGGGTCGCCTGTGGTAGGAATGATGAATCTGACTCCATGTTCTTAGAAGGCATATTATATTATATTATATTATATTATATTATATTATATTATATTATATTATATTATATTATATTATATTATATTATATTATATTATATTATATTATATTATATTATATTATATTATATTATATTATATTGATATATACAGATGGCTACAAGAATGATAATGAGTCTCATGACTCTCTCCAGTGTCCAACACAGCCTGACTCTGATTGGTCATTAAGTTAAAATAATTCACATGAAACCAACCAAACAATCACCTGTTGGATAAACAATCTCCAAACACATTCCAAAGCAGCAAAACACAGGAGAAGCAATTAGATAATTACTGTTTTCCTTTTTCTCTGAGGCCTCTCAGCTTCCCAGGAGAAGAATCCTGGGCAAAGAGGATTTTTCAGAAAATATGAATGTGACAGTTGAGCTCAGATCTGCTCGGATAGCAGGAGTGCTCAGTCTATAAAAGGCACCTCCTCATCTTCATCTTAAAGCAGCAAACTAAAAATAGAGCCAGTCAAAGATAGGTGAGGAGAAGAACCTGAGGTTTGGATTAGGAGCAGAATGGGAATTAGGAGTTTGGAAGTGCCTGTGCTGGAGGGGGCTGTGGATAAAAGTTTGTGATGTAGATTTGGGCCAGAGAAGGCAGCTTGGGGAGTTCTGCTCCTCCTGCCTGTGTGGAAGGCATGGATGGGAGTGCTGGGCTCAGAAGGGGGAGCAGGCAGTGCTGTTGTCCCAGGGTCACCCTGGGTGTCACTGGTGTCACTGCACAGCCTTCTGTGGGGTCACAGCCTGCAGGACACAGCCCTGGGCTGGTGTGGGGAGGAGAAGGCAGAGCCAGAGGGACAGAGGGGAGTCCTGCAATGCTCAGGAGGAGCATGGAGAGCTTCAGGGCTGCAGGAACCTCCCTGAGCTCCTGCTGTCCCTCAGCCCCCAGGGCAGGGCTTGTGCACCCACAGGCTGCCAGAAATACCCCGAGCTCGGCCCAGTTTGTGTTGGGGAGCTGAGGGAAACTGGGGCACCCTGGGTGAGGGCAGCAGGAGCTGCTCAGGGAGGGCTGGGTCACCCTGAGAGCTCCCTGAGCCCGGGTGGGGACAGAGGTGACACCCCCACAGCCCTGTGGCTCTGCTGAGGGGACACAGCTCTGATGCTGAGCTCAGTGGCCTCTCACCTTTTCCTTCTCTGGGCTTTCTGAGCTTTCTGCAGCTCCAGGGGCTGCAGCTTCAGGTGATGCCTTCAGTTTTATCTCTCATACATCCCAGGCTCTGCCCTGCACTGGTAAATAACCCTGAGCTCCACACACAGTGTCACAAGGTCTCCTCACAGCTCAGGCACACACAACAATCCTTGTCCAGCCCCACAACCAAGGACAGCGCTGCAGCTTCAGCCCCAAACAGTGCAAACAGCAGGGAATGGAGGAGAGCAACCTGGGAGGGTGGGACTGCATCCCCTGGAGCTGGGATTGGACACTGAACCCAGCGTGGACATGGAGCAGAACTCATCAAAGGGTGAAAACTCCTGACTCTGAGTCCATGCTGGGTCCATCTTGGGTGCAGCCCTGACTGGGCTCTTGCACTGCCCAGGGTGGATCCTTTGAGGTCTTTTAATAAATCCCCACTTTATTCCTTTAACTCTGTCCAGCCTCTCCAGCCATCAGAGATGCAGGTCCAGCTTGTCCTGTGCCCACCCAAGGGCAGAGCTTTGGCTGCTGAGAGCTCCCAGCCCAGCCAGGGCTGCTCAGAGGGAAGGGCAGCCCCAGCACAGGGCCAGGAGTGAGGATTTGCCATGGATGGGTTTGGGGAAGGTCTGAGCTGGGAATGTCTCCAGCAGGGTCCCATCAGGGCAGGAGCTGTGCAGCAAGGACTGGCCATTCCCCCAGGACAATTCTGCAGGATGCAGCCTTCCTCTTCCTCTTCCTTCTTCCTCCTCCTTCTCCTCCTCCCCCTCCCCTGGCACTCCCTGAGCAGCTCTGGTGCCCAGCAGGGACAATGCTGCTGTCACAAACCTGCTCCAGCCACCCCCCGTGCCTGCCAGGGAGCAGAATAAAGGATAATTTCCCAGAGAAGTTGGATTTATTTGTGCCTTTGTGGCTCTGTTCTGAAAGCACAAATAATATCCCTGAAGAAGTGGCACGGAGTCCATCAGCTTCCAGCTGCTCAGAGCCTCCCTGAGCTGGGGCTGTTCTCATCCTCCTCCTCCTGCAGGAATTGATTGACTCCGAGATAAAACAGATCAGGCACTGCTGCTCTCTGCTCCAAACCCTCTGACAAGCAGGTCCTGTGCCTCAAACCAGAGCTCCAGAGAGGGGAGAAGGTCCTGGCAGGGAGAGCAGGAGGGCAGCCCACAGCTGGAACTGCCCCACAGCCCCACAGCTGGAACTGCTCCATGCCCCACAGCTGGAACTGCTCCCTGCTTCACCAGCCTCCCCTTCCCAGGAGATTCTGGCTGCAGCCCCAGGGATGGAGGTTGAGGTTTGAGTTTGGTTTGGGTTTGGATCACTGTTTGGGTTTGGGTTTGGGTAAGGGTTTGGGTTAAGATCAAGGTTAGGGTTTGGGTTAGGGTCTGGGTTTGGGTTTGGGTCAGGGTTTGGGTTAGGGTCAGTGTTTGGGTTTGGGTTAGGGTTGGGGTTTGGGTCAAGGTCAGGGTGAGGGTCAGATTTAGGGTTTGGGTCAAGGTCAGGGTGAGGGTCAGATTTAGGGTTTGGGTTTGGGTCAGGGTTTGGGTTAGGGTTTGGGCCAGGGTTTGGGTTTCTGTCTGGGTTTGGATTAGGGTTTGGGTTGGGTTTTGGGTTTGGTTTAGGGTTTGGGTTTGGTTTAGGGTCAGGGTTATGGTTTGGATTTTGGTCAGGGTTAGGGTTTGGGTTAGGGTCAGGGTTTGAGTTTGGATTTGGATTGGGTTTGTGTTATGGTTAGGATCAGGTTTAGGGTGCCTTTTTAGAGAAAAAGGGCTTGGAGAAATGTCACAGAATTTCAGGATGGTCTGGATTAGAATGGAAGCTAAAAATCACCAGTGCCACCCCTGCCATGGCAGGGACACCTCCCACTGTCCCAGGGTCACCTGCCCCTGTCCCAGGTGCTCCCAGCCCCAGTATCCAGCCTGGCCTTGGGCACTGCCAGGGATCCAGGGGCAGCCCCAGCTGCTCTGGGAAATCCATTCCAGTCCCTCCCCACCCTCCTCAGGGAGGAATTCCTTCCTATGTTTCCTAAACATTTGAAAGATGCAAAAGAAGCTTTCCTTCTCTTTTGGTTTGCAAAGTTAATCTGGCAGGAAGTGAATTGAGGAGCTGGGACCTGCCAGGACTTCCCCCAGGCACGTTCCAGGAGCTGCTGTTCAGCTGGAAGGATAAATCCTGCTGGGACATCTGTGGAAGTGTCTTGTGAAGAGCAAAGCTCTTTGATTATCCTGTTGCTATTTGTCAAATGCAAAGGACCGTGTAAAAAATCATTTTCAGCCTTCAGAACTACTCTCCTTTCGCTCTGCTTTTGATGTCTGAAGAGAAAATAGTCCTGTGAAGCAACTTGATTTCTTCAGAGCTATTAACCAGTCTTGCAGGGTCCCAGGGTGACATAACAGGTCTGCTCTGACTCATTCCATTTAAGAGTGTCTCCTTGCAGACAGAAATAGCTCAGTGTGCAGCCAGAAAAAACATGAATCAATTAATGTCTTCTATTAACTAGAAATGCAGATAAATCTCCTCAATCGTGGGAATGCAAATTCCTGGCTCCTCTCCCTTCCCCCTCCCCGTGCTCTCTGCATTTGGCTCCTTCCTCAATTGAACTTTTCTGGGTGTTGACTCCAGGCCCACGTGGTTATTTCTTGTGGTTATTTTCTTTTGGTATTTTTTTGTGGTTATTTTCTTTAGGTTTTTTTGTGGTTATTTTTGGTGGGTTTTTTTGGTGGTTATTTCTTGTGGTTATTTTTCATGGTTATTTTTTGTGGTTATTTCTTGTAGGGTTTTTTTGTGGTTGTTTTTGGTAGTTTTTTTCTTTGGGGTTTTTTGGTAGGTTTTTTTGTGATTATTTTTTGTGGTTATTTTTGGTGGTTATTTCTTGGGTGGTTATTTTTGGTGGTTATTTTTTGTGATTATTTTTGGTGGTTATTTTTGGTGGTTATTTTTTGGTGGTTATTTTTTGATAGTTATGTTTTGTGGTTATTTTCTTAGGGGTTTTCTGGTGGTTATTTTTTGGTGGTTATTTTTGGTGGTTATTTCTTGTGGGTTATTTCTTGTGGTTATTTTTGGTGGTTATTTTCTTTGGGGTTTTTTGTGGTTATTTTTTGTGAGGTTTTTTATGTGGTTATTTTTTGGTGGTTATTTCTTGTGGTTATTTTTGGTGGTTATTTTTTGTGGCTACTTTTGGTGGTTATTTTTGGTGGTTATTTTTCATGGTTATTTTTCGTGGTTATTTTTTGGTGGTTATTTTTGGTAGTTATGTTTTGTGGTTATTTTCTTTGGGTTTTTGTGGTTATTTTTGGTGGTTATTTCTTGTGGGTTATTTTTCGTGGTTATTTTTTGGTGGTTATTCTTCATGGTTATTTTTTGGTGGTTATTTTTGGTGGTTATCTTTGGCGGTTATTTTCTTTGGGTTTTTGTGGTTATTTTTGGTGTTAATTTTTTGGTGGTTATTTTTCATGGTTATTTTTTGGTGGTTATTTTTTGGTGGTTATTCTTCATGGTTATTTTTTGGTGGTTATTTTTTGGTGGTTATCTTTGGCGGTTATTTCTTGTGGGTTATTTTTCGTGGTTATTTTTTGTGGTTATTTTTTGTGGTTATTTTTTGTGTGGTTATTTTTTAGTGATTCTTTTTTGTGGTTATTTTTCTTCCAACTTCATGATTTTGTGATTCTGAGCCAGCTCTGGGGCTGCAGGAGGCAGCAGGACCCCATGGCAGGGGAAGGGGGCAGAGAGGGTGCACAGAGCAGGAGGAGCTGGGGAGCCAAAGAATCCCAGGATGGTTTGGGATGGGAAGAACTTTAAAACTGATCTCATTGCACCCATGCCATGGCAGGGACACCTCCACTGCCCCAGGGACACCTCCACTGCCCCAGGGACACCTCCACTGTCACAGGGACACCTCCACTGCCCCAGGGACACCTCCACTCTCCCAGGGACACCTTCCCTGCCCCAGGGACACCTCCCCTGCCCCAGGGACACCTCCCCTGCCCCAGGGACACCTCCACTGACCCAGGGACACCTCCACTGCTCCAGGGACACCTCCACTGCCCCAGGGACACCTTCCCCTGCCCCAGGGACACCTCCCACTGCCCCAGGGACACCTCCACTGACCCAGGGACACCTTCCCCTGTCCCAGGGACACCTCCACTGTCCCAGGGACACCTCCCACTGTCCCAGGGACACCTCCCCTGTCCCAGGGACACCTCCCATGCCCCAGGGACACCTCCACTGTCCCAGGGACACCTCCACTGTCCCAGGGACACCTCCCACTGCCCCAGGGACACCTCCACTGACCCAGGGACACCTTCCCCTGTCCCAGGGACACCTCCACTACCCCAGGGACACCTCCACTGCCCCAGGGACAACCTCCACTGACCCAGGGACACCTCCCACTCTCCCAGGGACACCTCCACTGACCCAGGGACACCTTCACTGTCCCAGGGACACCTCCACTACCCCAGGGACACCTCCACTGACCCAGGGACACCTCCACTACCCCAGGGACACCTTCACTGTCCCAGGGACACCTCCACTGCCCCAGGGACACCTTCACTGTCCCAGGTGCTCCCAGCCCTGTCCAGCCTGGCCTTGGGCACTGCCAGGGATCCAGGGGCAGCCCCAGCTGCTCTGGGCACCCTGCCCACCCTGCCGGGGGTGAATTTCCCCCCAATATCCCCTCTCAATCTGCTTTCCTTCAATTTAAAGCCTTCCCCCTTGTCCTGTGCCTCCATCCCTTGTCATTCATCCCTCTCCATCTTTCCTGTAGCTCCTTCAGGAACTGGAAGGGAAAAAACCCCATGAACAAGTGTAGGGTTCCCATGTGTGAGCAGCTCTGGAAAATGGGAACTCCAGGGGCACCTGCAGTGCCATGGCCTCAGCAGGATTCACCCCAGGCACAAAATCCTTCCCTCCTGTGCCCTGGTTGTCCCTGTGCTGGGGAGAGGAGCCCCTCCTGCACTTGCTCTGCTCCGGGAGAGGAGATCTCAGCAATCCTGGGGTCAGTTTAACTCCAGAGCTCAGATCAGTCTGTCTGGCAGCTCCTCTGCACCTGCTGCCAGGTGATAATGACTCGAAGAACAGAATTAATTAGGCTGAACCCTCCCGTGCTTCTTGCATCTCTCAAGGTGGATTTTTCTCTTTTTACTTTATTAATACCCAGGAAAAAAATAAAAAGTTCCATCCTTTTCCCAGTAAGAAATAGCAAGGAAAGGATTTGCCTGGATTTTATTAACCATTGAATCGCTTTCAATGGTTAATAAATTAATTTTTAATTTTAAGTTTAGTTATTATATTTTTAAATTTATTTTTAATTTTAATATTTTAATTTTTTTTTTCCAATTGCTTTCAAGCAGAGTTTGGTGGGGCTCTCAGGGTGTCCATATTTCCTTCCAATTTTAGTCTTAGATCAAAGAGCAAAATATTTTGTTCTACGTTTTAGTCTTATACCAAAGACCAAAATATTTTCTTCTACTTTTTAGTCTTATAGCAAAGATCAAAATATTTTCTTCCAATTTTTAGTTTTAGACCAAAGAGCAGAAGCCCCAGATGATCCCTGCCTGCTCTGGGGGGACAGAGGTGACAGCAAGGGGTGCAATCCCCTGATTGATGGCCCAGGCCCTGCTCAGGGACCCCTCACACTGACCCCATGGCACATCCCATCCTCTCAGCCCTGGAGGCACATCTGGAATAATCCCACCCCTGTGCCCATCCTTTGGGGCACATCTGGGGTGATCCTGCCCCTGTGCCAGGGTCAGTGCTGTACCCAGAGTGGGTGGCAGCTGCCTCCTGATGCATTAAGTGGATGTGAACTCAGCTGAGGGCTCTCAGATTGGCTGCACAGGGTGTGAACCCCGTTATTCAGCAGAAAGGAGAGGCTGGGATTGCTCAGGACTGGTCTAAGGAAGGTTTCCCCATCCCTGGAGGTGGCCCAGGCCAGGTTGGACAGGGTTGAGAGCAGCCTGGGACAGTGGGAGGTGTCCTTGCCATGGCAGGGATGGCTCTGGATGGGCTTTGAGGTCCCTTCCGACCCAAACCATTCTGTGATTTTTTGATTAATTTGTTATTATTATTATTATTATTATTATTATTATTATTGACTAATGGAATTTCAGTAGGGCCTCAGAGCTTTGATCTGCACTCTGTGGCTGCAGGACAGGGAGTTGCTCCTCAAGGTGCTGAGAATTTCAGTGGTGATGACACAAAAGTGTTGTTACACCCAGTTTAAACCCCTGAGAGCTGCAGTGGCCCCAAAACCTGAGTTCAGAGACTGCTCGGGCTGGGATGGGTTGAAATTGGCCCATTTTCCTCCATTACAACAAAAACAAGCCTGGAATTATCACTTCAGATGGGGCTGTTCATGCTCAGAGAGGTGACATGGGCAGGGCAGGTCCCCAGAGACAGGGACAGCCTCAGGGTGCCCGTGGCACAGGGGTCTTGGATTGGGGAGGAGATGAGGATCTGAATCCAGGTTTCAGAAGGCTGATTTATTATTTTATGATATATATTACATTAAAACTGTACTAAAAGAATAGAAGAAAGGATTTCATCAGAAGGCAAGCAAGGAATAGAATAGAAAGGAATGATAACAAAGGTTTGTGGTTCGGGCTCTGTGTCCGAGCCAGCTGACTGTGATTGGCCATTAATTAACAACACCCACATGAGACCAATCCCAGATCCCCCTGTTGCATTCCACAGCAGCAGATAATCAATGTTTACATTTTGTTCCTGAGACCTCTCAGCTTCTCAGGAGGAAAAATCCTAAAGAAAGGATTTTCCATAAAGGATGTCTGTGACACCTCAGCTGTGACCCCACTGAGGGTCCTGTCCCACCCACCAGCAATGCAACTGCTGGGACACCTGGGGACACCTGGGGACACATGAGGACACCTGGGGACACCTGGGGACACCTGGGGACACCTGAGGGCACCTGGGGACCCCCTCCTGCCCATTTCCCCCCCTCTCAGGGGTTGATGGCCCCGTTGTGTTGGGCTGTGCTCCCTCCTGATCCCAGCCCTGCTGAGCACCCTCCCATCACCCAATTAACACCAGGGCTGTAATTACTGCCATTATCACATTACTGCCTTTATTCCTGCTCCAAAGCAGTGTTTTTGTCCCTCATTATGCTGTTTCTGTTGTGCCCACGATTCAGATAAGGAAGCAGATGCTCTGCCTTGCTTCAGAGCTCCCTGGTGCTGGTCGCGGCCACATCCCCTGTGCAAAGTCAGCCCTCACCCTGGAGCACTGAAAAACCCAATTAGAGCAGACAGAGCAGCACCATCCTCATGTCCCAGCAGCTTCAGGAGCAATCCCCACCCTTCAGGACACCCAAGGTCACTTTTTGCCAGGTTTCCCAAGGATTTGGGAGAGCTCCCAACACCCCTGTGTTGTTTTCCTGCTGCCTCCTGAAGCGCCCACCCAGCCAGGCAGGTGTTTACCCTGCTTGTGTTTATCCCTGACAGGTGTCCTCTCACTTAAATGCAATTTTTATTTTTTTTTTCAAAATCCCAGGCTATAAATAAATAACTGAAGAAGAAAAATGTTGAGAATAAGAGACATTGAGGGGCTGGAGTGTGTCCAGGGACAGGAATGGAGATGGGAAAGGGCTGGAGCAGCTGAGGGAGCTGGGAAGGGGCTCAGCCTGCAGAAAAGGGGGATCAGGGGTAGATTCTGGCTCTGCACAGCTCCTGCCAGGAGGGGACAGCCCCAGGTCGGGCTGTGCTCCAGGGAACAGGGACAGGAGCAGAGGGAACGGCCTCAGGCTGCACCACAGGAAGTTCAGATTGGATATTGGGAATATTTCTGCACAGGAAGGGGGGCCAAGCAATGGAAGGAGCTGCCCAGAGAGGTGGTGAAGTCCCCACCCCTGGAAGTGTATAGTATATATTATATTATTAATTTATAATATAGTTATATTATTAATTCTCTTCTAGCTTTCTGACATCTCATTTCTCTTTCTTTAGTATAGTTTTAATATATAATTATAATATAATAAATGTAATGTAAAGATATAATATAATAATATAATATAATATAATATAATGTAATATAATATAATGTAATATAATATAATGTAATATAATATAATATAATATAATATAATATAATATAATATAATATAATATAATATAATATAATATAATATAATATAATATAATATAATATAATATAATATAATATAATATAATATCAGCCTTCTAAGAACTTGGACTCAATTCCCATCTCTCCTCTCATCCTGGGGACCCTCACAACACCCCAACAAGGTGCTCCAGTCCCTTTATCCACTTCCAGATCTCCTCTGGAACTGTTCCCACATCTCCTTGTCCCTGATGCTGGGGACACCAGAGCTGGGCACTGTCCCAGGGGGTCCCACAGGCAGAATCCCCTCCTGGCCCTGATGCCCACACCCCTCTGGAAATTCCACCCCAATTTCCATGGGAGCTCTGGGACCACCAATCCCAGCAGCACAGCTGATCCTGGTTTTACTAAGAGCAGAATTAGGCTGAATTTTTAACAGGGACCATCCAATTCTCAGTTTGGACCCCTCTGGAGCAGGTCCAGCACGTGGAGTTTGCAGTGAGACACAGGAGATGGGATTATTGCTCCCTGAAACCCACAGAGATTCTCCAAATCTGCCACTTGCTGTTAGGATGCTGCACCAGCCCCGGGAGAATGGCAGCATCTTTACCCAAAAGGTTAAGCAAAACATAATGAATGGAAAAGATGAGCTGTGACAGGACTGAAACAGGAATTTTCAACTTTTGAAAAGCATCCAGATATTTAAGGCCTTTTAAATGAACTGGAGATGTTGTGTGAAATCCATTCGGTATGGAAACACTGAAATGCACTTTTAAAACTCCAACTAAAACAACCTTTCCAAAAGCATTCCACAAACACTTTAAAGAGTCAGCTGTGTCTGAAACAAAACCCAAACCTGGCAAACCTTGCTGGCCTGCCAGGAAGTGCTGAGGGTCTCAGGGGCACAATTCACCCAGAATTTCCTTGGCTTTCCCCATTGCTGACTTCTCCAGAGGAGCAGATTATTCAGTTTTGTCCTTCCTTACATGCAGCCCTGGTAAAGGAGCTGTGGGTTCAGTTCCTGCTGGTCCTACAGGAGAGGACACTCAAATGGTGGCTGGCCAAGGCCTGGCTGTGTCCATCACACCCACATCCCATAAAAACTGCCTTTTGGGGTTGGGCTCCAGGACAGGGCACACAAACCTAGAAAATGAGCTGTGGGTTCAGTTCCTGCTGATCCCACAGGAGAGGATGCTCCCAAGCTCTGTTGGTCAAGGCCTGGCTGTGTCCATCATACCCACATCCCACAGAAGCTGCATTTTGGGGTGGGTTGGGCTACAGGACACAGCAGACAAACCAGGGGTCACTCAGCCCTGAAAAATGAGCTGTGGGTTCAGTTCCTACTGATCCCACAGGAGAGGACATCTTTAATGGTAGCTGGCCAAGGCCTGGCTGTGTCCATCCCACAGCAGCTGCATTTTGGGGTGGGTTGGGCTCCAGGACAGGGCACACAAACCAGGGGTCACCCAGCACTGGAAAACGAGCTCTGGATTTAGTTCCTGCTGATCCCACAGGAGAGGACATTCTGATGATGGTTGGCTGAGGCCTGGCTGTGTCCATCACACCCACATCCCATATAAACTGCATTTTGGGGTTGGGCTCCAGGACAGGGCACACAAACCAGGTGTCAACCAGACCTGGAAAAGGAGCTCTGGATCCTGCTGATCCCACAGGAGAGAACACATAAATGATGGTTGGCCAAGGCCTGGCTGTGTCCATCCCACAGCAGCTGCATTTTGGGGTGGTTGGACCCCAGGACAGGGCACACAAACCAGGGGTCACCTGGGGCTCTGCTCCTGCAGGTGTCAGAGGCTCCTTGGGCAGCTCCAGGGGTACAGGGTGAGCCCCTGGCTCTGCCTTGCCCACCAGCAGAACCAGTTTGTGCTGGGCCTGCCCCAGGGAGGCTCCCACCCCTCAGGGAGGGTGAATGGCTCCGTGAGTGCCCCAGATCCAGCAGAGTCATGTGGCTCCAGCTTTATTTGCTGTTATTGCTGCTTTCAAGTGGAAAATTGATATAATAGCAGTCCTTTCTCAGCACACAGCAGTCTGCACATTTGTACAATGTTCTTTGAGGACGATCAGCAGCCACTGGCATAGAAAAGTGACAGATGCTGTCTGCAAATAATGAGCTGAAGCAGTTTCCTTTGGAAGGGAACTTAAGCAAAGTCCCTTTGAGTTTGAAAAGCCAGAGAGGTTCCCACGTGTCCCCAGAAGCTGCTCAGAAAAGGCATTTTCTAGTGGCTCATGTGGCATAATTATTCTGTGACTGTTTCTCTCACACCAGCTCCTCTGGAGAGAGGGAATGACCCAATTCCTGTTTACTGAGCCTCTCCTGCTGGGGACAGGCATGAAAGAGAATGAAGTTTCTGGTTCTGTTCCCTCCTCCAGTGCTCCAGATCTGCCCCAGTCCCAGGGAGGAGGAGCACAGTGGGGGATGAAGCACATCCCACACCTCGGGGATGCTCACATCCCTTCCTTGCAGCTCACACCAGAATTGTTGCAGCCCCTGGGGTCTGTGAGGAGTCCCCACCTGTGAGGCTGAAGGAAAAGCACTGGGAGGTTCCATCCTGAGCCTTTGGTCCTCTCTCCTTCATCTCAGTTTTACCTGGTGCAGCCCCAGCCCTGTGCCAGGGGTGCTTCTCATGCAGCTCCTGCAGGTGTTCAAAGTCCTCCCATCACCTCAAAGTGCTCAAAACAGCCCAATTTGCTGAAAATTGAGGATTTAAAGTTTCCTGGTTCTATATTTCCAACCCTGTCAAGTGAACAGGAGACACAGTTTGCCTTTAGGGATGGAAATCTCTCTGCTGCAATATGGATGTTTCTGCACTTGGTTGCAGCTCACACCAGAATTGTTGCAGCCCCTGGGGTCTGTGAGGAGTCTCCCACCTGTGAGGCTGAAGGAAAAGCACTGGGAGGTTCCATCCTGAGCCTTTGGTCCTCTTTTCCTCCTCCCAGCTTTACCTGGCACAGCCCCAGCCCTGTGCCATGAGTGATCCTCCTCATGGAGCTCCTGCAGGCGTTCAAAGCCCTCCCATCACCTCAGAGTGCTCCAAAAAAAAAAGCCAAAAATACTGAAAATTGAGGATTTAAAGTTTCTGGCTGTACATTTCTAACCCTGTCAGTGAACAGGGGAGACACAGTTTGCCTGTAGGGATGGAAATCTTCTCTCTGCTGCAATATGGATGTTTCTGCACTTGGTATTTTCTGGTTATTGTCACAGCCCTGAATCCTGAGGGTGAAATCAGGCTCTGGAGGCCTTTGCTCTTGATGTCTTGGAGAGATCCAGCATCTTTCCATGCTTCTGTAGGGAACTGAACCTACAAAAGGTACCAGCTGGGTCTTCTCTCCAGTGACAGCAGCCCTTGATAAACTGTCCCTCTCATTAGAGGTTCAACAAGTCTCCAATAATTGATTTTCTTCCAGCCTGACCTTCTCTCCTGGGCTTCTGTAGCAGTGGAATTCCAGGCAAGTCCAAGGCAGGATGCTGGAATTCCCCACACATTAGCTGGGATTAATGGTGGAGCTGTGTTACACAGCACATTAAATCACAAATGGATCAAAATAACGAGGCACCATCCCCTAAGGCAGCAGGGGGGAGAGCTGAGGCACAGCCTCAACCTTCATCCCCTTTCTCATTTTTAAAAAGCATCATTTGCCAAACTCTTTGTTGATTTGATTCATTTTAGCTCTTTCCTTTCTGTCCCTTCCTGCACATCTACAGATGGGAAGCATTTCTGGGCAAATTTAGAACGGTGTGCTGTTGTGGGAAATTAATTAATTAATACTGATAATTAGTGATGGATCCTGTAGATGAAACACACATAACAAAGGAGATTAAAATTAAGGGATTCTACTTCATTCCAGTGCCTGGAGGGAGCTACAAGGAGGACAGAGAGAGACTTTACAAGGGATGGAGGGACAGAACAGAGGGAATGGCTTCAAACTGACAGGGAGTAGGGTTGGATGGGATATGGGGAAGGAATTCCTTCCTGTGAGGGTGGGAGGCCCTGGCACAGCAGCTGTGGCTGCCCTGGGTCCCTGGCAGTGCCCAAGGCCAGGCTGGAGCACCCTGGGGCAGGGAAGGTGTCCATGCCCATGGAGAGGATGAGCTGGAAGGTCCCTTCCCACCCAACCCATTCCAGAATTCCATTATGATTCCAGATTCTCTCACAAGAATTCTCTGCAGCTTTGTTGCCTTTAAAATCTCCCAGCTCTGGCCATGAAAGCTGAGCACAGATTTCATCCAGGGCTGGGCTCTCCTTGCCTGGTTCTGCTCTTGGTTGTCCAGGGGTGATTTTTTTGCTGGTGTTGACTTGGACTGGAGGTTTTTCTGAGCTCTGTGGTGTTCAATGAGCTGCTCTGTGTGAGATGGAGATCCCTGGCACTGAAGGGATAATCATTTAGTGATAGCAAAGGACACAAAGGTTGCAGAGCTGAGAGAGTGAAGATCCCCATGCCCAAAGGGGCAGAGCAGGGCCAATCCCTGTCAGGACCCAGCACATCCCTCTGGCTGTCCTGGGGTGCCAGGACCCTGCCAGGGGCTCAGAGACCCTGGCACAGAGCCCAAAACACCTCTGGGTTTGATTGTGACCCACGGAGCAAGTTACCAACCTTGGATGAAGATCTGCAAGCCACAACAGTTTAAGTAGAATGATAGTGAAGTTATCACGGGGTGGAAAAGCAGATTTTGGGGTTTTTAGAATGGGGTTCAGGAGGCAAGATGGAGGGATCAGGGCATGTCCAGCCTTTCTCCTTCTTCTTCTTGGCCTCCATCTCCTGCTGTGATGGTGGCACTTTGGGATTGGTTTAGAGTAGAAGCTCACTGTCTAACACAGGTGATGGGGATTGGGAAGGAATTGTAAACATCGTACAGGTAGTTTGTAGTATAAAGACACAACACTGCCCTGGGGGCAGGCAGAGTGCCTGGAACTGTCCTGCTGGATGGACCTGGGCAGGGCAGGAGCAAGAATTTTATAGATAAGAAACAATAAACAACCTTGAGACTGAGAAATGAAGAGCCCTGACTCCTTCTTCAAGCACCAGGCTGGGAAAAGAGACTTTCCAACTTTTCTTGGGGTCACTGTGAGCAGCGAGAGACCCCAACAAATCCCTCTCAGCCTGGCTGGCAGGCAGGGAATTGTGTGCCTGGGGAGCAGCCTGCATGGGTCAGGGGAAAATCAACAGCTCCAAGGAAAATATCCACCCCATCCTGGGGCTGGAATAGTTTGGGTGACAACAAAACCTCTCACAGCAGAGCTGGGGGGATTCAAGGCTCTGCCAATGATTCTGCAGCTGCCCAGAGCTGAGGGAAGGGAGAACAAGTGACCATGAGGTGACAGGGGGAGGATTCATCCAACATCACACAGGAATCTGGCCTGGAGACAGGAGACAGGCTGCAGCTCCTCTGTCACAGACATCTTTTATGAAAAATCCTTTCCTTAGGATTTTTTCTCCTGAGAAGCTGAGAGGCCTCAGGAACAAAATGTAAACATTGATTATCTGCTGCTGTGGAATGCAACAGGTGCATCTGGGATTGGTCTCATGTGGTTGTTTCTAATTAATGGCCAATCACAGTCAGCTGGCTCGGGCTCTTTATCCAAGACACAAACCTTTTTTATCATTCTTTGCTATTCTACTCTTAGCCAGCCTTCTGATGAAATCCTTTCTTCTATTCTTTTAGTATAGTTTTACTATAATATATATCATAAAATAATAAATCAGCCTTCTGAACCATGGAGCCAGATCCTCATCTCTTCCCTCATGCTCAGACCCCTGTGAACACGGTCACACTCCTCAAGCACAGCCCCATCCCTGCAGCCCCTGCCTCTGTTCTGATCCTCCCTCAATCCCACCACGATGGAAAAGGCATTTCCCGGACACAGAGAGCCCAGCAGGGCACGGAGGGCCCGTTTGGAGGGGCTCTGTGTGCCCGTGGAGGGCAGAGCTGCCCTCTCCAGCAGCTGCAGAGCAGCCTCAGGGCCTGCACACACATTTCCTCCAGGAGAAACCATCCGAAAGCCGGTGAGGACAGGAGGAGCCTGACCCAGAGCCGGGGAGGGTTTAACCCTTCCTCCAGGCAGGCTCTGGATCGAGCAGGATGTAGATAAAATGTCCAAAAACATCTCCAGAACATCCCTGTGGGGAGGGAATGGATCAAAAGGACAAGGACCAGCCCTGGAGGACAGTTCTGTGTGTGCAAATGCAAGGGCAAGGCAGCAGCTGGAGGAGAAAGTGAAGCCCTAAAAAAGCAGCTGTGAGGACAGGCAAGGACAGGGGCCTGGCCCCGGCCTCGGGCAGGGACAAACAGCTCCTCTGCAGTGTCTTGGGTTATTTTTATCTCCCTTTGGTGCCTCTGAATGAAGGCTGGACACCCCTGGTGTCAGAGGAGCCCAGAGCTGCCTCTGCCTCCTCAGTCTGTGCAATTTCCCAGATGTGCAGCTGGAGCAGGGCTTTGGGAAGGGCTCCCATGGGAAAAGCAGCCTCCAGGAGCTCTGGCCCTGTGCTCTTCCTCTCTGTGGGGCTGCAGCACACGGGGGAGGGAGCTGTGGGTGCCCGTGAGGCCAAGGGTCCCCATCCTGGTGGGATGGAGTGGCCGTGTCCTGCTGTCCCCTCTGGGACTCTGGGGATGGCAAGCCCGATTTGGGGGTCACCATCTCCTCTGCCAGGGAATCGGGCTCCTGATGGAGGCAGACAGATGGGGCAGGGTTTGAAAGCATCCCCGAGGGCACCAGAGCTGGAGGGAGGGGAGCTGGGGGGGCTGGGAGGGAGCAGGCAGCGAGCAGAGCCCGAGGAGAGGAGGAGGAGGAGGAGGAGGATGGATGGAGGGCCTGGCATCCCCCCCTCCTTCCAGCATCCCTGCATCCCTCCCACGGCAGCAGCATCACACCCTCCCTCCCTCCCTCCTGCAGCTCCCTGCGCCTGCAGAGGCCTCTGCTTCCTCCTCTTCCTCCTCCTCCTCCTCCCGCTGGCCGCCCAGCCACAACCACCGGAGCGGTTCCTTACCTTGCCCGCAGGGGCTGCGGGGGTCGCGGAGCTTCGGGACCCCGGGCTGTGAGAACCGGGCAGCGCCGGGCTGGGGTCGCTGCATTGTCCCGGCGTTCCGGCGGCAGGGACGGTGCCACAGGCTGGCAGAGGAGCAGCAGGGACGGTGCCACAGGCTGGCAGAGGAGCAGCAGGGACGGTGCCCAGCCCTGCAGAGGTGCAGCAGGGACGGTGCCACAGGCTGGCAGAGGAGCAGCAGGGACGGTGCCCAGCCCTGCAGAGGAGCAGCAGGGACGGTGCCACAGGCTGGCAGAGGTGCAGCAGGGACGGTGCCCAGCCCTGCAGAGGTGCAGCAGGTTGCAGAGGTGCAGAAGGGACGGTGCCACAGGCTGGCAGAGGTGCAGCAGGTTGCAGCCCCATGGCAGAGGTGCAGCAGGGATGGTGCCACAGGCTGGCAGAGGTGCAGCAGGGGCACTGCCCAGCCCTGCAGAGGTGCAGCAGGGATGGTGTCACAGGCTGGCAGAGATGCCCAGCTCTGCAGAGGTGCAGCAGGGATGGTGTCCTAGGCTGGCAGAGATGCCCAGCCCTGCAGAGGTGCAGCAGGTTGCAGCCCCACGGCAGACCCCGGGATCAGGCTGGCACCGGGATCAGGTGGCACCAGGAGCGGGCTGCCCGCCGCTGCGGGGACACGCACACGGAGGTGGCCGGGAATAAAACAATAAAATTCAGTCCCAGCTCCTGCATTCCCCGCTCGTTTGCCGGTGCCTGCCCGCAGCACAGCCGGCTCCCTGCTCCCAGCACAGCTGCACGCTCTGATCGATGTGTTTGGCTTTGCATCCATCCTGTGCAGCTGCTGTCACACTCTCGGGTGGCACTGACAGCCGAGGGCAGCTCTGGGCTCTGTTCTCTGTCATTTACTGTCTGTGGCCTGAATGCAGAGCCCAGGCAGGCTCCTGCTGGCCCTCTGGAGAGCGGGGTTCATCACAGCCCCTCCTCGTCTGCCCCCCAAAAAGGAGCCAGGCTTAGGATCCCAAAAATCGCCCGGCAGCCGGGCACCCTCCTGCACAGACAGACAAGGCTGGGGAGTGAAAGCCAGAGGAAAAACAGAGTTCCCAGTTTGTTTACTACCTCTTGGCACACATCCATGCCCAGCTTTTTATATCCCCGTGCCAGGCTCGGCAGCCTGGGAGAGCAGGATGGGCTCTGGGGGGACCATCCCGGGACCCTGGAAATCCCAAACTGGGAATGCAGCAGTGGGACTGTGCCTGTGCTGGGGAGGGATGAGGGATTGCAGCCCAGCTGCTCGGGGAACAGCTCTTCCATGGATTTCTGAGCTGCCACGGAAAGCAAAGCTGACGTCATTCCTGAGCAGGGAAATTTGTGGAGGTTTCTGGAGAGAAGGGAGAGAAAGGCTAATCCAGAAGTACTGATGTGCAGGGTGAGATTTAGATGTAAATCAAAGCTCACAAAAGGGGGTGTTTGGGCAAAGACCTTCATTCCCTCAGTCAAGAGAGCAGCCAGTTTAATAAAATCACAATTCTGTGACCCTTTTGTACCTGACAGTAGGGAAAACGTGACCATAATGGTGTTTTCAGCTAGAAGGTAATTCCAAAATAAATAACCATAAAAAGAAAGAAAGAAAACATTAAGCACTCATTAACCTAAAACCATTTTCACTAGGGATTGACTCCAGCCCCTACAAAGCCCCACTGCTTGTGCTGGGTGTGACAAGGGACAATGTCACCCCTGTTAGGTGACAATCCCAGCACGTGAGGGGTTCCAGGGTCCCCAGCCAGGCAGGACGGGTGGGAATTCTCTTGGCAGCCCTCACAGGAATCATTTCAAGGTGTCCAACCCATGGCAGTTCATGGTGGAGGTCTTGTCTGGGTTGTGCTCGAGGTTATCGACTCACATTCAGAGAAGTTACTGAGATAAAGGGAGTAAAGGGAAAATAAAGGGAGAAAAGAGAAAATAAAAGGAGTAAAGTGGAAATAAAGGGAGTAAAGGGAAAATAAAGGGAGTAAAGGGAAAATAAGGGGAGTAAAGGGAAAATAAAGGGAGTAAAGGGGAAATAAAGGGAGTAAAGAGAAAATAGAGAGAGTAAAGGGAAAATAAAGGGAGTAAAGGGAAAATAAGGGGAGTAAAGGGAAAATAAGGGGAGTAAAGGGAAAATAAAGGGAGTAAAGGGAAAATACAGGGAGTAAAGAGAAGATAAAGGGATTAAAGAGAAAATAAAGGGAATAAAGGGAAAATAAAGGGAGTAAAGGGAAAATAAAGGGAGTGAAGAATGTGGGAGCTGGAAGGAAAGAGGGTTAATCTAAATCAGCAGCTTGCCTGGGATGGGCATGGCCTGGATCCTGCACACAGGGCACTGGAAGCTGCAGGGCCAGGCTGGCCGTGGGTGTGTGTGGCACCAGCAGGAGCAGTGGCACAGACACGGTGCCTGCACGTGTCAGCTCCCTGCTCGCTGTGTCTGCATTCCCCTCCTTCCCTTCTTCACCAGGAATAAGGAAAAAATATCCTCGAGGCCCCTTCTAGAGTGTCTCCAGCATCCAAGGGATGCTTTAACAGCATCAGGGCGAGTTTAGGGGTCAAGCATGGGCAAAGCATTTCCAGAGGCTCAGCACGGGCAGGAGCTGGGGAGAACCCAGGGAGGGTCCAGGATGAGCAGAGGATGGAGCAGCTCTGCTGGGAGGAGAGGCTGGCACAGCTGGCATTGCCCACCTGGGCAGGAGAAGCTTTGGGATGAGCTCAGTGTGACCTGAAGGAGCTGCAGGAAAGATGGAGAGAGAGAATTGACAGGGGATGAGGACAGGAGCCAGGGAATGGCTTCAGACTGACCCAGGGCAGGGCTGGATGGGATATTGGGAATTGGGAATTGTGCCCTGGCAGGCTGGGCAGGCCCTGGCACAGGGTGGCTGCCCCTGGATCCCTGGCAGTACCCAGGGCCAGGCTGGACAGGGCTGGGAGCACCTGGGACAGTGGGAGGTGTCCCTGCCATGGCAGGGGTGGGAGGCTGGAATGAAATGGGGTTTCAGGTCCCTTCCAGCCCAGGCCTGGGATGATTTTATGACTCTGTGATTCTCTTATGTCTGGGATGTCTCATTCAGAGGTGACCCAGAGGAAAATCCCACAGGGACAGGATCCTGCCCCCCTCCATCCTGCCTGCCCTTGGAATGATGAAACATGACAGGGCTGGGACAAATCCCAAATCCTGGGGTGGAAATGCCCCTGTGGGGTTTGCTGTAGGGCCAGGGGTGCTTGAGGCATTGCAAGGCCTTGGTCTCCTCCTGGGAGAGGAGGGATTTGGGGTCTTGGGGAGAGGATGGATTTGGGTTTCTGGGAGAGGATGGATTTGGGGAAATCCCGGGAGAGGATGGATTTGAGTTTCTGGGAGAGGAGGGATTTGGGGAACTCCTGGAAAAGGATGGATTTGTGTCCTTGGAGAGGATGGATTTAGGTTTCTGGGAAAGGATGGATCCAGGTTCATGGGAGAGGATGGATTTGAGGAACTCCTGGGAGAGGAGGGATTTGGGGTCCTTGGAGAGGACATGGGAGGAAACAATGGATTTGAGGTGTTGAAGAGAGTGCATTTGGGGAACTCCTGGGAGAGGATGGAATTGGGATCATAGGAGAGGATGGATTTGGGCTCCTGGGAAAGGATGGATTTAGGTTTCTTGGAAAGGATGTATCCAGGTTCATGGGAGAGGATGGATTTGGGGTCATGGGAGAGGATGGAATCAGGCTCTGCACTGGCTCCCAGCAGTCCTGCAGCCCATGAAGGGTTTGTGAAGGATTTGTTAAGGGTTTGTTCCTGTTCCTCACAGCCATTCTAAGAGCAGTGCCTGGCACTCTCAGAACTGCTCTTAAAACATTTCCATATTTATAAGTAATGCCCTAATTTGAAGGGATATCGAGTTCTTTTGGATGTAAGTAGTTATTAATTACAATGCAACAGGAAAATTCATTAGGGAATAGAATCAAACTTTCAATTAATGTCATTTTTATCCAGGAACATTAGATGAGCTGCTTTTTTTTTTGCTTTTTTTTTTCCTTGCCTTTAACAAGGATCTGGAAACATTTGCTAATTTCCAACTATTATAGTTCCTTCTATGAAATAATGTGAGCTCTCATTTGCATATAAGAAAACATTTTCTGTATTCACTGTGACTCTGAGCTGCCCTATTTATATCAGGAAATTGAGCTGAAGACTCCCTGTGCATTTCAAGGCTTTTCTCATTTAACCAGAACGTTTTCCAGGCCCGCAGTGAGTTCGGGGTGATTTTGGGGGGCTCCAACCCCAGGGTCTGCACGAGGCTGAGCAGAGGGGCTGAGTAAAAGCTCAGGGGGTTCTTGCTGAGGGTTCCACAAACGTTTCTCTTGCTCTTTTTCTGAAGTTCTCTCCGTGCTTCTTGTGCAAATCTTTTACTTTCAATTTCGTTTCCAGTCTCAAAGCCAAACCTTGACACAACAAAGAGCCTTCAGGTGCAGGTGTGAAATCCTCACCAGCTCCAGCTGAGCGGATCAGGCACCTCCAGACTCTTCTGGTGGGGAACTTGTTTTCCCTTCTGATCTGGGAACGTTTTCAGGTTCAGGTTTGGTTTTGTTCTGGTGTTTTTATATCTAAGGGGCCATTCCACAGCACCCCCAGCTGCACATCCATGGAAAATGGAATTTGAGTGCAGAGGACTGAACCTGTGCTGCTCCATGTCCATCTAAGCTCTGAATGCTGATTTTGGCTTTATCTGTGTTCTTATGGTGAACCCTAAACAGTCACAGGAAAAAGAAATAAAGCTTGCAAAGATTCACTTTACTCCCTCCTTCACATCTTTTGTCTCCCAGGTTTCCATTTTTGTTGTTGCTGCAAGCATCAGATAAATCAGCTGCATTAAAAAATAAAAAAAAAAATTAAAAGCAGCAATAGCAGTAATCACCATTCCTTAATGATCTAAATGCTGAGGGCAGGGCAAGGCAGATAATTAATTTCAATTTTTAAAGTAGAAAAATCCATCAATGTTTCAGTTGATCCCAGACAGTTTTATTTTGATTTTATATAACAAAGTAAGTTTCAGATCCTTGAAAAATAACTTTATTATAGTTAATTTTGTCCTGAGCTTTTTCCAATGATAAAAAGATTCACAGTTCAAAAATCCCTCTTCCCTTGCCCCATTATCTCCTGAGGAGAGGAGCCCCAGGCCATGGGATAAATGAGAAAAGAAAGAGGCTTTGGGTGAGGCTGCTGTTGGAAACCAGGGATGGGGATTTCTCAGAGAGACATTTCTCAGAGAAACCTCTTTTTGATCAAAAAATGATATCTAAGAGTGGAGTTCAGCTCTCAGAGCCATCCCCTTTCCCACCAAGGGCATTCAAATGAGCTGGCAAAGGATGGTCTGACCCTGGCAGAGTGTTCCTGGGCCAGGAGCTGCAGGGAGGGACAGAGGCAATGTCCCCTTGTGTCCCTGTGGGGTGCTGGGAGGTCCCCAGGACGAGGAGAGAGATGAGAATTTGACTCCATGTTCTCAGAAGGCTGATATATTATATTATATTATATTATATTATATTATATTATATTATATTATATTATATTATATTATATTATATTATATTATATTATATTATATTATTTATATTATATTATACTATTATATCATATCATGTCATATCATATCATATCGCATTGCATTGCATTATATTATATTATATTATATTATATTGTATTACATTACATTATATTATATTATATTATATTATATTATATTATACTATCATATCATGTCATATCATATCATATCGCATTGCATTGCATTGCATTATATTACATTATATTATATTATATTATATTATATTATATTATATTATATTATATTATATTACATTACATTATATTATATTATATTATATTACATTACATCATATCATATATCATATTATATCTATACTAAAGAAACAAAAGATACTCAGAAGCCTAGAAAAGAATGATAATGAAAGTTTATGATTGAATCCTCAAAGCCCAACACAGCTGCCTGTGATTGGTCATTAATTAAAGACAATTCACACGTTTGGATAAACAATCCCTGGTTGGATAAACCACATTCCAGAGCAGCAGAATGTGGAGAAGCTGAGGCTTCTCATCTTGCCAGGAGAAGAAATCCTGGTGAAGGGATTTTTCAGAAAATATCATGGTGACATCCCTGGGCCAGGGGCTCCAGAGAAGGAGGGAATGTCCCCTGGGTGTCCCCAGGGAGCTCCAGGGAAGGAGGGAATGTCCCCTGGGTGTCCCTCAGGAGCTCCATGGAAGGAGGGAATGACCCCTGGGTGTCCCCAAGGAGCTCCTGGGAAGAAGGGACTGTCCCCTCAATGTCCCTCAGGAGCTCCAGGGAAGGCAGAAATGTCCCCTGGGTGCTGCAGGGAGGTGACTCCCAGGACATGGATGGTTCCTGGATCTCCACCATCCCAAATCCAGCTCCTCTGGGCCAGGAGCTCCAGGGAAGGAGGGACTGTCCCCTCAGTGTCCCTCAGGAGCTCCAGGGAAGGCAGAAATGTCCCCTGGGTGTCCCTCAGGAGCTCCAGGGAAGGAGGGATTGTCCCCTCAGTCCTGCAGGGAGGTGACTCCCAGGACATGGATGGTTCCTGGATCTCCACATCCCAAATCCAGCTCCCCTGGGCTGGGCTGGTGCTGCAGCACCCCCGAGCTCGGGGCTCTGTAGGACCCTGGGCAGGTCCCTCCTGTCCCCAGGCCTTTCCCTGCCCTTCAGCTTCACTCCAGTCCTTCCTCCTCCTCCTCTCCCAGGCCAGCCTGTTCCAGGCTTTTGTTCCTTTGCTGGATGGAAACTTCCTTCAGTTTTCCACTGGCAATTTATTCATGGCTAGTGCCTACTTTTTGTTCTTGTGCCAAGTTTGTCTGTTAGATCCTCTCCCTCCCCAGCACTTTCCCAGCCCACATTTATTTATAGAAAGCAATCTTTGCCGTTTTTTTTTTTTTTCTTTCTCTTCTTCCTAATTTTTTTTTCTCCCTTTAAGAACCCTTTAAGCTCTTCCTTCCCAGAGCAAAGCCTGGCTTTAGGGCAGCAGTCCAGCCTCTCTGTGTGCCCACATTTCAGGGCTGTGCAGCTCCTGGGGGCCAGCAGGAGTTGTCAGCAGCTTGTTTTTCTCGGTGAGCCCCAGCAGAGCCTTTCAGCTGTCTCTGAGCCCCGTGTGTTTTTCTTGTCAGTGTAATGTGCTTAGTAACAACACCTACCACTTTTCCATGTCACACTCTGCACTCCTCCGGCAGCTCCACGCTGACTGGCACAGCAACACAAAGAAATTGCATTTATCCAGCCAGGGGAAATGTGCTTTCCTAAATAACCTTTGCCTCCCCCAGGTACCTCTGCAGGTCACGGGATTCCAGAGCTTTGGTGACTCACGGCTCTCCCACCTGGCAATTATTTGCTCAAAACAATTCCTGAAGCCTTAAACAAACCTTTTTCTTTCTTTTTTTTGGGTGCAGAAACCTCAGTGACATCTTGCCAGTGAGAGCTGGAGTCACTGCTGCTGGGGAAAAATGCCGTGGCTTGAAGTGAGAAAAGTAAAAATAGAGATTTTGATTTAAGCCAGTAATACATCACTGATATTTTACAGACCAGGAGGGATAATATATTGTGATAATATAATAACAGTTCCTGGGGAAAATGTATTTTTGGATGAAAAGTGAGAAGAAAAAAAAAAGTGTTTTGAGAATTGAAAAACGTTTCAAGTTTTCAAAACACAGAACCCAACAGGAGGATGTTTCAAAAGGAATTTACTCGTTCAAGGGGAATGTTTGCTCCCTTTGAAAAGATCATTTCCCTTCCAACGCTGGTTTTGGGCAGCCCTGTCCAGCTGCTTGTGGCTGAAAGGAAAAGCAAAGGAAATGCAGGAAGGAGAGCTGGGCTGGCCCCAAGCATGGCACAGCCTGGGGATGCTCCTGTTCCAGCTGCCTGTGGCAATATTCTCATTTTTATGCTAAAACTCCACCTCTGGAGCATCCCTGGCTGCTGTGCTCCCAGCTGGGCACTGCTGGGACATGGACCACGATCTCTGGAGCTGGGGAGCCCAAGGATCTTGCAACTTTTGGGGTTTTTTCCCTAGAAGTGCAGGACTGGGGAGAGTTTGGGAAATTCTGGGAGCCAAACTGGCCTTGGAAAGGTGGGGAGTGGCAGGAGGGAGAGCTCAGAGCCTTCCCAGTGAGCCAGGGGCTGCAAGAAGAGCTGAGAGCACATCCCAGTGAGCCCACACGGGACAGGCTGGAGATGCTGGGTGTGGGGGCACAGAGCAAAGGCAGGGCAGGTTCTCTCTCCAAAACCTGGAATATCTCCTGGCACAAAGCCTGGACAGCCTGGGAGCTTCTTCCATGAGTCCAGGAGGGGCCAGCAGTGCAGGATGTGAGCTGGAACATGGATAACCAGCCCTAGTTCCTGCTTACCCCTCAATATCAGGTTTTTTCAAAAATGGAGCTTCTCACTCAAGCCAGAGGAACACTGGGAAATGTTACCACAGAGATTTTCATACTCAACTAATTAAAAAAAACCCATCTCTCCCATTCTCAGGGGATCTGATTCCTTTTTTTAATGCAGGCTGGAGGTACCACAGCATTTCCAGATGATGTAGTTAACCTGACCTATTTGGTGGCTCCATATTAATGTTTCTTTGTGATGGATTTACAATAAAGCCTCATCATTAAGGACTTCAAAACAAGATTTATTATCATTACCTTGTTTCTCCCCATTCATTATTCCCTTCTCCTCAGCTGGAAGTGAGTCAGGACCCCCAGGCACTTTCCCTGTGACTCCCAGAGATCTGGAGGAGGCTGATGGGCCTGGCCTGTGTGCTTTGCAATTTCTGCCTTGCACAGTGGCTGCAGAGCTCTGAGCACTCCAGAGCTGCACCAGGTTTGTGTAATCCACCCAAAGAGCCAGAGCCAGGTGGGCAAAGGGCTGGGAATTCTGCAGCTGGTACAGTTTGGTACCCATGGGCATCTTCCTTCAGCCTTGGGAGGCTGAGCTGGAGCAGAGGCTGGACAGAGTTATGGAATAAAGCAGGGATTTATTCAAAGGATCTCCTCAATGGATCCACCTTGGGCAGCACCAGAGCCCAGCCAGGGCTGCAACCAAGGTGAACCAAAATGGTCACAAAATGAACCCAAAATGGTCCCAAAATGAACCCAAGATGAACCAAAATGGTCCCAAAATGCACAAGTGCTCCCAGGGTCTCTCCCTTTGATCAGTTCTGCTCCATTTGCATCTTGCAGTTCATTGTCCCATCCCAGCTTTAGCCCATCCAGTCCCATCCTTGTTTTTCTCTCTCCAGCCCACGGGGTTTGTGCTCCTGGGCTGAGATTTGGATCATTTGTCCTTGGTGCCCAGCTGGAGCAGGAATTGTTTTGTGTCCCTGCTCTGTGCACAGAGCTCAGCATCCCCTGATATGAACCCAGACCCACACACTAAAGCAGCACAGAATCTGAAAAATAGAAAAACCAAAACCTGAGGCATCCCTGGCAGCCCCAAGCCCCAGCTCCCACTGGCTGCAGTGCCCTGGAACATTTTCAAAGGCACCACCTTGGGCTGGCACCCGGGAGGCTCCGAGGGCAGTGAGAGGTTGTTCATTAATCCCCATTTGTATCAGCAGCAAAAACCTCCCAAATCCCCAGGCTGAGCCCTGCTCTCAGCTGTAAGGTTTTTTTTTTGGACTACAATAGGTTTAGAGAGGATTCTGTACCAGAATCAGAGCAGAACATTCAAACTTTTTTTTCCCCACCTAGAACAAACTGTCACAGAGGGAAGTGCAGACAGATTTCTATACCTGACTTTACTTCAAAGGGCAGAGCTCAGCCCAAAGCCCACAGCAGACTTGGGCTCATTGATTGCCAAGGGCAGAACATTCTTAATGCATTGGTATTAAATAAACAGATGGGAAACCAAGGCGAGATGTAAATTTCTGTTGAGATAATGTCGAAAGCTTATTGACCCAAGGGTGCTGGTGATTGAGTTAAGTGTTCCACATCAATAGCTGTGGCCAGGCCCTTTGTAGGACACTGAGGAATGGCCTCAATATTTTGAGGCCTCGGTTGGAAGGAAATTTTAAGGCCTAGCAGCAAATGTGCTTTGTTTGGTGCACTGGGAACCTGTTTTTAGAGAGAGTTTGGCCCCTGCTTTCCTCCAGCCCAGGGGCAGGGAATGTCCTCCTGAGGACAGGGAATGTTCCAGGGGTGCCAAGGACTAGATTCAAACCAAGATTTATTATCATTATATTGTTTCTCCCCATTCATTATTTCCTTCTACTTCTCTCTGAGCACAGACTGCTGATTTGTGGGGAAAAAAAACCCAACTAACTCTACAACTTGTAAAAGCTGTAAGGCTGGAATGTTTATTACAGCAGTGCACACATGTGGGGATTGTTCCCCCTAAAGGACATGTGCACCTTTGAGAAATTATGAATTTATCTCCCCTTACTTGTACATATGCATAGAGTTTCACAATGGGTTCATGCAGATTAATTTTACTGGTTTTGTAAACTTGTAACTAGTCTTGGTACAGAGAGAATCTCTCTGGTCATCTTGTCTGTCTCTTGCTTTCTTTTTCAAAGTTTAAAGCTCCCCTCATCTTTTTAGCTTGGAGGTTTGTGCCACTGTCACATTTTCTGAAAAATCCCTTCACCAGGATTTTTCTCCTGGGAAGCTGAGAAGCCTCAGAGAAAAATAAAAGCAATAATTATCTGATTCTTCTCCTGTGTTTTGCTGCATTGGAATGTGGATGGAGATTGTTTATCCAACATGTGAATTGTTTTTACTTAGTGACCAATCACATCCAGCTGTGTCAGGACTTTGAGAGTCACGAGTTTTTAATTAATATCTTGTTAAGCCTTCTGTAAGTGTCCTTTCTCTATTCTTTAGTATAGTTTTAGTATAGCATAATAAATATAATATAATTTAGTAATAATAGAGTTATAATATAGTTAGAATAGAATAGAATAGAATAGAATAGAATAGAATAGAATAGAATAGAATAGAAGCTGTTTAAGAACATGGAGTCAGATTCATCATTTCTTTCCTACCACGGGGGACCCTGAAAATACCTCAGGTTTGTAATTTTTTTTGGCTTACGTAGTTTTGTAAGCACAGCAGAGTTAGCAGATTAAGAGGTTAAAACAGCACATTTAATCTATGCTGGCAAGCTATAGACTTAATAATTCACAGTGGCACGTTTCAACTAAATCCAAACTGGATTTCTACCCTGTTAAATTTCCACTCTGTTTCAGTGCTGAGCAGGGCCAGCAGTGCCACACACAGCTCCTGTAGCCACATTTCTTTCACAGAGAAAAGCAAAGCAGAATTCTTCCCAAGAATATTTCTGAGGTTCAGAGAACGTGAAAACCAGAAATATTCTTGGGAAAAATTCCCTGTGAAGAGGAATGTGGTTACATCACTCCAATGTAGGCAGCAGGAATTGTTCTCCTGGCAGGACACCCTGCTGGACACACCATTCCCCATCCCAGTCCCTCCCTGTTAGAATGGGGAATTGGAGCTCTTTCTGTCCCAGATTTATGGAGGAGATGAGGTGGCCCCAAAGCCCATCCTGCAGGAATTAATTGGCTGCTGCTCTAAAGGCAGCAGCAACACTGGGAGAGACATTGTCTGCTGTCCTGCTTGGATTAAGAATTCATGAGGGCAGAAATCATTCCACAGGCTTTGTTTTGCTTTAAGTTATACTTTTATACAAATGATCTGAGGAGAGAGGCTGATTAATGGCAGGGGAGAGTGAGCTCAGAGACAATCCATCTCTTCCATATCTCATCTGTGCCACCCTGCAGGACAGGGCAGTGAGAGCAAAGCAAACTCACATTCACATTCTCTGAAAAATCCCTTCAGCCAGGATTGTTCTCCTGGGAAGCTGGGAAGCCTCAAAGAAAAGGAAAACAATTCTGATCTCATTTGCTTCTCCTGTGTTGTGCTCATGTGGAATGTGTTTGGAGATTGTTTACCCACAGGTGATTGTTCCATTGGATTCTGCTGGGAGTTGTTTTGATGCTTTACCCAATCAAGGCCAAGCTGGAGAGAGTCACAAGTTTTCATTATTATCTTTTAGCATTCTGTCTGTATCCTTTCTGTATTCTTTAGTATAGTTTAGTATAGCATTCTTTAATATAATACAGTATGATAAAATAATAAATTAGCCTTCAGAGAACATGGAGTCAGGTTCGCCATTCCTCCCTGCCCCTCAAATCCAATACAGCACAAATAACAAATAACAAATAACTGGGCACCCCACAAATCCAATACAGCACAAATAACAAATAACAAATAACTGGGCACCCCACAAATCCAATACAGCACAAATAACAAATAACAAATAACTGGGCACCCCACAAATCCAATACAGCACAAATAACAAATAACAAATAACTGGGCACCCCACAAGTCCAACACAGCACAAATAACAAATAACAAATAACTGGGCACCCCACAAATCCAATACAGCACAAATAACAAATAACAAATAACTGGGCACCCCACAAGTCCAACACAGCACAAATAACAAACACTCCAGCCCCTGCCTGGGGCTCTCTCCTGCTCCCTGTGTCCCCTGGCCTTGCAATGAACACAGATCTCTGTGGGAAGCTGGAGGAGCAGGACTGGGGATATCAGTATGCAGGAAGGAATCAGAGCAATGAATCTGCTATGGAATGAGAGTGGCAGGAATAATTGATTCCAAAGGAGGAACACAGCAAACAAAGCCCAACAAACTTCTCTCTGCAGAACGTTCTTCCTTCCAAAGCCACCATTTGGAAACTCAATTTCACAAAAAAAGAGGAGGGGAGGGTGTGATGGTGTGAGCTCAGCCAAGACCTTGACTTTGTGGAGGAGCTGGCAAAAAGTCCATGAGGTTCTTCCCTGGCAGGGTGGGCAGGGACTGGCACAGGGTGCCCAGAGCAGCTGGGGGTGCCCCTGCATCCCTGGCAGTGCCCAAGGCCAGGCTGGGTTTGTGTCACTGTAGGACACGAGAGAACACAAGCTCACACTGCTGCTCTCAGGGTGAAGAGAAAAGGGGAGTTTATTTTCTGACTCCAGCATTTATAGTCTTCTAAAAGTGACAGTGGATTGGAGGGTGACAGTGCCACCTCTGCAATGACACTGGACAAACCAACAGTCCATCAATTTCTCCTCCTCTATAAAAGAATGCAAACAATGAGTTATTTACAGAAAGTGTGTGAGAAAGTTCATTACAAGAATGTCGACATCAGAAGGCTTAGAAAATCTGAATAAATCAGGGTGACACTGCACAGGGCTGGGAGCAGCCTGGGGCAGTGGGAGGTGTGGGATGAGAGATGGGATGGAATGAGGGGAGTTTTGAGGTCCCTTCCAACCCAAACCATTCTGGGATTCTTTGACATGGGGGGCTGAACATGGGGTCTGGTTTCTGAGAGATTGAGGTGGGAGAAAAGAGCAGGAGGAGGAAGAGGAGATGGAGGCAGCTGCAGATCTCCAGCAGCCCTGAGAGAGGAAGGGCCAAGCTGCAGGGCAGACAGCATGAGAATTTTGAGGAAGGCTGTAACACAATGAGGGGAGAGGGAAAGCAGGAGATGATCCCCAAACCAGAGGCAGTGGGTCAGGAAATCTTCACTGCAAAGGGCTGCAGACACACTGAGAGGGCATGACAGACAGACAGGGCTGGTGGAAAGCTCTCACAGCTTCCAAAACCTCCCAAACTGGGAGCCCACATTATCCTCCAGGCTGGTGAGAAATGCTGCATCATCTCCATCCCAACGGGGACAGGGCAGCTGATGTTCCTCACACGGGGTGCCTGAATTCCCTACAAAGCAGGATAATCAAAAGTGATCTTTGCAGCTCACAGGCAGCAGCTGAACCACCACAGGGGAAGCCAAAGGCAGATATTAGCTCTCTGATTTAAAATTAAAACAATTGATCAATTGTCCTTGCTGGAATTAATAGCAAAACAAATAGGCCTGCAATATTAAACTGGAATTCACTGCCTGCATCTGGCTGGATCCAAGTGAATGGGGTCTCTCAGGACAGGGCTGGATATTTATTGTGGCTGAATGAATTGGATTTTTGCACATAAAATGCAGATATTGGGCAATTTGCAAAGTAAAGGTCATTCTGTAAGGAATGGGGGGTTTGGATTTATTGTTTTGGAGGGTGTGGATTTGGAGTTTCTGGAGCTGGTCAGGCTCAATGCAGCAGAGGGCAGGGGGGGAATGGCAGCGGGGTCTGGAGGGAAGGACGTGGAATTTCAGTCATTTTTATGCTGCAATTAAAGAAACTGCAGCTTCTGAGCTCTGGGTGGGGACAGGGGCTCTGGAGTTGGGTGTGATCAGCTCCTCATGGGCTCAGCCTGAGCCTTGGGGGCAGAATTGTTTGGGATTTGGGATGGAATTGGGATTGAGTTCCCTCTCCTGGCCCCTGGGTGAGCCTGTGCTCCCTGGGCTTGCCTGACCTGACTCACCTGGGACAGCAAAGGCAGCACAAGGGGCTGTCCCCAAGCACTGCTGGGCTTTGGAAAGGGGCAGAGAGGAACCCCAGCACCCCAGAATCCCCAGCTGCTCTGGGTTAGAGGGACCCCAAACCCCTCCAGTGCCACCCCTGCCATGGCAGGGACACCTCCATTGTCCCAGGGACACCTCCCACTGTCCCAGGGACACCTCCACTGTCCCAGGGACACCTCCATTGTCCCAGGGGCACCTCCACTGTCCCAGGGACCCCTCCCACTGTCCCAGGGACACCTCCCAATGTCCCAGGGACACCTCCCACTGCCCCAGGGGCACTTCCCACTGTCCCAGGTGCTCCAATCCCTGTCCAACCCAGCCTTGGACACCTCCAGGGATCCCCACAGCTGCTCTGGCAATTCCACCCAGCCCTGCCCTCCCTCCCAGGACAGAATTTCTCCCACCTGACCCTCCCTCTGGCAATGGGGAGCATTCCCTGAGCCCTGTCACCCCTAGGGGAATACGGGGCTCACTGAGGTTATGGCACCAAAATGCCATTTTTGGGGTGAACAGCAGTGGGAACCTCAGGGAAATGTTTGGGTCCAGCAGAACAAAAAGCAGCAGAATGTCCCTGCAGAGCCTTTGGATGAAATCAGACAAGGAGGAATTACCAGCCAGGCCTGGCTCATTCCCTGTGCAATTCCCTGTGGATTTAACCCCTCCTTGCATCCTCTGTGCATGCCCTGTGCTTCCTGCAGCCCCCGGAGCTGGCCAGGGCTGCAAT